>CM028675.1:20052500-22484201 GCA_016760335.1 Gastrodia elata
CTTACCTCACTCTTAAGTTACTTTAGTTTTAAGTAATTTAGCGTATGAATTTGGATGAATAAGTAAGATTATTCATTTTGAATAAATGAGTAGTAGTTTTAATTAAAACATTATTCCTATAAGTTTTATACATTTTTCCATCATTTTATTTCCAAAATTAAAGAAACTTGAGTTGGAAATGCAAGACAAACATGCATGTACTAAAATTTCTCAATTTGGAGTATTATTTTATTTTATATTAATTTCAAAGATAACAACTTTAAAAAGTAATTATGGTCAATGCAGAGCTCCAACTTTGACCAAATTTTTGTAAAATATTTTCTTAATATTTCTAATCTAATGATACTAAAATTATTGAATTTAGACTTTTATTTAAATTTCTCAAATTTTTAAATTTTAAATATTCAAAAATAAATTCAGGACTTTCGGTGATCAAGATTACTTCCAAATATGGGGCATTCTGATCACAAAAATATGCTCTACCTAACAGCATTTTTGGTTTGGCATAATTTTTAAATGTCTGAGATCCAAAATTTTTAATCAAATCTGCCCCTAGTTAACATAGTAAATATTTTGGTGTAATATACGTTTATTTTAAATATAATTAGTTACTTTTAGTTATTAAATATAGTGTAGCGCCCCGCCCCGTCGCCACGCGCAAAAAGGGGTAATCGTAATCGATTCGACGGCGGAGTGACGCGCCACTCGAGGAGGAATATCCCATCTCCTCGTAGCTCAAACAAAACCCGTCTGAAAAGCTACTGACTCAACCTCAAGGATGGTTGATAACTAATACTTAAGATAAGAGTAATCTTTATTCTAAGTATTAGACCAATACATATATTGAATGTAACACATACATGAGAAATCCAATATAAATATAAGATATCAACATTTTTAGTATACTAATCACATCACAATATTAAGTATAAGTAGCATATAAACAAAGTGCAGAAGCTAAAGTAAACATCAAGAAATATTCATCACAGAAGCTGAATAAAATATTCATCTCAAAAAAGAAAAGAAAAACACATCCAGAATTATTACAAACAGTTTACTAAAATACAAAAATAAAAGCTAAATATTGAACTGAAATAAACTAAGCAAAGTAGTAAAGCTGGAGAAGAGTCCACTAGTGCTCCATAAACACCTCCTAGATCTCTTAAGTCTCTACCTGGTCTGGCTCCACTAATTGCTCTGAATCTAGCAAATTGCAGGATACCAATGTACCACGTGTTAGACAATAAGTCTAACATATCGAAACTAATCTAAACAGTTCTATTTATTACTTAACATTTACATAATGTAAATAAAATTGCAGAAAAACTATAAAAGTAACTAAAAGTATAAAACTATATAAAACTGTACAAAACTGAAGTAAAGTAAAGTAAAGATGTACTAGAAATTGACTATTGAAAGTAAGCAAAAATAATAATGGATCTAAAACTAAATAATAACATGTAAGACTATGCTGCATGCCACTGAAATTATGCATCTGAATATGCCACAATATTGTATATTGCTGATATGTAACCAAAATATTATTGAACAGCTATGAGTTGTATGGTCCAATATATACATACATCCAGTTGGGAATACAGTTTACTATGATATTGATGCATCCTAAAATTCCCCAGTCAATGTATGCAACATTCAGTAACCCATAAATCACCATTGGTACTCATACATCATGCTCATGCTCATGCTTCTAAGCTACGTGAGTTAAATCTAGAAATCCAAAAATGCTTTGAAATCTGATAATGACTCCTAGATTCTAGTTTTGATAATTGATTAAAGTTGAGAGTTTACTTAAAGATCATTAGATGGGAAAGTTGTATACACATATTTAGCATATTTCCAATAAGGCTAGTATTTAATACTTAGTTTGATTAAGCCACACCTAACAAAGCGATCTTCAATAGGAGGCATCACACGATTGCAATTTGTATATCAAGTTATCATTAAAGTACCCAAATCACAACACACTTAGAGTTCTAAAGAGGGTGACATAAATCACATAGTTTACTTGAAGCACACCTGTAACGCCCCGCCCCGTCGCCGCGCGCAAAGAGTAATTTGGCGGCGGAACAGTGCACTACTCGAGGAGGAAATAATACCCCATCTCCCCGAAATGGCTGAAAACTAAGCCCACCTGAAGGGCTGCTGACTCAACCTTAAGAATGGTTGAGAGCTAATACTTACGATAAGAGTAGTATCCTTATCCTAAGTATTAGGCAAATATATATATTGGATTTAGAATACAAAAAGAATCCAATATATGCATAAGATATCAGCATTTCCAGTATACTGATCACATCACAATACTAAGTATAAGTAGTATAAAAATAGAGTGCAGAAGCTTAAAGCAAATATCTAGAATCATTCATCATAGAAGCTGTAGAAAATATTCATCTCATAAAAGAAAAGAAAATACATCCAGAATTATTACAAACAGTTTACTGAAATACTGAAGTAAAACTAGGTACTATATTGAAAATACTAAGCAGAAAGTAAAGCTGAAGGATAGTCCACTAGTACTCCACGGGCTCCTCCTGAATCTCCTGAATGTCCTCCTGACCTGTCTCAATATACTGCTCAGGATCTAGCAAATTGTCGGATCCCAAAAGTACCTCGTGTTAGATAATAAGTCTAACACATCGAAACATCAAAACTAATCTGATAATTCTAATTATTCATTTAACATTTACTTAATATGAGTAAATCTATAGAAAAACTGTAAAGGTAACTGAAAGTACAAATCTGTCTAAAACTGTACAAAACTGAAGCAGTGTAAGGTAAAACTGAACTGTAACTGAATAGTGAAAATAGATCAAAATAGTACTGAATCTGAAACTGAGTAATCATATGTACAACTATGTTGTATGTCACTGAAACTGTGTATCTGAATATGCCACAATATGGTATGCTACTGACATGCTATCAAAATATCACTGAACAGTTATGAGCAGTATGGTCCAATGTCTACATACACCCTGTTGGGAATATTGTTTATTGATGACACTGATGCATCCAGAAATTCCCCCGTCAATGTATGAAATATTTCATAACTCATAAATCATCACTGATACTTATACATCATTCTGATTCTCATACATCATTCTGATATTCACACATCATGCTTATGCTCATACTTCTAAACTACATGAAATAAATCCATAAAATACTTTAAAATCTGATAATGAATCCAAAGTCCCCATTACACAGAATCCTGCTAAAAGGATTTTGACTCCTAAAGTCAAATCTCGATAATTGGTTAAAGTTAAGAGTTTACTTAAAAATCATTAGCAGGGATGATTGTATACACATATTTAGCATATTTGCAAGAAAGGTAAATTTAACCCTTAGCTTGTTTAAACTGCACTTATCAAAGCGCACTACGATAGGAGGCAGAACCTGGTCACAATTTACATCTCAAGCTAAGCTGTTAAATGCCCTAATTACAAGTATACTTAGTGGTCTACGCAAAGTGACTTAAGGTACTTAGTTTGCTTAAACTGCACTTATCGAAGCGCACTACAATAGGAGGTAGAACTCGGTCGTAGTTTACATCTCAAACTAAGGATCTTATTCACTAATTGTAACACTCTTAGTCTTATAAGATTTACTTTAATGGGACTGTATTCAGCTAATCCCGCAGAATAGCACCTGGTCATAAGCCCACATTGGAGTGAATCAACTAATCATGAATATTACTGAATTAATCCAGTAATATATGTATACCCTACTATACCCAACCAATAATCTGAGTTCAGCAGATTCTATTTAATCGACAATAATTTATCAAATCTATTAATCCTTACTCTAATTAGATGTATCTTACACAAAGCTCCAAGGATGTGATCAAAAGATCACTCAATATAGATTGCTACCACAATGAATGAGCCACAATCTAAGTACTTTAGGTGATTCTTATCACACGGTATCAAGTTCAACTTCTAAAGTTATGAAGGAGCAACTAGGTTTCTATCTCAATAAGTTATAAAGGTCCTTCTTACCTCAATGTTTCATTAGTTAAGGTCTTCAATCATTTCAATGATGAATCCTATAGCAAGACCCTTAAGATCTCACTTTTCGACTTCTTAAGGTTTACTTGTTATACTTAAGTTAAGATGATTAGATCAAACGATTAAAATTCATTTGATCTTTTCTATTCTATAATCATGGGATAAAATCAAAGATCTTATTAGATTTAGATCATTGCATAAATCATTATAATTTTATTTCCATCTTATGCTAATTATCTTATATAAGAGAAAATCAAAGATCTAAAGTTTAGATTCAGATAGTTCAATCACATATATTCAATGTTATCCTTAGCACTTCTAATTTGATGATTTAAGATCAATACTCAATCAAATGCATTATTGAAATAATGTAAATCAGATTCTCTTACAATCAAGTAGATTGATTAAATGATTAAGATTTAGATCTTAATCAAGATAAGTTAGGGTTTAATCCCTAACCCTTATATCATTAAGACCAGTTATTAATTTAAAGGTCAATGGCAAATCAATGTATTATTAGTATATTATTGATGTCAACTTAGGTTTGGATTAAGTATCATCTACTTAACTAAGTTATAAAGATTCTCATGTTCAAGTGATCACATTTAAGTGTCCAAATAAGTGTTAAGGTTCTCTAATATACATCCTAAGTTCATAAACACATATAGATGAAAAGGTAACATAAAATAAAAAGGTGATTATTACTAATCAAAATCTAAATCAAATAAAAGAGATTAGCACTTAATCATAATTCTAAAAGATCTAAGTTTCATGCCATTTAGATTATTAAGGTATACATAATTGATACAAGCAATTAAAACTCCAGTACTTAGTATATAGCATAACATGTATTTAAGATACATAGGTTTTGAGCACTTAATGAATTTGACAAAGTTTCAAATTCAATTTTCAAATAGAATTTTATGCAGTGTTCAATTTAGTATAACTCAACCCCACTAGGGTCCTAGGGGTCTTAAAATATCAAAATAGTTGAATTTTGGCCATTTCAGCCAAAACTGGGCAGTTTTACAAAATCTGGGCAATTTCTGGAATTTTGGGAAATTTTGCAAAATTTGGGCGTTGGAGCGCGCTGTAGCGCTTTCCGCGCGATAGCGCGCTGTAGCACTTTTCGCGCGGTAGTGCCTTTGCGATGCGGCTTGCTGCGGTCCGCTGCAACCCGCTGTGACCCGCTGCCGCGCTATGGGCACTGTAGCGGTTTATTTTGCAAAACTACTGTTCAATTAATTTATTTTGTCATTTCCTAAGATCTGGAATATTTCTGCTAAGGTCCGCTACAGCGCGCTGTAGCGTCCCATTTTGCAAGTTACTGTTCAATTAATTTTTATGGCAGTTTCGTGAGATGCCGCTACAGACCGCTGCAATCCGCTGTAGCGGTTCATTTTGCGAAATTTACTATTCAATTAGTTCAACATGCATTTTTAAATATTTTTCCTAAGTTTTCCTATCCGCTGCAGCCGCGGCAATCCGCTGCAGCGCGTGACAGCACGCTGTAGCGGCAGACGGTGATTTCGCCAGGTGCGAAACCGTGAGGACCATTTTTCGAGCTTAATTATTTTCAATCCAGAGAGTTCCATGAGTGGTGTCATAAATCAATGGAAAGGTATTTCCAATACCTTTCCATCGACACCGAAATCAGCACAAATGGAGCATCCTAGCTATACTAAAAATGATGATAAATGACAGGGTATACAAAATAGAGAAAAATAGAGCAGATTTTCATAAAGTTTTTAAGAGCCTTAATGGCTTTCATATATGCATATAGACATTCCAAGGCTGCATTCTAATATCATAACATCATAAGGAAGACAATGAGAGGAGCAAGAGGGTACCTTTGTGTTCTTGAAAGGAGATGAAGAAGAGGACATTTGTTTCCTTCACAACCTTTGGGAGGAGGGCTGCACTTCTTCTCCCTCAACACAAGAGCAACCAACAATGGAGGGGGATAGAGGAGAGATTTCAACAAGCAAAGAAGGATGGCTGAGCTCTCCTTTTAAAGGAGGAGAGGGGAGGGGAGGCTTCATTATGGCTAAGGAGGGGCTAGAGGGGAAGTGATGGCCTTATCATTTAATGCAAAGGGAGGAAGGAGGAATGACCAGCCGAAAGGCATGGGGATGGCCAGTCAAAATACATTTTGAAAAAAATGGGGAAATTGCAAATAGGGGATCCAAAGATTGCTTATTTATTTTTCTTATTTTTCCTAATTATTTAAAAATTCTGATTTTTGAAACGCCCTCCGAAAAATCCCAAAAATTCACCCCAAGCTAATTTAGGGGTGAGGAATTCAATGGCGAAGTAAGAATTTGATTCCGATGATTATTTAATTTTCCTATTTTTCGACGCATTTAATTACGTTAAATTATTCGCGAAAATTCGACGACTTCCAAACGCGTCCAAAACATCACCCCTAGCTAATTTGGGGGTGACGATCGCAACGGCGAAGTCGGATTTTGATTTCGAGGTCAAAATAAATACCTCAATTTTCTACTTAGTGAAATATTAAAAATAATCCAAATTTTTGGATTTAGCTCCGAATTGCTCCAAACTATCAGCGTTTGGTCCCAATGACTAGATGAACTTGATGGAATGATAATCACAACATGATTAGGCTAAAATTAAGCTGAGTAACAACCTTGGGTTGTTACAACACCTATGAAAGCGATCTTCGATAGCATGCATCACTTATGGTAACTTTTATTCAAATAAACTAATGGTTTAAGTCCCTTATCATAACACTCTTAAGATTGGATGATTTATTCTAAGGGGGACTATATCTGACTAAAATCATAGGATATAACACAAATATAATCTTACATTAAGATGAATCAACCAATTATGAATACTACTAAAATAATCCAGCACTATAGGTATACTCTACTATACCTAACCAATAATCTAAGTTCAAACAACTCTATTTAATCATCAAGAATTTACCAAAGCTATTGATCTTTACTCTAAATGGGTGAGTTCTACACAAGGCTCCAAGGATGTGATCAAAAGATCACTCAACTTTGATTTCTACGGCAAGGGAGAAGTTCCATTCTAAGTGCTTTGATTCCTACCACAAGGTGTTAAGATCAACTTCTAAGGCTAGGAATGATCATCTAAGATTCTACCTCAATAAGTTACAAAAGTTCTTTCTATCTCAATGTATCAATATTTAAGATCTTTAAGCATTCAAGAATGATTCTATAGCAAGACCCTTGAGATCTCATTTTTTTATTTCTTAAGTTAGCATTCAGGATTTACTTATTAGTCTTGGATTAAAGTGATCAGATCAGATGATTAAAATCCATTTGATCTTATTTTATTCTACAATCATGGGATGAAATCAAAGAAATTATTAGAGTTAGGTCATTTCATAAATTATTATAATTTTATTATTCATCTTATGCTAATAATCCTATATAAGAGAAAATCAAAAATCTAAACTTTAGATTCAAATGATTCAATCACACAGATTTAATATTAATCTTAACACTTCTAATTTGATGATTTAAGATCAATGTTAAATCATATGCATTATTGGAACTATGTCAATTGAATTATCTTTCAATCAAGATTACTTGATTAAGGTAATTAAGGTTTATATCTTAATCAAGACAAGTTAGGGTTTAACCCCTAGCCTTACTAAAATTAAGACCAATAGTTGATTTATATATCAATAACAAATCAATGTATTATTGGTATATTATTGATGGCAAATTTCAGATTTAGATTAAGTATCATTTACTTAATCAAGTTCTCAAGATTCTTATGTTCAATTATAGTTTAATATCAATTAAGTGTATCAAAGTGTCCAAATAAATGTTAAAGTTCTCTAACATACATCCTAATATCATGAAAACATAGGAATGTAAAGTGACATAAAAATAGAATGTAATTAAGGCTAACTAAATCTTAAATCAAACCAAAGGGATTAGCACTTGATAATAAATCTAAAAGACTTAAGTTTCATGCAATTTGGTTATTAAGATCTACTTGGTTCATATAAGCAATCAAGGAATCTATTCTTTAACATTTGGCACAAAATATTTAAGGCACATAAAGGATTTTAGCACATGCCATAAAGGACAAACTTTCAAATTTAATTTTTACATAAAATTTTATGCAATGCTCAATTTTATCTAAACTAGGTTCAAATTTGATATAGTTCGGTCCCACTATGGTCCTAAGTACTTTAAAATGCAAAAAATGTGAAGTTTTGGCCATTATGGATAGTTCTGCGCACTTTCAAGAATTTGTTGGTGCTACGGCACGCTGTAGCGCCTTATGGCCGAAAGTCAAGCGCTACGGCATGCGGCAGCGCTTTCAGACACTGCAGCACGCTGCGGCGGAAAATAGCGTGATGGCGCGCGCATCGTTTTCAAGCGTGCGATGGCGGAAATTAGCACTGTGGCGTGCTACAGCGCTTTTAGGCACTGCGGCGAACTACGGTGCCCGATTTTCTAAGAGTTGGACGCTACGGTGCGCTGTAGCGCTTCACTATAGCGGATTAACTTTTGAAAACACTGCTCAGTTAATTTATCCCTTGATTTCATACGATTTGCTCGAAATGACGATGTGGCGCGCTGCAGCGGTTTAACTTTCGAGTGGTTGTTCAATTAATTTTTCTCTTGATTTCTTATAGTTTTCCTGAAATGACGCTGCAGCCTGCTATGGCGCGCTGTAGCGGTTTGCTTCCAGACCATTATTTTAGCTCTAGAAGCGCTGCGGTGCACTGTAGCACACTACGACGGATTCAATTTGAGACTCGGGCGCTACGGCACGCTGTAGCGCCCGACGATGATTTTGTCTGTGCGAAAACTGTGATGAGTCTCATTTTGAGCTCAAATACTCTCAATCCAGAGCATTCCATAAGCGGTGCCATATATCAATGAAAAGGTCATTTTGAGACATTTCCATTGATAACAAAATTGATAAGAATGGATCATCCTAACTATAAGAATAATGGAGATAAAGATTGGAGTAAGCAAAATAGAAGAAAAATAGAGCATGAGATTTAATACCTTGAAGAACTATAATGACTTCCATACCTAATCATGGATGTCTAAAGGCGCAAATAAGCATAATAGCGAAATGAAATGGCCAAGAAAGAAGAGCAAATGTGTACCTTAGCCTTTAGGAGAGGAAGAAGAAAACTCTATTTTCTTCAAGGACTTTGGAGCAAGAGAGCTCCTTCTTCAGCACAAGATGCAGCAATTGAGGAAGGAGGGAGGAAGAGTTCAGTTTTTACAATGGGGGAGGAAGAAGGAGGCTGAGCTCCTTCTTAAAGGAGAAGGAGAGGAGTGGGAGGCATGGCCATGGGGGAAGGGGAATGGGGCTCTGCCCCTTGCGTAAAGGGAGGCATCGAATAAGGGTATGGAGGGAGCCAGTAAAGCAATTTAAGAAAATAAATTTTCTTAATTAAATAATCATTTATTTATTTTCTAAATTTTTAATTAGTTAAAAATTCAGATTTAACGAACGCACTCTGAAAATTTCCAAAAATCTATCCCTAATTATTTTGAGGGTGAGGAATTCAACGGCGAAGTCGGATTTTAATTCTGATAATTATTTAATTATTCTATTTTCTGGGGTATTTAATTATATTAAAATATTCGCGGAAATTCAACGACTTCCAAACGCGTCCAAAATATCAACCCTAGCTAATTTGGGGGTGACGATCGCAATGGCGAAGTCAGATTTTGATTTCGAGGTCAAATTAAATACCTCAATTTTCTAATTACTTAAATATTAAAATAGTCCAAAATATTTGATTGAGTTCTAAATTGCTCTAAATTTTTAAAATTTGGTTCTAATGGCTAGATGAACTTAATAGAATGATAATTAAGATATGATTAAGCTAAAATTAAGCTATGTAACAATCTTGAGTTGTTGCATATAGTTTGAATTATCTACTTATTACTATTTTATATTATGATTATAGTAATATTAGAATTAATTTTAGAGAATATTTGACAAATTTTGAAAATTATCTTACATTTGTATTTTTCATGGTTATTTTAATGAGAATTTTAAATTTAAATAATTATTTAAAAATATTTAAGTATCAGAATTGAAAATTCTTAACATTCTTTGATTCACGACATCAAAGTATGCTAAAGGGAAAATTTCATAATTTTTGAAACTATTTTTAAAAATAGTCAAATTTAAAAAAAAAATTGCAAAATTTCGGGGCTAATCGCCGCTTTATTATTCGTCCAAATTTGATGTTTTTAGCATCATTAGAATCGTATCAATGAGAACTTTCATTTAATACCTTAGAATATAATTTTCATTAACTTTTGATTTTTTGAATTTGTAAGAATTTAAATTTTCATTTTTTTTTATTTAAATTAAGTTAATTTGTATTTTTTTTTCTTTTCTTAAAATATATCTTTGCAAATATACCCCTTAGGATATTTGTATCATATTTTCATTCCAAATAAAGACAAAATCCACCTCTTAATCTAGGTCATATATTCTTATTTTGATTTACTTATACCATTTGATTTGATTTTTCCCTTATCTAAAATATTTCTATGCATTTAAAGGCAGTAAATGAGAGGAAAATTTAGCATTTGCAACTCAATTTAGACTTCTCCTCTCTTAGCAAACACCTCTTCTTTATCTCCTTCCATCACCTTCAAATTCTTCTTCCTCTCAAACACTTCTCTTTCCATTTTTAAGAACTTCTCCACGTCTCTTTTTTTTTCCCTAAATCTCTCCTACTCTCAAAGCTATCCTAGAGATCCAAGAAGTTATCTAATTCAAATCATCTTAGAGAAGAGATCCAAAGAAGAACTCTTCTCCATTAAACTTTTCAAATTTCTCCTTAAGGTAATTATCATTTTTTTTATCTCATTTTATTTATAAGATCAAAGCATGCATGCAAAGCATCTTTCAATTTGACTTAGATCTCCTCATGATAAGCAAATGTTTAATACAAGATTATTTTATTTTGATAAAAATTTTAAAGTTCTAATTTCTTTCAAAAAAATTTCATGCTTAAGAAAAAAATAATATTTTTATAACATTGCTTAGCCATAGTTCTTAGATCCATCATTTTTGAGACTTAAAATCTTTTCTCATATGTTCTTCTATATATTGGCTGCATGTGATTAGAAGATACTATTTAATTATTTTGCTTCTATGCTAATTTAAATTAATCTCAAAGTATAATAAAATTTTTGAATTTTTACTTTGAAAAATTTCTGGATATTTTTTTAAAAAAAAATTTAAGATTTTGATAATGCTTTAAAACTTTTTAATTTTTTGATCACCATGTAGATTCCCATACATATTGGGAAAAACTTCACTGAAGATGTTCTATAATTTTGAATACTTTAGAGTTATCATTTAGGTGCTCAAAGTTCAACAAAAACTCTAAAAAATTTCAAATTTAAAATAAATTTTTTTGAAATTTTCTTGATATTTAGCTTAGTATAATTTTTATTCTAGGCACAGTTAGATGTTAATCTTTGACAAGCATAATTTTGGTTATATTGTGAGCAATTTCTCTGTTAATCATTTGAGTTGATTATGTCATTAAGGAGGTCATTTAAGTGCTTATAGTTTGCTAAAAAAAAAACAAATTTGAACTTAGGTAAGATTTTTAGAATTTTAAGAAATTTCTTAAAGTTTGAAATGATATAATTTCTAAAATACATAGAATTCAAATATAAATTTTATCATGCATATTCTCTGATATATAGAGAATAATTTTTGCTTAGACATCAACAAAAAATAAGTACTCTAAAACTTAAGTGAATTATGATAGTTGATTAACAAATTTATATGTTAATTTAACAGATTGAAATTAATAAATTTAAAAAAATTATTCTTCAAATCAGGTACGAAATTATTCTTAAGTTTTATTTCAAGTATCTTAATTTTATGCTTATTTTCATTTGAATATTGCTTATTCATTTTATCATACAAATTATTTTATTAAATTGCAATATTTTCATATAAAAGTGTGTGACAAAAAATAATGAAATTTCTTTTTCAGTGTTTATCTTTGAAGGAAAAAATAAAAATGTAACATGTACATATAAAGCTTACTAGTAGCTCGCGATGAAATAAAGAGGAATCTAGCACTTATGGAAGTGGGTTGAAGATCTTGAGGAAAGATACACCATTTTATATCTATATGATGAGGCACTACTTGTAACAACCCAAGTTGTTACCTTAGTCAATTAGGATTAATCTCAGTCTTAATCTTGATTCTTAGTGATTAATTAAGTCATTATAAGTCAACCACCAAGATCCAGTCCAAACCAGATGTCAAACGGATCAAATCCTTATTTTAGGAATTTCAGGAACCTCGGAAATTAACCTATTTATTTTGACTTCCGATCGAAAAACGGACTTCGCCATTGTGCTCATTGCCCCCAAATTAGCTATGAGTGAAGTTTTGGTGGCAATCGAAAGTCCTCAAAATTTGACGAATATCTTAATAATATTTAAATATCCTAAAAATGAGGAAAATTAAAAACTCGCCGGAATCGAAATCCGACTTCGCCGTTGCATTCCTCACCTCTCAATTAGATAGGGGTGAATATTTGGTGAATTTTGAAAATCATTTAATAAGTTAATGAAATTAAGAAATTTTAAATTAATTATCAAATATTAATAATTATATTATTCTTTTTCTTCTTCTCTTTTTTTTTTTCTTTCTTCTTTTTCTTTTCTAATTTCCGTGACCCCGACTCCTCCCTCTGTTCTAGGATCGCAAATCGCACGCCCGACCCCCCCCCTTTCGAGCCGCACACGATCGGCCAACGCCTCGCCCTTCCCCCTCGGCGCCACGTGTCCTCTCCTTGGAGTCTCAGTCGCCTCGCCTCCTCGCGACTTCCGCCTTCATGCCCGTTAAAAGCCGAAGGCTTTATGGTTCGCGCCACCTCCTCTCGGATGGGACCTCCATGGCCGAACCCTCCAAGCGCCAGCCGACCTCTTTCCCCTCCATGGCTGAAGCTCGCAAGGCGCAGCCCTCCCTTGTGCGGTCGCAGGTAGGAGCCGCCACACCTCTTCCTCCTTGCAGTCGAGCATTGGTTGCCTCTTCCACCTCTCCATCTCCACGTCCGAGCCCTCAGGAGCTCTCCGGTGCCGTCAGCGCCAAACCTCTCCCTCCTTCAGCATTCGACAGCGAGGAGTTGTCGAACCTCCTTCGACTCCATCTAGGTACCCTCCCCTCCCATTTACTCTCTAAGCATACTATCTTAATAACTTTTCATTGGACATGCCTCTTAATTTCTTATGCTGGATGTAAATTTTGAAGACAATCTACTTCATCTTTTTCAAGAAAAGCTAACGTAATTTTGATTTGGATGGCTTGACTAGGTGACTATGATTTTTATGCATTACATGACTAAAAGTGAATTGCAAGTATGAAACTTTCATTTTTTTTTATTCTTCGAATGAATTGAAATTAATTTATAAATGATGTGGTTATTTATTTTCAAGTCTCTCATTTTTAACATGACTAAAAGTGAATTTACGAATGGATGGCTTGACTAGGTGACTATGATTTTTATGCATTACATGACTAAAAGTGAATTTACGAATGAATTGAAATTAACATTCTTGAGCCTGTGAATCATCATATTTTTTTTTTCTATTTAAGTTGTGTGCACCTTGAATATTATTATAATACTGCAGATAAAATGTACAGCTTATTTGTTAGAGTTAGGTAAAATGAATTTGTTAAGATTTTTGAAAACAAATTATTCGTATCATTTGTATCGACCCGATGCTTGTACTCCACTTAAACACTCCAAATCTCTTGCGGGGTTAATCGAGTATGAACAAATTATTTTATTAATTTATTGATCAAAACTAAATGCTATAATTAAGCAAATATTGACTGTTTATTCTCATTGAATGCAATGGGTCAAACAATGATCTAAGTAAGATTATCTGTTTTGATTAATTAGTTTATTTAAATTGGTAAATTTAGTTTGGATCACGTCCATGATGAAGGCCTTAAGAAAAGGTATATTTGTTAATTTCAAACATAGGTAAGTTGGTATATCTCTTGACGGGTACAATAGATCAGATTCGTTCAAACATATTGATGTGTGGGGTTTGTAATGGGTAGTTATATTGAAAAATCATTTTGATCACTAAAGGATTTTTGATGTTAGGTAGATTTATGCAAATTGTAAGTTTTTTTTTTTATTATTATTATTTTTTTTTTTGGTGCTGCCAAGTGTTTCAATGGTGTCCGTTTGTATGGTTAAATTTTATATGCAACTCACATTTAAGTGTAATTTCTTAAGGTTATGTTTATTATAACAAATAGTTTTTGTATGATTATATTTTATTGTGCATAAGTTAAACACTACATAATTTAAAGGCAAAGAGCTCAATTATCATTTATAAGTATTACTGATTTTTTTTACATAATAGAAATTTTGAAGCACAAAAGATATATATATATATATATAATAATACAAACTTGTTTCTTATTAGGATGATTATTTGTTTAAATTAAGTTTGTGAAATATTGTGATTAAGTGCTTTCTAGACATAATAAAGTATATCTAAAAAATTGTTTGTATAGTACATTGCAAACTCTTTTCTTTTTTTTTTTTTATATCTTGCTCTTTGATTCAACAGCTCATATACTTTGTTTTAATACATTCCAACTTTTTATATGTATATATATATATATATATATATATATCATTGTATGTGTGATAGGAAATGGCATTTCAGCATTTTTTTTTTATGGGAAATTTTATATATGCTGCCAAGATCTTCCTTTATTGCATATATAACACCTAAACTAAGATATTTAATAATCATCTCACTCTACTCTATATCATTACAAGCTGATAATATTCATAATATTAGGTTTCATTTATGCAAATACTAATATTTGGATGTTATATTCGTAAATACTAGGTGTTAGCCGAAATCTCTTTGTACTTCGCTTCACCCGTTAAATTCTTAATTTCAAATTTCCAGTGATTGCTTTGCTTTGTCAGAACAACCAATTTTGACCAACAATATCTATTATTAGATTTGTATGCCGTGGATTGTGTTGCTTTAAGCACAAAGCAAAAGAGAAGATCAACTCCTCATGCCTTTTATATTGTTGTTATCATTTTGTTATTCTTTTGGATGAGAATTAAAATTTTAAGAAAGATAATTATAGATGGAAAATCATTTAGTTATTCTTTTGCATTCTTAGGAAGTTTACCCGAACATTATAGAAATCTTACCCTTTGATCATTTGGTTATGTTGATAAGAAGCGTCATGTGTAGCATATGGCAAGCATGCTTGAATTTTGTTTGCATTTGGAATAATAGTAGTGAATTGTGAACTTTTAAAACTAATATGAAGGCTCTCAAAAGCTTAACTGCGTTGTATAGAACCAACAGTTAATTAGTATCCAGCTTTTTCATGAACTCAGTCAATATCATGCTATTTTTTTTTATACACATTGCAACTCTTAAACTAATGTATTATTGAGTTTTAAATAGGAATGATATTGATTCTAAACTAGTATATCAGGTGTAAGGTGTGAATACTAGCAAAGCTACTTATTCAATTAAGAGTGTGTATCTCAAAAAAAAAAAAAAACATTTCAATTTGCTTCGTATGGCTATAAAATGATCATAAATGCTTTTAAATTCAAATCAATTGCAAAGGAGTTTTATTAAATATTTAGTTATACATGCATTATTCTTCAAAAATTTTATATCAAATCAATGGTAAGAGAAAATGCTAAATTCACAAGAAGAAGAATCAACTATGTTGTTGTCATATAAGTAATTATCTAAATAATTCAATTCTCTCTTAAGAAATATCTATGCTTCTATCAAGCCTCTCTTTTATTTTAATGTAACTATACATAAATATTCTTGTATTGCCATAATTACAATTTGGATGGCCTATGAGAGGCAACCAGTGTAATTATGCGTAAACCTTCCTGTTGTTTTACTATCTCAAAATCTATATTGATTCAACTTAAATCTGTTTATGCTAACTACAAATATTGTAATAGAAGTTGTGTCAAAATTATGAATCTTAATTGGCAACACAAATTAGATAATGATAGTTGCAAGAGAAATAGAGTCGTATTGAAATTAGTATCAAAGATGGTGTATTCAATTGTAGTCTTCCTTTTTATGCAAATTAATTAAGTTTAAGTTTCATGATATGGAATCAATCTCATACCATGCCTTCCTAATCTCCTCTAATCCTCTCTCTCTCATTCTCAACCTTCTTAATAACACTAGTTAGGATTTATGTCTGAGTGCTAATCTTAGTGATTAAGAGTCATTCTCTTAGGTTTATGAATAGATCATAAGTTAGAATTCATTTATTGAGTAAATTAGGTTACTTAATGGGTGAAACCTTGGTTTTATTAGTTTCTAGACTTTTCTTTTATTTTACAACTTATTCTGATTATTTTGTCTTTTAACTATAGTTTAAGATAGGAGATTTATCCTATTAAGTTTGATTACTTAATAGGATTACCATAATCAGTAGATCACTTTGAGAATGAACCTAGAATTTAGGTCTTACCCATTTTGGATTATGTGATTAAACCTAAATCTCATTATATTTAATTCACAATCTATAGATTTAGAAGATCTTGATCAGATCTTAGATAGAACGTCTAAATTTACAAAACTAGGACGTATGATTTATTGATTCAACACATAGTTGTCTATCTGATTGAACTAGATTAGAACCTGATCAGTTCTAATCCTTTTTAACTTATAAGGATGAATTTCTAAGTTACACTCGATAGTATGAAAATGGTGATTCTGAACTTGTGTAACTTGGAATAGTTAGAATAGTTAAGTAGAAAATAAATGATATTACCATGTTTAGTAAAGTTCCTTGCTTATTTTGATATTTTGTGCTACGCATTCCTTGTATTTTGGTGCCTTAACTTCTTGAGCATATCATATAAGATCTTTGATGCATAAATAAAATGTTAGGAAAATATGGAGACTCCTTAGATTTCTTGCGAAAATATTAAAGTGATTAATGAAAAGATAATAGTTATATGTAGTTGAGCTGCCTCTCAGATATGTCCTTATTGCCTAGTCTCCTTATGTCACTAGGGGAAGGACTTTATTTTGTTGTGTGCCTAGTGCCTAGCCTCCTTATGTCGCTAGGGGTACACCATTGGTGCCTTAGCCGTACTGGTGCTAAGATCCTTCGATTACTTTTGTGTGCTTAGTTGCCTAGCCTCCTTATGTCGCTAGGGGTATACCGTTGGTGCCTTAGCCGTACTGGTGCTAAGATCCTTCGATTACTTTTGTGTGCTTAGTTGTCTAGCCTCCTTATGTCACTAGGGGTACATAGTTTTGTGACTTAGCCGTGATGGTGCTAAGATCCTTTGATATTCGATGGGCTAGATTAGCTCTGTTCTATATGGCAGTTAGTACATGGACATTTATATATATGCAGTTATGAGGTTTTGCTTACTTTTCAACATTTTTATTCAGTCAGTTATTTCTTTGTATTGCTTATGTATTTTAGGATGTTAGAACCTTACTGCTATTTATATGTATCACTGCTGAGTTATTTTATTTTAATTGGTATATTTCTTTTGATCACCAGCATGTTTAGGATGTAGTATTTCTCTTACGGTACTTGTTTGATTATCTACATTTATGCCTTACCTTGTTTAGTTTGCATTTGAGACATGTCTTAGCCTCTCTTTTTGTTTAAGTTATAAGTGATTACTTATAGCTTTTTCCTTTCTTATTGTATTGCTTGTCGCTCCCTTATATAGATGTTGCTTAGAAAATGTGAATGGTGATATTACAATACACATATAAAACTTATTAGCCTAAAATGTACTTAGACAATTATCTAACATAAGATTTTTACTTTTTTTGGCTGGGGCCCTACATTGTGAAACCGACAATGGCAGATCCTCTTCAGTTAGATGAGCAGGAGCTAGGAGTGGAGCCATATCCAGAGGAGGAGCTTTTGGAAGAAGCAGCTATTTAGTATTATATGTGAGGATGAGTGTATTTATACTATATTTTACTTAAACTTTTAAATAATGTAATAATACAGGTACCACTGACTGTGTATTTTAGGTTTATATGCTTATATTCTGAGTTACATTTTTTGTTATTTATACTGTGATGCTTGGATGTTTCTCATTTTTAAATCGCTTCTGCACTCTGAATGTTTACTTAGATAGTGATTGAATATTTGATTTTATGCTCACTCCTTCCCTTATTAGGTGGATTGTGGATTTCATCCTAATCTAATTATAAGTGAAGGGTTAGCTAGAGTGACACGCCACCCCTTAGCTTAATCTTATGGATTAAGGGATGGGGCGCCACACTACCGATGGGTGGTGATAAGCATCCATGGCCAATAGGTTATACCTGTTGGATGATGAGTCACAGGACTTAGTTTTGTGTCACAATTTACTTTTAATTAAAAAATTTTACTATATGCTTTTCAAACATTTAATTTCATATCTAACATGTAGGGTAAGCTTAATAAAATTTGCATAATTTATTTTATTGCACTTTAATATGAAAAATTAATTTCCTTGCCATTTTATTTGATTTATAATTATTTTATAATGCTATAAAATAATTCTTAATGGATATTTTTGTACTCCTGCCTGACTGGCTTTGTTGATAATTATTTCAGGTTTTGAAAACTAAAGCTTAAGAATATACTCACTTAGGAATAACTTAAAAGGGGAAGTGAGATTTGAGTGAATATATTTTATTTTGTTATATGTTGTAATAATAATTGAATTTATGTAATTTTATAAGATTAGCTCTGTGATGAATAAATAACTTATAATATTATTATCTTTTTTTTATATTTCAAATGATAAGTTTATTATTTAAAAATCTCAAACTTGATCACTCGGTCATCACACCTGGTTGTTACACCATATTGTTGAAAGCACAAGCACCGTAGGGGAGATGAGATGAGGAGAGGAAATTTTGATGGGAAGAATGAGGAGGTATTTATAAAAAAAATATCTCTCCTTTTTCTTTCTCTTCTATTTCTCTTGTCTTACTTCAATCTTAAGTTAATTTAGATTTAAGTAACTTGGCATATGAATTTGGATAATTAGTGCATTAATTGATGAATAGTAAGATAATTAATTTTGAATAAATTAATATGAATTTTAATAAAAGTTGTATTCTTTTAAGTTTTATACAATTTTCTATTATTTTATTTTCAAAATTAATGAAACTTGACCCAAAAATATATTTCAACAAGACAACATACATGTACTTACACTTTTCAATTTAGAGTTATATTTTATTTTATATTAATTTTGAAGATAAGAACTTCAAAAAGTAATTACGATCAATCCAAAGCTCCAAAAGGAGTTGTTGTGGCTCCCCACCCCCTAATCCACAAGATGAGACCTTGAGGGGAGGTGTGCCACTCTGGCAGATCTTTCACTTATCATTGGATTTGATTTAAACCACAATCCACTAATAAGGGAGAGGTATACTCAAAATACATACATCATGAATCAATCATTAAGTAAATATAACTCAGAGTGTGGAAGCAAACTAAAATAAATAGTATATTCAATTTACCACAATACATAGAGGAAATGTAACATACAGCTCAAAATAAATAGTACAGTGAAGAAAAACATAGTAGAAAGGTACCTATATTATTGCAGTATTTTTAATAAGTTTAATAAAATAAAGAGCAATCACTCATCCTCACAAGAAAGCAATAAAAGAACTAGATGGCTTCAGCACCACACTGTTGATCCTCTTCTAAGAAAGGCTCCTCTTCCTCTTACAGAAGCTCCTCAAAATGATCTGATTCTAATATTATCAATTTCACAATACCAGGGCCCCAACTAAAAAAAGAAAAATTATATTAGACAATTATCTAACTATATTTTATGCTGAATATTTTTTATGTATTATTAATATCATCATTTTTACTTAACTATATAAATAAACTATCTAGCATAGGAGCAGTAGGCATACAAAAGAAATAGTAAGTTATAAATACATGATTTATAACTAAATAATAATGAGACAAATAACATACCTCAAAATAAGCTAAAACAAGGCTATGCATACATGTATAAATAAAGTAAATAAAAATACTAAAAGGAAAGACTACACCTAAACATGATGATGATGATCATATGACATATGCAAGTTTTAAAATAAATAATCTGGCTGTGATACATATAATAAGCAGTAATAAAATCTAGCATCATATGATATACGAGTAAGCAGGTAATGTAAAGTAAAGCTAACTGAAGTAATATGCATCAGTAAAATAGTAAACAGAAAATAGGTATGTACAAACTGTCATATTAAAAAATTAGTCAATCATGCTTAGTGTATTTCCAAAGCCTTTTTAGGCTTGGGTAGAACAAAAATTCCCAAAAGCTTTATGGGCTCGGGTAAAACAGAATAGTATAGTACTAAAGAAGCAGAAAATACAAGTGCAGTTAATTTTAATCATTTTAATTTTGATCCTGTGAGCACGTCCAGAACTAGCTGAGGAGTCAAGCACGTCTGCAAGACTATACATGTTTCAAACTTACCAATACACTCCTCAATAAGTAATGTTAAGTATTTATTACTCCTTATCCCTGTTCATTAGGGTAAATGTACACCAGAGCCTACTAGAATATAATTGAACCCAATACAAATGTTATCCTAATTATTCAAATTTTCCATTTCATGCAATAATGTTATCTTTATGACATGTTCAAAGAAATGGCACAAAATACAAGAAATGCATAAGCAGCAAATAATTCAAGTGAGTAAGAGACTCTACTACACAATGTGACATCACTTTATTTAATTAATCATTCTAACTATTCTAAGTTATATAACTTAGAAGCACGGCCTTATAAGGATAAAAATAATTAGAACTGATCAAGTTCTAATTTAATTCAATTAAATTTGACTACAAGTTAAATAATAAATCATCACGTTCTAATTGATGAATTTAGATGTTCTAAGCTAAGATCTGATCAAAATTTACTAAACTAGGGATTATGATTTTAATACCACGAGACTGGAGTTAATCACATAATCCAATTGTATGACTAAGGTTTCAATTCAAAGTGTGAACTAAGATTAAGGAAAAATCATATTAAGCAAAAATCAAATTTAATAGGATGATTCTCCTATTCATAATCTAAAATTGAAAGATAAAATAATCAGAATCAAGTTATAAAATCTAGAGACTATTAAAACTAATGTTCTATTCATTGAATAACCAACTTTATTTAATGAATAAAATCTAACCTATGATCTATTTATAATCTTAAGGGAAAAGGTCTTAGGGTGCAAGTGAAGTTTCTAAGGAAGCTCCTACTAAAAGAATTAGGAAATTTATGAAGTTGGTGGTAGTTATTATAATTTATCTTTATTTGCTAATTTAATTTACCTGAGGAAGTTAGGGGTGTAAAATTGAAACTAGGTTAAAAACTCGTAGATTTTACTTAGGAAATTTTCAAGCCTTTAATGGGGTTTCTATCAAGTTACTCAATTATGAGGTTAAGGGTTCTAAATTGATTCCAAATTAGTTTTATTACTAATTTTAATGATTTAAATGACATTTTGGAGGTTAAGGGCACTTAACTTAAATTTTGGGCAAAATGACCATTTTGCACCTACTGAATGGTCTAAAATGCTACTTTTTAGTTAAGGGCTCTAAATTGAATTTTCTTAATGCCAAATGATTTCTTTCTATCTAACATGAAGGTAGACATTAAGTACTTCAAATTTGGAGAATTATTAAGTCCTATAAAACTAATTTAAGGATTTTAACCTTTAAGGGTATTTAGTAATTTCACTTAATGAAGTCTAAAAATTCGATTAATTTATTATTTTTTACTATCCAAAAATTCAATAGAGTCTAAGAAGACTAAATTTTAATGTCTAATCATCAAGTTATGGTAATTTCAATGTTATAGTTCTACTTTCATGAAATGAGTCAAAATCTAATATTTACATATTCAAAAATCATATACAATTTTAAACAATATTTAATTTTAATATATTTTGGCCCCATTAGGGTCTTAGGGTCATTAAATTGTGAAAAATATGAAGTTTCGGCCATTCCGGATAATTTTGGGAACTTTTAGGCAATTCTGGGCGCTACCACGTGCGGTAGCACTTTCTGGCCAGGAGCCAGGCGCTGCGGCACCTGCTATTCTGAGGTGCATGTGCGATGGTGCACTGCAGTGCCTTTGAGCACTACTGTTGTGGAGCGCTACCGCGGATTTTGGTGTTGTGGTGCACGGTAGCGCTTTCAGGCGCTGCGGCGCCAGAACTTCCCGAGGTCTAGGTGTTGCAGCGTACTACAGCGCTTTCAGGTGCTGCAGCGGATTTCAGCACTAATACGCATTTAATTTAATTTCATCATATTTATATGCTTCATCAAATTTATTCACCGCATCAAATTAATATGCCGCTGCAGTGCACTGTGGCGCCCTACGGCGTGCTGCGGCGTACTCAGCCCGAGACTCGGGCTCTACGGCGCACTGTAGCGTCCGACAGTGATTTTGCCTGTGCAAAAACCGTAATGAGTCACCTTTCGCATTCAAATACTCACAATCTATAGCACCTCTCGTGCTGCGCCATATAATGATGGAAAGGGATTTTTGATACCTTTCTATTTATACCAAAATTGGCACAAAACAATTATTCTAATTATGTAAACAATGGAGTTAAAGGTCATGATATACAGAAAGATGGAAAAATAAAGCTAATTTTTCTTCCTAAAATTTTCTAGCTCAAGGAACTCTAATGGATCCCATATCTCATTCACAAATTTCTAATGATGCAAGATAAGCATAAGAGCAAAAAATGAAGTAACCATTGAACTCATTTAATGGGGAAATGAGGTACCTTGGCTTTCAAATGGAAGCAGATGTAGGAGGTGTGGTGCCCCGCCCCTTACTCCACAAGACTAAGCTAAGGGGAGGTGTACCACTCTGGCAAATCACTCACTTATCATTAAATTAGGTCTAAATCCACATGCCACTAATAAGGGAAAGATATGCTCATATTAAAATCATGAGAATCAGTCACTACATAATATAACTCAGAGTGCGAAAGTAAAGTAAAAGTAAGTAGTATATCTAATTTATCACTATAAATAGAGAAAATACAACATACAACTCAGAATAAATAGTTCAGTAAAGAAAAACATAGTTAAATATATATGTATTATTACAATATTAATTAAGTTTAAATGAACTGAAATAAAATTACTCATCCTCATAATAAGCAGAAAAGATTAAACAGCTTCAGCTCCTTCCTGATGCTCCTCCTTAAGGTATGGCTCCACTTCTGGATAAGGCTCCTCTTCAGCACCAAGCTCCTCAAATCTATCCAATTCTGACATTGTCAGTTTAACAATGCCAGGGCCCCAGCCAATAAAAGAAAATTCTTATTATACAATTATCTAAGTACATTTTAGGCTGAATATTTTTCATATATTATTAATGTCATCATTTTACTTAACAAAACAAAAATCCTAACTAGTATAGGATTAGTCAGTATATAAGGAGAGGATAAGTTATAAATACAATATTTATAATTAAATAAGATTTGAGGCAAAAAGGCACACCTCAAGTAAACTAAGGATAGACATGCATGTATAATATAGTAAGTAAAGGTACTGAAAGAAAAATTTAATCTTAGACATGCTAATGATCATATGACATATGTTGATTTAAAAAAATTAATCCAATAATGGAACATATAAGTAAGCAACAAAGGTCTAGCATCCTATAATATACAAGTAAATAAGTAAAACAAGGTAGACTAAAGTCAAGTATGACGGTAAACAGAAAACAACGAACAGTAAACAGTAAACAGTAAATAATAAATAGTGAATAGGTATATAAGTACTGCCATATCAGAAGAGGGCTAATCTAGCCTGCTGACAACAAAATGATTCTTAGCGTCAACACGGAGGCTAAGGTGACAAAATACTTCTAGCATCATATGAGGTTAGGCCGGAATAACATAACTAAAACTGAACTAAAGAGGTAGTAATCACAAATGCAGAAATATTTTAGTTATTTATTTTACTTTTGTGGACACATCCAGAAGTAGCTGAGGAGTCAAGCACATCTGCAAGACTATATGGGTTCTAGACTTAGCACAACACTCCTCATTGAGTAATGCCAAGTACTTCTTATTTCTACTTACCCATGTCCAGCAGGGTAAAATGCATCAGATCAATAAGTAACTGAACCCAATGCAATGTTATCCTAATATTCTATGTTTTCATTTCATGTAACAATATTATCTTGAATGACATGTTCAAGAAAATGGCACATAATGTAAGAAAATGAAAGCACAAGTAAAACACTAGTAAGCAAGGGACTCTACTGCACATTGTGACACTGTTATTATTTATTAAACCATTCTAACTATTCCAAGTTATACAAGTTCAAAATCTCCATCTCCTACTATCAAGTATAACTTAGAAGTACGACCTTATAAGTTAAAAAACAATTAGAACTGATCAGGTTATAATTTAGTTCAATCAAAATTGATTATAAGTTAAATAATTAATGAATTTAGATGTTCTAGATTAAGATATGATCAAAATATACTAATTAGGGATTATGATTTTAATACCACGAGTTGGAGTTATGCACCTAATCCAAGGGTCAAATATAAGATATAAGGTTTAAATCTATATGTGAACTAAGGACTAAGGCAGATCCTATTAAGCAAAATTAAGCTTAATAGAGTGATTCTCCTATTCTTAATATAGAGTCAAAAGATAAAATAATCAAAATCAAAGTATTAAAATCTAAAAACTAATAAAATCAAGGATTCATTCATTGAATAACCCCATTATTAAATGAATGAAATTTAAACTATTATCTATCCTTATTCCTATGGAACAGATCCTAAGGTGAAGTGAAGATTCCTAATGAGCTCCTAATGAAACGACTTAGAGAAATTCTAAGGGTTGATTAATTTAATTTCATTTACTATTTTTATTTAATTAAGGAAATTAAGAACAAATTTTAGCTAAGTAAGGCATATTATTCTTACTTATAGATTTTTAAGCCTAAATTAGGATTCAATTTTATTATTAATTTTAATGATTTAAAAGTTATTTTAAGGGTTTAGGATACTTAGCTAAAATTTTAGGTAAAATGACCATTATGCCCTACTCAAGGGTCCAAAAAACTACTTTTTGATTTAGGGCTCCAAGTTGGATTTTTTTACAGCTAAATGATTCTTTACTATCTAACATGAAAATGGACAGTAAGTAATGTGGTGCCCCACCTTTTAATTCACAAGATTACGCTAAAGTGTGGTGTGTCACTTTGGCAAATCCCTCACTTAATATTAGATTAGGTGTAAACCCTATTCCACTAATAAGAAAGAGATAAACCTATGTATACATGCTATATAATTAGTCATTAAGCAAATACAGAATCAAAGTGCAGAAGCAAGGTAAGTAAACATACATCCAATTAACCATAATAAATAGAGAAAATATAGTATACAACTTAGAATAAATAGTACAGTAATGAAAACACAGTTAAATAGAACCTATATTATTACAAAATTAGTTAAGTTAAATGAGCTGGAATGAAATCACTCATCCTCACAATAAGCAAAAAAGACTAAACAGCTTTAGCTCATTCCTGATGCTCCTCCTCAAGTTATGGCTCAACTTCTGGATAAGGCTCCTCTTCAGCACCAATCTTCTCAAATCTATCTGATTCTGACATTGTTGATTTCACAATACCAGGGCCCCATCTAATAAAAGAAAAATCTTATTAGACAATTGTCTAAGTATATTTTAGGCTAAATATTTTTCATAAATTTTATGATATCACAATTTTACTTAGACTATATAACTAATAAAGTAAGGGTGCAGCAAGCATACAACAGAAGAAATAAGCTACAAATAAAGGCATTTATAACTAAGCAAGATTTGAAGCAAAAAGGTACACCTCAAGTAAACAAGATAAGGATAGGCATACATGTATAATATAATAAGTAAAAGTAATGAAAGAAAAATTTAATCCTAAACATACTGATAATCATATAATATAGGATGATTTAAAATAAATTAATCTAATAGTGGTACATATAAGTAAACAACAAAGGTCTAGCATCCTATAAGTAAATAGGTAAAGTAATGCTGACTGAATTAAAGTATAATAGTAAATAATAAATGGTAAATAGTAAATAGTGAACAGTAAACAGTAAACAAGTATAAATAGTACAGTAATGAAAACACAGTTAAATAGAACCTATATTATTACAAAATTAGTTAAGTTAAATGAGCTGGAATGAAATCACTCATCCTCACAATAAGCAAAAAAGACTAAACTGCTTTAGCTCATTCCTGATGCTCCTCCTCAAGTTATGGCTCAACTTCTGGATAAGGCTCCTCTTCAGCACCAATCTTCTCAAATCTATCTGATTCTGACATTGTTGATTTCACAAAACCATGGCCCCATCTAATAAAAGAAAAATCTTATTAGACAATTGTCTAAGTATATTTTAGGCTAAATATTTTTCATAAATTTTATGATATCACAATTTTACTTAGACTATATAACTAATAAAGTAAGGGTGCAGCAAGCATACAACAGAAGAAATAAGCTACAAATAAAGGCATTTATAACTAAGCAAGATTTGAAGCAAAAAGGTACACGTCAAGTAAACAAGATAAGGATAGGCATACATGTATAATATAATAAGTAAAAGTAATAAAAGAAAAATTTAATCCTAAACATACTGATAATCATATAATATAGGATGATTTAAAATAAATTAATCTAATAGTGGTACATATAAGTAAACAACAAAGGTCTAGCATCCTATAAGTAAACAGGTAAAGTAATGCTGACTGAATTAAAGTATAATAGTAAATAATAAATGGTAAATAGTAAATAGTGAACAGTAAACAGTAAACAAGTATAAATAGTACAGTAATGAAAACACAGTTAAATAGAACCTATATTATTACAAAATTAGTTAAGTTAAATGAGCTGGAATGAAATCACTCATCCTCACAATAAGCAAAAAAGACTAAACAGCTTTAGCTCATTCCTGATGCTCCTCCTCAAGTTATGGCTCAACTTCTGGATAAGGCTCCTCTTCAGCACCAATCTTCTCAAATCTATCTGATTCTGACATTGTTGATTTCACAATATCAGGGCCCCATCTAATAAAAGAAAATTCTTATTAGACAATTGTCTAAGTATATTTTAGGCTAAATATTTTTCATAAATTTTATGATATCACAATTTTACTTAGACTATATAACTAATAAAGTAAGGGTGCAGCAAGCATACAACAGAAGAAATAAGCTACAAATAAAGGTATTTATAACTAAGCAAGATTTGAAGCAAAAAGGTACACCTCAAGTAAACAAGATAAGGATAGGCATACATGTATAATATAATAAGTAAAAGTAATGAAAGAAAAATTTAATCCTAAACATACTGATAATCATATAATATAAGATGATTTAAAATAAATTAATCTAATAGTGGTACATATAAGTAAACAACAAAGGTCTAGCATCCTATAAGTAAACAGGTAAAGTAATGCTGACTGAATTAAAGTAGAATAGTAAATAATAAATGGTAAATAGTAAATAGTGAACAGTAAACAGTAAACAAGTATGTAATGATTGTCATATCAAAAGAGGGCTAAACTAGCTTACTGATAATAAAATGATTCTTAGCGTCAACATGGAGGCTAAGGCGATAAAATATTCCTAGTGTCATCTGAGGCTCGGCCAGAATAACAGAATAGAAACTGAACTAAAGAGGCAGTAATCACAAATATAATAATATTTTAATTATTTACTTTACTTCTATGGATATATCTAGAAGTAGCTGAAGAGTCAAACACATCTACAAGACTATACATGTTTTAAACTTAGCACAACACTCCTCAATGAGTAATGCTAAGTACTCCTTATTTCTCCTTACCCCTGTCCATTATGGTAAATACACCAGATCAACAAGTAACTGAACCCAATGTAATGTTATCCTAAATATTCTATGTTTTTATTTCATACAACAACATTATCTTGTATGACATGTTCAAGGAATAAGGCACAAAATACAAAAAATGCGAAAGCACAAATAAAATAATAGTGGGCAAGGGACTCTACTATACATAATGACATCAATTATTATATATTAAACTATTCTAAATATTCCACATTACACAAGTTCAGGATCTCCAATTCCTACTATTGAGTGTAACTTAAAAGCACAACCTTATAAGTTAAAAGTAATTATAACTGATCAGGTTCTAATTTAAATCAATTAATAATGACTATAAGTTAAATAAGAAATCATTACGTCCTAATTAATAAATTTAGACATTCTAAACTAAGATCTGATCAAGATCTACTAAGCTAAAGATTATGAATTAAACACCATGAGATTAAAGTTAATTACATAATCTAAAGGGTAAGTCTTAAGGACTAAAGTTTGAGTCTAAATGTGAACTAATAATTAAGGTAAATTCTATTAAGCACAATCAAGCTTAATATAATGATTCTCCTAATCTTAATCAAATGTTGAAAAATAAAATAATCAAAATTAAAGTATGAAAATCTAGAAACTAATAAAACCAAGGTTCCATTCATTGAATAACCCACTTATTCAATTAATAAAATCTAACATAGCATTTATTCTTAATCTTAAGGAAAATATCCTAAGGTGAAGTGTAGATCATAAAAAGCTCCTAATAAATGACTTGGGGAATTTTAGGAGTTGTTGATAGTTATTACATTATATTCCTTACAATGCGAGGTTTAAACTAAGTTAGAAGCTCATAGATTTTACTTAGGAAATTCTTAAGTCTTTAATGGGAATTTTATCAAATTGCTTAGTTATTAGGTTAAGGGTTTTAAATTAATTCCAAATTAGTTTTATTACTGATTTTAATGATTTAAAAGATATTTAAAGGGTTAAGAACACTTAACCTAAATTTTGGATAAAATGACTATTTTGCCCCTACTTAAGGGTTCAAAAAATTACTCTTTGATTTAGGGCTCCAAATTAGATTTTCTTTCTATCAAATGATTCATTACTGTCTAATATGAAGATAGACAGTAAGTACACTAAATTTAGACAATAAATAGGTCTTATATGTCCAAACTAAGGAATTTGATCCAATGGGCGATTTAGAAATTTTCTCATGATGGAATCTAAATATTTGTGCAGTTTATTATTGCTTGCTGTTCAATAATTTTATAGAGTCTTAGAATACTAAATTTTGATGTCTATTAGATTAATTATGAGTGTTCTAAAGTTAAGGGTAAATGTATCATTTCTAGGGTTAAGAGGGGTAAAAAGCTTAATTTTCCCACTTGAAATCCAAATTCAGCAAACTTAGTGGCTATATCTTCCCTTTATCATACTAATTATTTTAACTGAGAGTAGACCCAAATTAGACATCATTTGGCTAAGTTGTGACCTAATTAGGGTTAAATGTATTTTTGTCAACCTAAGGTTTTAGTGGTCAAAACCTAAATTTTATTTTAGTTCACTGTTGGCACTGAATTTCTAACCTAGTTAGCATCTTGAATTTCTTAATTTGGGGTTCAAATGATCAAGTTATGGTCATTTCAATGTTATGATTCTATTTTATTGAAAGAGTTAAAAACCAAATCTTTTTCACATTTAAAATCACATACAATTTTATATAGTGCTCAATTTGATATATTTCGGCCCCATTAGAGTCATAGGGTCATTAAAATGTGAAAAATATTAAGGTTCGGACATTCCAGACAGTTATGGGCAGTTCCTGGCAGTTTTGGGCGCTACGGCTCTGGTCGAAAGTTAGGTGCTCCGACGCACTGTGGCGCACTACAGCGCGCGATAGCACGCTGCAACGAATTTTGGCAATGGGGCGTGCTGCCGCAGATTTCGGTGCTGTGGCACGCTGCAACGAATTTCGGCATTGTGACACGCTGCAACGGATTATGGTGGATTCAACTCAAAGCTTGGGTGCTGCGGCGTGCTATGGCGCGCTACGGCGGACCCGATTTTGAAGCTCGGGAGTTGCGGCACGCTGCAGCGCCCAACGATAATTTCTCCTATGCGAAAATGGCAACAAGTCATCTTTCGGGCTCAAAAACTCTCAACCTAGAGCACTTCACGTGTTGTACTATATACTGATGGAAAGGTCTTTCTGGAGACCTTTCCATTGATTTTAAATCGGTACCAAATTATTATGTTATCAATGCAAATAGTGGAGTTAAATGATTAGGTGTGCATAAAGAAAGAAAAACAGAACTGTTACAACTTCCTAAAATCACAAGCCTAATGAGCTCTAATGAACTCCACAATCTCAACACAGATTATTTAAGGATGCAACATAAGCTTAAGAGTAAAAATAAAGTAGCTATTGAATCCATTCAATGGGGGAAAGGAGGTATTTTAGCTTTCAAATGAAAGAAGATGGAGGAAGAGAGCTCTATTTTTTACAGGAACTTGGGAGCTTGAGGGATTCTTCAGCAGTACAGCAATAGAGGGAGGAGGAGAGGAGGAGTGCTCAGCTTGTTTTAATGGAAGAGAAGGCCTGGCTTTAGATGGGATGGGCATGAGTTGTCCCATCCTAGCTGTGGAGATAAGGAGGGTGGCAGGAGGTTGAGTGGAGGGGGAACAAATTTGGAAAGAGCATCGGAGAAAAAAAAAAGGAGGGAGGCGCCAGATTTTTCAAAAGGAAACATAAGGGAGGTGGTGTCTAGCCAGAGAAAAAAAAATAGGAAAAATGAGATAAAAATAAAAATAGATTTTAAATAAATAAAATTAATTAATCTCTAAAATTATATTTTATAAATGATCTCCAAAAAATCCCAAAAATTCACCCCTAACTAATTTGGGGGTGAGGAAGGCAACGGCGAAGTTGGATTTTGATTCCGACAAGTATTTAATTTTCCTATTTTTTGGAGTATTTAATTATATTAAAATATTCGTGAAAATCCAACGTCTTCCAAACACGTCCAAAACATCACCCTTAGCTAATTTGGGAGTAACAAGCATAATGATGAAGTCAAATTTTAATTTTGAGGTCAAACTAAATATCTTAATTTTCTAATTAATTAAATATTATTAAATATTCCAATTATTTGATTGAGCTCTAAATCGCTCTAAATCTCTAGGGATTGGTTTTAATGACTAGATGAACTCAATAAAATGATAATTAAGATATAATTAGGCTAAAATTAAGCTAAGTAACAACCTATAATTATTACAAGTATACTCAATTTAGATAAGAAATAGGTCATATAGGATCAAACTAGGGTTTTTGATCTAAGGTGGTATTTTTGTAATTTCATCTAATAAAGTCTAAATTTTTGTGCAGTTTATTGATGCTTGTTGTTCAAAGATTCCATAGAGTCTAAGAACTCTAAATTCTGATATCTAATGATTAAGTTATGAGTGTTCTAAGATTAAGGGCATTTATGTAATTTATAAGATTATGAGGGGTCAAAAACCTAATTTTTCTATTTGATATCCAAATTCAGTAAACTCAGTGGCTATAGCTCTCCTATATCACACTGAGTACTTTAACTGGGAGTAGACCCAAATTAGACTTCAATTGATCAAGTTATGACCTAACCATGATTAGGGGTATTTTGGTTAACTTAGGATTTCTATAGTTCAAAAACTAAATTTTATTTCAATTTATTGTTGGCACTGAATTTCTAAACTAGATAGCACTTTGAATTTCCTGATTTGGAGTACAATTGACCAAATTATGGTCAATTAAATTTCTAAGGTTTTAAGGATCATTAGTGAATCCTAAAAGTGACTTTGCAAACTAATCATCAAATAGGATAACTAATACTACCACAGTGATAGGACTATTCTCCTGATCAATTTAAGACCCATATTGGCTATGTTTGATTGACTAGGTAAGAAGTTATATGTATTTGTATAGGTCCTAATGTCACTACATTAATTACTCATAAAATGAAAAATCTGATTAAGTATTTGTTGGCATTTTATTTTTCTGAATAAAATGAGATATATATTTAATATGTTTGGATCATTATTTTTAAAGTTACGAGACTTTAAAGTTTCATTTAATTTGAACTAATTGACTTTAATTATTTGAATAATAAACATTTAAATTAAATGAATAATTTACTGTTTTAAAAGTTAACTTTACTAAATTAAATTGATATATTTAATTTCTTTTAGAATTAAATTAGTTTATGTAATCTACTGTTATTTAAATGAATTAACTAGTTATTTAATCTATAATTATCCAACTATTAAAACTAATTAATTATCTAACTTAATTAATTTTTTATTATCTTTAGATATCTTAATTAGCTAAATAAATGTATGAATTTACTGTATATAAATAATGTTAATTAATTAAACTAATTAACTACTGATTATAATTAAGCAAATTAACTAAATTAATCTAATAACATTATATTAATATATAAATATAACTGTATATGCATATATATTGTTTTCTAATTATATATATATATATATATATATATATATATATATTATTTATTTATTTATTTTCTTTATTAATTATGCAGGTTTAATGGTGGCGGGACCCACCAATGACACGTGGCAAACGCTCATTGGATGGGAATGTGGAGCATGGCCCACAGCACCATGCGGCAACTCGGGAGAGGCCACGGGTTGCTCAACAGGGGTTGCACAGATTGAAATAGCGAATCGAACTTTACGATTAAGAATTGCATGCTAAAATGGGGAGATCACATGTACATGAAGTTGATGGCGCTGAGGGATTAAGGTTTAAGTTTAGCCGATCATAATCAGAGCTCGATCGCGCAAAACAGGGAGGTTCTACACGCTGGGGGGTCCTTATGGGCTTAACTGCGGAGCTTGCGAGGCCGGGGAGGCACTGGATTTGGTGCGGCCACGGTGGACACGCCGCGTGGCGTAGGCGGCGCAGCTGAGGAAGAATACGCGCTGGGGCCATCTGATCTTCGATCTGACGGTCCGAATTTGTCGTCTGATCAGACGGGCCACCCAGACGGAAAGGGAGGACGGCATTAAGGAGATAACGGTGCCACGATTTTAATAATAATTAATTAATTAAATTAAAATTTTTAATAGTAAAAAAAATCTAATTTATTTATTAAAATTCAAATATTTAAATTGGATTTAGAAAAATTTCAAATATTTACCCCTAGCTAATTAAGGGGTGAGGAACATAATGGCGAGGTCGAATTTTTGATTTGACAAGTATTTTATTTTTCTCATTTTCCAGGGTATTTAAATATTATTAAAATATTCGACGAAATTTTGACGACTTCCGATTGCCACCAAAACATCTCCTTTAGCTAATGTGGGGGCAATGAATGCAATGGCAAAGTTCAATTTTCTATCTGAGGTCAAATTAGATAGGTCAAATTCTAAGGTTTCTAGATTTTTCCAAAATCAGGATTTGGTCCATTTGACTCCTGATTTGGACAAGGTCTTGGTGGAAGACTCCTAATGACATAATTAGCACTTAAGATTAAAATTAGGACTTGGATTAATCCTAATTGACTATGATAGTAACTTGGGTTGTTATAGGAGGAGAGCTCTATTTTCTGCAGGAACTTGGGAGCTTTCCTTCAGCAACAAGCACAATAATGGAGGAAGAAAAGAGGAGAACTCATCTTGCCAAATGGAGGAATAATTGCTTAATTATATTTTTATCAGTATCTTATTTTTATTAAAATACTTAAAATTAGTATTTAATTCATAATAATTGAAATTTATTAATTAAAATCATAATTAAAATTATTCTAAAAATCAATAATTACTTAAGAAAAAAACCACAATAATAAGCTACCAAACCATCCGATAACCAGGGAGCCATAACAACTTAATATCTTCAATAATCTTAAAAATAGATGAGGAAAACAGATTTTTATACTGTTTGAACTCGTTTCGCCCTTTGCTAACACTTACATCAATGAGGAGGAAAACAGAAAATTTCATTGTTGGGAAAGGGGATTACAATGAGTTTTAGGATTCTATAACGGAGCAATCCTTCGGCAACGGGGGATGGGGAGCCGCCCTTGCCGATCATCTCTCTCGCAGGGTCAGCCTCAGTCTTTCTCTTCTCTTATTAGGTTGGTTGATCATCATCATTGAGTAATGGATGAACGGACGGATGTGCTTTCAGGCGGATGTGCTGCTGCGAGGGTACTGCGGGTACAACACCAGGTGGGCGCTGAAAGTGGCGGCGCCGGTGATAGACGGCGTTTGCACCGACGGAGAGCCACCGCTGGCTCTGACGCTTTTCTTCGGCGCCAACGATGCCGCCCTCCCACACCGCAGCAGCGCTTTCCAGCACGTCCCCCTCCTCGAATACCGGGATAACCTCACTTCAATCATTTCCTTCATCAAGGTTTTTTTTATTTTTATTAAAAAAATATTATTTAAATTTATTAATATATCATTAGAAAAATTTATTCAATAAATTTTGAGTATTATTTTAATATAAATTTTAAAAATAATATTTATATTATTTTAATATAAATAAATAAATATTAATAAAATAATATTTAAATTCTATTAAATAAGTTTTTTCGGCAGCCACGTGTCTAAATAACATTTGTTTGCTATTAAAAACAAAAATCTCTTCTATTAAAAATAAAAATGCTATCTTATTCAAATATATATATATATATATATATATATATATATATTAATTAAAATAATTAAAATAAAGTACGAGCTCATATATAAATATATTTATATTTTATTAGTAATATAAATATTATAGTATTCCTACATTTTTAAAAAAATTATTTTAATTTAAATATTTTTTAAATATATATTTTTGTATAAGTATAATATTTTTCAAAATTACTCAAAAAAATAAAAGACAAAATATTATTAAATGTAAAAGGAGAAATTAATTTAATTTATCACTATATTATGATATTTCTATCTATTAATTTTTAATTTAATTCTAATGTGAATATTATTTTAATTTATTATTATTTTCAGTTTTAAAAAATTAATTTAGTATAAAATATTTTTTAAAACTTTATAAAAGAATTATTATTATTTTTTAATTTTGCTCAATTTAAAAGTATTCGTAGAATACTTGAAAACTTTTATAATTTAATTTTCTTAAAATTAATTTTTATAATTAAAATTTGTATTATTTGGTGAGAAATAATTGTAATTTTTATATTTAAATAAATGACCACATAAATCCAAAAACACCTTAAAACAAAAACATTGACCATTGACATATAGACTCTTAAACTGCATCATTATTGGACATTAATTATATTCATATTTTAAAAAAAAATTATGCTTACACAATAATACATCCAAAATATTTAGAATTAATAAAAAATTTTGAATTTTTTTTTTTTTTTTTTTTTTTTGCATATGAACCCATAAAAATTGCATTTACTAATCATATACTTACATATTTGATTGACACATAATCTATATATTTTGATATATACTAATGTATATATGTGTAGCAATACTCTTTGAAAAATATTATATACACTAAAAATTATTCAGGATCAATATAATTTTTTTTAATATTGCACACTTATACATTAATATACACTAAAATATACAGATGAAATATTAATAAATTGATTATTAGTTGAATATATATTTTTTGTGAGCCTTTTATACTAAAATAAAAAAAAAAAGTTTTTATTGGTTATAAATACATTTTGATGTACATTCTTGTAAATTTTTTCTATATTTTTTTGAAAAATGATATGCTTACATAATAATGGCTTAATAAAAAAATGTATTTAACTAATAATTTATTTACAAATTTGATTGACACATCATATTTTAATAAGAAATACTATTTAGACTTGTGGCACCTAAAAAGTTCATCCAATTGAATTTGAATATTATTTCAATACAAATCTTAAAAATAATATTTATATTATTTTAATATAAATAAATAAATACTAATGAAATAAAATCTAAATCTAATTGGACAAATATTTTTGACTCTCACATCAACAGATTTAAATATTATTTCTAGATATCATAACAATAATCTTATACATTTAAAAATTCACATCAACTCATATTTTATTAAAAATTATGATAAAAATAAAAACTTAATTGTGTTTATTTAATTAAATATATAGTTAAGTATGATAATATAAATATACTGAAAGATGTGAATGTTATTGTAATTCAATAATTGAAGTTCAGAATTTATTATCCTAGGTCATGAGTTCAAATTCCATCAATCACAGTCACACATAATATATATATATATATTGAAAGAAGAAATTTAATAACTTTTGACATTTAACTATTATTATTTAATAATTTACTATTAAGAATATTAAATAGCATGTATATGTTTATATATTTAACATACATTAATAATTAGAAAAGAATTGATATTTTTCATGTAATTTTTAATTTTAGTATGGTGATATCATGATTAAATAGTTAGTAAAACTTTCATGCATTATTTATTCTTTTTTATTTCAAAAAGGTTTAACTATGTAGGGAATAAGAAAGTATTTAGAAATTGGCTAATGGTGATTTGGTGCCCGGAGACAGGAGAAGTGGCCCACGACTGTCATTGTGCTTATAACTCCGCCGCCACTCGACGAGGGCGGGCGTTTGAGGTAGAGTGTCATCTTCTTTGCATGCATGCATATCATTTCATTGTTTATTCTTTGAATCTCATTAGTGTCTAAAGAAGCAAATAAGGCTCAGTGAGTGAGTTATTCATGTATTATTGTTGGAAATTTTAAGATTTGGATTAAGTATTAATTGTTTAATCAATTCTTAAGATTATTAGACTCAAATATTAATTAATGTCAAAAATCAAGGGTCCAAATATATATAAAAGTTCTCTAACATATATCCTACTGTTATTGAAGCATAAGAATATAAAATAGAAAGTAATTAAAGCAAACTAAATCCTAAACCAAGTAAAATGGATTAGCACTTAATTACACCAGGGGCTCCTGAGCTTCAGAAACAAGCTCTTAGGGGTCCTAAATGCCAGGAGTACCCTTGATCAATAGTTTGCAAACTCTGGAGCACCTGTGAAAGCTCGGCAGACCAGCAATGGAGATTGGGAGAAAATTCCAGCTAAGTAGCAAAGGACTCATAGGAAGGGTCCCTCAAAAAGAAGCTAGGGTGGGTTTGCTTGGGCTTAAGATGACCCGGGAGCTCGGACCATGGCCGAGCTCCAAATTCCATAAATGGAGCTCATCGGGCCACGGGGCTCGGTTGGGATGCTATGCTGCTGAGGGAAGATCCCCAACGGCCTGTTGAGGTGGATGCGCGAGTGGGGGACAAGGTCTGTGGTTGGGAGGTACGGGGATACTTCCTGTCTGGAACGGGCGCGATTGGGACGAAGGTGAGCAGTAGTAGGAGGATTCGGGACCGTCTAATCTATCGATTAAAAAAATGCTACGATCTAGATCTTCCGAATCTGATTTGATCAGAGCCGCAGGATCCACGGGGATACATCCAACGCTTGATCCGCGCTTCTACGAGAACACATCCGGGCCGTTGGATTCATAAGAGGGGCGACTAGGTACCGCGGCGTACCACTAACGCACAACCGGGACTCCACAACGGATCGCCCGTGGTCCGCACAGCAAATCACAACAGGTAAATTAGTTAAGGGTAAGTTTGCAAATATTAAATATTGGGATCCCTTCTATGCAATTTTTCCAATTTAGTTTAAATTGAAATATGACTTCAATAACCTTCAAAAATTCACAAATCTTCACCCCTAGCTAATCTATGGTGAGGAATTCAAAATTGTAGTTAGATTTTGAATCGGTGATCAAAATATTTTAGCTCTTATTAGGGTATCTAGATGGATCAAATGGCTTAATTGGCCTAGACAGTTTCGATTGATCTCAAATTTTCAGTATTAGCTTAAAATAATATATTGAATGAACAATAATTAGAGCATGGATAAGCTTAGATTAAGCTAGGTAACAACCTATGGATGTTACAGACTCCCCCACTTAAGGACGATGTCGTCCTCGACATCATTTTAAGAAGGGAAAAGAAAACGCATAATTTAAGCGCAAAATTTCAGAATTTAAAAGTACCTGGATTTTTCAAAGAGACTTGGATATTATTTTTGTATATCGGCCTTTTTTTCCCAAGTTGATTCTTCGAGAGAGCGATTCCACCACTGAACCTTCACCATAGAGACAGAGTGGCTTCTCAGCTACTTTTGATCATGAGCTAAGATCTTGATAGGCTCTTTCGCATATGAAAGGTCCGGATGGAGAGATACTGCTGGAAGTTGAACTAAGTGAGATGGATAGCAAAGACATCTCTGCAGCGACAAAATATGAAACACATTTTGGACTGCAAAGAAATCTTCCGGGAGCTTCAATTTATAGGTCGCAGAGCCTATCTTTTCTAATACATCAAAAGGTACGACGTAGCGAGGATTGAGCTTCCCAGCTACATCGAAATAGAATACACCTTTCATAGGACTGACTTTAAGGTAAGCAAAATATCCAACATTGAAATATAGATGATGATGATGGGAATAATGATATTTACTCTGGTGATATTTTGATTTTTTGTTGGATCACTTACACCTTCTTGTTGGTTTCTTCTACCAGATCTGATCCATACAACTGAACACTGTCTATTTCAGACCATGTTAATGGAGTACTGCATTTTCTTCCGTATGAGACTTCATACGGTGCCATGCTAATACTTGCTTGGAAATTGTTATTATAAGTGAACTCTACTAAAGGGATGTGATCTTTCCAGAAATGTCCAAAATCCAGCATATATAGACGCATAAGGTCTTCAAGAACCCGGTTGACTCCTTCTATTTGACCATCAATTTGAGGATGAATGGTGGTGCTCATGGCTAGGGTAGTCCCCAGGTCTTAATGCACTGCCTGCCAAACTTTAGAGGTGAATCTGCTATCACGATCGAAAATGATAGATCTTGGGATACCATGGAGCCTGACAATTTCTTTAATATACACCTTTGTCAATTTCTCCACGAAATCTGTTTGATGCATTAGGATGAAATATGCTGACTTGGTCAATCTATATATTATAACCCAAATAAAATCAGCACCCGACCTTGACTTAGGTAGACCCATGATGAAGTCCATGGAAATATCGAATCATTTCCATTCAGGAATTGCCAAAGGATGGAGAAGTCCTCTAGGCCTTTGATGTTCTGCTTTAACGAGATTGAACACATGACATTTTTCAACAAAGTTAGCCACATTCTTTTTCATACTAGGCCACTAAAATGACTTTTTCAGATCCTGGTACATTTTAGTACTGCCTGGGTGAACCTGATATCCAGAATTAGAGCCTTCAACGAGAATCTCTTGATGCATGGATTTTGGATTCCACAACTGATTCCCTTGATAGATTACATTTCCACGCAATTGAAAATCATAACAACAACCTCCTTCGATATCGACTTTGAACTTCAGATAATCCTCATCTTAGTTTGCGAGATGGAGACATCTCGGTAGAATGTGGGTTCCACATTGGTATTAATTAACATCGAGCTTAGCATATCCCCACAGACTGGGGAGATTTTGAGTTTACGAAATTCTTCTTCTAACGAACTTGAAGAAATCATGGCAGATAATGTGGCATGACAGCTGAGTGCATCTGCTACCACGTTCGTCTTGCCAGGATGATACTGGATAGATAAATCATAATCGATTATCAACTAAAGCCCTCTACGCTGATGGCAGTTAAGCTCTCATTGAGTGAAGATGTACTTCATGCTCTGATGATCAGTGAAAATAGAGCATTGAATGCCTTAAAGATAATTATGCCAAAGCTTCAATGCAAAAATTACAGTAGCTAATTCAAGATCGTGGACTGGATCATTCTTTTCATGCGGTTTTAATTGATGAGAAGCATAAGTGATGAATTTGCCTTCCTGCATTAGAACACAACCCAAGCCTATTCCAGAAGCATCGGTATAGAGTTGGTAGTGTAGGCCTTTCTTGGGTTAGGCAAGAACTGGGGAATAAGAAAGAGCATCCTTTAACGATTGGAATGCATTCTCACACTCGGGGCTCTAGATGAAAGGTATTGCCTTCTGAGTTAACTCTATTAGAGGTGATGCTATCTGAGAGAAACCTTTCACAAACTTCTTGTAATAGCATGCTAAACCCAAAAATTTCCTGATGTCGGTTACAGATTTTGGCTGCGACCAAAGTTGAACGGTGTTGACCTTGTTCTGATCTAATATAATTCTTTGAGTGTCTACGATATGACCCAGAAAAGCAACTAAGTCAAGCCAGAATTCGCACTTGGAATACTTGGTATAGAGTTCGTGATTACGAAGTACTTCTAACACTACTCTTAAGTGGTTTTTTATGTTCCACATTTCTTTTCAAATATATCAAAATATTATCAATAAATATGATGATGAATTTATCTAAGTATGCCTTTAGCACACACTGTATTAGATCCATAAAAATAGATGGCATATTTGTTAGACCAAATGATATTACTAGAAACTCATAATGTCCATATTGAGTTTTGAATGCAGTCTTCTCGATATCGAAATCCTTGACTCGCAACTAGTGGTAACCAGATCGCAAGTCAATCTTGGAGAATACTTAAGCTCCGGATATAATTGATCGAATAGATCATCAATTCGCGATAATGGATATTTGTTCTTGATGGTCACATTGTTCAGTTCCCGATAATTAATGCACATACGCATCGAACCATCCTTCTTCTTTACGAATAATACTGGCGCTCCCCAAGGCGATGAACTTGGTCTAATGAGACCTTTCTCGAGCAACTCTTGAAGTTTCTTATTCAACTCCTGCAACTCCTTAGGCGCCATGCGGTATGGAACCTATGATAGCGCTTGAGTTACTGGAATTAGTTCTATTGTGAATTACACTTCTTGAACAGGAGGAAGACTAGGTATGTCTTCAAGAAATACATCAGGAAATTCGCACACAACACGATTCTCTGAGATAGGAATATTTCCTTTCTTCTCACCTAACATTGTTACTAGATATGCATCGCATCCTTTCCTGAATAATCTTTCAGTTTTCATTGCATTGATTAATGATGTTTGGGTGCTAAATTTATTGATGAATGTTTTCGATTGACTTCCGCTGTCAATGATGATTTTCTTCTTCTGGCAATTTATAGAAGTACTATATTTGTTTAACCAATTCATACACAGAATTATATCAAAATTAGCAATTGACCACATTATTAACTTAGCTTTGAACTTCTGTTCACCGATAGGGATTTCTACATTGTAGAATTGATGAGATTGTATACGGGCTACATAAGGTAACCTGATACTTAATGAGTTAGCTTATTAATATGACAATAGATTAAGGGCTTTAACCCAATTTTCCATTACAAATGAACGACTTGCTCCAATATTGAAAAGAATGTTATAAGGTTTATCATTTATTAATAAGGTGCCTATGATTACAGCAATAATAAGAATTGATATTTGAAATATTTAGAAAAGCAGAATTAATAAAGACTGGAATAAAAATAATTTAAGATATACTCGAAACAATATCATTATCCTCAGGTGTAAAAGCAGGTGTTAGCATATACACCTGAGCAGGATCTATTGGCTGTTTGTTCTGAGGTTGATGGCCTCGATAATTGTAGGCCAGTTTTGGAGCAGGTGCTGCTGCTTTGGGATTTGCAGAAGGATTAGAAGCTGGCATTACGACCAGGGCAGGAGCTCGATTATTCTGTGGCAGGGGACGAAACACTTGATCACACCGAGAGTGGTTGTATGTCACTGAGATTATAATTATGCATCTTAATATGCCACCAAACTGTATGCCACTGATATGCTAACTTGGTGTCACATGACACCCCACAGATTTCTAGGTGAGCGAAAGCTTCGCTAACAGAGTCCTTAGGTGAGCTCATTCGCTCTGCTAATATGGACATAGCTTTTACATTTTATGATATGCCAAAGCTTTTATGACTATATGCTTTAAATCCAGAAAATTGCTTGAAAATCACATAATGATTCCATTGTCTCCACTATGTAAAATTTATCTAAATGAATTTAGACTCCTAGTTCTAATTCAATGAATGATCTTAATTAAGATTATACTTAGAATCCTCAGTATACATATAGTCAGTAAGTTTCTGAGAAAGGTGAATTTAACACTTAGTTTGTTTAACTGCACTTATCGAAGCACACAATGATAAAGGGCAGAACCCGATCATAGCTTATTCTCTCAAACTAAGATATTAAATACCTTAATTTTAAGCATACTTAGTGTTCAAAGAATGGTTTGAGATACTTAGTTTGTTTAACTGCACTTATCGAATTGCATGACAATAAGGGGCAGAACCCAGTCACAGTTTATTTTCTCAAACTAAGTATTTAATTTCCCTGCTTATAACACTTTTAAGTTTAGAAGGTTTACTTTAAGCTAGATTGTACTTATCCAATCACATAGGATAAAGCCAAGACTCTACAATCCTAGTTAGAGTGACACATATAATCCTGGATTTTGCTGGAGTGATTCAATACTAGGGATATACACTATCACATCCTACTGACAATTTACTAATTTCAGCAAATCTATTTAATAAATAAGGATTATCAAACTAATAAATCCATACTCAATTGGGGTGAAATCTACACAAGGTTCTAAGGATGTGACTTAAAGACCACTCAATTTAAGTTACTACAATATGTAAGAATCTCATTCTAAGTTTCTAGGTGTTCCTATCACAAGGGTCTAAAATCAAGTATTTAAAGCTAAGAAGAAGCATCTAAGTTCCTACCTTAAGATATAAATAATAAGCTCTCCCTACTTCAATAGATTATCTGTTAATAAGGATTAATGATTATTGAGTTATTAATACTAAGGCAAGATCATAATGATCTTGCACTTTTAACACAAAAGAAAATCTAAGCTCTAAGATTTCACTAGTTCCACAGTTCTTATTTCTTTAAGATTTAATTTGATCAAGTCAGATAAGTATGCCCATCTAATCACCTATTTTAAGATTATGGGATTCAATCATGAATATTATTAGAATTTGATCATTTTGCAAATCAATATAGTATTATGACTTATCTCATGCTAAGGGTCTTTATATAAGAGAAATCAGAGAGTTAAATGAATAAGTTCATATTTACAATCATGTGAGTTTATTAAAGATCATAGCACTTTTAGTTCAAAGATTTAGGATTAATGGTGCATTATTGGAATTATGCAAGTCGCTCATTTTTCAAATCAAGATAGCTTAAGTAAGGCGATTAAGGTTTAGATCTTAATCAAGACAAGTTATGATTTAACTCCTAACTTAACCAAACTAAGATCAATTGTTTAATTTACGGTTCAGTGATAAATCAGTGAGTTTTTGATATATTATTGATGGAAATTTCAAGATTTGGATAAGTACTAATTTCTTAATCAATTCTTAAGATTCTTAGACTCAAATATTAATTAATGTCAAATTAATTAAATCAAAGGTCCAAATACATATGAAAGTTCTCTAACATATATCATACTGTTATTGAAGCATAAGAACATAAAACAGAAAATAATTAAGACTAACCAAATCCTAAATCAAGTAAAATGGATTAACACTTAATTGCAAATCCAATTATTAAAAATTAATGAAAGTTGGCAAGTGTGTTCTATTTAACCATGTGAATAATCAGGGATTATATTTGCTAATTTTTTAGCTAAGTAAAAACCCTAATTTTTACTAATCATGCTTTTCCAAGATTATGGTATAATTAAAAGTATAATAATTAAAAACTTCATCCACCTAGCACTTGCATTATACAAAGCATTAGAAATATAATAGCATCTAAATCATGCAAATTGGCTAAGCATACATGCTAATCAACCCTAATCAAGATTTGGAGTAATTAAGTCAAACTATTAAAAGTGTAATATTATTTTATATTCTGATTTATTATGTTTTTTTGAACAATTTAATATATAATTTCATAAGATTTGGATCAACGGATCAAAAATTATGCAATTAATTTTATTCTATATTTTTCTAATTTTAATTTCCCTATGATACAATTAATCAGATTATTTTCCTTAAGGAAAATAATTCCAATTAATAGGATTATTATTAAATGGGCTCGGCCCATTACCAAACCTCACGGGTCGACCGAGCCCGGGAGTCTCGGCACTGTCGCACAGCGCGGGTCATGGGCTGACCCAACCCGCACAGTGCCGTCGTCCCCGATCACCCTAATCCGATAGAGACCGATTATGGAAACCCTAAATAGTGAAATTCTCTGTCGATAGGGCACGCCATGGCCTCAGGTCAATCGCAAATCCATCCCCAAGCCCAAATGCACCGATTGGGACCCGAAGCCCCTTGTGGGAAGGTCTGGTTCGCCTGGACCTTACTCACCCTAGAGCTCACACAATGGGGCTATTGTGGGGAGTCAATTCTCCCCACAGAGGCTATGATTGATCCAGGGCTCAATCCCTACACATTCAGTGAGGTGAGATAGATCGAACCCTTATGGATGCAGGGTCTGGGGTGCTCTGGATCACTGGGTCCTTACTAGGATCCATTTCTCCCAATAACTCAAACCTTATCGAACCATTGGGTTTGATCAGGGCTAAGCCAGACCTCAAATTCGATAGGCTTGAGTTCAATTAACCTACGCGAATAATTACGAATTGAATGGACTGAAGTACTGTGCCTAATTGGCTAAGTTCAGCAAGCTAGGGTACCTGGACAGACGGTAAGCTTGGATTGATCAGACGAAAGCACATCAAGGGTTGTTGAGCTTTAGAGGAGAGCTCTTAGGGATCCTAAATGCCAGGAGTACCCTCGATCAACAGTTCGCAAACTCTGGAGCACCTGGGAAAGCTCGGCAGACTAGCAATGGAGATTGGGAGAAAATCCCAACTGAGCAGCAAAGGACTCATAGGAAGGATCCTAAGGCTATTTATAGCCTTAGGAAGAAGCCTGGGATCTTGGGCCATGACCGAGCTCCAAATTCCATAAACGGAGCTAATCGGGCCATGGGGCCCCATTGGGGTGCTATGCCGTTGAGGAAAGATCCCCAACGACCTGCTGAGGTGGACGTGCGAGTGGGGGACAAGGTCTGCGGTCGGTACGAGGATACTCTCTGTCGGGAGCGGGCATGATTGGGACGAAGGTGAGCAGTATTGGGAGGATTCGGGACCGTCTGATCTATCGATCAAAAAGACAGTATGGTCTAGATCTTTCAGATCCTAACAGCCGGAACCGTTTTGGTCAGAGCCGTAGGATCCACGGGGATACATCCAACGCTTGATCTGCACTGCTGCGGGATCACATCAGGGCCGTTGGATTCAGAAGAGGGACGGTTAGATACCGCGGCGCACCGCTGACGCGGGACTGGGACTCCACAGCGGATCGCCCGCGGTCCACACAGCAAACCCTAATGGGTAAATTAGTTAAGGGCAGGTTTGCAAATAATAAATGTTGGGATCCCTTCTATGCAGTTTTCCCAAACAATTTAAATTGAATTATGACCTAAATGACCTCCAAAAATTCTCAAACTTTCACCCCTAGTTAATTTAAGAGCGAGTAACTCAAAAATACAGTTAGATTTTAAATCAGAGATTAAAATATTTTAGGTATTATTTAGGGTATCTAGATTGATCAAATGACTTAATTGGAACAGAGAGTTCCGATTGACCCAAAACTTCCAGGATTAGCTTAAAATGATATATTGAATGAAATGGAATAATATTTAGAGCATGAATAAGCTTAGATTAAGCTAGGTAATAACCTAGAGTTGTTACAATAATTGACTTGGATATCCCAATTTCTAGACTCTTCTAACCATGGTATGTCATCTACATGTTTTCCCTCCATTTATGTTTACGTGTCGTCATGTATGAAAGCTAAAATTCATCGGTTACTTTTCCATCCTCTTCAAATGCTTACAATAGACCTTTAGAATTAATATATACATATGTATGGGACCTTCCTCTATTACTTCAATTATAGAATATCAAAATCATATTATTTATGTTTACACTTGCACTCACTTTTACTGGTTTTATTCTTTAAACATTAAAGTGTTACTTTACCAACTTTCATCAACTTTAAGAATCTCGTTGAAAACAACTTATAATTTCAAAATTAAAGTATGTCAATTAGATGGCGGGTGAATAATGAAAATTACTTCTACTCTTCTATAACTTGGCATTCATCATCGCCTCAGTGCGCCTCCTACCCCCCTACAAATTGTACTATCGAACGTAAGCACAAACAGATTAATGAACTGGCCTTGCTCTTTTCTCTGCATGATCTCTTCCTCAATCCTATTAGATATACGCTTTCCAAACCGCAAACTATCTTATCAATTGTCAGCCCTCCTAATCCCTTAATAACAAATCTCCATATGAGTTATTAAATCAAACTCCTCCAGATTGCACTAAACACAAAGTATCTGATTATTTGTGTTTTCCCTAGCTAAAACCTTATGCAAATTGTAAAATTGACAATCATTTGGCTCAATGTATCTTTCTTGGGTAGAGTGATGTTCACGCTGCATCTTTGTCTTGTTCATACTAAGGAACCAATATACGTCTCTAAATATATTCAATTGCCAGGTAGTTTCTAGATTCTTGGGAATTGCAAAATAGTTATATATATATATATATATATATATATATGAATGATGTTGAAGCTAAATAATTGAGGCTCAGGATTTATTATCCAAAGTCTTATGTTCAAATTCTATCGATCATACATAAAAAAAATAGATATTATTAAATGTTGAAATAAAAAGCACTAACAGTGTTTGATGGTGTGTATAAGTATTTACATGGCATTATACAGAAAAAGGCGGGTGAATTTGATGAGTTTATTATATGTGGCTGAATCTTAGCAAATAATAAAGAAATTTATAATTATCATAGCAAGGATGAGTTTTTTATGAATTACTCAAAGAATTCCTCTGGATTTTCTGTCTCCTTTATTTTGCCTTTGATTGCAGGAATCCTTTCGGGGGCGACACTTCCGGTTTGCCTGAGAGGACCAATGAGAGCGCCGGGGCTTATGCCAAAGCATGCGTAGCCGTTGCCACAGAATCTGACATTCCGGTGATAGACATTTGGTCCAAAATGCAGCAATTTCCTGAATGGGAGAAGTCTCTCTTAAGGTACTGCAATTCTTCCCAATTCTACACTCTTATTTTAGCTTTATTCAACACATCAGTTATATTAGCTCACTTTCTGTTACAGTGATGGGCTTCACTTGACGGCTCTTGGAAATAAGATAGTATTTGAGGAAGTGGTGAAGAAGTTTGGAGAAGCTGGTCTCAGCCTTGACAGTCTGCCCGTTGATCTGCCTCTATTTACTGATCTTGACCCCTATGATCCTCTCAAAGCTTTTCAAAATGCCATCGTCTGATCCTTCATCTTTCATGGCAGAGTATATATATTCATATGCCAATAATGTTCCTGGACTTTGGATGAATAAATCATGCATTGTTTCTTTTCCTAGAGAGGCATTGAATAAACTTTATTGAAATTTACTTTTCCTTCTGACCGGCTAATGGCGTTTTTGATGCCGAGAAGTTCACCCCATTTACAAGCGAAAGATACTCCTCGACGTAAGGGCTTAGAGCCATCTAGAGATCTCATCACACAGAGTTGCCAAAGTCGGCACAATGTCTAAATCGCTCTCCGCCGAAGCATGTTTTCTCATCACTTGTGGCATTTGAATGAGCATAGCCGATGTCATCCTTCAACAACTGCAACTCGGCTTGCAATAAGGGAGGCCCGTTCCTTCGTGAAACTGCTGATCACAGATGAGATGTCATAACCTCTTCGATGCACCTTCCAGCTCAACTTGCATTCTCAAAAGATCTTAGATTATTGAATACGTTCTTTGAATAGCGGCAGAAGAAAACTTATCATAAACCAATAGGTCCAGCCTATGGTATTACCTTTAGTTGATCTCACCTCATCCTCCCTTGTGAAATTCATACCCCTTAGAGGATAATTGACAAATTAAGGGTAGTTTATATTCATATTTGTTGAGTGTTTTTCCTCTAGGTGAAGTGGTTGGTCACATCTTAATTATGGGTTAGAGTTGGATAATTTCAATAATTCTAATGTGCCTTACTTGGATGCACGCACTCTAGACAGTAATGGTCATTCTTAGACCAAACTGAAGGCTGATTTTTGGGGATTTATAGCTTATGGAAAGATCAAGCTTATAAGTATTTCTCTTCTAATAAATTGTATTCATATGTTGGAGTGTGTGAATTACTGGTTACATCATTAGTTTCCCAAATTCAAACAGGCTTCTTTAAGCTATATTGGGTTTACCTTAAGGTTCATGTTCTCATGCTAAGTTTAAATTAACTACAAATTATTTGATTTAGTGATATTCTCTTAAATATGATCTTAATTCAATTAGTATGATAGATTTGTCTCACAATATCACCAAATTTTATCTTATTAATAAGTGCTAAGGGTGGTTAGTGTGTTGATTCCTTTTAGCTATTGACTTCAAGATATATTCATTAAGTGGTAGTGCTAATGTTGTAGAAATGGAGGTGGAATTTTTTGTTGATTTGGAGAAAGAGATGTTTCCTTGATGCTTTGAACAACTAAAAGCGGTTCTGATGGAGGGTTCCGAGGCAAGGTGGCACTACCCGGCAGTGAACCGTGAGCCTGGGCGCCCATTTGGAGTTGTTACTCGAGGAGGGGACGCCCAAAAGGGCCTGTATGCCAAAGGGGGGGGGGGGGGGGGGGGGGGGGGGGGCGCCCAAGTGTGCCCTAGGCGCTTGAGTTACTGTCTGGGTCCGAGAGGAAGGCGCGCCCAGGCGCCCGTGAAGCTACCCAAACCCGAGAGAAGGGCGCCCAGGTGTCCGCAAAATTGCAAGCCTGATTTATAGGCCATGTAAATTCTTTTGCAGCCCTTTTTAGGGCATCTCGTCCAAAAATCCCTATTTGTGTGTGTGTGATAGCTGAAGTTTGAAAAAGATCTCTATTGCCAAGGGTTTGTGAAACCCTAACTTGTATTATTCCTTCGGTATAGGGAAAATTCATCTCCTCTCTCATTGTGGATGTAGGTGTCTACACCCAACCACGTAAATCTTTATGTTGTTACATGTGCTTGGATTTGTTTGTGTGATTTCTCTTGCTCTTTGTTCTTGTTTAATTTGTGTGCTTCCATGTGCATCAATCCTAACAAGTGGTACGGGAGGTTCGCAAGAGAAGTCATGGATAATATAGTTGGAGGAGAAGCTTCTGGTGATTCATCGTTATCAGTGGTGGAGAGAGTTTTCCACCAAGTTGTAACATATCCGACGAAGGCTGATACTGTCAAGTTTGATGGAAATAACAACTTCGAACTGTGGAGATGCGAAGTTACTAATGCACTCTGCTCAATTAATCTGGAGGATATTCTTGATGGGGAAGAAAAGTTGGAGGAGACATAGGAAAGAGATTGGGCCAAGATGAACTGCAGCGTTTGCGGCTTGATCTGAAATTGTCTAACCCAAGTTATAAAGCATGTGGTGATGATGGAAACATTTGCATGGAAATTGTGAAAATTCCTTGAGAGAAAGTATCTAATAAAGAGCGTAAAAAATCGTATCCACATGATGTGACATTTGTAGAAATTTTAGATGTGTCGAGGAATCTTTATTGATGAACACCTTAATGAGTTCACCAAGTTGTTGGTAGATTTGTTGAATTTGGATGAGATTATGGATGATGAAAATAAGGCACTGCTATTGTTGAACTCATTGCCAGATGAGTTTGAAAATTTCACTATGACATTGATCCATAGGAATGATTCTCTGAGATATGAGGAAGTGACTGCGACCCTATTGAACTATGATTTACGGAGAAGGGATAAGTATTCAAACAAATCAGAGATGGTAGAAGCACTCACACTCCAAAGAGGAAGAACAGAGAAGAAGAAACAGGGTCCAAAGAGAAAATTTAGGGAGGTTCGTAAAATAGGAAAATCTAGGAGTCGAAGCATTTGGTGCAATAAGTTCACATTTTTTTTGAAAAATGGACATTGGAAGAAGTATTGTGGTAATTTTAAGGAAAAATAATATCCTAATGCATCTCCAGATGCTAAGGCCAATGTGACTTAGACTCGGAAGTCTTTCTTGTTATAGTTTTTAAGGGTATGTGTAATGACCCAAAGACCGGGATTGAGAAATTTCAAGTAATAATTCAAGAATACATATTCATCACAATAATTACTAACTAAAATAATATCTACACATCACAGAGCCAAGCATTTAAATTAAAGTTATATAACATCCAAAAGATCCGCTGCGACTTTAAATGGATTAAGGGTGGGCTGGCTATGCACACTCAGACAGTGAGTTCACTGTTTGGTACACTACCAATCCCTTATGACGCCTCAGCTACTTGCATAGAATGGTGGGACGGTCATAGCACAGCACCTAATGCGGAAGGACCGAGAGTTAAGCTGAAATCAGCTCGACAAAGAAACTGGGACAGAAGTTGTACCTTAACTGAGGAAGAGTCAACGAGATGAGCTCCGCAGAATTTTTGATGATGCCCAAGCTCCCTATAGACGCCTGGGGGTTTGAACGTCAAACCAAACTCACTATCAGCAGTTCGTGCAAGGAGAGTTGCTAGAAGCATCGAACTACATGTGGGTGCAGCTAGGGAAGGAGAGGATAATGCAGCCTAGTCATAGAGAGGAAAGGGATTCTCAGTGGAAGTTCCAGGGTATTTATAGCCAGAGATGCAGAGTGGGAGCTTCGAGCTAGCCTCTAATGGCTGACCCAAGAAAATAGACATTGAGCCTTGACCCAAGGAAATAGCTCACTCCCCGAACCGTTGCGATTCAAAAGGGAGTGGGGGGACAAGATCCCTCATTTACTGCCACGGTAGCAGGAGCGGGGTGCGTTGCCGGGCTTCCTCCAGAAATTGAAAACGAAGCTGAACTAGGATGGGCAGGGGCATAGCCATTTGATGGATATTCAGTTGAGATGGAGTGGCTCAGATCACTCGACCAATAACGACCAATCGGGAAAAATCTTTCGTCGGATTGAATCACAATGATCCAATGGACAATCGGGTTTACTTAAGACTGAAAGTTGGGCACCGTCAGATGAGGATGCTGAATGAGCGGCTAGGATTAGATCACGACGCGGGGTAGATCACGTCGTCGGATGAACTCGCCAAGATGCACGCTCGTGCATCCATTGGAAAGGGTTGGTGCTCCACTGTAGGGACCCCGCTGCGGATATGCCGCGGTCCTGACAGCAAATCCCATATAATAAAAATTCAATTTATAATTAATTTACTTAATAAACTCATTTAATTAATTAAATTAAAAAATCTCAATTAATTTTAAATCCAATTTAGGATCAAATGAGCTTCAAAAATTCTCAAAAATTCACCTTTAGCTAAATAAGGTATGAGAAATTTAAAAATGAAATCAGATTTCAATTTGGAGATCAAATTAATTTAGCTCTTTTCAAGATCCAAAAATAGGCAAAAATACTAAAATACTCAATTGAGCTCCGATTAATTTCAAACTTTTATGGTTAAGTTTAAATGACTTAGTGGGTCTAATAGAATCAAAATTAAAGCTTGGTCTAGATTAACTAATTTGAATTTAGCCAGTGTAATAACTAGGGTTGTTACAGACTCCCCCACTTAAGAACGATGTCGTCCCCGACATCACTCAAGTGAAGAAAGCACTACTAAACTGAAATGCTATATGAAACAGAAATGATAGGAAAGGAATGGTACCCGGGCTTGCAAAGAGCTGCAGATACTTATTACCCATATCCACTTTTTTCCCAAGTAGATTCTTCGAAAGATCGTTTCTTCCACTAGACTTTAACCATTGGAATTAAGTAATTTCTTAGCTGCTTCTGGTTACGAGCTTAGATTTTGATTGGTTCTTCAGCACAAGAAAGATCGGCTGAATTTCTACTGCTATAAGCTGAACGAGATGAGAAGAGTATCTGAGACATCTTCTTAATGACGATACATGGAACACGTTGTGAATGACTGCAAAGTCACCCGGAAGATTCAACCTGTAGGCAGATGATCCTACTTTGGACAAAATCTCAAAAGGTCCAACATAACGGGGATTGAGTTTCCCTGCTACACCAAATCTATAGACACCCTTCATCAGACTAACTTTCAAATAAGCAGAATCTTCAAAATTGAATTCTAAGAGATGATGATGAGCATCATGGTACTTGCTCTGGCGATCTTGAGCAAAACAGATTCTCTGGTGAATTAGATGAATCTTTTTATTAGTTTCTTCAACTAACTCAAATCCAAAAAGCTGAACGCTTCCTATTTCTGACCAAGCTAGCGGAGTCCTACACTTTCTACCATATAATACCTCATAAGGAGCCATTTTAATGCTGGCCCGATAGCTATTGTTGTAGGCAAACTCCACTAACAGAATGTGATCTTCCCAGGAACTGGCAAAATTGAGAACACAAAGCCTAAGCAAATCTTCCAAAACCTAATTTACTCTTTCAGTCTGACCATCCATTTGAGAATGAAAAGCTGTACTCATAGCTAGGGTAGTTCCCAGATCTTGGTGCATAGCTTGCCAAAACTTAGAAGTAAATTTGCTATCTCTGTCGGATATTATCTATTTTGGAATACCGTGCAGCCTGATGATTTCTTTAATATAAAGCCTTGCTAGTTTCTCAATAGAGTCAGTCTGACAGATAGGAAGGAAGTGCGCTGATGTAGTTAAATGATCTACCATAACCTAGATTGCATCGGAGCCAGATTTTATGCGAGGCAACCCAATAATGAAATCTATTAATACATCAAACCATTTCTATTTAGAAGTTTCTAACGGATGCAGAAGACCACCTGGTCTTTGGTGCTCAGCATTTACCAAATTGCAGGCATGACACTTGGCCACAAAATCGGCTACACTCTTCTTTATATAGGGCCACCAAAATGATTGCTTCAAGTCCTGGTACATCTTAGTACTGCATGGATGAATGTGATATCCAAAATTATGGCCTTCCACCAAAACTTCACTGTGCATAGATTTAGGAATCCATAGATAATTTCCTTAATAAATCACATCATTACACATCTGCAGATCTTGATGAAGAACACCTTCCATATTGACTTTGAATTTTAGATAATCTTCATCCTTGGTCAGCGAGATGGAGACATCTTTATGGAAGTGGGTTCCACATTGATATTTATTAGAAGCAAACTCAGCATATCACCGTTGACTGGAGAAATTTAAAGCTTATGGAATTCTTGTTCTAAGGAATTGGAGGCGATCATGGCAGATAAAGTAGCACGATGGCTAAGAGCATCGGCCACTACATTTGCTTTAACTAGATGATACTGTATACTTAAATCATAATCACTAATAAGCTTTAACCATCTTCTTTGATGGCAGTTCAATTCCCTTTGAGTGAAGATATACTTTAAGCTTTGATGATCAATGAAAATTTAACACTGGACTCCATATAGATAATGGCGCCAAATTTTTAAGGAAAAAATTATAGTGGCAAGTTCAAGATCATGAACTGGATAATTTTTCTCGTGGGGTTTTAATTGACGAGAGGCGAAAGCAATTACCTTACCCTCTTGCATTAATACATAACCTAAGCTAATTCTAAAAGCATCTATATACACAATTCAAACCTTCCTTGGGCAGAATAAGCACTGGAGTGGTAGACAGTGTGTCTTTTAAGGTTTGAAATGCTGCCTTGCAATTAAAACTCTAAACAAACAGAATGACATTTTGAGTTAGCTTTGTCAATGGTGAGGTGATCTGAGAAAAGCCCTTGATAAACTTTCTATAATATCCAGCTAACCCCAAGAAACTTCTGATATCGGTGCCTGACTTAGGCTAAACCCAATCTTGAATAGCACTTACTTTATTCTAATCTATGCAAATACCTTGGGCATCAACTATATGCCCCAAGAATGCAATGGATTTAAGCCAAAATTCACATTTAGAGAACTTGGCATCGAGCTGATGTTCACGCAAAGCTTTGATACTAACCTTAGATAATCTTCATGATCCTTTAAGGTTCGAGAATAAATAAGGATATCATCAATAAAGATGATAACAAATTTGTCTATATATGGTTTAAGGACTCATTGCATCAAATCTATGAAGATTGATGGCGCATTAGTGAGTCCAAAATACATCACTAAGAATTAGAAATGGTCATAATGAGTAAGGAAAGCAGTCTTTCCTACATCTGTTTCTTTTACTCGCAATTGATGATATCCAAACCTTAAGTCAATCTTGGAGAATATAACTGTGGCGCCCCGCTCCCTAGGTCCGCAATCATTAGGCTAAATAGTGGAGTGTCACTCTGGAAAATCCCTCATTTATCATTGGATTAGGTAAGGTCTATAATCCAATAATAAGGGAAGGATGTGCACATAATATTTATGAAAATTAGTCACTAAATATATATATTCATACAGAGTGTGGAAGCAATAAGAAGTAATGATTATATCCATTCACCATATATTCCCGTAGCCTTTATGGGCTAGGGCGGACATAATATCATAATATAGTACAATATGACTGAAGAGGCAGATAATACTATGCAAATATATTTTAGTTATTTTACTTTTGTTTATGTGGACAATTTCAGAAATAGTTGAGGAGTCAAGCACATCTGCAAGACTGAGCGGGTCCTAAGCTTAACACACTCTCCTCAATGAGTGATGTTAAGCATCATGATCTCTCCTTACCCCTATCCATTAGAGTAATGTGCACCATAATCCACCATGTACTGAACCCAAATACAGATATTTTCCTAATATTCTAAGTTTTTATTTTTTTCATGCAACAATATTTTTTTTATATGATATATTCAAAGAAAAATAAACACAAAGTTCAAGGAATGCGTAGCAAAAAATCAAGTAGTAAGTAAGAGACTCTACTAAATATGGTGATATCATTTATTATCTAATTTAAATGTTCTAACTATTCCAAGTTATATAAGTTCAGGATCTCTAATTCCTACTATCTAATGTAACTTAAAAGTACATCCTTATAGGTTACAAAATATTAGGACTAGCTAGGTCCTAATATGATTAAATCAATGTCAACTATAAGAAATCATCACGACATAATTTATGAGTTTAGACGTTCTAAACTAAAAGCTTGTCCAAAATCTATCAAGTTAGAGATTATGGATTAAATACCACGAGATTGGGCTTAATCACATAATCCCAAGGGTAAGACTTAAGATCTATGTTAAATCTAAATGTGAATTAATGATTGAGGTAAATCTTATTAAGCAAATCATACTTAATAGGATGAATCTTCTATCCTAAATATAATGTTGAAAGACAAAATAATCCAAATAAGTTGTAAAATCTAGAAACTAATAAAACCAATGATTCATTCATTGAATAACCCCATTATTTAATGAATGAAATCTAACATAATATTTAATCCTATTCTGAAGGAATGGATCCTAAGGTGAAGTGAGGATTCCTAATGATAAAACTTAAAACATTTTTAAGAATTATTTAAATTTCTTCACACTTGCTGATTTTATTTAATTAGGGAGGTTAGAGAAGGATTTTAGCTAAGTAAGGCATATAACCTTAGGGATTTTCAAACCTAAAATTGAGATATTTTACAACTTATCCTAATTGATGGATTTATGACTTAAATTAATCCTAAATTAGTTCTATTACTGATTTTAATAATTTTAAAGGGTATTTTAAAGGTTAAGGATATTTAACATAAATTTTGGGCAAAATGACCATTTTGCCCCTACTTAAGGGTCTAAAAAACTACTTTTTGATTAAGAGCTTTAAATTAGAATTTCTTACTGTCAAATGATTTCTTACTGTCTAACAAAGATAGACAATAAGTGCACCAAATTTGGACAAGAAATGAGTAATATGGGTCCAAACTAAGGTTTTTGACTTAAGGGGCATTTTAGTAAATTACACCTAATGAAATCTAAATTTTTTTGCAGTTTAATATTGGTTATTATTCAAGGATTCTATAGAGTCCAAGGACACTAAATTCTGAGGTCTAATGAATTAGTTATAACCATTTCAATTTCCAAGAGTAATTTGGTAATTTTCTAAGCTAAGGGGTCAAAAGCTAACTTTTTCATTTGATGTCCAAATTCAGCAAAATTAGTGGTTATAGCTTTACTATATCACACTAAGTACTTTAACTAGGAGTATACTCAAATTGGATTTCAATTGGTCAAGTTATGACCTAATTAAAATTATGGGTATTTTGGTCATTTTCTAATTTTTTAGGGTTCAGAACCTAAATATTATCTTAGATTATTGTTGGCACTAAAAATCTAAGCTATCTAGCACTTTAAATATTTGGATTTGGATTCTTAACGACTAAGATATGGTCAAATGAATTTTCTGAACGCTACGGCCGCTGTAGCGCCCCACGGTGATTTCGTCTATGCGAAAATTGAAATGGGTCACATTTCGAGCTCAAGTACTCTAAATCCAAAGCATTCCATGAGCAGTGTCATATATCAATGGAAAGGTTTTTTCGATACCTTTCCATTGACACCAAAATCGGCACGAACGAATCATCCTAGCTATATGAACAATGGTAATAAATGCAAGGGTGTGCAAAATTGACAAAAAATAGAGCATGAGGTATATTACTTTGAAGAACTATAATGGCTTCCATACTTAATCATGGATGTCTAAATATGTGAATAAGCATAATAGAGAAATGAAATGACCAAGGAATAAGAACAAATGGGTACCTTAGCCTTTAGAAGAGAAAGAAGGAACCTTGGAAAGCTTGGAGGAGGAACTTCTTCTTCTTCTTCTTCTTCTTTAGCACAAAGCTCAACAATGGGGGAAAGGGTGGAAGCTTGGGAACTTTATATTGATAGCCAAAAATGGAGAGGAAGAGCTGAGCTTCTATTTATAGGAGGAGAAGGAAGGGGGAAAGCCCTCATGAGCTAGGAGGGAGGGAAGGAAGAGGGATGTCCATAGCCATCAAACCTTGCCATTAAGGAGGGGGAAGGAAAATGGATGGCTATAGCTATCAAAGCTTTCAATTAATGAGGGAGAAAAAGATGGGTCAGCCGAAACTGGAGGTAAGGGCTAGCTGAATGGAATAGCCAACTATGAGAGAGAAAGAAGGAAAAGGAAAAAAATATAATTAGGAATAATAACTATTTATTCCATTTAATGAATTAAAAATCTAATTATGAATAAATTATGATACCAACTGTGGGGTCTCGTACCCTCCGCGACCATGCTAATACTGATATTAACAGAATCACGAGGAGTACGGTGCTCCAACTGTGGCAAATCCCCAACCTAAGTAGAGTCAGGTATAACCCAACCCACCTTAAGCAGAAGAATTGTCACCTGAAACTGAGAACATACATCAATATATCAAAGTAGTAGAAGCAAAAAATAGTATAGTATAATATCTACATCATAGCATAGTATAGAAAGGTAATTGCAATAGTAACTCAGCTCAAAGTGAAAAAAGTAAATACATCCAGATTAAGAATTATTATGAACTAAATAATTAAGTAAAAGGAAAGAGAGCTCTTATCCTCACAGAAAAAAATGAAATCTAACTAAGTAGCAACATGAAGATCCTCCCCCTGCCCAAGCTCCTCTCCAGCAGAACCACCAACAAATAGCTCCAAATTTGACATTTGTCGGTATAACAAATGTCAGGGCCCCAGTAACAAAAGAAAAGTTACAGTTAGATAAATTGTCTAAGTATATTTTAGGCTGATTAAGTGAACTGAATATTTAAAGATATCATATTATAACTTTAAGCATGCAAGTAGTTTAAGGTGCATCAAACTACAAGGAACATGATAGTTATAAATAGCATATTTATAACTAAACAACAAAGTATGCAAAATACATACTAAATATGAAGCTGAATAAGGTAAGGCTAAAATGTATAAATAACTATAAAGTACTGAAAGTAAAAGTCATCATAACATATTTATGATCACATAAATATATGCTTATTTCAAAAAAGGAAGCTGTACTGAGATGTGTTGAAGTAAGTATACAAAACTAGCATCCTAAATATGCTTATGCTAAATAAATACTGATCTAGAATAAATATATAAGTATGCAAAACTAATAGGTAAAAGCTACTAAAGCATGTGGCAAAGTAAGCCAAAGTACTGAAATGAAATAAAAGTAAGGCCACTAAATCATATGGCAAAGCAAGCTAAAGTACTAGAACTGAAGTGAAGTAAAAGCATTCCTAAACATAGTACTGTCATAACAGAAATAGCCATACACGACTTCTAAGCAGAAAGTTCAATATGTATCCATACTAGACATCATCATAGCTAGGTCAGAGTTGAAATTATATAATAAGACATGTATCCATCCTAGGCAAGCACAGATCTAGGTCCGAGTCTATTTTATAACAAAACTGGAACTGAGGAGGTAGACTAAGATAAGACACACGCCACTAAACTAAATGAACTGAATGAACCAAATGAATGTTTATGCTTTTCAAATACTAACTTAGGATACATTATCAATATCCTGAGTTCACCTATTATGTCCAAGAAAAAGGATCAATATACAAGGTGTCGAGAGCAACAATAGTCAAAGTAAGTAAGAGATTCAACTAGACTTATGTGATATCCGTTATTGTCTAATTAATTCGTTATAATTATAAGCTTAGGATCGCTAATATCCAGCTATCGAATATAATCCTAGATTCACGACCTTAATGTTAACATTAGAACATAATAAGTTCTAATCTAAAATTAAATGACAACTATAAATGATTAAAGTAAATAATTGCATGACTTAATTATTATATTTTACTCACTTAATCCAAATCTTGATCATACTAATAACGATTAGAGATTATGGACTTAAACTCTACACTTGGGCTTCAAATCCTAAATCAAAGGTACTATCTAAAATAAGGATCTAAGGTTCACACACAACTATAGTCTAAAGGTGATGGATCTTAGGAGCTGAAAGATCAAGAAACTAAGATCTTAATAAAAGGTTATTAAATCATTAAAAAGACAAAATAATCAATTAAGAACACAAGAATCTAAGATCTATATTCAATCCATAGAATAATCATATTATTATATAAGTTGAATAAATCCTACACTCACAAGGAAGTTTCAAAAGAATTAGACAATTAATCAATTAAGGATCTCCAAGAGGATGGCACAATTAGATCAAAATGATTAAGAGTCTAAGATCTAAGATCTAAGATCTAAAGTTTGATCATTTAAGATCTAAACTGAAATGTAGACCTAGGATTTACATAACACTTATTTTAAAGTTATGGCTTATGGATGATCTTAGTAAGGCAATTTGAACTTAGAATTTGAATGCTAGAATTAATTAAGTTATTTTTTAATGGGAAGTCCTAAATTCTCATTAAGATCTTAAGATCTAATTAGGGAAAATTCAAGACTTATTTACTTAGACCAAATTTATTAAACTTAAAGTTACAAAAATGATACAAATGTATTAATTAGAAACACATTACTGAAATCCTAGGGTTTAAAGGTGTTAAATAATATTTTGGTCATAAATGACCAAAATACCATTCTTAAGGCTAAAATTAGAAATTTGAGATTCAAACATTCAATTTGATTCAAACAAATTCTAATGAACCTAATATTGACTAATGAGGTAAATAAATTACTTAGCTCATGATTTAACATCATAATTAGCCTAATTAGCAGTAATCACATTTTATGACTAATTAAGGTGATTAAGAAAATTAAGGCACATTAAGATGATCCAAACACATTTATGGGTTCTACTGCACTGAAGCAGGTGTTTGAAATCTAAATCACCTAAATTAGAGGATTAATTAAGGTTAAATTCACTACTCAAGTTTTAAAGTAATTAAGATTAATAATTTTAAACTCCTAAATTATCTTTAATAGTATAAATAGGTTCTCCATAGTCTTATGAGCAATCAGAGATAAAAATCATAAATTTTGAACATTAATTGAGTTTATTATGATTTAATTAAGATCAGAGGAAGATTAGGCAATTTTATAAAATCTAACCATTGGATCTTAAATTTTTTTTTTATATTAATATTCCTTGCATTTTTCTGGTCAAAATGGTATATTGGATCATACCATTTAGATAAGTATTGGTTAAATTATTTCATTAATTTAATCTAAATGTTTTAATTAAATTAAACCATATGATAATTCAATATAAGCATTAATCAGTTAATTTATAGAAGGATTTTAATTAAATAATCCTTAATTAATTATGCGGCCCGAAATCAAAACAGTGCGGGAAGGGGTCTGACCCATACCGCCACTGTGCGTTGTCCCTGCACTGCAAACCAGATACCAGGGCTCCTAGGGCTAGCTTCAGATGCACAATTCTCCATGCACAAGCCATGTCGTGCCTGGATCTCGATGGCTACACCATCATGGACCTAAGATGCGTTGATTGAGTAAGGAACCACCATCTGGGATGCGCCGGATTGCTGGAGTGCTACTCAACCGAGACGGCTCCAGGAGCGAGCCTGTGAGGAGAGAATTCTTCTGATCGCAATAATTCCACAGGCTAGGGGTTATCCTTGCACGATCAGAGTTTCATGGTGAGGCCAATGGGTGAGTTGAGAGGTTCCGAAGAGGTCCAATCACTGGAGGGCTACTTGTGGTTAACCACGGGTGAGAGGCGAGCCTATTCTGATCGATACAAGACTGATCGATTGATTAGACCAATTCTGATGATTGCTATAAGTTTGCAATCATCCCTGGAGGGAAAATTGAACTCCAATTAAGATTTAACATCCAGAAGATCCGCTGCGACTTGAATTGGATTAAGTGTGGGCTGACAGTGCACACTCAAACAGTGAGTTCACTATCTGGTACACTACCAGTCTCTTCTGGCGCCTCGGCTACTCGCAGAGAATGGTGGGACGGTCCTAGCACAACACCTAATGCGGAAGGACTGAGAGTCATTCTTAAATTAGCTCGATAAAGAAACTAGGATAGAGGTTGTACCTTAACTGAGGAAGAGGTGAAGAGATGAACTCCGCAAGATTTCTGATGATGCCCGAGCTCCCTATCGATGCCTCGGGGTTTGAATGTCAAACCACACCCACTATCAGCAGTTCATGCAAAGAGAGTCGCCAGGAAGCTTTGAACTATAGGTGGGTGCAGACAGGGAAGGAGAGGATAATGCAGCCTGGTCACATAGAGCAAAGGGATTCTCTGTAAAAGTTTTAGGGTATTTATAGCCAGAGCTATAGAGTGGGAGATTCGAGCTAGCCTCTAATGGCCGACCCGAGGAAATAGACATCGGGACTTGACCGCGAGGGGTAGACCCGGGAGCTCACTCCCCGAACCGTTGCGATTCAGGAGGGAGTGGGGGGCAAGATCCCTCCCGTACTGCCACGGTAGCAGGAGCGGGGCAAGTTGCTGGGCTTCCTCTAGGAATTGAAGACAAAGCTGAACGGCGACAGGTAGGGGCGCAGCCATTCGATGGATCTTCAGTCGAGATGGAGTGGCTCAGATCACTCGAACAATAACGATCGATTGGGGAAAATAGATCGTCTGTCAGATTGGATCACAATGCTCCAATGGATGATCGGGTTTACTTAAGACAGGAAGTTGGGCACCATCGGATGAGGATGTTGATCGAGCTACTAGGATTAGGTCACGATGCGAGGTAGATCGCACTGTCGGATGAACCGCGTCAAGATGCGCGCTAGTGCATCTATTGGAAAGGGTTGGTGCTTTACTGCGATACCTCGCAGCGTATCTGCCACGATCCTGATAGCAAATCCCATATAATAAAAATTCAGTTTATAATTAGTTTAATTAATAAACTCACTTAATTAATTAAATTAAAAATCCTAATTAAGTTTAAATCCAATTTAGGATCAAATGAGCTCCAAAAATTCCCAAAAATTCACCTTTAGCTAAATATGGCATGAGAAACTCAAAAATTAAATCAGATTTCAATTTGGAGATCAAATTAATTTAACTATTTTTCAAGTTCCAAAAATAGGCAAAAATACTTAAATACTCAATTGAGCTCCGATTGATTTCAAACTTATATGGTTATGTTTAAATGTCTCAATGCATCTAATGGAATCAAAATTAAAGTTAGTCTAGATTAATTAATCTAAATTTAGCAAGGGTAATAACTAGAGTTATTACACGACGCGTCCTGGCCTCATGATTATTTTGCGATTCAAATCAAGTTGCGCGGTGGTCTGGAGCTCGCTAATTTCTCGAATCAAGATAGCCCTAAAGGTGCGGCGTTGCGGGGAAGAGCACAAGGATGACGCATAGTGCCGGGCCGGCTCAATCCCCAACTCGTGTGTTTTCAATTTTGGGCTGCGGATATTTAAGGATTTTTTTGGAAATAATTTCCTTAAGGAAATTAATTCAGAAAAATCAAACCCTATGATTTAATTTAAATAAAATATTCAGATTAAATTAATAAAATAATTTAATCAATTATTATCCAAATTATATGATCTAATATACAATTTGAATCAGAAAAATACAAAGATCAATAATATAAAATAAAATCTAAGATCCAATAGTTAGATTTTATAAAAGTACCTAATCCTTCTATGATCTTAATTAATTTATAATTAATTCAATTAGTGTCCAAAAAGTATGATTTTTGTCTATGCTTGCCCATAATACTATGGAGAACCTATTTATGCCATTAAAAATAATTTAGGAGTATTAAAATTATTAATCACATCTTAATTACCCTAATCTAAATTGGTGAAATTAAGCATTAAATAACCTCTTGATTTTGGTAAACCAAGTTTCTAATACTTTCTTAAGAGTATTAGAACTCTCATATGTGCTTGGATTATCTTAAGGAACTCTAATTCCCTTAATCACCTTCTTTAGCCTTAAAATGAGATTAGTGTAATTTAAGCTAAAGTATGAGCTAAATCTTAAACTAAGTGTTTCATTCACCCTTTTGACCAATATTAAGTCCATTAAAACTTATTTGAATCAATTTGAATGTTTAAATCTTAAATTTCCAATTTTAGTCTTAAGAAGGGTATTTTGGTCATTTTGACCAGAATATTGTTTAAGCACCCTTGAACCCTAGAATTTTAGTAATGTGCTTCTAATTAATGCATTAACATCCTTTTTATAATTTTTAAGACCAATGAATTCAGTTTAAGTAAATAAGTCTTGAATTTCCCTAATTAAATCTTAAGATATTAATGAGAATTTAAGACTTCCCATTTGAGAACAACTTAATTAATTCTAGCATTCTAATACTCTTAAGATCATTCATTCACTATAACCTTAAAGAAAATTATTCATGTAAATCCTAGGTCTACATTTCAATTTAGATCTTAAGTGATCAAACCTTAGATCTTAGATCTTAGACTCTTAATCATTTTGATCTAATAATACCATAACATCTTGGAAATCCTTAATTAATTTATTATCTTAATTTCCCTGAAACCTCCTTGTGGGTGTAGGATTGATTTAATCTTTAAGATAATGTGAATATTCTAAAGATTGGATGTAAATCTTAGATTCATATGTTCTTAATTAACTATTTTGTCTTATGATATTAGAATAATATTTCACTAAGATCTTAGATTCCTAATCTCTCAACTCATAAGATCCTCTACCTTTAGATTAAGATTGGGAGTGAACCTTGGACCTTTAGTAGGTTAGCACCTTAGATTTTGGATTTGAACCCGAAGTATGGAGTTTAAGTCCAAAACCTTTAATCTTGATTAGCATAATTGAGATGTGGCTTGAGTGATTCAATATATAATAATTAAGTCAATGAATTATTTATTTTAATTATTTATAGTCCTCATCTGATTTTGAATTAGAACTTGTTAAGTTCTAATGTTAACATTTAGGTCGTGAATCTGGGATTATACTCGATAGCTGGATATTGGAAATCCTAAGCTTGTATTTTTCTCAGAATAGTTAGACTAAATTAAATTAGACAACAATGGATATCACATAAGTCTAGTTGAGCCTCTTTCTTACTTTGACTATTGTTGCTCTGCACACCTTGTATATTGAGCCTTTTTCCTTGGACATTATAGGTGAACTCAGGATATTGATAATATATCCTAAATTAGTATTTGAAATATTCATTCAGCTCCTTTAGAACATTCAGTGCAATAGAGTGTGTCCTAGCTTAATCTGTCTCCTCAGTTCTAGTTTTGTTATATAATAGACTTGAACCTAGCTCTGTGCTTGGCTAGGATGGATACATGTCTTATTCTATAAGTTTAACTCGGACCTAGCTCTGATGATGTCTAGGATGGATACATGTTGAACTTTTAGTTCAGAGGCCCTATATGACTTATTTTTATTATAGTAGTATTATGTTTAGGCATATTTATACTTCAGTTCAGTTCTAATACTTTGGCTTGTTTTGCCACATGCTTTAGTGGCTTTACTTTTATTTCATTTCAGTTCTTTGGCTGGCTTTGCCACATGCATCAGTGGCTTTTGCTTATTAGTTCTGCATACTTGTATATTAATTCTAGTTCAGTAATTATTATGTATTGGCATATTTAGGATGCTAGTTTTGTGTACTTAGTTCAACACGTTTCAATACAGCTTTCTTTTATGAAATCAACATGTATTCATGTGATCATAAGCATGTTAAGATGAATTTTACTTTCAGTCCATTGTAGTTATTTAAATATTTTAGCCTTACCTTGTTCAGCTTCATGTTTAGTAGGTATTGTTGCATACTTTGTTGTTTAGCTATAAATGTATTATTTATAGCTATCCTGCAACCTTCATGACCTAGGCTTTCATGGTCCACCTTACATGTGGAACAATAATAGGGAGGGAGTGTTGCACATTTGGAAGTAATTGGACCAGTTCTTTTTCAGTATGGAAGTGATGAACCTTATCCCGGGTGCAGTCATACACCACCTTCCTTAGGTAGCTTCTGGCCACTACCCGAGTATCTTAACAACTTCCTGTCTTAGGTTCTAGTGTACCGATGCCTAGTATAAGTTTGGGGACACATGGATCCAGTACCTTGTTGCACTTTAAACTACTTGCATGCTTAAAGTAATAATGTGATATCTTTAAATGCATAGTTCACTTAATCATCCTAAAATATACTTAGATAATTTGTCTAACTGTAACCTTTTTCTTTTGTTGGCTAGGGCCCTAGCATTTGCGATATCGATAAATGTCATATTTGGAGCTGTTCGTTGGTGGTTTTGCTGGAGAGGAGCTTGGGCAAGAGGAGTATATTCCTGTTGCTGCTTAGTTAGATTTCATTTTCTGCTGTGAGGATGAGAGCTCTCTTTCCTTTCTCTTAGATATTTAGTTTGTAATAATTCTTGATCTGGATTTATTTACTTTTTGCACTTTGAAATGAGTTACTATTGCATTTACCTTTTTATACTATGTTGTGATGTGGATGTTATGTTATACTATGTTCTTCTTCCGCTACTTTGATATGTTGATGTATATTTTCAGCTTCAGGTGACAAGTCCACTGCTTAAGGCTGGTTGGGTTATACCTGACTCTACATAGGTTGGGGATTTGCCATAGTTGGAGCACCGTACTCCTCGTGATTATGTTAATATCATTATTAGCATTAGCATGGCTAATTAAATAGTTATGAAAAATAGGAAAATTATTTTGATCTCCAAATCAATATCTACTTTTTCAATTGAATTCCCCACCCTAAAATAGTAAGGGGTGCAATTTTGGGAACATTTGGAAGTCATTTGTATTTTAATAAATATTTTAATATAATTAAATACTCCAATAATTAGAATAATTATTTATGCCTCATATCAAAAATTCGATCACATTTTTGAGTTCCTAGCTACCAAATTAATTAGGGGTGAAGTTTTGATATTTTTCGACACTCAAAATAATAAAATAGGAAATTCAAATATTCAAAATATTTATTTAATTTTTATTTAATTTAATCCAATGGTTCCACTGAATTTACCCATCGCTCTCCCTAATCCGCTGTGAGCCCCGAACACGGGACAGTCAGATCCACAGATCTAGGCCGTTTCGCGGTCCTCTGGGAAGGATCTGGAGGATCCCGTACCTTGATCTGATCTAGGCATTGGATCAGAAGCCAGATCCAACAGCTGGCTCTTGCCCCATCCCGATTCAGCTTGGTTCATTTTGAACCGCTTCTACGAACCATGAACCACTCTTTATTCTCCCATGCACCACTGGTCCCCTCCCTGCTCTGCTCCACTTCGCCTCTTCTAGCCTGCAACACCTCATGGAGTCGGCAGGCAGTGTCCCCCACTCCCTCCTACCATCCTAATGAACAACTCCCCACCTCTTAAGCTCCTCTTCTTCCCTCATTGAGAGCTGTTGAGTCTGCCATCCTAATGAACACCTCCTCTTCTTCCCTCTTATACTTAGTATTATAATGTGATCAGTATACTGGAATGCTAATATCTTAAATATATATTGGATTCCTCATGTGTTTTACATCCAATATATGTATTGGTATAATACTTAGGATAAGGATACTATTCTTATCTTAACTGTTAGCTCTCAACCCTCCTTGAGGTTGAGTTAGCAGCCCTTCAGATGGGTATTGTTTCAGCCGTTCGGAGAGATGGGATATTCCTCCTCGAGTGGCGCGCTGCTCCGCCTCCGAATCGATTATGATCACCCCTCTTTGTGCACGGCGACAGGGCGGGGCGCTACAGTTGGTATCAGAGAAGTATCATAAAGTGTCAGATATGGAAATGTTCCTATCTACTTTATGATCCATTCTCTACAGTGAATATGATCACAATTACTAAGTGTAAGGAAAGTAGCATCCATAATTCATCCTACTGAAATCTTAGAAATGAAACTAAAAATATTTGGAAATGACATCTTAGGAATTGAATGAACTATAAACGAGTAAAATAAGGTTAAATGTCAAAAATAAGTAACATATGACATCTTAGGATCTGTATGGACATTAAAGAAGTAAAATATACAAATTTAATGCTTATAACTGAAATAATTGGAAAACCATGACTAATAATTGAATGAAACTTTAGGGATGGAATATCAGCAGTTTGATTTCTTCTACTACCTTAGACCATTCAACGAGTATTGGGCAGATGATTTCTAAGATGGCAAAATCTATGGAAGGATCGTATAAGGAGTATCTCCTCGTGGAGTAGAAGTGCTAGATAAGATTTTAGTTTGTCCGACATTCAGAGGAACTAGTCTCCCTGTCCTTATGAAAGAGTGGTTGGACCGTGTGACCACTGCTTTTCGAGAGACAGCTTGTCCCGATGGCTACCGTCTCCAGATCCTGGGATTTTTGCTTGGTGGTACCATCAATAGATGGTGGTACTGGATAGATAGAAGATTATATAGGAAGCATCGATTAGTAACATTCGATGATTTTTGTACTGCTTTTAGGGTAGAGTATTGTAGTTGATGTCCTTAGATTTCATATCATATATTGTTTTCGTATCATTTTATCCTTTTGTCCACCTATGTAACTTCTCTTTTGAGGAAGTGATGATTGAAAAAGGTAGTAGATCTTTGTTTCATTTGCTAAATTCATGCTTTGTTGCAGTCATGAATCCAGGATCTCCTCCAGCCCCTACCCCGATTAAGAATGCAGTTTCATCATCTGGAGGACCCGAGGAACCAAATTCAATGGCTAATCTGATAAGAGCACTTATAGAAAGCAGCGCGCAGCAGGCGCAAGAAACATGTGCTCTAATTTTATCTGTGCATCAGCAACATGTATCACAATCAGGATTTTCATCATCCTCACGTTTCATAAGAGATGGGATCATATATAGCTTCCTACGTCTTAAGATACCCATGTTTAATGGAGCACTTAATCCAATAGATATAGTAAACTGGCTCAAGATTGCTGAGAAGAACTTGGCTAGTATCAAGTGCCCTAACTATGAAGCCATTCGGTTAGTAACTCGCCTGTTTCAAGAAGAAGCTAAATATTGGTGGGAGAATGAATGAAACAACAAATTTGCCAACTATAAAATAGAAGAAGACATCCCATGGGATATGTTCTTAGAAGCATTCTGTGAAGCATTCATTCCAGCATCGGCGCAGGCAATCCTGGAGAACGAACTCCTCCACCTCACTCAAGGAAACACACTCATATTCGACTACAAACAAGAGTTCTGGAGGCTGTCGCATTTTGTTTCGAACTTGGTTAGAACTGAGGCGGCTAGGTGCCACCGATTCTTGAAAGGGCTAAGGGATTCTATAAAGGCTCACCTAGTGTCCCGCCAAATCAAAACTCTGGCAGAGTTGATCGAGGCGGCTCGCCTCTAAGAAAGATTTCAAGGTCAAATGGATCGTAAGCGAAAAGCAATGTTCGTGCAGCCAAGGAAGGAGCACTTTGGCCATCGCAAGATGGAAAAGGTCTATAGCATCGAAGCTGAACAATCCCAACCCTAGAACTCCGAATGCAAGCGGTACCATCCGTATGGAAAGTGCTACCACTTTGGTGGTGTGTGTTTTTCATGTGGTCAAAGAGGTCACCATTATTTTGAATGCGATTCTATGACAACAATTGATGGAGTGCTCATCGACCACTCCCATCATAAACAAGTATTTCGTGCACAATCGAGGAACAACCGAGAACCTACCTTGGCTATAATGCCAGCCCCTACTTCAAATGCTAAGACAGTTGTACCTGCATAGAAGCCAGCCTATAATCGTCAAGACCAGTGGCCCCAAGGCAAGCAACCTACTGCTCCTGCAAGGTATACATGCTAACACCCACCTCTGCACCTGAAGATAATGCTGTCATTTAAGGTATGTCTTAAATTAAATTTTATTCAGTTTCTAGTGTTTCAGAAGTCAACCTTTACTATTTTAGTATTTTTAAATGTTTGAATAATAATTCTTATTAAACTATTGCAATCTTAGGCACCTTAATGATAAATGACAAACCTTGTAATATTCTTTTCAATACTGGAGCGAGTCATTCCTTTGTATCAAAAGCTAGGTGAAAACATAGATATTCGTTCAAGACCTGTACACAATCCCAACAATTCTGCAACATAGATATTCCTATTGGTGAACAAAATTATGGTGCTAAATTAATTATATTGCCAATCGCAAGCTTTGATATAATCCTAGGTATGAATTGGTTAAGTGAACATGGTGCCTCCATAAATTGTCAAAAGAAGAAAATCACTTTGGGTAGTGGAAGCCAATCAAAAATCTTTTTGGAAGATTTAGCACTCAAGCATCGTTGATCAATGCCATGAAAGCAGTAAAGCTAGTCAAAAAGGGGAGCGATGCGTATCTCGTAACAATGCTGGGAGAAAAGAAAGAAGTCGTGCATATTTTTGAGAATCAAATAGTTTGTGAATTTCTCGATGTTTTTTCGGAAGACCTACTTGGTCTTCCTCCCATTAGAGAAGTGGAATTTACTACAGAATTAATTTTGGGAACCCAACCATTATCAAAAGTTCTATATCGTATGGCGCCTAAGGAGTTGCAAGAGTTGAACATGCAACTGGAAGAGTTGCTAGAAAAAGGTCTTATTCGACTAAGTTCATCTCATTAGGGAGCTCCAGTTTTATTCGTGAAAAAGAAAGATGGATTGATGAGAATGTGCATCAATTATAGAGAATTAAACAAAGTAAATATCAAGAATAAATACCCATTACCGCAAATTGATGATTTATTTGATCAATTATCTGGAGCTAAGGTATTTTCCAAGATCGATCTGCGATCTGATTATCATCAACTAAGAGTTAAAGATGTTGATATATAAAAGACAGCATTCATAATGAATTATGAGCATTACGAATTCCTAGTAATGTCATTTGGGTTTACTAATGCGTCATCCATCTTTATGGACTTAGTGCGCGAGTACTAAAATTAGATAAATTCGTCATCGTCTTCATTGATGATATCCTGATTTATTCAAAGAGTAGTGTTGATCATGAGAAGCACTTAAGATTAGTCTTGCAAGAACTCCAAACCCATGAGCTTTATGCAAAATATTAAAAGTGCGAATTTTGGCTTGACTCGGTCGCTTTTCTGGGCCATGTCATAGATGCGCAAGGAATTAAAGTAGATCAAAATAAAGTTAGTGTCATTCAGGATTGGTCGCAGTCAAAGTCTGTGACTGATATTAGAAGCTTTTTGGGTATGGCAAGGTATTATAGGAAATTCATCCTAGGCTTTTCACAGATGGCATCCCCTTTCACAAAGTTAACTCAGAAGGAAGTGTCATTCATCTGGAGTTCAGAATGTGAGAATGTCTTTCAATTGTTAAGAGATGCTCTTTCTTCTACCTCAATTCTCGCCTTACCTAAAGAATAGTTGAACTACCAAGTCTATACTGATGCATCTGGGATATGCTTGGGTTGTGTGCTAATACAGGAAGGAAAGGTTATTGCTTATGCATCCTGTCAATTAAAACCACATGAGAACAATTATCCTGTTCAAGACCTGGAATTAGCTGTCGTAGTCTTTGCCTTAAAGATTTAGCATCAATATCTATATAGCGTCCAATGTTTTATATTTATAGATCATTAGAGCTTAAAATATATTTTCACTCAGCGTGAACTCAACTGTCATCAGTGAAGATGGCTCGAGTTAATAAGTGATTATGATTTATCGATCCAGTATCATCCGGGGAAAGTGAATGTTGTAGCCGATGCGCTCAATCATCATGCGATGCTCTCCTCCTTAATACCTTCAAGCCCTTTAGAGGAAGAATTCAGAAGGCTTGATATAAGGCCAGTTCATGGTGCTATGCTAAACAAACTGATATCTATGAGTACTGTTGAACCAACCTTTCACTGAGATGTCTCCATCTCCCAAACAAATGATGAATACTATTTGAGTTTAAAATAGAGATCAAAAGTGGTCATCGCTTTGATTTGTAGTTTCAAGGTAATGTAATCTATTAAGGGAATCGCCTATGGATTCCCAAATTCATGCATCAAGAGATTTTAGTGGAATGCCACAATTCTAGTTACCAAGTACATCCTGGTAGTACTAAGATGTATCAAGACCTGAAGAAGTCATTCTGGTGGCCTGGAATGAAGAAAACTATGGTTGAATTCATATCAAAGTGTCATGCATGTAATCTTATTAAGGTTGAACATCAGAAGACTGGATGACTTCTCCATCCTCTAGCAATTCCTGAATGGAAGCAATTTGATATTTCTATGGACTTCGTAATGGGTTTACCTAAATCAAGGTCGGGTGCTGATTCAATTTGGGTCAATATCGATCGACTAACCAAATCGACACACTTCATTCCAATGCATCAAACCGATTCTGTAGAGAAATTGGCAACGCTGTATATCAAGGAAATCGTCAGACTTTATGGAATTCCGAGGTATATTGTATTTGATTGTGATAGTTGATTCAATTCTAAATTCTGATAAGTTGTGCATCAATACTTGGGAACTACCCTAGCCATGAGTACCGCTTTTGACCCTCAAACTGATAGTCAAACTGAGCAAGTTAATCAAAGTCTTAAATATCTTCTTCGCCTATGTATTCTAGATTTTGGAGGCTTCTGGGAAGATCATATTCTCTTGGTTGAATTTGCATATAACAATAGTTTCCAATCCAGTATCAACATGGCTCAATATGAAACCTTGTATGGCATAAAATGCAGTACGCCCTTAGCGTGGTCTGAAACAGGCAGTGTTTAGCTGTATGGTTTAGATTTAGTTGAAGAAACAAATAAGAAAGTGTAATTGATCCAGTAGAGGATTAAAGCATCTCAAGATCGCTAGAGTAAATATCACGATGCCCATCACGTTCTCTGGAGTTCAATGTTAGAAATTTTGCGTATCTCAAAGTAATCCCAATGAAAAGTGTATTTTGTTTCCGTGTAGCTGGGAAGCTCAGTCCTCACTACGTCAGACCATTCGAAGTAATAAAGAAAATTGGTTCTTCAGTGTATAGGTTAAAACTCCCTAAAGATTTCTCTACAGTTCATAATGTGTTTCACATCTCCTCTATGCGGAGGTGTCTTTGTAATCCTTCTCATTTAATCTAACTTCCAGCGATATCTCTTCAGCCGGATCTTTTTTATATGGAAAAGCCTATCATAATTTTAGCTCGTGATCAAAGGCAGTTGAGCAATCGTTCTATTCCCATGGTAAAGGTCCAGTGGAGTAATCGCTCTATTGAAGAATCCACTTTGAAAAAAGAGGTTGATATGCGACAGAAATATCTAAACCTCTTTGAAAATATAGGTCCCCATTAAAATTCTAAATTTCAATTATTAATTATCTGTGTTTTCTTTTCCCTTCTTAGTAATGATGTTGAGGATGACATTGTTTTTAAGTGGGAGAGTCTGTAACAACCCAAGGTTGTTATCCAACTTAATTTTAGCTTAATCATATCTTAAGTATCATTATATTAAGTTCATCTAGCCATTAGAACTAAACTCTGAAGATTTGGAGCAATTCGGAGCTTAATCAAATATTTTGCATTATTTTAATATTTAATTAATCAAAAAATTGAGATTTTTAATTTGACCTCTAAATCGAAATCTGACTTCACAGTTGTGATCGTCACCCCCAAATTAGCTAGGGGTTATATTTTGGACGCGTTTGGAAGTTGTCGAATTTTTGCGAATATTTTAAAATAATTAAATAATCGTGCGCCGCTCTACCGCCGAATTGATTATGATCACCCCTCTTTGCGCGCGGTGATGGGGCGGGGCACTACAGTTTAGGTTTTTTTTTCTCAATAAATCAATTTAAATACAATCTTAAGATGTTAAGCTTCTATAGTCAATTCATTGAGATGAATTGGAGAATTGTTGAGATTGCATAATTAATATCAGAATTGTTAAGATGATTTGATTAGTTGGATTAATGAGATAATTATGTAGTTGATCAGATCTGCTAGCCTGATGGGTAGACTAAGACTTGTTGATGTCTTAGTAATAGGAATGGTTATTCAGATTTAGGTTGAATATATATTATTTTCAATAATTTTTGCATATAGGTGCGTACAACATTCAATTCATACTCTCCAAGATTCAGTCAGGAGATTCAGATAGTTTAGGATGGCATATCATGTATATGGATGCCATGCTTGATCATGTGCCAAGTGTGCACAATTTTGTTGATTTTGGGAGTGTTGAGCTCATGGATGCTAGGATTGTTGAGCTCATGTGTGTTGGGTGCATTGAGCACAAAGTCAGATATGTATGATACATATACATACATATATTATTCGAGAGCATTGGGCTCATTTTTTTTAAGGAGCATTGGGCTCACTTGTTTCGAGTGCATTCGGCACAACTATAAGAGTATGTGTATGTATGTGTATGTATGTGTATATGTATATATGATAATCGGGAGCATTGAGCTCATATTATTTTGGGTGCGTTGGGCACATTAATAAAGCTTATGTACTACATAATACAATTTAGTTATGAGGTTTTGGAGTATAGTTCAGTGTAGTTTATAGTTTAGTTCAGTTCAGTTGTAAATGCAGTTTAGATTGCTTATAGTTAGATGTTGCATTTTGGTATTGGTACAGTTACTTGCTTTCAGTGCTTTTAGTACTTGTAGTAGTTACTTTTATTTTAGTTAACTTTATTATGTATTTACTGTATAAATTTAAAATCCATGTAACTTAATTGAATGCATTTTAGTGAGAATAAATTGTACTTAGACTCATTGTCTAAGTAAATTTTTTTTTTTAGCTACGGCCCTAGCATTGCAAAATCGGCAATACCTGATTTAGCTATCTTTGAAGAACCCTTGTTCATGGAGCTATAGGAGACTAAAGAGGAGGTGAAGCGCGGTGTTTCCGAGTAGCTGAGGCGACCTTCTTCCTTGAGAGTTTTTTCTATTTTGTAAGATGAGAGTTTACTTTTTGGCATTTTATTAAAGTTGTAATAAACAAATATCTGGATGTATTTTTTGTCTTCTTTTCTGAGATTTATGTCTTTTACTTACTGCTTCTGGATGAATGCATGGATGGATACTGTTTTAGCTTCCACACTCTGTTCTCTGTGTTATATATACTACATATATTATGCTGTGATCATCAGTTTAGCAGACTTGCATTATTGATCAGGCTAATGAATACTTAATTTGAATAATAGTGGAGTTCATTCCTTAGATATAGTCACCTCCTATGATTAATGCATCGGGTTAACTGGATGTGTTTAGCCGGGAGTATTAAGTAGTATAAGACCTAAGCTCTTATTTTCCAGTTAACATGTCATTCTGCTGCTAACGATATTGCGTTGTGCTTAGCAATGGGACGGGGCGTTACACTCCTACATTCACCTAGAAGCAAGCTCATGCAAGGAGCAATGCAAAGGGCAAAGTTGTTATTCAATCTCCCATCATGCCTTGTGTTTATGCTCTGACACCTATTGCTGCCCAAGAGGACAACAATGTCATCATCGATACGTTATACATTTATTTTCATATTTTGTCTTTCCTTCCAGTATTTTTACTTTCGTGCTTTTTGCTTTTACTGCATTAGTCGTTAAATAAGGTCTTATTTTCTGTCATAAGAACTCTGCTTATTAATAACCAATTGTGTGACACACTCTTTGATATGGGTGCTAGTCACTCTTTCATATCTGAGAATTGAGTTGTTTCTCTCAATCTTCAACATTTGAGCTTGGGCAATGCTTTGCGTGAGCAGATGCTATCTGGAACTGAAATGTGTGCCAAAAAGTTTTGTAAGTTAGACATATCGATTAGCAACCAATATTTTCAAGCAAAGCATATTATTATGCTGATTATGAACTTCGACATAATTCTATGCATGAACTAGTTGAGTAAGTTCAACATCGTCATAGACTGCCATCAAAAGAAAGTTACATTAAAAGTAGGTAAGAAACCCACAGTTATCATAGGTAAGTTTTGTTTAACCGCATCACTAATTAATACAATAGAAGTCAAGTGCCTCGTTAGCAAAGGTTGTGACGTGATCTTGGTAACCATGATTGGTGAGGCCAAGAAAGATAGATCCATGGAGACACCAATGTCGTTAGAGAGTTCCTGGATGTGTTTCTAACCGAATTACCATGACTACCTCTTTTGCTTGAGGTAGAGTTTTTAATTGAATTGATTATGGGAACCCAGCCTAAGTCTAAAGCCCATATAGGATAGCTCCAAAGGAGTTGCAAGAGCTAAGAGAGCAACTATAATAGTTGCTTAAGAAAGGCTTTATTCATCTTAGCATGTCTCCTTGGGGTGCTACTGTTCTATTCGCAAAAAAAAAAAAAAAAGGCTCAATGTGGATGTGCATAGACTACCGCGAGCTGAATAAGGTAACTGTGAAGAATAAGTATCTTCTACCCAGAATCAATGACCTTTTTTATCAGCTTGCGAGAACCAAAGTCTTTTCCATGATAAACTTGTGATCAGGATACAACTAGATTATAGTTAAAGATTCAGATGTTCCTAAAACTGCATTCAGGATACGATATAGTAACTCTAATTAACTGCATCTCAACGATTTTGCCATAGTATTTATCAATGATATTCTGATTTACTCAAAGTTAGAAGCTGAGCATGAAACTAAACCATAAGCTCTTTGCTAAATTCTCCAAGTGCAAATTTTGGCTCAATTTCATGGCATTTTTGGGTCACGTGATTGATACTGAAGGGATTCTGGTTGACCAAAAGAAAATACATGTTGTTCAGCAGTGGGTGTAAACCAAATATGTAACCAAGATTCATAGTTTCCAGGGACTTATCGGCTACTACAGAACATTTTTTCTAGGGTTCTCTCAAATTACAACGCCAATTAACGCAGTTAACTAGGAAGGAAGTGTCATTCATCCAGAACACAGATAGTGAAGAAGCTTTTTAAGCGGAAGCAATTGTTAACTTCTGTGTTAGTCCTTGTACTACCTCAAGAGGGTAATGGTTTTCAGGTTTATACTGATTCCTTTAAAATGAAACTTGGTTGTGTTCTGATGCAAGATGAAAGAGTAATAGCTTTTTCCTTTAAATAGCTAAAGCTTGATGAGAGAAACTGCCCTGTACATGATCGTGAACTTGTAGGGGTTATTTTCATCCTCAAAATCTTGAGACACTACCTGCATAATGCTAAGTGTGAAATATTTGCAAATCATCAGAGTTTGAAGTATATTTTCACACTGAAGGAGCTTAACTATCATCATCGTAGAATACTTGAGCTCATTTGCGACTACGGTTTGGAAATCCAGTATCATTCAGGTAAAATAGACATAGTAGCTAATGCCTTAAGTCATAAAGCGACATTGTCTTCTCTTTGTGGCAATGATACTTTGATCAAAGAATTTGAAAGGCTGAATCTTGAGCCTATCAAATCAGCTATTTTGCATAGAATTTTATTTGCTTTCCAGTCAAAATCCTCTTTAAGATGAAGGATTGTCGAATCCCATATGAGTGATGATAATTATTCCAAGCTTAGAACCAATATTGAGAATGGGAATAGATTTGAGTTACATCTTGATACTGATAGTGTAATCTTTCATAAAGAAAGGTTATGGGTTCACAAGTGTTTGTAGTTGGAAATTCTATCTGAGGCCCATAACTCATATTACATTGTTCATCCTAGTAGCAGTAAGATGTATTAGAATCAAAAGATGTCCTTCTGGTGGTCTGGCATTAAGAGAGACATCACTATTTTTATTTCTAAGTGACATTCTTGTTCATTTGTAAAGGCTGAACATCAGAAGCCTGGTGGACTTCTCAAGCCATTAGATATTCCTAAATGGAAATAGTCTGACATTTCTATGAGCTTCGTTATGGGTTTACTGAAGAGCAAGTCTGGTGTGATTGTGATTTGGGTGATTGTCGACAGATTCACCAAATTATCTCATTTAATTTTGATTCGTCAGACTGATTCTGTAGAGAAGCTGGCCAAACTCTACATCAAGGATATCGTCTGTTTACATGGAACACCAATCATTACTTCAGATAGAGATAGTATAGTTACTTCTTAATTTTAGTTTGTTGTTCAGCAAAACATGGAGATAAACTTAGCTTTGAACACTGCTTTTCATCCTCAGACTGATGGTCTAATTGAACGTGTAAACTAGATCTTAGAAGATCTTCTATGCCTTGGTGTGATAGAGTTCAGTGGATCGTGGGAAGATCACCTTGCCCTAGTTAAGTTAACCTACAACAATAGTTATCACTCTAACATTAGTACTGCTCCATATGAAGCTCTTTATGGAAGGAGATGTAATACTCATGTTGCTTGGACTGAAGTGGGAGATACTTAGCTTTATCATTCTGAGTTAGTCGAGGAGACTAACAGAAAGGTCCTGCATATTAAGCATAATATGTTGGCAACTCATGATAGACCAGAAAATTATCATGATGCTTTCGCCACTGACCGTTAGAATTTCATATTAGAGAGCCAGCATATCTAAAAGTTAGTCCAATGTATGGTATTCAAAGGTTTGGCGTATTAGGAAACTTGAGTTCAAAATAATTGGGACCCATTGAAGTGATTAGTAAAGTAAGAATATCTGCGTACAGGTTGAAATTGCCTAAAGATTTTTTAGCTGTGCACAATATTTTTCATGTCTTGTTATAAAGAAGGTACTTGCTTGATCCAAGTCAGCAAATTCAAATTCCTGCAGTCGAACTATAGCTCGATCTAACATTTAGTCCTCTCAAGGTCATTTTAATCCCATTGCATTCAATAAGTCATTATAAATTAACCTTAAAAATTTGTGGTCAATCAAACCTCTCTAGGTCAAATAAGCATTTTGGTCCAATTTAGATACCCTAAATAATACCCAAGATATTTTGATCTCCAATAAAAAATCTGATTGCATTTTTAAATTTCTCACCCCCAAATTAGCTAGGGGTGTAAGTTTGAGAATTTTTAGAGGTCATTTAGGCCATGATTAAATTTAAATTAAATTGGGAAAATTGCATAAAAGGGTCCCTAGCATCTTTGGTAAGCTATGCAGCCTTTGGAGTCTGCTTTGCTGATCGACTTGAGCTCCCTGGTCAAACTAGGTACCTCAGTTTGCTGTGAAGAGCCAAATATGCTCGACACTCATCTTATGTTGATTTGTAAATGTGCAATTAGAGTAGACAAACCCAACCTAATCGATTCCAGGGTTTGATCTAGTCCCGATTCATCGTATCGATCGATCGGGTTAATCTCTTTCGTCATGACTGGGTCCGAGTAAGGACCCACTAATTAGGACATTCCCATTCTAAGTGGAAGGAGGGCTTCACTTATCCATCACCTGAGGATGGTGTGGGGATTGAGAGGGGCACCAATGGTGATCTATGGAGGGAGAATTGTCTGTCTACAGAGAGCCTAGAGACTGAAGAAAAATTTATTAGGGCCTTTGGGTTAGGGGTAGCATCTGAATGGGATTTTGGGTTCCATTAGTGTTTCTCAGCCTAAGAATAGAATCTCGATCAACTAGAAGCTATGGGTGGTCTGGTGAGTGGGAATATAGCCAAATAGGGCTACCCAAATCAGCTGGGTGTCGGGATTAGGTGGGGGTGAGGGAGAAGTACAGTACGGGTCAGGTCGATCCTTGACTCATGCTGTTTGATAGTATCGGGTCATCAGGCCGAGCCAAACCTCATGTTTTATAAATGGGCTGAACCCGTTTAATTAAATTATATTCTGATTTAGGAATTATTTTCCTTAAGAAAAATCAAATGGAATAATAATAAAAAATGTAGATTAAATTAGTTGCATAATTTTTGATCAACTGATCCAAACCATATAAAGTTATATATCATTTTGTTTAGAAAATCATGAGTAGTAATAATATACAAACATATTTAGGTTTTTGTGGTTGGATTTATTAATATGTCTTAAAAACTCCAAAACAAAATTAGGGAGGATTAGCTTATATACTTAGCCAAATTGCATGATTCAAGTTTCATTATGCTTCTTATGCCTTGCATAATGCATGTGCTAGGTAAAATAATTGTCTAATTTTTATTTTGTTACTTATGCCATAATCTTAGAAATGCATGATTAGTGAAAAATTAGGGCTTACACTTAATCAAACTTAGTAAACATAATCTCTGATTGTTCATATGGATAAGTAGAAAATATTTACCAAGTTTAATAAAATTTGATTGGTTAGATTTGCAATTAAGTGCTAATCCTTTTGAGCTTGATTTAAGGTTTGATTAGCCTTAATTACTTTCTATTTTGCTTAATTAAATGTTTATATGCTTCAATAACAGAGTAGGCATGTTAGAGAACTTAAACTCTGAATTGGATACCTTAAGTAATTGATTTGATATTTATGAACTTTAAACCCTAAGGAATCTTAAGAATTGATTAAGCTAAACAATAATTGATTGAATATTAATTTTTGGACATCAATAATACACAAATAACCCATTAATTTTGTCATTGTTCATTAACTAAACAAGTGGTCTTAGTTTGGTCAAGTTAAGATTTAAGATATGACTTGTCTAGAGTAAGGTCTAAACCTTAATTATCCTAAATAAAATAGTTGATTTAAACAATTAAAGAGCTTGCATGACTTCAATAGTATCTCCTGATTTGATATTGATCTTAAACCATTAAACTAGAAGTATTAAGATCTATAATAAATTCATGTGATTGTTCATATGACTTAATACATTTAAATCCTTAATTTTCTTTTTAGCATAAACCAAATTATAAAAGGATAATGATTTCTAAAAGATCAATTCCTAATAAACTATGTGATTGTATCCCATAATTGTAGCATAAGTTAAGATAAGATGGGTCTTATCCATCTGATTTGTATAATCAAACCTAATAAATTAGGGATTGTAGATCAAATTTTTCCAATTAGATCAAATATTCATTTAGTGCTTTGATTTTTAAGGTTGAGATCTAGTATTTTAAATCATTAATTACTAGACCTTATTAATAGGTAAATTTTTGAGATAGAAAGAGCTTATTTGTCAAACCTTGAGGTAGAATCTTAGATGAACTCTTAATATCCTTATATTCTAATCTTAAACCCTTATGGTAGAATAACTTAAGGATATAGAAAGAGATTATTCCTTGTGGTAGTATCCTAAATTGAGTGACGTTTAGGTCAAATCCTAGGAACCTTTGTGTAGGATTCATCACAATGGACATTGGATTCATTAGTCTGATATTCCTTGAATATTAAATAACATTATTAGAATCAGTAGAATTATATGTTGGAAGTGATAGTGTATATCCATAGAACTTATTAATTTCAATAGAAAATGGAATTGGTTGATTTGCCCTGAATATAACTATATAGTGTATGTTTTATCATAGGTAAATATATAAGTACAGTTCTGTAACAACCCAAGTTGTTACCTTAGTTAATTATGACAAGTTTCAATCATGATTCTCATCTTAGTACACTAATGAAATCATTAGAAATTCACCACCAAGATCTAGTCCAAATCAAGAGTCAGATAGATCAAATCTTGATTTTGGGAACTTCATGAACCCAAGAATTTGACCTAATTATTTTGACCTCAGATCAAAAATCAAACTTTGCCATTGCGCCCATTACCCCCAAATTTGTTATTGGTGATGTTTTGGTGGCAATAAGAAGTCGTCAAAATTTTGTCGAATATTTTAATAATATTTAAATATTCAGAAATTGAGAAAATTAAATACTCATCAGAATTAAAATTTAAATTCACCATTGTGTTCCTCACCTCTCAATTATCTAGGAGTGAATATTTGGTGATTTTTAAAAATTGTTTAATCGATTAATAAAAATTATGAAATTTTATATTAATTGACTTAAATTTTAATATAAATTTAAATTATTTCGTTTATCTCCATTTCCTTATTTCTTCAGCCATACCCTAAATCCCATTCACACGGATCAACCGCCCTCTTCTCCACTCGATCGGTCGACCACCCCCCCTCGAGCGAGGGATCGGTCGACCGCACGCAGCTCCTCCCCCTCGTGCGACAGGCGTCGCCTCACCCTCGCAACCTCTGTCCCAATCTTTTAAAAGCTGAAGGTATTAAGCCTTACCTCCCCTCTTACTTCCTTTCGGTGCCATTAAGCTATCCCTCACGGTCTCCATCGTGGCCATGCTGCCCTTCCATTCGCCGCAGAAAGCTGTGCCCCTCAGCCAAGAGGCTTTCACCGTCTCCTTCCCTCTCGGCTTGGCCGAGAGCATATGCTTGCCTCCATCGGATCCATCTTGCACAGTTCCCCTGCTCCTGGACCGAGTCACTTTTCATTCCGTCTCTGAGGTACTGACTTCTCCCAAATCTAAATTCAAGCTCTCAAAATCACTATCCCATCATTGGATCTGTGCAAATATTGTAATGCGAATCTCCTCTTTGTATTGTATAAGGAAAATTCAATTAAGCTCGGCTAACTATACCAATTCTTTTAAATTTCAAATTCAATTCTATCATTAGTTATCGCATTTAACCTGTGCAATCATATTTGATATAAGGTTTCATTCTTATTAAGTAAATAAGGGAGTTCAATTATAATCGATTTTTTTTTTTTATGTTGCTTTAGTTTCATCTCTTAGGTTTTAGCTGCATTGACATAGTAAGAGGCTTTATTTCACCTTTCAAAAGTATAACTTATTTTATACATAGAATGGGAGTTTCTTTTGAGGATGATATTGAATGAGTTTAGTGTCTATTAATGTACAATGGATAGTTGCACTTCATAAGACCATATTATATATTATTTCAGAATTCCTTACATTAAATCTAATAGTGCATGATATTTATAAGTGCAAATATTGATTGTTATATTGAGCATCACAAGATGAGGCGCTCTACCCCTTGTCCCACAAGATTACATCATGGGGAGGTGTGCCACTCTGGCAGATCCCCCACTTATCATTGGATTAAGTGTAATCCACAATCCACTGACAAGGGATGGATATGCCCAGAATACATACATAAGAGCCAATCACTAAGTAAACATAAACTCAAAGTACATAAGCAAAGAAAAGTAAATCATACATCCAATCTATCATAATATAAGTCAGAAACAGTAATATACGGCTCAGAATAAATAGTACAATAAGAAATATAGTCATGGGTACCTGTATTATTACAGTATTTTAAATAAGTTTAATGAAAAGAAATAAGCAATCACTCATCCTCACAATAAAGCAAAAAGGAACTAATTGGCTTCAGCTTCCTCCTGTGGCTCTCCTTTTATAAATGGCTCCTCTTTAGGCTTGAGCCCCTCAAAATGATTCGATACTGACATTGTCGGTTTCACAATGCCAGGGCCCCAGCCAAGATAAGAAAATTCTTATTAAATAATTATCTAAGTATATTTTAGGCTGATAAATTCTCATAAGTTTATTAATGTCACAATTTACTTAACAATACAAAACTTAACTAGCATAGGAGCGACATGTATATAAATAGAAATGGTAAGTTATAAATAAAGCATTTATAACTAAGCAAGAATGAGGCAAATGACATATCTCAAAATAACCTAAACAAGGCTAGGCATGCATATATAAATACAGTGAGAAAAGTATAGGAGGAAAAGTTTGATTCTAAATATGTTGATGATTATATAAAATATGCAAGTCTAAGAGCAAGTAATCAATCTGGGATAAGTATAAGTAAACAGTAAGAAATCTCGCATCCTATAGGTAAGTAAGCAAGTAAAGTAAAGCTGACTGAGGTAAAATATAAAAGTAAATAGTAAGCAGTTAATAGTAGATAGTAAATCGGTATATAATGACTACCATATTAGAAGAGGGCTAATCTAGCCTGCTGCAATAAGTATATGTATATTCCTAGCATCATCTGAGGCTAGACCGAAATAATAAAACAAAAACTAAATTGAAGAGGTAGTAATCACAAATGCAATAAATTTTAGTTATTTACTTTACTTCTATGAACATATCTAGAAGTAGCTGAGGAGTCAAGCGTATCTGCAAGACTTTTTAGGTTCCAAACTTAATAAAATACTCTTCAATGAGTAATGCAAGTAATCCTTATTTCTCCTTACCCCTATCCAGTAGGGTAAATTGCATAAGATCAACAATTAACTGAACCCCATGCAAATGTTATCCTAATTATTCTAAGTTTTCATTTCATACAATAATGTTCTTATATGACATGTTCAAGGTAAAAGCACAAAGTACAAGAAATGTAAAAGCACAAGTAAAATAATAGTGAGCAAGGAACTCTACTACACAAAGTGACATCAATTGTTATCTATTAAACTATTCTAACTATTCTAAGTTACACAAGTTCAGGATCTCCAATTCCTACCATCGAGTGCAACTTAGAAGCACAACCTTATAAGTTAAAAGTAATTAGAACTGATCAGGTTCTAGTTTAATTCAATCAATAATGAATATAAGTTAAATAAAAAATTATCACATCCTAATTGATGAATTTAGACATTTTAAAGTAAGATCTGGTTAAGATTTATTAAGCTAAGGATTATGAATTAAATACCATAAATTGGAGTTAATCATATAATCCCTAAGGTAAGGCTTAAGGATTAAAGTTCAAGTTTAAATGTGAACAAATGATTAAGGCAAACCCTATCAAGCAAAATTAAAACTTAATAGGATGAATCTCCTAGTCTTAATCTAAAATTGAAAGATAAAATAATCATAATTAAAGTATGAAAATAAAAAAACTAATAAAACCAAGGTTCTATTCATTGAATAACCTACTTTATACAATGAATGAAATCTAACCTAGTATCTATTGCTAATCTTAAGGAAAAGATCTTATAATAAAGTGTAGATCTTGATGAGCTCCTAATGTAATGAGTTAGAAATTTTTAGGATTTGATGGAATTTGTTATAATTTACCTCCATTTATTGATTTTGTTCATTTAAAGAAGTTAAGGATGAGTTTTAACTAAGTTGAGGTATAATAGATTTTACTTAAAAATTTTATAAGCCTTAAATTGAATTTTCAACAATTCACTTAATTTATGAATTTAAGAGTCTAATTTAATTCTAAATCAATTTTATTACTGATTTTAATGATCTAAATGATATTTTAGAGGTTAATGGCGCTTAACCTAAATTTTGGGCAAAATGACCATTTTGCCCTTACTTATAAATTTAAGAGTCTAATATTTATGCCAAATGATTCCTTACTATCTAACATGAAAATAGACAGTAGGTACATTAAATTTGGACAAGCATTAAGTCCTAAGAGTCGGATTTAAGAATTTTAATCTATAAGGGAATTTTTGTAATTTTACCTAGTGAAATCTAAAAATTCAGTTGGTTTATTGATATTTACTATCTGAGGATTTTTTGGAGTCCAAGAATACTAAATTCTAATGTCTAATGATCAAGTTATGGTAATTTCAATGTTAGGGTTCTATTGTCATGAAATATGTCAAAATCTAATTTTTCCATATTCAAAAATCACATATAATCTTATACAATACTTAATTTTACTAAAACTAAGTTCAATTTTGATATATTTTGGCTCCATTAGGGTCCTAGGATCATTAGAATGCGAAAAATCACAAATTTGGTCAATTCCAGACAGTTCTAGGCACTTTAGGACAATTTTGGGCGCTACGGCGCGCTATGGCACCTTCTGGCCGAAAGCCAGGTGCTACGGTGCATTGTGGCATGCTACAGCGTGCTACGACAAATTTTGACATTGTGGCGCGCTTCAGTGGATTTCGGCGCTGTGGCGCGCTGCAACGAATTTCGACGATGTGGCGCACTTCGGCGGATTTCAATGCTGCGTGTATTTAATTTAATTTCATCAAATTTATAAGCCACTGCGGTGCACTGTGGCACGCTATAGCATGCCACAACATATTTCAACTCGAAACTCGGGCGCTATGGCGCGCTGTAGCGCCCGATGGTGATTTCGCTTGTGCGAAATACTCTCAATCTAGAGTACTTTACATGCGGTGTCATATACCAATGGAAAGGTATTTCTGAGACCTTTCCATTGATACCAAAATCAACACAAAATGATTATTTTAACTATACAAATAGGGAGGTTAAATGTTCAAGTATGTTGAAAGAAGGGAAAATACAGCTAATTTTCTTTTCTATTTTTTTTCTATCTCAATAAGCTCTAATTGATTCCATATCTCAATCACAGATTTCTAAATATGCAAAATAAGCATAAGAGCAAAATGAAGTAGCCATTGAATCCATAATCAATGGGGGAAAGGGAGGTAGGTACCTTAGACTTGCAAATAGCATATTTCTCTAAAGATCTTTAGGAGCTTGAGAGCTTAAGGGTTAAGTTTATTCTTCTTCTTCAACTGCTAACAAGAGGGCTGAGATTTCTTCCAGCAGCAAGTACAACAATGAAGGAAAGAGAGGAATGAACTTCAGCTGAGCAAAAATGTAGAGGGAAAAGGGCTGGGAACTGCCTTTATGGAGGAGAGGGAAAATGGCTCATTAATGAGCCATCCCATCAACATGGAGGAGAAGGAGAGGGCAGTAGCCCACTTTAGTGTAGGGTATGGGGAGGAAGGTGCTGGGAAGGGAGAAAGGAGTAGAGCGGTCTCAATTTAGGAAAAAAAGAGAGAATTAATAAAAATGGATATTTAATAAATTTTCAATTCAATTTATTTAATTAATTATTGCTTTAAAAGTCAGATTTTATAACGTGCTCCAAAAAATCTCAAAAATTCACACTTAGCTAATCTGGAGGTGAGGAATACAATGGCAAAGTCGGATTTTGATTCTGATGAGTATTTAATTTTCCTATTTTTGGGTATTTAATCACATTAAAATATTTAATAAAATCCGACAACTTCCAAACGCGTTCAAAACATCACTCCTGGCTAATTTGGGGGTAACGAGCGCAATGACAAAGTCATATTTTGATTTTGAGATCAAAATAATTAGGTCAATTTCCAGGGTTCCTGAAATTTCCAAAATCAGAATTTGATCCATTTGACCTCTAATTTGGACTTGGTCCCAATGGTGAACTCCTAATGATTTAATTAGTGCACTAAGATAAAAATTAGCACTTAGATTAGTCTTAATTAGCTAGGGTAATAACTTTGGCTATTACACAAGATGACATGGTTATATGTCTTGATCAATAGTTTAGGAGCTAATATACTTGAGGAAACTGACATATATTGGAAGCATTTTGATAGTGCACCAAACACTTGTAGCTATTTTTATGTTCTCATATAAATTTGGCATAGTTTGGTTAGCCATTTCTTGATGTCTTTAATATATCAATATTATTAAGAGGTGATGTTATTTAAATGCCAAATCAAGAATTGAACTTAAAAAGGATGTTAAATATACTTTGAGTTAAAGCTTTACAATTCTTGTTGAATTATGATCAAATGAAAGCAACTCATTTTTTTTTTCATATATAATAAGGGAAAAGCAAGATCAATGTTTTTGCTCTAGTTTTTAATAATAAAACATTCATTATTTGTTAAGTTGTTATTAGAAACACGTTATCATAAAATTCATTATGCAAATTATTTCAAACAGGAAAATTAATTATAATTTATTGTTGGATGTTGTTGGTAGCCATTTTATGTCTCAATAATTATTGCCTTAAACTAATCTCATTGTCCCCGATTATTTCCTATAGAAAATACATTTGAATTTAGCATATATACCTCTAATGCGACATCATGCTGCATGTTGATGTGAATGTCATCACTTTGATGTCTACCAATATAATTGTATATCACATTACATGCCAAAATATTGTGCTGCTGGTGTTGAAATAAAAAATTGATCTAATATTTTGTGATATAAATTAAATTACCCCTTTAAATTGAATTAAAGCTTGATTCTTAAAAAGATTTCTAATAGTATGTTTTAGTAAATATTCTTATGGCTAACTTTGAGTCAACTCAAGCTATTTAAGTTTGACTCAAATTCAATTTTCTTAGTTTTTCTTAACTCAACTGTAATTTAATTTGAGTTGAACTGACTTGACTCAAATAATTCAATTTGAGCCAAATTTTAATTTGAGTTGTAAATCTAGTTCATTTTCTTCAAAATTATATTACTAAATTATTAATTACATTATTAGGCCATTGAACCGAATTAAACTCGAGCTTTGTTCATTTGTGATGTTAGGATTTAAATTTACAATGTATAACTTAGAATAGTACAGCCTCAACCATTGCTCCATAGTTTTGGTTGAGTAGATGTTGCTTTTAATATATATATCTATTGTTAATTTCAAGACCACTTGAATCCTAAATTAAGCCAGTCGACCCAAACTCAAGCTTGATTTGAAAGGTTTTGTATATGAGATGACTTGCGATTTTTCAATCTTATTGAGTTGAATCAAATTCAATGGAATTTTCAGCGAAATGAATAGTAATTAGCAAAATAAATAGTAATCAGTGAAATGAAGAGCAAACAACGAAATGAATAGCAAACAGCAAAATAAATAGTAATCAGCGAAATAAATAGTAATTAGCGAAATGAATAGTAATCAGTAAAATTAATAAAAATTAGCGAAATGAATAGTAAACAACAAAATGAATAGTAATCAGCGAAATAAATAGAAATTAGCGAATTGAATAGTAACAACCGCGAAATGAATAGTAAAACAGCGAAATGAATAGTAACCAGTAAAATAAATAGTAAACAGCAAAATGAATAGTAATCAGTGAAATAAATAATAATCAACGAATTGAATAGTAATAATAGTGAAATGAATATTAAAATAATAAAATGAATAGTAATCAATGAAATAAATAGTAATCAGCAAATTGAATAGTAATAACAGTTAAATGAATAGTAAGTAAAACAGCGAAACAGCAAAATGAATAGTAATAAATTTGCGAGTTGAATAGTAGTTTTTTTTAATGCAAAATAATTAAGTATTAAGCTTCATTATGTCAGATTCATCTCACATCATGCTTTCCTAAAAATATTATAATCATTTAAGTGAGCTTTCAATCAAAATTAGTCAAGGTTAGAGCTTGAGTATTCATCTTAGATCATTAAGAGCTTCTTCTTTAGGAATTAGGAATATGATTTAGGTTAGAAATCATTCATTGAGTAAATTAAGTTACACAATAAATGAAGTCTTAGTTTTATTAGTTTATAATTTTTAATAATTTGTTATGATTATTTAATCTTTCAATCTTAGACTTAAGATTAGAGATCCATCCTATTAAGTTTAACTTTTACTTAATATTTTTACCTTAACCTTTAATACATGAGATTTGGGTAGTAAACCTTGGATCCTTAGACTTTACTTTTGGATTATGTGCTTAACTCCAATTTGTGGAGTTAATTCATAATCCTTAGCTTTAGTAGATTTTGAACAGATCTTAGTCTAAAATGTCTAAATTCATCAATTAGGTCGTGTTGATTTCTTATTTGATTTATATAGTCGATATTGATTTAATCATATTAGGACCTAGTTAGTCTTAATATTTTATAATTTATAAGGCCGTGCTTCTAAGTTGTATAACTTGGAATAGTTAGATTAGTTTAAGTAGATAATAATAGTATCACCATGTGTAGTAGAGTCTCTTACTTACTATTGAATTTTTATTGCTTTTTTATTCTTTGTATTTTGAGCCATTGCCTTGAACATGACATATAAGACAACATTATTGCATGAAATGAAAACTTAGAATAATTAAGATATCATTGCATTGGGTTCAATATTCAGGTTAATTCTGGTTCACATTTACCATAATGAATAGGGGTAAGGAAAAATAAGGGATAACTTAGCATTACTCATTGAGGAATGTTGTGTTAAGTTTGGAAGCCATATAGTCTAGCAGATGTGCTTGACTTCTCAGCTGCTTCTAGACATGTCCACAGGAGCAAAGTAAAATAACTAAAAATTTACTGTATTTGTATTTGCTACCTCCTCAGTCCCGTCTGTTCAGTTCTATTCTGCCCTAGCCCAGAAAACGTTTGGGAATGTTATCGTGGCCCAATTGGCCAATTTCTGATATGTCAGTTTGTATATACCTATTACTATTTTTGATTTACTACTTATTATTTTACTGTGTACTTTACTTCCGTCAGCTCTACTCTACCTGCTAAATTTTTGTTGCTGCTTACTATACATACCACAGTCAGATTATTTATTTTTAACCTGCATATGTCATATGATTATCAACACATTTAGGGTTAGTCTTTTATTTTAGTACTTTCATTATAATATTTACATATGTATGCCTAGCCTTATTTTAGCTTTTCTTGAGGTATGTCCTTGCCTCATTCTTGCTTAGTTATAAATGCTTTATTTATAATTTACCATTCCTATTTGTATACATATCGCTCCTATGCTAATCAGGTTTTGTATTGTTAAATAAATGGTGACATTAATAAATTTTAGAAAAATTATCAGTTTAAAATGTACTTAGGTAATTGTCTAATAAGAGTTTTCTTTTATTGTCTGGGGCCCTCGCATTGTGAAACCGATAATGTCAAATTTGGATCATTTTGAGGAGCTCATGCTTGAAGAGGAGCCTTATCTTTAGGAGGAGCATCAGTTCAAAGTTAAAGGGCCTTAGTTTGTCTTTTTCCATAAGTAAGGATGAGCGATATTATTTTTATTTCATTTAAGTTTATGTAAAATTGATGTAATAATTCATATATTGTATTTTCTTTTACTGCACTATTTTATTCTGAGTTGTATGTCGTATCTGTATTATGATGGAACTGGATGTATTATTTTACCTTTATTGCTTCTGCACTCTAAGATGTTATTTACTTAGTGATTGACTTCTTTACTTATATCCTAAGCACATCCTTTCCTTATTAGTGGATTGGGGATTAAACCTAATCCAATGATAAGTGAGAGTTTTGCCAAAGTGATATACCGCCCTTAGTCCAATGATTGTGGACCTGGGGGCAGAGTGCCACAAGTTTATTTCAGGATAAATAACCCAAATCCAATAGTTTACAAGTAGGGGATTGAATACTTAGTTTGAGAGAATAAACTATGATAGGGTCCTGCCCCTTATTGTTTTGCATTTTGATAAGTGCAGTTAAGCAAATTAAGTACTTCAAGTTACCTTTTTAAGGACACTATAAGTATGTATTTAACTAAGGTATTTCACAACTTAGTTTGAGAAAATAAACTGTGATCGGGTCCTGCCCCTCATCGTCATGCATTTCAATAAGTGTAGTTAAACAAACTAAGTATTAATGTCACATTTCTTAATTTAAAGCATTCCAAATTTTGATAATTTAAAGCATATAATCATAAAAGCCTTGAGATATCATAAAATACATAAGTCATATCAGAATTAGCAAAGTAAATGAGCTCACCTAAGGACTCAATTAGCGAAGCATTCGCTCACCTAGAATCTGTGGGGTGTCATGTGACACCAAGTCAGCATATCAGCGGCATACAATTCAGTGGCATATTTATATGCGTAATTATAAATTTAGTGACATACAACACAGTTTTAAATCATTATTTACTCAGTTTTGGATTTCTTACTATTTTCTCTACATTTCAATATTTAGTTTGCAGCTTCAGCTTACCTTACTTTTATATTTGTATTGTTTTGAGTTTTTAGCAATTTTACTATCTTTTCTACAATTTTACTTAAACTATTTAAATGCTACTTATTATATAAATATATGTTATAGTAGCTTTCGATGTGTTAGACTTATTATCTAACACGTGGTACTTTTAAAAATCCGATAATTTGCTAGATCTAGAGAAACTTATGGAACTAGATCAGAAATATTCATAGGAGTTCCATGAGGAGTTTGTGGAGCATTAGAGGACTCTTCATTAGTATTTATTTTCTACACTATTCTACTTTCAGTTCATTATTTAAACTATTTTCTGTATTTCATTAAGTAAAATGTATGTAACAATTCTGGATATATTTTCTTTTCTTTTCTAAGATGACTACTTTATTTATCTTCTATGATAAATATTTTTAGATGTATACTTTAGCTTCCTCACTCTATGTTTACTACTACTTATACTTAGTATTATAATGTGATCAGGAAATTCATAAAATGCTAGTATTCTTGTAACTTGGATCTTTCTTTTATTCATAATCCAATGCATACGAGTGCCCTATCTAATACTTAAGATAAAGATAATACACATATCTAAGGGATTAGTACTCAGCCCTCTTATCTTGTGGTTGAGACCCAGCAGTAGCTCTTTGTTTTTAGCTCAGCTAGTTTATTCGGGGAGGTTCAATACCCTTTCCAAGTGATGCATCGTTATGCCGCCAATTGTTACTCCTTAAATTCCCTCTTTTACGCTCGACGACGGGACGGGCGTTACACAGAATCACTCAATTGAAGAAGTCGTATGGAAAAAAAGGAGGATGTACGGAAGAAGTTTTTCATAGTTCTTTCTTTAATCAGGTATTTTGCATTCTTTTATTTTCATTTTCGTTCATTTTCTTTTTGAATTTGTAAGGGCATCGAGGATGACACATCTTTAAGAGGAGGAGCCTGTAATAACCCTAGTGTATTCTCCAATTTTTGGGTAGCTTAATTAGCTTAGGTTCACTACCAGTGCACTTATAATAGCATTAGAAGCCAACACCTAAAGTTTAGTGTGATTTGGATATCGTTTGTGTACACTAAATATTTTGAATATTTTAATTAACCTAAAACATACCAGATTTATTTTCACCTCAGAATCAAAATCTAAGTTCCCCATTGAACTCCTCACCCCAAATTAGCTTGGGGTGATATTTTAGGAATTTTTGGAAGTCATCAAATTTTTCATAAATATTTTAATATATTTAAATGCTCATAAAATTAAGATAATTAAATTAATCTCTAATTTAAAATCTGATTTCATTTTTAAGTTCCTTGCCTTTTATTTAGCTATAGGTAAATTTTTGAGATTTTTTGGAGTTCATTTGGTTATTTAATTTTGATTAATTAAATATGTATTAATTTTTAAATATTTTTATATTATTATTCATTAATATTATTAACATTCCATTTAAACCCTAACAGTGCATTGCAATCTGATGGCATTATCGCAGATCGTCTGGGATCAGACGGTTGGTCCGGCCCGTAAGAAATGAACCCGTCCGATTGATCACACCATGATCGCACGGTATTGTACATCTTCAACCCTGTGGCGCCCCGCCCCTTAACCTCCAACAATCAAGGCTAAAGAGAGGTGTGCCACATTGGCAAATCTTTTATTTATTATTAGATTAAGGTGTAATCTCCAATCCAATAATAAGGGAAGGATGTGCCCTGGATGATGCAATGGAATCATTCACTAAGTATATACATTCATTAGAGTATGGAAGCAAAGACAATAAAATATGTTTCATCCAATCCACTGCAATACAAGTAAGAAGTAAACATGCAGCTCAGAATAAAATAGTACAGTAAAAGAGCATACATAAATATCTAAATTATTACAAATATTAAATAAGTTTTAATGATAATGATAAGTGTAGCGCCCCGCCCGTCGCCGTGTGCAAGAGATAATATTAATCAATTCAGCGGCGGAGCGACGCGCCACTTGGGGAGGAACGTCTCATCTCCCTGAATGGCTAAAACAAAGCCCATCTGAAGGGCTGCTGACTCAACCTCAATGAGGGTTGAGAGCTAATACTTAAGATAAGAGTAGTATTCTTATCCTAAGTATTAAACTAATATATACATTGGAAGTAAAATATATGAGAAATCTAATATATGTATAAGATATCAGTATTTTCAGTATACTGATCACATCATAATACTAAGTATAAGTAGTATATATTAGAGTGCAGAAGCTAAAGTAAACATCCATAAACATTCATCACAGAAGTTGAATAAAATATTTATCTCAGAAAAAAAAAGAAAACACATCCAGAATTATTACAAATAATTTACTAAAATACATAATAAAAGATAAGTACTGGACAGAAATGAACTAAGCAAAAAGTAAGGCTAGAAAAGAGTCTACTAGTGCTCCACGGGCTCCTCCTACATCTCCTGGGTGTCCTCCTAACTTGGCTACTTAAGAATCATTAGATGAGATGATTGTATACACATGGATGTATGTTTCTAAGAAAGGTGGATTTAACCCTTAGCTTGTTTTAAACTGCACTTATCGAAGAGCACTACGATAGGAGGCAGAACCCGGTCGCAATTTATATTTCAAGCTAAGCTATTAAATAACCTAATTACAAGCATACTTACTGTTCTACACAAAGTGACTTGAGACACTTAGTTTTCTTAAACTACATTTATCAAAGTGCACTACGATATGAGGCAGAACCCAGTCGCAATTTATATCTCAAACTAAGGATCTTGTTCACTAATTGTAATACTCTTAGTCTTGGAAGATTTACTCTAACGGGACTGTATTCGTCTAATCCCTAGGGATAGCACCTGGTCATAAGTCCACATTGGAGTGACTTAACCAATCTTAAATATTGCTAAAGTGACTCAACACCATGGATATGCATAATCATGCCCAACCAATAATCTAGGTTCAGAAGATTCTATTTAATTATTAAGGATTTATCAAAGCTATCAATCCTTATTCTAATTAGGAGAGTTCTACACAAGGCTCCGAGGGTATAATTAAAATATCACTCAATGTAGATTACTACCACAAGAGATAAGTTCCATTCTAAGTACCTTAGGTGGTTCCTACCATGAGGTATCACGGTCAACTTCTATGGTTATGAAGGTTCATCTAAGTTTCTACCTCAATAAGTTACAAAGTTCTTCCTACCTCAATATATCAATATTTAAGGTCTTTAAGCAATTTAAGAATGATCCTATAGTAAGACCCTTGAGATCTCTCTTTTATATTTCTTGAGTTAACATTCAAGGTTTACTTATTAGACTTGGATTAAAGTGATCATATCAGATGAATAAAATCCATCTGATCATACTCTATCCTACAATCATGGGATAAAATCAAGATTATTATTAGAGTTAGGTCATTTCATAAATCATTATAATTTTGTTATCCATCTTATGCCAATAGTCTTATATAAGAGAAAATCAAATATCCAAAGTTTTGATTCAGATGATTCAAACACACAGATTTAATATTAACCTTAGCACTTCTAATTCAATGATTTAAGATTAATATCAAATCATATGCATTATTAGAATCATATCAATTGAATTATCTTTCAATCAAGATTATTTGCTTAAGGTGATTAAGGCTTAGATCTTAATCAAGATAAATTATGATTTAATCCCTAACCTTACCAAAATTAAGACTAATAATTAATTTAAAGGTCAATGACAAACCAATATATTATTAGTGTATTATTGATGTCGAATTTTAGATTTATATTAAGCATCATCTACTTAATCAAGTACTCAAGATTTTTATATTCACTTTTAGTTTAATGTCAATTTAAGCACATTTAGGTGTCCAAATAAATGTTAAAGTTCTCTAACATATATCCTAATATCATGAAAACATGGGGATATAAAATAACATAAAATAGAAGGTAATTAAGGCTAACCAAATTCTAAATCAAACCAAAGGCGTTATCACTTGATTATAATTCTAAAAAACTTAGGTTTCATGCAATTTGGTTATTAAGACTTACTTAGCCAATACAAGCTTTCAAGGATCCTACTCTTTAATATTTTGCACAAAACTTTATAAGAGATTTTAAGCGCATGTTATAAAGGATAATCTTTCAAATTTAATTTTCACATAAACATTTATGCAATGATCAACTTTAACTAGAAAGCGCATTTTATACAAGCTTTTCCTAGTGACCTTAAAATGCAAAAATAGTGAATTTTTGGACATTTCAGCCAATTCTGCGCATTTCTAGAAAATTCTGGGCGCTACGGCGTACTGTGGTGCGCTGCGGTGGAAAACAGTGCTGTGGTGCATTGCAATGCTTTTGATGTTGTAGCGCGCTATGGCGAGACCAATCTAAGAGCTGGATGCTACGACGCGCTGCAGCGCTTTCAGACGCTGCGGCGCGCTGTGGCAGATTAACTTGCGACAACATTGTTCAATTAATTTATTTTTTGGATTCATATAATTTTCTAGAAATGACGCTACAGCCCGATGTGGTGCACTGCAACGATCCAACTTTTGTCTGACTGTTTAATTAATTTTTCTTTTGATTTTCTAAAGTTTTTCCCGAAATGCCATCGCAGCACGCTGTGGCACGTTGCATCGATCCAACTTTCGTGTGACTGTTCAATTAATTTTTTTCTCTTGATTTCCTATAGTTTTTCCCAAAATGACGCTGCAGCAGAAATTATTTGAGCTTCGGGCGCTACGGTGCGCTGTAGCGCCCGACGTTGATTTCGCCTGTGCGAAAACCGTGAAGGTTTACATTTTGAGCTCAAATATTCTCAATCCAGAGCATTCCATGAGCGGTGTTATATATTAATAGAAAGGTCTTTCTGATACCTTTCCATCGATACCAAAATCGGCACAAATGGATTATCCTAACTATACGAACGATAGAGATAAATGTTCGGGTATACAAAATAGATGAAAAACATAGCATGATAATTTCAAGTAATATGATGCCTTAATGAACCTCAATGGCTTCTAGATATAATCATGGATCTTCTAAAGATACAAAATAGCATGATAGCAATATGAAGGAGACAAGAAAGATGAGCAAATGGGTACCTTAGCCTTAAAAGATGAATAAGAAACCTTTATTTTCTTCAAGAACTTGGAGAGGGGATAAACTTCTTATTCTTCAGCAAGCACACAATGAAGGAGGGAAAGAGGAGATCTCGGCTAAGCAAAAATGATAGGAGGAGAGGTTGAGGCTCCATCTTATAGAAAAATGGAGGCATGCCTATGAGATGGGATGAGGAGGTGCCCTCACATCAAGGCATGGAGGAGAAGGGCTCTGCCTCCCCCTTGTCTACGAATAGAGGTGCCGAAATAAGTGAGGGAGGAGTGGGAGGTGGGTCCCAGCGCATGAAGGAGAATGGAAAAACTAGAAATGCAATTAAATGAATACTTAATTATTCATCTCAAATTTTTCTTAATTTAAAAAAAAAATTCAGATTTGGTAAGCACTCTCTGAAAAATCTCAAAAATTCATCTAAGCTAATTTGGGGGTGAAGAATTAAACAGCAAAGTCGGATTTCAATTTCGACGATTATTTAATTATTCCATTTTTCGGTGCATTTAATTATATTAAAAAATTCGTGAAAATCCGACGACTTCCAAATCGTCCAAAATATCACCCCTAGCTAATTTAGGGGTGACGATCGTAACGGCGAAGTCGGATTTCAATTTCGAGGTCAAAATAAATACCTCACTTTTCTAATTAATTAAATATTAAAATATTCCAAAATAATAGGTTGAGCTCTGAATTACTCCAAATTTTCATGAAATAGTTCTAACAACTAGATGAACTTAATTAAGATACAATTAAGCTAAAATTAAGCTAGTTAACAACATTGGGTTGTTACAATAAGGCTCTCATCCTCACAAAAATAAAAGAGAAACTAAGCTAAGGATCTCCAATGGCTGCACACTCCTCTTATTGAATCTGATCTTCAGAAGGCTCGACTATCTTGAATAACTCAAAATCAATAATTTTCAGTTTCACAATGATAGGGTCCCAGCCAAAGAAAAGAAAAATCTAGTTATACATATTATCTAAGTATATTTTAGGTTGTTAATATTCATGAGTTTTATAGTATCACCATTTTACTTAGACTATAAAAACAAGCAAAGTATAAGGGTCAACAAGCATACAAAAAAATGAATAAGCTATAAATAATAGCATTTATATCTAAGCAATATGTGAGACAAAAGAACATACATCAACACCAAAGCTGTAACAAGGTTATGCATATAAGTATAAGTAAAGTAAAGAATATACTGAAGGAAAAGACTCATCCTAAACATGCTTATAATCACTTAACATATACAAGTTAAAATTAAATAATCTGACTATGATATATATAGTAAACAGTAACAAAAAGTAACATCTTATAGGTAAGTAAGTAGGTAAAGTAAAGCTGGCTAAAATAAAGTACAACAGTAAATTGTAAATGGTAAATAGTGAACAGTAAATAGTAAATAGGTATATAATGACTGACATATCATAAGAGGGCTTATCTAGCCTACTATAATAAGTATATGTATATTCCTACCATCATCAAAGGTTAGGCCAGAATAATATAATAGAAACTGAACTAAAGAGGCAGTAATCACAAATACAGTAATGTTTTAACTATTTACTTTACTTCTGTGAACATATCCAGAAGTAGCTGATGAGTCAAGCACGTCTATAAGACTGTTCGGGTTCCAACTTAACACAATACTCCTCAATGAGTAATATTTAAGTAATCCTTATTTCTCCTTACCCCTACCCAATACGGTAAAATGCGCACGATCAACAAGTAACTGAATCCTATGCAAATGTTATCCTAATTATTCTATGTTTTCATTTCATGCATCAATATTCTAATATGCTATGTTCAAGGTAATGCACAAAGTACAAGGAATGCAAAAATAATAAGTCAATAGTAAGCAAGGGACTCTACTACACAATGTGACTTCAGATATTATCTATTAAACCATTCTAACTATTCCAAGTTACATAAGTTCAGAATCTCCAATTCCACATATCAAGTGTAACTTAGATCCACAGCCTTATAAGTTAAAAATAGTTAGAACTAATCAGGTTCTAATTCAATTCAATCAATATCACCTACAAGTTAAAAAAGAAATCAACACGTCCTATTTGATAAAAATTTAGATGTTCTAAACTAAGATCTGATTAAGATCTACTAAAACTCAGAATTATGCATTAAATACCACAAAGTGGGTTTAATCACATAATCTAAAGGGTAAGTCTTAAGCATTAAGATTTAAGTCTAAATGTGAACTAATAATCAAGGCAAATTCTATTAAGCACAATCAAGCTTAATAGAATGATTCTCCTAATCTTAATCTTTAGTTGAAAAATAAAATAATCAGAATTAAAGTATGGAAATCTAGAAACTAATAAAACTAAGTTTCATCCATTGAATAACTCGTTTATTGAATGAGTAAAATATAACCTAAGATTTATTTTTAATCTTATGGAAAAGATCCTAAGGTGAAGTGTAGATCCTAAGAAACTCCTAATAAAGGACTTAGGGGATTTTAAGAATTGATGTTAATTATTATAATTTATCTTCATTTACCGATCTAATTCACTTAAGAGAATTAAGGATGTGAAATTGAAACTAGGTTAGAAACTCATAAATTTTACTTAGGAAATTTTCAAGACTTGAAATGGGATTACTTAATTAAGAGTTTAAGGGTTCTGAATTAATTCCAAATCAGTTTTTATACTGGTTTAATGATTTAAATGATATTTTAGAGGTTAAAGGTATTTAACCTAAATTTTTGGCAAAATGATCATTTGCCCCTACTTAAAGATCTAAAATGATACTTTTTGATTAAGAGCTCTAAACTAGATTTTACTGATGTCAAATGTTTTTTTACTATCTAACATGAAGATAGACAGTAGATACATTAAATTTGGACAAGAATTAAGTCCTATAAGTCCAATATAAGAATTTTAACCTATAAGGGCATTTTGGTAATTTCACTTAGTGAAATCTAAAAATTAAGTTGGTTTATTGATATTTACTATCCAATGATTCCATAGAGTCTAAGAATACTAAATTTGATATCTAATGATTAAGTTATGATCATTTCAATATTATAGTTCTGTTTTCATAAAAAGGGGGTCAAAACTAAATTTTTTCATATTCAAAAATCACCTGTAATTTTATATAATACTTTATTTTACTAAAACAAGTTCATATTTAATTTATTTTGGCCACATTAGGGTCCTAGGATCATTATAATGTGAAAAATCACAAATATGGGCAATTATGGACAATTCAGGGAACTTTTGAACATTTATGGACGCTACGACGCGCTGTGGCGCTTTCTGGCTGAAAGGCAGGTGCTGTGGCACACTATGGTGTGCTACAGAGCACTGTAGTGCTTTCTGGCACTGCGGCAGATTGCAGCGCTATGGCGCGCTACAGCACTTTCTGGTGCTACGAAGCCAAAAAATTTTGATATTTGGATGTTGCGGCGTGCTGCAGCGCTTTCAGGTGCTGCGGTGGATTTTAATGTTGTGCTTTATCAAATTATTATGCGACTGTGGTGTGCATAGCATGTTGTGGTGCGCTATGGCAGACCCAAATTTAAAACTTTGGGCATTGCGGCGCCCGACGGTGATTTCGCGTGTGCGAAAACTGCAATGGGTCTCATTTAGCACTAAAATACTCCCAATTTTGAGCACCTCACATGTGGTGTCATATACCGATGGAAAGGTATTTTTGATACCTTTCCATTTATACTAAAATTGGCCTGAAATGATTATTCTAACTATACAAACAAAGAAGATAAAGGTTAAGGCGTGTAGAAAGAAGGAAAAATAGAGCTAATTTTCTTCCCTAAATTTTTCTATCTCATGGAGCTCTAATGGATTCCATATCCTAATCACAGATTTCTAGACATGTAATATAAACGTAAGAGCAAAAATGAAGTAGCCATTAAATCCATTCAATGAGGGAAAAGGAGGAACCTTGGCTTGCCAAGAGAGATTTCTCTAAGTATCCTTCGGGCTTGAGGGCTTGAGAGCTTTCCTTTAGCAAGCACAATAATGGAGGAAGGAAAAGAAGCTTGGGAGAAGGAGAAGAGACTTTAGTTTGAGAGCAAAAGGAGGAAGAGGAGGGGCTGAGCTTCCTTTTATAGGAGAAGGAGAGCTTAGCTTCAGCAAAGGAAGGCATGGCTCTTGGATGGGATGAGTTTGAGTCATCCCATCACAAATATGGGGAGAAGACTTGGGCAGTAATGGAGAGGAGAGAGGGATGGCTGAGCCTTGCATGCTTTAGGAAAGAAAATAGGAGGCGTACGTAGGATTTAGTGAGGGAGTGGGGTCCAGCATAGGGAAAAGAAAGAGAATAAATGGATTATTTAAAGATTTTAACTTGATTTATTTAATTAATTAATATTTTAAAAATCAAATTTTATAAATGAGCTCTGAAATTTCCCAAAAATTCATCCCAAATTAATTTGGGTGTGAGGAATCCAACGGCAAAATCAGCTTTCGATTCCGATGAGTACTTAATTTTCCTATTTTTTGGGATATTTAATTACATTAAAATATTCAATAAAATCTGACGACTTCCAAATGCGTCCAAAACATCACACATAGCTAATTTGGGAGTGACGAGTGCAATGGCAGCGTTGGATTTTGATTTCGAGGTCAAATTAAATATCTTGATTTTCTAATTAATTAAATAATATTAAATATTTGATAGATTTTTAACAACATTGATCGCCACCAAAACATCACCCCTAGCTATTTTGGGAGAAATAAGTGCAATTGCAAAGTCCGATTTTGTTCTGAGGTCAATATAATTAGGTTAATTTCTAGGGTTCCTAAAATTTCCAAAATTAAGATTTGATCCATTTGACCTCTAATTTGGACTAGGTCCTGGTGGTGAACTATTAATAACTTAATTAGTGCACTAAGATCAAAATCAAAACTTTGATTAGTCCTAATTGACTATAGTAACAACTTGGGTTGTTACGAATCCGCACGATTGAGAGACAGGGCGCAAGCACCCGTACCCTGCAGATGCTCCTCCCGCTACCTTTAGGCCCTATCTGCTCTCAAGTTCTCCATTTGCTTGCTCTTCTCACCTTCATGGCATTCGGGAGCTCTGCAAGGCATTTAAGCATGTGCGAACAAACCCTAACTGATGAACTTGATGTTAATAGGTGTGCCTCGTCCATGCAATTACTCAACAAATCCTCCAAATTGACTTTGTCTTTCCCATTTCTTTAGTCGGAGAACATTCCTCTATAGTCAATCGAGCTCGATCCGACTCCAATTCAACCGGGCTTGAATAGTCATGCATAGTGTTATGCCCTAACCCGACTCTTTGAGGCTAGGTCATCACTATTACCAGTGGTATGATCGCCAGCAGGCCCTGTTATTCAGCTCATCATATCAGTCGTGAAGGGACCTTCACGCCGACGTGCGGGACGCACTGTGGGACCCCTATGTTCAATCGGGAGAGTGAACCCTAGCGCGGCCCCTTGAGGCTCCTATTGGGGAAGAGGCTACAGGTTCTTAGGTCAGGTCAAATCATCCTCGACCCAACTAACGCCACTCTGGGCCATGCATAGTGCGGGCCTCGTGCATGGGTAGACCCGCATGCGGGCATATGGGACGTGCACCCTTTGCCGCACATGGGAACTGTAAGCCCTATTTTTCAAAATAAATTAATTATTTAAATTAATTATTCAAATATTATTTGTTTAATAACTTTAATTATACTTATCTACATAATACAAATTTATATACCTTTTAATCAAACAAATGAGAGGATTAATAATATAAAATCAAATTTATGTTTGGATGCTTAATTTTACTAATCACTTTTTAGTTACAATTAGGATTACCAAAATAATTTCCCATTGTTGTTCATATTTTAACCTACTTAGTGTCATTTTACTCCTTGTAATGTGAGGGTTCCATATTTACTTACTCTGTTTTGATTAAACATCAATTGGAAAAAATGGATTTTTGGCTCCTATAATCTTCATTAAATATGATTCATGATATTTAGCTTATATATTCTAGGACTCTTACCCTATGATAGTAAACATAGATTGATAATTGAACTTTTATGTTACATTAGGAAGGGAGCTTAGATCTTGAAAATATTGGTTAGATGCTTTGAGTAGTCTTGTAAACATGCTTTTAAACTTTCACCAATATGAGAGATAGTGTATGTTGGAAACCCTAAGCTTAACTAATCACCTAATTATATGTAGTAAACACATGCTTTAGATATTGTTAGCTAAGAGTTTGCCTTGCTAGTAGGATATAACTTATTACAACTAATAGATATTACTTGGATTTTGATTTAGTGAACATTTCCCTTCAAATGCTAACCTCATCGTAACTTCTCTAATTCCTACCTTAGCACTATTTAGTCCTCTAAGAGTAACCTAGCTTCATAGTAAGCCTTAGAATCCTTATTAGCATAAGTGAACCTAGAACCACTAGATTGTAATCTTTCCCTTAACCCTACATTTAGTACCTCCCAAGTGAGTATTTAACAAACTTTACGAACCTATAAGTTAGAACCACATCAATCTAAGTTGCCTTAGTTAGTTTTAAGGTAGTGAACCTACAACCTACATCTTTTAATTATAGAACCTTTGCCTTAAGTCTAGTATCCAATGAAGATTATTTGGCTTATGATTAGCATTGGATTAGAGTCATGTTGCATGTATATACGTATAAATTATTTTGTCATATAAGTAAATCTTAATCACACTACTACTTTCCAAACCTCAATTACTTATAGTATTGTCTTTTAATTGACTTAGAAATTTATATGTCTAAGTTGATTGGGAGCTTAATCAGCACTAATCATTAAGTTAGATAACTAAATTAGATAACAATGGATATCACACGGTTTATAATTAACTTGATTTCCTTGAATGTTATTTTGCTTTGAGATTACAACCTTAAACATTCATAAAGATATTGTGCATAAATAAATCATTAAAATATTAAATATACGGGTTTCATATGATGGACTACAAGCCATGGCAGGCTACAGAGTAATAAGAAAACCTCACACATCCTAGAGGAGGAATGTGTGTGTGTTTAGGAGACCCCACTTTTCTTAGTTAGACAAACATGCTTAAATCCTCATCTGTTCTATAATTTATACCAGCATAACAAAGCCTTTAATAACTTAAACAACGTAACACTGATATTATCATAGTCTTATAGATCATGAGTTACTTTTCATAGTCTTTTGGCTATGCTTACTTATCATAGTCTTTGAACATGTTTACTTAGTCCATGTGGCTAAGCTTCACTTTACTTTATATCATTATACAGTTCTACTTTTATTATTGTGTACCTCATATTACTGTCTTTACTTTACTTATAGTGTATGTTGCCTTACTTACATTTTATGCTTCATTGTTTACTTTTATTTAATACTTAGAATAATTTTATTAGACATATTCATGTATCCTTTCATGCTTACATTTGCACTTTAGTAGTTTTTAGCCTTTATAGGATAAATATTTTTTCTTACTTGTTGTTATAGGCTAGAGCAAATTACTAGTGTGGCACCCCAGCCCCATCATGGTACTGTTAACTCTTAAGTTAATATGATTATGATAGAGTGGTCACTTAATGACAAGATCCTTACTTATGAATAGATTATGCACACATCCAAACCCATTATAATTAAGGAGTTTGTCATTTATAAAAACTGTTCACTAAATGATAATACATGAAGTCAGAGTGCAAATGTAAATATATATATATATATATATAAACATCCATTCCATCATAATATGAAAAGTAAATATGTAAATATACAACTCAAAATAAGTGTCATAAAAGAAAATACAATTCAACCTATTTTATTACAAAACATTAATAAGGTTTAAGCTGAAATAGAAAGAACAACACTCATCTTCACAAAAGAACAAACAGTAAAAGAACTAAGGGTCTTCAGAGCACGCTCCTCCTCCTGATGCAGATCCTCAGATAGCTCCACAACCTCGAAAAGCTCAGAATCTATCATTATTGGTTTCAAAATGATAGGGCCCAAGCCAATAAAAGAAAAATCTTATTAGATAAAATGTCTAAGTATATTTTAGGCTGCATATTATTCAATTTATTTTAAGATATCATCATTAAAACTTAACATCTAAGCAAGCAAGTATAGGAGCAAAATGCATATGAAAAGAAAATGTAGTTATAAAAAATAAGTTTATAACTTAAACAAAAGAGGAAGTAAGTACATACCTCCAATCATAACTGCAACAAGATTAAGTATAAAATAAAGAATAAATACTAAAAAAAACATGATGATACATTTAAATAACTTAAAGCAAGACTAGCATCATATATATATATATATATATATATATATATATATATATATAAGCAGCGAATAAGACTAGCACTCTATAAGTAAATAAATATAGTAAATGCAGTAAGATAATAAATAAGAAAATGCTAAAGTACCAAAAAGTAAGCTAAAAATAATAAATTTAAAACTGAAAATTGCTATGGCTGAATAAGCCATTCAAACTGAAAGTATACATCAATCTTACTTAGCCTACTGGGCTAAGGCAGAAACACTGAGCAATATTGAGTAGAAGTGCACCTACAGCTAGTACTACCATATCAGAACCTGACTAATAAAGTCATACGGGCAAAAAGTCTATTTCTCGCCACCCTAGGCAGCCATCGCTCAACTAGGCATGGATAGACTTACCGAACACTAGCAGCCGCTGTGCTATGCCAGACTCAAACGAACTGAAGAGGCATACTAATTAGGTCACAACCTACTGAACTGAAAACTAGAAAATTAAAAGTATCGATAAAAATGCAAATGATATGTATATAAATTTAAAGTTGACACGAAATATTCATCAAATATTATATGTTTGATGTATATGACTAAGGTATTAAGCTCAAAAACAAAGTAAGCAAAGTATCAAATATCAAAGTGAGCAAGAGACTCTACTAAGACACAGGTGATATCCATTATTATTTAATTTATTCATTCTATCTACTCTAAGTTACACAAGTTCAGAATCTCCAATTTTTACTATCAAGTGTAACTCAGACTTACGACCTTATAAGTTGAAAATAATTAGAACTGGTCAGGTTCTAATCTCATTAAATCAATGTCAACTATATAGGTTAAATAAGTAAATCAATCGACCTACTTTAATAATTTAAGCAACCCAAACCCATCTTGATTAAGATAGATCAAGATGGAAGGACTAAGGATTAAACTCCAAATATTGAGATTTAATCACTTAATCCAAAGGTGATCCTAAAGGCTAAGGCTTAAACCCAATCTCACGGATTAAAGATTAAGGCAAATTCTCTTAAGTAAAGTCACACTTAATAGGATGATCTCTAATCTAAATCTAAGGTTAAAAGGTTAAATAATCATAAACAACCTATGAAAACCTATAAACTAGTAAAACCATAATTTCACCCATTAAGTAATCCAATTTACTCAATAAATGAAATCTATTCTAAGTCCTATTCTTAATTTATAAAGGAAAAGATTTTAAGGAACTAAGATGAACACTCAAGCATTAACCTTAATTATTCTTGATTGAAAGCTTACTTTAATGATTTAAAAGATTTTTAAGAAAGGTATGATGTGAGATGAATCTCACATTAAGAAGTTTAATACTTAATTATTTTACATAAAAGAAAAACTACTATTCAACTCGCAAATTTATTATTATTCATTTCATTTTTTACTATTCATTTCGTAATTGCTATCCATTTCGTTGTTTAAAAATTATTTCGCTAATTATTATTCATTTTGTTGTTTACTTTTCATTTCGCTGATTACTATTCATTTCGTTGTTTAATATTCATTTCGCTGATTACTATTCATTTCGTTGCTTTGGCATTTAACGATTATAATTCGACACAACTTCCATAGCAAGTAGAGTTTAAAATTACAGCATTTAAGGCTAGCATAAACAAATTTGATTTGAATTACTATATTTTTGAAACAACAAAATAATAGAAAGATTTATCACACAATTACAATGATTACCTAATCATAAGCCATCCAAGTTGTAATATGGCATTACAAAGAATATTAATGGTTAGTCATATTGAAATGTAAGAGAGATTTAATAGCAAGCATAGATATTCCTTAACTTCAAAGTGATAAGAGTTTTAACAGACGAATTTCTATTAGAGCGCAAAACATGAAATTCTATCACTACTTATTGGCGTGCATTAAAAAAAAAATACAACAAATAAAATGTATAATATTGTATGTTATAATGCCCTTCCAATTGCTATAAGAGTGTGAGCATGATTAGCTCTTACTTACATGGGTATTCATATGACAATAATAAAATTTGTTTATTCTTTCCTTGAACTTAGCATTTACACTTATAATTGTAATGATATATTACCTGAAGAATAAATACATGCACAACTAAATATTTAATAAACTATTTGAGATTGATTTAAATTTAAAAGCATTCATGATTATTTAATAGCCATATTAAGCAAATTTAAATGTATTTGTAGATACATGCTCTTAATTGAATAAGCAGCTTTGTCTAGTATTCACACCTTACTCATGATATACTAGATTAGAATCAATAGCATGCCTATTTAAAATTCAACAATATGTTTGTTTAAAAGTTATAATGTATATACTAAAAACATGCTATTGATTGAGTTCATGAAAAGCTGGATACCAATAAATTATTGGTTACATATACAATGCAATTAAGCTTTTGAGACCCTTCATGTTAACTTAAAAAAAAAGTTCACTAATTGTTGCAATTATTCCAAATGCAAACAAAATTCGAGCAAGCTTGCCATATGCTACACATGACGCATCTTTATTAACATAACAAAATGATCAAGTACAAGAAAAGTTCTCAAAACAACATAATAATTATTTTAACAAAATTTAATCAACTCATAAATGAATAAAGCATTAGTTTAAATCAAATCTGAACTTTGTCAATTACTTTGAATTACATTTAATCAAACTTAAATAACACTATTATGAACAGTTTCTGACAGCATCCACTAATTCTTTTTGTAATTTTAAATCTAGACAAACTGTTGCAATATAAATAAGGATAACTCATTTATACAAAATCTGTTGTTTCACTGTAACTTCTTTATACTTTTAGTTCCTATGGACTTCACTTCTACTGGCTGAAAGTATTCTTCTAATATGCTAAGTTCCATGAAGTACATAATTACATGCTTGTCATCACAAAACACAGAAAAAAGAAAGGTTGCAGATTATGGCTATTTATACCTTTAAACAAATCGCATACGAAATTGAATTTTAATGAATGCAACTAGTTCAATTGCCATACATAAACAGATTTTATCATTAATGTAGGCCTGCATATCTTCATTAATGCTATTGATCAAATCATTGCAGAAAACTTCTGAATATTTAGCAAAAATACAAAAAAAAAAACGATAGTTATAACATTTCGTAAAGTGGTGTTCGGAGGTCCCAAGGGTGGAGAATATCACATGCCAAATGAAGAATTAGAGTTGGTTTCTCCTCAAAATATCATAGAATAAAGAAAAGAGAACCAATTTTAAAGATATCTTAAGATTCAACAAGAAGAAAACCCTTATTTATTTTTTTTCTTTTTTTTTTTTGATCTATAGCACATAGAATTTAGATAGAAAGGAAATCGATTCTAATTGAATTCTCTTAACTTCTTAATAAGAATGAAATCTCATATCAAATATGATTGCACAAGTCAGATGCAATATCTAATGATAGAGTTGAATTCGAAATTAGGAAGGATTGGTACCTTGCTTGACGACGGCTCCTTGCTGTGCCGAAAGGGAGGACAGTCGCGAGCAGATGCCAAGCCGAGAGGGAAGGAGACGGCAAAAGCCTCTCGGCTGAGGGGTTCGGCTGAGGGAAAATAGAGAAAAACAAGATCGGTTTTTAAGATAATTAGGTTAGAAGGGCGGAGCTTACGAGGCCGACCGCTTGAGCGACGTGCGTCGGGCATAGAAGGAGTCGAGCGAGCCAAGGGAGGGGAGGTGTCGGCCGATCCTTGCGTGCGATCGAGAGATAGGGCTTTGCAATTAGGTTAGGCAGAAGAAAATAATTAAGGAGATAAGAAGGAAAGAATTTATATATATTAAAATTTAATTAAATTAGTTTAATAATTAAATTTTCTATTTGATTAAGTGATTTTCAAAACAAATCACAAAATATTCACCCCAAGCTAATTGAGGGGTGAGGAACGCAACGGTGAAGTCAGATTTTCATTTTGACGAGTATTTAATTATTCGAATTTTCCGGGTATTTAAAATATAATAAAATATTCGCCGAAATTTCGACAACTCTCGATTGTCTCCAAAACATCACCCCTAGCTATTTTGGGGGTGATGAGCGCAATGACGAAGTCAAATTTTGATTTAAGATCAATTTAAATAGGCCAAATTCCAGGGTTCCTGAAATTCCTAAAAATCAGGATTTAATATATTTAACTCCTGATTTGGACTAGGTCTTTGTGGTGAACTCCTAATAATGCACTAGAATCACAATTATGACTTGTTTTAGTCCTAATTGTTCTAAGTAATAACTTGGGTTATTACAACTAGTGAGTTCTTACTCTTTTACTTTACTGCTTTTACACCCTTTCATATCCTACTTTGATGCTTAGTGCTCCATTTACTCATTTATAATTATACATGACTAATGTGATATCTGCTTAGAATATAAAATAAAACTTAGTGTAATCTTAAAATGCACTTAGACTTTTAATTCTAATAACTTGTTTTTAGTTTGTTGGTTGTGCCCTACCCTATTAAAAATCAAATACGGTAGTTCGGGAGCATTATTTGAACCTTGGAGCAGGGACTAGTACTGGCCGTCAGTAGCTTGAAGTTATGCTTCCTTTTACTACATTTTATGAGGATGAGTGAATTATTTTTATTACTTTTAATTCAGTTTATAATAACTTAATTCTGTGATATTTTTAGTTTATTTATGTGATGGATGTACTTTCATTTTTGTATACTTGCTTGGTTTGGATGATGGATACAAATGCTCCTACTTTCACATTGTTTACTTATTTATTTTTACATCTAACTTCTTTATCTTAAGAAGATTTTTGGCTGCATAGCATCTAATAGTGAGTTAGCTTCCTACTTATTCAGTGTTAAGTGCTATGCTAAAATTACCTTCCAATAAAATTGCTATCAACAGCAATAGCATCATGCAGTGGAGCAGCGGCCAGCTGGATTGATCATTCAACAAAGCCATTGTGGAGTTGGATTGCCTTTTTGGATCATAAACAAATTGCATCTTAGGCTTAATTTTAGGGGTGGGGGATACCACCAGCTTAACCTTTTACTTATGTGGGTGTGCAGCTTGAAAAAGTCAGAAATTTCAAGCCCAATAAATTTATAGTAAGTGCAACATACATGCATGTTTAAAAAAATAAAAATCTTGAAAGGATATGTCATCTTCTTCCTCAACCTAATTTTCTAATTCAAAATTTTCAATAAGATCAATTAAAATCAGCATAAGTGCCACAAAAGGAATAGAAGATTAGTGACAGCATAGTCTACTTTGAGTGGCTTACCAAAATAAGACATCAATGAGAAGTATGGAATGCATGATCAATTGAAAGCACTATGGGATGTTGACATTTTGGATCAAATTACGTGGTATATTTCAACAATTTCATATGAAATTTTTATTAATGAAATAAGATCCTTTAGCAAATAACATGGTTTCTATAGGTTGATAAGAATATGGCAAAAGTCGGATAGCTGTAAGATCCCAATTATCCCAAGCTACTAAGAATTTTTCAAATTGCAGGAATTGGAGGCTTGCCATTTAAACAATTTCCTACCAAAACATATTCAAATGGTTTGGCAAAGTCGCTGCATTTCTTCTTAAACAAAAGAGAATATGGTTTACCTTTTGAAGACGCAAAAAAGTTAATACCGAACAAATCTCTCAAACAAGAAGCATTTGTTAGAGATTCATGGAAGAATTTAGGAGTCGATGTGCCCACCACGTGCTTGAGGTGCAAGTAGTAAAAGCCCCACCCGAGCATCCTTGTAATCTTCCATCTCTGAGAAATTCAGGAGGGCAAGGAGTGGAGGCACCATATGCAACTGGCACAAGACCCAGAGGTCGGTGACGCCACCCCTCGGGAAGACCTAATTTGCCATTGAATAAGAAGCCACACGATCAGAAAGCGATGTGTATATATATATATATATATATATATATATATATATATATATATATTCCATTTAAGGTAGAAATAATTATTTTTCTACATAATATAGTGGCATCTATATCTATATTACAATTATCATCTCTTAGTATAAAGTATTAGAAAAAAATTAATATATTCATTAATTTATTTTATTTCATATTTAATACAAAAGGTTTACTTTTTCATAAATATCATGAAGTTTTATATTATATTTATTTTGTGATAAACAACTATTTGTGTAATAGAAATTTAATGATACTTATATAAATTAAAATAATAAAAAAAGAGCTTTGCGCATGGAATACTCTTTTCACACAATTAATCACATTTTAATATAATTTTATAATTTTAATGAGAAATAAATTAAGATTATATAATTATTTGATATTTGAAGCTCGAATAAAATAATAAATTTAAGATTATAAACGCTTAATTATATTCCAAAGTATTTGGTTAATTAATATGGCTTCATAATTTACCATTAAATCATTTTTTCGTTTGGCAGCGGACAAAAATATTTTAAGTTTATTTCTTGGGAATTATTTGGAAAAGGCATTATAAGATTTTATTAGTAAAATTTAAATTGATTATATTATAAGCTCAACTCTAAGACAACCCTTAATCAAAATGTTAACTTAATTAAGCCTAAATATTCATCATCCACATCAATCAAATCAAATACAGAACCACTTAATTAAAAGTGTTGTAGTACTTTTCCTTAATTAACAAAAATTTGTTTAAAAAGAGAAGCGCTTAATTAGTAAAAGTTGTTTTGCTGTGTTAGTAACTTTAATTAGTGAAGAGAAAGAAGAGAGTAAATCAATAGATACCTCAATCGTAAGAGAGTTCCTATATATATTTCCAGATGAATTACATGGACTACCTCCAATGAGAGAGGTAGAGTTTTCAATAGAGTTAATTCCGGGAACTCAACCTAAATCAAAAGCTCCATATAAGATGGCACCAAAAGAACTTCAAGAACTTCGTGAGCAGTTAAAAGAATTGTTAGAAAAAGGTTTTGTGCGCCCTAGCATGTCGTCTTGGGGAGCCCCTATTCTTTTTATTAAGAAGAATGATAGATCCATGAAAATGTGTATAAATTATAGAGAGCTCAATAAGGTGACAGTGAAAAACAAGTATCATATTCCAATAATTGATGACTTGTTCGACCAATTAGCAAGAGCAAAAGTCTTTTCCAAAATTAACTTGAGAACAAGATATTATCAGATACGAGTTGAGGATAAAGATATTCCTAAGACTGCATTTAGGACCTATTATGGGCACTATGAGTTTCTTGTCATATCTTTTGGACTAACTAATGTCCCTTCTATCTTTATGGACCTAATGCAGCGCATTCTGAAGCTTTACCTCGATCAGTTTGTAATAGTCTTCATTGATGATATCCTAATTTATTCCAAGTTAGTTGCTGACCATAAGAATCACCTCCGTGCTATCCTAAATCTATTAAGAGAGTATAAGTTATATGTTAAGTTTTTGAAATGTGAATTTTAGCTCGACTCAATAGCATTTTTAGGCCATGTAATTGATGCTGAAGGCATCAGAGTTGACCAAAAGAAGATCCAAGTTGTATAAAAATGGGTTTAACCTAAGTTTATAACTGAAATCCATAGTTTTCTAGGACTTGCTGGATATTACAGAAAATTTTTTCCTGAATTTTCCCAAATAGCATCTTCATTAATCCAGTTAACTCGTAAAGAAATTTCCTTCATTTGGAACCCAGCTTGTGAAGAAGCATTCCAGAAGTTGAAACAACTGTTAACTTCTGCGCCAATCTTAATGTTACCTCAAGAAGGCAAGGACTTTCAGGTTTACACTGATGCCTCTAAGGTAGGACTAGGATGTGTTCTAATGTAAAATTGTCATGTCATGGCTTATGCTTCAAGACAACTAAATATAAATAAGAGAAACTATTATGTACATGATCTAGAACTTACAGGTGTAGTTTTTACTCTTAAAATTTGAAGACACTACTTATATGGAGTTAAGTGTGAAATATTTACTGATCATCAGAGTTTAAAGTATATTTTCACGTAGAAAGAACTTAACTGCCTTCAGTGTAGATGGTTTGAATTGATTTGTGATTACGACTTAAAAATTATTTATCATATGGGTACAGCTAATCTAGTAGCTGATGCCCTAAGTCGTAAGGACAATTTGTCTTCATTCTGTTACAACGATTCTTTGGTCAAGGACTTTGAAAGATTGAATTTAGAGTCGATCAGATTTGCTAATTTGTGCAAATTGCTATATACTATTCAATTTGAGTCAACTCTTAGGTCAAGGATAATTGATGCCCAGAAAGAAGATTCTTTATATTTTTAATTAGTTTCCGATATTAATAGTGTCAAGAGATCTAAATTACATCTTAATGCCAAAGGTGTGATTTTTTGGAAGTCTAAGTTATTGATTCCTAAAAGCTTATAGTTACAAGTATTTTCTAAAGCTCATAACTCTAGTAATACTGTACACCCTGGTAGCTGCAAGATGTATCAGGATCTCAAGTAATTATTTTGGTGGTTCAGCATGAAATGAGATGTAGCCATTTTCATTTCTAAGTGCCATCCTTATTCCTTAGTCAAAACCGAGCACCAGAAGCCTGGTGGACTTCTTAAACCTTTAGACATTCCTGAATAGAAGTGGTCTGATATCCCTATGGACTTCATTATATGTTTGCCTAAGAGTAGATCTGGTTCTAACTCTATTTGGGTGATTGTCGATATATTCACTAAATCAACTCATTTCTTAGCTATTTGTCAGATAGATACTGTTGAGAAGTTAGCTAAGCTTTATTTCAAAGAGATTATTCGTTTACATGGTATGCTGAACTGTATAGTTTCTAATAGAGATAGTAGATTTACTTCCAAATTTTGATCTGCTGTTCAGCAAGACTTGGAAATAAATTTAGTGTTGAGTACTGCTTTCCATCCCTAGATTGATGGTCAGACTGAACGTATTAATAAGATCTTGGAAGAACTCTTGCATCTTTGTGTTATTGACTTTGGTGGATCATGGGAAGATCACTTAGCATTAGTTGAGTTTGCTTATAATAATAGCTATCAGTTTAGTATAGGTATGGCTTCTTATAAAGCTCTTTATGGAAGGAGATGTACAACTCCTATTGCTTGAACTGAAGTAGGAGACTCACAGTTATATGGTTCCAAATCAATTGAAGAAACCACTAAGAAAGCTCAGCTGATTAAATGCAATATGGTGGCATCAAGATAGGCAGAAGAAATATCATGATGCTCGTCATCATTAGTTAGAATTTCAAGTGGGCAAGAGAGCTTATTTGAAAGTAAGCCCAATGAAAGGTGTGCAAAGATTTGGTATTTCTAGAAACCTAAGTCCAAGGTATTGTAGTGCCCCATCCCGTCGTCACGCGCAAAGAGGTAAAACCATAATTCGATGGCGGAGCGGTGCGCCACTCAAGGAGGAATCTCCCATCTCCCAGAATAGCTGATAACCAAACCCATCTGAAGGGCTGCTAACTCAACCTCAAGAAGAGTTGAGAGCTAATACTTAAGATAAAAGTAGTATCTTTATCCTAAACATTAGACTAATACATACATTTGATGTAAAACACCTGAGGAATCTAATATATATATAAAATATCAGCATTTCTAGTATACTAATCACATCACAATACTAAGTATAAGTAGTATATAACAGAGTGCGAAAGCTAAGCAAACATCCAAAAATATTCATCACAGAAGCTGTGTGAAAATATTCATCTCAGAAAAGAAAAAAAAATACATCTAGAATTATTACAAACAGTTTACTGAAATATAGAAATAAAACTAAGTACTGAACTAAAATAAAATAAGCAGAAAAGTAAAGCTGAAGAAGAGTCCACTAATGCTCCACTAGCTCCTCCTGAATCTCCTGGGTGTCCTCGTGACCTGGCTCAATATACCGCTCAAGATTTAGCAAATTGCAGGATTCCAAAAGTACCTCGTGTTAGACAATAAGTTTAACACATCAAAACTAATATAACAGTTCTAGTTATTCATTTAACATTTGCATAATATAAGTAAATCTATAGAAAAGCTGTAAAGATAACTGAAAGTATAAAACTATATAAAACTGTACAAAACTGAAGTAAAGTAAAGTAAAACTGATCTCCGTAAACTGAATACTGAAAGTAAAGCAAAATAGTAATGAATCTAAGACTGAGTAATGATCTGTAAAATTATGCTGCATGTCACTGAAACTATTCATCTGAATATGTCACAACACTGTATGCAATATGATATACAACCAAAATATCACTGAACTGCTACAAGTAGTATGGTCCAATGTATACATACATCCAGTTGGGAATACTGTTTACTAACATGCCGATGCATCATGAAATTCCCCAATCAATGTATGCAATATTCCATAACCCATAAATCATCACTGATACTCATACATCATTCTGATACTCACACATCATGCTTATGCTCATGCTCATGCTTCTAAGCTACATGTGATAAATCCAAAAATCTAGAAAAATGCTTTGAAATCTGATAATGAGCTCAATGTCTCCATTGTGCAGAATTCTGCTAAAAGGATTCTGACTCCTAAAATTCTAGTTTTGATAATTGGTTAAAGTTAGGAGTTTACTTAAAAATCATTAGTTGGGATGATTGTATACACATATTTAGCATGTTTGCAAGAAAGGTGGATTTAACCCTTAGCTTGTTTTAAACTATACTTATCGAAGCACACTACGATAGGAAGCAGAACCCGGTCACAGTTTATATCTCAAGCTAAACCATTGAATATCCTAATTACAAGCATACTCAGTGTCCTATGCAAAGTGACTTGAGATACTTAGTTTGCATAAACTGTACTTATCGAAGTGCACTATGTCAGGAGGCAGAACCTAGTCGCAGTTTATATCTCAAACTATGGATCTCGTTCACTAATTGTAACACTCTTAGTCTTGGAAGATTTACTATAATGGGACTATATTCGTCTAATCCCTCGGGATAGCACCTAGTCATAAGTCCACATTTGAGTAATCAACCAATCCTGAATATTATTGAAATAATCTAGTACTATCGGTATACCCTACTATGCCCAACTAATAATCTGGGTTCAAAAGATTCTATTTAATCAACAAGGATTCATCAAGGCTATTCATCCTTACTCTAAATGGGTGAGTCCTACATAAAGCTCCAAGGATGTGATCAAAAGATCACTCAATATTGATTCTTACTACAAGTGAGAAGTTTAATTCTAACTGCGTTAGGTGATTCCTACCACGAGGTATCAAGATCGACTTCTAAGGATATAAAGGATCATCTAAGATTACTACATCATTAAGTTACAAAAGTTCTTCATACCTTAATGTATCAATAATTAAGGTTTTTAAGCATTTTAAGAATGATCCTATAGTAAGATCCTTAAGATCTCACTTTTTTATTTCTTAAGCTAACATTTAAGGTTTACTTATTAGACTTAGATTAAGGTGATCAGATTAGCTGAATAAAATTCATCTCATCATACTCTATTCTACAATTAAGAATATTATTGGAGTTAGATTATTTCATAAATTATTTCAATTTTATTATTCATCTTTATGCTAATAATCTTATATAGAAGAAAATCATGAATCTAAAGTTTAGATTCAGATGGTTCAATCACATTGATTTAATATTAATCTTAGCACTTCTAATTCAATGATTTAAGATCCATAATAAATCAGATTCATTAATAGAATAATGTAAGTTGAATTATCATACAATCAAGTTAATTGATTAAGTGATTAAGGTTTAGGTCTTAATCAAGACAAGTTAGGACTTACCCCTAGCCTTTCTACCATTAAGACCAAAGGTTAATTTATAGGTCAATGATAAATCAATGTATTCTTAGTGTATTATTGATAGCAAATTTTAGGTTTAGATTAAGTATCATTTACTTAATCAAAAATCTTCAAGATTCTCATGCTCCATTATAGTTTAATATCCCCAAAGCACATTTAGGTATTCAATTAAATGTTAAAATTCTCTAACATACATCCTATAATCATAAAAGTATAAAAATATGAAGTTGACATAATATAGAAGGTAATTAAGGCTAACTAAATTCTAAATCAAACCAAAGGAATTAGCACTTGATTATAAATTTGAAAGACTTAAGTTTCATGCCATTTAGTTGTTAAGATATACCTATTCAATATGAGCATTCAAGAATTCTATTATCTAGTATTTGGCACAAGACATTTAAGATACATAATAGGTTTTAAGCACTTATTAAAAATGACAAAGTTTCAAACTTAAATTCCATATAGAATTTTATGCAATGCTCAATTTTAACTAAACTAGGTTCAAATTTGATATTATTTTGTCCCACTTGGGTCCTAGGGAGACTTAAAATGTGAAAACAGTAAAGTTTCGTCCATTTCAGCCATTTCAGGGCAATTCTGAATTTTTGTGGTCGCTATAGCGCGTAGTGGCACGCTGCAGCGCTTTTGATCGCGGTAGCGTGCTATGGCGCACTGCAGCGAAAAATGGTGTTGTGGCGCTTTTGATGCTGCGGCGCGCTACGGCGAGACCCATCCGAGAGCTGGATGCTACGGTGCGCAGCAGCGCTTTTAGGTGCTGCGGCACACTGTAGCAGACTAACTTGCGGAAACACTGTTGAATTAATTTATTTTTGATTTCATAGTCTTCCAGAAATGACGTTGTGGCGCGCTATGGCTGCAGCGGTCCAACTTGCAAGTTACTGTTTAATTAGTTTATTATTTGATTTCATATGATTTTTCTTAAAATGATGCTACAGCTCGCTGCGGCGCGCTATAGCAAACGAGTTTCTACAACTCGGGCGCTGCACCGCCGGACGGTAATTTTGCCTATGCAAAACCCGTAAATGGCCTTATTTCGAGCTCAAATACTCTCAATCCAGAGCATTCCATGAGCTGCTATATATCAATGGAAAAGTCTTTCTGATATCTTTCCATTAAAACTAAAGTCGGCATGAATAAATTATTCTAACTATGCGAACAATGGTGATAAAGGCAGGGGTGTGCAGAATGGATGAAAAACAAAGCAGTTTTCTTTTAAGGGAATGTGATGCTTTAAAGAGCCTTAATGGCTTCCATACATGCTTATGGATTTTTAAAAATACATTTAAGCATAGTAGCAATATGAAGAAGGCAAGGGAGATGAGCAAATGGGTACAAGGAGAGTAAGAAAAAGGTACCTTAGCCTTGTGAGAGGAGGAAGAAGACTTGAAAAGCATAGAGGAGGAGCTTCTTCTTCTCCTTGTTCTTCTTCAGCCCAAAACCTAGCAATGGAGGTGAAGGGAGAGCTGCAGCTTTTGCCAAATGAAGGTGAAGAAGGAGCTTGAGCTCTTTCTTAAAGGAGAGAAGAGGAGAGGGTAGAGTATGGCTAGGGGAAGAGGAGGGAAAGGCCTCAGCCATGCTTCCCATGAGGAGAAAGCATGGGCGCCAAATAAAGGGGATGGTCAGCCAAAGGAATAGCCATCTAGGAGAGAGGGAAGAAAGAAAAAGGAAATAGAAAAATTAGAAATAAATAAATATTTATTTCTTTAATTATTTAAAAATTCAAATTTTTGAAACGCGCTCCAAAAAATCTCAAAAATTCACCCTTAGCTAATTTGAGGGTGAGGAATTCAACGGCGAAGTTGGATTTTGATTCCAACGATTATTTAATTATTCTATTTTTTGGTGCATTTAATTATATTAAAATATTTGCAAAAATCCGATGACTTTCAAATGCGTCCAAAATATCACCTCTAGCTAATTTGGGGGGTGACGATCGCAATGGTGAAGTCACATTTTAATTTTGAAGTCAAATTAAATATCTCAATTTTCTAATTAATTAAATATTAAAATAATCCAAAATATTGATCAAGCTCTGAATTGCTCCAAATTTTTAGGGATTAAGTCTAATGACTGGATGAACTTAATTAATTAAGCTGTGTAACAACCTTAGGTTGTTACAAGTACTTAGGACCCTTTGAAGTGATTGATAGAATTGGAACTTTTGCATACAGATTAGAGTTGCCTAAAGACTTCTTGGTTGTATATAACATGTTTGCTAGATCCTAATCAATAAGTTCAGATATCATCAATGGAACTACAACCCAATATAATATTCATTATTAAGCTAATAGCAATTCTAAGAAGAGATCTTAAGCAATTAAGAAATTCCAGTATTCCCATGGTCAAGATCTAGTGGCAAAATCATTTTGATAAAGAAAAAACTTGGGAGAAAGAAGAGGATATGCGAAAGAAATTTCCAGAATTCTTTCAATGATAAGGTAACTTTAGTTCTTTTATTTTCAACTAAGTTTCAATTAGACTTCCTCCTAGTATTTACATTATTGTATTTTAATTGTTGTGTGTCGTGGGAGACACTCTTTTTAAGGAGGGGAATTTGTAACAACCATAATATTGTTACCCATCAATTAGTGACTTAATTGACTCTACCCTCTTCCATTACTCTTATAATAGTGTTAAGAGTCTCAACCTCAAATTTTATGCGATTTGGAGATCGTTTGACAATTTCCAATATTTCTTGATTTTTTGATAATTTTGAAAATACCTAAATTATTTAGTCCTCATAATCAAAAATAGAGTCTAGCATTGGACTCACCACACCCAAATTAGTTATGGGTGGTATTTTGGAAGTAATTGGGAAACGTCAAAAATTTCACAAATATTTTATTAATATTTTAAATACCTATAAAATTAAGTAAATTAATATACCTTCGATAGAAGATCCGATCGCATTTTTGAGTTCCTCACCCCTCAATTAGGTAAGGGTAAAATTGTAGGATTTTTAAGAGTGCATTTGTATATTTAAATCTATAAATTAGTTAAGGATAATCTAATAATATATTATTTGAATTTCTTTAATATCTATTTAAATAATATATATATATATATATATATATACAATAAATATTTTAATTCCACCGGCTGCTTTTCAAAACATAGAAATCCCGTATGTATCGCCAAACACGGGACATCATCTATTTTCAATCAACGTCGTCCCATATAATTTAAATATAATTAAACGGCTGACACGATCTTCATTCAATCAGATTTGATCTGGCCGTTCAATCAAAAGATCGAACGAACGGCCAGATCTTATTTCCTGTACGCCTTCTTCTTTTCTTTTCGCACGATGGATTGATCGAAGGGTTCAGATGATCCCTACTGTACGTCATCCCCTCTGTAGAGGATCGTGCGCCTGCTGAGAGGGAGTGGCGTACAAATGGATTTTAGCTATGCTTATCTCCTCCAGCTATCCCTCTTCTCTTCATTTTGGCCATATCTCCTACTAAAACTACTTTCTGGAAGCTCAAGGGAATCAGGTGAGAGTGTTGAATGAGCACCTCCATCGAGAAATTAGAAGCTGCTGCTCAGGCTTAGTTTCAAGGCCTTCAAGAACATTATTACATTATTAACCAAGTACTTCAACTTCTGCTCAAATACTCTTATTAGAATCAATTTAATACATTAGTAGAACTTAAATTCAATCGATAAACTCTATCGAGTTTAATTAAACATTCCCGAGACTTATTCAGCTGGAATGATCTATCGCAGATAGCATTCTTTAATTTATAATCATTTTTATGCTATCATTCTTGTAAGGATGAAAATGTGATTACTTTGTTTACTCTGTTAATTTCACTATAAATATCGAATCCTGACAGTTTAAATTTCTTTTCTCTTGAAATCCTTGAACATATATTCTAGTTTAATTTGTTATTCTTAATGAATGGTGTCGAATCTTTAATTTAATTGAACTCAATCGATGTGCTGAGCTCGATTTATTTTCTGTCTGTTTGCATTTTTACCAAACTAAAAAACAACCCTTATGGCATCATCATTGAAAGTGTTAGGATTATTTTAGTTTAGGACTGTTATAATTTTCTTATTCACCTAAGTATGAAATTCAAGAAGAGAACTCGATCTTATCTTATAGAGTAAAGATGAATGCTTGCTGAGTAACCCTAATCATTCCCTTCTCGCTTCAGTCGGGGACGAAGGAGAAGAACTCGAACTGGGTTCACTTTTGCACCTTTTGTTAAACTAGCCCAAATCTCTTGTGAAGTGCTTTGATGGCACTGCGGTACCTCTTTCATTGCGTAGCTCCTTTAAAGGAGCGACACACATCCTGCTGATGTGTGCAAGGCTTGCGCCGTCACTAATCCTTAAACCGTCATTATGTATTGATTAGGCTAATTAATTTCCCGCTAACGTGTGCTTCTTCTTCCGGCCATGTGGCGCACAGAGAATCAACTATCGCCATCATAATCCTGTTGAAAATGGTGGTTAGTTAAATGCTAATAGAAAAGAATAATATGTAACAATAAATATATAAGAATAATGAATTATTTAATTAAGATTTCATTAGCTTATATCTTCATCAATACATATCCAAATTATACATTACAATATACTATTTTGATCACAAAAATGAATAGATCAATAATATGTCATTTAAATTATGTTTGGATAATTACATTATTTAATCTTTATTTTAGATTTAATTAATTAATTTCAAATAAATCCCAAACTTACTTATGGTATAATTTAACCCATTCAAGTTCAAATTAGATATTTAGATAGTCCATTTTACTCACAAAAATATGAAGAACAATAATATGAGATCAAACTTAGGTTTTGAATATTAGATCTTTTAATAACATTTTAAGCCAAATTAAGACCCCTCTAAAAAAAACTAGAAAATCAATGTTGTATAAATTTAATGTAGTTAGTGTCACTATTCCTTAAGATATAAGGATCACATTGACATATGTATCAAATTATTTGGACAATATTTGGACAATTTAGGTATTTTGCTCCTTAGTTTAGAATATTATTGTTCTTTATAAATGTTAAACTAAATATAGTTAATCCGTGTATGTTAAGTAGAATATTGATATCTTTTACAATGATAAATCTATGTTGATGTACATTACTATACTGAATTTATATTATTCTACCTTAAAAGGCTAAATTAACAATTGCTGTCCTTTGTGATGCTATTTTGAATAATTACTGTCCTTTACGAATGTTGAACTAAATATAGCTATTCTTTGCATAGTAAGTCACATGATGCTGCCCTTTATATTGCTAATCTAATTTATTGCCATCCTTTTTTATTTTTTATAAATATTTGATTTAGGATGTGTGAATCCTAGGATAGTAAATTGTTTCATATAATTTTCTCACATATAATTTTGAATTGGATACTTAGATCTTACATATCCATAAATGTGATGAATGTAATTATTTAATGCTCATTCAAGTTAAATTTTCTCCATTGTAGAATTACCTAGGATTGGATTAAATGAAATGAAATATATGCATCTTTTCTAACCAATTTATTCAAATCCTAATTACTAATTCTTATATTAATGTAAATTATGAATTGGAGATATTTAAAACTTCTATAAATGATTATTCTCATATGTAGAATTAATACATGAATGAGTTAAATAGAATAATTGCATAACATATGCTTAATCTATCTTCATGTATGTTTCATATGGAATTTACCTTAGTTTTAAGGACTTAAATACATTGTGTCAAATTTCATATACCTAGATTGTAAAGTTACATGTAATTTGCTTAGGTTGGAACATAATTAGAATTCATATCTTATGCTTTAAATTAAGTTAATGAAAATTCTCTAATGAATTATTCTTTCATTCTACATTCTAGCAAGTTAAGAATTACACAAACATTCATGTTTTATTTCATTCATGAATATTATAAGCTTAATTATGAAATGTAGTATCAATTACTTATCTCAAGCTAGTATTAAATTGGAAATAGCAATCCTATATAATGGATTGACTTAATGTTGGCTTTATATTATTATTTTTTCTAATTAATCTTTCAAATGAATGGAAGACTTGCATGTTAATGTTCTATGTGTTTCTTTTGAGCAAATACAATAGAGTTCATGCCAAAACTATTAGAATTGGAATGAGATTCTTATGTTCTACATGTTTTACTTCTCCTTTGGTTGCATGTAAGATTTAATTAATAATCCTTTTAATTTCTTTTGTATTCAAATTAGCTTAATACTTTCAATTGCTAATCTAAAGTTCTTTAAAAGAACTCATGATTATACTAGTGCCCAAACAATCACTTAAATGATTTGCACATATCTTCATAGTCTTTAACCTTTCAAATTAGTTATCTATTGATTAAACTAGAGAATAATAGCTCCCTTTCATATTTTTAATAAATTATTATATTTCTAATTTCCTACAACTATAAAATAATTATTACTTGTATGATATAATCTACTTCTTTTCTTACTTTCAAATACTCAACATAAATTAATCTTAGATAACTTTATGATTAAATTGATTTGATATTCTCTAGTTTGTAAGATAACTAGATGAAGCTAATAGAATTTCTTTTAGCTTATACTTTCATTAGCTTAATAAACTATAAATATTAATCATCCTTACTAGTTTTCTTAAATTTTAACTATTAATCTAATTGATTTGATTAGCATAGGACAAGTATAGGATGAACTTCATTTACATAAAAATACTATTTTCTAAACTTATCTACCTTCTACTATTAATTATAATTGACTTAAAGATCAATATAAATAAGTCAATTGGAAGCTCAATTAGCTTCAATCATTAAGTAGATCATTAAAATTTAGATAATAAAAGGATATCACATAGTTTACAATTATTGAAATATATTGAATGCTTGCTTTAGCTTTGAGCCTTTTTTCTTGAACATTCATACAAAATTATTATGCATAAATAAAAGTTTCATTAAACTTTATGGGGAATACCTTATGGAAATTTAAACAAGAAATATAGCGCTTATAATAGGACTTCAGATTTTAGAGAGGGTAAATGTGAATGTTCGACCCTCCACTGTATCTAGTTAAGCAGACATGCTTAATTCCTCGTCCCGCTCTGTTGAATACTCCCACAGAATGAGATAGCTTCTAAATATAACTTTAATTAATTATATAAGAGTTCTTTTACAATCTTATTGATTGTAAGATCTCTTCATAACTATTTAGTTATGCTTATTTTTCACGGTCTTAGGCTATATTTGTCTTAGACCAAAAGTCTAAGATACTTTTTTACTTTCTGTGCTTTTCTATTTCTAATATTATGTATTGTTTATATATAATTCACTTAAAATACAGTGTATATTGTTTAATTTCATTTCATATTTTATTATATTTTATTGCTTACTTAGCATAAATTTTATTGAACATGTATTATTTTTATTTCATTTACTTTAAATGCACATAGTAGTTTCTAGCCTTTTATGATACTTTTCTCTTAGCATTTTGGATGTAGGCTAAGACTTATATACAAGTGAGTATTTATACTCAGCTTATTTCATATTATCTTCTTTAAAGTTATGTTTATTTTCTTTTTCCATACTTGATAGCTTTTATAGCTCCGCTGCTTAGTTTAAATTGTAAATTAATGCTTGTGATATCCTATTAACTTAAAATGTAGCCAATCTTAAAATATGTTTAGACTATTTAGTCTAACTACACTTCTTCTTTTATTAACTTTGTCCTATCATATTTAAATATCAAAATATGATATATCAAGAGCTCTTTGATATAGGTAAAGTATGTCTTAATGCCTGAAGAACTTCTAAAATGAAGGCTTCCGCTTATTATTTAAATTTTCTTGCACTTTTAGTTTAATAACGAGAATGATTGTATTCTCTCTTTTCTTTTCATTTAAATTGATTTATAATAATTAAACTATAAATTGCTTGAGATGTGATTTTTACATACTCTTACATATCTGTGTTGTGATTTTTTATCTTGTAATTGCTTGAGATGAATGAGTGAATTATACTAATTACTTGTATTGTTTTTACTTGAAATGTTTTCATATATCTCCTTAACATATATCTTCTATTGCATTTATTTACATAATTTATTTTAACTTAACATTTGCTCACAAAGTGACTTGGCCACTTAGCATTTATATTTGATTAGTTTTCTTCTAATCAAGTATTATGTGCTAAGGTAACATTCCAATATTTAGAAAAATTTTCTATCTAATTATTGGGGATGTTATAACATTAGGCTAAGACAGGCTAATATCTGGAGAAATAAAGAAACAACACATAGCCTTTGATGGAGAATGTGTAGTTAGTCAGGAACCTGTATCTCAGATAGTTAGATAGACGTATCTAACTCTTCGATTGTTCTGTACTTTTGTTCAATATAATAAATATTATATATTATTGTATTTTCTTTCAGAATGAGCATATATCTTAATCATATATATTTCATTAATAATCATAAGCATATCATACTTAAATATCACATTTTATTTGTATATGCTTCTCATGCAGAATTATGCTGCTTAAATGCAAATTTTGATATCATACAAACCTTACTTAGACCTTTTTATCTAATTAATTTTTTTTTCATTTTTTTTTTGATTCGACCTATAATATATATATATATATATATATATATATGACAGTTTATGAACAATCTCTGTAATGAATATATTTCCTTTATTATTCTAGTATTTTTGAATATTGCAATGAATGTGAAAGTATTTATTTTATACGCCTTTAAATATACTATTATACTAAACCCCGATATGATCCTATGAAGTGAGCACCTAGCGCTGGATTAGCTATGCTGACCCAGCAGTGGGTCGCCACAGGAGGTCACTGCACAAATCCTTTGTTTGTTGAGGTTCGAAGCTTCGGATGGTTCCCAATCAATGACTACGAAGTTTTGCTAGTGTAATGACCTAATGTTGTTACTTTGTAAATTAGGTCAAATTACGACTCTAACATCAGGACCCCGAGGAATTTAAAATTAGAGCAAACAAAAATACCATTAGATAAGAATAATTATAAGATTAAAGTGTTTTAGTTTGAGAGAAATACAAATAACAAAAGCTCTCACTTTATTTTCTGAATTATTTAAATTCTTTAAATCAAGAATATTAAAATATGTGTATGAATTCATTGTTTTCAGTGTTGTTGTGTTAAATATATTATTTAAAAGTTGCTCGAAAAGTTTCATCAAATTCTGAGTGTTGGTTTAATCATGATTAATTTTGACATTTTAAAACTCAAAAATTAAAATAAAATAAAATATTGCTCAAAATCAAAACATTTTGGCGCGAGAGTGTTAGTTATATCATAACACACATTGGTGTCAAATTTTGTTATTTTTGATCGCTAAACGGCATAAAAATGCAAAAAATTTAAATTTAAGTATTTTTTTTTTATTTTCCCCTATTTTTTTCCCATTCGCCCGATCCCTGTTGCTGCTACGATCGCAGGCTCTGTCTTGCAGCAAAGCCTGCAGGCGGAACCTTCTGCCTGCATCATTTTTGGCGTAGGCTGGTCGGCACTTGCAGACTCTCTCCCCTCCCTCTCTCTTCACATTCTCTACTTATACCCCTCAGCCCTCCCCTTCCTCATCCACAGCAGCCTCCCCACTTCTCCCTCACAGCAGCAGTGCATCTCCCTACCTTTTGCCATCAGCCCTCCTCCTTAGCCCCGCCAGCCAGCTCCCTTCTCCGGCCAGCCAACAACATCCAACTAGCCCCTCCCTGCCTCCTCCGGCCGGCCAACAGCAGCCCAACCAGTCCTCCTCCAGCCAGCCAGCCACTTGCCAACCTCTGGCCACCCCGCTCCGGCCTCCCTCCATTTTTCGACGATCATAATCCTAAAGGTGAGGGGAGTTGGAAAGGAAGAAATTAAAGGGAATTTTTTTTTGCTAATCTTGTTACTCTATACTTTTTATTAATATAAAATTAATAATTAGTCATTCATATTTTTATTATTCTCATTAATTAATAATGGAAACAATACAAATATTATAAAATGACTATTATTTCTAATTTTGTTAATTTTAATTCAGTCATTCTATTCTGACTTTTTCTTTTGTACATTATTATTATCATAATCATAACATTATAATAAATATTACTGCTATCATAGCAGCTTAAAATTTGGACTTTAATCTTAATAAAAAAATGAAAGAAGAATATAATATAAGTAAAGATAAAAATTACTCTTGAAATATTAGATTATAAAACTAATTTAAAATATCCAAATCTAAATGCAGATCTAAAAAATGAACTATCAAACTTGGATCTTAAAAACAAATATACCAAGTATATGACATGTATTATATTTTTGCACTTTTACTGTTGCTTAGCTTCGCTTTCGAGCCAAATTCATATTGAAGCTTGGTTGGTGTTCGAAACCAATGTGGCAACATTCATGGCTAATTACTAAAAAAATGACATTAGTAATAGCATTCGTGTCCAGTTACTGGAAAAATGACATCAGTAACAGCATTCGTGGCTAGTTATTAGAAAAATAATATCAGTAACAGCATTCGTGGGTTGTTACTGAAAAAATTACATCAGTAATAACATTCGTGGTGGGTTACTAGAAAAATAAAATCAGTAATCAGCATCTTTGAGCTAATATCTTTTGCAGAAAGTTAATTATTTTATTTGCACTTTTACCTTATTATTTTTTCTGCATCTTTATTTTTGCAAATGACATCTCTGCTATAATAAAATATAATACTTCATTGCTTACTGTGGCACTTAGAGTATTCTCTAATTACTGAGAATTCTAATTTTGGTATTATTTTATGTACAATACCAGGTCAAGTACTTCTGAAAGGGCTTAAATAAGAATCTTGAAAATTTATACTAGCAAAAGAATCTACAACACAACTTACACTTTTATTTCATTTTACTTTTTTCAAAGTTTATCTTATGTTCTAGAAGATGAATTTTGTCAGAAGTTTGTTGGCTACATTATACAATTTGAAATATTATTAAATGGGAAAAAATATTTTGGTTTTTGTATGTGTTTATTTTCATTCTCAAATTGCACAATACAATCCTGTGGTATTTGAGTACTCGATGTTGGGACAGTTCTTGCTGAACTGACGTCGGGCCATCACAGCTAGCGATTAGGATAAAAACCAATCTATCACCCAATTGTTGATATGTTCTCTTTTATAGCTTTCAAGTAGTTTAAGAAGCGATTTAGATCACTTTTAGGATCAATCAAAGGTCAAAGATTTGATCATGGGAATTTTGGGTGGCTAATATTAAGAGGTGGAAATTTGTCCTCATATAGGATAAAATTATGTGAGATTAGGTAGGGAATATTCTTATTGATAATTTAAGAATTTATGTTTAACCTAATCTAATTAGGCTAAAAATAAAAATTTAGTTTTTTTTTAAAGTGAGGGGTCCTAATGATAGGCCTCAGTAAAAGAAATTCATATATACCAAAATTAGCCAATTTAGTTAAGTTGTCGACTTTAATTTGGTTCCCAAATGGGCTAACCCACAGTTTACATCGCGCCTGAATTGATATGGTTCGTGTGTGGACCAGTTTGGCAAATATCACTATGCGATTGACGATTGTGGGTTTCTCAATTGACGATGTCAGATCAACTGCTCAATCTGCGTCGTCCGATGTTACTAGATTTATTGGCAATGGTTCAATAACAGCCTAAACTCTTAACACCAAGGTATTGTCCGCTTTGGCCTAAAAAGCATCACGATTTTGCCCTCAGAAAATAACTTCCCAACAGGTCACCCATCCTAGGAGTGCTCCCACCTGAGCACGCTTAACTTTGAAGTTCTTATCAGGAACTCCACCATTATCTGAAAAGGCGCCTCGATATTTAAGAGTTTCACTTATTACTACTTAAATTGGTCTTCACAATATCCCCAACTTAAGTAACTGACGTCCTTGTCAGTATCCACACACAGATCCAATAACCATCCATTGGGTAGATAGAACTAGAGGTGACCACTACAGGCTCAAGAGGTACCCACAACTATGTAGCACCTTAACCATCATGGGTTCAAGAGGCCACTCACATGAAGTGGTACTTTGTCATGTATGACACTTAGCTCCTATTTGACACCCTATGGTTTACTCTGATACCATTTGTAACAGCCAAACTCTTAAGCACCAAGGTATTATTTGTTTTGGCCTGAAATGCATCACAATTTTTCCCTCAGAAGATAACTTCCCAGTAGGTCACCCATCTTGGGAGTACTCCCACATGAGCACGCTTAACTTTGCCTATTAATGACATTCAGACGATTCAATTAAATCGACATATTACATCGTTTCATTTGGATCGAATCCAAATATCATGGTATGTCCGAGATTTCGCTAATCTCGTGTTCCATGTTCGGTCAAGAACATGGAATTTCTGCCATTCAATAGTTTTAATAATAAGTGTTCCATTTAATTAAATATTTTCAAATAATTTAAATAATTTAATTTCAATTATATTTTAAACATAATTCATCATTTAATTTCAAAAATTAAGATATTTTTATTATAAGTTATTTTGAATGTGGTGAATCTTAAAATATAAGAATTTGTTATTTTAAAAAATGAATAATGTTCTTTATTTATTTTAATTTGAATTATCTCTAAATAATAAGGAAAAAAATTAATTATGAAAAAATTCCCAAAAATTGTCAAAAAAAGTTTCTAAGATTATTTCTAACATAATGCTAATTTCATTTTGCAAATTTAATTAGTACTTTGTTCAATATAAATTAGAAGATTACTAAAAATTGATTTTATTTAAAATATAAAGATTTTACATTCTCCTTAACTTGAAAATAATGCCACCCCGATATTAATTCAAATTTATGCTAAATTATTCAAATCAAATATTCTTAATAAGAGAGGTATTAAAACTATGTGTTCTTTGTTTGATCAAGTCAAAACATAGATTTGCATTTATTTCATTAATAATGAGTAACACCACTCCATAATTAGCACAATGATAATAAAAAATTTTTGGCCTTGAGATAAACATTAAGTATTCAAGGATTTTATTTTCAAAAAGTATTGGGAATGGTAGCAATTGTCTCGTATCCTTGATCTTAAAGTATTGACATATCGCTTTACTTCTTAGATACCAATTGTTGTTAAAATCTTAGAATTGCTGGTTACAACTTTTTATTGTAAAAAAATGAAAGGTAACTCAATAGTTGGACAAAAAAATTATTTAATTTGTAGATCAGATTCAATTGCACAAAAAAACTATTGTCTCTCAGCTGTGCACATGCCTATGACTATAATGCACAAACTACTTCTTATGCTCTAAACTCTTTATTTGATGCCAATAATAATAACACATTTAGACTTATTCAATGGGACACAAAGGCTAAGTCAACCATCACTGGGCATTTGGGTTTGATCAATATCAAAATTCTTAAAGTGCAAGTTGAAAGTTTATTGGCTTATTTATTCTATCAATAGATTTTCAAAAATTTTGCAATGTTGCCTAGGTGGGACCCCAGTGAATTGAATTGCTCTAAACACTGAAAAACATTAAGGCTTACTTTACAAATTAGGCATTATGGCTTGCTTTGAATTGCTCTCTTGCTAATGCCAAAAAGGTGATGGTGGGTACCTTATCTAAAATTTAATGACATAAATGGGCTTGGTATAAAAATAATAGACGTAAGTGCTCTTAGTTTTTGCATGGAAATGTATGCATGGGAGATATGTTGCGTTGGAGGAGAATCAATTATAATCAAACTTGCACTCTTTGTACTATGAATCTCTTATTTTTTGAGTGACGTTATTCTCTTGCTCTTATCAAAGAGCTTGTTATTCGGTTATTTTCTATACCCCCTACTTTATTAAAATTGGTGATGTATTATGGTATTAATGTTAAGAGTATATAAATAAATATAGAAATTTATCGCTTATTAGTATTGTTGCATACAAAATTTGGAAGGAAACAAATAATAGAATTTCTTAAGAAAATGCAAATTTTGCACTACATCAAAGAATTACATAAAAAGCTATGCTGACATTCTTAAACTCACTCAGTGAATCGTAGCACCATTTTGAGGCACAATTGAGCTATGATGTTTTCTTTGCCTGCACTTAGTTGGAGCAAATTGCACTTTATTTTGGTTTTTTATTAACTACTAGGCTCTTATAGATACTAGGTGCCTGCAACCACTTTGTGTCTAATAATAATGAGCCCTTACAAATTTTATATCCTCATATGAGGCATTCAATATTATTGTTAGAAACCAATATGCAGACAATAATATGTGTTACTCTGGTATATTGCAATCTAGCATATTCTTTACTCTTATTGGATTTTGCTTTATGTATACTTCTTAATTACTCTAGGACTTGTTCTTGAACCAATACTATATGCTTGGACTATTTGTGATAGGCTTATTTTCACATAGTAAAGCTTCCAAGAGTGATTTGCAATCTCTGTCGTGCACTGCTGTATAATCTCCATATTTTACTACTACTAGAGAAATTACATATTCTAATGGCTTGATGCTTGTGACAGATTTTATCATTTAATGCTAATTTTTATACTTGTTGTTTGAAGGCCATTCTGGAAGGCCATTATGGAAGGATTAGTTTGACTGATTTTGATCATTCATTTTTTATATTTGATTCAATTTTCTTTGTTTAATTTATGTACTCATTTTTATATTTTTATGCTCTTTGTATAATTGTTAACTTAACATTTTGAAAAAAAATCTTACCATTGACTTAAATATTAAAGAAATGCTATATTTCCCAAAATTAATTATTAATTTAATATCCCAAAATTATAAAAAAAGTATAGAAATTAAAGAGAGATAATAAATATATATATTTTAAATTACTTTATTACTTTCATAAAATTACACCTAAAAATACTATATTATTTAAAGAGTATTGCTACACATATATATTATACACTAAAATATATAGATGATGTATCAATCTAATGTGTAAATAGATTATTGATTGAATATATTTTTGTGAGGTCTATATATAAAAATTAAGAAAATAATAAATTTTATATTAATTTTGAATATTTTTAGATATATATTTGTAGACAAGCATACCATTTTTCTTATTTAAAATTGTATATAAGTTAAGAAGCATTGTAATACTCAAAAAAAAAAAAAAAAAAAAAAAAAAAAAAAAAAAAAAAAAAAAAAAAAATCAATATGTTCTCAAGTATTTAGTACATTCTACTTAATTTCTATTTGTTGCTAAACTGACCCCAAAACTCTACCGCCTACAAAAGGACTTCGCCCCGATTTTGTCAGTTCGTCGTTTTCATCAAAGGCGAAGAAATACGAGATGCGTCTGTTCCCCTGTCGCTGTTGTCCAGTCGGGTCCTCAAATTCGAACTACCGCCACACCATCACAATGATGGGGGAACCTCATGCGAGATCTCCTTTCTACCTTTCATTCCGCCTCAGATGGACAAGAGAGAAAATGAAAGCTCTATTGGAAGCAAATTTTTAAGAGAAAATATTAGGGCCCGGGCCATCCTTGTTTGCTGGCAGCAGCTGGTATACATTTATAATCTTATTTTTTCTTTTGTTTTGTCTCTCCTTCTTTCTCCCACAAAGTTATGCTATCCCATTCCTCATCGAATTCTAATTGCTAGCCTTCTTTTCGGTAATGCTTGTGCCGTTCTTTTCTTTTTTTCTTTATTGTGCGTACATTTTGTGGGCGTTTTAAGCCGTTTGAAATCGTTTGCACCTTCGTGATTTATGCACTCTGTATTTTGATATTAACTAGTTGTTAGTTTGGGGCTTTTGAAATCTAAAAAAAAATCCATTTTTAGGGACTGTTTGGCAAGCTTCATGATTTGGGAAGGATTTAATTTTAGGAGCTTAAATCCTGAAATCCAGCCGAACAGTGGTTTAAGCTCCGTTAGGCTTTAATGGTGATTTCTGGCCGTTGAATTTAAATCTAACTTGATTACTTGCTGATTTATGAAAGCTGGTATCCTCCAGATATTCTAAATCCTCCGTCTGGATTGCGTTTGGGTTTTTTTTGCTGATTTGAGGAGACAGCCCCTTAATTAAGCTGATTTAGTAAATCCATTAATTATGGTTTAGTAAATTTATAAATTTGTTTTAGTATATCATGATGATATTAAATCCTAAAAATAGTTTGGTATGGGATTCAGTAAACTCCGTTAAAAAGATTTATGTTTTCTTGGATTGGGATTTAAACTTGTTATTAAGTCTAAACAAAAAGGTTAAGAACATTAAAAATTATTTTAATCTTGTACATTTATTTTGTTATAATACCTTTAAATTAAAAAATTTAAATTAGTTGTTCCAAAAATCTTTGTAGCATTTTGGTTAATAAAGTATAAAGGTAACAAAAAATCATAATATTTTAAAACAAAAGTGACATGGAATCATAATATTTTTTATTGTATCATTCATTACATAAAAAATAAAACATAAAAGTAAATTACGAATATTTTTTATTATAGCAATGATATGTTGCTTAATCCTTAAACTAATGTTTGCAGCATTCATCCATAAAGATCTTGTCTCCCTAGTAGACTACACTGAAAATTAATAACAATCAAGACCATCCACTATACACCACACCTAAACATGTCGGTATTGAGATATTAAATATACGACATTATTTCTTCTATACATGGTATCAAAGCAGATCTGATTCCTCCCACCTCATATTCCCAAATTCGGTTCACGCAAGCAAATCAATTAATCCCCGCCTCCCTTCCCACAACGCCATTCCCTCGTCGATCAAAGTGAGACAGGACATTCAGTACTCGATCAACCTCTTCGATATCACCCGTAACGTCGTTTTCGCTCTCGATCCCGAGCTCGATCAACATCAATGGAGTCGGCGAACACCAATTCTCAATCAGGCGATAGCTCCAGCTCACGCAGTCACTACGCCTCCTCAGAACATACGAGAGATTTCAAATTTTTAATGACCAATATCAAGAACATCATCCATACTCCATTATCCTCTGAAACGTACTCAATTTGGTGTGCTCAAGTTGTTCAACTGATCAAGGCCAACAACTTACATGGTCATCTAGACGGATGTGATAGCCCACCACACACCGACGATTTATGGTACGCTACGTGGAACACCACCGACCGGAATCTCATAGCTGCTCTTTACTCCACAATATCTTCCACCATGCTCTCCTACATACTCGAGCTGGAATCGGATAACTTTGGAGAAGCTTGTATAATCAACAAATCGCTCCAGAGTAATTCAACTAAAGAATGAACTCCGCAACTTTTTCTTAAAAAATAGAACTATGCACGATTACCTTCAAGAAATCAAAACATTGGTAGATCGAATTGCTGCAACTAGATCCAAGCTTGATTCTGAAGATGTAATTTTATACACACTGAATGGTCTTCCGCCACTTATCAAGCCTTCAAAATAGCCATTTGTACAAAGCTATACCCCATCAGCCTAGATGATCTCTACTCCCTACTATGCTATGAAGAAATAAATGTCTAGCAAGATTATCACTAGGAAGTCCAGCAGATCCATCACTCTAATATTGGTTCTCATCAACCGCTGTCACAGTTCCATAACCACTTCTGAGGTCGTGGTAAATCAATCCGAGGAAGGGGATGTCTGCAAAACAGAGGTGGTGCACATAACACATTTAAAACATCTTACATTGAATATCAGATTTACAATAAGCCAGGACACTCGGCTAAAACATGCTGGCACCGACTCGACACAACCTACAGCTAGCATAATTCAACTCATCATCCATCAACAACCTTCCGCATAGATGGCATCACCGATCCTAGCTGGTTCCTAGATTCCAGAGCATCTAGTCACATTACAAACGATCTAAGAAACATGTCCATTGCCGAACCATATGAAGGCAACGATCGAGTCACCGATGGAAGTGACCAAACCCCCTTCATATTAATAATACAGGCAAATGCATTCTACTTACACCTCATCATAAGCTCCTCTTGAATAACATCAATCATGTTTCTCAATGCCAATACAACCTTCTTTCAATTCATAAGCTAACTTTTGACAACTCATGTTTTATCTTGTTTGATCATTACAACTTCATTATAAATGACCTTCACACGAGCACTCCTCTTCTTAAGGGTCGCTGTGTCAACGAGCTCTACACTATCCTTCCTTCCCCAGAACCTCTTCCTTCAACACTAGTTCTCAGCTCATCTTCAAGATGGCACCAACGACTAGGACATCCAAGTATGGATGTCCATCATCTTCACCAGCAAACGTCCTCTCTTGGCACAAGTTCAACTACATTTCCATGTTCTTCGTGCATTTCAACCAAACTTCATAAACTCCCTTTTCCAAAACTTAATACATGAAATTATGCTTTATTTGAACTCATTCATATCGATGTATGGGGTCCTGCCCCAACTATTTCTATTAATGGATACAAATTTTATGTGATTTTGGATGATTATTCTAATTATACATGGCTATTCAGTCTCAAATATAAATAAAAAACTTCACAAATATTCGGACATCTCCCCAAATTCATTCATTGCCAATTTCACAAATAATTTAAGATCCTAAGATTAGATGGAGGGGAATATAATTCAAACTCCTTCCACAATCTTCTCAAAAACTTAGGTATCTATCACCAAATGTTAGGCCTCTACACCCCTCAACAAAACAGTGGCCAAGCGAAAACACTATCATATTCTTGAAGTTGCACGTGCACTCTTCCAAACAACCAATCTACCCACTACATTTTGGCCTCATGCCACTCTCACATTTATCTACCTTATCAATAGACTACCTTCCTCAAACACAAACAATATCTCTCCTTTCCAACTCCTTCACAAACAAACCCCAACTTATACTCACCTATGAGTCTTTAGATGTCTCTGTTTTCCTATTCTCCCTTCCACTAAAACTTCCAAACTACAATCCTGTACTCTACCATACATATTTCTAGGATACTCTCCGTATCACAAAGGGTGCCTATGCTACAATCCAAAAATAGCAATGTCTCTAATCTCTCACCACATCAAATTCATAGAAAACACTTTCCCATCACCTCTTCATTTATTCAATCCAAAGCTATCACTCATTTTTAACCTCAGCCCACAACACCTCTTCCCCTAATCTCAACCTCAACCATATGTACAACACCAACAACATCTAAGCAATCAAACAACTCAGCTATTCCTCTCACCCCTCACTTTTTATCACCTTGTAACACTCTCAATAACTCTCTCACTGATACAACCAATCCTTTTTAGTCATCTCATGTGGACAAGCTCCAAAAGTGGCACATTAAAACCTAAACAAGTATTTAATCTCATCCACCCAACTTCACCATTAAAAGAACCTATATCATACACCGATGCAACAAAATAGAAATACTGGCCACAAGCTATGGAGGATGAATTCCGAGCCCTAACCAAACAACAAACATGGACTCTTGTTCCACTTCATCCCCAACATAATGTTATTGGATGCAAGTGGACATATTGCACAAAGCTCAACGATGACGGGACTGTTGCATGCTACAAATCTTGGCTAGTGGCCCAAGGCTACAACCAAAACTATGGCATCGACTACCTCGAAACCTTCAGTGGTCCGTCACTCAGCTGGACATCTCCAACGCTTTCCTATATGGGCAACAAAAGGAAACAATTCACATGAAAAAATAAAAATAAAAATTTGGGTACTCCCACAACCTTTCTTGGAATCCAAATAACACCTTCTGCAGATCCAATGCTCGGCCAAGCCCTATACGCATCCACTATTTTGAAAATTGTAGGTGTGGAGCAATGCAACACCGCATCTACTCACATCACAAATTCATTACCTAAACAACCACATAATACCCCCTTCAATCACCCAAAGCTATTGAAACAACTAACAGGCTCTCTCCAATGCTTCACAATCACAAGGCCATATATAAGCCTAGCTGTTACCAAAATCTGCCAACATATGCATCACCCCACTCAAGCACATTTTGAGCAACTCAAATGAATTCTACGTTATCTCAAGAGCACAATCTCTCTAGGCATACAAATTGACCCTGGAGATATGCAACTTCATGCCTATGCAGACTTCGATTGGGCCTGTGACACATAGAACAAAAAATTTACCACTGGGAACTGCATATTCCTTGGTAACACCTTCATCTACTGAACTACAAAGAAACAAAATACTATTGCTAGATCCTCTACAGAAGCAGAGTACAAGGTTCTCACAACCATTGCCACCGGCATAATTTGGCTACGACGACAACTCGAAGAGTTCAAACTTCCACAAAAACACCCAACTACTGTATACTATGATAACTTCTCAGCCATTGCACTCGCAAAGAATCCAATCTTCCATGCTCAAACAAAACGTTGAAGTGGTCTGCTACTTCATCTGCGATTGCATCACCAAACAAAAATTGCAAATATCCGACATTCCTACTGAGGATCAAGCAGTCAATCTCCTCACCAAACCCCTCACCACTGTTGGGATGTGGAGACTGTTTAGATCATCGTAGAGGTGCCAATGGAGCTCCGATGGGCTTTTGGGAGGTTTCGGGACAAGTCGGGGGTAGTTCGGGCGCTCCAGCGCGCCCCGACGTGCCCTGCAGAATTTGATGCTGAGGGCCGGGCGCCATAGCGCACCGTGGCGCACTGTCTGGGTGCCGTGGCACGCTCTGGTGCCCTGTGGTTCGAGCTTGGGCTCCGTAGCACGCTGTGGTGCCCCGTAGCTTGAAACTGGGGCGCTACGGTGCGCTACCCTAAGTGTTTTGGGGGGCATTTTGGACCTTTTGGGGTCCAAATGAAGCCTATGTATATAAGGAATCATGTTGAGATGTTTTCTAAGAGTTGAGAAGGATAGATCTACCCTAAATCAAGTTTTGGCTGCTGTTGGTCTCCTTCAACCTAGAGTGAGCTGGAAATTCCTGGAGGAGAAGAAGTTGATTGAGAGGTTGTGTAAACGGTAGATCCTTCTTATTCATTTGAAGGTGAAACTCTCAGTAACTCTGTAATCATCTTGTTCATAGTGAATTTTTCTGTGTGGTGTGGCTCCGTGATTTTTCCTATTCTTGGGTTTTGCACGTAAAATTTCCTGTGTTTGGATATTTATAGTTTATGTTGTGATTGTGTTGTGGTTTTATTTCCTTTTGTGCTTAGATATTTTGTTTATTGCTTGGTAACCATCAACGAAATCCCGTCTGTATCGCTTCTGCTCGCGCTCCAACAACCACAACTCGGTTCTGCAAGCTACACTCCAAACTCACCACTTCTACACCAGTGGTTCGTTTGCGGGGGATAATAACAATCAAGATCATCCACTACAAGCCCTTACAACTACTCCCATCACAGCCATAGCTTTATAATCGACATCTATCCTACGATATTGAGATATGAAATATACGACATTATTCATTCTGTTATTATAGGCATCCTCTACTTTCCCTCATTTCTTATAAAAATCACTGAAAACTATTTTGTTGACTAATGAATAATGAAATAATTTTTTAATTAGTTTTAATCAAAAGATATTACTTACAAAATGTGCATTCCATATATTAGATGCTGCAATGTATTGGCATAAACTATTGCGTCGATGCTCACATGTCAGAATTTTTATCATCAACTCCAGCTTCACCAAAATTTCAGTTATGCTCTATTTCTATTTGAGACATTGAAGTACACATTGTGACAAATAAATCAGTCGATAAAATTGTGTAAACTTGCATAAGATATTACAATATCTCCTTGATTTGTAATTGAAATTGACACATGCATTAATACTTAAAATTTGTTCCCATGCGCTAAAAATCCTCTCAACATTTATTCGTAATTGTGCATTCATATGATTAAATAGCTATTCAGATAAATGGTAATGTTATGATGCAATGTCACAATATTACCCTAATGGTATACTCTAAAGGGTTCTATTAACTACGAGGTAGCGTGATCAGAATTTACTAGGAAAAATTTCTTTGCTAGTGCTCTAAGTTCTTTTTCAAAGGATCATCAAAGCACTTTCATATATATATATATATATTTGGCAGACTCCTCTCAACTTGAAGCTGTAAACAAATTGACAATTGATGGAAACAACAGTCATGACATTCTGAGTTGTGAATAACTTCATATTCATATGTTTATTATGCAATTCCCAGTTGGAAATAATTGGTATGTGAGTGTTGTTAATAGTGCCATTTGCATATTTATAGAAGGCATAAAAGAGTTATTATGCTTATATGTTTATGTGCCTCCAAATCTCCTATTGGTATTCAGATAAACTTTCTTAATGAAACAATAATACTCGTAACATTATTAAATTTTTTCTTAATTGTCTTCAACAAATGCTAAATGGATTTGCACAATTATTGATCAGTTCCCACAAAATTCTCTCTAATTGTTTTACAACTTCTATTTGTGATAAACTCATGACTTACAGGGAGATCGTTCAGCTGAATGAATACTTCTTAAGGGAGTCTGGTACTTTGTTAGTATATCTGCTGCATATTGTTAACAAGAATATGGTCTATCAAACATAGGCCATAGAACACTATCATGTTGAGTAACAATAATACTAACTACAGTTACCTTCAATTATGTTGTCTCAAATCTTCATCTGAATTCCACCTTAGAGAATTAAACATGCTTGGCATGCTTACATTGGGCTATATTAAAAACAAAAAGCACTATATCATTATATTCTTTCACATAACTAAAAGTTACTTGTTAAGGACAAGCATATTCATTTGACTATTAAACCTCACCGGAAATATTTGATTAAAAATGAGCACTCTCAAATTCAAGATAAACTATCATAGTCATACATTTATAAATAAAAATATGGATGTTGAGAAATAATGTATTCATTCCATTTTTGTATATGACATCTTTAAGTGTATGAATGTCATCTTGTTATTATCGCTTTTCATAAGTGTATTAACTAATGCAATTGTGATACTTCGGTGTTCTGTATTTGATATTGCCATTTGTAAGAATTGAAAAAATTGGTTTGAGAAGATAATTTCTTACTGTAATAATAATGACTAATACATGGCTTTATGAAGACAACAAAATGTGGGTACTAAGTTCAGATTTTTAGGCGCCTTGGTGCCCAGCCGGCTGTCTGGCGCCCAAGTGCCTAGTTCACAGGCACCCAGTGCTTTGTTTGGCACTTGGCATGCCTGGTTCATAGGTGTTTGGGCTCCTAGTCGTCTGTTTGGCGTCTGAGTGTAACTAATATACAGACGCCTGAGCCGCCATTGTTTTGTCTTGGCACTGGATGTAACTAATATGCAGACGCGTGAGCGCCCAGTCTTCTATCTGGAGCTGTTATGTCTTGATGTTATCTAATATCCCCCCATAAGGTGACAGTGGGCTCATTAATCGTCAGCTTATCGCATAGAAGATTAAATTGTGTTATTGAGAGACATTTGGTGAGGTTGTCGACTGTTTTTTTGGTTGACGGTGTGTACTGGATGATGATTTCCTTATTTTTAATATTGTCACGGATGAAGTGGCAATCCACTTCCATGTGTTTCATACGAGCATGGAATAATGAAATGTTGGCAATAGAGAATACGGAGACATTGTCACAGGAAATAGTAGTAGCTTGAGAGGGAGGATGATGGAACTCTTGTAGGAGTTGTTGAAGCTATATGAGTTTGGTGACCATGGATGTGTTTGTGTTGTATTCGGCTTCTGTTGAGGATCGTGCTACTGTATGTTGTTTCTTTGCGCTTCAACTTATAAGTGTGGTGCCGAGGAATATGCAAAATCCTATCATGGATTTTTGATCTACGGAGTTGCAAGCTCAATCGGAGTCAGAGTATGCATGAAGCTCTGGAGGTGCGGAGGTGATTGGTAGGCCTAGCGTAGGATGTGTATGAGCTGGGAGAAGTCAAGCTGCGAGGGTTGGTGCATGTGTTGGTAGATGCGGTTGACCGCAAGGCCGATGTTCAGATGAGTGATGGTAAGAAACTGAAGGCAACCAACAAGCTTCTGGTAGAGTTGCGGGACTGTGAATCGATGTGAGACTTCGGTAGAGTTGTCGGCAGGAGTGGTAGGTGGGAGGCTGACTTGTAGTTGGACATTCCGGCATTTTGAAGGACCAGGGAAGCATACGTTGCTCGTGATAGATGTAGAGCAAGTGCTGTTTTCTGAATAGAGATACGAGAAATTGAGATGGGAATTCGAGTGTCTTCATTTTGAAGCGAGCTTCCATTGTGCTTATGGTATTCTAGAGAAACTCCATATTTGTTCTAGTGAGAAGAAGATCGTTAACATAGATGAGAAGATATGCTTGAGTGTAGGACTTGTCATAGATGAGTAGGGATGGATCTGCTTTTCTTCGAGTAAACCTCTTTGATATAAGGAAGTTGGTGAGAACAGAAAACCATTGACGTGGGGACTATTTTAAGCCATAGAGAGCTTTCTTAACTTGCATTCATGGCTGGGTTTGGTAGGGTCGGTAAAGCCCAGAGGTTGCTTGATATGAATTGTTTCATTTAAGGATCCATGAAGGAATGCATTGGAGACATCGAAATTGAATGTGTTGAGGATGGATTGTGCTAGTTTTGAACCAGGTGAGCATAGGGTGTGTCGGAGCAAGAGGCTTGCGGGTGTGGGAAAAAATTGGGAGTGGGGAGTTTATTTCATGTATAGTTGAGGTTCGTGATTGGTAGGAGTTTATGGAGGTGCTGCATTGAGATGAGAGAGTATTTTGAGAATGGCTGGATGAAGATTGTAGGTGTAATGGGGTTTGGAGATGTGTTGGAGGGTGGTATGAGAGTAGATTTAGGGATTAGGAGTTGGGGAATGGGGTGTTCTGTGGTTATTGATATTGTGGTGGAATGAGAAGAGGGACTTTTATAAGAGAAATGGTTTGCTAGAAAATGATGGAATGAGAAGAGGGACTTTTATAAGAGAAATGGATTGCTAGAAAATGGACATGTTGTGAGATAATTACTATATTTGCGAGAGAGTTGTATTAGCAATAGCCCTTATGATTGGGTGAGTAGCCTATAAATTTATAGGGGATAGGTTTGTGATTGAGTTTGGAGTAGCTTGTAGGTGTGAGGAGTTCAGCCAAAGACATGAAGATGAATGTAGGTGGGTTTTGATGGTCGAGAAATTCATAGGGCGTTTTGTGTTTGGTGGTTATGGATGGGAGACGGTTTATGAGATGGGCCGAGGTTAACAGGGCGTCGATCCAGAAAGCGAGAAAGAGGTTGGCATTATTGAGGAGGGTTCAGGTTGTTTCAATTAGATGGCGATGTTTTATTTTGGCAATTCCATTTTGCCGAGATGTATAGAGGCAAGTAATTTGATGATAGATGCCAGTTTACTATAGAAAAGTAGTGAGAGTAGTGTTGCAATATTGTCCACCACCGTCGGTATGAAGTATTTTAATTTGATTGTGAAATTGCCTTTTAATGAATTGTGATAGTTGAATAAATAGGTTTGCTGGTTCAGATTTTGATTCCATTGGAAAGACCCAAGTAAAATGAGAGAATTACCATTAACAAACACATAATATTGATATATCATTTGAAAAATTGGGAGTTGAACTAGGAATGGATTAATTCTAACAATTGTTAATAATGATTTTTAGAAGTAGGAAAAGGCAATTTATGATATTTACTCATGATACATTGGAGACGTGGCTGAATGAGATACGTGAATGTTGTTGAGCTAGCTAGGAGATGTTAAATTGGAGCTGTTGGATGGCCCAACCTTTGATGTCAGGTATTTGACTTGAGAGACATGGTCGACTAGCTAGGAGGCTAGGAGGTGGAGGCTCGGGTGGAATTAATTAGAGACCGTTATGGCTGCGCTCTTGAAGGAGGATTGTGTTTGATTGAGGATCCTTGATATAGAAGCTGTTAGGATCAAAGAAAATAAAACAATTATTGTTAGCAGCAAGTTTATGGACAGAAATAAGATTGAATTGAGACCGAGGTATGTGTAAGATTTGAGATAGTGCAACGGATGCAGTGGGTAGAAGGCCGTTGCCGATATTGGAGATGTGTAAGGATTGACTGTAGTTAATGGTGACTTTGTCTTGCCCGATTTATGAATCTGAGATGGAGAGATTGCTTAGATCCTTTGTTATGTGGGCAGATGCACCTGGGTCAAGAAGCCAATTATTGTCAATGTAGTTGTCTGGTACTAGAGCAGTGGGATATGCTTGTTGTCTTGAGATGGAGGAATCAGTTCAATGCCAACAATTGAGGGCTGTATGACCTCTTTTGCCACATATTTGACAAATTACAGTTGCAAGATGCGGGTGATTGTTACGGTTATTGGTTGATCCTCCCCCTCCAAGGCCGGCCACGTCCTCGGCCTGATCTTTTGTATGTAATAGAAGTGTGTGCTATAGGTGTCAATGAAGATCATGACTTGCTTCGATTTGGAGGTTTATTTCTACAAAGCAAATAATATAGGTCATAAAGGCTTATGGGTTGCAGATTTGTGTGGATTGCTGTTTTGAAGGCTTAGTATTGAGCTGGGAGACCATTTAGTGTGTAAAGAATCATGTCTTCTGGGTCAACGGTGGAACCAGCGGCAGAAATTTTGTCAACGATCTCTTAAAATTCTGAGAGGTATGCTGTCGTTGACTTATTTTTCATGGTGATATTGTAGGGCGTCATTGGACTGAATCACTTTGGATTGATTTGTAGATTGGAGTCTTCATTCTAGCGTCTGCCATACTTCATGGCAGGTTTTGACATAGATTATGTAGGGAAGAATTGAGGGGGAGATTGTGGAATAGAGTGCAGAAATAAGTTCTTGTAGGTGAAGTTCCATGCTGTATACAGAGGGTTGGGGATGAAGTTGTTGACGTAGTCTTGGGTGTGGGGAGAAGGTTTTGTCAAGGAGCCATCTAAGTGGCCTTGGAGACCATTTGTTGTGAAAAGATTGAGAAGTTGCACGCACCAGATTGATTAATTATCGATAGTGAGGAGATTATTTACTAGATTCTTGATGTTGTTTATCAAGAATGTAAGGTTGGAGGTGACGTTGGGCAACATTGAAGGTTCTTGATATTTTTGAACATTGCTAGATTGAGGGTTGGAGGTTGATGAGGCCATGATAATTTTGAGGTATGAAGTGAAGGAGTTGAGAGTTCTTGAAGTTTTGATGGAGGGAGTTATGAGGTTCTTGGGGATATTAGTTCTAAAGAAGGAAGTTCTTGAGGAGTTGAGAGGTTCTAGGTTGGAGAGGAGATAAGAAACATAGTGTTGCATGGACAAGCTTTAGCTCTCATACCATGTAAGAACTGAGAAACTTGGCAGAAAAAGATAATTTTTCATTGTTATATTAATGGCTTTATATAGACAACATATGAGTGCTAAGTTTAGATTTGCAAGCGCCTGGGCGCCTAGTCGTTTGTATGTCACCCAGGTGTCCGGTTCATGGCGCCTGGGCACCCAGTGCTTTGTTTAGCACTTAGCATGCCTAGTTCATAGGTGCCTGGCTGCCCGGGTGCCCGATCATCTGTCTAGCATCCAGGTGCTAGATTCACGGACGCTTGGGCGTCCAATGCTCTGTCTTGGCACTGTGCATATCTAATACATAGATGTTCTCTAATACCATTCTTCTCATAATAGTTGGCCATAGTATGCATCTGATGACGTTTAAGCTATTGCTTAAAGATCTTGAATTGACCATTATGAGCATTTATGAGTTTCTTATCATTCTCTCACCTATTAGTTAGTAACACATCTATGGCATTGTTATGAGATTGGTCTCATATCACCACTCTTGTTGTTTGCTCAAGTGCGATAGTGAACTCCTCCATAAGCACCTGATATTGTTTAGAGAAATGTATATCTATGTTGTTGTAACGACCCAAAGTCGTTACTTTGCAAATTAGGTCAAAACCCGCCTTAAAAATCAGGATCCCGGGGAATTTTGAATTAGGGCAAACAAAAAATACCATAGGTGAGATTTATTTTAAAGATCAAGGTGCCATAGTTTGGGAGAAATCCGAATAACGAAAGCTCCCTTTTTATTTCCTGAATTATTTAAATTCTAAAAATCTTGAACATTGAAATGCATGCTCGAATTCATCATTTTCAGTGTCATTATGATCAGTATATTATTTAAAGACTGCTCAAAAAGTTTCATCAAATACTGAGCGCCGGTTTGATTGTGGTTAATCTTTGAAGTTTCTTAAGCTCAAAAATTAATATAAAATAAAATATTATTCCGAATCGAAAATTTTTCGGCGCGAGGGTGTTCGTAATATTATAACACACCTCGGTGTCAAGTTTCATTGTATTTGGACGCTAAATGGCGGAACAATGCGATTAATTTAAGTTTAAGTAGCTTTAATAAATTTCTTTTAAAAAAAAATTTCTTCCCCCCCAATAGCTACATGCGATTCTTCCCAAGCTGAAGAATCTTCAGCCCATATTAGCAACTTATCCTCCTTATCCACATGCCATTAAGCCTCCCTTATCCCCCTTTTATCCATCCTGCTCTATTCTCTACTTAAGCCACACAACAGCCCTCTCCAAATGCTCACAACCAGCCTAAAGCAGCAACCTCCCTTCTCCTTTCTCTCCCAGCAGCTCCCCCAGCCCTCAGTCCCATAGCAGCCCCTCCTCCTCAGTTGCCAGCCCTCTCCCTCAGCTGCCAGCCCTCCTCCCTCAGCCTCACAGCAGCAGCAGCCCTTCTCTGCAGCTACTGGCCCCTCCTCCTCAGCTCCTACCAGCGGCCAACCTTCCCAGCAACCAGCCAGCAAGCTACCAACTCCTCCCTCAGTCCCTACCAGCCCCCCCATCAGCCCATAACCAGCCCTCTTCTCCCCACAGCCAGCCAGCCCACAGCAGCCCCTCCTCCTCCTTAGCCTACAGCAACCAAGCCTCATTCACCTCCCCAAACAGCTGCCATTCCAGCCCTCCCTTCTCTCCAAACAGCAGCCCCCAAACCCCTACCAACTCCCTTACCACAGCCGGCAACCCCCTACCAAGTCTCTCACAGCCAGCAGCTCCTTCTTCTCCTTTCCAACCAGCCCCGCAGCAGCAGCCCTCTCCTTCTCTCAGCCCTACAGCAACAACCATCTTCTCCTCAGCCCCACAGCAGCAGCCCTCTCATCCTCTCAGCCCTACAGCAACAACCATCTTCTCCTCAGCCCCACAACAGCAGCCCTCTCCTCCTCTCAGCCCTACAGCAGCAACCAACTTCTCCTCTCCGCCCGACAGCAACATCGATCTTCTCCTCAGGGCCGCAACAGCAGCAGCCAGCTCCCATTCCAGCCCCTACCAGCTTCTCTACTAGCCCCACAGCAACTCCTCCCTCAGCCCATAACAGCTAGCAAGCTACTAGCTTCCTCCTCAGCCCCTACCAGCTCCCACAGTCCTCCTCCAGCCTCCAGCCTTCTTTCATTTTCCAAAGCAGTCCTAATTTAAGGTAAGAAATGGAAAAGAAAAGAACTGAAATTTTTTCCTTTTGTGCTTAATCCTAAGTATAATAATAATAAATAATAATATTAACATCTCAAATACATCGTTCACATTATCATAATGGATAACAGTGAAAATATAAATAAAGATGTCTATTATATTTTTAATCAATCAATTTAATTCTTCTTTTATTCTTTTATTAAATGTAAAGCTTATCATATTAATACGATAAGATTACATAAAATGACTAAATAAAGATTTATATCATTATGAGAATATGAAAGAATAAAGACAAGAAAGAAGAATGTAAATCCTTAAAAAAAAAGAAAAAAAAGTAATAATATTCCTTAAATCATTGGCTAAATACTAAAATATCGGAAACTTAAAATGCAGATTGAGCGAACTATCACTCATCCAAACTTAAAGGACAAAAGGTACCCAGTATATGACATGTATTACATTTTGTATTTTTTATTACTGCTTTGCTTCACTTAAATTGCTTCGAGCCAAATTTTTTTTTGAAGTTTGGTTGGTTGTTCGGAACCAACGTGGTAACATTCGTGGGTTATTGAAAAAATGACATCAGTAACATTAATACTTGGTTGGTTGTTAGAAACCAACATCCTTTTCATTCGTGGCCAGTTACTGGAAAGAAGACATCAGTAACAACATTCGTGGCAGTTACTGGAAAAACGACATCAGTAACCTGCATTTTTGTGCTAATATCCTTTGCAGGAAATATATTATTTCATTTGCGCTTTTACCTTAATATTTTCCTGCATCTCTTTCGCAAATCGCATTTCTGCTATTATAAAATGTAATACTGCATTGATTACTATGGCACTTAGAGTACTCTCTAATTACTGGGAATTCCAATCCCGGTATTGTTTGTTGTACAATACCAGGTCAGGTACTTCTGGAAGAGCTTAAATAAGAACCCTAATGCTTAAAATTTTCAATCTGCAAATGGATCTACGACGGCGCTATTTTTGCTTATATTTTATATTATATTTATTTTTCGCTTTTGTACGATGAGTACGATGTCAGATCTTGTAATATGAAGTTTGAAATAAATGAGAAATGTCTTATATTTTTATGTGTCCCTTTTCTCATTACTCAATATGATCATGCGGTAAGTAAACATCCGATGTCAGAATGGTTTCCGCTAAACCGGCATCGGGCTATCACAGTTGTTGTCTTTGAATCACAAGGAATTCATTAAACTTGATATCCCAGTGACGGAATCCTTAGTTTAATCCATGGATTGTCCAACACTTATATGATTTGTCTGTTTAAAAGTTGCATGCTACCAAAAGCAACATTTGCACCATAAATTTCTTTAAAATCTCGTACTGGTGGAATGCATTTTTGCAAAAGTGAGCTAGCTTTGAAATTTCTTATGAAATAAAAAAATATTAACAAATAAGTAGTTTAATATTAAACATAATTGCATATTAACATTGTTTCATGTAACAACTCTTCCAAAATCTTTTCACTTGCCAATGAAAGATGCAATAAATCATCCCAAATCCAACTTCTTAAAGATAACTAATGAATATACCTAAAATCTGCCTTTATTTATTTGTAATGGGTTATGACCATTGCCTGTGTACGAACATCTCGATTGCCAATTTAGGGTTGCAATTATGTATGACCAAGCTCTTGTCTTCGTTTGGATATTATTCATTAATACCATACCAAATACTTGGTTATAGTATTCCTGACTATTTGGCTGACCTACTTGAATTTTTGTTGTTTTCTTGGGACATAACATTACTATATGAAGCTCTTGGTCTAAGGGTTGATGCTAATCTAATAGACCTCTGATACTCTTTATTGTTGTTATATACTAAAAACCCACAATTAGATATAGATCTCATCTCATTATAATAAAGTACATGCTGCTAAAATAAGGTTTTATATACGATATAACTCTATATAATGTATGTATGTGGTGTTCAACAAAAGCTTATTTGAATATTTTTATCTATTAGGTTATTTGATGACTCATGATCACTCATTATCTTGTAGTTTTCCTTGTTTGAACTGAATGAATATTTGGATTTATTGGTCTGATTTAATATTTGGTTAAACTTTCATTTTGTTTGAAATGGTAAAATGTTCATCTTTCCAAATTGTAGCATACTCCTGGATTTTAAGTAGTCAGATTTTACATTCTTTTTTACTATAACTTAAAAAGGAAGCCTTAATTTAATGCAATTTTGTTTGTAAACAACAATAACAACACCAACACTATGCCTTAGTCCCATTAGGTGGTGCCGGCCACATGAATCTTTTGTTTCCATTGTGCATGATCTTATAGAAACCCTTCCCCAAGTTCTGAATAAAGAAAATCTCTTCCAATGATTTTTTTCCATATCTTTTTTGATCATTCTCTAGCTCTTTTAACATGGCAAAATTCATATATTAAAATTTTCTAATAGGGGAAGAAAGTAGTCTACGCTTAATATACCCAAACAATCTAAAATAATATTCTCTAATCTTATCCACTGTTGGAGCCACTCCAACCTTGCTACAAAAAACTCATTTCTCATTCTATTTTTCAAGTATACCACTCATCCACCGTAGCATCCTCATCTCTATAATACTTCTTTTATCAGTAAGATTTTTCTTTCTTGGCCAACATGCACCCATATAGTTTAACCGATTGTATAGTTACTTTATATAAAATTTTATTTGATTTTGTGTGGGATTTTTTGACCGCATAACACTTCAAAATTGCTCCTCCATTTCTTCCAACCAGCTTAAATCTTATTAATCACATTGCTCTCTTCTACTACGGTTAAACATACACTCCATATATTTTGTTATAGATCTACTAAGAGTAAGACAAATTTTTAGATTATAAAGTAGTCATCCATAACTCAAATTTGATTTTTACAGAATTGAGAAAATTCAAGACAGTACTCCTTGAGCTACAAAAGCTTAGAAGGCTAGCTGGCTGAGAAGCCATTTCTTAAAGACTCTAGTCGACCCTGATGAACATTTGGGAAGAAGGACATGTGCCAAGTTGATTTTCCATTGAATGTTATGTAGAAGGGGAACTTGGGTCAGTGACAAGAATTTTTAAAGAAGCGTCAATCAGCACACTGACAAGATGTGATATATAGACGAATAATTCAATTGCACATTGTACTGATTTCTCCACTTGTAGCACTTCAAGCTACGCTTACACAACAGGCAATGAAAATTCAAGAACACAAAACAATCTAAGCAATTCACAAACACAAATCAAAATAATGCATATCCTGATCCCAAGATTTTTATGCAGAAAACCTCGAGGTTGAAAAAAAGTATGGAGCCAACCTCACAAAAAAAATTCATTAAAATGTTACACACTTATACAACAGCTCAGAGCTCACTTAGCTTTAAGAAGAAAATGAAACTTCTTTCCTCCATTTGTAGCAGCTAAACACCCTTTAGATGCAATAAATCTCTCACATAATCCTAAGCAAAATGTTGTCTTATATACCCTAAGCATCCTGGGTCCCAAACAGACCAAACAAACTTTAAAACTCCTACCTAGATTTCATTGAAGTTTATCTTTTCTTTTCCGAATGATCTTGTGATTTTGGTAGATCCAAAACCTGTACCCAAATTTGTCGGAACTGTATTTGATGAATGTGCATTCCAGCACCTTAGGATCCAACTTGCTTGAATCTCCCTCATCAACATGAACATATGTAGAGCAACTAAACACTTCGAGATAAGATAGGCTTAGCCTTTTACCACTCCAACTTTAGTGATCCAACTTTCTTCCTTTACTGGCACTAATGTGCCGCGATTAATTAAATGAATCGCTGTGCTTACCGCATATGGCCATAATTCTTTGGGCAAACTCGCATGTAATTGTATACATGTGGCATGTTCCGTGATTGTTTGGTTCATTCGTTTGGTTACGCCATTTTGTTGTGGAGTTCTTGGGACTGAGAACTCTCTTCTAGTTCCTTTCTCAGCGCAAAAGTTTTTGAACTCCATGTCACTATACTTGTCGCCAGTATCGGAGCTTAAGCACTCCATCTCGAGTCCGGTCTTAGTCTCGGCCGCAACTAGCCATCTTATGAATATTTCAAATACATCCAATTTCTTTTTAAAAAAATTTACCATATTTTCTACGTGTGGCCATCAATGAAGGTGGCAAAATTATTTGAACCATCTAAGAAACTTGAGCTGAACCCTAGATGCCCATATGCACCAATTCTAGTTTCTACTCCTTTGGTTATTGTCCAGCTTTCATAAATCTAATCTTTTTCATTTTGCCTGCTCAATCTTCACATAAATCTAACTCAATGGTATTCAACCAAGGAATTTTAACTTGCTAGAGGGATTTCAATCCTCTTTCGCTCATGTGTTTGAGCCTTTGGTGTCATTAGATACAACTCCTCTCCCCATCACCGCCACTAATGTGCCCTTGGTTACCTTCCATGAATTCCCCTTAAATGTTGTGCAATACTAAGCTCTAGCTAACTGGCTCGTTGAGACTAGGTTTCTCTTCAAAGTTGACACGTGTCGAACTTCTTTAAGCTGCCATATTGAACAATTTGACAATCTGATATCAACATCTTCTTTGTTGGCAATGTCACATGCTTTATCGTCTCTGAGGTAGACTCTCAAAGTCACTTGCAACATAAGGCTTGAACATATAATTTTTGGGTATGGTGTGAAACGATGTGTCAGAATCCACCGCCTAGGATTCGATATTGTCCAATGACAAAATCAGTGCATTCAGGAGACCATTTCCATTACATTGGCTGCTTCCTGGTGACCCACAATTGCACCTTTTTGGGTGTTGTGCATTTCTTTTTTCAATGCCCTTTCTTCCCGCAATTCCAGAATTTGACGTGACCCTTTAAGTTGGGTTTCCCTTTCCAAGACTTGGACCGATATCTGCTTGCAGTTTGGTCCATGTTTCCTTTTCATCTAAGTTCAGAGTTGAGGTTGACGCCTCACTATTTTGATCTTCTTCAAACTTTTTCATTCAAAATTAAACCCACAATATTATCAAACTTTAAAGGTACATTTCCTGAGTAGTTACTGACCACTGTGACAAAATTATCCCAATTATTTGTCAATGATGAAAGCAACAACACACCTTAACTTCATCTACAAAATTAATGCTCATTTATTAAAATTATTTTGATGCTTTGTCACAGAGCCACCGTCCACCTTTTTCATCAAGAAAATTTTATACTATGCTAAAGGTTCTCATACATCCTAGCACATTCATCAAATCAATCATGGTCTTTTCATTGATCATATTAAATGTAACATAGGATGCAAGGGATAAACGAACCAAACCAAGGATTGTTTTAGCCAAAAAATTTCATTTTCTTCGCTCATGTCGAAGGGTCTCCTCTTCATTCCTCTGAGCTGTTGGTACATCTTCTTTTGATAAAGGAGGTCTTCTATCTGCATCTTCCAAGTGCAAAATTTGTCCCGTTGAACTTATCGTTCTTATATCTTGCTTCATTCGCCATTGCTCCCAGTGGGACTTTACTTAAACTCAAAGAACGCTCTGATACTAGTTGTTATGATATGTAGATGAAGAACTTGAACGTACACCTCACTTAGTTCTCCCACTTGCCGCACTTCAAGCTATGGTTACACAAGCAAAGGTAATGCAAGAACACAAAACAACTCCAAGCATTTCATACATAGCACAAAATATGCATAGTCAAATGCATAAGATATTTACGTAGAAAATCCCATGCTGGGAAAAAATCATGGAGCCACTATCACGAAGAGAATCCCCTTAAGTGAATGAGAATGTAAAAACTTACACAACACCTTAGAGTTCTCCTAGAAGAAGATGAAACTTCTCTCCTCCAACTCAACCAGCCACACACCCCTTAGATGCAATAAATCTCTCTCATAACTCTAAGACAATGTTTCCTTATATACCCCAATCATTTTGGCCCCCAAAAGGGCCAAACAACCCTTAAAATCCCGATTTTGCCCTGCTTGGCTGGGTGCCCCAAGCACCGGGCCTACTGTCCCTGGGCTTGTTAAGCTCTGACTCCGACACGCCCAAACGTCAAAGCTCCAGTTAGTTATGGACTCCATAATAGTGGGCACTTGGGTGTGCCCAAGCGCTGCCCCTTCGGTCCGTTTTTCAGATGTCTCATGTCCAGAGTTTGGGTGCGCCCAGACGCCCAAGCCTTGGTCCTCAGGGGTTTATTAGCTAGAATCTCCATGGCGCTTGGGTGGGCCCAAGCTTTAGTAACTAGGAAATTCTGCTTAGTTCTTCACAGCGCTTGGACGCCCAGGAGCTCAAGTTTTGGTTGGTTTATTTTGTTGCAAATTGCTCTGATGCCCTCAAGTGTCGGCATTTTGGCTGCTTCTTTTTGTCTCGTGCCCAAGCGCCCTAAGGAGGTTCTTTGATTGTTTTGAGCCCGTTCTTTGTTCGAATGATGTCCAAGTTGACTTTCAGCCTTCATGTGTTCATTCTGACACACTCAAGGCTCCATTGCACAGCACAAGAGCCATTGCATGCTGAGCAAAAGGACAAATCATGGTGTTGGCAGAAGTTGTGAGAGATTAATTTGATTGTAATAATTACCAATCAGTGGGAAGTCCATAACGACAAATATTGACAAGCAACTAATAGGCAATGCCAGTTGAAAATCAGCTGATTAGAAATCAGTCGACGATCCAGGTCAACAATCTGCTGGCTACAAGGAACAACATCCTTTTTTGCTTGAGAAATAACTTGGGCCTAGCTCGATGGGTGGTATCTCTTGAGAAAATATAAAAATTTCTCAAGCGCTTTTGGCTAAAACCTGAGATCTACTTGAGAATGTTATCATTTTCTTGAGCCTCCGCTTGCCACCATAGGAAAGTCGGAGGACATTATAACAAAATCACTACAAGTTTCAAACAGAGTAGCTGATCAAATATTAGGCCAATAAGTCACATTATAGTTTGTTAGTTACTTTATTATATTATTTACTGTTATACCCATAGCAAGTGACTTTAAATAGCTGATTGTTTTGTAATTATAGCTTTTGATATTTGGTATAAAATTGCACCCTCTTTTATTTTCTTCTATCTTCTTGTGTGCTTCATGTTCTTCTCTCTAATTTTTATTTTCATTATATCTAGCTTGAATCGGCTATTGCTCGACAAGCCAATCAATCGATACTTAGCAAATTAGTTTGGTACATAGTGGAAGGTTTGTGATGGAGACTGTTGTGTCTAGTGTTGACCTATGAAGGCTATAAAACTCGCCAAGAAAGTCTGAATACCTTGAGAAAACTTAAAGAAGAATAAAAAAATTGAAACCGGTTGACATGACTATGGTTGCGTTGTTGAAGTTAGCAATGATGATGGAGGCATTCATGCAAATGCAAACATGGATGCAAGTGCCATGCAGATGCAAAAACGGGGCATTTGGGATCATTTCAATCAGAGTGGGCCCAAGTTACTAAGACATGACACATTGGTTGTGATGTTGGGTGAAGTTGATCGCTCTATTAGGAGACAGATTTCCTTGAGAACATAATCAAAGATTGGTCTAATCATCCAAAGAACCCAGCCGAGAAGAAGCTCCTCAATTGCCACTGAGCCACAAATGCCAACAAGTGATTTTTTTAATCAATGTGTTAAACATAAATCAAGTACGCTTTTTTTAATTAGTTTATAATTAAAACATTAATTAACAAATTATAGTCAAAATGTTTAACTACTAATATAACTATTAATTCATATGTTTATTTTTAATTAGCTTCATTAATTGCTATTTAATTATGCTACTTACATTATATAAGCTAAATTGGATAAGCTGGGCTAAGCAGAGAGAGAGAATGCTAAGCTAAGCTGAGAGATAGAGCTATACTTAGCCGAGAGAAAGAGCTAAGCGATTGACAATATTTCGCAAGTTTCAAAAGCTTAAAAGGCTATTTGTCTATGGAGCCAAGACTCCATCCAACCCTGACGAGCACTCACAAAGAACTTATGTCAAGTCGATGAGCCTTTGATTGCTGTGTAGATGGGCTGATTGGGTCGACAATTAAACCCATTACTAAAAAGCTGATTGGAACACTGATAAGAGCCATTTCTTACCGTGAAGAGCTGATCAAGGCATTGACAGTAGAAGTTGACAAGAACTTAGGAAATAAAAACTTGGCAAACTTTGAAGATTAGCAACCAGCAGGGAGTTCACAATGACAGTTTGCTAACAACCAGCTTGTCAGCAGTGCCAAATGGTGCTTTTTATGCTAGAAAATTGTTGCAATCTTCATTGGTGTTCTGCTGATTTGAAGGAACAGCTTGCAAATTAGGATGGGATACCCATTTGGGAAAATATACAAATTGCTTAAGCGACTTTAGCTTAGGCCAAGACCCAAGGCCTCTACTTGGGAAAGTTATTTTCTTGTATAACCACCATGTACCATCATAGGAAGGGTGATGAACATTCATTTTTAAAAATAAAAGGCTAAGAACACTGCAACAAACTTGCTACATGCCATACATGATGGGAGTGATTGAGTGGCCATTAGGTCAACATGTCATATTCTAGTCTGTTAGAAAACTTTATTAGGTAGTTTACTGTTTTACCAATTGCTGTTGATTATAAATAGCTGATTGCAAATTATAAGTACAGCTTTTTGATACTGGAATAAAAATCTGCCTCTTTTTTCTTGAAAGGGCATTCAGACCATGATATTAAATAAAACACAAGAAATTACAAGAATAATAAATTAAAAAAGGATAAAACAATGAAACTATCCCATATTACCCAAAATGGACACCAATTCCCCTGGCAATGCATGCCCCCCCTAAAAGTAAAGTTCCTGCAGCATGTGCTAAAAAATTCGCCATGTGGTAATCAAGTGAACGGCAATAAGGCAAAAAAATTCGCCATGTGGTAATCAAAGTTCCTGGCAATACGGCATTTTTCTATTAAAAAACAAAACATTGTGATAATCAAGTGAAAAGAACAAAAGCTCCAGTTGGCTGACTTCTTTAAATTCTTCCATTTCTCCTGCGTGGGTCTCTTATCCTTTGCTTCCGGGTTTTCACATTTTCATTACATCTTTTGGACTTACCTACAGCATGGCCAGCTCATTGGCCAATATTGAAGGGTTCAGAGAACGCTATTGCCTTAGCCTTCAAACATTATTTCTCATATTATGGAAACATAATATGATCGAATATTATCAGATCACGTATGGTTGAATTTTTAATTGATTCTTGGTATGCATAAACTGTTATAATTTGATCTAGGAACAATAATGTCCTGTAATGATCCTGCGCTAGAAATCTCTTGTAATTGTAAAATTGTATTTATATCATCCTGTTTGTGTTCATATTAGTATATAAGAAATTACCACGTAGGTTTTCTTAATATTTTCTTCAAAACGCTTAGAAGCTTTGCAAATTTTTTTCATTGGGCTTTCTGAGGCTGAAGTTTTCATTGAAAGGCTTACTAACTGTGGAAGTTTTTTTTAGGTTGTGCTGGATGACATTTTAAATTATCCAAGTTGCATCTTAGTATTATGGGTTCGGCAGATTGGCTTAAAACAATCCTTGGCAAGAGAACAACAAAACATAACAGATCAAAACAAATAAGGGTAACTGTTGAACTTTATGTAGTTGTTTTTCTTGCCTGTTGATGTGATTACTTCCTTATTTGGAGCTTTTCTATATCATATTTTACACAGAGTAGCTACCTCTTATTGTATAATTTTATTTGTAATACAACTAAATTATTGAAGGTTGAACAACAAGTAGTTCAATTCAAAATATTTTCTCTAAAAAAAAGAACTTCTAGTCAGAAGAAATATTTAAGTATAATATGAAGGAAAATAAAAGAATTTCATTCGTTGTTTATCTCAATTGCATTTCGATCAATGTATGGCTCGAACCCAGACACAAAACATACAGTTAGGATACTTTACTTTTAGATAGATAATACTCTTTGCTTACAGCATTTCTCATTATATATCACTATATATTTAATTACTTAAATTTAAACAATTGAAATGTCAAAATTTGAATCTCCTTTTTAGTTATTGAATTCAAAAATCTATGATGAACAGTAAGATGTTTGTGATAACAAAATGCCTCTAACAATATTCTTAAATCTTCTTAGTTTCTCTTTGTCACACTTGAATTATTTAAGATATCAATACAAGCTTTCTCACACTTCTTAAAATGTTTTTATTGAAGTTTGATAGAGGCTTGGAGGAAAGCTGTTAGGGTTGTTTAATTGGTGTGAAGCAACTTACAATATTGAAATAGGAGGATATGCGTTTTTGACTCTCTTATAAATTTTCTCTCACTTTGCTTTGGAAAGACGAAGTGCGGCAATATACAACATGTTGGAGGAGAAATATGTTCTTACATAAATCTCTTGTTTTTAAATGTCTCTCTCCTTTTATTTATACTTTTGTGAAGAATGTAAGGATATATGATTAAAAGATGCACTTGTTCTCTATATTTGAAGCTTAGTTATAGACGTTTCATCAATATATGTGGTTGGCCAAAGTATTGAATAACTTGTCTAGTGAATGGTGGAAATTGGAAGATGCTATTTTCCAACCTACAACTTCCTTGCTTTTTTATCTTCTTTTCCTTTGACTTAGTTGAGTATTTTTCATCATTTTCACATTTGAAATGGTCAAATGATATATAATGTTTCTAATTAGCAGTCCTAATGATGTTGAAAAAACTTGGTAAACATAAGATGATGTAGAATGTATTTTCAAAACATAGGCAAAATTTGATTTCTTAGAATTTTGCATTTTTAAAACTCAAATGACCAATTAAGAAGATATCATCTTCTATAAAATTGTAGATCTTTCTCTTAACTTTCCAACAAGTACTTGAACATTAAGTTTTGTTAAAATGTTAAAAAGTTATGACCATTTTAGTAAGACATGTTAACAATTTTGGTTGACGTCAGTGTCATCTTTCACACAGAATAGAACTTTTTCAAAAAAGGCATACATTTTTTTTCTCATTCATATATTTCTTGGTTTTTGTTATTATCACATGTTTCATAATAAGAAGGCTTTGAATTTTTATTATATGATAAAATATATTTTACTCTAGTAATTCAAGAATACTTCTCTGTAAAATAATTTTCACCATCTTTTATTCTTTAAAGAAAATATGAATACTTCATTTTGGTTTCTTGATTACATGCCCCTTAGTGTATAAGTATTTTTACTCATGTAAAAATACTTTTGATCAATGAGTTTTCTTGACTAGCTTTTGATTAACATTGTTTCCCCATATTGATGTCCAATTTGTTGAGATTTTATTTTTCTTTTTTTATTTTTTTTATTTTGTTTTTCCCAAGCTATACTTGGGTATATATTTATTTGATAGAGTGAGAAAATCAAGGATAATTCACTCACTTATCTTAGTTGAGGTTATAGAAGTATTTTAGTTTTATTCTTTCTTTAATACTTCTTTTCTATCATTAGTTTTGATGGCTAAGTTGGCCTTGGTCTTCGTAGTCATTGCTTTGTTGTTCTCTCTCCCATTGATGCCTGGTAGAAAGAGTGGCTGCTTTATTTTCTTCAAATTGCTTCATTGTTCTGATAATTATTGATGCTGGGGTAGTATGAAGTTTGATAGCAGTTCAATCTCCTCTCAACTTTTCTTTGTGCTAAGTTTGCAATCAACTCTTCTTATTTTGGCACTCATCAAAGGTCAAGTTTTGTTCTTATTTCCAATAATCCTTCCTTGCTTTTAACAGTAATAATCTTCTTCTTCTCCTTTTCTTTGGTGATGCTCAATTAATATGAAAGACTTTTTTTATTTAATCTCTTTTTTTTAGAAAGTAGTATTCGGTTGTTGTTTGTTTACCAAGTGATGCCCACTTGATTCTTATTTACCAATCTCCCTTTTCAAATTGTTGCCTATATCGGAAAAGGGTTGATTTTCTTCTTTTTCATTCAGCATTTTAATATTTGTAAGGGAATTTCTTCAATTATTGTAATTGAATCTTCAATGATGATGCGTTCCTCATTAGATGGCTTTGGTATGTGCCCATCTTCTGATGCACTTTCTTAATTTTTCTAGTACCAACCTCTTGCTGGTAAAAATGTAAGTTTATATATGTAAGTTCTTATATATTGGAACTTCTTTGTTACATAAGTATCCCAACTTTGTAGCCATTTGGTTTTTTGGTTTTGGAGGCTTTACTTGTGCAACCATGTTATCTCTTGGTATGCTTTGTTCACTTGTTGGCGAAGAGAAACACTTTTGTTGAAGATTTTGACTGATTGCTAGCTTTGAACATCATTCTATGAATACAATTATGTATTTGTCTTTCAGAATATCTATTTATATTCCATTCATAAATTCTAGTGCCATCATAGGTCGTCTGTAATTGTAAGTCATTTTCTTCAAATAGAACATCAATGGGTGTTGGTCTTTTATAATAATGTCTATCCAAGGATTTTGGTGGATAATTGAACTTATTGATGTTTAGGTTGTCTTCCTTCTGTAATTCGGAGAATTGTTGTTTAATATTTTTGAGATTTTTTTTTCATAAATTCTTCTATCTAAATATTCATAATCATTTTCTTTGGTTTGTATATTTTTTCCTTCAATCCTATTGATCAATTCATCCATTTTGGCGGATGTTGATCCTAAATTATAATTTGTAATATTGGAAGGTGGTTTTAGGGAAGGGTGATCCCTGATTATTATTGATTTTCTTTTATCAATATTTTTTTTTATTTTCTTCGTTCAATTATTCTACTTTCTCTTAAAGAGAAAATAGATAACTAGTAATGATTTTTAGAGTACTATTTGTGAAATTTATTTGTTTGGCGATTGTCTGAAAGTCTTTTAAAATAGCTGATACATGCTCGTAGGCTTGCATTTCTAAACTATTTTTTATGTAATTATATGCTGTGAAAGGAGGATATATTGATTTTATTAGCTCTTCTTTTGTAGTTTTCCATTCTCTCTGGATAATATTTATCTATTGAGTTAAATTTTTTGTAAACTTAGTTACAAATGGAATTGTTGGTTTCCCTAATTGATTTATTGCCTTAAGATATAGGTAATAATTCTCAACTAATTATTTTCTCTGATTTTAAAAGGATGTTTTTCCGTACCATTTTCTAAAGCTTTTATATTTTGATTGTTGAAAATTTGCATTTGCAAATTTTCTAATGTTGCTTCCTGGTTTGTAGTCCATCAACACTAAAATTTCGTTCGGATTGGAAGGAAGGATAATTTTCTTCTTCATTAGTTGGATTTAAGAATCTATTATTTGAAACTCAAATATTTTCTGTTGGAGGTTCAACATTATCATTTTCCATTGGGTTTCATTGTTTGAAGAAGTTTCGGAAGGAATCGTTGTGGATGGGATGCTTATCCTAGGAATTGTAATCGATCTTCTAGGTGTAAATCTGATTTGGACATCTCCATCATTATTTTGAAATATCTGTTCGATATTTATTGGTTTTGGCATAATAGTTGTGGTTAATGTCCATTGTTCAGGGAATGTAACTTCATTCCATTTAATAACCTTATTTGTGGCTATATGTGATGCTATTAAATTTGTTTCAATCATAGTTGTTCTATCGGTTGATAGATTTAAATTTTGAATATTAGGTTTTAAAGTATTCATTACTTTAAAATGTATTATGTATAATAAAGTTATAGTTTTCGAACCTTGCATGAAATCATAGCATGTAGTTTAATAAACAATTTATTAGCTTCAAATAAATTTATGTCGGATGTAGATAAGCTGAAATTTGGATAAGTATTAAAGTATATTGTTCCATGACATAAACTCGTATAAAAATATATAAAAAATTAGATGTAATCTTACCCCATAATTTACTCAAAATACCATACTCTATATTTTGCTTTATTTCAAACAAAAAAATCTAATTCTTGAAAAACTACAAATTAAGAATAAAGTAATCCAATTACACTATAATCAGATTACAATGTAATCAGGTTACTTTACACCTAGCTTTTCTTATGTCAATCCAACACCAATACTTTCATAGTATACCGTCGCTATATTTGTTGACTCCTAAAGTTGCGCCTCATTATACTATCAAAAAACCATCATCCAATCCCATAAGCACACTATCACTTATAAACCTACATACCATCGAACATAATCATACCAAATATGATCTTTTCATTACTAAATCGTCCTCACTACATATCAAACTAATTGATTGTTTTTAGTTTTTGGATTAAGCCTCTTAAAAGATTGACAAAAAACAATTAGAACCAAGTATTTTGGAGTTCAAGAAATTTGTTGCATGACAAAAAAGATAATTCTATTTTTTAATCTTGCGCATCATAATTGTATATCAACATAAAAATGAAAAGAAAAGAAAACAATCAAAATTGAAAAGTTTTTTTATGGGTAGTTTCAAACAAAGAAATTCATTTTTGAAAACTTGGTGTATGTGATTGAGAGTTCATGAAAGTCATCATCCTTAAAAAAATTTGGAGAATCAAGTATGTGTAAACATATTTGAATTTTGTTTCAATCAGGAAATTCAATTTAAATATCATTGTTATTTCTTAATTAGTTATTGTTTTAAATTTAAAATATATTGGCAAGAGTCATGTGGGTCAAGAGTCGATCAATTTCTCAATTCAATGCCATTTGAAAACCTTCAAGCAAGAAAGAAAATTGTATCAGCAGTAACTTGGACAAATTAATTCTCTTAAATATCTTATATGTATATATTATTCCCTCTTCTTTCTATGTTTGTTTTTCTTCTTATACGTATATATTATTTCCCTCTTTTTCCTAATATATGTATATATTCTTTCTCATTTTATTTTTTTCCTCTTTTTCCTCTCTAGTTGTTTTTCGCCCCCCCCCCCCCCCTCCAAACCTGTCAGCATCCTACTGTCCCAATCAGTTGCAGCACAATTAACAACTTTGAAATCTGAATCTTCAAGAGCAGCTTTTTTTTAATTTAAAAATGTTTATTAATGCACTGAAATCATCAAGAACCACCACAGATTTTAAAATTGCTCATTTCACTAAAGTCATCACTGAAATAATTTTTTTTCCTTCTTGCCGTTCCTGTTTAAGAACCACATTTTATATAAATGCAAGATTGCAACCAGTAACAAATGTTAGAGTGGATTAATCAAGTAAGAAAGACTTCTAAGTTTCTGAAAAAGATTTGTAGCTCTTCAGTTCAACTAACCGAGACAAACACATCAGGAGGCTTCACCTGTCGTCGGTAGCCTATTATGAATGGCAACTGCTGACCTAGGGTTGCAACTGACAACCACCAAGACAAAGCATGGCGGCACACACAAGTAAACTCTGTAACACTAACTTCATTTTCAGAATAAAAAGAGTTGTGACTATCAGCAGCTTCTTTAACCATGTAAATTTATGTTTAGTGTGTTATTACTTTTCTTTTTTCTTCTTTCTTTTGTTGCTTAGCATTATTCCGTAAACAACTCTATTAAGAAAAACTGTTTCTGCTTTGCTAGGTTTGTGAAATTGATCATGAAAAATCTCTTGTAGTGTAGTTTGCTAAATATGCCAGTAGCATCACCCTTATTCCAGTTATTCACCTTGTTTTTATTGAGTGATTTGAGTACTCATATCATCTCCAATGCATTTAATTATTTCTTTTATTGCATTGCGTTTTTCATGATTCTAGGTTTGCTGTTTTCTTATTGAGACTTCTCTCTCCGGATAACAAATGTCAGGGATCTGTTAGTGACCATTCAAATGAATCCAAGTTGAAAAGCAAGCCCGAAAAATCTTCAAATAAATTAGATAATGGCTCATTCTGTAGAAATAATCTGGGAGATTCTGGTTTGATTAATGAGGAGATAGCAGCTATTCGAATACAAAATGCATTTCGAGGCTTCCAGGTTGGTGATCATTTTTTTTATTCTCTTAACTTTTGATTTCAACCTTTATCTGGAATGGATAGAAATTTTCTTTAAATTATGTAGTTGCTGGTAGGATCATAAACGTTCATTTTCTTTTCAGCCAGGTAGTATAATGCTAATTTCAACATTAGATTGTGAGTGACAATGCAAATGTCAACAAGGGATCAAGCAATTGGTACAATCATAAAAGATTAACCAAAATGGTTCTGAAATTGTCTGCTATCTCTTACACCGCAATGTCATAAGATTTTGAAATGAAGATTTAAAAGGTCATCAAGGCTAAAATATCTAACGTGAAAGTAATCTTTGAACGTGAGTGATGGTTTAGGGTTACTCTTTCTTTTGGTTATTGATTTAATATTATAGGCTTTGGCCAGTTTTCGCATAAAAGGTTAGGCTCAGATAGATATTGGGGGTTTGTTTTCGAGCCTTTGCATTCTTATTTTGCTCTTAATTATTGGTAACTCCGTCTATTCTCTTATTGATCAATTTTCAAATTGGCAAGAGTTTTGCCATATGCAATCAAATTGATGCTGGAAAATGTGGTCATTTACTTGCAAATTCTTTTTGCAGGCTAAAAAATTTTTGCACCAGCTGAAAGGAATGCGGAAATTGAGTGTCATATCTAATGGAGGTTCTCATAAAAGGCAGATATCCTTCACTTCACAGTTAGTCAAATCCTGGAGCAAGATACAAACAGAAATAAGAAATCGGCGTGCTTCTATGGTTTCAAAAGGCCGCATTAAGCTAAAGAAACTTGAAAGTCAAGTGAAGCTTGAGGCCAAACTTCATGACTTGGAAGTTTGTTTGCTTTTCTCTTCTTTCAATTCAGCCTTTTAATTTGTTCAATCACTATACTTTGAGAGAGTATTATATGTTCAATTTAGATCTTCTTGGAGTTACTTTTTGTCAAGGTGCATCATTTTCTTTTATTTTTGAAGCTAAAGTTGAATTCTTATTAATGAAGGAAAAAATGATTGCAAACTAAGCTACTTGGGTAATACAACTCATGGCCCGAAGTAAAGCCAAAATCTCTTAAAAAGCAAAAATTGTGCCCTATTAATTTTGTGACCTCACAATCGTGTTCATATTTTAATAATATAAACATTATTATGAACTTGCAAAAAATTTTATTGAGTATTGTTGTAAGTTAAAAAAAATTGTTATGAGTTTGCGGCTTCAGATCTAGGTAACAACTCTTATATTTGTATGATTTAGTTAAGGAATTTTATTTTAGTTGTATAAATATAAAATAGCACAAGTGAGTTCAAAAGCTTGAAAATTTAGTTTGCATAACAAATAAAAAATGTCCTTCTTAGGAAACAATAATTCATTTACTTTCTTAGTAATATTCCAAGCAATTTATACAAACTCATTTGAATGCTAAGCCAACTTTAAGACTTATTAGTCAGCATGATAATTGCACAAAAATTGCTTTATTGACAATCTAAACAATCATTCAAGACATTCCATGTGATAGACATTTTCAACTAGGAAATTATTTGATCGTTGATGAAGTTACATGAACCATCTAGGAAATTCATACAAAATTTTTGTATAACTAAAAGCATAATGGCTAATTAACTCATTAAAGATTGTGATAAATATCCCCAAACTAATTAAAAATGAACCAAGTCTAAAGTTTTATTTTCTCAACTATAAGTGCAACAAACAGTATGAAATTGTAGTCCCATTAAGTGAGATTATCTCATGAATTTTTTGTGTCCACTATGCTTGATAAAAAACAACTCCTCTTAGATCCAATTATGCGAAACATCCTTAATAGTTTGTTGCATTGTCTCCTTGGCCTCTATTCTTTTTTAACCTGAAAAATTTATCAACTTAGCTTTCATTATTGGGGCATATATTTAACCATTATTTTGTATGATAAGTCCAAGATAAGTGAATTTCTTTTTTTTCTTGATAAATATGATCTTCTATTGTCATATCATTAATATTCTACTTTTTATGAATTCTATTTAACCATTATTTTGTATGAATTTTTGCACCCTGAAGATGATGGTAACTCTCCTAATGATGTAGATGTTAATTTTCTTACTAAAAAATGTTGGTTCCAAAAGGTTAACTCATTCAAAGTTTTCTAAATGTTGTTAATGCATATTCTTTGCTGGAAATATTAGATGTTTTGGGAATACCTCTTCTAATAAATTTAAACATATTTGTTTTGAAAATAAAACTAATATTATTGCAATAGAACCTAAAATTAACATGAATTTGAGTTCTAAAATTTGCTGATTTGGTAAAGCTCTCTGCTCTGATAGCAATAAAGTTAGGGTGTTTTACAAATCTAGTTGGGAGGCTGAGTTATTACTAATGTGACCAAGCTATCCACATTAGATTTAATAATGTCAAGCATTCAATTTAATGCAACTTTTGTGCATGGGGGAAATATTAGAAGTGAAAGAGCTAGACTTTGGACTTGTGAAGAACTTTAGTAATAATAACCCACCATGAATTGTGGTAGGGGATTTTAATGCAGTCATTCAACATAATGAGTACAAAGGATATGCGCACAATCACTTTTTATCTACTCTAGCTTTTAATTCTGTTATTCTTGATTGTGAGCTGGATGATGTAAAATACTTTGCTCTTTTTATCTGGTCTAATAGTGGGAAATTTTGTTAGGCTTGATAGATTCCTTATTAATAATGCTTGGCTTAATACTTTTGTCATGTTAAAACTACACCAAAATTCTTCAACTTCTCATCACAATGCCATCAGTTTTAAATCTTGTAAAGACAACAAGGCTTGCCCTAATTCCTTAGATTTCAACTTTCTTAGATAAATTAAGATGATTGTGAAAAAACTATTACTGGCTTAAGTCTTAGAGCCAACGAATTTCGTCAAGCATTTTGGTGTTTAGCTCTCCTAATATTGTACGTTGATTTATGTGGTCTGTATCTTAGATGGGTCTTGGTGAATCCTGCATAGGATCCATGTCATTGACTTTGGCTCTTAGTTGCATAATTAATTTGAAATTTAATTAAGAGCTGAATGTTTATAACACCACTAGTGTCCCTTACCTTTATCATAAACTCTTGGGACTGCTAGTATCTTATAGCCGAGCCTACCCCTACTACCAAGCGTTCTGGCCTCTCTTTTGTTCTAATGTTTTTGTTGAATCTAAATGCTACTATTCCTTCATATCCCAGTCCGTAGACATAATGCATTCAGATATACATACATCCACAGTCTTTACATATAAAATCTAACAGGTGGAGTGGAGCGGAGGCGCCGAAACAATGGAAGAAACCCTTTCCAAAATCTATCAAAGAGAAGAAGCTGCAGTTAAGCGCGAGCGGGCCATGGCTTATGCATTGTCACACCAGGTGAGCTTTCTAGATAAAACAGCCCCAATGTATATTTTCAAAGAGTGCCTAAAGCAGAAGGGCTTATTAAGCTTCTTCCCAATGGCACTGCAGTGGAGAGCCAACTCCAGTATATTCAAAGGGCAGCCTTACGAAATCAGCAATGGGAATTGGGGCTGGAGCTGGACTGAAAGATGGATTGCTGCTCGTCCCTGGGAAATGAGAACATCCGGCCTGCAGAAAACGCAGTCCAATGCAGCAGCTAAGTGCTTTAAAAAGGGAAACCCATCCATAAGCAGCGCACAGAGCCCGATTAAGCCGCCAGTCACTACTGTCAGAATCTCCACAAAGAAGAGTTCGGCTTAGTTGGCAGTTAATCAAGAACTGCTGAATCCTGATGTGTGATGTTTGCCTGAAAAACTTACAATCCTCAGCTTGCTTATGCTGATAGTGGCAAGTAAATTTCTATGAGGATTTTAAAACTTGAGAGCTTCCTCATTTCTAAAGTTCATTGTCACCCTGTATCTACTGCATATGATTTGAAGAATTCTGAGATATTATCTATCTATCTATCTATCTATAATATATATATATATATATATATATACATACATACGTGTGTGTATTATAATTGTACGTTCTTCCCATTACGAAGGAGCTGTTTGTTCTTCAAATTCCCCGGTATTACTGGCAACAATTCCTGTAATGTTTTTGTCAGATTTTGTATTTATTGTGTGATGCTGCTATTTTATCATATTACAAACGAATGCATGCTGAAGTAATGTAAGCCTTAAAATTTGGATTTTGCAAAGTTGTTGCCTTTTCACAGTTCTAGCGCAATTAATATATTTAAATTTAATATTAAATTATAACTATATTAAAAATGTTTAATTACTAAAAAAAAATGAAACTTATAGAGGGGCATTGAAAGCCTTTCTTAAAAGTTTACTCTGTTCTTGACTGTCCTTCTGCAACAGGAAGTTCTTCTTGTATCTTGAAAGTGCATTAATATTACAAAAAACTATTAGAGGGTATTTAAAAAGAAGAGAATGTGGATTTAATGGGTAAATGCAATAAATTAATTAGTTCTTATATATTTGGCAGTCTTTTCTTAATTTTGGAAGATTGAGCCATTGATAATAATTTATTTCATGTGGTTTTTATGATAATTTTATATTTTTTTCTTAATAATATAAAATTAAAATAACTCATTAATTTTGTTGGTGAAATTGAACTCTTAAGATATTTTGGATTCGTTATTTAATACGCACATAATAGACTAAATAAACTACTATGCTTGCCTTATCAAGTAAAAAGTGCACAGTATCAATTATATATATACATGTTATCATATTAAATATATTTTATAGTATATGTAAGTAAACAAAATTCATAGTTAAAAGTCATGCCAACAAGTCCATTATTTATTATAAAGTATGTATGTTATCATCCACACATAAAAGGCTATTTTGATTTGAAAATTTTGAGTTAAGTTTGACTCGAATTCGAATCAAGTTCGAGTCGAGTCAAATTCGATTCATCAAAGTTCGAGTTCGAAATTACAATTCGAGCTATAAATTTCGAGGTTGAGCTGAGTTTGAGTCAGTTTGAAAAAAAGAATTTTTTATTTAAAAAATTATGTTTGAAAAGTAATTAATATTATTAAGATCACAACTTTCACAAATCACAACTTTAACTTGCAAGATTCTAATATTTATTGATTGCATCAATTACTTCGGTTATACATTGATACATTAATACATAAATTTGCACGTGAAAATGCAGCAATATATTTAGGACCAGCTAGCAACCTAAGCAGCATATGGCAGCAGCAGTAGCTCAAACAACAGCAAAGGAAACAGTAGCCAACTACATAGTTATTAATATAGTTATACATAATCAAATATTTACTGTTTGCATCAATTACTACAATTCTACATTAAATCATTAATACATTGATAATACATAAGTTTGCACTCTAGAATTGCAGCACTATATTTAGGGCTAGCCAAGAGCTTAAATACTCTGCGGTTTGAACATAGTAGCAGCAGCAGCAGCCCAAGCAGCAGAAGAGGATGCAGTAGCTAGCTATATAGTCTGTAGTCTACATGAGCAAGATCCAAAATTTGTATTTAAGATTATTTAAGAGATTTTACTTAAATAAACAAAAATAAAAAATTCAATACATGCAAAAAATATTTAGCTCAATTAATTATGAAGAATGGTATTCTATGAGAGCGTCTAACTTTACAGGCTTATGGGGCTATTGCTCATTTTGGGACTCATGTTAACGTATCATTTATGAAATTGAAAGATAGAAGATAGAGAAAGTTCTAAAGTTTGTAAATCATGTTTCTTTATGTGGCGTCCCCCAATCTTGGTTCTCATAAAGGCATAGAGAATGGGGTAGCGTCGTCTAATTTGTCAAGAATTGTAGTCGAGATTTAGAATAATAACATAAGCATCACATATAATTGCTCAATTAATTTGAAAATAAAAAAATAATTTTATTCGATATAGTGGCAATTACAAGATTAAAATTAAAATACATGAAGAAAACAAGAAAGCAAAAGTGCAGCGATTATTTATTCAGTGTTGTTCCGGTTTTTCAGCGTCGTTCTAACTTGGCATTTATAACGAAATGCCCAGGTTGAACACCCGTTAGAAAAAATTCTAAGTACTTTAGATATCATTAAATACATTATATATATAAGTAGAAAGTATGGAATTAAATTTGTAAAATGCAAAAAAACTCTACTAGTCAGTATTATGATTATTATTATACGATAATAATAATAATAATAATAAGCACTGTAATATACTTATTATTATTGTTATTATTATTATTATTAGAAGATAATATTATAGAGAAAATAATATAATATAATTAATAAGAGATAATTATTATTATAATAATTAATATTATTATACACATAAAAATAAATATAACAATTTATATACATAATTCTCGTGCGCATGCTACGCTGCAGGACGCGCATCCCGCCGCCGCAGGTCGCAGCCACCCTACGACCTCGGCAGCCTCGCAAGCTCCACATTGAGCCCATTAAGCCTCTCCTCGGTAGTATCGGCCCACCTTACGCGTTCGAGAAGCCTCGGGAGAACTTAGGAGCCCCCCTGCTGTGAACCTTAGCCCAGAGCCATCGAACATGTACGTCTCGATCTCTCCCTATAATCCATCCAATGCTTGCAATTATCTTTCAAAATTCTATTTCATATCTTGGATTGATGATTGTTCGGTCCGATCGAGCTCGATCAGACGAATTAGCCTAAGTGTATACAATGATCCACAATACCTCCTTCTCCATAGAGCCCTAACCTCTAGGGTTTGGTCTTGCGAGCCACCTAGTCCACCTCTGGCCTTGGATCAAGCTCTGTCGTGTAGGTCTCGTCGAGACCTACCCTCAACCGTGTGGGCCAGCGCCTCTTGTCGCCCGGTAAAGCCATCGAATTTGGAACCCTAGGTTTTCTACCTCGTGTTCGAAACGGAGAGCTCGGGCTCGCCTCAGGTCGGGTCAGGTCGAACCTGATTTGCATTTTTCAGCCACGCATGTTCTGTGGGGCCACTAGTGCTGCATGGCGGTCCTTCTCCCCGATGCGTGGCATGTGGGGCCCACCAGCATTGTGCCGCCTGTACGTGGGTCCCGTTGTTAGCTCCATTGACGGCGGGTAGGACCCACGACCGACCTGCCTCCAATCGTGTGCTGCCACGTATCTTGCGGGTCCCTCCACTATCGGCTCCATCGGATACGTGGGGCCGTCGCTCTGGCTTGACGAATCCACGGATGCCACGTGTCACTCGTGGGTCCTGCAGCTACCGTATAATTAATTTATTTAATTAATTCTATTACTTTAATATAAACAGTAAGATTTAATTAATTCAATTTGAATAATTGAATTAATTAAATACAAAAACTTTAAACCCTCATAAATATTAATCCACAAATCCAAATATATTAAATATGTATCTCATTTTGCTCAAGAAAATAAGAGAAATATTATGGTAGTGTCAAATTTTAAATTTTTTGTATGACACCTATTTAATATAGTGATATTTTAGAATCTTCTCACTTAACCTTAAACCCTAAAACTTCCCTTAGCCATAGCTTTGTACCCATTGACCCAAACCTAGTCAATATGAGTCTCATTTTAATCAAGAGAATGCCTAGATTAGTCTGATAGTATTTATTTTGCTGTTAGGTCAATAATATGACTAATGATATTTGGACCTCATTTCTTAATTACCATAATTGACCTAGAAATTGATTTAACTATAACTTAGTCATTTGGACTCCAAATTAAGTCATTTAATATATCATTTAAATCAGAAAAAACTTAATTAATAATAAACTGAAATAAAATTTAGGTTTTGACCATTAGAAAGCCTAATTTGTCATAATCACCTTAGAACTTGATTAGGTCATAACTTGACCAATTGAAGTCTAATATGGGTCTACTTTTAGTTAAAGTACTCGGTATATTATAGGGAAGCTATAGCCACTGAGTTTGCTAAATTTAGACATCAAATAAAAAAGTTAAGTTTTGACCCTTTTATAAAACTCTAAATTTGCATAATTAAACCCTACTTCTGAAATGATCATAACTTAATTATTAGACATCAGATTTTAGTGTTCTTGGACTCTATAAAATTCTTTGACAGTAAGCAACAATAAACAAACTAAATTTTTAGGCTCTATTAGGAAAAATTACCAATTTGCTCTTATAGGTTTAAATCCTTAATTTGAACATATATGACTTAATACACATACAAATTAAAAGTATCCACTGTCTATCTTCATGTTAAACAACCATGAATAAACTCTAATCTGGAGCCCTTAATCAAAAAGTAGTATTTTGGACCCCTAAGTAGGGGCAAAATAGTCATTTTCTCAAAAATTTAGGTTAAGTGCCCTTAACCTCTAGAATATAAATTAAACCATTAAAATCAGTAATAAAACTGAATTGTAATTAAATTAGGCCCTCAATCTCATAATTAAGTTGAATTGGGAAAATCCTCATTTAAGGTTTAAAAATTCTTAAGTAAAGCTAATATACCCTAACTTAGCTAAATTTCACTCTAAACTTCCCTAAGTTAACTAGGATAGTACATAAAGGCAAATTGCTTTGAGTATTATCAAATCCTAAATCTTCTTAAGTCATTCATTAGGAGCTTTCTTAGGATCTGCACCTTCACTTAGGATCTTTCTTCCTTAAGGTTAGTAATGTATATTAGGTTAGATTTCATTCATTAAGTAAATAGGTTATTCAATGAATGAAACTTTGATTTTATTAGTTTCTAGATTTTCATATTTTAATTATGATTATTTTATCTTTTAATTTTAGACTAACATTAGGAGATCATTTAATTAAGCTTTAATTATGCTTAATATGATTTATCTTAATCATTAGTTCACAACTTAGACTTAAGCCTTAGTTCTTAAGTATTAACTTTGGGATTATGAGGTTAAATCCAATTCTTGTCCCAATCCCTATATTTAGTAAATCTTGATTAAATCTTAGCATAGATCATCTAAATTCATCAATTAGGATGTACTGATGAATTATTTAACTTAGAAGCTTCATTGATTGAACTAAATTAAGACATGATTAGTTCTAATGGCTTTAATTTATAAGACTGTGGATCTAAGTTATACTTGATAGTAAGAATTAGAAATCCCATACTTGTATAACTTAGAATATATAGAATGGATTAAGTAGATAACAACATATATAACCTATGTGTAATAGAGTCCATTGCTTACTATTGAGTTATTGCTGCTTTTGCATCCCTTATACTTTGTGCATTTTTCCTTGAACATTTCATACAATATAACATTACTGCATGAAACAAAATTATAGAATAATTAGGACAACATTTGCACAGGGTTTAGTTCTTGGTTGATCTTGTGCATTTTACCTCCAATTGATAAGGGGTAAAAAAAATAAAGATTACTTAACATTACCCATTGAGGAGTGTTGTGTTAAGTTGGAACTCGAATAGTGTGGCACCCCAGCCCCACTGTTGTCCTGTTAACTCTTAAGTTAACATAATACGGTGAAGTGGTCACCAAATGATAAGTCCCTCACTTATAATTAGATTAGACATTCCTTCTAATCCAATATAATTAAGGAAATTGCCATTTACAAGACAACTTCACTAAATGATAAATACTAGAAATCAGAGTGCGGAAGTAAAACATAACATCTATTCCATCACAATACAATAAAAAGAAATATACAACTTAGAATAAGTGCAGTAAAAGAAAATACAAAGTACACCTGTATTATTACAACACATTAATAAAGATATAAGCTGAAATAAAAATATACGCTCATCCTCACAAGCAATAGAAATAAAAGAATTAAGGATCTAAGGTTCTTCAGCAACTTTATCCTCCTCCTGAATTTGGTATTCAGAAGGCTCCACGGCTTCAAATAGCTCATAATCTATCATTATCGATTTCATAATGATAGGGCTCCAGCCAACAAAAGAAGAATCTCATTAGACAAAATGTCTAAGTATATTTTAGGCTGCAACTTATTCTATTTATTTTAAGATATCACCATTAATTATTTAACATCAAACAAGCAAGTATAGGAGCAGAATGCATACGAAAAGAAAATGGATAATTATAAATAATAAGTTTATAACTTGGAAAAAAGAGGAAGTAAGCATTTACTTCCAATTATAGCTGTAACAAGATTAGGCATAAAATAAAGAATAAATACTAAAAGCTGAAAGGAAAACTCATCCTAAATATGCTTATGATCAATATAAACTTATGCTAATCAACATAAAGTAAAAGAACATGATGATGCATTTGAATAACTAAAAATAAAATTAGCATCCAATATATATATATATATATATGCATACAAGCAAGCTAGCATCCTATATATGTGTAAATGAGCAAACTAGCATCCTATAAATATGCATACTAGCAAATGCGATAAGATAAAAAAGTAAAGAAGTGCTGAAATACTGAAAAGTAAACTAGAAACATAAGTACAAAACTGAAAATAGATATGGCTAAACAAGTTATTCGACTGTAAATCCATAATAACTCCACTTAGCCTGTTGGGCCAAGGTAGAAGCTCTGAACTGAATAAGCACAAATACACTTAGCCTGATGGGTTAAGGTAGAAACACTGAGTAGAAGTGCACTTAAAAATTAGTAATGCCATATTAAATCTAGACTAAATAAGTTTGTGGGGCAAGAGTCTATTACACACTATCCTAAGTTGTCATATAGGGCTAGGCATGGTATAGACCTGGCCCGCATGGCAACGTAAAAGACATGGCTCCCTGGGGCATGGGGTTTGCTGGCCCTCCCGACGGCGGTTGGACCTGGTCCGCATGGCAACAAAAAGTACATAACGAGAACTTCCCAACAGTAGGCAGATCGGAGACGGAGACGGCCAGAAGCTCCGTCAAACTTGAACCCTAGAACTACCTATTTGGCGAGTGGAAGATGACACTGGATATCAGTGTGGAGTAATTTGCAAATTTGTTCGATCGAGTTCAGTTGAACTCGATCAGAGACAGTCAAACTTCAATCCAACCAATGGAATTAAGTTTCGAAAATAAAGAGTAGCAATTAAATGAAAGGACGAGGAATTGGGGTGGGTACCTAATGAACGGTTGAGAAGTGATTAGGGTTTCGACAGGCTCCCGAGATCCTTTGATAGTGCAAAAAGTCGAGCGAATCACTAGATTGAGATTTGAGACGGGCTTAATTGTGATCAGGGATCACTCCTTGAGCGGCAATGGGCAGCTAGCGCACAAAGGAGACCACGTGGAGGTTCACCCAACACGAGTCAGGGACAAAGAGCCCCTACCATTCGATCATTGATTGAACGGTCTGAAGCCTCCGTTTGATCAGACAGTGATGCGAAGGGAAGATGACATGCATGGAAATGAACTAACGGATGCCATTTAGTTTAGTTGAATTAATTTATTATTTAAAAATTTTTACTCTCACTTTATTAATTAAACGCATTCCAAAAATTTCTAATAAATCACCCTAGCTAATTGAGAGGTGAGGAACGCAATGGTGAAATCAGATTTTGTTTTGACGAGTAATTCTTTTTCTCATTTTCTGGGGTATTTAAATTATATAAAAATATTTGCTGAAATTCCAATGACTTCCAAATGCCTCAAAAACATCACCCCTAACTAATTTGGGGGTGATGAGCGCGATGGCGAAGTTGAATTTTTGATTTAAGGTCAAATTAACTATGTCAAATTCCAGGGTTTCTGGATTTCTCAAAATCAGGATTTGATCCATTTGACTCCTAATTTGGACTAGTCATTGCTGTGAACTTTTAATGACTTAATTAAAGTATTAGAATCATAATCAAGACTTGGTTTAATCCTAATTGACTTAAGTATTAATCTGGGTTGTTACAAATAGTCTTGAAGATGTGCTTGACTCTTCAGCCACTTCTGGACATATTCACAGATGTAATGTAAAATAACTAAAATCTTACTACATATGTATTTTCTACCTCCTCAGTACAGTTCTTGCCCTAGCCTAAAGAGACTATGGGAATTTACTATACAGTGACCCGATTGACCAACCCTTCTGATATGTCAATCTTTACATACTTACCTTTCTATTTTACTATTACTTTTAATGTAGTTATCCTTTACTTTACTTGCTTACTTGTATACTTATAGGATGATAGTTTTTTTTTTCTACTTACTTATATGTATCACAGTTAGATTTCTTCCTTTTAAAATTGTATAATTCATATGATCATAAGTATGTTTGGGATGAGTTATTTTTTTTTCAATATTTTCATTACATATTAAATATGTCTAACCTTATCATAACTTTGGTGTTGATGTATGTTCCTTTTGCCTCATATGTTACTTAGTTATAAATATCTTTATTTATAACCTCTTCATATTTCTTGTATTCTTGTTGCACCCATATGCTTTGCTTATTTTGTAGTCTAAGTAAAATAGTGATATCATAAAACTCATGAACTTAAACAATCTAAAATATACTTAGATAATATGTCTAACTATTTATTTTATTTTGGCAGGGGACATATCATTGTGAAACTGACAATGGAAGGTTCTGAGCAATTTGAGGAACTTGTGCTTGAAGAGGAGCCATTCTTGGAGGAGCATCAAGTTGGAGCAGAAGATTTGTAGAGTATTTATAATAACCCAAGTTGTTAACTTAGTCAATTAAGACTAATCTCAGTCCTAATCTTGGCCTTAAGTGTTAATCAGGTCATTAAGAGTAGAACTCTAAGACCTAGTCTAAATCAGGAGTCAAATGGATCAAATTCTTATTTCTAGAAAATTCAGAAACCCTAAAATTTGACCTATCTAAATTGGCCTCAGATCAAAAATTGGACTTTGCCATTATGCTCATTGCCCCCATATTAGCCAGGGGTGATGTTTTCGTGTCAATCGGAAGTCATCAAAATTTCAACGAATATTTTAATAATATTTAAATACCCCGAAAATTTGGAAATCAAAATACTCGTTAAATCAAAAATCTGACACCACCATTGTGTTCCTCACCCCTCAATTAGCTAGGGGTGCATATTTGGGAGTTTTTGGAAATTGATTAATTAATTAGCATTAATTATTAAAATTAGGATTTAAATTTATAAATTAAAATAATTTAAATATTTATTTTAAATTTTTTTTTTTGCGGCCGTTAAGTAGTTGACGCCGTCCGCCTAAAATACGCGCATCGTTAGGGATTCCGTCAGGATCAAGATCAGACGGCCCCCGCATTTCGTCCTTGAGCGCTCCGTCGCTCGCGCGTCCAGCAGAGCAACGCAGCGTTTCACCGCCGCGCTTGCCAACCAGCGCCCTCCCGAGCCTCCACCTGAGACCCCCTTCGCACAGTTGAGCCTCCGAGGAAGGTCGAGCCTCCACCGTTAGGTAGCCGTCCATTCGAGGTACCCCCATCTCCCTATATTCTCAATCAATTGCTTCCAATTCAATTCGTAACCTTATTGCATGCTTTGGATTAGGATATGACTGGATCGATCGGATTGGATCGAGCCCGATCGATTGGATTTAACCCTCGATCCACAGTACAAATCGTTGAACCCGTTCACCCGAAACCTTAAACTAGGGTTTGACCCTGCCGGCGGTACACTACCCCTCCAGTGGAGTTCTTGCCACCGTTCGGAAGGTCTCTCCGAGACCTTTCCAATGGTGGGTGGGTCATGCGCTGGTGACGGCGGGAAGCTTCCCGTTTCGCAAGCCCTAGTCACCCCGCCTAGGCGTACCGTAGGGGGAGACGAAAGGCCTGAGGGCCGAGCCGGGTCGGTCCCGCCTTGCGCGAGGCAAGCGGGCCTGCCGCGTGTCGCGCGCGCGTCATGCGGGCCCCGCCTGTGTCAGTGCGTGGGCCCCGCGCGCAGCCCCGCATCAAACGGGACGCTGCCAACCTCCTCTGCCGCAGCCAACCACGGACTGCCACGTGGCGCTGTTGGTCCCTCCGCCATAATAACCTGCAGAGAATTAATAATAAATATAATTATATAATTATATTACTATTAATTAATATATTAAGGGTTTTGTTAATAATTAATTAAGCAATAATTAGTTAATTAATTAGATAATTAATATTAATAAGTAAGTGAACAGCAATGGATTAATGAATTAAACTAATTAATGTTAATTTAATTAATTTAATTAAAGTCAGTAAATATTAATTAGCTTAAATTAATTAATTAATTAATTAAAAATAGTAATTGTATTAATTATGTTTAATTTAATTCAAATACTAAAATAATATTATTAAATAGTATTAATCTAATATTATTTTTAAGCAGATAATTAATAAATTAATTAAATCACTAGTTAAGTTTAATTCTGATTAATTAATGCTAAAGCTAATTAAACAGTAAATTAACATTGAAATATATGATAATGGATAATTAATATATTTAATCAAGTAATAATTAATTGAACTTATTGATAATTAAAAACAAATTAATGATAATTATTTAATTAATTAATAAATTCAGTAAATTCATTTTAACTATAGGTATGAATAGTAAATTAATATAATTTGAATAAATAAATATTAATTTTATTTATTTAAATTATTTAATTTAAATTCTTAAAAGTTTAATAATTTTATGTAGGATGATCCAAACATAGTCAATATATATCTCATTTTACTCAAAAAAATAAAAGGATTCAAATGACATAATTCAAAAATTAGATTTAGGGTACGTATAACGTAGTGACATTTTATGACCTATTTAAACCCTCACAACTTTTAACCTAGTTATCCAAAGATAGGCATTATGGGTCTTAAAATACTCAGAAGAACAGCCCCAACACTATAAGAGTATTAGTTTTTCCGTTTGGATATTAGGATGAAAAGTCAACTCTTTGACCCCACAATTGACTTTAGGAAAATTGACTAAAATGCCCCTAGACTTCAAATGACCATAACTTGGTCAATTCAACTCTAAATTTAGAAATTCAAGGTGCTAACTAGCTTAGAATTTCAATGTCATCAATAAATTGAAATAGTATTTAGAATCTGAAAATTAGAAAATTAGAAAATGACTAAAATACCCATAATCTTAGTTAGGCCATAACTTGACCATTTGAAGTCCAAATTAGGTTTACTCATTGTCAACACACTCAGTATACTATAGGAAAGCTATAAAAATTGAGTTTGCTGAAATGGACTTCAAACAAAAAAGTTTGGTTTTGTCACTCGTTGACCGACCAAAATTACCGAATTGCCCTTAGGAATTGAAATAGTCATAACTTAATCATTTGACCTCAAAATGCAGTGTTCTTGGACTCTATAGAATCCTTGAACAGTAAGTAACAATAAACTGTACAAAAATTTAGGTTCCATTAGGTGTAAATTACAAGATTACCCTTAGGTCAAAAACCATAGTTTGGACCTGCATGATCCATTTCTTGTCCAAATTAAGTGTACTTACTGTCTATCTTTATGTTAGACAGTAAAGACTCATTTAGAAGAGAGAAATTTTAATTTGGAACTCTAATTCAAAAAGTCAATTTTTTGGACCCTTAAGTAGGGGCAAAATGGTCATTGCCCAAAAATTTAAGTTAAGCGTCTAAGTTGTCTTTTAAATCACTAAAACCAATATTAAAGATATATTAGAATCATTTTAGTGAGCAAAATTAGCTATTAAGCCAAATCTATTAAAATCCTTAAAACTCTCTCTTTAAGTCCTTTTCCTAAGACCTTGCACTTCACACTAGGACTACTCCTGAGATTAGGACTAGATCATAAGTTAGATTTTATTTATTGAAAAATAGGGTTTTTCAATGAATAAATCCTTGGTTTTATTAGTTTTTAGATTTTACAACTTATTTTGATTATTTTGTCTTTTAACCCTAGATTTAGGATAGGAGATTCATCATATTAAATTTGATTTACTTAAAAGGATTTGCCTTACTTAATAGATCACTTTTAGAATAAAGACTAGATCCATTGTATTATCCTTTTGGATTATGTGATTAAGCCCAATTGCATGGTGTTTAATTCATAATCTATAGTTTTTTAGATCTTGATCAGATCTTAGATAGAACGTCCAAATTCATAAAACTAGGACATATGATTCATTGATTGAACTTGTAGTCATATTTGATTGAATTAAATTAGAACTTGATCAGTTTTAATCCTTTTTAATTTATAAGGCCAAGGTTTTATGTTACACTCGATAGTAGGAATTAGAGATCCTAAACTTGTGTAACTTGGAATAGTTAGAATGTTTAAATTAGACAGCAAATGATATCACCATGCTTAGTAGAGTCCCTTGCTCATAATTTGATTTTTATGCTACACCTTCTTTGATGTTTGTGCCATATTTCCTTGGACATATCATATAAGACTTTGATGTATAAATAAGACTTTAAGAAATTATGAAGACTCCTTAAATTTCTTATGAAAACATTAAGGTAAATGATTAAGATAATAATTGCATGTGTTAGAGCTGCCTCTCAGTTATATCTTCTTCCTATGCTTCCTTGTTGATGCTAGGAGAAGACTTTGCTTATATTTTTTGCCTATAATTCCTTGTTGACACTAGGAGAAAATTTGTTATGTGTTTTCTGCCTATGCCTCCTTGATGACGCTAGAAGAAAACTCTATATTTCTCCCTATGCCTCCTTATTGATGCTAAGAGAATATAGTCTTGCGCCATAGCCTCCTTATTGACGCAAAGATCCTTTTGATATTCAGTGGGCTAGATTAGTCTTTTTCTATATGTCAGTTAGTACACGAATGTTCATATATAGTATTGATGTTTTGTATATGCTTCAGTATTTTTGTTCGGTCAGCTATTTCCTTATTTTTTTTGCTTATATATTTTAGGATGTTAGATTTATTGCTGTTATTTATATGTATCATTGCTGAGTTCATTTTATTTTAAATTTGCATGAGTTTATGATCATCTGTATATATAGGATGTAGTATTTTCTTTCAGTACTTATTCAATTATGTATACTTATATGCCCTACTTATTTAACTTACATTTGTGGCATACCTTGGCCTCCTTTCTGCTTAAGCTATAAATGTTATTTATAGCTTTTTTCCTCTATTCTTTTATGACAGTTGCTCCTTTACTTGATTTAAATGTTGCTTAGAATATGTTAAATGGTGATATTACAAAACACTTAAAATTTATCAGCTTAAAATGTACTTAGACAATTTGTCTAACAAGATTATTTTTCTTTTTTGGCAGGGGCTCTATATTGTGAAACTGATAATGGCAGATTCATATCAGTTAGAAGATCAGACACCAGAGGAGGAACCTTATATAGAGGAGGAGCCTTTAAAGGGAGCTGCTACCTAGTCTCTTGCAAGTGAGGATGAGAGAATTATGCTTTTAATTCCTTAAACTTTAATGTAATGTAATAATACAGGTATTCATGGCTGTGTTTTGGATTGCTATGTTGTTTATTCTGAGTTATATTCCATGTTAATTCTAATGTGATGCTTGATACTCTCTATTTAAATCGCTTTCGCACTCTGTATGAATTCTTATATAGTGACTGATCATTTGATTCCGTGCTTACTCCTTTCCTTATTATGTGGATTGTAGATTTCATCCTAATCTAATAATAAGAGAAGGGTTAGTCAGAGTGATACACGACCCTTTAGCTTAATTTTGTGGATTAAGGGGTGGGGTGCCACAGTTGGTATCAGAGAATTCCATAAAGTGTCAATTAGAAATTGCATTCTTATCTACCTAATGAAAGATTCTTCTAATAATTCAGTCACTAGATCAGGAACATTGGAGTCACATCTAAGACACCACAATATCAAAACACAGAATAAGGAGTCTAGTACTGAAGATGCACAAGTAACTATATAAAGCAAAACCCTAAGACTTAACTACCCAGCCTAACAACTTCTATAGAAATACTTAGATATTCGAGGATGACGCTTAGGTGGCATCACCAACAATTTGAAGATAGGTGAGAACACATTGTCCAACTTCATCAACAACATGAGAGGTATGTAGAAGGAGTGTCAAATCCTGAAGTTTGAATACTGGATTGACTACTCCAGCAAAGTGTATTCAGGGGATACGATCACCCCATTGCAGCCAAGTAGTGTCTGAAGCAGACAAATTTTGTGTTTGGAATTAATAATGTAACAGCCCAGGTTGTTACTTGGCTCAATTAAGACTAATCTAAGTCTTAATTAAAGTTCTAAGTCATTGATTAAGTAATTTAGAACTCATCTCTGAAACTTAGGTCAAACCAGAAGTCAACTGAGTTAAAATCAGAAATTCTAGAAAATCCCAAACCCTAGAAAATTGACTTTTTATCTAGACCTCATATTGAAAATCTGACTTCGCCGTTGTGTTCAGAGCACCCAAATTAGCTAGGGGTGAATTTTTGAAGTCATTCGGAAGTCGTTGATTTTTCGTCAAATATTTTAATAATATTTAAATACCTGAAAATTTAAATAAATAAATACTTGTCGAAACGAAAATTCGAGCGCGCCGTTGCGTTCCTCAGCCCTCAATTAGCTAGGGGTGATTTATTGGAAATTTTAGGACTGCATTTGATTAGTTAAAATTAATTAATGAAATACATATGAAATAAATTAAATAATAATATTTTAAACTTTAATTAAACGACGCCGTCCACTTGATGTTAACGCCGTTGCCCCTTTAGTTAATCGGCGCTGTTTCATCCAATGGTAACCGTCGACCGTTCGATCGAAATGATCGAACGGTCGAAGGTCATCGTCCTCCGCGTGTCGCGAGAGGCAGCACACGTCGCTCTGCCTCTTCTCCACGCGCCTTCCACAGCCTGGAATCACCGCTCAACGCCTGATTAAAGGCTCCAAAGAATCTCTGTCGTGAGTTTTGGCAGTGGGGAACCTTGGAAAGTCGAAGGAACTCTCGATTGTGGGTTGAGATATTCTGAGCCGTTTATCTTAAGGTACTCCCCAATTCCTTCGATCTTATGCGATGTTCAATATTATTGATTATAAACCTATTTCATGTGTTTGATTTCTGATCAATCGAATTGGATTAACTTTTAATGACTCGGATCGATCGAAATTAGCAAACTGTATACAGTAATACACAGTTTCGCTCCATCAGTCCCTTATCATTTCGTAGCCACACACCTAGGGTTAGTTATTGCAGTCCCTCTAGATCATCTCCGGCGATGATCCGCACCTCAAATGAAAGGTCTCTCCAAGACCTTTCGAAAGGCATGCGGGTCGGCCTCTAACGACGACGGGAAGGCCAGTAATTTGGTAGCCATAGCCTCCTTCCCTCGGTCTGCCGAGTTGTCCTTTGCTCCGGGTTGGGGCCGGGTCGAACCTGGCCCGTATTTTCGCAAACGGGTCTGTCCGTGCTAAGCCGATATGGCGAGCCCCACTGTCTTCTCGAGACAGTGCCTGGTGGGTCCCGCCATTTGCTCCCATTCAATACCGGCGCGCTACGTGTTGCATCGCTGTCGCCGTCTGATCTCCGGGGCCCCCCTACTGACGCCATTGCCTGCCACGTCATATAATGCGGGTCCCTCCGCAGAACATTTAAATAAATAAATATATTTAATAATAGTAATATATATGTATAGTTTAAATTAAGTTAAATCAATTAAATTAGAAACTTTAGACCCCCATAAGTTGCAAATTAATAATCCAAATATAATAAAATTATATACCATTGTGATCAGTAAAAATAGAGAATCACAATGGTGTTAGTCAATTTCCACTAAGATAAATATATTACATAGTAATATTTAGGACCCCTAATTAAGCCTTAAATATCCCAAAACTTTATTTAATCATAACTTTGGGTGTGTTAATCCAATCATACCCAATATGGGTCTCAAAATACTCGCAAAACCCTAAGGAACATTTTAATAGGGTTAATCTTGCTGTTTGGATTAGTATTTGCCTAATCACTTTTAGGACCTAACCCTAATTACCCTAATTAAACTTAAAACTTCAATTGACCATAACTTGGTCAATTGAGCTCCAAATTGGATAAATCAAAAATATCAATATAGATTAGAAAAACCTAATTATCAGTGATCTGTAAAAATATTTTAGATCCAACAGTTAGATTTGCTAATCACCCTTAATTACCCTAAAACTTAATTAGTAAATATTAGCAAATTTAATAATCCAAATTAAGTGATTTTAGTTTCAAAGGACTCATAGAGTCATTTAGGACCTAGCTGTAAGGTTAAATTAGTATTTAAGTGATTAATTTTGCTAATCACTCACTAATCACTCTAAACCCTAATTAAGTCACAACTTAGTCAAATTATGTCCAAATTGAGTCTAATACATGTCATTGTGATCAGCGGACTATTTTTAAACCATAGCTATTGACTTTACTTAATTTTGACACTAATTGGCAAAGTTAGGATTTTTGACCCATAATTAAGAATTCCTTAATCACCTTTTAACCCTAACTTTTGTATTGGCCATAACTTAATCAATACTTATCAGAATTTAGCAAATTTAGATTCTATGGAAATCTTAGTCAGTAAAGAACAATAATCGGAAATAAAATTTAACTTTCACTTAGCCAAATTTCTAAATTTCCCTTATGAGTCAAATTCACTAATTTGATCTCATATGGCTTAATAATCACCCAAAATTAATTTAGTTGCTGTCTAATCTTACATTAGACAGTAAGAAATACTTTCCAAAAGAAAATTTTAGAATTTAAAGCCCTAGATCAAAATTTGATCTTTTGAACCCTTAAGTAGGGGCAAAATGGTCATTTTGCCCAAATTTAAGGTTTAGCCTTTAAAAGCCCTAAATTCAGTTTCTAATCACTAAAATCACTAAATAGAATGATTTAGAACTGAAATTAATCAAATCCAAGTCTAAATTAGATTTGATTAAAATCTCAATCTTAGCTCCTTAAGAAAATTCCTAAGTCTTAAGTGAGTGATTTCCCCTTCTTTAATCATTCTTAGACATTCCCTTAGGTCCTTATAATATTAGTTAGGATGTGTGTCTTAAGAGATACTCTTAGAAATTAAGAACCTTAATTCCTAGGATTAGGAATAGATCTTAAGTTAGAATTCATCTATTGAGTAAATTGGGTTACTCAATTAGATGAAACCTTGAGTTTACTAGTTTCTAGATTTTCTCAGTTTATTAAATGATTATTTGATCTTTAAACTTTAGAACTAAGAATAGAGATCTATCCTAATGAATTTATTTATCATTAGGATTTGCCTTAACCTAATCCGTGAGTTTTGGGTTCTAAACTTAGACCCTTAGATTATACCTTTAGATTTAGTGATTAGACCCCATCATCTGGAGTCTAATTCTTAATCTTTTTATCTTGATTTGGCTAATCAAGATGAGGTTGGGATGAAATAAATTACAAAATTAGGTCGATGATTTATTCACTTTGACCAAATAGTCATCTTTTGATTAAGTTATAATTAGGACTTGGCTAGTTCTAATTATCTTCAACTAGTAGGATTCGTGATTCTAAGTTACAGAACATGTTAGAATTGATGATTCTGAAACTTATGTAACTTAGAGTAGATAGAACGAATAAAGTAGATAACAACGGATATCACCTGTATTTTAGATAGAGTTTCTTGCTCACTTTGATTTTGATGCATCGCATTCCTTGATTTTTGAGCCTTATACCTTGAACATATATCATGTACTTAAGATATTTGATAAATATCTTATGTTAATTTGGAACATTCATAAGCAGCATTATGTTTTCATTTCATAAGTGGTTTGTAAGGTGTAGCTTGATTAGTATACCTCTTCGATCAACCCGTTCGGGCCGGCAACCTTTCGAGGGTTTAATGTCCGAGAGTCTATGGCCATGCCTAGTCCGAGAGATAGGATGGATAGACTCTTGCCATACTGACTATAGAGTCAGGATTCTGATATGGTTATACTATTTTATGTACACTTACATTCAGTTCTTTATTAGCTCATCAGGCTAAGAGTTTTCAGTGATGTTCAGTTCAGAGTTTCTTAGCTCATCAGGCTAAGATTTGCTGAGTATGTTTTCAGTTTGAGTGACTTAGATGGTCACTGCAGTTTCCATTTTTAGTTATTGTTTTACTTGCATATTCTGCATTGTAGCACTATTTTACTTACAGCTTTCATGCACGTGTTTTTATATAGGATGCTAGTTTTACTTACTGTTTTCTTATGCTCACATAGGATGTTAGTTGTTTTTAGTTTTATACTGTTCAATTTCTGTATGTTACTTATCATAATCTGTTGATCATAAGCATATTTAGGTTGTACTTTTCTTACAGTTTTGTTTAGTATTTTGCTTACTTGTTTTTGTTGCAGTTGCTTGGAGGAGGTATGTATTACTTCCTATTTTGCTTAGTTATAAACTGTTTGTTTATAACTTATTACTGTTCCTTTTGTACGCTTTCTGCACCTTTTTGCTTCAGTACTGGTTTATGGTGATATTCAAGTAACTTAATAAATTGTTTGCCCTAAAATGTGCTTAGATAATAGTCTAACTAATTTTTCTTTTGTTGGCTGGGGCCCTACGATTATGAAACTGATAATGGTAGGTTTTGAGTTTGTTGGAGTAGCTGATCCAGTGGAGTGCTTGCCATTGGAAGAAGAGCCCGTACTTGAAGATCTTTAGTTCTAGTTTTCTTTCTTTCAGTGAGATTGAGAGTTCTTTTCAGTTCTCATTAAACTATTTTAAATTATTGTAATAATACAGGTTTAACTTTTCTTTTCAGCTTTTTACTTATTCTGTATTGTTGTATTTATATTGTATGGATGGATGTTATACTTTTATTGCTTCCGCACTTTGAGTTCTTGTATGATCATTTAGTGATGAATTCTGGGATGAATGGAAAAGTCCTTAGTTAAGTTGGATTAGAACATGTGTCTAATCCAATTCTAAGTGGGGACCTTGTCATTTGGTGACCCCTCCACCGTAATCATGTTAACTTAAGGGTTAACAGGACCACGGCTGGTCAGGGCCGCCACAAATAACTACCTAGACAACATCAGGATCACCATTGTATCCCGTCTCCTACACAATAGTGCCAAGTATTGGTGGAACGTCATCCTACGAGCACTCATCCATCGACATGAAGAAATGCAAAGGGAGGTCACCTATGCGGACTTCCGTCGTGCCTTTACAGCTAGATATATCGGATAGACCTTTTAGCTTTCATTCCTATGCTACCTATTTTACTTTATGCATCTTTGTATCTTAATTTTGAATTAAAAAATTATTCTTATAATGCTTGATCTGGATACCAAGGGTTACTATTACACTATCATGTTGGTGAGCAATTTCTATGCTCACTTTGAGAATAAGTGGAAATTTGATGTGCTTGTGGTGAAATGATATGGGAGGGAAGTCCCGGGACTCTCCCTAGTGGGAGCCAGCATACTAGAAAGGATGTTGAAAGATGGCGTATACAGGGGATTGAATTTCCCCACCCTGGCCACGGAATGGTTACGAAGAGTAATCAAAGTATTCGATGAGCTAAGTTACCCAGATCGTATCCGGCTCAGCATCGTTGAGCTCTTACTCTAGGACTATGCTAAAGAGTGGTGGGCCCAAAAGTAATAGACGCTCAGACACAGAGCGAATCGCCTGCACCGAAGGATAACCTACGTAGACTTTTCCCAAGCTTTCACTGAAGAATACATAGGATAGACTCTATGCTCTCTCAGTTACTGTCTTTCATTTATATCCTATCTACCGTTTCCAATGATATGTTTTTCTTCTTTCATCTTTGATTAATAAAGAGATAGAATGTTACGCCCTCCTATTTTATAGATTTCTGAATGTGCATTGTTTAAATTCAGATTCTAGCAAAAGACAATGAATCCCAGATAGAGTCCATCCCTTGCTCCCTCCAGCTCTTCATCCAACAAGGTAAGTGCCTTGCTGGAGGTAGCAAAAATAATGGTGGAATCCCACCAAAAACAAATGAGATCAAGCCAAAAGTAGGCTAAGAAGGTCGCGGAAGCATAAGCCAAGCAGGCTGAGTGGATGAAACGGTTACTATTATCTCAGATAGGCCAGAACCGCACAACGGCAGAGGTTGCCACTACGCTTCAATACTCCCATCAACACCACATACAGTTCGTAGAAGGATTGCTGCATAGTTTCCTTTGCTTGAAACCCCCCACATTCAATGTGAGTCTATCAACAGAGGACACAGAAGACTGGCAGAGGATTGTGGAGAAGAATCTGACGAGCAAAAAATGTCTAGACACGGAGGTGATCCGACTAGTCACTCATTTGCTCCAAGGTGAAGCAGAGCACTGGTGGGGCCACATCCGTAGCACACAATTCATCGACATCCGTTTTGAAGAAATATTTTATGAAGAGTTTGAAGTAGTATTTCGAGTTGAGTACATCCCATTATTAGAGCGCTACAATATGACAGATGAATTCCTCAAGCTGCAACAGGGGTATCACACTGTAGCTACCTACGACACAGAATTTAAGAGACTTGCCAGGTTCTCCGTGAACCTGGTGCCCACCGAGTCAGATAGGTGCCACCGCTTTCAGAGTAGTCTGCGGCCCTCCATCCAGGCCCAGGTCGTGCTATTTTGCATGATCAACTACCGGGAACTGTTGGAAACTGCCAAGGTAATCGAACGACATCAACATCGAGAAGCCAAGAGAGTCATCGACCCTGCAACGCACCGACAGGACAACCCAAAAAGGGCTAGGGTTTATCAGATTGAGGCAGAAGTACCTTCCACTGATCATTTTAACGGCTGTACGAAGCCACACCCCTACGACAGATGTTTCCATGGTCAGCGAGTCTGCTTCACCTGTGGAAGACCCGGGCACGGTTACACTTAGTGCCACATGACCGATACAGTTGATGGGGAGCCAATTAAGCGCGTACAAGGCCAGCTAGTGTTTGATCTCTACCACAAAACTCCTGCCACAGTAGCAGCACGCCCAGTACTACCACCTCCTGCTCCACGACATGAGGCACCTCCTACCTCCCATCCTGGTACATCAAGGCACTTGCCCGATAACCCTACAACAGCAGGCCTGCTGGCCAAGCTAGAGCGTACGCCCTCATGCCCACTGAGGCCACATAAGACAATCATGTGGTGTCAGGTACACATTTATGAACCCACTTATTACCCAGCCTTTCTTGTTTAAAAGTAGCATGTAAATTATCGCATTTGTAATTAGGTACAATCCTTATAAATCATAGACCCTGCAACATTTTGTTTGATACTAGAGCCAGTCACTCTTTCATTTCTGAAAGTTGGACTAGAGCTCTCAATATACCATTGCATCGTCTAGCCAACCATTTGAGTGTAGGGTTACCATCAGGAACTCAACTATCTGCCCACAAATTTTGCAAAATTCAGATTTCTATCGGAGATGAGGCATTCGAGGCTAAGTTAATAATGCTACCCACAGCCAATTTTGACATTATATTAGGAATGAACTGGCTAAGTCAACATCATGCCACCATTAACTGCCAAAAGAAGAAGATTACTCTAGGTGATGGCAAGCAAGCTAAGTTATTTGTTGAGGACCTCAGTACAAGAGCCTCTCTAATCAATGCCATCAAGGCTAAGAGGTTGGTAAGCAAAGGTTGTGAAGCGCTCCTAGTGACTATTCTGGGAGACAAGAAAGAAGATACCCCTCTATCTGAGAATCCCGTTGTTTGCGAGTTCGCAGATGTTTTCCCTGAATACCTACTCGGTCTTTCGCCTACACAGGAAGTGGAGCTTTCAATTGACATCATTCCCAAAACCCAGCCAATCTCAAAGGCACCTTACCACATGGCACCCAAGAAACTGAATAAATTGAACAAGCAGTTGCAAGAATTGTTGGAGAAGGGTCTTATCAGACCATGTTCATCCCTGTGGGGAGCTCCAGTTCTATTTGTGAAGAAGAAGGATGCGTCAATGAGAATGTGCATTAACTATAGAGTGCTAAATAAGGTGACCATAAAGAATAGATATCAATTACCCCGCATCGAAGACTTATTTGATCAGTTGGCCGAAGTGTAAGTATTTTTAAAGCTCAATCTCTGATCTGGGTACCACCAACTACAGGTGAAGGAGTTCGACATTGCTAAGACTGCTTTCAGAACTATGTACAGTCACTATGAGTTATTGGTGATGTCGTTTGGGTTTACCAACGCACCTTCTATCTTCATGGACCTGATGCAGCGGATCCTGAAACCCTATCTTGATAAATTTTTCATCGTCTTCATAGATAATTTTCTAATATATTCCAAGACAAGGAAGGAGCATGAAGGCCACCTCAGAACGGTCTTAAATGAGCTACGAGATCATCAGTTATATGCCAAGTACTCAAAATGTGAGTTTTGGTTGAATTCAGTCGCCTTCCTGGGCCATATAGTTGATGCCCAAGGAATCTGTGTTGATCACAACAAGATTAGTGCAATCCAAGAGTGGGCTCAACCCAAATCAGTAACCAAAGTTAGAAGCTTCCTAGGGTTGGCAGGTTATTACAAGAAGTTTTAAAGGGCTTTTCCCAAATCGCATCTCCTATTACTAAGCTCACTCAGAAGGCGGTGCCGTTTGAATGGTCATCGGCATACGAAGAGGCATTTCAAGCACTTAAGGATGCACTTACTTATGCCCCATATTAGTTCTCCCAAGATAAGGGGTGAACTATCAGGTATACATTGACTCCTCTGGCATAGGCCTAGGAGCTGTATTAATGCAAGATAGTATGGTCATCGCCTATGCTTCATGATAATTGAAAACTCATGAGAGGAGTTATGCAATTCATGACTTCGAGCTAGCTGCAGTAGTGTTCGCTCTGAAAATTTGGTGACACTATCTATACGGAATTCAATGCTCGATATTCGCTGATCATCAAAGTCTCAAGTATATATTCACCCAGAGAAAGCTGAACTGTAGGCAAAGAAGATGGCTAGAGTTGATCAGTGACTACAATCTTGACATATAGTATCATCCTGGAAAAGCCAACATCGTAGCTGATGCCCTAAGTCATCAGGCCACCCTAAATGCCATTATATCAGAAGGCGCGCTAGTAGAGGAATTTCGCAAAATGAGTATCAGGCTTGTCTGTGGAGACAAACTCAGCTCAGCGTTGGCAAATATCAATGTGGAACCCACCTTCCACAGAGATGTGTCAGTTTCACAAACTAAGGATGAAGAGTACTTGAGCTTCAAACAAGCCATTGAAAGTGGCTATCGTATTGATCTTCGCTTCCATAAGGGGGGTATCTATCAGGGGAATTGTCTATGGCTTCTTAAATCAATGCACCACAAAGTACTAGTTGAAAGCCATAATTCGAGATATCAGGTGTACTCGTGGAGTACAAAAATGTATCAGGACCTGGAACTATCATTCTGGTGGCCAAGGATGAAAAAGAGTATAGCAGATTTTGTGGCTAAGTGCCACGTGTGTTGCCTAGTGAAATCAAAGCATCAGAAACTAGGTGGCATGCTGCATCCATTAGAAATTCTATAGTGGAAGTGGTCAGACATATCCATGGATTTCGTCATGGGACTATCTCGTGTGAGGTCTGGAGTCGACACAATCTAGGTCATAGTAGATCATCTCACTAAATCTGCGCACTTTATTCCAATCTGACAAACTGATTCAGTTGAGAAGCTTGTGAAGACCTATATCAAAGAAATAGTCTGACTTCATGGTATTCCCAAGACTATTGTGTCAGATAGAGATAGTCGTTTCACATCAAAATTTTGGCAAGCAATCCATCAGGATCTGGGTATCGCACTAGCCATGAGCATAGCCTTTCATTCATAGACAGATGATCAAACAGAAAGAGTGAATCAAGTTCTAGAAGACTTGCTCCGTCTATGTATACTAGACTTTGCAGGATCCTGGGAAGACCACATTCCTCTAGTAGAATTCACATATAATAACATCTTCTGGGAAAGCATTAATATAGCCCTGTATGAAGCACTATTTGGTAGGAAGTTTGCCACACCAACAGCATGGTCTGAAATAAGAGATGTTCAGCTTTATGGCTCCAAATTAGTAGAAGAGACAAACAAAAAAGTGCAGCTAATACAGCAGAGAATCAGAACAGCTCAAGATAGGTAGAGCAAATATCACGACATCCATCATCGTCCCTTGGAATTCTAGGAAGGAGATCTTGTATACATAAAGGTCAATCCTATGGAGGGTGTATATCATTTTGGAGTTGCTGGAAAACTCAACCTAAGGTATGTTGGACCATTCAAAGTCCTGAAGAGAATTGGGTTAGTAGCATACAAGTTGGAACTGGTAGAAGATTTTGCTGCAGTACATAATGTATTCCACGTATCGTCACTCAGAAAGTGTCTAATAAAGCCTCACCATTTAATCTCGATTCCACCAGTTGAGATCCAACCAGACTTATCATTCGTTGAGGAACCCGTGAAGATTCTGGGGAGAGACCATAAGAAGCTGAGGAACCGATCCATCTTCATGGTCAAAGTGCAGTGGAAGGGTCGTTCCTGTAATGAAGCCACTTGGGAAAGAGAGTCAAATATATAAGCCAAGTATCCCAGGCTATTTGAGAATACAGGTACACACTCTTAGTTCCTTATTTTCTTTAAATTCTATTCAATTGCTATAATCCCGCATTATTCTTTCCACTTGAGTGATGTCGAGGATGATATCATTTTTGAGTGGGGGAGTCTATAACAACCCAAGTTGTTATATTAGTCAATTAAGACTAATCTCAGTCCTAGTCTTGGTCTTAAGTATTAATCAGGTCATTAAGAGTAGAACTCTAAGACCTAGTCTAAATCAGGAGTCAAATGGATCGAATTCTTATTTCTAGAAAATCCAGAAACCTTAAATTTGACCTATCTAAATTGGCCTCAGATCAAAAATTGGACTTCGTCATTACGCTCATTGCCCCCAAATTAGCTAGGGGTGATGTTTTTGTGTCAATCGGAAGTCATCAAAATTTCAACGAATATTTTAATAATATTTAAATACCCCAAAAATTTGGAAATCAAAATACTCGTTAAATCAAAAATCTGACACCACTATTATGTTCCTCATCCCTCAATTAGCTAGGGGTGCATATTTGAGAGTTTTTGGAAATTGATTAATTAATTAGCATTAATTATTAAGATTAGGATTTAAATTAATAAATTAAAATAATTAAAATATTTATTTTTGAGTAAACGATTTTACAAAGTCGGTGAGTATTCCTTTGGTACCGCATTTTCGCTTATTTGCTTATCTGTGCCCCAAGACAAATTTTGAAAAGGATGAAATGCATTCAGTGCCATATGTTAGTGTTGTAAGTAGCTTGATATATGCCATAATTTGCACTATACCAAATTTAGCACAAGCAATTGAAGTTATAAGAAGGTATATGCATAATTTAGGAAATGATCACTAGCATGCAGTAAAGAGGATTTTTTGATATTTGAAGAGTATGGTAGGTGTTGGTCTATTGTTCCAGAAGTAATCATCGATACCAGACTTTTGTGTCGGATACATGCATTCTGACTATGCATGAAATTTGAATCAAAGGTGACCGATGACAAGTTATGTGTTCACATTGTCATGAGGCCCGATTGTACGGTTTATCTGCCTACAACAGAAGCATAATACATGGCAGTCACAGAAGTATTTAAGAAAACTATATGATGAAAGGCTTGCTAGAAGACTTAGGTGTGAAGCAAGAAAAGGCAATAATTTATTGTGATAGGCAAATTGCTATGTTCTTAGCTACAAATCCTATTTTTCATGCTCGCACAAAGCAAATAGATGTGCGACACCACTTCATTCGAGATATCATAGAAGATGGAGAAATCTTATTGAAGAACATTAACACAAAAGACAACTCCACGGATTTACTTGCCATGGTTTTGATTGTTCAAAAATTCACCCACTAAAATACTTGGTTAATATGGAGGAGTTTAACTAAAGCTTCTCATTTGTCGGAACTACGTGCAGCTTAATTTTTTTGGGAGGACATGGAGGCAATAAATTTGGTGAAGCGGTTGCGCTGGAGAGTATTGACAAAATGTCAGGCATCTAGGCACACCCAAGCGTCCAACAGACCAAAAGGCAAATGTTCAGGCACGCCCTAGGCATTCATTGAAAGAACGCTAGGCGCCTAAGCGCCCATAATTTTATTGCTTGATTTATGGGACCTATAAATTTATTTGTATCCTATTTTGGGGCATTCACCACTTTGTAAATCTCTAATTTGTGTTGTGTAGTGGTTGGAGATTGAAGAAAACTCTATTGTTGAGTGCTTGGGTGAGGGTTTTGTGAAACCATAGTTGTACTCTTCTTTAGGGATAATAAAAATTTCTCCTCACCTCTTCCCGTGAACGTTGGTGTTTAGAACTACATAATTTCTTGTGTTGTGCTTGTTCTTGGATTTGTTTATACAATTTCTCTTATTTTGTTCTTGTTTGGTTCGTGATCTTCAGCGCTCATCGATCTAACACTTACTTACATAACCCTGACCTTACCATAGATTCAATGATCCCACCCTTTGATAATTTGAATTTGGAAAAAAGATAGAATAGCACAATATTTAAATTTAAGAATGGAAACCTAAAAAACATTATTGATCCTAAAATTTTACTAGAACTAGAGAGAGGGCAGAGTGCATGTCTTCCAAACCTCAAACTTCCAAGAAGGCTAGATATTATAAAAACATTTATTCACGCAACAAATTTGATCATGCTAAAAAATGAAGCACATGCGTATCCCTATCCTTCTATGCACGTACCGTATATGAGTCCTCCAAACGCCCATATCATTTAGCCTTGCACCGTCTACCATACTCTCCCTTCCCGTACTCCTCACTCCAGCACCAAGCTTCCGACTACCCAATAAATACCAATCAACTTTCCTTCCTATATTCTCCATCATGAAACCAAATCAAAAGAGAAACCGAAGCAGAGATGTCGACAACCCACGCCGGGCACATCAACGAGGAATGGCCATTCTCGCGCAGCACGGCCCCGGCCAGCACCAACCACATGGAGCTGCTGGCCACGCTGGCTGTCATCTTCATCTTCATCCTCGTGTGCATCCACGTGTACGCTAGATTCCGGCAGCGGCACCAGTCCGTCGTGATCACCATCCAGAGGAACAGGGTCCCGGCCATGCCCGCCCCGCACCCCGACGATGCCGCCAGCACGGGCCTCGACGCCGCCTCCATCGCCGCCCTCCCCACGTTCATTTACCGCTTCGGCTTGTCTCCGGCGAAGAACAAGCCGTTCGAAGAGTGCGCGGTTTGCCTGAGCGTGCCGGAGGAAGGGGAGATGATGAGGATGTTGCCCGACTGCAAGCACCTGTTTCACATCGAGTGCATCGACATGTGGCTGCAGTCTCATTCCACGTGCCCGGTTTGCCGCACGACCGCAAAGCCGCCCTTTCCGCCGCTGCCGCCAAGGAAGGCCGAATTAGGAGAGTTGCTGGCGTCGCCGCCGCTTGGAGAGAGGTTGAGCAGCGTGGAGGCGGTGGCAAGGGAGGATGGCGCGGGGCCTTCGCAAGGCGCGAGAAGCGAGACGAGGGAGGATGGCGCGGGGCCTTCGCAAGGCTCGAGAAGCGAGACGAGGGAGGAAGGTGTTGGGCTCTCTCAGGGCTCGAGAAGGGAGACGAGGGAGGATGGCGTTGGGCTCTCTCAAGGATCAAGAAGGGACATGAGGGAGGCGGAGGATGATCATGATGTGGATTTGGAGAGGCAATGAACGGGCCTTCTTCCTTTATAGCTTTGCTCAAATGAATCTTGCATTTTGTTACTTCTTAATAGCAGTTTATGAGTAAAAATGCGTTAGACATGAGGCTAAGAAGAAACTGTAAGAGAAGTGGGCGATTATGCCCAATCAACCGTTCAAGGGGAGCCCATTGTAAGAGAACACAAATTTTGTATAAATAGGTAAGAAAGAATTTTCTAATAATTTTTTTATATTCACTTAATTGTTTATGTAATATGAGATACTCATAACTTATTTAACATGCACAAAAAATAATCTAGAACTTATCTTAATCACTTTAGTCTATACTCTTATAACATTCATGACTAAGGAAATTTTAGTTCCATAGAGTTTTATTTAGAAATCTCTAAAAAATTGTAGAACACATTCAATTTGATAAGAAAAATCTAAATCTATATAGTATCATAAGACACTCTAGAAATAAATTTAATATTTTGTTTATTATCTATGAGTTGTTATCTATTTTATAGCAATCCATGAGTTGTTATCTTTTTTATATATTAAAGTATCCTCTACATGTATCTTAAGCTTACAATTAAGCTCTCAAAATTTGCAGGATCTTCTTTATTTCCTTGATCTTTCTTTGATAATTTTACGCAATATTCTATCAGGGTTCATATTGGCTTACCCAAATCAGGGTTCTTATTGGTTTACCCTCACTCATCTTGAACTTTTAGAGAATCTCTATTGCATATTTCTTTTATATATTGAAGTATTTCATTTTGCCCAATTTCAATTGCATCTTTGTAATCTTTTCCATATAATTACTTGTTACCATTATTACATAGTTGTCAAAATTTGTGCATGTAAAGTATCTTAATTGTACATTAGGCTCTCAAAATTAGCAGGAATTGTTTTATTTTTTTCTTTGATATTTTGTTGCATATACTCTTAGGGTTCTTGTTGGCTTACACCCATTCATCTTGAACTTTTAGAGAATCTCTATTACATAAGTCTTTTATGAGAAGAAGATGACTTCATTATTTTGTTGAACCTCTATCCCAACAAAGTATGACATGAGACCAACACATCATTTGAAATTCTAGCATGCTTCAAACTTTTTCATGATCAATTCATACTTTTTTTTGTACTATTTTGCCACCAACTTTTTCTTATGCCATTCAATATGATTATTTACATTTCCTATTTATTACACCCATTTAACTTTAATGGCCTTTATCCTATTGGTAGAGTTGTTATTTATCATACATCATTATTTTCTAAGCAATTAATATTTTCATCAATCGCTTCTTCCTACTATCATTTTGAACAACTTATTCAAACTTTATTAGATCACTATCTACAAGCAAGCAATCAAATTTAACCTCACTTGTACCCTCATAAATCTTTCTTAAGCTTTTTTCCATTGCTAGCTTTAGGTTATCTTCATCATATGGGTAAGCATCAACATATTGCAAGGAAAAACATGGTTGGTACTCATATTGGCATAAGAAATATATAGATATTAAAAGCATGGACTTTGTAACATTATTGATCTAATGCCTATAGTAATGCTAATTGTTAGCATGTTTAAATGTTGAACACAATCTTGCATGAATGTTTTATTTGTAGAAAAAATTTTAGGCAAAGTTAAATCTAAAAATACACTTAGATCTAAACAAATTTATAAGTAGACATGTTTGGGCCTCCCAACATGTTATGCACAATAATAATTGTACCTCAGCAAAAAAAAATATTTCTTATGAGTAAGATAGATATTGACATGTTGTTCATTATAAATCAATTTATGGTGTCATGTATAATGGCCAACTATGGATAATGGCCAACTTTAGATACTACTAAATGATTTATTTGAGCTTCTTATTACTTCCCAATTTCTTAGTTGCTACTAAATGATTTATCTAAACTTGTATAATTATTATTCTTACACATTGATAATTAACTTAATATAAACAACATATTAATATTAGTTCATTTTCTTATACATTCAAGCCAATATATTTGAGTATTTTTAGTTTTTTGTGTTTTTAGTTTATTTGCATGTCTATCGGGCATTCTATTCAAAGTTACTAATTGTTATAAAATCTTTATTACTCATAAACCTTAAACATAAATTGTATATGTGTAAGATAAAGTGATATTAGATTTTAATATACACATAATTGATCTGTATATTTTATATTATATTTTTTGGAGTACATTCTAAGTGTAATAACTAAGTCTGTATAGATGAAACCTTTAAGTGAAGGTGAAAGATGATAATAATTGAATAATTTTATTATGGTTTGTAAGAATTAAACAAACAATATTTTAGCACTATGTTACTATATTGGACTAACTGTTTAGAGTGTCTAAATAATATATGTGCTTATTTTTATTTTGCTTAGATATGCCTGAATATGAAATTAAGACACCATAAGTGATATAAGAGTAAAATTTAGAAAATTTAAGAAAAATAGAGTAGAGCCATTTGTATCTTAAAAGAATATTTAGAGTAATTAAAAGACTTTAATTTAAAAGTTTGATTATAATATCATTAATATTTTAGAAGGATAATGTAATAACCAAAGTTGTTACTTAGGTCAATTAAGACTAATCTAAGTCTTAATTGGGGTTTCAGTACACTAAATAAGTCATTTAAAACTCATCTATAAGATCTAGGTCAAATCAGAAATCAACTAAATCAAATTTTGATTTCAAGAAAATTCCAAAATCATAGAAGTTGACATTTTATTTAGACCTTAGATTGAAAATCCAACTTCGCCATTACGTTCACCACCCCAAAATTAGCTAGGGGTGAAGTTTTGGATGCATTTGGAAGTCGTTAGATTTTTATCAAATATTTTAATATTATTTAAATACCCAAAAATTTGAATAATTAAATACTCATCGAATCTCAAATCTGATCGTGCCGTTGCGTTCCTCACCTCTCAATTAGTTAGGGGTGAATTATTGGAATTTTTTAAAAGTCTAATGTATAGTCCAAATTTAATTAAGAAACTTGATTTTAATTAAGTATATTAATTGAATTAATAAACGCATTATTTAAAAGGTGGGACCCTCCATTTAAAGACTGTCGTGAGCCTTAACGGGCTCAGCCCGTCAAATGGAACGGCTCGCGTTAGCACCGTTCGATCGGGGCATCCGATCGAATGTCCTTGATCTCATCCCTGCCAAAGCTAGGGCACGCGGCATCAAGCGCAACACGCGGCCGCGGCTCGTCTCTGTAGCTGGCCTTCACGGCATAAGACCTTGATATACCTCATTTAATCTTTAGATTTTTGACATTTACATCCAAGAAAGGAACCTGAAGCTCTAGCATCGATGAATCGTTCGAAGTGCCAAAAATTCTTGAACCTTAAGGTACCCGTCCAATCTTCATTATCTTCTTTGAAATCCTTCAATTTTATATTTCATATTCTTATTTCGTATGTTTGTAACTTTTATTGTCATGTGATCAAAGCTCGAATGAGATTGAGCATATCGATTATGTGCAGCCATTGCTGCGAAAATGCGCAAAAGTTCCATCTCTACCTCTAGCCTGTCATCCTAGGGTTAGATATTAGCGATCATCCAGGTCACCTCATCCCCTGTTTCGGCCATTGGGATATTAGCGATCATCCAGGTCACCTCATCCCCTGTTTAGGCCATTGTTGAGTAGGTCTCGACATGCCCTTCCCGTCGGCGTGTGGTTTGGCTTCTGTCGGTGGCGTTTTGATCATCAAGTTCCATGCCCTAACCTGAGGTGGAGTCGCGGGCGCTTCGCGTTTATCTCCTCGGCTCGAATCGTGCGAGCCGAGTTGTGTACGGTGTGGGGTCCACCTGCCTCACCCATCATCTTTGCTTCTGTCAAAACTGCCATGCGCCACAGTGCTCTTTCACAAATGGTGGGCTCACCATAAATCGATTAAGAAATTCAAAAATTAATTAATGTTGATTAAATTAAATTAAATCAATTAATTTGAGAACTTTAAACTATCATAAATTAATATCCATTAATCCAAATATAGCAAAATTATATGCCATATCGATCAGTAAAATTAGAAGAATAATATGGATTTGTCAAAATTCCATTTGGAGTAATATATCACATAGTGACATTTAGGGTATTAAATAATTCAAATTATTGTCACAAAAATTCAATTAATCATAACTTTGCAATCTTTAATTCAAATATACCCAATATGGGTCTCAAAGTGATCAAGAAACCATAAGGATTAACCTAGTAGTGTTCATTTAGCTGTTTGGATTAGTTTGAGCTTAATCACATTTAGGACCTAACCATAATTAGATCAATTAACCCTAGAACTTCAATTAACCATAAGTTAGTCAATTGAACTCCAAACTAGGTGATCCTTATTTTCATTTTGATTAGGAGAACCTAATTAACAATAAATTGTAAAAGTATTTAAGATTCAATTGTTAAATTTATTAATCAACCCTAATTACTCTAAAACTTGATTAGTAAAGATTAACAAATTTAATGATCCAAATTGATTAATTCAAGTTTCAAAAAACTCAAAGAGAATATTCAAACCTAATGGTGTGGTTGATTTAGTGTTTTAGTGATTAATTTCACTAATCACTTACTAATCACCATAAACCCTAATTAGGCAATAACTTAGCCAATTAGAGTCCAAATTGAGGCTACTACTAGTCAATATAAATAGTGGATCATTTGTGAGCCATAGCCACTAATTTTACTCAATTTGGACACCAATTGGAGAAGTTAGGATTTTTGACCATTAATTAATAAACCATAAATTACCATTTTTACCCCTAAGCTTGTATTGGCCATAACTTGGCCAATACTTATCAGAATTTAGTGAATCTAGGTTTTATGGAAACCTTAGACAGTAAGCAATAATAAATCGAAAGAAAATTCAAATTTCCTAAGGCCAAATTACCAAAATGCTCCTATAAGTAAAATTTAATAATTTGATCTCATAAAGCTTAATAATTACCAAAAATTAATGTAATTGCTATCTAATCTTATATTAGACAGTAAGAAACACTTTGCCACTGAAAAATTTAGATTTGGAACCATAGATCAAAATTTGATCTTTTGAACCCTTAACTAGGGGCAAAATAGTCATTTTGCCAAATTTAGGATTTAGCATTTTAAAGTCCTAGAATAATATTCTAAACATTATAATTAGTAAATAAAATGATTTAGAGCAGAAATTATGTAAGTTCAAACTTTAATTTGATTTTGATCAAGGTTTCACTCTTTCAGTCCTTAAGGAAAATCTTAAGCAAAAATCATCATTCCCTTTATTCCTTAAACTTTCTTAGATCTTTCCATAGGTCTTATAATATTAGTTAGGATGTGTGTCTGAGAGACATTCTTAGTAATTAAGAGCCTTAATTCCTAGGATTAAGAATAGTTCTTAGGTTAGAGTTTATCTATTGAGTAAATTGGGTTACTCAATAGGTGAAGCCTTGAGTTTACTAGTTTGTAGATTTTTTCTAGTTCATTTAATGATTATTTAATCTTTAAACATTAAAACTAAAAATAGAAATCTTTCCTAGTGATTTGATTTATCATTAGAATTTGCCTTAACCTAATCTGTGAGATTTGAGTTTTAAGCCTTAGATTCTTAGTTGTACCACGGATTAAGTGATTAAACCCCATATTTGGAGTTTAATTCTTAATTCTTTCATCTTGATTTGATCAATCAAGATGGGTTGGGAGTTTGATAAAATATTAATATAGGTCGAATGATTTATTATTTAACTTGTATAGTCGACATTGATTTATTTATAACTAGGACATAGCTAGTCCTAATTATTTCCAACTTATAAGGTCGTGAATTTGAGTTACACTCGATAGTAGGACTTGGAGATTCTGAACTTGTGTAACTTAGAGCAGATAGAACGATTAAATTAGATAACAAATGGATATCACCTGTGTCATAGTTAAGTCTCTTGCTCACATTGAAATTGATGCTATGCTTACCTTATTTTGAGCCTTATACCTTGTTCACATATATATTAGATATAAGACATTTGAAAAGTGTTTCATGTCAATCTTATTTTGCATAATAACATTTGCATATGTCATCATGATTGTCAAATTGAACATATGGTTAGTAGAACATAGCCTAATTAGTATGCCTTTTTCCTACCCATACTTTAGTACAGGCCAAACCTAGACCTATGACCGACTAGGGTAGTATATGTCTGTCTAAAGTAAGTCTAACCAATCCTAGGCCTAAGACCGACTAGGATGGTATACATTAGACTATAAACTTCATACTTAGCATCCTTTTATACCCTTTGTTGGCATTAATAATTTAGGTACATTTCTACTTTAAATCGTGTATCTTATTTTAGTTATAGTAATTTCAGTTCATACTTACTGTTTCAGTTTGCATTTCAGTACTTTCTTACTTACTATTCTTCAGCATTTTCTAGCTTTACTTCTACTTATAGGATGCTAGTTTTTCTTATTATTTGTATTTATTGTTCACTTAATCATTTTACATGTTCATTTACTTTTATGTCAATTAGCATAATTCTAGATTGATCATAAGTATGTTTAGGATGTATTTTATTTCTAGCCACTTGTTTTACACTTACCTGACCTTGTTGTAGTTACTATGAAGGAGGTATGTGTACTTCCTAGTTATTTAAGTTACAAACAAATTGCTTATAGCTTTACTTATTCTTTCTTACACATTCTTACTCCTATTTATATGCTTTCATGCTTAATGTTTATGGTGATATCTAACAAACTTAATAAATTGATTACCCTAAAATGTACTTAGACATTTTGTCTAATTAAGATTTTCTTTTATTGGCTGGGGCCCTATCATTGTGATACCGACAATGGTAGACTTTGAGCTATTTGAGTTGTAGAGTCTTCAGGAGATCTGCCTTTGGAGAAGGAGCGTACTATTGAAGATTTTTAGTTTCCTTTCTACATTGTGAGGAAGAGTGATTTATTTTATTTCTGCTTAAACTTTTAAATCATTTTTGTAATAAGACAGGGTTAACTTTACTTTTAGTACTTTACTTATTCTGAACTATTGTATTTATATGATGGATGGATGTTTGTACATATGCTTCCGCACTCTGGTTTACTTGTATTTACATTTAGTGATGATATCTTTGAGAAATGACAAAGTCCTTAATTATGATGGATTAGGATGTGTGCACAATCTAATTATAAGTAGGGGCCTTGTCGTTTAGATGACCCCTCCATCGTAATCATGTTAACTTAAGAGTTAATAGGATCACGACGGAGCAGGGCCATCACAGATAAAAATGTCCAAAACCCCTGTAAATTATAATGAGACTCCAATAATATTTTTAAACCCTGCTACATTTTAAGTCTCAAGATGCACCTCAATCTATCACATATTCACCCTTGTTTCTTAGAGTTTTTATTATAGACATTACAAGCATATTTAATGTTAAGCATGTTATGCTTATGGAGACTTGAGTACAACCCAAAATGGTGAGACCTATTTGGGTGCACCAGACTACATCTTAAAGTGTATCAGTGCAAGCATTAATCAAAGTGGTGTAGTTTCAACTATAATGAAATGGTCTTGGAGAAGTAATGGGTCTATTGTGGAGCTTGGAGTGGCTGCGACCTAGCCATGGATCAACCCGATGTAAATTGAATGTGAAACAAATCAAGTGGGATGGAAGGTTACAAAATAAAATGAACTAGATAAAGGACTCAATGCTTAGGAGTGCCTAAGGGCTAAGACAATATCTTTAACTGAGACTTGGGAACTTGAGTACGCCAGAGCACCAAGGTGTTTACTCTAGAACTTAGCTAAACTAAGGCTTGGGAGCTTGGCCACGCTAAAGCATCGTTGAGATATTTCTGGAGTCATAAGAACCCAAGGCTAGGGTGCTTGAGTGCGTCGATGTGGTGTCCATAGATCAAGGTCAAGAATTTCCAAGCAATAATTTTCAATTAAACAACATCAAACAAAAATTTTATTTATTGAACAAAATTTATATATATATATATATATATATTCTAAGTGGACCCCAATATTATAAGAGAAACCAAAATCTTACTTTGGGCTTTGTCTCACTTCTTTGTTGACATTCCTTGTAGTATCTCCTCCTAGTCATTTTTAATCTCAAAAAAATACTTTTACCAATTCAGGTAGGAGTATATAGAATTTTAGTAAGAAATACATTCTAACATCATATGAGGAAAAAATAAATAATAATATTATTCAATGAAGCTTAAATCAAACAAAAATGAATATTTGCATAACTTTGCAATACTAAATATCATCAAAATATGTTGCATAATTTGCTGAAAAATGTAGTAATGAAATTTTATATTTTATCTTATATCACTAGCTCTGTGTGACGGGCCTTTAATCGTGTTGACTCTCCCGATAAGAGCATGCCTTTATATTGCTTCTAAGTATTAAAAGCCCCAATCTCCCTAGTATCTCCCAGATCATAAGTGTAATGCCCCGTCCCATCACAGCGCACAAAGGAATTAACAATTGGCGGCGGAACGGTGCATTACTCAGGAAGGTCTGCTGAACCTCCACGAATATCTGCAGAATAAAGAGTTGAACTCAACTCCAAATGAAAGAGAGCTGAGTACTAATCCTTAAGATAAGTGTAAAATCCTTAGCTTAAATATCAGGTAGGGTACTTATGTATAATGGATTATAAGTGAAATAAAGATCCAATATACATGAGTACTAGCATTTCACTTATGATGATCACATCATAATACTAAGTATAAGTAGTAGTAAACACAGAATGTGGAAGTGAAAGCATACATTTAGATCATCCATCACATAAGCTAAGTAAATCATTCATCTCAGAAAGAAAAGAAAATACATCCAGAGTTATTACAAACAATCTACTTAAATGATATAACAGAAAATAGTCTAATGACTGAACTGAAAGTAGACTAATGCAAAAATGTAAATGCTAATGTAGAGTTCTATAGTGCTCCATGAACTCCTTCTAGATCTCATATGACACCTCCTGAACTAGCTCCATAGGCTGCTTTAGATCTAGCAAATTACCAGATCCCAAAATTACCACATATTAGACAATGAGTCTAACACATCAAAAACTACTCTAAATAATTATAGTTATATAAGGTTTAACATTTCAGTGATTTAAACAAATTATAGAAAATCACTAAAATAGTTGAATAGTATGAAACTGTTCAAAGCTGAAATGTAAGGCCAAATGGTGGCCGAAAGACTAAGTACTCAAAACAAAAAATAGTAAATGAGCTGAAACTAAATAAAAGCTGAAATAAAACTATGATATATGTCACTGAATATGCATCTGATTATGCCACTGATTTATGTTATCATTATGTATTTTGTGTCTTATGCACCCTAAAAAATCTTAATATCCATGATGCATGCTGCATCTCGTAGGTCCTACCAATATTGACACATGTTGCATCCCGTATTTCACAATGCTTTCATGTTTATGCTTATGCTATTATGCCACTGATTTTAATTCAACATGATTTGTAAAATCATCAAAAAATAAAAATCCATTTCAAGAAAACAATCATTTAACATAATTCTTGATTCTCATAATCATCCTAATAAGCACTCATGCCTGTATCTGCTAAATTCAGAATCTACTACAATTCCTATCATATATTCCTAAATTATCACATGTGTAGAGTACATGTACATATGAAGTAAGTATTCAAGAAGGTAAACTTGAATTTCATAGTTTATTTAACTGCACTTATCAATGCACACAAAGATAAAATGATGAAACCCGTTTACAGTTTATTCTCTCAAACTAAGATATTCAATACCCTAATTGACACATTACTTTGAGTACGTTCTAAGAAAGGTAACATAAATCACTTAGTTTGTTTAACTGCACTTATCAATGTGCACAAAGATAACATGACGAAACCCTTTTACATATTATTATCTCAAACTAAGAGACTTAATACCTTAATTAAACATACTATAAAAGTGGGATGTTTGTCCTAAGCTGAACTGCACTTATTGATGCACACAAGAAGAAGGGAATGAAACCATTTTAAAATCTTATTTGGGATAAATCAACCAATTTTATGCCCTACTGAATTGAATCAGTCATATGGACATGCACTAAAATCTTCACATGATAATACTAATATTATCATTTCAAAACTGACTAATTTAAAATCTAAGGAATATCAGACTAAATGAATCTACACTCTTTTATGGTGAGTCCTACTAGAAGGTTCCATGGATGTGACATAAAAGTCACTCAACTTATGATACTACCATATAGAAGAATCTTATTCTAGAGTTTTTAGATTATTCTACTATAAGGAACTAATATTAGAATCAAAGGATCTTAAGGGCTCATCTAAGCTTGTATCTCAAAATTAAATAATAAGCTCTTCTTACCTCAATAGTTTATCTATTTTAAGGTCTAGCAATTGATTCAATTAAACCACTAATAATTTAGCCTTAACTCTCTAAGCACTGAAATGTACAAGTATTATCTAAGTTATAAGATTTATTTTAAGATTTTAAGCCTTAATACTCTAAATTGGATTATACAAATCAGATAGGTAAACCCAGCTGGTTCTAGCCTATACTACAATTATGAGATATAATCATATGAATTATTAAGAATTAATCATTTCATAAATCAATCTTATTTTAAAATTCAGTTTATGCTAATGATCTTTCTTAGGAGAAAATCAAAGATCTAAAGATTAAATTTAGATTATCAATCATATGAGTTTTTTATAAACCTAAGTTCTTTTAAATTAATGGTTTAAGATCAAATGACAAATCAATAATCATTATGAGAGTTATGCAAGTTCTTAGTGTCCAAATCAAGTGCCTTATTTACTGATCAAGATTTGAGTCTTAATCTAATCAAGCTAGGGTTTAACTCCTAACTTGACCAAATTAAGATTGATTACATAATTATTAATTAATTTAAAAATCAACAAGCTTATTATCCATTATTGATGCCCAATTCTAAGTCAATTCAATTATTGATTTAATTAAGCACTTCTTTAGGATTCTTTAAGGTTTAATTGTTAATTAATGTCAAATCACTTATTCAAATGTCCAAATCAAAGTTTGGATTTTCTAACATGAATCCTACTGTTAATGAGGCATACAAACATTACATTACTCAAAAACAAAAAGTAATTAAAGCTAAATATTACCTTAATTACTATTTGGCACGGAACATTCAAGAGAATCCCTTAGGAAATTAGAACATGTCATTTAGGATAAGAGGTAGATTTTATATTCAAAATCACATCTATATTTACTCAATGCATAGTTCAACAAAATCCAGTTTTTATTTAGGTGCATTTTTGCATTATTAGGGTTCTAGTCATCAAAATACGAAAAAAATCAATTTTTGGCAAAATTGAATAGTTTTGATCGCTACGGCACGCTGCAGTGCTTGCCTGGCCGAGAGCCAGGCACTACAGTGCATTGTGGCGGGCTGCTGTGCTACAACGCTTTTAGGCGTTACGGAGCGCTACGATAGATTTCGGCATTGCGACATCAACACTTTCAGATGTTGAAGTGCGCTACGACGCCAGATTTCCCGAGAGGCGGGCGCTGCGGCACATTAGAGCGCTCCCTGACTGAAAGTCAGGTGCTACGGCGCGGTACAACGGCAAACATCCTGAAATGCGAGCGCTGCATCGTGCAATAGCGCTATTTGGCCAAAAGCTAGGTGCTACAATGCCAGGTTTCCCGAGACGCGGGTGCTGCAACACTCCCTGGACAAAAGCTAGGCGCTACGGTGCACTATAGCGCTCAGCGGTGATTTTGCCTGGGCAAAAAAGAGAACATGTCCCCTTTTTCACTCAAATACTCTCAATTTAGGATACCTCACGTGCGGTGCCATATACCGATGGAAAGCTCTTTCCAAGATCTTTCCATTAATACTAAAATTGACATGAAAAGATTATTCTAATGCTACAAATAATGATGCTAAAAGTTATGGTATACATAAATCATACTTATAGAAACCGTTTTCTTAAAGAAAAAAATGAGCTTTGATCGGACTCATTCGAGTCCGATTGAGGCTCAATAATCAAATAGGACTCAATTTAGTAGTTAATAAAAATATCATTTCACAAATGCATTGATTAAATTAATGGAAAAAGTAGCACATGGGGAATGCAAGAAAGAGATATAAGGAAAGTTACAACAAATGGGTACCTGAGCTTGAAAATAGAAGGAGACAGAGTTCTTCAAGAGCTTCTTCAATTGCTAGCAAAAGGAGAAAAAAAGCTGAGTTTTCTTCAAGAATTTGGGGAGGAGAAGGAGCTTCAGTAGACAGCAAATACAGAGGGAAACTGAGGATCTAAACTTAAAGGAGTATGAGGTGTGAGCTAGGAGAGGGGGATGGCAAGGCAACAATCATGGAGAAGCAGACCCTCTCCCATCAACAGCATGGGGAGGAAGCTTCCTTATGCAGGAAGTGGGGAAGAAGGGAGTGGCATGCGCAGGATATGGGGAAAGGTAGGAGAGCAAATGGGGAAATGGATTTTTAAGGAATTAATTAAATACATTTCTAATTTTAATTAATACATTTCCCAAATCAAAATTGGATGAATAAATGGGATACAAAAAATCCCAAAAATTTACCCATAGCTAATTCAAAGGTGAGGAACTCAATGGTGAAGTTGGATTTTAATTTGGAAATTAATTTAATTATTCTAATTTTTGGGGTAAATACATTAAAATATTTACAAAAATTTGATAACTTCCAAATACTTTCAAAATATCACCATTGGCTAAATTGGGGGTGACGAGTGCAATGACGAAGTCATATTTTGATTTCGAGGTCAAATTAAATATCTCAATTACTTAATTATTAAATATTATTAAAATAATCCAAATATTTGATTGAGCTCTGAATCACTCCAAACCTTTGGGATTTGGTTCTGTAGCTCCCCGCCCTATCACTACGCACAAAAGAGATAATCATAATCAATTTCGATGGCGGAGTGGTGTGCCACTCGGGAAGGGATATCCTATCTCTCTGAATAGCTCACACTGAATTACTGTAAAGAAACCTATCTAAAGAGATTCTGACTCAACCCTAAAGGAAGATCGAGTGCTAATACTTAAGATAAGAGTAGTATCATTATTCTAAGTATTAGGCAAATACATATATTGGATTTAAAATGCAATATAAAGAATTCAATATATGTATAAAATATCAGCATTTCTAGTATACTGATCATATCACAATACAAAGTATAAGTAAGATATAAACAAAGTGCAGAAACTAAAATAAATATCTAGAAACATTCATCACAGAAGCTGAATGAAATATTCATCTGAGAAAAGAAAAGAAAGTACATCCAAAATTATTACAAACTATTTACTAAAATACAGGAAAATGAGTCTAAGTACTGAACTGAAATAGTAACTAAGCAAAATAATAAGACTAGAGAAGATCCCACTACTGCTCCACGAACTCCTCTTGGATCTCATGAGAGTCCTCCTAACCTAGCTCCACTAATTGCTTTGGATCTAGCAAATTATCGGATCCCAAAAGCACCACATGTTAGACAATAAGTCTAACATATTGAAACTAATCTAAATAGTTCTAATCATTTACTTTACATATAAATAATGTAAATAAAACTACAAAAATATTGAAAATAACTGAAAGAAATAAACTGTACAAAACTAAAGTAAAGTAAATTAAAGCTGAACTATAACTGAATACTGAAAGTAACTAAAATAGTAATGATCTGAAATTGAGAAACAACATGTAAAACAGTGATGTATGCCACTAAAATTATGCACTCAAATATGCTATAATATTGTACGCCACTAATACGCAACTGAATTATCACCGAAGTGCTATGAGCCGTACGACCCAATATCTACATACATCCTATTGGGAAATATAGTTTACTATGATGTCTAAATATCCTGAGTTTCCCCTGTTGATGTAAGCAACATTCCATAACTCATAAATCATCACTGATACTCATATATTATGCTTATGCTTATGCTCATGTATCTACACTATATGACTTAAAATTTAGAAATCCAAAAAAAGATTTAAAATTAGATAAGGAATCAAGTATCTCCATTGTGCAGAATCCATCCAAATGGATTCTGACTCCTAATTTTAATTTCATTAGCTAGCTTTGCTTAGGATTTTACTTAAAATCATTAGTTGGAAAGGCTGTATACATATGGTTATATATTTCTAAGAAGGGTGAATTTAACACTTAGTTTATTTTAAACTGCACTTATCGACGTGCATGATGATAGGAGGCTGAACCCGGTCACAGTTTATATCTCAAACTAAGCTGTTAAATACCCTAACTACAAGCATACTGAGTGTTCTAAGAAGGGTGACTTGAGATACTTAGTTTGTTTTAAACTGCACTTATCGACGTGCATGATGATAGGAGGCAGAATCCAGTCAATGTTTATATCTCAAACTAAGGATTTCATTTCCTTAATCATAGCATACTACTAGTGTTCTAAGAATAGTGGTTTGAGATACTTAGTTTGTCTTAAACTGCACTTATCAATGTGCACAACGATAGGAGGCAGAACTCGATCGTAGTTTATATCTCAAATTAAGGATTTAAGTCACTAATTATAACACTCTTAGGGTTGGATGATTTATTCTAAGTGGGACTTTATCCAACTAAGCCTACAGGATAGAACATAAATATACTCCTATATTAAAATGAATCAACCTAATCCTGAATACTGCTAAAGTGATCCAGCACTATGGGTATACATAACTAAACTTAACTAATAACTTAAGTTTAGTTAATACTATTTAATCAGTAAGGATTACCAAGATTATAAGATTAAGACTACAAGAGGTGAATCATACACAAGGTTCCAATAATATGATCAAAATGATCACCCAATATAGGTTACTACCATATTAGAGAAAATCTCATTCTAAGGACTTTGGGTGATCATACTACAAGGATTTAAGATCAATCCTCTAAGGCTAAGAAGGATCATCTAAGTTCCTACCTCAAAATGTGACAATAAGTTCTTGCTACCTCAATGTGTTAACAATTGTTAAGGCTATTAACATTAACATGGAAAAATCTTATGTAAGATCATCAAGACTTTGCATATCTAACATATATGCTAAAATTTATAATTTTCATCCATTAGGCTTGTTTTGATCAAATCAGATGGGTAAACCCATTTGATCAATACCTATACTACAACTATGGGGTATAATCAAGAATATTATAACATTTGACACAAAATATTCAAGTTAACACGTAAGGGTTTTTAGCACATGCTCTAAAGGATAAAATTTCACATTTAAATTTCACATAAAATTTTATACAAAACATAATTTTACTAAAACTAAGTTCAAATTTGATATAATTCAACCCCACTAGGATCCTAGGGTTCTTATAATGCAAAAAATATAAAGTTTCAGCTATTCTGGATAGTTCTCTAACATACACCCAAATTAGCTAGGGGTGAATTTTCGAAATTTTTCGGAGATCATTTATAAAATATGATTTTAGAGATTAATTAGTTTAATTTATTTAAAATCTATTTTTATTTTCCCCTCCTTTTTCCTTTTTTTTCTCTAGCTAGACCCCACCTCCCATTATTTCCTTCTGAAAATTTGGCGCCTCTCTCCTCTTTTCCTCTTCTCCTGGCCTACTTTGTTCCCCCTCTCCTCTCGACCTCTTGCCACCCCCACTTATCTCCATAGCTGGGATAGGACAACTCATGCCCATCCCATCCAAAGCACGCTTTCCCTTCCATTAAAAGAAGCTCAGCTCTCCTCCCTTCCCCCATTTGCTCAGCTGAAGCTCTCCCCCATTCTCCACTGCTGTGCTATTGAAGAATCCCTCAAGCTCCCAAGTTCCTATAGCAAACAGAGCTCTCTTCCTCCATCTGCTTCCATTTGAAAGCCAAGATACCTCCCTTTCCCTCATTGAATGGATTCAATGGATACTTCATTTTGCTCTTATGCTTTTTTTGCATCCTTAGAAATCTGTGATTGAGTATGGAAGCCATTAAAGTTCATTAAGATATTAAACTTTATTATAAATGAAATGCTATGTTTTTTTTTCCTTTTTTCTGCATACATGAACCTTTAACTTCATTGTTTTCATAGTTATAATAATCTCTTTGTGCCGATTTTGGTATTGATGGAAAGGTCTCGAAAATACCTTTCCAACGGTATATGGCACTGCACCGGAAGTACTCTAGGTTGAGAGTATTTGAGCCCGAAAAATGACTTATTGCGATTTTCGCATGGGCGAAATCACCATCAAGCACTGCAGCGCCCGAGTTTCGAAATTGGGTCCGCTGTAGCGCGCCACATTACGATGCAGCGACATATTAATTTGATGCAGCAAATAACTTTGATGAAGAATATATTTTGATAAAGCATATAAATTTGATGAAATAAATTAAATGCGCCTCAATGCTGAAATCCGCCACAGCACCCAAATCTCGGAAACTTCTGTCGCCGTAGCGTGTCACAGCGCCTGAAAGTGCTGTCGCGCGCCATAGCGCCGAAATATGCTATAGCGCGCTGCAGAGGTAGCGCCTAAAAACACTGCATGCACCTTAGCAGCTGCACCTTAGATAAGCAGGTGCCACAGCGCGCTGCAGCGCCTGGCTCTCGGCCAGGAGGTGCTACAGTGCGCCGTAGCGCCCAGAATTGTTTGGAACAGCTAAGAACTGTCCGGAATGGCCGAAACTTCACATTTTTTGCATTTTAATGACCCTAGAACCCTAATAGGGCCAAAATATATTAAGTTTTAGTAAAATTAAGCATTGTATAAATTATATGTGATTTTTGAATATGGAAAAAATTAGGTTTCGACCCCTATTTTAAGAAAATAGAACCCTAACATTGAAATAACCATAATTTGATTATTTGGACTCTAAATTAAGAAATTTAAGATGCTAACTAGGTTATAAATGTAGTGCCAATAGTAAATTGAAATAAAAATTAGGTTTTGACCACTAAAAACTATAAGATGACCAAAATACCCCTAACTCTAATTAGGTCATATCTTGGCCAAATGATGTCAAATTTGGATCTACTCCTAGTTAAAGTACCCAATATGATATAGGAAAGCTATTGCAACTGAGTTTACTGAATTTGGATCTTAAATAGAAAAGTTAGGTTTTTGACCCCTCTTAACCCTAGAAATGACACATTTACCCTTAAACTTAGAACACTTATAACTAATACAATAGACCTCAGAATTTAGTATTCTTAGACTCTATGGAATCCTTGAATAGCAAGCAATAATAAACTGCACAAGTTTTTAGATTCCATCAGGAGAAAATTACTAATTTACCCCTTGGGTCAAATTTCTTAGTTGGGACCTATAAGACCCATTTCCTGTCCAAATTTGGTGTACTTAATGTCTATCTTCATGTTAGATAGTAAGGAATCATTTGGTAGTAAAAAAATCCAACTTGGAGCCCTAAATCAAAAAATAGCTTTCTAAACCCTTAAGTAGGGGCAAAATAGTCATTTTGCCCAAATTTAGGTTAAGTGTTCTTAACCCTTAAAGTACCTTTTAAATCAATAAAAAAATAGTAGTAAAATTGATTTGTGATCAATTTAGGTCTTAAATTCTATAATTTGAATAATTTGTCAAACATCTTAATTTAGGCTTGAAAAACTCTAAAGATAATATGCCTTACTTAGCTAAAATTCATCCTTAACTTCCCTAATTAAATAAAAATAATTAATTAAGTTAAAATAAAATAAATTCAATCAATTCTTAGAATCTCTCAAATTATTTTCATTAGTAGCTCATTAGGAATTTTCACTTCACTTTAGGACATTTTTCTTAAGAATGGGAATAGATCCTAGGTTAGAGTCCATTCATTGAATAAAGTGGATTATTCAATGAATGAATCCTTGATTTTATTAGTTTCTACATTTTCATACTTTGATTTTGATTATTTTATCTCTTAACTCTAGATTAAGAATAGGAGAATCATCATATTAAGCTTGGTTACACTTAATAGGATTTGCCTTAATTTTTAGTTCATTTTTAGATTTAAAAACCTTAGATCTTATGTTTGACCCTTGGATTATGTGATTAACTCCAATCTCACAATATTTAACTCATAATCCCTTATTTAGTAGATTTTGATCAGATCCTAGTATAGAACGTATAAATTCATCAATTAAAGACGTGATGATTTATTATATAACTTGTAGTCGATTCTGATTGAACTAAATTAGAACTTAATCTGTTCTAATTGCTTTTGACTTATAAGGCCATGCTTTTAAGTTACACACAATAGTAGGAATTGGATTTTTTGAACTTATATAACTTGGAATAGTTAGAATAGTTTAATGGATAATAATTGATGTCATTATGTGCAGTAGAGTCCCTTGCTCACTATTATTTTACTTGTGCTTTCATATTCCTTGTATTTTATGCCTTATTCCTTGAACATATCATACAAGATAATATTATTGCATGAAATGAAAATATAGAATATCTTGGATAACATTTCATTTGGTTCAGTTACTTGTTGATCTGACGTATTTTACCCTATTAAATAAGGGTAAGGAGAAATAACGAGTACTTGGCATTACTCATTGAGGAGTGTTGTGCTAAGTTTGGAACCCGTATAGTCTTACAGATGTGGTTGATTCTTTAGCTACTTCTGGTCGTGTCCACAAAAGTAAATTAAATAACTAAAATATTTTTTGCATTTGTGATTACTGCCTCTTCAGTTTAGTTTCAGTTATGTTATTCCAACCTAGCCTTAGATGATGCTAGGAATATTTTGTCGCCTTAGCCTCCATGTTGATGCTAAGAATCCTTTTGATATCAGCAAGCTAGATTAGCCCTCTTTTGATTTGACATTACTTACATACATGTTCATTGTTTACTATTTACAGTTTACTATTCACTGTTTCCTGTTTACCATCGTACTTGACTTCAGTCTACCTTGATTTACTTGTTTACTTTTATATTATATGATGCTAGACCTTTGTTGCTTACTTATATGTACCATTATTAGATTAATTTTTTTTAAATCAGTATATGTCATATGATCATCAACATATTTATGATTTTCTTTCAGTACTTTTACTTACTATATTATACATGTATGTCTATCCTTTCTTAGTTTACTTGAGGTGTGCCTTTTTACCTCAAATCTTATTTAGTTATAAATACAATATTTATAACTTATCCTTCTCCTTGTATGCTTGCTGCTCCTATGCTAGTTAGGATTTTTGTTTTGTTTAAGTAAAATGGTGATATCAAAAACATATGAAAAATATTCAGCCTAAAATGTACTTAGACAATTGTATGATAAGATTTTCTTTTGTTGGTTGGGGCCTTAGCATTGTGAAGCTGACAATATCAAAATCGGATAGATTTGAGAAGCTTGGTGCTGAAGAGGGGCCTTATCCAAAAGTGGAGCCATATCTTGAGGAGGGGCATCAGGAAGGAGCTGAAGCTATTTAGTCTTTTATGCTTATTGTGAGAATGAGTGATTTTATTTTAGTTCATTTAAACTTAATTAATATTATAATAATACATGTATTATTTGATTGTGTTCTCCTTACTATACTATTTATTCTGAGTTGTATGCTACATTTTCTCTATTTATTACAGTAAATTGGATGTATGTTTACTTTACCTTACTTCCACACTATGATTCTGTATTTGCTTAATGACTGATTACATAGCATGTATCCATTAGCTTATCTCTTCCTTACTAGTCGAATAGGGTTTACACCTAATCTAATATTAAGTGAGAGATTTGACAAAGTGACTGTGGCGCCCCACCCCTTAATCCACAATAGCTTAAGCTAAGGGGTGGTGTGTCACTCTGGCTAACCCTTCACTTATTATTAGATTAGGATGAAATCCACAATCCACCTAATAAGGGAAGGAGTAAGCATAGAATCAAATAATCAGTCACAGTATAAGGATTCATACAGAGTGTAGAAGCGATTTAAATAGGAAACATCCAAGCATCACAATAGGAATAACATGGAATATAACTCAGAATAAATAACATAGTAATCCAAAATACACAGTCATGAATACCTATAATATTACATTGCATTAAAGCTTAAAGAATTAAAAGCAATATTTTCTCATCCTCACATGCAAGAGAACTAAGCAATAGCTCCCCCTAAAGGCTCCTCCTCTAGATTAGCTCCTCATCTGGCACCTGATCTTCTAACTAATATAAATCTGCCATTGTCGGTTTCATAATGTAGGGCTCCAGCAAAAAAGAAAAATCTTATTATACAACTTGTCTAAGTACATTTTAAGTAAATAAATTTTATGTATTTTGTAATATCACCATTTAACTTATTCTAAGCAATAATTAAATAAAGTAAGGGAGCAACTAGCACAACAGAACAGAGGAAAAAGCTATAAATAATATTCATAACTTTAAGTAAAAATGAGGCTAAGACATGCCTCAATGTAAGCTAAACAAGGCAGGGCATACAAGTATAAGTAACTGACAATGTATTGAAAGAAAATACTATATCCTAAACATACTGGTGATCATAAACTTATGCAGATTTAAAATACAATAAACTCAACAATGATACATATAAATAGCATCAATAAATATAATATCTTAAAATATATAAACAAAGCAAGGAAACGACTGACTGAATGAAAAATACTAAAGCATATGCAAAATATCAGTACTATATAAGAATATCTGTGTACTAACTGTCATACAAAAAAAGGCTAATCTAGCATATTGAATATCAAAAGGATCTTATCATCAACAAGGAGGCTAAGGCGTAAAGCTATATTCTCCTAGCATAATCAAGGAGGCATAGGCAGAATATAGGGTTTTCTCCTAGTATCATCAAGGAGGCATAGGCAGAAAACACATAATAAATTTTCTCCTAGCGTCATCAAGGAGGCATAGGCAAAAAATATAAGCAAAGTCTTCTCCTAGCGTCAACAAGGAGGCATAGGCAGAAGACATGACTGAGAGGCAGCTCTAATACATGCAAATGTTATCTTAATCATTTACCTTAATGTTTTCATAAGGAATTTAAGGAGTGTCCATAATTCTATAAATTTTTATTTATGCATCAAAGTCTTATATGATATGTCCAAGGAAATATGGTACAAACATTAAGGTAACATAGCAATAACTATCAAAATTAGCAAGAGACTCTACTACACATGGTAATATCATTTATTTTCTAATTTAACCATTCTAACTATTCTAAGTTACACAAGTTCAAGATCTCCAATTCCTACTATCGAGTGTAACTTAGAAGCTCGGCCTTATAAGTTAAAAAGGATTCGAACTGATCAGGTTCTAATCCAATTCAATCAAATATGACTACAAGTTCAATCAATGAATCATACATCCTAGTTTTATGAATTTGGATATTCTTATCTAAGATCTGATCAAGATCTACTAAGCTATAGATTATGGATTAAACACCACACGATTGAGCTTAATCATATAATCTAATAGAATAAGACATAAGATTTAGGCTTTATTCTAAATGTAATCTATTGATTAAGGCAAATCTTATTAAGTAATTCAAACTTAATAGGATGATTCTCCTATTCTAAATCTAGGGTTAAAAGACAAAATAATCAAAATAAGTTGTAAAAATCTAGAAACTAATAAAACCAAGAATTATTCATTGAAAAATCCCATTTTTCAATGAATGAAATCTAACTTATGATCTAATTTTAATCTCAGGAGTAGTCCTAATATGAGGTGCAAGATCCTAAGAAAAAGACTTAAAGAAATTTTTAGGGATTTTTAACTGTTTTGACTTAATAACTAATTTTACTCACTTAAATGGCTCTAATATAGTTCTAATATTAGTTTTAATGATTTAAAAGGCAATTTAGAGGTTAAGAACACTTAACTTAAATTTTAGGTAAAATAACTATTATGCCCCTACTTAAGGGTCCAAATGTCTACCTTTTATAATTAGGGTTCCAATTTAAAATTTCTTACTGCCAAATGATTCCTTATTATCTAACATGAATATAGACAGTAAGTACGCTCAATTTGGATAAGAAACGGATCCTATAGTTCCAAACTAGAATTTTGACCTAAGGGGCAATTTAGTAGTTTACATATACTGGGCCCTAAACTTTTGTGTAGTTTATTGTTGGTTACTATTCAAGGATTCCATAGAGTCTAAGAACACTGCATTCTGAGGTCAAATGGCTAAGTTATAGCTATTTCAATTTCTAAGGGCAATTCGGTAATTTTGGTCGGTCAACAGGTGACAAAAACTGAATTTTTCTGTTTAAAGTCTAATTTTAGTAAACTCAATTTCTATAGCTTCCCTATAATATACTGAGTGTGTTGATAGGAAGTAAACCTAATTTAGACTTCAAATGGTCAAGTGATGGCCTAACTAAGATTAGGGGTATTTCGGTCATTTATAATTTTCTAGGTTTCAAATCCTAAATTTTATTTCAGTTTATTAATGAGATTGAAATTCTAAGCTAGCTAGAAATTTCAATTTTTGAATTCGGAGTTGAATTGACCAAGTTATGGTCATTTGAATTCTAGGGGCATTTTGGTCATTTGAATTCTAAGGGCATTTTGGTCATTTTTAGGGTATGGTCCTAAATGTTACTCTTCAAACTAAGCTCCAAATAGGAAAACTAATACTTCTATAGTGTTGGGTTGTTATCCTGAGTATTTTAAAACCCATATTACCTATATTTGGACAACTAAGTTAAAAGTTGTGAGAGTTTAATTAGGTCCTAAAATATCACTACGTTATAGTACCCCGATACTAATTTTTGCATTATGTTATTTGATTCCTTTTATTTTTTTGAGTAAAATAAGACCTATATTGACTATATTTGGATCATCCTACAAAAAGTTATTAAACTTTTAAGAATTTTAAATCAAATAATTCAAATAAATAAAGTTAGTATTAATTTATCAAATTTGTATTAATTTACTGCTCATTCATAAAGTAAAAATATGTTTTTCTATATTTATTAATTAGTTAATTAATTTTCTTAATCTATATTTAATTAATAATAATTATTAGTTAAATAATAATTAATCTGTTATTTAATAAATTTAAATATTTTTATTATATAATAATTATTATTACTATTTAATTAGGATTAGTGCTAATTAATTAACAATTTAAGCTTAATTAATTAATTAGTTATCTGTTAATATTATTTTAATGCTTATTTAATTAAGATTGAGATTAATATTAATTAATTTTGGTTAACTTCTGTCTAATAATAGTTTATTATATTTAGTAAATTAAATTATTCATAATTAATTAATTAATTAATGCTAATTACTATTACTATTTAATTAGTATTAAAATAATCCTAATTATGTTCTAATTAGTTGATTAATTATAGTTAATATAATTAATTAACTTATTATTAATATTAAATATTAGTTAGTTAATTATATAATATTATTGTTTAATTAATATTAATTAACTGCTAATTATTATTAATTAATCCTACTAATCTAACTGTTAACCACAATTAATAACTAATTAATCATCATTAATATTAATTAATTAATATTATAATTTGCCAAAAATGACATGTGGGCCCCACGACAACCACGTGGCACAGTGTGGTTGGCCACGGGAGCCGTGGTGGGTCCCACGGCGGACGCACGGTCGGGCAATGGATCCCCCACGACACGTGGTAGCGCCTGATTGGGCGCTGCATTGCGTGTGGGCCCCCACGTGACATGTGGCAGCACCCAATTGGGTGTTGCACTGCGCATGGGCCCCACGACCGCAGTCGAAGAGACGCGGCTCTGGTGGTGGGTCCCATGCGACACGTGTCGCGCCCGTCAGATGCCACGCTGCGATGCGGACCCCACCTTTGCGTATGCGGACCCGAGGATATTGGGGCGGGCCCTAGTCGACCCGGCCTGGCCCGGACTCCTTCGTCCACGCTAAGCAACATGTGGGCACTGGGCTAGGGCACGGCTTTTGCCGGCCTTCCCAGCGCCGGACCACCTCGGCCCGCCCAGCCGACGACAGCCCTCGACGAGGCCTACATGTCGGTGGGTGGACTAGCACCGAGGTGGCAGAAGGCGCCAGCTTTAGGGTTACGGTATGGATGGCTTAACGGTTTCTACTGTAGATCGAAACCAAAATACGATCTATAGGACTCGATCCAACTCGATTGATCCAATCGATCGGACTCGATCCGACTCGATTGAGTTGATTGATCTTCAATCCAGGGTAGGGAATAAGCTTGCAATTGTCAATCAGCAACATCGAATGAAAAACGAGGGAGATCGAGGGGTACCTGAGACGTGCGACTTAGGGTTAGAGGAAGACGTCCCGACGGCTCCGAGCATAATCACACAAATCCTGGACCCCTAAGCACGAGTATGGCCTTAAGGTGGCTACGAGATGGAGTTTGTGAGGCTGCGGACGCGCGGATAGGGCGGCGACTGCGGCGGAGCGACGTGTGGCGCGGGCGACGGGAGCGAGGGAAACGAAAGGCTGGGATCGTCTGATCTTCGATCAGACGGTCCAGATTCACCGTTAGGATCCGGACGAAAAAGGGAACGGTGCGCGACTTAAGATGCCAACGACGTTAACTCTTTAACGGCCGCGAAAAAAAAAATAATATTAAATAATTTCGATTAAATTATTATTTTAATTTCTTAATTAAATTTAATTAATTCTAAATAATTAATTGGTTCCCCAAAAATTCCCAAACATCCACCCTTAGGTAATTGAGGGATGAGGAATGAAACAGCGAGGTCAGATTTTTGATCCGATGAGTATTTTAATTTTCCAATATCTAGGTATTTAAATATTATTAAAATATTCGTCAAAATTTTGACGACTTCCGATTGACATGAAAGCATCACCCCTAGCTAATTTGGGGGCAATGAGTGCAATGGCGAAGTCCGTTTTTTGATCTGAGGCCTATTTTAGATAGGTCAAATTTTAGAGTTTCTGGATTTTCTAGACATCAGATTTTGATCCATTTGACTCCTGATTTGAACTAGGTCTTGGTGGATGGCTCCTAATGACTTGATTAAGCTATCTAACCCATAATTAAGACTTGGATTAACCTTAAATAACTAAGGTAACAACTTCAGTTATTATAATGACACACCACCCCTTAGCTTAATCTTGTGGATTAAGGGGTGGGGCGCCATACAATGACTATTATAGCTAAAGTGTTAGATGCATTTAACTTATGTAGAAGGCTAAGTCTTATTCAAATAGGCACGCCCAAGTGCTAATGCTTCTTCAAGTAGTATAGCTAAGGACTGAGGTCTAGGCGCTAGGGATGGCTCAAGCTTTAGCAAGCCACACCAAGCAAAAAACTAAGGTAGAGGATTTGGTACTTGGGTGCACCCAAGCACTATTCATCAAATGCAAAATTTTGTAATAAAGTTAGTGCACTGGAAAGAGATCATTTAGTCCTTTCTCGTACTAATTAAGCAAAATTTTCATTAATCGATGATGGTGTGATATTTATGTTACTTTTTCTTGCTTATTTTTTGTAACAATCCAAGGTTGTTACACTAATCAATCGGAACTAAACCAAGTCCTAATCTTCATTCCATTTGTCCTAATTAATCATTAGGAGCAAATCCTTAAGTTTTGGTCCAAATCAAGAATTAATTGGCCCAAATCCTAATTCTGGAAAAATTGAATAATTAGGAAAATAAAAATATTATATTGACCTCAGATGAAAATTCCAACTTCACCATTGCGCTCATGTAGCACCCTGCCCCATGTCGCACACAAAAGAGAGAACATAATCAATTTCGGCAGCGAAGCGGTGCGCCACTCGCGAAGGCATAACTCATCTCTCCAAATAGCTCAAAACGAACACTGAAGGTTGCTGACTCAACCCCAAAGGAGAGTCGAAGGCTAATACTTAAGATAAGAGTAGCATCATTATCCGAAGTATTAAACAAATACATGAATTAGATTTAAAATAAAACATGAAGAATCTGATATATATATAAAATATCAGCATTTCTAATATACTAATCACATTACAATACTAAGTATAAGTAATATATAAATAGAGTGCGGAAGCTAAGCATACATCCAGAACATTCATCACAGAACTGGATAGGAATATTCATCTCAGAACAGAAAAGTAAATGCATCCATAATTATTATAAACTATTTACTGAAATCGTACTGAAATAAAGTCTAAATACTAAACTGAAATAAACACGAAAAGAAAATGGCAAGGCTGAAGGAGGGTCCACTAAGGCTCCACGAACTCTTCCTGAATCTCCTGAGAGTCCTCCCGACCTGGCTCAATATGCTGCTCAAGATCTAGCAAATTGCTGGATCACAAAAGTACCACGTGTTAGATAATAAGTCTACAATATCAAAACTAATCTAAATAGTTCTAATTACTTACATTTAACAGTAAAGTAAACAAAGTTGCAGAAAGACTGTAAAAGTAATTGAATAACTAAGACTATATAAAACTGAGTAAAGAAAAGTTGACTGTATACTTAATGCTGAAAATAAATAAAAATAGTATGTGATTTAAAACTGAGTAAATAACATGTAAAACTATGCTATATGCCACTAAAATTATGCATCTAATTATGCCACAATACTGTATGCCACGAATATGAAACTGAACTATCACTGAACTGCTATGAGCCGTACGGTCCAATATCTACATACATCTTGTTAGGAAATACAATTTACTTTGATGTCCGAACATCCTGAGTTTCCCTTGTTGATGTCGGTAGTATTCTGTAACTCATAGATCATCACTGATACTCATACATCATGCTTATGATCATGCTTATGTCTCTACACTACATGTCATAAAATCTAGAAAATCTAGAAATAATTTAAAATCAGATTATAACTCAAATGTCTCAATTGTGCAGAATCATGCTAGAAGGATTCTGACTCATATATTCTAATTTCAATAATTAGTTTCTCTTGTTTAGGGTTTTTTTCTTGGGATAATCAATTGGAAAGGTTGTATACATATGGTTGCATGTTCCCAAGAAGGTGAATTTAGCACTTAGTTTATTTATAATTGCACTTATCGAGGTGCACACAAGATAGGAGACAGAACCCTATTGCAATTATTATTCTCCCAAACTAAGATTTTAGCTCACCCTCTAAAGCTTGGATAATTTACTCTAGCGGGACTGTATTCGGCTTATCCCTCAGGAAAGCACCTAGTCATAAGTCCACATTAGAGTGACTCATCCAAACCTAAATATTACCGAAATGACTCAGTGCCATGGGTATGTATAATCATAACCAACTAAAATCCATGATCAGTCAATTTTATTTAATAACCAAGGACTTATCAAAATTATAATCCTTACTCTAATTAGGTGAGTCCTACTCAAGGTTCCAAGAATGTGACAAAAAGGTCACTGAATATGGGTTACTACCACATGGAATAAATCTTATTATAATATCTTAGGTGAATCCTACCATAAGGTTCAAGATTAACTTCTAAGGTTAAGGAGGATCATCTAAGTTCTTACCTCAATATGTCATAATAAGCCTTTCTTACCTCAATGTATTAACATTAATTAGGCCTTTTAGACATTTCAAAATACTCCTATGGCAAGATCATTAAGATCTTACACTTCTAACAACTAAACTAAATTCATAAGGTTCACTTATTGGGCTTGGATTAAATTGATCATATCAGATGGTTAGACCCATCTGATCACATCCTATTATACGATCATGAAATAAAATCAAGAATATTATTAGGATTAGATCATTCCATAAATCATTATAGTCTTATTATCACTTTTATGCTAAGAGTTTTATATAAGAGAAAATTATGAATCTTAAGCTTAGATTCAGATGTTTCAATCACATAAGTTCATTATTACCTTAGCACTTCTACTTTAATAATTTAAGGTCAATACTAAATTAGATGCATTATTAGAATAATATCAGTTGAATTATCTTTCAATCAAGTTATTTGAATAAGTGATTAAGGGTTCAAGTCTTAATCAAATAGGTTAGGGTTTAATCCACTTCCTTACCCAATTAAGACCAATTTGTTGATTTATAGATCAATGACCAATCAATGCATTATTGGTGTATTATTGATGGTAAATTTCAGATTTAAATTAAGTTTCATTTACTTAATCAAATTCTTAAGATCTAATGTTCAATTAAAGTTTAATATCAGATTAAGTAAATCAAGGTGTCCAAATTAAGTTAAAGTTCTTTAACATACCACTATGGTTAATGAAACAAGTAAACATCATATTGATTAAAATATCAAATAATCAAGGCCATTACACTAATTACTATTTGGCACAAAATGTTCAAGCAAATATTTAGGAGATTTAAAACATGTTATTCATAGAAAAATGGTGGATTTTCTATTGAAATTCATCTACACATTCATACAATGCTTAATATTACTAAATATTTGTTTATATTTGATATATTTCGGCCCCATTAGCATCCTAAGGTCATTAGAATGCAAAAATTCACAACTTCGGGCAATTCCAGACAGTTCTGGGCACTTTCAGACATTTCTGGACGCTACGGCGCGCTATAGTGCCTTCTGGCCGAAAGCTAAGCGCTACAGCATGCTGCAGCACTTTCTAACGATGTGGCGCACTGCAGTGGATTGCATCATTGTGGCGCGTGGTAACACTTTCAGGTGCTGCAATGAGCTACGACGCCTTAATTTTTGAGATTTGAAAGCTGCGGCGCGCTGCAGCGCTTTCAGGCGCTACGTCGGATTTAATTTAATTTCATCAAATTTTTAAGCTTCATCAAATTATTATGCCGCTGCGGCGCACTACAGTGCGCTACGACGAACCCAAATTTGAAACTTCGGGCGCTGTGGCGCGCTGCACTGCCCGACGGTGATTTCACCTGTGCGAAAACTGTAATTGATATTTTTTCGCACTCAAATACTCCCAATTCTTGGAACCTCAGATGTGGTTTCATATATCAATGGAAAGATCTTTCTGAGACCTTTTCATTGATACTAAAATCAGCATGAATGGCTTATCCTAACGAACAAAAATTGATGTCCTAGCTACAGGTATACAAAAATTTCACAAATTTTAACAGCATTTTTTAATGGAGAAATGAGATTCGAACTGACTCATTTGAGTCTGATTGAGGCTCGATAATTATACATAGATTCCATACAATAGCTAATGAACATGTCATTCATAGTACTTTAATAAATCAAAAGAGTAACCAAGGAAGAGGGTAGCAAATGGGTACCTTTGACCTTACAAGAATGGAGGGAGAAGACTCGAATCTCTGCAAGAACTTGATGGCTTGAGGACTTGAGGAGGAAGAAGGGACCTCAGTTGAGCAAAAATGGAGGGAGGAGGGGCTGAGCTCCCTTTTAAAGGAGAAGGAGAAGTGCTTGGCCTCAGAAAAAATGGAAGGCATGGCTGGGATGGAACTTGGGCAGGAGAATGGAGAGGAGGAGAAGACTCCTTGCATGCGATCAGGAGAAGAGGAGCCGAATATAAGGATGGAGCCGAACACAAAAATGGGCAGGCCGGTCCCATACAACAGGAGGAAGAAGGAGAAATAAAATTGGAAATAAATATTTAAGAAATAAATATTTATTTCTTTCTAATGTTTTTTAATTTATTAAAAATTTAGATTTCATAAACAGGCTCCGAAAAATCAAAAAACTTCACCACTAGCTAATTTGAGAGTGAGAAATTCAACGGTAAAGTCAGATTTGAATTCCAATGATTATTTAATTATTCTATTTTCCGATGCATTTAATTACATTAAAATATTTGCAAAAATCTGACGACTTCCAAACACATCCAAAACATCACCCATAGCTAATTTGGGGGTAGCGATCGCAACAGCGAAGTCAGATTTTGATTCCAATGTCAATTTAATTATCTCAATTTATAATTAATTAAATATATTAAAATATTCTAATTATTTGATTGAGCTCTGAATTGCTCCAAATCTTCGGGGATTTGTTCTAATGATTAAATGAACTCAATAGAATAATAATTCAGCTGTGATTAAATTGAGATTAAACTAAGTAACAACCTAGGGTTGTTACAGCTCATCACCCCCAAAATAGCTAGGGTGATGTTTTAGAAGTTTTTGGAAGTTATCGAATTTTCTCAAATATTTTAATATATTTAAAATACCCTAAAAAATAAAATAAATATTTTTACCTTGAAACCAAAATTTGACTTCGCCGTTGCATTCCTCACTCCCGAATTAGCTCTGGGTAAAATTTTAGAATTTTTTGAAAGTCATTTAATAACGTAATTTTAATTAAGAAAAAATTAAAATAAATTAATTAAGTATTAACTGTCTTTGTCTGCTCAAATATCATGTCGTTCCCTTGCAGTCTGATCGGACGGTGCCTCTTTTGAGCTGTCTGATCTAATCTCAGCGTGAGATTTGATGGCTCTAGCATCATCTCTCCCTTCCAATCGAGTGCGCTCGACGCGTGTCATTAGGCCTCGCATGCGGCCCGCACCGCCGCATATGCGCGTCTGCCACCACCTAAGGGACACTCTTAGACCTCGATTAAGCATCATTTGGACTCACATCTTTGAAGGTTGCATTGTGTTCGCCTGTAGCTGCGTCTGGAGCTCCGCCGCGATCCATCATCGATCCTCAATCATTTATCAAGGTACTCCGATCCTCCCAATCTCTTCGATTCCATTTTGCAAGTTTATTTCAATGCCTGAATGATTCTCTTATCATGTCTGATCGAGCTCGAAAGGACAAATTTGTGTGAGTGTTCACTGTAGATCAGTCTTGTCGCCCTTTGTTCAGACCTAGTCCAATAGGGAGATCTATCTTATCAAGTCTGATTTCATATAATAAGATTGCCTTAACCTTTAGTTCGTGAGAGTTGTGAGCAACCTGAGACCTTTAGCACTTTTGGATTAAGAGGTGTAAAGCATAATATTTTGAAGTTTAACTCCTAATTCCTTAATCTTGATTTTCCTTAATCAAGATTGGTTTTGGTTATTAAATTTATAAATTAAGACGATTGATTTATCATTTAACTTGTGTAGGCAACATTGATTGATTTAGATTAAAACTCAATTAGGTCTACTTATTTGACTTTATAGGACTGTGGCTCTGAATTTTGGTGTGAGGGCATTCATCTTGTCATAACACATCTCTATGTTAAATTTCATTATTTTTTGAAGTCAAATGACGGAAAAATATGAAAAATTTATTTGAAATTATTTATTTAACTTTTCCTATTTTCTTTCCTTAACACCCCCTCCCCCCGTGTAGGCTTTGTCGCGCACATGCATAGACTGGTAAACGGGACCATGCGGTTCACACACGCGCTGTAATGGTTGATGGCTAGTCAGTTCCCAGCCGGCGGCCGACTGGCCGTCCAGCTGGTCGGTCGTACCCCTCTCTCCTCCCTCTCCTTTCTATATATACCCCCTATCCCTTCACCTCCACCCTCAATCAGCAAGCAGCCAACTTGCCACCAGCTGGCAGCTCCTGCTCCCCACTTCTGCCACCCCCTCCGACCCCCTCTAGCCACGTCTGGCATCCCTTCGGCTCCCGGCAACCCTAACCCTAGGTAAGAGGAGAATGAAAAGAGGAGGAAAAGAAAATAAAATTTGCATTTTTTTAATTTTTTTAATTTTTCTTATTTATATCTTTTTCATTTTCATAAAATAATAATTATTTTTTACATAATGATAATAAAATAATTATATTATTTCTTTATTTTTTATATTATTATTATTATTATCATTAAAAAATAATGATAATAAATATATTATTAGTATTATTATTATTATCATTAATTGATAATGATAATAATAAAAATATTATATTATGATTACTATTATTTTCATTATATCAATTTTAATTCAGTCATTTCAAATTCTGTATTTCCATTTCTATACTATTATTATTATTATTGCTAATGAATCCATTATTTACTTCATATATGAAGGAATTTTCATATATAATTTATGTTTGAATCAGCCTACTTTGATAAATTTTGTGTAATTTCAGGAAAAATACAATGATCAGCAATTTTCTGGAAAAAATATGAGCATATCTACAAAATTCTGGAAATTGTTCGCGCCGCTGCGGTCCAGGCACCACTGACCTGGAGCATTATGACACTACAGTACGTTATCACACACCATAGCGCGCTAGCGCGCACCATAGTGCATGGTAGCGGAATGCATCTTTGAAACTTCAACCACCACAGCGCACTATAGCCGACAGGTTTTTGAAACCCGATCGCTCTATAGCAGATGCGCTTTCGAAATCTGACCGCGGCAGCGCACTATAGCATGTGCATCCTTGAAACTTTAGTCATCGCGATGCGCTATAGCAAACTAACAGGGAAGAGCCAGAACGCCACAACGCATCGCCAAGGACCGTCTTACGAAACTTGACCACTGTAGCGCACTACAGCAGTGCTGAATTCTTGCCTTCTCAGAGCATTAAATGCAGCTGAGATTTGACCCATAATCTGATCTTGTCTTCCAACCATTTTTTCAGACATGCTGCTTGATATTTAATTGGGAGGAGGTGATTTAAAATAAAATAAAAGAATAAAAAAAAAGGGAAAAGAAGTTGTCTCCTCAAACTCCACTTGGTTTGGCAATAATTGCAAAAATTTTAAATCAATTTTTCAAATTTCAAAAAGGGTAAAAATGGATATGCACCCCTCCTATAAATATAGCTCTTTAATTCATTAGAAGGGTTCCCAATTTGACTTACAAAAATTTTAAGGGATAAGAGGGATGTATAAAAGAGAAGGAGAACTCTCCAAGGGTGGAAGAACTTCAATTGCTAAGGAGAAGAAGGGAGAAAGGCAGCACTACGGACATAAGAGAAATGACCAAGAACAAGAATAGGAAGAATTCGGAGAACTCCATCAAAGAAACATTCATAATAATCTCAACTCTTGTCTTTATATTTTTCTTAGTTGATCATGAAAGGGTCTTTATCCATGTATATTTTCTTCTTTATCTCAAGTGTAATAGAGAGCTAAACCCCCACCTTGGGGAGGGTTGGGCCAATCCTAAATGTCATATAAGGGACTATTATCTATGAAAATTTCCTCAAGCTTCTAATAAAAATTTGTGAAATGAATGACTAGTTAAAAAAAAAGAGACTATTTGTGGACTTCAATGTGAACCATATGATGAAAGAACTAAAAGACATCAAGACTTAAAAGTCTTGTGCTCCATAGCTCACCCTTAGTTTGGAGCTAGAATTATGAGTGCATAGGAGCTTAAAACTATGTGAGAAAGTTATTGAGCCTACTACACCTTGATCTATGCCCAACTAAGGTATTGATGCGTGTGATCTAAGTCCGACTAAATGAGCTCCATAGCTCAGCATATGTGATGGGAGGAAGATAACTTGTTGAGAGCTCATGTGTGACGTGACATAGTACATTGAGCCAAATTAGTCATCTCCTTATCTGTAACAACCCGAGTTATTATCATAGTTGATTAGGACTAATCCTAAGACTTAAACATAATTATAAGTGCTAATTAGGTCAAGTGGAGTCAACCTTTGAGACCTAGTCCAAATCAGGAGTCAAACGGATCGAATTCTGACTTCTAGAAATCAAGAAAACCTAGAAATTGACCTATTTAAATTGACCTCCGATCAAAAAACGGACACTACCATTGTGTTCCTTGACCCCAAATTAGCTTGGGGTGAAGTTTTCGTGTCAATCTGAAGTCGTCGAAATTTCGACGAATATTTTAATAATAAAAATACCCCAGAAATCAAGGTATCAAAATACTCGTCGGATCGAAAATCCAACTTCGCCATTGAATTCCTTGACCCCAAATTAGTAGGAAAAACATGTTCAGAATTTTCTGGAAAAAAAAAAAATAATAATATTTTAATACTTAACGGCGTGCCGTTAAGTATTTAACGTTACCGTCAACTATAGCTAACGGCGCCGTTAGATCGGACGGCGCCATCGCAACCGTTGGATCTGATCCATATCCAACGGCTATGGGGCCGTCTCCCTCGGCCCCGTCGCCCGCGCGTGTGACACGCGGCGGGTCGCCGCCGTTTCCGGCCAATACGGGCCTTCCCCGACCTCGGCGAGGTCGCTGGCTGGTCTATAAGACCTCGGTGAGGTTGCCGACGGGTCTATAAGACCCCGGCCGACCTCTGGGCTCCGGGTTTGCGAAAACCCGAGCCCAGATCGAGTCCAAGCAGAGCCCCGAAGTCCAGCCACCGTCCGCCGTCCAAACGAGGTACACCGATCTCCCCCATCCTTCGTTGAAATTGCAAATTTTCTTTTGAATATTGTAGATTAGGACTTAGATCGACGATCAACCGGACCTGATCGGCCTCGATCAGGTCCGGCTAGCCCAGATCAAGGCTTGAAGCCTCGGGCCCGTTTTCCGCAGCCGCCGAAACCCTAGGAGTTAGGATTTCGATTTGCCGGCGATCCCGGCCACCTCCGGCGAAGGTCCGCCTGCCGGCGTGTAGCCCTCGTCGAGGGCTACCGTCGGCCGTGCGGGCCGAGGTGGTCCGGCGCCGGGAAGGCCGGTAAAAGCCGTGCCCTAGCTCGGCGCCCTCGGCCCGTCTTCGCGAAGGAGACGCAGTCCGGGTCGGGCCGGGTCGACCCGAGCACGACCCGCCCGAGCCGGGTCCGCGTCAGCCAAGTGGGGCCACCACGCCACGTGGCGCCTTCTGGGCCTGCCACGTGTCCAGTGGGACCCACCAGCCAACCAGTCAACCGCGGTGGTCCGGCTCCCCGTGGGGCCCACAGTGCCACGTGGCAGCCTCTGGCAGTGCCACGTGTCAGGTGGGGCCCACTGCCCTGTCACCCGAGCTGACTCAGCCCCTGTGGGGCCCACAGTGCCACGTGGCAGCCTATGGCAGTGCCACGTGTCTAGTGGGGCCCACTGTCTGTAATTTAATTAATAATTTAATTACTGTTAGTGTTAATTAATTACTGTTAATGATTAATTAATTACAGTTAGTAGTTAATTAAGTTAGGATTAGTGTTAATTACTTTTAAATAGTAACCTTAATTATTTAAGTATAATTAGAGATTAATTAGGGTTAATTAAAGGTTAATTAATCCTTAAATAGTAATTAGGATACTTAATTATTATTAAACAGTAAAGTATAATTAGTTATTATTAATTAGATATTAATAAGTAATTAAGACTAATTAAATAGTGATTAGCACTAATTACTTTGCTACAGTAAAATATTAATTAAATAATAGATTAATTAATGTTAATTAATAATTAAGCCTAATTAATCACAGATTATTTAAGGATTAATAATTTCAGAAATTTTATATAAAAAACTTTAGGAATGAACAGTAAAATAATACAATTCGAATAAATGAATAGTAAAATAATTCAAATTGTATTTTTGTAGGATGATCCAAACATAGCTAATATAGGTCTTAAAATACTCAAAAAAATATAAGGATTCAAATAACGTAATGTAAAAATTTATTTCAGGGTACGTATAACGAGGTAGTATTTTAGGACCTATTTAGAACCTCATAAGTTTTTACCCAGTTATCGGAACATAGTCAATATGGGTCTTAAAATGCTCAGGAGAGCGGCCCCATCACTGTAGTAGTATTAGTTTTCCCATTCAGATATCAGGACAAAAAGTCAACCCTAGAATCCTCGGTGAAAAATGACCAAAATGCCCCTATACTTCAAACAGCCATATCTTAGTCAAATCAACTCCAAATTGGAAAATTCAAGATGCTAACCAGCCTAAAATTTCAATGTCATCAATATAATGAAATAAGATTTAGGATCTGAACCCTAGAAATTTAGGTAAATGACCAAATTACTCCTAGCCTTATTTTAGTCATAACTTGACCGTTTCTCGCCCGATTTAGGCGTACTTACTGTCTATCTTCAAGTTAGACAGTAAGGAATTAATTAGATCTAAGAGAAATCAATTCTAACTTCTAAGTCAAAAGTTGACTTTTGACCCTTAGAGTAGGGGCAAAATGGTCATTTTGCCCTAAGATTGGATTAAGTGCCCCTATCCCTTTAGATAACAATCCAGAACCCTATAACTAGTGTTATAATCTTCTTAGTATCAATTAAGTGAGTGAAATCAACCCTTAAGTTAGATTCCAATAATTTTTGTTAAGTCTTAAGCACTACACCTTAAGGATCCTTCCTGAGATTAGGACTAGATCATAGGTTAGAGTTCACTCATTGGGTAAATTGGATTACCCAATAGGTGAAACCTTAGTTTTATTAATTTCTAGACTTTTCTTTATTTTATAACTCATTTTAATTATTTTGTCTTTAAACCTTAGATTTAAGATAGGAGATTCATCCTTTTAAGTTTGATTACTTAATAGGATTTGCCATGACTAGTAGATCACTAATAGAATAAAATCTAGAACTTAGGTCTTATCCTTTGGATTATGTGATTAAACCTAATTCTCGTAGTGTATAATCCATAATCTATAGGTTTAGAAGATCTTGATCAGATCTTAGTTAGAACGTCTAAATTCACAAAACTAGGACGTATGATTCATTTATTTAACTCGTAGTCATCTATCTAATTGAACTAGATTAGAACATGATCAGTTCTAGTCCTTTTTAACTTATAAGGATGAATTTCTGAGTTACACTCAATAGTAGTAAAATGGTGATCCTGAACTTGTGTAACTTGGAATAGTTAGAATGGTTAAATAGAAAACAAATAATATCACCATGTTTAGTAGAGTCTCTTGCTTCTATTTGATATTTTGTTGCTTACGCATTCCTTGATTTTTGCGCCACATTTCCTTGAGCATATCATACAAGATTTTTGATGCATAAATAAACTGTTAGGAAAATATGGAGACTCCTTAGATTCCTTATAAAAATATTAAAGTGATTTATGAAAAGATAATGGTTTTATGAGCTGCCTCTCAGATATTTCCTTATTGCCTAGCCTCCTTATATCACTAGGGGAAGGATCTATTTTGTTGTGTGCCTAGTTTACTAGCCTCCTTATGTCGCTAGGGGTACACCGTTGGTGCCTTAGCCGTACTGGCGTTAAGGTTGCCTTGTATGCTTAGTTTACTAGCCTCCTTATATCACTAGGGGCATACAATTGGGCCTTAACCGTACTGGTGGTAAGACCCTTTGTTTGCTTTGTGTGCTTATTTGCCTAGCCTCCTTATGTCGCTAAGGGTACACAGTTTTATGACTTAGCCGTGATGGTGCTAAGCTTCTTTGGTATTCGATGAGCTTGAGTAGCTCTTTTCTATATGGCAGTCGATGCACGTGTGGCTTTATATGAAGTTGTTATTGTTTACTTTTCAGTATTCTTATTCCGTCAGCTACTTCCTTGTACTGTTTGTATATATATTTAAGATGTTAGAACCTTACTGCTATTTATATGTACCACTGTTGAGTTATTTATTTTAATTGGCATATTTTCTGTTGATCACCAGCATATTTAGGATGTAGAATTTTTCTTACTGCACTTGTTTTGTTATGTACATTTATACGCCCTTCCTTGTTTAGTTTGTATGCGAGGCATGTATCAATCTATTTTCTTTTTCTTCGCTTAAGTTATAAATGATGATTTATAGCTTCCCTGTTTCTTTTGTATTGCTTGCCGCTCCTTTTCATATATATGTGTTGCTTAGATGTTATCAAATGGTGATATTACTTAACACTTATAATAATTTATCAGCTTAAAATGTACTTAGATAATTGTCTAACCAGATTTTTTTCTTTTCTTTGGCTGGGGCCCTACATTGTGAAACTAACAATGGCAGACTCTTTTCAGTTAGATGAGCAGGAGTTAGGTGTGGAGCCTTACCCAGAGGAGGAGCCCGTGGAAGAAGCTGCCGTCTAGTTCCTTTATACTTTGAGTGAGGATGAGTGGTGTTTTCATTCTATTTCTGTTTAGACATTTTGAATTATGTAATAATGTAGGTACTATTGACTGTGTATTTGGATTGTATGCCTATATTCTGAGTTCTATTTTTCATATTTGTACTGTGATACTTGGATGGTTTACATTTCCTTAAATCGCTTCCACACTCTGTTTGTTTACTTATACAGTGATTGTTAGTTTGATTCTGTGTTAATCCTTCCCTAATCAGGTGGATTGTGGAGTCTATCCTAATCCAATGATAAGTGAGGGGTAGCCAGCGTGACACCCCACCCTTAACCTAATCCTTTAGCGGATTAAGGGTGCGGGGCGCCACATTATCCGAACTGCGCATGATGCACGTGATGCTCTTATTGTAATCTATGATTGTAAAATCCTAAATAAAGAAACAACTGTCATTTATATAATTTAGAAATGAGAGGAAAATTAATGATCTAAAATCTTATGAGAGTCTTCGTGCTGAAATAGAACTGACTGTGTGTTCATTTCAAGCACGAGATTTGAACTTGTAAATCTTGGAGTTAAACTCTAAGAAGGATAATGTGCACTTGATTAAATAACATAAAACTAAGTAAAAAAAAAAAAGACAATGCTTGAGGAATTATCCTATATGAGTCTCAAATATTTCATGTGGGAGAGACCCAACTCTCCTCTCCTTTTATCATAGTTACTTTCTACCAAGGCTTACTGTGCTTGTTTAGGAACCTAATCAACAAAATACTCATAGTTTAAACATTATTGAATGTAGATATACCTTAGTAACAAAACACCCAATTCCCTGAGAATGATGAATCTCAGAACTCACATTCCAAATTATTAGTTCAGACTACATACACTTGTGTGCAAGCGCAGACGTGCATTATACGTCTGTTAATACTTTTTGTAATTTTTAATTACACTCATTTCTATTATTTATTCTTTCATATATTATTGTTATCATTATTATTGTTATTATTAATGATAAACATAAATAATATTATAAATATTATTACTACCTTCAATAACTTAAATTATGTCTTTTATTAAGAAGAGAGGGTGAAAGATAAACAGAATAGAAAAAAAGAATATAAATATTATTTTTCTAAGAATATCATACTACTTTATATCAATTTTAAAATTTTCTAAAGTATTGGCTAAAAAGCTAATTTAAATATCAAATACCTTATGCAAAAAAGGTACTAAATATATATACATGCATTACTTATTTTGCACTTATATATAATTTATTATTGCTTAACTTTGCTTTCAATCAAATCCATATTAATGCTTAGTTGATTGCTTGAAACTAAAATCTTTTTACAAATTGGTTGGTTACTGGAAAAATTATATCAATAACATACATTAGTTGGTTACTGAAAAAATGATATTAATAATATAGTCTCTCTCTATTTTTATTATATCTTAATTAAAAAAGAAATAAAATATATAAAAGAAAGACAAAGGGCCGGCTCCAAGCCTCGCCCGCGCAAGCAGGAGTGAGGTTTGGGTTGATTCGAGCTCGGGCTCCCATTTTGGAATATAAAAAACTAGCTTTGAGCTCATTTTTGATTGCCCGATCGACCCTGTTTTCGGTCCCTGAGCCCCGGGTTCCCTTCCCTGGTTTCTATGTTGGTTACAGGAAAAATAACATCAATAACTATAACAACATAATATTGTTAATCAGTATTTATCAGTCAAATTACTTTATAATAATCATCATTAGGCTCCAAATAGTGTTTAGAGCAAACCCTAATAATTTGGATCAAATCTGAGCTCAATTGAAAATTTTGAATATTTTAATATTTTTATCAAAATTAAAAATTTATGATAATTAAATTAACCTCCAAAGCAAAATCAGAGTCCTCCATTCTACTCATCACCTTCAAATTAGCTAGGGGTGAAAGTTTGGTAAGTTTTGGAAATTATCAAAATTTCTCGAATATTTTATTTCATTTTGAGACCCCAAAAAAGGAAATAATTAAAACAACCTCCGATTAAAATTCTGACTTCATTTTTGAATTATCATCCCCAATTTAGTTAAGGGCAAATTTTTGAAATTTTTTAGGAGCATATAATTGGTTAATTCTAATTAATTAAAATGTTTGATAATTGATTAATTAATTAATAATTTTCATTTTAAATGGTTATATTTTTCAATTGATGTAGCTCTACCCTAATACCATTCGCTCATACCCCTTTTACCATTCGATCGAACGATGCATTGATAATACCATTCGATCGATGTCGAGCGGCTGATCCTTCGGGAAACTAATGCAAGTAGAAATGCCATCTGTGGCGAAAATTCATACTAATAAAATTTGATCATTGAAAATTCCAATAGGTAATCTAGTCTTTGAAGCTAAACTCATACTTATGTAAGTAGTCAACTTTGATGTAATACTTGGTATGAATTAGTTTAGCAAATTTGATGCAGTGATAAATTATTCTAAGAAGAAAGTTATTATAAAAATTAGGAAAAATATTGAAACCTTTACTGGTAAACTAGGTGTAAGTGCGTTTTAATTAGATCTGGATGGATGTGTGAATTTAAGGATCCAATACCAATTTAAGAAGTGGAGGTGGTAAAAGAATTCCAGGACGTATTTCTCAATGAATTGTCAAGTTTACCTCCAATTTGAGAAGTTGAATTCTCAATTGATCTAGTACCATACACGCAACTAAAATCAAAAGCATCTTATCGTATGGCTCCTAAGGAATTGCAGGAGCTACGGAACAAATTTTAAGAACTACCGGAGCAAGATTTTATTAGATCTAGTATATCTCCATGGGGAGCTCTTGTTTTGTTTGTTAAAAAGAGGATGGTTCAATGCAAATGTGCATTGATTACCGTAAACCAAATAAAGAAACAATAAAGAATAAATATCTTCTACCAAGGATCAATGACTTATTTGACCAATTATTTAGAGCAAAGATATTCTCCAAAATTAATTTAAGGTCAGGATACTATCATATCAGGGTTAGGGATGATGATATTGAAAAATTGTATTTATGACCCATTATGGGCATTACGAGTTTTTAGTCATGTCTTATGGGCTGACTAATACCCCATCTATATTTATGAACCTAATGTAGAGCATTTTGAAACCATATCTTTATAATTTTGCCATTATTTTTATCGACGACACCCTAATTTATTTCAGAACTAGAAATGAACATGAAAGGCACCTCTGTGTTGTTTTACAGTTGCTAAGGGATAACAAACTCTTTGCCAAATTTACAAAATGTGAGTTTTGGTTGAATTCAATGGCATTTTTGGGTCATGTTATTGATGCTAAAGGAATAAAAGTTGATAAGAAAAGATTAGTGATATTTAGCAGTGGGTTCAACTTCGAACTGTAATTGAAATCAGAAGTTTATTGGCCTTGCCAACTATTACAGAAGGTTTGTGATAGAGTTTTCTCTAATATCTTCTTCATTAACTCACTTGACAAAGAAAGATATTCTATTCATCTAGAATTCTGATTATAAGGAAGCTTTTTTGAAACTTAAACACTTATTAATATCATCACTAGTGTTAGTCTTACCATAAGAAGGAAAGGACTTCCAAGCCTATATCGATGCTTCAAAATCAGAACTTGGATGTGTCTTAATACAGGAAAGTAAGGTTATAGCTTTTGCCTCAAGACAATTGAAACCAAACAAAAAGAACTACCCTATCCATGATTTGGAAATGGCAGCCATAGTTTATTCTTTGAAAATTTGGAGACACTACTTATATGAAGTAAAGTGGGAGATATTCACCGATCACCAGGGCCTTAAGTATGTCTTTACTCAGAAGGAGTTGAATTGTAAACAGAGAAGATGGCTAGAATTCATCTATGATTATGATTTAGAAATCCTTTATCACCCGGGTAAAGTGAATGTGGTGGCTGATGGTTTAAGTAGAAAGGCAGTCTTATCTTCCTTAGTATCTAATAAATTGCTAATAGAAGATTTTGAGAAATTAAGTATTTAACCTATCACAATAGCAGAATCAAAAGCTTTGTTAGCTAAGTCTAGTACCGAGCCATCATTGAAGAGCAGAATTGCAGAAGCTCAAAAACAAGATAAGGATTTTGATAAATTAAAAGTAGATATAGTAAGTACTAAGAAACCTGAATTAAAGATAGAAAATGAAACTATCTATTAGGGAGATAGAGTTTGGGTTCCTAAGAATCTTCAACTAGAATTTTTTTTTTGAAGCTCATAATTCTAATTATACCATTCATCCAAGCAACAATAAGATGTATCAAGATCTCAAGAAAACTTTTTGGTGGCCAAGCATGAAGAAGGACATTACAATTTATGTATCCAAATCTCATTCATGTTGTCTTGTGATAGCAGAGCAACAGAGGCCTAGTGGACTCTTGATATTATTAGAAATTCCTGAATGGAAATGATCTGACATTTTCATGAATTTTGTTATGGGTCTACCAAGGTGCAAATATGGATCATATGCTATTTGGGTCATTGTCGACATGTTAACCAAATCAGCCTATTTTATGCCTATTCTACAGATAGATTCAGTAGAAAAGTTAACAAGATTGCATATAAAAGAAATCATCTGCTTTCATGGTACGCCAATCTCAATTGTTTTAGATCAAAATAGTAGATTTACTTCTCTCTTTTGGCAAACCGTCCAACAAGATTTGGGGACTAGTTTGGCTATGAGCACAGTATTCCATCTGCAAACTGATGGGTATACAGAAAGTATAAAACAAATACTTGAAAATCTATTACATCTTTGTATTTTATACTTTTGGGGGAAGCTGGGAAGAACACTTATCTCTCATCAAATTCGCCTACAAAAACAGCTTTCAAGCCAGTATTAGTATGGCACCTTATGAAGCACTCGATGGCAGAAGATGCAATACTCCATTAGCTTGGGCTGAGGTAGGTTATGTGCAATTATTTGGATCTAAATTGATTGATGAAGCAAATAAGAAGGTTCATTTAATAAAAGAAAGAATGTTAACGACGCAAGATAGATAGAAAAAGTATCATGATATTCATTACTATCCTCTTAAATTTCAGGTTGGGAATAAGGTCTATCTTAAAGTAAGCCCTATGAAAGGAATTCAACAATTTAGTATTTCTGGGAAATTAAGTCCTAGATATGTGGGACCATTCATCGTGATTGTGAAAGTCAGGATGTCAGCATATCATTTGAAGCAACCTGACAACTTTTCAGTGGTCCACAATATTTTTCATGTGTCATCCTCGAAGATGATTAATAAATTCAAACCGTCAATTTTCAACTACATAGCTTGAATTGCAACCAAACCTATCATATGAAGTTAAGCCTATTAAAATTCTTAAAAGAGATCTTAGGCAGTTAAGGAGTCGTAGCATCCCAATAATCAAGGTTAAGTGGCAAAATCAACCTATTAATGAAGCCACTTGGGAAAGAGAGGTGGCTATGCAGAAGAAATTTTAAGAAGCCTTCTCCTAATCAGGTATCGTATAACTTATTCCAATCTCTTAACTCCTTGTTACTCTCAATTTAAATTCATTTGGATGTCGAGGATGACACCTATTTTAAGAGGGGGAGTATGTAACAATCCGATGTTGTTAACCATTATTTAGTAGTCAGATTGCTTTATAATCACCATCATTAGACAAAAAATAGTGTTCTAGAGCAAATTTTAATAATATGGATCAAATCTAAGCTCAATTGAAAAATTTGAATATTTTAATATTTTATCAAAATTAGAAAATCAGGATAGTTAAATTGACCTCTAAATCAAAATTGGAGTCCATCATTCTACTTCTCACCTCCAAATTGGCTATGGGTGAAAGCTTGGTAAGTTTTGGAGATCGTCAACATTTCTCGAATATTTTATTTCATTTTGAGACCCAGAAAATGAAATAATTAAAACAACCACTGATTAAAATTCTGACAACATTTTTGAGTTCCTCGCCCCCAATTTAATTAAGGGCAAATTTTTGAAATTTTTTAGAAGCATATAATTGGTTAATTCTAATTAAATAAAATGTTTAATAATTTATTAATTAGTCTGATTAATTAATTAATAATTTTAGTTTTCCCTAGCTAAATTCAGATTAACTAAGCTAAACTAAGCTTTGATTTTAATTCCATAAGACTCAGTGGGTCATTTAAACTTAACACAAGAAGTTTGGAATCAATCAGAGCTAAATTGAGAATTTTGATATTTTTGCCTATTTTTGAACCCTTAAAAATACCTAAATTAAAATCTAATTTTATTTTTGAATTCCTCATACCTTAATTAGCTAAGGGTGAATTTTTGGGAATTTTTGGAGTTCATCTAGTCCTAGATTGGATTTGATAAATTAATAGAAATTAAATAATTAATTAAAGGAATTGTAATTAATTAAATTAATTTTTATATATTATTTAAATCCTCAGGATTTGCTGTTAGGACTGCGACAGATCTGCTGTGGTGTGCCGACAGCGGGGCACCATACTTATCGTTTGGATGATCAAGCACCCATCTTAACGCTCGTGATCCAACGGATCACATAGCATGCGCGGTGATGTAATCCCATCCGCCCGATCGGCATCCCTCATCTAACGCACAAGATTTAATCTGCATTTCAGTTAAGTGGAAGCCACATCAGGCCATCCATCATCAACGGCTTTGTAATCCGACGGCTGCGGGGATCTCTGCTTAGTTCACCTTCGTCCCCGAGAGATCCCAGCCTGACAAAGGAAAATTCACCTGTAACTGCCACGTAGCCTTGTCTGCTGTGGCGACCGGGGATCAAAGTTCGAGAGTCTCAAAAGAATGATTCATACATTGAAAATATGCATTCATGAAAATAAAGAAAATAAAATACATAAATGTCCATATTTACATCCAGAGCCATTCATATATAAAATTTACAATAGTTTTACTATTTACAATAAAGCTTTTAACATTTTCCATTTCTCACATCTCTGTATCTTCTCTTCTTTTATTACTTAGTCAGATCTTCAATTTTTTAATTTTCAAAACTTGAAAAATTCAGTTACCAGTTAAGTAGGAGTACGCAAATCATTCTTATAAGAGTAATTCTAGCATCCTATAATAGGTATAAATCAAATATAAAACTGAATGAAATATTTGCATATGAAAGAAAAGCAACTTTTTAAAATTTCAATATTGCCCTGCAAGTTAGCTGTGAAATATAGCATGAAATAAATAAATTTTATCAAAATCATTTGTAACAATAAGTCAAGTCCTATAGACTCATGAGCCCAAATGGGTAAACCCATAGGCATAACCTGTAGGAAGCTTTTCTCACTACCCGTCGGTAGTTTACTCAAAATAGGAACTAATGGTGTGTCTTTCCTCTGGATTTGCTCACTTCATAATAAGGGCTAAATCCGTCCATATGACTCCCAGGGGCTGCTAGCCGGCCCAATCTGTACAGATTCTCAGTGTTGCTTTCCATCCTCCAAAGACAAACACCACAATAATATATACCACACTTCATCTTTTTGTTACTTGCTTTGGTAAGCAGTTTTGGAATAAATAGTGCTCAAATAAAAATGGCTCAAAATAAGAATACTGAAATAAAACTTATAAGTAGATTGACGTACCTGACTATTTTTGATATAATATCAACCAATTCAATTTCTTTGATCTGCCATAAATAATTTAATTCATTAATTTAATATTTTATGCTCTTAATATAATTTGTAATATTAGGTTTCTAAAATAATAATAAAATGAATATTTGAATTAATTTATTAAGTTACTTAATTTTGAGTAATTATTATGCCTTATAAGGTCAAATTTAAAATTGACCTTATAAGGGCATATTAGTATATTTACCCTTAAAAAAATTTAAAATTTTTGTTAATTTATTGTAGATTATGTCTTAAGGTTTCCATAAAATCTAAAATTATAAAATTTTTATATATATTGGCTAAGTTATAGCCAATACAATTTCTAGGGTTAATAATTATGGTTTAATGTGATTAGTGAGTGATTAGTGAAATTGGTCATAAAATTATTAAACTTATCATACAACTAGGTTCTAATTTACTTTATGAGTTCTCTAAAACTAAATCTACTCAATTTGGATCATTAGTTTTATTAATATTCACTAATCAAGATTTAGAGTAATTAGGGTTGGTTAGGAGATCTAACTATTAGATTCTAAATACTTTTACAGTTTACTATAAATTAGGTTTTTTTGATCTAAATAGATATTTGGATCGTCTAATTTGGAGCTAAATTGACTAACTTATGGCTAATTGAAGATTTAGGGTTAAATGGCTTAATTAGGGTTAGGTCCTAATTGTGATTAATCTAAATCTGATCCAAATAGTAAAATTAACACTACTAAAATATTCTTTAGGGTTTTTTGAGTATTTTGAGACCCATATTGGGTATAATTGAGTTAAAGGGTATCAAGTTCTAGTAATTTGAATATTTGTAACATTTTTCCAATTAATTAATAACCTAAAATATCATTATGTAAAATATTCATCCTACTGAAATTTGAATGGTACTAGAATATTCTTTGATTTTTGCTGATTAATTTAATATATTTGTTTGTATGATTTTGGATAAATATTTTAGGAGTTATTTAAGTTTAAAGTTTGGCAATTATAATATTATTAATATGTAAATATTAAATATTTTTGATTAACAGTTTTAATTTTGTATTAATTATATATGAATAATTTTTTATTTTTTATTAATTATTTACTTTTATTTTTCTATTTATTTAAATGTATATATATATATATATATTAAATAAATTAGTATATATATATATATATAAGTATTATAAGAGTTATTATATATTAATTATTATAGTTTTATTTTATTATTATTTTTTATTATTTTTAATTTTTTTTTGCAGGTGGGACCCATGCGGCAGATAATATTCAGACAGCGGTGGGCCCTTTGCTGACATGTCCAAAGATGGTTTGTCTGGGACTGTCATGTGGGCTCCACGGCTTTTAAACCGGAGGAACAGGTGAGTCCCGCCAGCATATACGTGGCAGACCAGCCACGTGGCGCTCCCGGCTCGCGCCAGCTTAGCTGCCTGGTCCCGCAGGCTCGCCACGCGTCAACCCCACGGGTCGGGCCCGACCCAGAAGACGATTCGCCTTCTGAGGGTTCGCACGTGATGCGACCCCTAAACCTTTTCGCTTTGATTCGTTCGATCGCGTTAGGGTTAGGTCTTTACGGAATAGTCAATAATGCTTGCAATAATTGATATCATAAGCTAATGAATGATTGAACCAGGTGAGGTCGTACCGTAAGTTGAAGATTCCAGAAATTAGGGTTTACTTGCCGACAGCTTTTTGCTTTACGAGCTTCGAACCTAAGCATAAACTCCAGCTTTGGGATTCATTTAGGTCTTAAATCTAACCTAAAGTGATGCAGGTGATGCGCGAAAGGCTTCTGTGCGACGCGCGTCGCTCCTCTGCGACACGCGTGAGTCGCGCGTAGGAGACAACCCGAAGCCGTCCGATTATTCGATCGGACGTATCAAAGGATCCATCAAGATAGACGGTCGAAAAAGGAAAAATGGCGACGACGTTAGGGTGACTGCGACGACGCCGTTAACTACTAATTAAATATATAATTAATTAATTTATTTTAATAGATTTAATTAATTAAACTTAACTTAATAACTATGTTCCAAATATTTTCAATATATCACCCCTAGCTATTTGAGGGGTGAGAAACGCAACGGCGCACTCAGATTTTTGATCTGACGAGTATTTAATTATTCGATTTTTCAGGTATTTAAAATAATATTAAAATATTCATCAAAAATTTAACGACTTCCAAATGCATTCAAAACTTCACCCCTAGCTTATTTGGGGTGGTGAATGCAATGGTGAAGTCAGATTTTCAATCTGAGGTCAAAATTATTTGAATATTAATAAAAAATTTTGAAAATTATTTCTGGTATTTTACATCTGCCACTCTCCTCGCCAGGTCACCTAGGCCGTTAGGGATTTCCCATTTCGAGCCGAGCCACCTTAGCAACCTGAGGGTTGAGGAAGAGCCCATAGAGGTCAAGTGGTGGAGACATCTCGGGCTGAATCTGTGTGCTGGCGCCCGAGCCTCAGCTTCCACTCCTATGTCTCCCTTGGCTTATAAATACCTCCCGGGAATGATAGTGAGTCCCTTTGCTCACTATGTTCTCCTCAATCCCTTGCTACTTGCCCTGAAGCTCTTGGAGACTCCGGCATCTGGACATGCTGCATACATCTGATAGAGGGCGAGGTCTGGCATTCAGACCCCCTTGCTGAAGCTTCGCAATCACTTAAAGTACTCGGAGGTACTTGCATTGCCTCAGTCGCCTCGGCCATCCTCAGGTATAACCTTTGATCCTATTCTTCAATCGAGCTGGTTTTAGCTCGACTCGCACTCAATTAACCTTAGATGCTGTGATAAGACCTCACCTTAGCTCTTTAGTAAGCATCTAAGCCCTCTGGTGGGACTTACAATGGACCAGACGGCTTAATCCCGTCTGAATGTGCGCTGTCAGCTGATCCTTAAGGCACCAAATGTCAGCGTCTACCCGAGGCTTCGAGCCCTACCTTCAACCCCTAAAGCCACCTGAGTTGTTTGCAAACTAATTGCAATCATTGGGCTTGATCTGATCGATTGATATGACTGAGATCGATCGACTTAGAGCGAGCCTACATCCGTGAAATGCCACGAGTAGCACCCCATTAATTCCTCTATGCTCGGGACTAAGTTAGATACCCAATCTATGTTCCTTTGATCCCTGAACACGTAGGTATAGAGCTCAGCTCATTTTGTCAGCTCTGTGTGGAGAATTCGATCCTCACAGGTACACCGTAAGAGGATGTCTCGGCCGAATAGCACCCCGGCAATCCGACGCACCCTATATGATTTCAGGTTCATATGACATGTCTTCAGTCCCTGAAGGTGTAGCCACCGAGATCTTGGCGTGGTGTGGTCAGAGCATGGAGAATTTGGTGCTGGAAGTGAACCCTAGGGTTCAGGCGTCGGGTGTTTCCGCAAAGACGAAGCACTGGCGCTTCGGGCCGGGTCAGACCCTGACCTGCACCTTTTGTATTTGGGCCAACTGTTAATATTAAAGGATTTATGAATTAATTTCCTTAAGGAAATTAATTCAGAAAATCAAGACTATAGTTTTTACTTAAATAAAAATATAGATTAAATTATTTAAATAACTTTAGCTATATTTATCCAAATGGTATGATCCAAAATAGCATTTTAATCAGAAAAATACAAGGAATCTGAATATAAAATAAAATCAAAGATCCAATGGTTAGATTTTAAATAATTGCCTAATCTTTTTTTTGTTTTAAATTAGATCGTGTTAAATTCATTTAATATCCAAAAATGCTGATTTAGATCTCTGATTACTCATAAGATAATATAGAACTTATGTAGACTATTAAAAGTAATTTAAGAACCTTAATTTTATTAATTACTCCTTAATTATCTTAAATTAGGATTAGTGAATTATGCCTTAGCTTAACCCCTAATTTTGATAAATCTAGTTCCTAATGCTTCATTAAGCATAGTAGAGCCCTTTTATGCTATTAACTTATTTTTTCTACATTTTTAAACATATTTATTTCTGCTAATCACACTTCTATTAATATAAAATTTAATATTTTATTATTTATTGCAATACTTAGAGTATTCACTAATTCTTAGAAATTCAATCCCAATATTATTTTCTTTATAATATCAAATTAGGTGCTTTTGGGAGAACTCAAAATAATGATAACTCACCTTTATATATTATCATTATTATATCTATTGTAATAATGATAATAAAATGAGATTGATAGTAATAAAAAAAATAACAATAAAAAATGATATTAAATAATTATATTAATAATCTTAAATAATTATCTTATTGATTATAATAACTAGTTAATGTAAATAAATATCCTAATAAATGATAGTTCACATAAAGATATGAAAATTTATGAGTATCTGTAAAATTTATGACACTAATAAAACACATATAACCTAAATAACCTAAATAATAATATGAAAATGCAATTCAATGCTACAATTTTGATGAAATTTTAAACTTAAGTCACTATTATTATTATTATTATTAATCTAATAGCACTAAAGTATTTTAGATTTTGACTTATATTTTATTTTTTTCATAATTTTTGTAATAAAAAATTTAAAAATTAGTTTATGAGTATCTGTTATTCATATAATGCTCTAAAATTTGGGCATTATGATAATAAAAGTATACTCTATCCAACGATATATTTGGTATGACCTATTTTATAACAAGTATGGGATTCTGATTTTGGCTTAATCAAGTCAGGTTTAGTCCTAATTGCATTAGTAAGGATTTTGGGCTATCACATAAACATATGTGGTAGAAGCTTGAGGGATGTTTGCATACATTTCTCTAAATAAATATTGGAACTAGTGCATATGGTGGAGCTTGAGTTGTTAGTTGTTGATGAACTGTGTCATTATATTTATAAATTGCAATATTTGCTTTGCTTCATTATTTATAATGGGATATATTGTCTCTTGATTGTATGATATGGTCATCGAGACTTGGGTTTGTTTGGTGACCTCCTTCTTCCAGAAAAGAGTTATAATTTAAATCCTGATAACCCATTTTCCTAAAAGAATAATTTTACTAGTATAAAATCTATGGTTATGTTTCTTACCACAACATTCCCCAACTTATGATTCTACCCCACTATTTAATTAATTAGATTGGCTATTTTTAAACTATCACTCGAATTTTTTGGCGATCCAAGAATCAAGATCGATAATTTCCAAGTAATAATTCAAATTAGACAATATAGATGATAAATTTATTTTTAAACCAAATTCATTTTTTATAAAGTCATATATCAACATAATATTTATATTGCATAGTGAAGGAAAATTAAAGGAAATTAATTTCCCTTAATTAAAGGAAAATTAAAGGAAATTAATTTCTTTTAATTAAAGGAAAATTAAAGGAAATTAAGTTTTTTTAATTGAATAAAAATTAAAAGAAATTAATTTTTCTTTATATAGAATTAAATCTCTCAATTATGGCATTAAGAAATTACTGCATTAATAACTTTCGTTTCAAGAATTATGGTGGCCGAATTTGGAAGTTTTCTTTAGGCTCTTTTAATATCGTAATTATTGAGATTGGGAACTTGTAACTCTTGGGAATCAATGATGGCTTATAAATAGGCCTTGATTTACAAGTAAAGTAGAAGAGAAAAGAAATCTTCAAGAGAAAGGTTTTGTAAGGGTTCTCTAATCGTAAAACCATTTGTATTCCTCTCTGATTTTAGTAAAACTTTGCTCTCCTCCCCTTGAACGTAGGTGTGATCACCGAACCATGTGATTTCTATCTTGTAGTTGTGTTTATCTTGTAAGTTTGATTTTCTTGCTTTAATTTTTGATTTCTCAACACTCACTAAAGTTTTTTTTTGTTCACTTTTGGTTTAAACCCTAATCGATCACAACAAGTTGTATTAGAGAGAGATTTGTTTTCCCTTATTTATTCTTAAAGGCTATGTTTTTTTTTTTGCTTGGGCTGCTTGTTAATTTATGATTGAGTTTTATTAAAGTAAGAAGATAAACGTGGTTGAAGGAGGAGAAGAGGTGGTTGAACCTTTGTCATCGTTGGTGGTGGAGAGGACTCTCCACCAAGTTATGACACATCCGGCTAAAATAGATATTGTAAAATTTGATGGGAAGAACAACTTTGGGATGTGGCGGTGCAAGGTAACAGGCGCCCTGTGTGCCCTAAATCTTAAAGATGCTCTAGATGGTGAAGAAAAATCAGAGGAAATTTCAGAGAGGGATTGGATCAAGATGAACCGCAGTGCATGCGGCTTGATCCAAGATTGTTTGACTCAGGAGATTAAGTATACAGTTATGATGGAGACATTAGTGTCAAAATTGTGGAAATTCCTAGAGACTAAGTATCTGATGAAGAGCATGGAGAATAAACTTCACATGAAAAGGCAGCTCTACAGGTTTCAGATGAGAAGAGGGATTTCCATTGATGAGCACTTGAATGAATTCATAAAGCTATTGGCAGATTTACTGAATCTGGATGAGACCGTGGAGGATGAAGACAAGGCCTTGTTATTATTGAACTCATTACTAAATGAGTATGAGCACTTCACCATGATGTTGATCAATGGGAAGGAGGTTCTGAAGTATGAGGAGGTGACTACAACCCTTGTGAATCACATGTTCAGAAGAAGGGATCAGGAGTCTACCAAATATGATATGGCAGAGGTACTTACACTCCAGAGGGGAAGACCAGATAAGAAGAAGCAATGGCCAAAGAAGAATGCAGACTTCTAGAAAAGGGGAAAATTTAAAGGCCAAAGCATTGGGCGCAATCAGTGTGAATTTTGTTTAGAGATAGGACATTGGAAGAAGGATTGCCCAAAGTTGAAAGATAAGCAACGGGCGAGTGGATCTTCAGAGGCCAATATAATTCAAAATGTGGTGGAGGGTTTAGACTTTGATGTATCTATTGTGATAGTTTCTATGGGTCTAGTAGCAGACATCTCTAGTTGGATCATGGACACCGGTGCAATGTATCATATTTGCTCCCAAAAGGATTGGTTCTACTCGTACAAGGAAACGGACAGCGGTGCAGTCATAATGAGAAATGATGCTACTTATCGGATTATAGGAGTTGGTAGTGTGCTTATAAGGATACATTTAGGAACAATTTAGGAACTAAAGGAAGTCAGACACGTGCCAGAAATTAAGAAGAATCTACTGTCTATTGGGGCCTTAGAAGCCAAGGGCCTTAAGGTGGTGATTGAGGCAGGAGTTCTGAAGACCAGCAAGGGTGCAATGACTTACTTGAGAGGAGTTAGACAATAGAACCTCTACTACTTAAAAGAAAGTACAGTGACAATTATGGTTGAAGACTTTGAAGATGCCATGATGATGTGGCATATGAGACTAGCACATGCAAGGAAACCATCACATAAGGCATTGGAGAAAGAGGAGCTCATCAAAAGTATAAATTCTTGCAAATTACAATTTTGTGAACATTGTACTTTTGGCCAGAAAACACGCAAGCCCTTTGGTGTTGTCCCCTCCACAACACCAAAGGTATATTATAATATATACACACAGATGTATGGGGACCAACGAAGACTACATCATTCGGTGGTTGAAGATATTTTGTTTCTTTTATAGATGATTACTCCAGATTTATATGGGTGTACACTTTGAAGAGCAAAACAAATGTACTGGAGGTATTCATAAATTGAAAGAAGATGATGGAGAATCAAATGGGCAAAAGAATCAAGATGATCCGTTCAGATAATGGTGGAGAATTCACATCCGACTCTTTTGTGAAGGAATGTCAAAAGTCAGGGATAGAGTGCCACTTCACAGTAAGAGAAACATCACAACATAATGGGGTAGCAGAGTGAATGAACTGTACCTTGGTGGAAAAGGTGCGGTGTATGTTGTCCAATACTCGGTTGGAGAGAGTATATTGGGCGGAAGCCCTAGACTATGCTTGCTACTTAGTGAACCATCTGCCATTTGTCGCACTAAATAAGAAAACTCCAATTGAGTTGTGGTCTGGACATTCTGTCACAGATTATGATCACCTGAAATCTTTGGCAGCCCAGCTTACTACTATGTTAGGAAGGATAAGCTTGAACTGCAGGCTAGGAAAGCAATTTTCGTGGGCTTCAGACGCGGTATGAAGGGCTACAAATTGTACTGTCCAATAGACAAGAGGATCGTGGTGAGCAGGGATGTCACCTTTGATGAAGAGTATTTCTTGAGACAGAGGAATTCTCATCAGGTGGAGGATAATACTAAGACTTTTATAGGAAGGCAGAGAGTGGGGTTTGATACCACCGCATTTGTTCCATAGAAGACTTCACATCATATTGAAGATACTCCTATAGATGAAGACCACGTTGGTGATGATAAAGAACAAACTAATATTGATGGTAAGGCTCCAACTTGGGAGTCAATTGCTAGAAATAGACCCAGAAGGAATGCTCCTCAATAGCTAACATGGCTCAGAGACTACATCACATTTGCATTGTCTGCGATAGAGGAAGATGTTCCCTCTCATTTTAAAAAAGCGGTGACAGGCTCAGAAGAAAATTTATGGAAGCAAGCTATGGATGAAGAGATGGAGTCTCTTCACAAAAATGAGGTATGGAGGTTGGAGAAACTCCCTCCAGAAGGAAAGCTAATGGGTGCAAATGGGTGTATGTGAAGAAAGAAGGTTCCTCATAAGCTGAAGTGCGCTATAAAGCTAGACTTGTGACAAGGGGCTTTGCTCAGAAGGAAGGGGTCGATTATGATGAGGTGTTTTCCCCAATTGTCAAACACTCCCTGATCCGTGTGCTTTTAGCTTTGGTGGCACATTTCGACTTGCCTCTTGAGTAGTTTGATGTGAAGACAACGTTCTTGCATGGAAAATTATAAGAGGAGATCTATATGATGCAGCATCTAGGATACAGTGAGCCAAGAAAGGGAGACTTGGTATGTAAATTGGACAAGTCTCTCTATGGGCTAAAGCAATCACCGAGATAATAGCATAAAAAATTTGATCAATTTATACAAAAAGAGGAGTACTGCAGAAGCCAGTTTGACCATTGTGTATATTTCAAGATGCTGCCTCAAGATAACTTTATTTATTTGTTATTGTATGTTGATGACATGTTAATAGCTACTTTGGATCAGCCAAAAATAGATTATATGAAGGATCAATTGTCAAAGAACTTTGAAATGAAGAATTTGGGAGAGGCAAAAAAATTATTAGGAATTAAAATCTGTAGAGACAAAATTATAAGGAAGATTTGGTTAACTCAAAAGGGGTATTTGGAGAGAGTGCTAAAGAGGTTTAAGATTGAAGAAAATACAAAGTCTATAAGTATACCTCTAGCACCTTATTTTCGCCTATCTGCAGAGCAATGTTCGAAGTCAGATTTTGAAAAAGAAGAAATGCACACAGTGCCGTATGCTAATGCAGTTTGGAGCTTGATGTATGCCATGGTTTGCACTAGACCAAATTTGGCATAAGCTGTTGGAGTTGTGAGCCGCTACATGCATAATTCGGGGAAGGATCACTGGCAAGCAGTTATAGGAATCTTCAGGTACTTGAAAGGTACAACTAGTGTTGGATTATTATTTCAGAAGCAGTCCTCAATAGCTGACTTGTGCATGGGATACGTGGACTCTGACTATGCTGGAGATTTGTATCGAAGAAGGTCAACAACTGGTTATATATTCACACTTGCAGGAGGTCCAGTAGGGTGGAGGTCAACCCTTCAGTCTACAGTTGCCCTATCAATAACGGAAGCTGAATTTATGGCAGTTACTGAGGTATTCAAGGAAGATATTTGGTTAAAAGGCTTGCTGGAAGATTTGGGTGCAGAGCAAAAAGAGATAGCAGTACATTGTGATAACCAGAGCGCTATATTTTTGACTACTTATTCGGTTTGTCATGCTCGCACTAAGAATATTGATGTCCGACATCATTTTGTTCGAGATGTTATCGAAGATGGTGAGATCTTACTAGAGAAGATCGATACCAAAGACAACCCCGCGGATATGATGACAAAGATGCTCACTGTTCAGAAATTCACCAATTGTAAATCTTTGGTGAATTTGGAGAAGCATTAATAGACTTCTCCTTTTGGTGGAACTACAGGTGATTTGATTCCCTTGGGAGGGGGCTACGTAGGCTTTAACTTGGTGCAGCCGCATTGATCGAGAGTATAATGTTTCAGTTCTCATGTGAAGTACATGAAACTTGAGGTGGAGAATTGAAAGAAAATTAAAGGAAATTAAGTTTCCTTAATTGAAGAAAAATTAAAGAAAATTATTTTTTTTGAATATAGAATTAAATCTCTCAATTATAGCATTAAGAAACTGCTGCATTAATAACTTCCATTTCAGGAATTATGGTGGCCGAATTTGGAAGTTTTCTTTAGGCTTTTTTAATACTGTAATTATTGAGATTAGGAATTTGTAACTCACGGGAATCAAGGATAACTTATAAATAGGTCTTGATTTACAAGTTAAATTATAGAGAAAAAAAATCTCCAAGAGAAAGGTTTTGTAAGGGTTCTCTAAGCCTAAAACCATTTGTATTTCTCTCTAATTTTAATAAAACTTTGCTCTCCTCCCTGTGGACGTAGGTGTGATCACTGAACCACGTAATTTTGTCCTGTAGTTGTGATTGTCTTGTAAGTTTGATTTTCTTGCTTTAATTTTTTGTTTCTCAATGTTTGCTCAATTTTTTTTTTTTATTTCGCTTTTGGTTTAAACCCTAATCGATCTCAACATATAGCTGATACCATTATTATACATTTTTAAAAAGAAAAAAAAATTATATATATATATATATATATATATTGTGCATCTTCTCACTGCTTGGCTAATGTTCTTGTGTTAAAGCAAAAAAAAATCTTCTCTTACACATTTTCAGACCTTAAAAAATGTTATTACCAGTTAGATAATGAGTATGTATAAATTTAGTAAGACATACATTTAAGCATCCAATGAGGTATATATTAGACATTATTATTATTCCAAGGAAACTTGCATCAAAAAAGAAAAGACATTATTCAAAATTGCAATCATTCAATAAATGTCATAGCAATGATAATATTATATTATAATTTGTTGCATATTTTGCTGAAATTAAGCAATAATACTAAAATTTTATCATTACCTCTGTGTGACGAAGGCCTTTATCGAGCTGGCTTCATCGATAAGACGTGCTTTTTACTTTTGTTGGGGAACTAGCTCTAACCTCACTAAGATTACTTAGATCATCGGTCATCTTAGGAAGGTATACAAAGATCTGTCGGTAATTGCTCACTTTTAATTTTGTATTTTGGTAAATTTTTTCTATGAATCTTTGCTCCTTCATTGTGGACTAGACTCTCATTATTGGGTTCCTAGTATGCCCCACTTATACAAGTTAAATTTCACTATCAATTTAAGGATTTTTACAATAAACATACAACAAACCCACTAGTTGTTGTAATAAAGGTTTTTTGATATTTATTTAGCAGTTAATGCATATTAATATCATAATTAGATAATAAGAAAAATATAGATTCAAACGTAAGTGTTTGATGTAAATTTTTCAAAAATATACATACTTCAAAATATGAAATATTAAAGTTAGCACTCTTATTAACAAGTTCTAATTGTTCTTATTATTTTTGTTTGGTGCTTCAAATGTATTTCTTACAAATCATTTTGTCAAAAGATTTTATATAACTTGAGTATACTTTAAATTGAAATAAAATAGTAGTAAAAGTAAAAATTCATTTATGATAATGTTTTGAAATTAATAAAACAATTGAGATTAAGATAAGATATTAAAAAGTAATATTTTAATAATAAAATAATAATTTAATAAGACTAAAATAATCTATTATTTATTTATAATATTTGAGTTAAATAAGATAGTAATGAGATAATAATTAATATTTATTATAATTATTGATAATTAAAATAAGATTTAATAAAAAATATTGTTATCCTCGTTTATTAAAATACTTAAGAAATAATGATAATTTATTATACATATTATTATTTATTTATTTTATATAAAAATAATAATAATAATAATACTTATTATTATTATTATTATTATTATCTTAAAATTTTCATCATTTTATATAAAATTAATAATATTAATTATGATTTTTAAATGATAATGATTTATACATATTATCATTATTACTATTATTATTATTATTATTATTATTAAATTTATTAAAAAATGAAGAGAAAAAAAATAAGTATGATAATATGAATAGTAAATTCATTTTGAATATATGAATAATAATTGTGATTATAATTTAATTCTATTAAATTATGTGTATTTTTTTGTTGTTACAAAATTTGGATGATAACTAGCTCTAAATTTAACAAAATTTTAAACATATGTTGTTCTTATGACACTAAAATTTTTGAATTTGAACATATTTCATTTTATATTAAATTTTGAAGTATAAATTTTAAATTTTAATTTTTAAGTATTTATTATTTTGATTGCTTTCAAAATTGTGCATTGTGATCCTAAAAATGTGCTCTATCTAAATTGAGTTAGTTGGGGATCTTGATTTTAACTTAATCAAGAACTTAAGTTACCTTGACTATTAGAGGGAGGGGGAGAAAGAGAGAGAGATCATTCTTGGATAATCGTGCAAGATTAACCCAAAATCTCAAAGACAATCATGCAGGATTAACCCAAAATCTCAAAGATCTATATAATTCTTAGACCTGAATCTCTTCACATAAAACAGGGACCGGAGGCCACATCCCCAAAGATATAGCATCTCAAAGTACATTGGATTGGATTGTCGGGAGAGGAGAGCTTCCAAAGAGTTGATGTAAGTTCAGGGAGACCAAACCAATATAGCTTTTGTGTTCACTTCTCTTTAACTTTTGCAAGCACTCTTTGAAATAAGGAAGGAAACGATCATGAAGGACATGCAAGAGCTTTTGGGTCTGTCAAGCATATGTGCAGAGGACAAAAAATCGAGGAAGCCTTGGCATTGTTCTGAAAACGAGGGATGGATCTGCAGCCATGGCAAGAGATTGAGAGGGAGGGATTAAGAAAACTCCGACTCTCCGGATGGCTTTGGGAAGGAGAGAAGATTCGGTAGCACCGCAGCCGAGCATCTAAAGGAGTGTGATCACAAGAGTGGCAGCGGCTTGTAGAGTGGATTCTTAGAAAAGATGAATCTTCTAAGAGTAGACGTAGGGTCGGAGGGCCTGCTCTTAGCTAAAGTTTTATTTATTTTTCTATTGAGTTAGAATCATGTTAATTACACTATCTCAAGCTAACATTATCATCATTAAGATGATTAAGGTGATGATCTCTACTAATGTTATCATCAAGATGATCAAATATATTATTAGTGCTCAAAATATAAATAAGAAAAAAAAAAGAATTTAATCTTAATCTTCTTCCAACAAAAACATCCGCCCCTTTCTCCGAAATGAATCAAATGAATCAAAATAGATAATTTTCCAAGAAATTAGAAAAAAAAAAAAAAAAAAATTCCCTGTTTGTGCGTGCGTGCTATCGAAAAGCTCTGCCGGCCATGAAAAGAGCAGCAAGAACAAGCATCCAATGTGAAACACTCTGACGCGTGCCGCTGCTTACAGACGATCCAATGAAGCTTCCATTGCTAACATATGAGTTGCTGCATAAATCACCAATAAATACTATTATTTTATTTTTTATAAGTAGTTTTATATATATATACTCCCAATTTATTAATATTTAACTGAAATATACATAAATATTACATTTGATGCATATTTATTATATTTATGAAAATTATATTATTAATTATGCATTATTAATGCAAATTTCAAATTTTATATATGCAAATACTTAAATATTGGATATTATGAGACTAATTAATTAAATCATAAGATTTGAAATTAATTAAATCATATTATTTTATAAACATAAGAAAAAAATTAGAGTTACGATTTATTAGCATAATTATATATATATATATATATATATATATTTATTTGAATCTCACTTTAAAAAAAAATAAAAATAAATATTTTTCTCCAAAAATATATAAAAAAATTAAATATACTAAATATACATAAATAATTAATCAAAGTAATATTACATATGTATTATTTTGGAGAATTTAAGACATTTTAAAATATCAAAATATTTTCCTCTTAAATATTATATGATTATTATTAAAATATTTACTATTATATCAATATTATCATCTATATAATTATTAAAAATAGAAAAAGAAATTAATTTTGAAAAAATAAAATTTAAATATTAGGTAATTAAATAAATATTTTTATATTACAGAATTAAAAAAGCCAACAAAGAATTTGGCAAAATTCAAACTTTGTTTTAAATATAATAAAAATTATTATTAAATTCACTTTTATTTGTGAAATTCGTAAAAGTACATATTTTAAATTCTAAATTTTAATCATATATATTTTTTAAGATATATTTGAGAGCCAAATAATATTTTTGAATGAGAATTATTTTTATAAGCATGTCTTCAAACTTTATTAAATGCTAGTTTTTTTATAAGAAAGTGCAAATGATATTTTGAGCATATGTGTAAATAAATATTTTGAGTGGCCCCAAATATAATAAAAAATAACAATAAATAATTTTATTAGGGGTTTAGCTCATGAATTTAAAATTTAAAATCTAAATAAAATAAATAAATAATAGATAAAAGAAAGTGGGACCGCTGACCTGGCTGGAAATTTGCAGTTTCCATGACCTGCCATCCATACTAGGGTTAATAAATCCTCATAAATTTGCAAAAAAAAAAAAAAAGCGAAAAGCCTTACTAGGGTTAAGCCCAGTGATGGCAGCGGCGCCGGAGAAATCACAGGAGGACGGAGAAGATCCTTGCCGGCGAAAGTAATCGTTAAAAGCATACGAAGCGTGGGACTGCAAATCGTCCGGTTCGAAGCAGGCCCCGCCTTCCTGAACCGGCTTGCAATCGGCCGAACCCGGTCCGCAGGCCCAATCCAGCGCCCCTTGAAGCACGGCGTCCTCCGCGTTGTTCTTAGCGACGCACCACAGATCTGAGCTTCTCAGGCGATCTACGGCCGTTGTGAGGGCGAGGGCGAGGAGGAAGAAGAGAGGTCGCCCCTTTATGAGATGAAGAAGAACGGCCATGGCTTCCTTTCTCTTTTAATTAATTAATTATCAGGGCACAAAGGATTCCGGGGTTAGGTTTTGGGTCAAAAGGGAAAGGCGCTTTTTCTTCGTCGCAGGCTCGCACAGTAAGACGAATAAAATGGGTTTTTTTGTTGTCCACATGCTTCATATATTTGGCATTAATGTAATATATAACACATTAATTAAAATTAAACAATATTGATTAAATTTTATTATATATACATACATATTTCTTAAATGAAATTAATTATTTCGATTTTATTCGAATCTGTAATCCAAACCCATCCAGTTCCAGTGGATTTAGAGCTGGCGAATCTCAGGAATAGTTTATCATTTAATGATTTTTAAACACGGGAAAGTAGACGTTTTTATTGTTTCAAACTTAACGGTAAAGTTGTTCTTTTTCTTAAAAAATATTACGCTTATTCAAAAATATTTAGAATAAACAATATTTTTTTTAATTTTTGCATTTAAATATCATAAAAAATTATATTCAACTAATAATCTATTTACATCATCTATATATTTTGATGTATATATATATATATATTGAAACAAGTGAGAAAAGTACGACGTTAACAACATGAGTATTACTACACATACACACTAGTATACACTAATATATATATATATATATATATATATATATATATGATGCATCAATCTAATGTGTAAATAGATTATTGATTGAATCTATTTTTTTATGGCTTATATATAAAATTAAAAACTAAAAAAAAAATTATTGATTTTGAATATTTTTTTGTGCATTTTTCTAACAACATTTATACAAGATAAATAAAAAATTGGACATAATAAAGTAAGAAGGATAAAACATAAAAATGAGAGAATTTTAATTCATCCTAAGAGAAGTTTGATAGAGCCCTTGATCTATAGGGAAGTCTTATCAAGATAATATCTATAACAAGTATTCATTCAATAATTAAGAGCAAGGTTAGAAAATATTTCAGCAAATAGATAATAAGGCCCCGAAATCATCATCATCATTCCTAATCTTTCATCAAAATGATTTAAACAAAACAACAATAAACTGAATAACATCTATGTAAGAAGGCAAATAAATCAATTTTCTCACACAAAATTGAGCTCAAACAACGAATCCATATATGATCAAGAGATAAGAATAAAGCTCTATCTAGCAAATAAGAGAATTAAAAATTGAAGCAACTCCTTCTATTTAACAGTATAAAGCACAACAGAATTCCAATAAGAGCAACAAGTAGTAGAAGAGTATAGCTTGTTGCTCCAAAATATGTTGCAAGGCAATCCTGGACTGCTGAGATGCCAGAGGTCTTGAAATCAGAGCAAAGAACCTTCCATGTGGCGCCGACAAATTTTATTTTTTATCTATTGAGCCACACATAGTTTTCCCACCTGAGATTGGGTTGATGCGAGAAAAGGAATTAAGGGCCCTTTCTAACTATAAAAGAAGTTTTGTTCCTAAAGAGGGAGACTAGGCGGAGCTAGGACGGATGTGCAAGAGGACCAGCTTAGGTGCAGGGTCGTTACTGCCAATTCTACAAGTGCTCTTTTAGAATGGCGAGGCCAAGTACAAGGAGGCTACTGGTAGTGAAGGAAGGTTGTTAGACTTCCCTAAGCAGTGAAAATGAATTTATTGCAACATAGACTGATAACTTGCAAATTTTCTAGAACTGTCAAGGGGCCGAAATGCCGAGACCACCATTAACCTTGGGAGACGATGTCGTATCCCAATCAATAATGAAGATTTATGTATAGAAGAATTGTAATCAAGATATCAAAACCACTCAAAGTTGCTTTACTTAATGATGTTTGAGGACACATGGATTGCTTTGAACCAGAAGATGAGTAAATGCCAAATTATTGAATAGAAAGGTCAAAGTTGACCCTCTGTTGAGGGAAAGCATTGGGTCTAGCTCTTAGTTGTAACAACCCTAGGTTGTTACTTAGCCTAATTTTTAGCTTAATCATATTTTAATTATCATTTCATTAAGCTGACCTGATCATTAGAACTAAATCCTGAAATTTTAGAGTGATTCAGAGTTCAATCGAACTTTTCGTGGCGATTTTAGCACCAATTTAAAGGTCTCGGAAAGACTTTTCCATCGGTATATGGCACCACAAGTGATGTACCCTGAATTGAGAGTATTTGAGTGCAATAGGGGAAATTATTCTGCAATTCGCCCGTGCAAATCGTCAATCAATCGCTACAACGCGCCATAGCTCCCGACGCTTGACCAGGAAGCTCTACAATGCACTGCAGCACCCGAGTCATGGGTTGACGAGCTCTACAGCGCGCCGCAGTGCCTGCGTTTCAAGAGTTTGGCACCGTAGCGCGCCATAGTGATTAAGAGTTAGATCTGGTTGGAGGTTGATTGAAGGGATATACACTTGCTAGAATGGTTTCCGTAGACACATTCGTAATGAAAAAACATTGAATACGTTGTGAACGACAAAAAAATTATCTGCTAGTTTGAGCTTATATGCAGCGTCTCAAATTTTATTGATTATTTTGAAGAATCCAACATATCTCGGACTTAACTTCCCTGATATGCCAAATTTATAAACTCCTCTTATTGAGTGATGCAGACCACCCATGTAATCATCGTAGACGCACCAAATCATAAATTAAGCTTAATGTTTCCATGATTCTTTATTATATTTTCTATTTTATTTACATGAGCTTATTCGTGAAATCTATTTAAATGGGCCTTTAGATTAACCCATTTATCATATTTTTATCATGAGTGTTATTTAAGTGAAATAACACTTTAGTCATTCATAAGAGAGTTGATTTAAGGTTATTTTGGTATTTTATATGAAAGGACATTTTAGTCCTTCATGAATGAGTTGGTTGATAGTTTTATTAATCATTTGTACTAAAAGACACTTTAACTCATCATGAAATGGTAAGTTTATGATTTTGATGATCATTTGATATATTTTGTATAGCTATAAATAAGCTAATATCTTATGTATCATAGCATTAAAAATTGAATAAAAATATATTTACTTATTTATTGTGTTCATTAGTGAAACAATCTAAGTTGTTACCTTAGTTAATTAGGACTAATCTTAGTCTTAATCTTGATCATAAGTGTTAATTAAGTCATTAGGAGTCAACCACCAAGATCTAATCCAAATTAGGAGTCAAATGGATCGAATCCTGAATTCTGGAAAGTCCAGAAACCCTAGAATTTGACCTATTTAAATTAACTTTCGATCAAAAAATGAACTTCTCCATTGCGCTCATTGCCCCCAAATTAGCTAGGGGTGATGTTTTCGTGTCAATCGAAAGTGGTCAAAATTTTGATGAATATTTTAATAATATTTAAATACCCTAAAAAATTGAGAAATTAAAATACTCGTCGAATAAAAAATCTGACCTCTCCGTTGCGTTCCTCACCTCTCAATTAGCTACGCGTGAATAATTGGGATTTTTCTGAAATCAATTTAATTACTTTGATTAATATGGAAATTCATTAACTAAAATAATTAAAATATTAATTAAATCCCTTAACATGTCGGGTCCCCGCTGCTTACTGAATCCGACCCGGTAGCCTTAGCGGATCCGGTCCGCAGATCCGCTTCAAGGGATCTGTCCGATCGAGCAAGATCGGACAGCTCTCGAGCCTTCTCCCTCGTCGAGAGCTCCACCTTCGCCACGTGGCTGGCTGCCGCCGATGCAGCCAACTGACGCCCACCCTGCCTCGCTACCTCCGCCCAATTGCTATTAAGACTCTCCCCTCACTAGAGAATGGACGTTTCGCGCGATTGGAGCATGTGAGCATCGGCCGAACCTTCCAGCCCTAAGACCTCCAGACACCGTCCGTTTCAGCATCGGTCCTCGTCCGCAAAGGTGTGGGGTCTGCGGTGCCACCCGGCGCATGCGGGAGCAGCTGCGTGTCGCGATGGGGTCTGTGCCTCGTCCGCGGTCGTCAGCGTGGGGCCCGCTGCGTGGGTCCCACCCCACTCCTGTGGCCCAGTACAGCACCGCCACGTGGCTCGGGTCCATCGCAACTACTGTGGGGCCCGCCCGCTGTGCAGTTGCCATTCAGGCTCCGCCGCGTGGCCCTGGTGGGTCCTCAGCCCCATCCGACGCTAGTAGTGGGACCCACTGCTCTGACTTGACCAGTCAGAGCGTGCCACATGGCATAGTGGGGCTTGTCGTCTGGAAACCTGCAAAAAAAAAAAATTAATATATATATATATATATATATATATATATGTGTGTGTGTGTGTGTGTGCATATATGTATACTATTAGTTCAATTATAATTAATTAATAGGTATAATTAATTACTTAATTAACTATAATTAGTTAATTTAATTAAGTAATTAGCTAATTAATCTTAAATAGTAAATGATTAATTAATATAAATCAATATTAATTAATTAATAACAGTCAATATTAGTTAATTAATATGATTAACTAATTAATTAGTCTTAATCTTTAATATATTAATTTAGTTATTAAATTAATTAGATAGTAATTAGTTTATTAAATAGTATATTTAATTAATAAGTAATTAAATTAATTAGGATTAGTTTAACAATAATTAACAGAGTATTAATACTTAAATTAAATTTTAACAGTAAGAATTAATAATTTATATAATATTAATAAATAATAGTTTAATAAACAGTGATTATTAATTAAATAAGACTTAATTAACACTAATCCTAACATTAATAACTTTTATTAAGTAGATAATTAGGTTTAAACAGTAAAATAATTAATTAATTAGCACTAATCCTAATTAAACAGTAATATTAATATTCAAAAATTAAAATATTTAATTTAATCAAATAATAGATTAATTAATATTAATTAAATATAAATTAGAGATAATTGATAATTTAATTAATAATATAGAAAATTTATTTTTAACTTTAGGAATGAACAGTAAATTAATACAATTTGAATAAATAAATAGTAACTTATTTATTTAAATTATTTAATTCAAAATCTCTAAAACTTTAATAACTTCTTATATGATGATCCAAATATAGTCAATATAGATCTCATTTTACTCAGAAAAATAAAAGAAATCAAATACAATAATACAAAATTAGTTTCGAAGTACGTATAACATAGCGACATTTTAGGACCTAATTAAACCCTCATAACTTTTAATCTAGTTGTCCAAACATAGATTATATGGGTCTTAAAATACAAGAGAACAGCCCCAATACTATAGAAGTATTAGTTTCCCCATTTGGAGCTTAGTTTGGAAAGTAACATTTAGGACTCTACCATAAAAATGACCAAAGTGCCCATAGACTTCAATTGACCATAACTTGGTCAATTCAACTTCAAATTCAGAAATTCAAAGTGCTAACTAGCTTAGAATCTCAATATCATCAATAAACCGAAATAATATTTAGGATCTCTAACTCAAAAAATTAGAAATAACCAAAATACCCCTAACCTTAATTAGGCCATAACATGACCATTTGAAGTCTAAATTGGGCTTACTCTCTGCCAATACACTCAGTATATTATAGAAAAGTTATAGAAACTGAGTTTGCTGAAATTGAAGCTCAAACAAAAAGTGCAGTTTTTGTCTCCTAATGACCAACAAAATTACCAAATTGCCCTTAGAAATTAAAATAGCTATAACTTAGCCATTTGACCTCAGAATGCAGTGTTCTTAGACTCTATGGAATCCTTGAATAGTAACTAACAGTAAACTGCACAAAAATTTAGATTTTAATAGGTGTAAATTACAAGATTACCCCTTTGGTCAGAAACCTTAGTTTGGACATATAGGATCAGTTTCTTGTCTAAATTGAGCGTACTTACTGTCTATCTTCATGTTATATAGTAAGGAATTAGTTGGCAGTAAGAGATTCCCATTTGAAGCCCTAATTCAAAAGGTCACCTTTGAACCCTTAAGTGGGGGTAAAATGATCATTTTGCCCAAAAATTAGGTTAAGCATTCTTAAAGTCTAAATTATCGTCTACATCAATAAAACTAGTATTAGAGCTGAATTAGAATCATTTAAGTGAGTATAATTAACTATTAGGACAAATTTGAGAAATTCCTAATTTCCTCCAAGTCTTTTCTTTAGGATCTTTTCACCTCACATTAGGACTACTCCTGAGACTAGGATTAGATCTTAGGTTAGATTTCATTCATTGAAAAATGAGGTTTTTCAATGAATGAATCCTTAGTTTTACTAGCTTCTAGATTTTACAACTTATTTTGATTATTTTATCTTTTAATCCTAGCCTTAGAATAAGAGATTCATCATATTAAGTTTGATTTGCTTAATAGGATTTACCTTAATCAATAAATCACTTTAGATTGAAGCTTAGATCTTAGGTCTTACGTTTGGAACAATGTGATTTAGCCCAAATCTCGAGGTGTTAAATCCATAATCTCTACTTATAGATTTTTGCCAACTAATAGTGTAGAATGTCTGAATTCATAAACTAGGTCGTAAATATTTTTCATAGTCGACAGTGATTAAGCAAAATAGGACCTAGCTAGTCATAATTTTTTGTAACCTATTAGGATGTACTTCTAAGTTATACTTGATAGTAGGAATTGGAGATCCTGAATATGTGTAACTTAGAATAGTTAGAATATCTAAATTAGATAATAAATGATATCACCATATTTAGTATGGTCCCTTGCTCACTATTTGATTTTTTTAGAATATTAGAAAAATATTTGCATTTGGGTTCAGTTCATGATGGATTATGGTGCACATTACTCCAATAGATAAGGATAAGGAGAGATCAGGATGCTTAACAACACTCATTGAGGAGAGTGTGTTAAGCTTGGGACCCGTTTAGTATTGCAGACGTGTTTGACTCCTCAACTATTTCTAAAATTATCCACATGAACAAAAGTAAAATAACTAGAAAATATTTACATAGTATTATCTGCCTCTTCAATTATACAGTATTATTTTATTTTGCTATGCATGTCCTAGCCCATAAAAGCTATGGGGATACATTGGGCCAGATTGGCCAATTCTTTTTGATATGGTAGTTATACGTTCCTTCAGTTTTCAGCTTACTGTTTATTATGTTGATGATGCATTTTATTTCAGTTAACTATATTTTCCCTATTTTACCTACTTACTTGAGTAGATGTATATGTATATGATGCTATACTTTACTGCTTATTATATGTACTATTTTTAGATTAATGTTTTAAATTGGCATATATCATATTATCATCAGCATATGTAGGTTAGACTTTTCTTTTCAGTATTTTTACTTACTGTATTACATATATATGCCCTACCTTATTTTAGTTTACTTGGGGTGTGCTTTTGCATCAATTCTTGCTTAGTTATAAAAATTACATTTATAACTTATCCTCATTCTCTTGTATATTTACTTACTCCCAGGCTAGATAGATGTTTCATTTTATTTACAGTAAAATGGTGATATTAACAAATGCTTAACAAATTACTTGCCTAAAATGTACTTAGACATTTTGTCTAACAAATTTTTTTTTTATTGGCTGGGGCCTTGGCATTATAAAACTGATAATGTCAGATGTTGAGCAATTTGAGGATTCTGTGCTTGAGGAGGAGCCCTACATAGAGGAGACACATCAGCTTGGAGCAGAGGATATTTAGCTGCCTTTTATATTTACTGTGAGGATGAGAGTATTTTCATTTCGTTTCATTAATTTTAATTAAAATGATGTAATAATACAGGATCTGTGATTATATTTACTTTCTGCACATTATTATTTTCTGAGCTATTTCATTTTATTTCATGTCTGATGTATAGTGAATGTATGTAGTCTTACTTCTCATATGCTTTCACACTTTGTCTGTATATATAGATGTAGTGATTGATTATGTTATTTATTTTGTGCACATCCTTCCCTTAGCAGTGGATGATAGATCTTACCTAATCCAATGTTAAGTGAGGGATTTGCAAGAGTGACACTCCGCTCCTTAGCCTAATAATTGTGGACTTAGGGAGCGGGGCGCCACAATTAGTACTTTCATTATTAAGAGAAGGAAATTTTGAGTGTGAGTATTGCAAGCCTTAGAGAAGGACATCTAAGGTTGGAAGAAGATCCTGTGACGAAGGACTGTTTGTAGATGTTGACTTCAATTATCCCCGCTTCGCCACAAGTTACCTTAACTTTGACACATGTTAGATCAACCATAGCTCTTACTTATCTCTATACCTTATGTGGTATTAAATTTTGTATGTCAGCATAACTGTGACTCAAATCATCTCAATCTTTTTTTTTTTAATTTCGCATTTTTACGTAAAATTCGCCTTATTTTATCGATACTCAATCGTGAGTAATTTATTATTTTTATTGGTGTAAAAATCATCATACCCTCCTCCGCATACGTATTTATTTTGTCCTACATCATATTGGTATTAGAAAAAATATATCCTCAACTTTTTATGCCAATTGATGGCAAAATCATTGCATACAATAAAGCATTAATTTCATTCACATTATTTTTCGGTTTAATTTATACTTTGCCATATTTTGATCATAACGTATTCAATATATATTCAAATTTTAAGTTTGAGCACTTGATTTTGGGTAGAGCATCAAGATGTACAACTTTGTAGAAGAGTTTTTTAGTTAATTCGATTATTTGAACATTGAAAACCCCTAAACACAGAGAGCTCCTATATATATATATATATATTATGTCGACTCGTAGTAGACATCGATACTAAGGCCAAACTTCTAAGCAAAGAACCGATGACCTCCTCAAGATCTTACTTGAGAAAATGAAAAATCTCACTCTCTCAATGCATGATTTTCAAACTAGAATTTAAGTGCTAGAGTTGAAAGCCATTGAAATGTCACCAACTCCACTTGCACCAAATGAAAAAAATAACCATCTTCTGAACCAAGAAGGTCATCCCAATGATTATATATCATCTCTTCTTCCTCCACAATCACCAACTAGAACACAACACATTCACCTATTAAGTCTTGTTGATAATTATCAATATCTAGGTAGTATACATCCCCAAAACTATCATAAGATAGAGTAAAATTTTCGGAGACATAATGGCTATGCGCAAATGTATCATCGAGATCATTTTCCTCCTTGCATATATGAGCCCTTACATAATATGGGTCAACGTATTATGGCATCACGAACAAACTACCACTTAGATGATGATATTGTTTGTAGGGTAAAGTTAGACCCGCACACTTTTGATGGACGACTCAACGCAAAAGTTTTTCTTGATTAATTTATTTATATGGATCAATATTTTGATTAGATGCAAATGTCCCATGAGAGACAAGTACGTTTTGCTAGCATGAATTTGATAGGCCATGATAAAATATATTGAATTAATCTTGAGCGAAAGAATCAATGAGTTGGGCAACCACATATTTCTTCTTGGGATGAGATGAAATAAATCTTAAAGCAAAAATATCCTTAACCTTTCATGATCAGCTCATGGATGAGATGACTACACTTAGGAAAGGAGCTATGAGTGTCGCTGACTATATGACTTGTTTTGATGAATTGATGACCCGTTGTGACGTTATTGAAGATCATCGAACAATAATTTCTCGATTTTGATCTGGTTTAAGAGCAAATATTGGATAAGAAATGTTGATTTGAGAGGGTTACACTCTTGAGGATGCATTTCAACTTGCTACTCATTTGAACAATGCCTCAAGTTTCACACCCATATAAAACAAATAACCTCATTAAAAATTAATTCCCAGCATCGCTCCATTGCCCCAATTCCCCAATCTTCCAAACCATCAAATGATCATAAAGGAAAGACACCCATTGTGTCAAATTCTAAATCTTCAAGCATAACTTGTTTCACATGTGGCAAAAATAGGCATTTTACATGTACTCGTTCCCATTGAAATCTACTTATAGATTCTAAAACTAATGAACATAATAATGATTGTGATGATGATCTAGTTGCAGTTGACCCTTGTGAAGAAGCTAGTGATGCAGATGAAGCATTAAGTGAGCCACACATTACTATTATGCGATGTGTATTAACTACCCATCAAAAGGAAACTGATTGGAAACATACATCAATTTTTCATACATATTTTAAAAGTGGTGACAAATCTTGTAAACTTATCACTAATAGTGAAGCTGATTGATTGCTATTGCCACATCTGCCTTAGTTAGGATGAAGCTCACACCTGAGCCTCGTCCGCTACCATACAAGGTTACATGAGTCAACAAAACTTCCATCTCTATATCTCAACATTGTCTTGTCTCAATACAATTAGGAGCATATTCGGATAAGAAATGGTGTGATGTTTTTTCTATAGATGTTTCCCACATACTTTTAGGAAGACACTGGATTTATGATATGGATGTCATTCATAACAGACATGCAAATACTTTCTCATTCATGTTTAAGGGAAAAAGAGTTGTACTAAATTTTGCTAAGCCTAAAGAGGCAAGCTCACACCAGCCTAGAGATTCATCTGCCCCAGTAGAAAATAAATCCTTACACAGTATTAATAAGCATGAGTTTAAGAGCGAAGCTCATGGAAATATTATGTTTACTTTAATTATAACAAAAATCCCTCAATAACCCTGTGCTGAAGCCTTACCTGTTGAGATAAGGGATCTCCTCTCAAAATTCATGTGAACTTCCAAATGAACTTCCTGCACTGAGAAGCATTCAACGTGTTATTGATTTGGTTCCTGGATCTTTGCTTCCTAATCTTCCTCATTATCAAATGAACCCAAATGAACATGCTAAACTTTAACGACAAGTTGATGAGTTATTATATAAAGGTTTTATTCGAGAAAGTTTATCACCTTGTGACGTGCTTTCTCTCCTTACCCCAAAAAAGATGGTACATGGCGTATGTATACATATAGTCATGCCATTAATAAAATTACTATTAAATATTGCTTTCCCATCCCACAGCTTGGTTATATGCTAGACATGATGGTTGGTGTACAAATTTTCTCTAAGATTGATTTAAGGAGTGGATATCACCAAATTCGCATGAAAGAAGGAGATGAATGGAAGACATCCTTTAAGACAAAAGATGAGTTATATGAGTGGGTGGTAATGCTTTTTGGCTTGACCAATGCCCCTAGTACCTTTATGCGAGTAATGAATCACATCTTACATCCCTTTATTGAAAGATTTTTAGTGGTTTATTTTGATGATATTTTAAATTTTAGTCAGACTAAGAGTGATCGTGTAACACATTTAAGGCTAATTTTTGAGGTTCTTTAACAAGAAAAACTATATATCCATTTGAAGAAATGTTCTTTTATGATGTCATCAGCAATTGTTTTAGGATTCATTGTATCTTGTGATGGTATTTCTACTGATCCTGAGAAAATCAATGCAATTCAAAATTGGCCAACTCCATCAAATATACATGATATTAGTAGTTTTTATGGGTTAGCCACATTTTATTGAAGGTTTATACATGGGTTTAGTATAGTAATGGCTTAAATCACACAATGTTTAAAGAGTGGAGAATTTAAATGGACAAAAGCAGTATTTAATGCTTTTATACAAATAAAAAAATTTTTAAGTAACCCACCGATATTAAAATTGTCTGATTTTAACAAAGTGTTTAAAGTATCTTGTGATGCCTCTGGTGTTGGTATAGAAGGTGTTCTTAAGAAAAAGGGTTACCCAATTGCTTTCTTTAGTGAAAAGATAAATGATGCTCAACAATGTTACTCTACATATGATTGTGAATTCTATGCAGTAGTACAAGCCCTTCGGTATTGGAGACGCTGCCTTCTTTCTTGAGATTTTGTACTATACTCTGACCATGAAGCATTAAAGTATCTTAACACTCAAAAGAAGATCAGCTCTCATCATGGAAAGTGGGTTCAATTCCAACAAGAGTACATCTCCATTCTTAAACATAAGACTGGTACTAAGAATAAAGTTGCAAATACTTTAAGCATAATGTGTACTATTTTAATTGTATGAGCATCAAAGTTACTAGATTTGATAAAATAAAAGATGAGTATAAAACTTGTAAAGATTTTGGTCAGCCATATGAATCTCTAAATGTTGATACCTCTACTGTTGACTATAATTATCAACTTTGAGATGGATATCTTTTTCAAGGAACTCATCTTTGTGTTCTTGATTTTTCACTTCAAGATTTTCTAATTGAATAAATGCATTTAGGAGGCATTTCATTTTATTTTGGTCGTGATAAAACTATATCAATGATGGAAGATCGATTCTTTTGGCCAAGTATCAAGAGAGATATTGCTTGTGTTGTTTCCCAATGTCACCTGTCAATTAGTGAAAAGTGGAAAACATAGTCATGGATTGTATACAGCTCTTCCAATCCCTCACAAGCCATGGGAAGACCTTAGTATGGACTATATACTCAGATTACCTCGCACCATCCAACATTTTGACTCGATTATCGTTGTTGTTGATAGATTTTTAAAAATGGCTCATTTTATTTCATGTTATAAGACATCTAATGCTTCTCATGTTGCTTCAATTTTCTTTTGTTAGATAGTTCATTAGCACAGATTTATGAGTTATTTTTGGAAAACTTTATGGAAGAAGCTAGGAATAAAACTCGTATTTCTGCTGCTTATCACCCTCAAACTGATGGAAAAATGGAGGCAATAAATAGAAGTTTATGAGACCTTCTTAGATGCTTAGTGACAGACCATACCACTAGTTGAGATCTTGTTCTACCCACTGTCAAGTTTGCTTATAATAGTTCTATAAATCAATCAGCTGGAAAAAGTCCTTTTTAAATTATTACAGGGTATGAACCAAGAAAGCCAATAGACCTTGTTGACCTTCCCATTTCATATAGATTTAGTGTATATGCATCTTTATTCGCACAAAGCATGCATGATTTACCCCAAGAAGTTCAACAAAAGCTTACTTTACGTTATGATAAATATAAAGATGATGCTGATGCACATAGGAGATTTGTAAAATTTAATGAAGGAGATTTGATTATGGTTAAGATTAGTCCAGAGAGGCTTCCAAAAGGAACTTTAAGAAAATAAACACTAAAAAATTCTAGCCCTTATAAAATTGTAAATAAGATAAATGATAATGTATATGAGAATGATCTCCTTATAATTGTTGGTATTTCACATGTGTTTAATGTGTCTGATTTAATGTTGTACCATAGGTAAGCCCTGTATATTTTTCCCTCCGCAAGTAGCACTAACATGCAGCCTGACACTTACTCGGGGGCTCCCTTGCCATCTCACAGATTATGATCCCATCATCATGATCAAATTTTAGATGACTAGATCATTAGCACATCAGATGGAGGAGTTCAGAGGTTTCTTATCCATTGGAAAGGACTGTCACCACTTGAAGACTCTTGGCTTACATTTTAAGAGTTAGACCATATTATTCCATAACTTTTACATGAGTAAATTGATCATTATTATCCAGAGGAGAATCCTTAAAAGTTGGGGAGTGCTGATGCAGAGCACCGACGTAATCATCGTCGATGCACCAAGTCATAAATTAAACTTAATGTTTCCATGATTATATATTATATTTTCCATTTTAGTTACATGGGCTTATTCATGGAATCAATTTAAATGGGCCTTTAAATTAGCCCATTTATCATATTTTTGTCATTAGTGTTATTTGAGTGAAATGACACTTTAGTCCTTCATGAGAGAGTTGGTTTAATGTTTGTTTGATATTTTATATGAAAGGACACTTTAGTCCTTCATGAGTGGGTTGGTTGATGATTTTATTAGTCATTTGTAAAAAAAGACACTTTAACCCTTTATGAAAGGGTAAGTATGGTTTTGATGGTCATTTGGCATATATTGTATGGCTATAAAAAAACCAATATCTTATGTATCATGGCATTAAAGATTGAATGAAAATATATTTCTCTACTTATTATATTCATTTATACTTTCAGTCTTAAGAAAAGGAAATCTTGAGTGTGAGTATTGCAAGCCTTAGGACATCTAAGGAAGAAGATATTGCGACGAAGGACTATTTGTAGAGGTCGACTTCAATTATCCCGGCTTCACCACCAGTTGCCTTAATTTTGACACAGGTTAGGTCAACCATAGCTCTTATTTATCTCTATACTTTATATGGTAAGGAAATTTGTGTATTAGCATAACTGTGACTCGAATCATCTCAATCTCATTTTTTCTTAATTTCGCATTTGTACACAAAATTCGCCTTATTTTATCGATACTCAATTGTGAGTAATTTGTTATTTTTATTAATGTAAAAATCATCATACCCTCCGCATACGCATTTATTTTGTCCTGCATCATTGGGCTTATCTTTAGATATGCATAATCTTTTACTTGAAGTTCTAGCGTTCCATGTTTAGCATCATGATATTTCTTTTATTGATTTTGAGATGTAAAAATCCTGCTCTTTATCAGATGAATTTTCTTATTATTCTCCATAACTAGATCAGATCTGTTAATTGAACATCCCCTACTTTAGTTCAGGCCAATCGAGTGCTACATTTTCTACCATACAGAGCTTCTGTTGAAGTCTAATATGCTTAATCAAAGAAGATCTTCAAGTACTTGGTTTACTTTCTCAGTCTGACCATCTATTTTAGAGTGAAATGTTGTACTCTAAGCCAATATTGTCCCCAAATCTTGATGTACGCCTTCCAAAAATGGGAGATAAATCTACCATCACGATCTGAGATAATACTCTTAGGGATTCTGTGAAGCTTGATTATTTTTTTAATATATAATTTGGCCAACTTTTCCACTGAATCTATTTGCTTAATCAGAAGAAAGTGTGCTGATTTTGTTAGATGATCTACGATTACCCAAATTGCATCTACTCCAGTATGGCTTCTGAGCAATCCCATCTCAAAGTCCATAGAAATATCTGACCTTTTCCACTCTAGAATATCTAATGGGTGTAATAGTCGACATGGTCTTTTGATGTTCTGCCTTAACTAAATTGTAGACATGACATTTAGTGACATATTCAACTATATCTTTATTTAGTCCAGGCCACTAAAAGGTCTCTTTCAGATTCCTATATATTTTATTATTTCTAGGGTAAATTGTATACACTGAGTTGTGATCTTCAATTAGAATTTGATTTTGAAAGTATGAATAATTTGGAATTCAAATCCTTTTTCCATGATAAATATAAACTCCTTTTTACAAATGCAAGTGTTATGCAATCATTTTTGATGTCTGCTTTTAGCTTGGAATAACCCTTATCATTCTCTTGGGCAATTGTTATACACTACAAGAATGTAGGCTCTATAGTATTATTTTCAAGTAAATTATTTAACTGCTTTCCAATAATAGGTTTTATGCCTAACTTTTTGAAATTTTTAATGAACTTGCCATTAATGCATTTAGGTCTGCTTTTCTACTAAAGGCATCAGCTATAAAATTAGCTTTACTAGGATGGTATAATATGTCTAAGTCGTAGTTGTTGATTAATTCCAACCATCTCTTGGTCGATAGTTTAACTCTTTCTGAGTGAAAATATATTTTAAACTTTGATGATCGGTAAAAATTTCACATCTCACTCCATATAAGTAGCGCCTCCATATTTTCAAAGCAAAAGCTGTTGCTGCTAGTTCTAAGTTATACACTAGATAATTTCTTTCATAAATCTTTAATTGCCTAAATGCATATGCTATTACCTTCTTCTCTTGCATGAGAACATATCCAAGCCCTATTATGGATGCGTCAGTATAAACTTGATAATTTCTTATCTCTTGTGGTAGGGTTAGTACTGGAGCAGTTGTTAATGCTTGTTTTAACTTTTGAAAAGATTCATCGTATTGCTGACTCCAAATGAATAGAATTGCTTTCTGTGTTAATTTGGTTAAAGGTACAACTATTTGCAAAAATCTCTTAACAAATTTTCGATAATACCTGGCTAAATTGAAAAAACTGCGAATATCTGTCACGATCTTTATTCCTTCGGCATTCACTACATGGCCTAAGAAAGCTACATAATCCAGCCAAAAATTCCTATAGCAAGTTCTAAATACTATTTCAGAATATCTTCTTCTTTGACTCTAATTGATGATAGCCTGATCTTAGATCTATCTTGGAAAATATCTTAGCTCTAGCTAATTGGTCAAATAGATCATTAATACATGATAAAGGGTACTTATTTTTAATGGTTATATTTTTAAGTTCACGATAATCGATGAACATTCGCATTGAACCATCTTTCTTCTTTATAAAGAACACTGGGGATCCCCATGATGATATGATTTGTTGAATAAAACCTTTGTTCATTAGCTCTTGGAGTTGTTCACTTAACTCTTGTAATTTTTTTGGTGTCATGCGGTAAGGTGCCTTTGCTATTGGTTGAGTGCCAGGAAATAACTCAATTGAGAATTTGATTTCTCTTACTCGTGATAATCTAGACAATTCATCAGGGAATACATCTTCAAACCCCCTTACAATTTGAGTGTCTATTAAAGGAATTTCTTTCATCTTTTCTCCCATCATTGTTACTAGTATGCATTACACCACTTTTGAATCAATTTTTATGCTTGCAAAGCGTTGATTAAAGATGCTAAATGCCAAATTTTCCTATAAATACTTCAGGCTTGCTCCCACCCTTGATAATGATCTTCTTTCTTTGACAATCAATCATAAATTTATGCTTGCTAAGTCAATTCATTCCTAGAATGATGTCAACATTTACTATATGTAGTACTATCAGGTTTGCTTCATATGCCTTGCCATTAATTGGTTTGTTATAGTCGTAACATTTTTGTGCACTCATGAGGGCACTAGATGGTAACTAACATTCAAGACTTTAGCTAAGCTGTAATATGATAGTTCAAGAGTTTTGGCAAATCTTTCTAAAATGAACGAGTAGCTTGCACCAATGTAAAATAATGTGCCACAAGATTTTTCATTAAAATGTAAGGTGCCTGGGGTTTAAAATGAAAGACAATTTATGCTTTATTTAAATATAATATGAAAGATATTAAAAAACAAAGAAAAGAATGTGGTACCTCATACCACATCATTATCTTCTTTGGCTAGAACTGGGGTGAGAGTATACATCCTTGCATGTGCAGTTTGCTAGGGAGCAGTTGGTCTTACCCTTTGATTAGTAACTGGTGCTTTAGGAGCAATGGGTGGATCTCTCTTTTACATTGGAGCAGCTATAAGTACATGAGCTAGTGTGGCTGCTGGTGTGAGTTCTTGCCTTTTAGCTGGTATGGGCGATTGTCATTGTATCTAAGAAGAATGAGTGATTCACTGATTGTCCACTGTATGGGTTGCTTGACATTGCCAAAATTTATGACCAGGTCATCCACACATATAACATATTCCACTCCTATGATAACAATTACCGTAAGGATGCGGTCAGTTGCATTTCCCAGTAGGTATTTGCTAAGCTATTTGACAAACCCTAGCCTGAGGTGGTCTTGGCCTTTTGTATTCAATTTGTTGTACATATACAGATGAGGTTCTTTTTCTTTGCTCTTCAAATTCTTTTTGTTTCCCATGTTATAATATTTTTGCACTTTCAAGCATGTATGAGAATTTAGAGATTTAAAGAACCATAAGCACTTACTTGATAGAAGGTTTTAATCCTTTTAAAAATTGACTGTATCGAACAGATTCGATGCTCACTATAAGTGATGCATAATGGGATAGTCTTTAAAATTTAATTTCATATTCAGCAACACTGTGGTTACTTTGACATAACTTAATGAACATATCTTCCATGATGGATTGAGCAGAATGAGGGATATACTTGGCTCTGAAAGCTTTGACAAATTCTTCCTATTAGATATTCTTAGTATTTATGCCTACAAACTGTAAGCTTGTAGTGGTTTCCCACCAGCATTCTACTTCTCCTTCTAACTTAAAGATGGTTAATCTAATTATATTTGTAGGTGGGCATTTCATAATAATTAATATTTTTCCAATCTTCTTTACCCAATCTTTAGCATCCATTAGGTTAGCCCTTCCATTGAATACTGGGAGTTGGAGTCTTAAGAAGGCTTGAAGTAGTCCATCCATCTCGATGTTTGAGAAATGGGTAACTGATTGTATAGAAGTAGGACTATTTATATGGGGTGTTTGTTGTGTCTAAAGCTTTAAAAATGTTTGATTTTGTGTATCAATACGCTCTAATAGAGCATTCACAATGTCAAATAACTTATCGACACGGTCCATGGAAGTAGTGGCAGATATTGGATCTTTTAAGGGTGTTCTGACAATCAAAAGAAAATCTTCAGGATCCATTTGAAAAGTAGGAGTTTTATTATTATACTTTCATTGGAGTAGATTTACATAAGTATCATTATTAAATAATAGATGAAAACAAAAGTATCCTTATTAGCTAGAAAATAAAATAAAAATAATAATTAAAAGTATATTATTTTACCTAGGTCTTATATATATTCTTTTATTCTCTTTTGGATTTATATAGCTTTTGAAAATTCCTGCTTTCGATGTTTTTCTTTTATTTATTATGGGATTTCAATTGCATGAATAATGGATTATATATAACTTTTTCCCAATCCTGCTATGATACCAACTGTGGCGACCTACCACTGGGTCAGCATAGCTAATCCAAGGAAGGTATGGGTCTATTTTTTAAAGCATAAATCTAATGTGTTTAAAAAATGGCTAGCTTTGGTGGAGAGTAAGACATGGTTGAAGCTTAAGTGCTTCAGATCTGAAAATGGAGACAAATAATGTGACAAGGAGTTGAATAAGTTATGTGCCTTGAGATGAATCAAGAGGGAATTTATAGTTCTAGGAACACCACAACAAAATGGTGTTGTAGAACAAATGAATATGACGATCACAGAACACGCCATAAGCATGAGGTTGCATGTGGGTCTCCCAAAGCAATTTTGGGTCGAGACTGTTAGGACATATATTTATTTGATTAATAGGGGAACTTCTGTACCCCTAAATGAAGGGATTCTTGAGGAGATCTAGAGCAGAAATACAGTGAAATTGAACCACCTCAAGATATTTGATTGTTCATCCTATGTGCATATTGATGCAAGATCTAAGAGCATGCTTGATGCTAAGGCAATTAAGTACATATTTGTTAGATATGGTGTGGGCGAGTTTGGCTAAAGATTCTAGGACAATTAGAACTAGAAAGTTATTAGAAGTGTCGCTTTCAATGAAAGGGACATGTACATGGATTGTTTTGGAGCCAAGACTGATTCCAAGATTTCTTCAGATGGTGAGCCCCATCACATAAGAGTTGATGACAACATTAAGCCAGAGGAGCATGCACAGGAATATGCTTAAGAGGGTATTGAAGTTGAACCATAAACACTCATATTGTAAAGATCCAAAAGAGTTACTAGACCATCATAAAGGTACTATCCTTTCTTATTTTATCTATTACTAACAGATGGCGGTGAACTAGAAAATGTTAAATAAGCACTTCAGGTGGATGATTCAATCAAGTGTGAGGCTGCCATGAATGATGAAATGATATCACTCATGTCAAATGGGATATGGGAGTTGGCAACTCTACTTGCTGGAAAGAAAGCTCTTCAGAATAAGTGGGCTTATCAACTGAAGGAAGAATTAGATAGGAGTAAATGTTATAAAGCGAAGCTTGTAGTAAAGGATTTCTTGCAGCAGTATGGAGTTAACTACAGTGATATCTTTGTTCCAGCTATGAAGATGACAACCATCAGGGTTATATTGAATATTATTATAGTTGAAGATTTGCATCTGGAGCAAATGGATGCTAAGACAGTGTTTCTTCATGGAGAGCTAGAATAGGAGTTATACATACAACAACTAGAGGAGTACAAGGCTCAAGAGAAAGGAAAAGCTAAACTAGTGTGCAAGCTCAATAAGTACCTTTATATATTCAAATAAGTGCGTAGGCAATGGTACAAGCGATTTGATAGATTCATGTCAGAAATTGGGTATAAGAGATACCAGATGAATCACTATTGTTATATGAAATAGTGTAAGTCCTCCTATATCATTCTCTTGTTGTATGTGGATGATATGTTGATCACAGGATTAGATATGGAAGAAATAAAGATGTTGAAAGAGCATATATCAAGGGAGTTTGACATAAAAAACTTGGGGTCAGCTAAGCAAATTCTTAGAATGAGAATCAATAGAGAGAGAAGTGCAAGAAATCTGAAGTTGTCTTAGAAGGACTATGTTAAGAAGGTACTAAAAAGATTTAATATGAGCGAGGCAAAACCAGTGGACACTCCCCTAGTAAGTCACTTCAGCTTATCAAAGGCTCAAATATCTGTGGGGCCCCCATACTGACAATAAGGAAAGTACGGTACTCCAACTGTGGCAAATCTCCAACTTAAGTAAAGTTAGGTAAACCCAACCTGCCTTAAGCCAAGGACTTGTCACCAAGTACAATAACATTCATCAATACATATATGTACAGATATCAAAGTGGCGGAAGCAATAAACGAGTAGTAACATCCACAAGCACAACATAGTATAAAAGAAAAGAAGACAATATAGTAACTCATCTTAATGAAGGAATGAAATACATTCAAAATTAGTTATTACAGACTGAATTTAAAAGGAGATGAGAATATCTCTCAATCTCACTAAAATAAAATGCAAGATCTATCTAAACAGCAGCAGCAAGGTCCTCCTCCTGAATGGGCCCTTCTCCTGGAGCACTGCGCACGAATAAGTCTGAATCTGACATTTGTCGATATCACAAATGTAGGGGCCCCAGCCAACAAAATAAAAAGGTTATAGTTAGACAATTATCTAAGTACATTTTAAGCTATTTTAATGAACTGAATATTTTAAAGATATCACATTTACATTAGCTAAACGTGCAAGCAGTAAAGGGTGCAACAAGTTATGAAGGAAAAATGATAACTATAAACTATCCATTTATAACCAACAACTAGTATGAAGAATGACATACAATGCAAAATAAACAAGGTGAGGCTAAAAGCTAAAAGGAACAGCAACTACAATATAATTCTGAACCTAACATGCTTATGATCATAATAACACATACTGGGTATATATAAGAAACACAAGTACTAAAAACATGAAATTCTAGCATCCTAAACATGCCAATATATAAAAGTAAATTATACGAGTATACATACAACATGCTAGTTAAGAAAAAAAGAAAAGGAAGGCCACTGAGACATATGGCAAAAGCCAAGCAATCTATGAAATGAAAAGCCACTGAGACATGTGGCAAAATGAGCAAGTACTGAAAATAAGGCCACTGAAACATGTGGCAAAGCAAAATAGAAAACAATACTGAACAATCCATCTAAAGTAGCAATAAGCCTATGATATAGTACTGCCATACTAGCTAATAGGCCATACAGGGCCTCCAATATCAATCAATCAATCCCCAGCCTAGCCATCCAAATATGCTAGGTCTGGGTCCAGTCTATACAATACTACTACTGAAGAGGCAGACTAAGCTAGGACATATTCTACCAACTACAAATAAGGTAAAACTGAATGATATACAATTCAAATACTAACTTAGGATGTACCATCCATATCCTAAGTTCTCCTATCATGCTCAAGGAATAAAGCTCAATATCCAAGGTATGCAAACCAATCTAGTCAAAGTAAGCAAGAGACTCATTCTAGACTTATGTGATATCTGATATTATATAATTACCAAATCTAGCTACTCTGAGAAGGTACAAGTTTATGATCTCCAATATCCAGCTATCGAGTAGAATCTCAGATTTTCGTGTAATAGCCCAAACTCTTAAGCACCAAGGTATTGTCCGCTTTGGCCAGAAAGGCCTCACAGTTTTGCCCTCAAAGTAAGCAAGAGACTCATTCTAGACTTATGTGATATCTGATATTATATAATTACCAAATCTAGCTACTCTGAGAAGGTACAAGTTTATGATCTCCAATATCCAGCTATCGAGTAGAATCTCAGATTTTCGTATAATAGCCCAAACTCTTAAGCACCAAGGTATTGTCCACTTTGGCCAGAAAGGCCTCACGGTTTTGCCCTCAGAAGATAACTTCCCAGCAGGTCACCCATCCTGGGAGTGCTCCCACCTGAGCACGCTTAACTTTGGAGTTCTTATCAGGAACTCCACCGTTATCTGAAAAGGCGCCTCGATGTTTAAGAGTTTCACTTATTACTACTTAAGTAGGTCATCACAATCTCCACAACTTAAGTAACTGACGCCCTCGTCAGTATCCACACACAGATCCAAGAACCATCCATTGGGTAGATAGGACTAGAGGTGACCCTTACAGGCGCAAGAGGTACCCACAACCATGTAGCACCTTAACCATCATGAGTTCAAGAGGCTGCTCACATGAAGTGGTACTTTACCCTGTATGGCACTTAGCTCCTATCTGAAACCCTATGGTTTGCTCTGATACCATTTTTAACGGCCCAAACTCTTAAGCACCAATGTATTGTCCGCTTTGGCCAGAAAGGCCTCACGATTTTGCCCTCAGAAGATAACTTCCCAATAGGTCACCCATCTTGGGAGTGCTCCCACCTGAGCACGCTTAACTTTGGAGTTCTTATGAGGAACTCCACCGTTATCTGAAAAGGTGCCTCGATGTTTAAGAGTTTCACTTATTACTACTTAAGTTGGTCATCATATTTCGTCCCTCAAGTTAATATTAGAAATTAACAAGTTATAATCCAAAATCATGTGACGACTATATAGTATAAGTAAATAAATCAATGACCTAATTTGTTAATATTTTACTCTTCTACCCAAATCTTGATTAAGTAAATTAAGATTTAAGGATCTTGGATTTGAACTCCACTTTGGTGTTCAAACCTAAATCCAAGGGGGTGTTCTAATAAGAATCTAGGGTTCACTCTCTATCCCAAAGTTAAGGATAAAGGATCATATAAGCTGAAAGATCCAAGAATTATGAACTTAGTGAAGGGTTATTCTACTGATCATAAGATAAAATAATTAATTAAGAACTTTGAGAATCTAAGATCTATATTCAATCTTTTAAGATAATTTCATTATCTCATAGATTTAATCACCCTGTACCCACAAGGAAGGCTTCAAAAGGTTAAACAATCAATCATTTAAAGAATTTCAATTGGAGATGGTTCATTTCAAACTGTAGATCTAAGTCTAAGATCTAAGATCTAAGGATCTGATGTTTGATCACTTTAGACTTTAATTTAGATTTTAACTTAGGAGTTTCCATTTGTATTTCTTTTAGAATTTAAGTTTATAATCCAACTATATTGAACTCATTAAAGTGATAATTGACAATCTTAGATATTTGGGTTAAGCATTAAACTAGGTGACATCTTTTAGGTTACTTAAGATCTAAGTGTCTTAATTAGGGCTTAAATGAAGATTCCTTAAGTTAAGGATCACATTAGCATTAATATTGGTATGAGAATTCAGAGGACATTTCTAATCTATTTTAGGGTAGATTACTGAAGCTTTCAAGGTTTATAGGGTATTTAAGCATATTTGATCAAATGACCACAATACCCCTCTCAAGGCCAAAAATTGGAATCTTAGGGTTTAGTTGTCCAAATTACTCCTAATCTATTTAAGGTGTCCCAAACTGATAAATAAGGTGGGAAAAATATTTATCTTGAATTTTGACTACTTAATTAAGTTAATTAGCACTTAATCACTTATTTAAGCCAATTTTGGGGATTAGTAAATTTAGGGCATCTTAAGGCAATCCAACCTTTCCAAATAGTTCTAGAATACTTATGATAGCATTAAAAACAATCTCTATCAAGATCAGAGGCTTAATTAGGTTTAATTTTACTAATCCCTAATTAGGGTGATTAAGGAGTGATTAAGAGAAATTAATATCCAAAATTGGTTTTAAAGGTCTGAAATTATTCTCTAGGGTTCAAGGAGCAATCAGAGCCCATAATCTCATCATTTAGATATTTATTTAATTTAATATGATTTAAATAAGGACAACAAAGAGTTGGGCAAATATTTTTAAATCCAACCATTTGATCTGTGATTTTATTTTATATTTAGGTTCCTTGTATTTTTCTGATTCAAATGGTATATTGGATTATACCATTTGGATCAGTATAGCCAAAGTTGTTAAATTAATTTATTCTGAATGTTTATTTAAATTAAAACTATAGGATTTAATTAATTAATCACATAACCTTTAAAAATACATTCCTATAATTAATTAATTAGACGCGGCCCGAAATCAAACCGCGCGGGTCGGGGTCGGCCCGGCCCAGACTTCATCTTCAACCTCTCGACGGGTCCGTCCCAGGCGAACTTCCGTGCTGAAATTCTTGGCACTCAGGCGACGGCGGCGGCTCAGCTTGATCCCTACATGTTCCTGGGGTCTAGACGCATCGATTGGACTAAGAACCCCATCTGGATCCCTCTGGATCGACGGGGTGCTACTCACCCGAGACGCCTTCTATACGGGCGTTTCAGGCGCACTGTGAGGGGACAATTCTCCTCATAGAGGCCATTATCCGGCCGGAGCTTGATACCTACACCTTCAGGGAGGTGAGACGAGTCAATCCCCCAACATTTCATAACCTGGGGTGCAGCCAATTGCTTGGTCCTTACTCGGACTCAGCCATTGGCTCGGTCGCTAGCTCAATCGATCGATTCGAGCTAGCTTAGCCCCATGCAACAATTACACTGGGTTTCCTAGGTGGTTAGGGTTCTCTAGGCGACATCCAGAGCTCATCCAGAAAACAGAAACAAAATTGAGTTGAAGAAATTTTAATGGGGAAAGGCTGTACCTGAGGACGGGGTTGCAGGCTTCGCTAAGGATAATTGAAGTGTTCCTGAGCTTCCTGGAGGATGGACGAAGGTGCACAGGGGGTCTGAACACCAGACGGGCCCTCTATCAGCGGTTCTAACTTCGGGAAAAGCTAGGAGATTGCCGAGGTGACGGGAGCTCCAACGGGCCTTCAGCTAGGCAATTGGGGAGTCTCAGTGAACAAAGGGACTCACTGAGAGGTCCTGGGAGTATTTATAGGCAGCTGAGAGCTCTGGGAGTGGTTTCCAAAGCTTGGCAATGGCAGGAGGCTTGGGCCGAAGGAAATGGCTCAGGCTAACGGCTATGGGAAATTTGGGGAGAAGACAGTCGGCCAGACGATCGCGCCAAGGGCAGGAGAGGAATTTCGGTCTTTTTCTCGTATTGCCACCGGGGCTGGAGGAGTTATGGCTATCGGGGGGGACTAGCTAGCGACGGGAGAGGTGAAGGAGACGATCCACAGTGCTCGGGGTGCTCGGGGCCGTCTGATTGATCATCCATCGAAGCGGGATGGCCCTGATCTCCCAACACTTAACGAACGGTGCGGATAGAATGTCCACCATTGGATTAGATTAGGTGATCTAACGGCGGATCGAGGATACTTACGGCGGGTGGATTAGATGCCGTCGGATTAAATCTCAGAACTGCAGAACGGTCGAAATTAGACGGATCTGATCTAAGGTGCGGGCCGTTGGATCAAATTCGCGGAACGGACGTCCCAGATGGTGCCAGCGGTTTAGAAACCAGCCGACCGTTGGAAAGGATAGATTTGCAATTATAAGTTCTTTAAAACCCTAATTTACAATTAAACAAATTTAAATTAAATCCAAAATATGACTAAATGACCTCCAAAAATTCCCAAAATTTCACTCTTAGCTAAGGGTGAGGAATTCAGAAATGAACTCAGATTTTGATTTGGAGATCAAATTATTTTAGGTATTTTCTAAGGCTCAAAAATAGCCAAAAATACTGAAATTTCTAATTTAGCTCCGATTGATTTCAAACCTCTATGGTTAGGTTTAAATGACTCTTTGAATCTAATGGAATCAAAATTAAAGGTTGGTTTGGCTTAATTCAACTAGTTTTAGCTAGAGTAATAACCTAGGGTTGTTACAATATCTAAGGCAGAATAGGAGAAGTAGCACATGCAGAATGTTCCTTATGCTTCAGTGGTTGGGAGTTTGATATACACAATAACCTGCACAAGACTAGATACTGTACATGTAGTAGGAGTCATCAAGAGATTCATGGGAAACTCAGGGAAGCACTATTGGGATGTGGTCAAGTGGATTTTGAGATATCTGAAAGGTATAATGGACAAATCACTTTGCTTTGGTAGGTTTGACATTAATCTATAGATCTCTGTAGATTCAGACCTTGTAGGAGATGCTGATAGCCGGAGGAGCACTACTAGATATGTGCTCATATTGGGAAGTTCATTAGTGAGCTAGATTTCTAGGCTATAGAATGTTGTTACCCTATCTACCACAGAGGCGGAGTGCATCGCCATTACTGTGGTGAGTAAAGAGATTATTTGGATGAAGACCCTTATGAAAAAAACTAAGTAATGAATAGAAAGATGTGAGGCTCTACAATGATAATATGAGAGTGATTCACCTTGCAAAGAATGCAACATTTCATGCCAGGATGAAGCATATACAACTTCGCAACCATTTCATCAAGACACTATTGGAAGAAGGATAACTTTAATTGGAGAAGATTCACACTTCAAAGAATCTCATTGACATGCTTAAAAAAGAAGTAATTGTGGAGAAACAAAAGCTATGTGCTTCTTTATTTGGCCTCGGCATGTGATAAAAGAGTGAGGGTGAGCCGCACCACGTTCTTGACAGAGATTGAAGAAGACAATCAAGGATCAAGGCTAGAAGAGGGATGACTCCAATAGGTCTCTAAGTGGAAGATTATTGAGATGTGGAAATCATATAGATCAAGATGGATTTGCTAACCGAGCTTCGATGAGTTTCCGAGAGATTCTAAGGGGATGCGAAACGAAGTTGGGAAAGCTCAGCTGTAGTAGGCACCATAGCATGTCGAGATGTACCGTAGCGTGCCACGATGCCCAAGCCCAAGACCCAAGACCAGGGAACTGTAGGGCGTCGTGGCGCACTAGAGACTAGGGCATAATAGTGCACCCTGGCACATACCTACATGAGACCAGGGCGCTATGATACGTCGTAGTGCCATGCAAAAATTTGCTATGGTTTAGGCATCACCTCAAGTAATTTGGGAGGTATTTTGAACCATTTTGGGTTTGAATGTAGCTTGGATATATAAGGAAACATCTTGGAGATATTTTTTATGTGTGTGCTAGCAATTATGCAAGGGTTTTTGCATGTTGGAGAAAACCCAAAGAAGTGGTGGCTGCTTGTGGCGACCCGCACCCTTAATCCACCAAAGGATTAAGCTAAGGGTGGAGTGTCACTCTGGTTAACCCCTCACTTACCATTGGATTAGGATGGAATCCATAATCCACCTGATTAGGGAAGGATTAACATAGAATCAATCTAACAGTCACTATATAAGTAAACGTACAGAGTGCGGAAGCAAATAATAATGAATGACATCCAAGCATCACAATATAATATAAGTGTAAAACATAACTCAGAATATAAGCATATGATAATTCCAAATATGCAGTCATAGGTACTTGTATTATTATAACATTTAAAGTTTAAATAAAAAGGAAATACAAATGCACTCATCCTCACATATAAATCTAAAGACTATATATGCTCTGGTCCGAGCTGCTGCTCCTCCTCTACGTATAGCTCCTCTTTAGGTACTAGATTCTCTATCTGCTCTACGCCTGCTATTGTCAGTTTCACAATGTAGGGCCCCAGCCAAAAAAAAAATAATCTTGTGTTAGACAATTTGTCTAAGTATATTTTAGGCTGATTCATTTTTATATATTTTATAATATCACCTCCATATACATTTTTCCTAAGCAACAATATATAAAGGAGCGACTAGCAATACAATAAGAAAGAGGAAAAGCTATAAATAACATTTATAACTTAAGCAAAATGAGGCTAAGACATGCCTCAAAAGCGATGTAAACAAGGTAAGGCATATAATATAAGTAAATAAACATGTGCTGAAAGGAAATATTACATCCTAATACATGCTGGTGATAAAATAAAATATGCAAATTACAATAATAAATCTCAGCGGTGATACATAAAAATAGCAACAAAATCGAACATCCTACTGTATGTAAGCTGTACAAAGAAATAGCTGACTGAATAAGCAATACTAAAACATATCCAAATACTAAAACTACACATCAAACTCTGTATACTGACTATCATATCAAAAGACTTGGCCAAATTGGCCCATATATATATACATCTCAATCTGTAAGCATACTGAATGTACTGTATAACTGAAGAGACAAACAATACTTATGCAATATATTTTAGTTGTTTTACTTTTATTTCTATGGACAACTGTTAGAAATAACTGAGGAGTCAAGCACGTCTACAAGACTATATGGGTCCCAAGCCTAACACACTCTCCTCAATGAGAAAGTTAGGCATCTTGATCTCACCTTACCCTTATCCATCGGGGCAAATGTGCACCATAATCACCACAAACCGGACCCAAAGGCAATTGTTATCCTATTATTCTAAGTTTTCATTTTCATGCACAAAGTTATCTTATATGAAATGTCCAAGAAAGTAAACTCAAATATACAATGAATGCGTAGCACAAGGTATCAATGTAAGCAAGGGACTCTACTAATATGGTGATATCATTTGTTTTCTATTATCCATTCTAACTATTCCAAGTTACACAAGTTCAGGATCACCATTTTCCTACTATCGAGCGTAGCTTAAAAACTCGTCCTTATAAGTTACAAAATATTAGGACTAGCTAGGTCCTAATATACCAAATCAATGTCGACTATGAGAGTTAAATGATAAATCATTATGACCTAATTAATGATTTTAGGCATTCTAACTTAAAACCACTAAACTATAGATTATGGATTAAATACCACGAGATTGGGCTTAATCACATAATCTAAAAAGGATAAGACCTAAGATCTAAGTTTCATTCTAAAAATGATCTAATAATTTAGGCCAATCTTATTAAGTAATCAAACTTAATAGGATGAATCTCCTATCTTAGATTTAAGGATTAAAAGATAAAATAATAAAAATAAGTTGGAAAATTCTAGAAACTAATAAAACCAAGGATTCATTCATTGAAAAACCCCATTTTTTAATGAATAAAATCAACCCTATGATATAGTGTGGGGCCCCGTACTGGTAATAAGGAAGCACGGTGCTCCAACTGTGGCAAATCCCTAACTTAAGTAAAGTTAGGCAGACCCAACCTGCCTTAAGTCAAGGGCTTGTCACCAAGTATTATAACGTTAATCAATATAAATATCAAAGTGGTGGAAGCAGTACAACATAGAGTAATATCCACAAGCATACATAGTAGGGAAGAGAAAATATAATAAAGTAACTCATCATAATGCAGAAAGTAGAGTACATCCAGAAAGTTAATTATTACAAACTGAACTGAATAACTGAAAAATGAAAAACTCTCGTCCTCACTGAAATAAACAATGCAAAACTATCTAAATAGCAGCTGGAAGGTACTGCTCCTGAACTGGCTCCTCCTCTGCGACACTGCCCACGAACACGTTCGAATCTGACATTTGTCGGTATCACAAATGCCAGGGCCCCAGCCAACAAAATAAAAAGGTTACAGTTAGACAATTGTCTAAGTATATTTTAGGCTATTTTAATGAACGGAATATTTAAAGATATCACATTTTAATTTAACTACACATGCGAGTAGTAAAGGTGCAACAAGCTATGAAAGAAATGGAATACTATAAACCCTCCATTTATAGCAAGCAACAGGTATGTGATGTAACATATAAAATACTAAATAAGCAAGGCGAGGCTAAAAGCAAAAATGACTGCAACTACTGAATAAATGTACTCCTAACATGATTATGATTGAAGTAAAACATGCTGAGTATAAATGAACATAAGTACTGAACATGATAAAAATTCTAGCATCCTAAACATGCCATTTATACATATATCTAAGCCATAAAATTTACATACAACATGCAGATTAATATGAAAATGAAAGGCCACTGAGACATGTGGCAAAGCAAAAATAAAACAATACTGAACAATCCAGCTAAGGTAGCAATAAGCCTAAGACATAGCACTGCCATACCAGTCAATAGGCCATACAGGGCCTCCAATATCCATCAATCAATCCCCAGCCCAGCCATCCAAATATGATAGGTCTGAGTCCAGTCTATACAATACTACTACTAAAGAGGCAGACTAAGCTAGGATATATTTTATTAACTGCAAACAAAATAAAACTGAATGATATGCAATTTCAATACTAGCTTAGGATGTATCATCCATATCCTAAGTTTTTCCTATTATGCACAAGGAATAAGGCTCAAGATCCAAGGTATGCAACACAATCTAGTCAAAGTAAGCAAGAGACTCAATCTAGACTTATGTAATATCTATTGTTATCTAATTACCAAATCTAACTACTCTGAGAAGGTACAAGCTTACGATCTCCAATATCCAGCTATCGAGTAGAATATCATATTAATGTTCTTAAGGTTAAATATTAGAACTTAACAAGTTCTAATCCAAAACCATGCGATGACTATATAGTTTAAGTAAGCAAATCAACGACCTAACTTTGTGAATATTTTACTCTCTTACCCAAATCTTGATTAAATAAATCAAGATTTAAGAATTTATAACTTAAACCCTATGTTGAGTTCAAATCCCAAATCCTAGGTGATATTCTAAATAGGATCTAGGTTTCTCACTTATTACCCAATTTGAAGGTAAAAAATCCTATAAGTCAAAAGATTCAGGAACTAAGATCTTAGTGAAAGGCTATTCTACTGATTATAAGATAAAATAATTAATTAAGAACTTGAGAATCTAAGATCTATATTCAATCTTTAAGATAATTTTATTATCTTATTGATTGAATCATTCTATACCCACATGAAAGGTTTCAAAAGATTAAACAATCAATCATTAAAGAATTTCAATTGGAGGTGGTTTGATTCAAATTGAAGATCTGAGTCTAAGATCTAAGATCTAAGGATCTGAAGTTTGATCACTTTAGACTTCTAATTAGAGTTTTAACTTAAGAGTTTCCATTTGTGATTTTCTTTAGAATCTAATTTCATAATTAACTATAAGGAGCTTATTAAGGTTAGAATTGACGATTCCAAGTATTAGATTAACATTAAACCCATTTTGTCCTTCTTAGGTTACTTAAGATCTAAGGATCTGAGTTTTGATCACTTTAGATCTAAAGCTAAGAATTTTTTTTAGACATTTCCAATTTCTTTTCTTTTAACACTTAATTCTCATATTATCTTAGCTGAACTTATTAATGAGATAATTGACCATTTCAATTATTAGATTTAAAGTTTAATGCCATATGATCTTTATAGGAATGCTTAAGATTTAAGTATCTTAATTAAAGATTTAATGAAGACCTCATGGATTAATGAGTAACATTATTATTGTTCTATGATTTCAGAGAACCTCTCAATCTACTTTATAGTGGTTTATTGAAATTTCAATCTTTTAAAGAACACTAAATCACAATTTTGGTCAAAATGACCAAAGTGCCCCTCTTAAGGCTAAAATTGAGACTTTTAGGGTTTGACTAACCAAATTTACTCTAGTCTATTCTAATGTGTTTCATATTACTTAATAAAGATGGAAACACCCTTAACTTAGGTTTTGATGACCTAAATGATCTTAATTAGCACTAATCACTTAATTAAGCCACTTATGGTGATTAGTGAAATTAAGGCACTTTATGGCAATCCAACCTTACACTTAAGTTATACTAGGTCTAATTTGATATTAAGAACCATCCCCACCCAAATCAGAGGCTTAATTAGGGTTTAGTTCACTAATCCTTGATTAGGGTGATTAAGGAGTGATTAAGAAAATTAATTATCCAAAATTAATTTTAAGGGTCTGGAATTGTTTCTTAGGATACAAGGAGCAATCAGAGCCCTTAATTTTATAAATTGAATAATTAGATGATTTTATATGATTTATTTAAGAATAGAGAAGGTTTGGCCAATATTTTTAAATCCAACCATTGGATCTGAGATTTTATTTTATATTCAGATTTTTTGAATTTTTTTGATTCAAATGGTATATTGGATCATATCATTTGGATATGTGTAGCTAAAGTTATTTAATTAATTTATTCTGTATTTTTATTTAAATCAGAATCATATGGTTTATTTTTTGTTTTAGTTTCCTTAAGGAAATTAAACTAGAAATGAAATTAATTAATGTCGGCCCAAAATCAAAACGCGCGGGTCGGGGGTCGACCCGACCCAAAATCATCATCTTCTTCCTCTCGCTCGCGCCTGCTGCCCAAACCCTAGAGCCGACTTCCATCGCCAAATTCTCCGCACTCCGGTCACGCCATGCCTTGATTCTGATGGCTACACGTTCCCTGACCTCAAACGCGTCGATTAAACTAAGAAGCCCTAACTGGGAAGCTCTGGATCGCTGGATGCCTACTCGGCCGAGATCCTCCAGCTGGCACACTTGTGAGGAGATAATTCTCCTCACTGAGTCCACGAGTTGCCACGATCCTGATCCTTGCACATTCAGGGATCGACGAGGAAGCGATAGGGTGAAATGAGGAGCTCTAGGGTGGTCTGGATCGCCGGGGTGCTACTAGGCATTTTCGGCCGTTCAGGCTCGCGACTGGTTTGATCGATTCCAGTCGAATCGATTGATCTGGTCGAGTTCAACCCTCGATACCAACTCACAATTATGGCCCAAACGATCCTAGTACTAGCTAGACAATTAACTCCAACTGGAAACGCCGAATTTAGCGAACCAGAATTTCGTCTGGCGGTGCATACAGACGACGAATTCATCGTCTGGGTCACTGCCAGACCACGCTTTCTGAATCGATCGACCGTGGAGGAGCAAAGGTAAGGTCCTACTCAGCATCTAGGCTTGCGAAGAGGCGAAAAGAGCTGAATCCAGCTTGACAGAGAAAAGGAAGTAAGCTGTACCTTGGTTTGCCACGACGAAGACAATGCAGACTGCCCTGGGGCTCCAAGTGATCGCAGGAACAAGCTGGGGGTCTGAACGTCAGACGCACACCCACTATCAGCGGTCCTAAGCACTGAAAATCTCTTGGAACAGCGGCAGTTCCAATGGGCACCAGCAGAGAAGGAGGGGAGAACTCCAGAGGGTTTCAGTGAGCAAACGAGCTCACTGGACTGGGGACGGTTACTTATAGGTTGAGGGGGCTCTGGGGGGGTGGAATCATAGCTGAGGCTCGAGAATTAGGCTCAGGCCGGGGAGTTCATTCAGACTCCTTTAATTGGATTAGCTTGGCCACACTACCCAGCTCCCTAGGTTTGGCCACTACGGGAAGGACCCTAACGGTCTAGCTGACCTAGTGGGAAGATGGCAGACAAGTCCGACATGGCTTGATACTGCGAATTTCCTTCTATCGGGACGGGATCCTCTGGAGACAAAGATCCACAGTGACCGGGGTCTCGGAGCCGTCTGATCTGCGAATCCGTTGTGTTTGGACGGCCTAATGGAGATCTAAAGTAACGGCCGCGCGGATTAAATCCTGGACATTAGATTTAATATGCCGATCGCGCGACTGAGATTCGATCACGGGGCGGAGCGACGCGAGCTATTGGATCCTGCGCTGAGATACGTGCTAGAGATCCCATTGGCTCGAAACCGTGCACCGCTGTCGGGACCCCGCAGCGGATCTGCCGCGGTCCCGACAGCAAATCCCACAGAATTAAAAATTAAATAAAATTTATTTTTTAATTAATTAAAACTATTTAATTAATTCTTAATTATTCTAAAATTTCCCAAATTCAATTTAGGACCAAACTAGCTCCAAAAATTCCCAAAAATTCACCCTTTGCTAATTTAGGTGTGAGGAATTCAAAAATGAAATCAAATTTCAATTTGGGGATCAAAATAATTTAGGTATTTTTTTTAGGGCTTAAAAATAGCCAAAAATACCAATTTTTCTAATTTAGCTCCGATTGATTTCAAATTTTTAGGTTTAGGTTTAAATGACCCATTGAATCCAATGGAATCAAAATTGAACCTTGGTTTAGCTAAATTAATCTAGTTTTAGCTAAGGTAACGACTTAGGGTTGTTACATATAGTCTTAGTCTCAGGAATGGTCCTTAAGGTGTAGTGTTAAAGACTTAGGGAAATTCTGGAATCTGACCTATCGGGTGATTTTACTTACTTAAATGTCACTAATACAATTATAACCTTGGTTTTTGAGTCTGGAAAAGTTAATTAAAGGTTAAGGGCACTTAATCCAATCTTAGGATAAAATAACTATTTTGCCCCTACTTAGGGGTTCGAAAAGTCAACTTTTAATTTAGGTGTACAAAAATGAGGTTTCTCTTTTCCCCATGATTCCTTACTATCTAACTTGAAGATAGATAGTAAGTACGTCCAATTTGGACGAGAAACGGGTCCTACAGGTTCAAACTAAGGTTTTGACTTAAAGGCATTTAAGAAATTTTCACTCTACTGAAAACTAAGTTTTTATGCAGTTTATTGTAGGTGGTTGTTTAAGGATTTCATTGAGTCCAAGAACAATGAATTCTGAGTCCGATTAACCAAGTTATTGACCTTTCAATCCCTAAAGTAATTATATTTTTCTATATTTATTGGTTAAATTTAAGTATCATTATCACTATTTTAATTTAATTAAGAAATTATTGATTAAACTTAATAATTTTCTATTTGAGTTAATCTAATTTATTTGACTATCTACTGCGTAATATTTAACTTATTAATTTAACTAAAAAATTATATTCTAATATATATTCTGTTATGTTTTATTAATTCTTTGTAAAACATTTGACTTAACTATATTAATTATCCTAACTGAATAGTTAATTAAGCAAATTTTGCCGTTAAGCTAAATGAATTTTCACTAATTAAATTAAGTATTGTCAATTAATCCCTTCTCATAATTAACTTTTACTTAATTAACTAATCGGCTGACTTCATAAATATATATATGCTTAGAATTTAACTAGATTACTAGCAGCAAACTATTATCCATCATATATATATAATATAGGTATATATGCATGTTTGGTTGATTATGTATATATTAATATTATTATTGAACATAATCACATAGTTATCGGAATATAGTATGAGCTATTATATTTTGTATTATGTGATCATATTTTTATTATTTTAATTATATATATATATAGTTGGCGGTTCAATTAATTATTAAAGATGCGCAAATAGTTATTCTAAAGCTTTATATGAACCTTCAATCCTAAAGTTTCAACTCTAATTATAACTATACTTATATGCATTTGTATTCGTTATATATATAACATATTTATACATAGATATAATTATTCTTTAATACTTCTGTTCATATATAAGTATGTATATTACCACCTAAAATTTTTTATTTATATAACGGCAAGTATTTAATTAAGTATTAGTTTATTGTTAATACTACTTAGTATATATGTATTTATCCTCTCATATGTCTATACCTTTAAATTTATCTGCTTTTCTTTTATTAATTTACAGAATGTTATTTAGATTAATTTTATTGACTTATCCCAAATTAAGTATTAGTTAAGTACTTATATTTATAAAATTAAGGTACGCACATATCTTTCCTAATATTACTTGTATTTTATTTATAAATACATATATATATATATATATATATATATATATATATATATATATATATATATATTTTGTCTTAATATTATTTACTACAAACGGCTATACGTAAATATATATATACATATATATATATGCAAATAGATATATATATATATATATATATATATATATATATATATATATATATATATGCAATCCGATTAATATTTAATTAAATTTTATTGTACTTGATTACGATAAATTACTGTAATAACAACCTAATTAATTTACTAACTTAATCTAATTATTTTATTATGATATAATATCTATAAGTGCATTTAGGACTATACAAACTGATTATATATGCCTATAAGTTTAACTATATATATATATATATATATATACCTATAAATTTTAAATCCTAAAATTCTGTTTCTGTACCAATAAAATAATAGTTTTAAAGGCACTATAATTATTTAATCTATATAACTAAATCTAATATTTATGTTAACTTCACTTGATTCCATACTTAATGTCTTCAAATCTAGATTATACTAAATAATTCGATCCATCCTATTTTCATACAATTTAAACTGACCTAATAATTATAATACTTAAGCCATTAAGAAAAAAAAAAATGCATCTTCATTAACCTAATTAATATTTACTCTTGGGGCCTTAAATATATATATATGATGCTAGTTAATAGATTAATTAAATTTTTAGGCTAACTAAATCATCCTGCATATATATGATTATATACGAATAGATTTATGTATATGAAGCATAATATATATATATATATATATATATATATATATATATATATATATATATATATTTTTTTTTTTTTTTATCCTAATATTTCATTTTCTTTCTCTGCAGATTTTTCAGAAGTTAGTCATTAATAGTTTCATAACTTAGGCCTTTTAATTATATAGATATATATATATATATATATATATATATATATTTGTATAATAATATGCGATTCAGCTAAGTAATACAAAATTATGTTATTACACTAATCTAATAACATATATATGTATACCCGTTCTCCTATTTTTGTATGATTAACAGATTATATTATATATGTATATACATAATCCTAATTATTTCTTTGCATGTTAATAATGAGGGCTGACTGGTCCTGGACGCGTGGCGGCTCGCGATTGGCCGTGGCAGAGACGGTGGGGCCCACCTGCTGCGGCTGAAAGAAACAGCCATAACACGTGTCGTGCCGGGATTGGCACGAGGGCAGAGGGTGGGTCCATCGGCTGACGCGCGCGTGGTCTTAACCTTCGCGCGGGCCGGGCTCGAGCAGACTCGGGACGGGCGCGCCTCTTCGCCTTCCGGGTCAACGCGAGCAGCCTGGACATGGCCCGACGGCTGCATCGACGCGAACGGGTCAGGCCCCTAATCATACGATCCGAGTCAGTGTGGATTCGAAGGACGAGATCGTGCTCTAAATCGACGGACGGATCTCAACCGTCCGTCTCCTTCTTCTCGGACGCGCCGTGGCTTAGGGTTAGGCGGACGAGACCCGATCGAGCGCCGAGGGCTTGATCGAACACAGGAGGGATTGAACGTAATAATCGCCAAAAATGTCATGCTTAAAGGAAGATTTCAGGTGTAGGGAGGTACCTGCTAAAGAAGACGACTCTTTAGGGTTCCTGCTGCTTGTCGTCAGTTCGGGCTCCCTGGATCCAAAGGTGCCGACTTTAAGCGCAGAGGGACGCTAAATGGGTGGGCCGGCGGATCTCACGAAGGGGTCCTCGAGCGGGGACTGGCCGGCCGCGCGGCCAGCTTGCGTTGGCGGAGACGAAGGCGAGGGAGTAATTTGGGTCGTTGGATTGGCCCGATCGAACGGCCCGACTCTGCCGTTCGATCGAACGACAGAGCTGACGGCGCAAGGACGGCACCGTCAAATACTTTGAATAAATTAAAATTTTAATTTTAATTTAATAAAATATCCTATTAATTAAATCTAATATTCATAATTAATAATGAATTTCTGAAAATTCCCAAATACTCACCCCTAGCTAATTTAGTGGTGAGGAACGCAACGGCGAGGTCTGATTTTTGATTCGACGAGTATTTAAGTTTCCCAAATTTCCAGGCATTAAATATTATTAAAATATTTGTCGAAATTTCGACGACTTCCGATTGACACGATAACTTCACCCCTAGCTTATTTGGGAATGAGCGCGATGGCGAAGTCCGTTTTTCGATTCGAGGTCAATTTAGATATGTCAAATTCTAGGGTTTTTGGATTTTCAAGAAACCAGGATTCGATCCATTTGACTCCTATTTTAGATTAGGTCTTAGAGGTTGACTCCAATTGACCTCAATAGCACTTCTGATTAGCCTTAAGACTATGATTAGTCCTAATTGACCAAGGTAACAACCTGGGTTATTATAGACTCCCCCACTTAAGAACGATGTCATCCTCGACATCACTCAAACAAAATTAAAGACAAGAGTTAAATATGACTAAGAATTTGAAATGGAATTACCTGGGTCCTCGAAGAGTCTGGGATATTTAGATCGCTTGTCAGATTCCTTCTACCAAGTGGCTTCGTTGCAGGAACGATTCTTTCACTGGACTTTGATCATGTCGATGGCATGACTTCTGAGCTGCTTACGATCATGAGCTAGGATTCGAATCGACTCCTCAGCTAATGACAGATCGGGCTGGATCTGAACTTCTGGGAGTTGCACGAGGTGAGATGGGTCCCGGATACACTTCCTTAGGGACGATACGTGAAAGATGTTGTGCACTGCGGTAAAATCTATTGGCAATTCTAATTGGTAGGCAGCTGACCCAATCCTCTTCAGGATTTTGAATGGTCCCACATACCTTGGGCTGAGCTTACTGGCAACCCCGAAACGATAGACTCCCTTCATAGGACTGACTTTTAGATATACAAAGTCTCCTTCTTAAAACTCCAAGGGGCGACGATGAAGATCATGATACTTGCTCTGCCTATCCTGGGCTGTCCAAATCCTTTGCTGTATGAGCTTTATCTTCTTATTTGTCTCCTTTATTAGCTCAGAGCCATACAGTTGAACATCTCCTGTTTCTGCCCAAGCCAGTGGCGTAGAGCACTTCCTACCATAAAGTGCTACATACGGAGCCATCTTGATACTAGCCTGGAAGCTGTTATTATATGCAAATTCTACCAAAGGAATGTGATCTTCCAAAGATCCTGCAAAGTCTAAAATGCAGAGGCGGAGTAAGTCTTCTAAAACTTGATTTACTCTCTTTGTTTGACCGTCTGATTGAGGATGGAAGGCTGTGCTCATGGCTAGCGTGGTGCCTAGGTCCTGATGGACGGCCTGCCAAAATTTTGATGTGAATCGGCTATCTCTATTTGACACAATAGTTTTTGGGATACCATGAAGCCAAACTATTTCCTTGATATAGATTTTGGCAAGTCTCTCAACTGAGTCTGTTTGTCGGATTGGAATGAAGTGTGCAGACTTGGTCAACCGATCAACTATGACTCAAATTGCATCTGCCCCAGACCTTGCACGAGGCAATCCCAAACAAAATCCATTGATATGTCTGACCATTTCCATTCTGGAATTTCTAGTGGGCGTAGCAAACCGCCTAGTTTTTGATGTCCTGCCTTTACTAGGCAACATGCGTGGCACTTAGCCACAAAGTCTGCTACGCTCTTCTACATCCCTGGCCACCAGAATGATAACTTCAGGTTTTGATATATTTTTGTACTTCCTGGGTGCACCTGATATCCTGAATTGTGACCCTCAACTAGTATTTCACGTTGCATAGATTTAGAGATCCACAAACGATCTCCTATATAGATAGCACCTTTCTGAAATTGAAGATCAGTGCAGTGGCCATTTTCAATAGCTTGCTTGAAGCCCAAGTATTCCTCATCCTTGGTTTGTGACACAAATATGTCCCTATGAAAGGTGGGCTCCACGTTGATGTTTGCCAGTCTTAAGCTGAGTTTGTCCCGCTAATAGGCTTGATACCCATTTTGCGGAATTTTTCGATTAACGGTCCCTCTGATATTATGGCATTTAGTGAGGCCTGACGACTTAAAGCGTCGGCTACAACATTGGCTTTCCTGGGATGGTATTGAATGTCCAGGTCGTAATCACTGATCAGCTCCAGCCACCTTTTCTGTCTACAGTTTAGTTCTCGCTGGGTGAATATGTATTTCAAACTTTGGTGATCGGTAAATATCGAGCATTGAACTTCGTAGAGGTAGTGTCGCCAAATCTTTAGAGCAAACACTACTGCGGCCAGCTCGAGGTCGTGGACTGCATAATTCTTTTCGTGGACCTTCAGCTGTCGTGAGGCGTAAGCAATGACCTTTTCCTCTTGCATTAATACAGCCCCTAGGCCTATGCCCGAGGCATCCGTCTATACTTGATAATTTACACCTTCTATCGGGAGGACTAATACAGGGGCCGAGGTAAGTGCATCTTTGAGTTCTTGGAAGGTCTCTTCACATGGTGGTGTCCATTCAAATAGCACTGCCTTCTGAGTGAGCTTGGTAATAGGGGAGGCGATTTGGGAAAATCCCTTCACAAACTTCCTATAATAACCTGCCAATCCTTGAAAACTTCTGACCTCAGTCACTGTTTTAGGCTGAGCCCATTCTTGGATTGCATAAATCTTGTTTTGATCCACCTTGATCCCTTGAGCATCTATGATGTGGCTTAAGAAGGCGATAGATTCCAGCCAAAATTCGCACTTTGAGTATTTGGCGTACAACTGGTGGTCTCTTAGCTCTTCTAATACGGTCCAAAGGTGTCGTTCGTGTTCTTTCTTTGTCTTAGAATATATCAGGATATCATCTATGAACACGATGACAAACTTGTCCAGGTATGGCTTCAAGATTCACTGCATCAGGTCTATAAAGATAGACGGTGCATTCATGAGTCCAAACGACATCACCAGGAATTCGTAGTGACAGTATCTAGTCTGGAAGGCAGTTTTCGCAATATCGGAGCTTTCACCTGTAGTTGGTGATATCCAGATCACATGTCAATTTTTGAGAATACATTGGCTCCTGCCAATTGATCGAATAGGTCGTCTATGCGCGACAAAGGATATTTGTTTTTTATTGTGACTTTATTTAATTTGCGGTAGTTGGCACACATCCTCATAGAACCATCCTTCTTCTTTGCGAACAATACCGGTGCTCCCCATGGTGATGAGCTTGGCCTTATGAGACCTTTTTCTAGGAGTTCTTGTAGTTGTTTGTTTAACTCCTGCAATTCCTTAGGCGCCATTCTATATGGGGCCTTAGAAATGAGCTGTGTTCCTAGAATAACATCAATTGCGAATTCGACTTCCCGTATAGGAGGAAGACCGAGTAAGTCTTCTAGGAAGACGTCTGCGAATTCGCAAACAATAGGGTTCTCAACTAATGGGACTTCTCCTTTCTTCTCTCCTAGTATTGTTACTAGGAAGGCTTCACATCCTTTCTGAACCAATATTTTCGCTTCTATTGTGTTGATGAGTGAGGCGCGAGTACTAAGCTTGCCAATAAAGGATATGGCTTTGCTCCCACTACCCAAGGTAATCTTTTTCTTGGTACAGTTGATAGTGGCATTGTGTTGGCTTAGCCAGTTCATGCCTAGTATAATATCAAAGTTGGCTATGGGGAGAACTACTAGCTTAGCCTTGTACTCCCTGGTTGAAATTGGAATCTGCATCTAGCAAAATTGGTGAGCTAGCAATTGGGCTCCAGAAGGTAACCCAACTTTAAGGGGATCGGCTAAGCGATACATATTGAGGTTTAGTGACTTTGCCCATCCCTCAGATACAAAAGAATGACTAGCCCTAGTGTCAAATAAGATGCTACAGAGTTTATCATTTATACAGATTGAACCTAATTATATAATAAATAAATCACTTAATTGTGCATAGTAAGTAATGACGGTAAGGATAAGTAGGTTCAAGATAATGTACCTGATACCACGTGGTTGTCTTTTGTAGCCTCAATGGGTGTGAGGGTGTACACACGTGCAGGACCGGCAGGCTGTTTGTTATAATTTTGTCTTGGAGGTGGTCGAGGTGCATTCGGGCGAGGGGCATACCTCACGCCTTACGACTGAAGTAGGATAGGGGGCTGGATGGGCAGCTGCAGGCTTTTGGTACAAGTCGAAGACTTGACGATGTTTGGTACGATCAATCACATCACTATCCATAGTTTCTATGGCAGTACAGTCGAGGAATCCATGGCTTGGTCATCCGCAGGTATAGCAGACACGACTCCCATGGTAGCACCGCCCATAAGGGTGTGGTTTGGTGCAACCATTAAATTGATCTGTTGCTGGAGTCTCGGCCTCGAGTTAGTATACCCTGGCTCACTTGAAAGGCTGCAGCTGGGACGAGTGGACCCTATACTCCTTCTGGATCCTTCCCTGGCCTGATCCTGTTCCACTACCTTGGCTGTCTCAAGTAATTCTAAGAAATTAGTTATGCGTAAAGGAATCACTTGACTCCGAATTGAAGGTCGCAGGCCATCCTGGAACCGGAAACAGCGGTCTGTCTCTGTAGGGATCAGTCTTGTAGAAAATCTGGCAAGGCGACGGAATTCAGCCTCATATGCTGACATGGATCGGTCTCCTTCCTGCAATTTTAATAGCATTTCTCCCAAGCGATGCTTGGCAGATGGGGGAATGAATCGAGCTTGGAACACTTCGACGAACTCATCCCACGTTATCTCGGCTAACGGAACTCCGACGAATGTGGTACTGCCGGTGGTATCCCACCAGTATTCAGCTTTGTTCTGCAGGAGGTGGGTAGTGAGGCGAACTATTGCCGATTCTGAGCATTGGATGCTCGTTAGATTCTTTTCGACCATCTTTATCCATGCGGCCGTATCGATTGCCGAGAGGGTTCCATCAAACGTAGGAGGCCTCAATCAGAGAAAGCTATGGAGTATCCCTTCCGTGGACTGATTCTGCTATTGGGTCTGGGGTGTTTGGGGACTTTTCGTGGTGGTACGGTTCTGGTTTAGTTGAGATACCAGAAGCCGTTCCATCCGTTCAGCTTGTTTAGCTTGGGCCCTTACGGCCTTTTTAGCCTGCTTCTGGCTAAATTCAGCCTGTCGATGGTGGGATACGGAATATAGATCAACATGGATGTGCTAACCGAACTTCGATGAGTTTCCGAGAGATTCTAAGGGGATACGGAACAAAGTTGGGAAAGCTCAGCTGTAGTAGGCACCGTAGCACGCCGAGACGTATCGTAGCGTGCCACGGCGCCCAAGGCCCAAGACCCAAGACCAGGGAACTGTAGGGCGTCGTGGCGCACTGGAGACCAGGGCATAATAGTGCACCCTGGCACATACCTACATGAGACCAGGGCGCTACGATACGCCGTAGTGCCATGCAAAAATTTGCTATGGTTTAGGCATCACCTCAAGTAATTTGGGGGGTATTTTGAACCATTTTGGGTTTGAATGTAGCTTGGATATATAAGGAAACATCTTGGAGATATTTTTTATGTGTGTGCTAGCAATTGTGCAAGGGTTTTTTCATGTTGGAGAAAACCCTAAGAAGTGGTGGCTGCTGCTCTCCTTCATCATCCTAGAGTAAGAGCTGGTGTTCCGTACTAGAGAAGAAATTGATTGGGAGGCTATGAAAGCGGTATATATTTCTTGTGAATGTGAATGTGAATCTCTTTATAACTCTGTAATCCTTTCATTTCATAGTAGAATTTTTGTGTGGTGTGGCTCTGTGGTTTTTTCTATCTTTGAGTTTTCCACATAAAATTCTTGTGTTTCGATGCTTATGGTTGTGCTTGTGTGTGTGTTGTGATCTCTATTTTACTATGCTTGTGATTTCATTATTTGATTGGTAATCATCAATGTATCCCTGATCCTCGAGCTTAAAATTGCTTCTGTTGCGGTGCTCAAGGTAGTTCACAATAGGGTCCAGATCTTTTCTTAGCACATATAACACCTTTAAATTTGTTAGGATCACTCACAGCTCTTGGTTTTCTTTTTAAGTATACTCTATTTTTAAGGTATCCAATTGCACAAAATTATAATTTTAAATCTAATTTAGGTCTTAGAGATTTGAAGAGATAAAATATTTTAACAATATATTAAGTTTCCCAAACTATGGGTCTATACAATATATGGGGAAAACAAGGCTAGTTCAAGGTGGAGAGAATGTTCTCAAGGGTTCATTCCAAAAGGCTAATTCTTAATCAATGGAATCACATCCCACCACTATTCCAAGTCTTAGAGAAATACCTAAAAGTTTCTGGCTGAACCTTGGGTTGATCAAGCGTCTATATAGATTATCTCAAGTTAGCTGAATATGTGCTCTTGGGTTCTCGAGGATTCAAGAGATATTCTAATAGAAAGGAAGGTTATTAGAGGATCAAAATGGTTTCTTATGGGTCTTCAAAGAGCTACAAAAGCTTAGTGCATGTTGGATCAACCCGAGGTGCCACTGGGTTAGTCGAAGCTAACCCAAAAAATCTTTTAGGGTCCTCATTCCAAGCTGAGGCTCCAGTTGACAATAGGGCTTTCCAATTGTTCTTAGATATTGTTCATGGGTTAATGAGGATGCTTAGAGGTAAATTAAAATGGCTGGTGATTTGGGGTCATTAAAGACTTGCTAAAGGAGTGATAGAGTGGGGAGGCTATGAGGGGAATAGAAGGAATTTCATAAGGTTTTAGTAGACTCAGAGGCTCAAACCAAGGAAATAATATACTATGGGTTTCTATAAATAATAGTGAAAGTGGCTCAATAAGAGGCTAGGATCAGTCGAGTTTGATTGGTTGTGATAAACTGGAGATTCCAATGAATGGGATCTAGTTCTCGTACACACAAATGATAGTGGCGCCAACGACCCTAATTGAAGGCTCACATGGCCACGTGGAGTTGATTGGAACCCTGGGGAGGTTAATAATCCCATTAAATGGCTTGGATTTGGCATTTTTCTAGAGATCCAGTATGGGGCATCAATGATCATGGTTTTGTGGATAAAGTACAACAATAGGCGAATCACAGTCATCTGAACATGATTTTCAGGATAAAGTACAATAGCAAGTTAATCGCAATCATATGGTCAAAACTATTATTTGATCCCATAATGCTAACGTTACCGTTGCTTAGTTTAACAAAAGGCCATCAGACTGTTAAGCAAGATTCTACGATGCGGGTTTAATCAATCATTTTATTAGATCAATCAAGTGCCGAATATTTAATTCTAATTAAATTTTATGTATATTTAGAATTTTTAATTCCAAAAATTATGAAAATTTCATCAAATATTTAATTAAATATGATGAATTAAAAAAAGCTTATGCGATATAAATTTGCTATTGTTTTTCTTAATTGTCTTCAAATAGATTAAAAAGAGGTTCCTAGAATTTGCTATTTATAAACCCATCCATTTAGGAGGGCACATCTCTTTCAAGTACTTTTTCTCAATTTCAGCACTTGCAAATAATTATATTCTTTTTCGAGAGCAACATAAAGACGTGTGTTTGCTTACAACTGCGACTCTTGACAAGGAATGTAATGCACGAAAAGTCTTACGAAATGAATAGGTTTACTCATCCTATAAATGAAAGGAATAGCTATACTCATGGCTTAATCTTAAAAATGTACAGAGCAACCAACAAATAAATTGCACTTACGTTCACATTACATGACTTCTATATCATCAATACAAAGCCAACGCCATGGCACGAGAGAGCAACAGTTGCCGATAATGTGAGAAGGCTTCAAGTATGAACAGTCTTCCTCACAGCACCGATGATCTGAGAGCAGCTTTGTAGGACTTATTAGACTTCAGGCAACGCCAAATTTGTGAAGACCAAATGCCATCAATAAAAATTATTGAATAGTTGGCTAACTGTAAGGTAAAAGTACTTCCGGCACTGTCAATCATGTCAACTCTTTTGAGCACTCTTCTTGAGTCGGCCTGGACCTTGTTGAATAGCTAGCCTGGCGGTTTGATTGGTTCCTTTAACATCTTAGTCGATATTTTATTGTTCGTTTTTATACTTCTCATATGAGTCTTCAGATGATATACTCCCTAAATTATGAGAGGATGCAGCAGTGGCTGAACCAAGAAGTTGTTAATGGGGATCTTCATTGGCTATTTGCACATGAATGATGCATTGGTTTGTTGTATCAGGTGATCACAATAGGGCTGTTGTAATGACCTCAATATTGGATCAAAAATTCAATCTAACATTAGGTGTTACTGTAGTACTTAATACTAGGTTAATGAGTCTTAACCCACTATTAAGCACTACGGAGAACCAAGAGTCTCTAAAGAGGGTAAACTAGATGCATAAACATTAAGTAAATAAAAATTCTAGCCAACCATAAAAGAAAGTAAAAACACAGCACATAATAGTAAGGTAAGACATTCAGAATTAATTAAATCTATACAAACTCTTAGACTCGTCCTCACGGGATGCATAAAGTAACAACAACAGAAAGTAAAAATCTTTAAAACTCCAACTATTGAATCTAAACTACATCAAGTACAAGATCCACTATAAGCTTCTGATCTATTATATTTGGTATTTAATACGGTGGGGTACAACTAATAAAAGAAAAACAAGTTATTAGACATTTAAATGAAAGCAATTTAGACTTAGACGTAAGTGATAACAACATACATTGAAAATAAATGAGAAAAAGAGCTGTAAAAATACACGTGAAACTGTAATATGTTCAAGTAAAGTAAATCTCAGTCTCAATGATTGAGTGCACAGTGAAAAAATCCATAAATGAGCGAATGTAAAGTCAAGACAGTCATGAAGGACTAAGTATACATAATCGAAAGACTATAACATAGCATCCACAATCACAAAGAATATAAGAAAACTCATGAAGGATTATAATATTTAAGTTATTTATCTTGATTTAAATATTTTGTTTTATGCACAATATCTTTATGAATGTATTTAAGGATTTAATCTCAATGCATTGCGACATTGAAGGATGTTCAAAGCTAATTGTGAACCATGTGATATCCATTATTATCTACTTTAGTTATCTACCCTATGATTGGAGCTAATCAAGTTCCTCAATTGACTTAGACATTCATCGAATGTCTTCATCATTGAATGCAATAATAATATACTATTTAAAATGAGGTTTAAAAGTAATGATTTGATTAAGGACTTAATCATGTGATAAAATTATATATATATATATATATATATATATATATATATATATATATATATATATATATATATATATATAGTTTTATTGTTACAAACAAGCATCCTATTTTATTTTGAACACTACAATCATCTAACTATCAACCAATGCTTTTACTATATAGGAATAATCTAGCTTAGACACTAAAGATTTCACAATTACACTGCTTTAGCTACTAAATTTCTATAACTTAGACTGCTTAAAATTTTAGCTATAAGACTCTATAGCTATTAAGCTTAATGTCTCACTAATCTTAAGGTAGAAGGTTCTCTTAACTTATGCTAGCCAACACTTAAGTTAGTACTCTCTTATAAGCATTCTACTTTAATATTACCTTTGAGGTTTTAAGCTTAAGAATATTCAATCATCTAATTACTTATATTATTTTAGTCTAAGATATGATATTAGTAGAATAATACTAATCTAATCTTATACTTAATAATTTTATGAAGCTTCTAGTCTAATAATGCAAGACTATAGGAATGATATTACTTAAGTTATTATTATCTAATTTAAACTCACATTAATCTACTTATTATTACATTGTGATTCCTCTCTTGATCCTAAGGTTCCAAACCTTAACATTACAATCACTAAGATCTGAAGTTTAATTCAAAATACTAAGCACTTAAAGGATTATAAGCCTTTTAACACTTAAGGCAGTATCTAACCTTAACTTAATCACTTAGTCATCTAAGTGATTCTAATTCTTACTAAGGATTCAACTTAAATGATTCCAAGATTTCAAGTCTAATTATTATGGGCACTTAGTCCAATATTTTGCTAAGATGGTTAGCACTTAGAGGATTCAAAGTCTAGTTCCTACTTAGCCATTAAAAATTTAATGATCAGATCCTTTTTATCATCTAGGGTCACTTTTAGTCTTAGTCTAGTAATTTAGTATTCCTAAGAGATCATAGGACTCATACTTAGAAAGGGATGGCTAACTTCACTTCACTAAGAAGGCTGCAGTTGATTACATAGATCAATCTCTAAGTTTTACATTTAGCATGTTAAGACTACTTATATGATCCTAAGTAGGTTGCACTGAGCCACTTATGTCACTCCTTAAGTCTTAGTAAAAAGCACTACACTTCCTAAGAAATCTCCATTTTAGTTATCTCTTAAGTTTTCATTTAGTTACAAGAGATACACTAAGGATTACTTAACATCATTCTAACTAGCTCACAAGATCTATAATGATCCATAGCTCACTACCCTACAAGTTAAGATTCATTTAAAGTATATAAATGACAATAATGGAGTAAGCACGAACCTAAATTGAGTTGAAAGCTTAATTCATTTCCAACTTCCTAATCTTATCAAATTATAGGACTTAGACTAGTGCCTAGAATCCTTAGCTAGAAGGTTATCATGAAGGATTTCTAGCCTTAAGTTCATTAAGAAATATTAGGATTAGAAGATCCAAATCAATTAACCTAGTAAATTGACTAGCTATAGTTAAATACAGTGTTATTAGTAAGGTGCTTAAGTGAGGGCATCCAAATCCATAACTTCTAAGTTCATGTTAAGGCACTAAAAATCTTAGGGTTTAGCTAAGTATTTAGGCCACTAAAGTAAATTAATGTCACTAAGTTATATAATGGGTTGACTAGAGTCAATCCTACACTTAGGCAATATGAGAGACAAGCCTAAGTCCAATCTAGCCAATAATATTCTTACTAATGGTTCTTACAATCATAAGGAGCTAATTAGTATGATACCCCCTAGAGTTTAGGACTACTGGAATTCTTAAATACAAAATCAAGCATTAGGACTATCAAAAGTCAATTAACCTCTATGATGGGGCTCTAGCTTAGTTCACTAGTACTAAACTAGGAGTAAATTATTCTAGATATCATCCTACTCAAAAAGCCATCTAATATTGTAATATGACTTAAGACATATTTTCTAAGATGTCCAAGCCTTTAGGAGGCCTAATATGCAAAACCCAAAACTTGGAAATTTAATATTATTTTATTCAAAAGTCAAAAATTCATATTTTCTATTTGATGTCTAAATCATGTAAACAAGGTGTCTATAGCCTCCTTACACCGTAGTGAGCAAAATGACACTAAGTAAGGTCAAATCAGACATCAGAACTTGAAGAACTTTTTTTTTTAGTTCCTTTTATTTTATCTTTCTCATGAGAACGAGTGTCATTGTGTCTTAAAATGTTATTATAACTTTTATTAAAATATGGATGTTTTACTTTATGTGATGTATTTTTCTTTTTTTATCTAGATGACTGGAATGATACATACTTGTATTATATTTTGTATCCATTTTACCATCTTAGAGATTCTTAGCTCCTCATAGTACTTAATAGTGGGTTAAGACTTACTGATCCAATATTAAGTACTATAATAGCACTCAGTAATTGATTAGATTACCTAACTTGGCATCGGGGCATTACACCAACCTAAAATCCTAATCCATCAATCACTCTCATAGTCGCTTACCTCATCATACAACCCCACTCAACTGACTTCTTCAAATTTTTCCTTTTTAGACTTCTAATCATCACCTATTGTAAATGAACCTACCCTACCACCCAAATTGAGAGCCCCAATTCCCACTCATCTCATGCAAACACACCTAAAAATGGAAACTTTAAAGTCCAAACCACTATTCAACCTCATCCACACAACACCACCTAAACCTGAACTTGCCTCCTACAATACCATGGCCAAAATAGTGCACATGAAGTTAGCCATGGAAGATGAGTGTTGTGCCTTGATAGAACAAAAAGACTGAACACTCATACCTCCACAACCACATCAGAATGTCCTCGACTGAAAATGAACGTATCGAACAAAACTCAAATATGCCGGCACAGTGGCTCACTACAAAGCCAGACTAATGAACCAAGGATTCAAAAGAATTATGCCTTAGAATACCTAAAAACATGCCGCGCCATTGCAAAAATGCCAACTATACATGACCTACTTTCTATTGTCACTAACTATAAGTGTCAATGGTCAAATTGGATGTATCAAAGGCCTTCCTACACTGATTACTCAATGAAACAATCTACTTTAAATAGCTGAGTGGATTTGAATATTCCAACTTTCCAATCATGTCTACAACCTAAAGAAAAGAAATCTAGGACCTCAAACAGTCACCATGTCAATGGAATTCTATGCTTACAAAAATTATTCTCACCAAAAGTTTCAAAACCAGCAAAGTTGATTCCTCCCTTCTCATAATCGACACCACTCCCAACCGCATTTACATCATGATCTACGTGGAAGACATCCTCATAATAGACTTGAAATAAGCATCTCTTAACTCCCTTATACACACCCTCACTCATAAGCTTCAGGTGAACCACCTAGAAACACCAACAATATTTCTCGGCATCCGCCTTGCGAAGTCTGCAACATATCCCATGATATGTCAAGCAGCATATGCATCCAACACCCTAAATTATTTTGACATTGAGCAATGCAACAATTCTCTCACCCCCATTGACATCCAAACCCCAAACTTCACATCATCTCCACCCCTCAATCAACCAAAACTATACAAGAAACTCGTCGGATCCCTACAATACATAACCATCACACGAACTAATCTCAGCCTTATCATCAACAAGATATGTCAACTCGTGCATAATCCTAACAAGCAACTTTGATTAGTTTAAACGCATACTACGATATGTCAAAATCACCCTCCAGCTCAAAATCATGATTGATCATGATACCATGAAACTTAGAGCTCACGCCGACTCCAACATAGCTGGAGACGCCAAAGATACAAAGTCCACTACTGGCTATTGCTTCTTCTTAGGAAATACTCTCATATCATAGAGGGATACGAAACAATGCACAGTTTCCAGATCCTTCACAAAAGTAGAGTATATAGCTCAAGCCACTACCACCACAGATATTATCTGGCTGCACATACTATTGCAGGAATTCATAATTCCTAAATACCAACCAGCTAAGTTATTCTACGACATCCTCTCTGTCATTGCTATCACAAAGACCTAGTCTTTCACACCCGCACAAAGCATGTAAAGGTCTTCTATGATTTTACTTGAGACTGCATCCTATGACATGCAGTTGAGCTGCTTCACATTTCTACCAAAAAGATGCAGTAGACACCCTCGCCAAAACCCCTCTCCACTGCTTGGTTCAGAAAACTCCAATCCAAACTCACCGCCACATAACTAGATAGCTTATTTGCAAGAGGATAATAGAACCAGAATTAATCCCAGGCAATAACATAATTAAGATCCAATCAGGACCACTTACCTTTAACATATCACATCTAATATATACATGTACTGCTCAGAGCTTCTCACTACTCTAGTCGATGCATGAAATAAGTGAGATTTGGTAAGACATTATATAGTCGATAAGGTTTGAGTACATTAACTTTTCAAGTATTCATATTATAAACAAATAATATTATAATATATAAATATTTAAGCCTAGAAATGTGTGAGTAGATTATAAAAATTTTGATACTATTGAAGTAAAAAGTTTATAAAATAATTATCATATTCTTATTAAAACTAACAAACAAAATCTTATTTATGAATATATAATTAGGTATAGAAATTTAAAGATATGTTCAAAAGTTTAATTTAATAGTTTATCAATTGAGAAATTCAGGAAAATGATTATATGCTATAGTAAAAAATATGTTTATTTCTTACACTGTACTATAGCTCTCATTTACACACATTTTGATAAATAAATTGGGAAGCCCTCAGTTCTTCCTTCTAATCAACTGATAACGTAAAGGTCACTTTTGAATGTCCTTACAGTTATACACCCAAAATTAATGGTCCCATGCAGTAACATTTCTTGGCAGTAGCTCTCTCTCTTGCAATAAAACAATGGAGAAATGTAGCAAACATACAGCAATATAGCACAAACGCTAATACAATTTAGAATCAAACGTGAGCAAACTGCAAATTCTCTCTCAAAAAGATTGCTTGAAGTAATTTGAGCAAAATGCAAATTCTCTCTCAAAATGTTTGTCTTCCATATGAAATTAGAGCATAAATCCCCGTACATGTTGGCCATCAAAATCCTCCACTTTGCAATAGTAATACTTTAATGTTATGAACCAAATTCATAGTAGAATTGTAAATATGATTAAACAATCTGTTGTTTCTCTCCTTCCGAATCTCTTGAATGAGAAGACCGAAAGAGATCAAAGTGGCTCGAAGCACCCCACATTTTTGTATTTCTAACATCCGCAACAATACAATGCTTTCCAAACAGTGCATTTATATGTAAGCTTAATATCTTTAATCCAAATATATGCATACCACCGAACAGAATTTAAAGGGGCATATAATAGATCATAAGCATTTTGAAAAGAGAAATGAACCTTTCCTTTAAACCTTATACTGTCATCAAAAAGATCATGAGATAAATAAGAGTTTAGCTGGTGGAAACAACCACAAGTTTATTCCAGAATTAATCCGTTGCCGAATAACGAAAATCCGTTGCCGAATAGAGGAATAGTTTGAGTCTACAGGCCTTCCACCATTGAATTAAAAGAGAGGGGTCACTTAAATATTGTCAACATAGAGAAAGCTTACAACACATAAGAAGCTTCGAAGGACTAGCAAAACCCAATACCACTCTGTCAAAAGGAGCCGCCATAGTGTCCCACAAAAGAACATGCAACTTTCTTAAATCTGAGCCATGATCAATAAATCTTGCGCATAGCCGATTAATAGTCTTAATCACGCTTAAAGGAACATGTAATGACCGGAACCAATAAAGAAGAAGCGGTCAAATAGAGAATTTTAGCACCTAAGGCGCCTAACAAGGGGAAGATGTTTTATAGACAAGCTAGAAAGGCACGCATGAATCTTGTCAACAAATGGAGAACAATGTTCTATTTTAGAAGTTGTAGGCATAACGAAGAGGCCGAGATATTTTATAGGTATAATGGAAACCTGAAGGCCCAAAATTTGTGCAAGAACGGTTGGATTGTGCACCGCATTTGAAAAACATACGGTAGTTTTTTGTTCATTATGAGGCATGCCCGAAGAGAAGCAATATTGTCAGCAAGAACATATATGAGCAAGAAAATGAACCATGACAAAGAGAAGCAATATAATGAGAAGAGAAAACCTCTTCGAGAATGTTCGACAAATCATCAATGGCTATATGATAAAGAACCTTAATAACAATAAAGCCGGGCAGAGAGACTTAATAACAATAAAGAATTATCAAAGCAGGCAGATCAAAGCTTTCTTTAAATTATTTCTTGCACAAAATAACTCAGAATTTTAAGCATACTGTGAAAAGTTATTGCCAGCATATCTAACAAATATGAATACATATATATATGTATGTATGTATGTACGTATGTATAGCATTTAGGTGGATATGATGAGGGGGTGAATCTCTTAAGAACGTACGCAACGCTTGTGTGGGAGAAATGAGAATATAAAAGGCTCACATGGAGCAGGGAGACAGTCACTATCCGATCCGCGTGAGGTGATTTAGTTGCAGATATTGAGTTGAAGCCAAATGGACCACAACGAAAGGTGCATCCTATGATGGCATACCTATAAGATTTGGTGACTAGATCCTTTACCCACCTCATCTTCATACTGTGAAAAGGCCCTCAAGACTATACAACAAAAAAAGAACCTAAAATAAAAAAATTGATGCCGGGTTGACGACCCGGCGCTCCCATGGGCGATCTCCCTCCGGCTGGTGCGGACCATGCGAGGTTCAGATCGCTTGCGGGGGACATCAAGGCCTCCAATGTCATCCTCGAAGCCTCAGCTCCAAACTCTGCAACTTCGGGTGTGCCAGAATCGGCTTCTTCGTCGCCGTCCAACCCCCTCCCACCATCTCTGGCTCGTCGGGCTACCTCGACCCGCAATACAAACTATATAATTACTTTGGAGACCAGAGTCATTATGTTAACGCCATTACAAGTGAACTAAATATTTCTCAAATGATTTAGTATAAAAATAATTTGAATACATCATTCGATTAAGCATACTTTAATGGTGCTATTAATCAATTTTGAAATTTTTAAAGTTTGGAACTTTAAAAATTAAAAATAAAAATTTTAGAAATCAATAATTTTTAGAACATTAGATTCCTGATATCAAACTATACCTTTTAACCAAATTTCCCAATTTTTTGAGTTAAGATGAGAGATAAATACATAAAATTTATTCTGCTTTAATCTAATTTACTTTTTTCTAAGTTTCAATTTAATTTAAATATGATTTTTTCTATTTAAATTGATGGGTGAATTTCAGCCATCGGATTGGCAGATTCGATCGGAGTATAGAACAACAAGTGAATTATCAGCCATAAAATCAATAGGACCCAATCTGATATAAAATCTATGGGAACAAATTCATCAAAGAAATGCCTTCGATCTCACAGCAATCTACATTTGAACGATAAAAATAATATAGGCCATCAAATCAACAACTTTGATCCAACAATTTGTTCAAATTATGAGCGTAATCTTAGCCATAAAATAGACAATCCGATCCGACGACAATAATTATTGGTGGCAAGAAGATATTATTTTTTTGTAATGTGGGATTAGATCAGCAGCTTTGATCCGATAGCATATTGGTGATATAAATAATGTTATACATGTGAACTGTCAGATGTAAATTGAACCGATTGGACAACTATAACAACCCAGATGTTAGCTACCCGGCTTGACCCAACCCGATCCGATGAATAGTATCTTCTTCTTTGCGCGAGGTTATTGCACACTAAAAATGCCCTAAATAGGTAATTTTGATTCTCGAACTCGATTTTGGTGTGAGGAACATGATGGAACGTGAACAAATGCTTAATTTGTATTTTGCAAAATTTGGTTAAGGTGGTCAATTGATGAGGGCAACTGGTAGTGATGCATTCCCACACTCTCGAGTTAAGTTTCCAAACCAAATTTGTTCCATGATAAATTGATTTTCTACACTAAATATCCACCATTTGGCTCATCGATGAGACTTTTTATGGTCTCTTTTTTGCCCATCTTGACCCATTGAGGCTACCCTAGTGACCACCTCGATCTTCCGGACCTTTCTAAGGATTTATTTCAGCTTCCAACACTAAAATTTCAAGGTTCCACTCACTCCATGACATGTTGACCCAATCTTAATGTTGTAAGACAAAAAAGTGAATGCGTATGCAAAGTGTATGAAGATGTTACACCTATAAAATAGCAAATTAATCACAATAAAGTAATGATAAAACAAGATGGATTTTGCGTACAAATGCAAAATTAAAAAAATTGAGATTGAGATGATTTGTGCCACGGTTATGCTATCTCACAAAATTTCTTACTATATAAAAGTATAAAGATAAATAAGAGTAAAGTTGATCTAACTTGTGTCAAAGTTAAGACAACCAGTGGTGAAGCAGGGATAAGTTGAAATTGACCTCCACAAATAGTCTTTCGTCTCAAGATCTTCTTCTTTCCTTGGAAGTTCTTCTCTAAAGCTTGCACTAATCACACTCATAAAATGCCCAATAATATAATATGCGGAGAAAAACATTTTCAAACAATCTTCAATGCCATAATACATAAGATATTTAGCCATACAATATATTCCAAATTATCACCAAAATCATAAATTTATCCTCTCATGAAAGGCTAAAGTGTCTTTTCTACAAATGACTATTATAACCAACAACTAACTCTCTCATGAAGGACTAAAGTATTCTTTCACTCAAATAACACTCATGATAAAAACATAATAAATGGGCTAAGCTAAAGGTTCATTTAAATAGAATCCATAAATAAGCCCATACGACTCAAAAAGATAAAAATAAAAAATATGATATATAATCATATAATCATTAAGCTTAATTTATGATTTGATAGTTACATGGATGCTCTGCATTAGCACTCTCCAGCTTTGAAATATTCTCCTCTGGAGAACGATGATTACAAGGAGGCTCTGCATTAACACTGTGCTCTATTACTCATCCCGGCAAAATCGAGCTTCAATCGAGCTCGATCAAGCTCGATTGAGGCTCGACAATCATTCATTGGGTGATTAAATCAACTAATGAAACATTATTAAATGGAAAATAAAATGGAATTGACGGGATAACGGGGTACCTTTGGGTTCGTTTTTCCACGGCTCAGGATGGATCAACTACAGGATGTTAGCCCTAATTCCAAGCTTAATAGGTAAAACCGAGCTTAGGTCACGGTTGGGATTGAGCTCCGAAAAATCTAAAAAATTTACCCTTAGCTAATTTTTGGGTAAGTAACTCATAAATGATGTCGGATTTTTAATCGGAGGTCAATTTAATTATTTTAATTTTCTGATTAATTTAATACATTAAAATATTCAGGAAATTCAAATGACTTCCAAAAATTTCTAAAATTTACCCTTAACTAATTTGAGGGTGAAGAATTTAAAAATGAAGTATGATTTTGATTTAGAGGTCAAAATAATTTAGGTAATTCTCTAGGTCAAAATAATCGACAGAGTAGCCAGAAGATCTAATCGAGGTCTGATAGATCCCAAACTTCCAGAGTTATACTATAATGACCACTTAAGTATAATGGAAAGTGATAATGACTTGATTTAGTTCAGATTAATCAGTGTTACAACCTAGGGTTGTTACAAGGGCAAACCATCAGAACCCCTTGGCCGTCCTCTCAAAGTCCTAGTAGGATCCCCATTTAAGGGCTTGGGACCCTTTACTAGCACTGGTAGGATTAAATCCATACTTATTCATCATCCCGTAACTCAGTGAGTCGGCGATCAACCAACATAGGTACACCCTTTTACCCTTTGTATGTACTTTAATTCCTTATTTTTCTATTTCATTTGCCCATTCTAATGATTGTGGTATCATATAGAGGTATCGATTACGCTCAAGAAGGTCTAGCTAGCCCTAACATGCTTGGGCCTATACAATGTTGTATATTGCCTGGGCACTGTTCATGTTCAACCCCTCCCGTCAACACTCAACATCCCATTTGACTTCCATGGGACAATTGGGAGCTCAAGAGTCGATTTAGTCTGGTTGCGAGAGATGAGGGTTACTATAGGTGTTGTACTAAACCCTATAGTAAACCTTAACTAATTTTATATCACGTCCAATAAGCCACATTACGAACCACAAGAATTAAGGCTTTGTGATTATTATGTCAGGCCTTGCCTAATGGAGACTTTTCACATTTCAAATGATTGAATTGCTGAACTGTGCACTCAGAAATTTAGGATTCACTAAAACCCTAATTCTTGATATGGCAAAAATAAACACGATGGGGATGTACAGTGTCGGGTGAGTCGGCCTGTGTAATGCCTCTAGTATCAGATCAGGAACCTAATCGAATATGTAACAACCCTAGGTTGTTACTTAGCTTAATTTTAGCTTGCTCACATCCAAATTATCATTCCATTGAGTTCATTGAGTCATTAGAACTATTCCTCAAAGATTTGGAGTGGTTCAGAGCTCAATCAAATAATTGGAATATTTAATAATATTTAATTAAATAGAAAATTGAGATATTTAGTTTGACCTCAAATCAAAATCTGACTTCGTAGTTGCATTCCTCACCCCCAAGTTAGCTAGGGATGAATTTTTTGGATATTTGAAGCACGTTACAAAATCTGACTTTTACGGCAATAATTAATTAAATAAATTGAATTGAAATTTATTAATTATCCATTTCCCTCTTCTTTTCCTAAGCTGATTCCCATGCTGCTCAACCCTCCTTCCCGGCACTTTCCTTCCCATTCCTTACACTCAAGTGGGATGCTACCCTCTCCTTCCCATCCATGCTGATGGGAAGACTTATTAATGGAGCATTGTCCCCTCCTCTCCTTTAAGATGGACATTCAGCTCCTCTTCTTCCCCCATTTGCTTAGCTGAAGCTCTCTCCCCCCCCCCCCCCCCCCCCCCCCAATTCTCCATTTTTGCTGTGATAGCTGTTAAAGAGAAGCTCTCCAACCTCTCAAGCTATCAGGTTCCCAAGGATCCTTAGAAGAAACTTCCAATTTCAAGTCTAAGGTACCCCCATTTATCTCCATTGGTTAATCTAATGGCTATTCCATTTTGTTCTTATGCTCATTACATATCAAAGAACCTGTATTATCTTACTAGCATATCTATAAATCTGTATTTAAGATGTGGAATCCATTAGACACTCATTAAAATCTGCAAATGTTAGGGAAGGTGGTATAAATCTGCAAATACTAATTTTTGTAAAGCTAGTTCTTTAACTTCACTACTTGCATTGATAACATAATCATTTGGTATCGATTTGGGTATCAATGGAAAGGTCTCAGAAATACCTTTCCATCAGTATATGGCAATGCACGTGAAGTGCTCTAAGTTGAGAGTATTTGAGCCTGAAAGATGACTCATTGCAGTTTTTACACAGGCGAAATCACCTCCAGGAGCTGTAGCGCGTCGCAACGCCCGAGTTTCAAAATTGGGTCCGCCGTAGCGCGTCGCAGCACCCGAATTTTGAATTGGGGTCCACCACAGCGTTGCAATCCGCCGCAGTGCCTAAAAGCATTGTAGCACACAGTAGTGCCTAACTTTCGGACAGAAGGCGCTACAGCGCGCCGTAGTGCCGAGAACTGTCTGGAACTGTCCAGAATTGTTCGGAATGGCCAAAACTTCATATTTTTTGCATTCTAATGACCCTAGGACCCTAATGGTGCCAAAACATATCAAATTTGAATATAGTTTTAGAAAATTAAGTAGTGTTTAAAATTGTATGTGATTTCTTAAATATAGAAAAAAATTAAGTTTTGACCTCTTTTATGAAAGTAGAACCATAACATTGAAATGACCATAACTTGATCATTAGACATCAAAATTTGGTATTCCTAGACTCTATGGAGTCCTTGGATAGTATACAAAAATAAACCAATTGAATTTTTAAACTTCATTAAGTGAAATTACCAAAATACCCTTATAGGTTAAAATTCTTAAATTGGACTTATAGAACTTAATAACTGTCCAAATTTAAAGTACATACTATCTATCTTTATGTTAGACAGCAAGGAATCATTTGGAATTAACAAAATCTAATTTTGAACTCTTAAAAAAGTAGTATTTTAGACCCTTAAGAAGGGGCAAAGCGGTCATTTTGCCCAAAATTTAGGTTAAGTGCCATTAACCTCCAAAATATCATTTAAATCATTAAAATCAATAATAAAATTGATTTAGAATAAATTTAGAACCCTTAACCTCACAATTGAGTAACTTGATAGAAACCCCATTAAAGGCTTGAAAATTTCATAAGTAAAATCTATGAGTTTCTAACCTAGTTTTAATTTCACATTCCTAACTTCCTTAGGTAAATTAAATCAGCAAATAAAAATAAATTATAATAACTACCATCAACTCTATAAACTACCTAATTCTTTTAGTAAGAGCTTCATTAAGAAATTTCACTTGCACCCTAGAACCTTTTCCTTTAAGATTAGAAATAGATCTTATGTTAAATTTCATACATTGAATAAAGTGGGTTATTCAACGAATGGAACCTTAATTTTATTAGTCTCTAGATTTTATAAATTGATTATGATTATTTTATCTCTCAATTTTAGATTAAGAATAGGAGAATCATTCTATTAAACTTGATTGTGCTTAATAGAATTTGTCTTGATTATTAGTTCATATTTAGATTAAAAACCTAGATCTTAAGCTTTATCTTTGGATTATGTGATTGAACTCCAATTTCATGGTGTTAATATTATAATCCTTAGTTTAATAGATCTTGATCAAATCTTAGCTTAGAACACCTAAATTCATCAATCTGGATGTGATGGTTTATTATTTAACTTATAGTCAAATCTAATTGAATAAAATTAGAATCTGATCAGTTCTAATTATTCTTAACCTTACAAAGTTATGCTTCTAAATTGTATGACTTATAATAGTTAGAAGGGTTAATTATATAACAAAGGATGTCACCTTGCATAGTAGAGTCTCTTGCTCACTTGAATTATTTGATGCTTATGCATTCATTATATTTTGTGCCATTTCCTTGAGCATGCCATAAAGATAATATTGTGCATGAAATAAAATTTAGAATGATTAGGATAACACTTGCATTGGGTTCAATTATATTTTAGTAGCTTCTAGTGCACAAATACCTTAATGGATAGGGGTAAGGAGAAATAATAATTACTTAACATTACTCATTGAGGAGTATATTGTTAAGTTTGGAACCTATATAGTTTTGCAGACATGCTTGACTCCATAGCTGCTTTTGGACATGTCCACAGAAGCAAAAGTAAAATAACTAAAATCAACTGCACTTGTATTTTCTGCCCTAGCCCAGAAAGGTTTTAGGAATTTCTGCTCTACCCTAGCCCAAAAAGACTTTGGGAATTTCTATTCTGCCCAAGCCCAGAAAGGCTTTGGGATTATGTTGGGCCTGATTGGCTAATTTTTTGATATGACAATTTGTACAAACCTATTTTTTGTTTACTATTTTACTGATGCTTGTTACTTCAGTCAGCTTTACTATACCTTACCTGCTTACTCATATATCATAGAATGCTTGTGGCGCCCCACTCCTTAAGTCCACAATCATTAGACTAAGGAGCGGTGTGCCACTCTGGCAAATCTCTCACTTATCATTGGATTAGGTAAGATCCACAATCCACTGCTAAGGGAAGGATGTGCACATAATAAATAAGAGAATCAGTCACTAAGTCTAATATACATACATAGTGCGGAAGCAAAAAAGAAGTAAATATTATATCCATTCACCATACATTAGACATGAAATAAAATAAAATAGCTCAAAAAATAATAATGTGCAGAAAGTAAACACAGTCACAGTACTTGTATTATTACAACATTTTAAGTAAAGTTTATGAAATGAAATAAATAACTCTCATCCTCACTTTAAGATAAAAAGGGAACTAAGTATCTTCTAGTCCAAGCTGATGTGGCTCCTCTAAGTATGGCTCCTTCTCAGACACAGGATCCTCAAATTGCTCAATATCTGACATTGTCGGTTTCACAATGCCAAGGCCCCAGCCAATAAAAGAGAAATTTTATTAGACAAAATGTCTAAGTACATTTTAGGCAAGTAATTTATTAAGTATTTGTTAATATCACTATTTTACTCTAAGCCAAATGAAATATCTATCTAGCATGAGAGCAAATAAGCATATAAGGAGATGAGGATAAGTTATAAATGTAATATTTATAACTAAGCAAGAATTGAGGCAAAGGCACACCTCAAGTAAACTAAAAAAAGTAGGGCATACATAGGTAATATAGTAAGTGAAAATACTGAAAAGAAAAATCTAGACCTAAGCATGCTAATGATCATTGAGATATACTAATTTACAACATTAATATAAAAATAGTACATATAATAAGCAGTAAAATCTAGCATCCTATACGTGTATCGATACAAGTGAGCTAGTAAAATAATATATCTACAACTAACTGAAATAATATGTATCAACATCATAATTAACAATAAGCTGAAAAATTATAAATAAAGAACGTATAACTGCCATATCAGAAAGGATTGGCCAATCCGACCCAATATATATATTTATCCCTATAGCCTTTATGGGCTAGGGAAATCATATCACAATATAACATTGTATAACTGAAGAGGCAGATAATACTATGTAAATATATTTTGATTATTTTACTTTTGTTTCTATGGACAATTTCAGAAACAACTGAGGAGTTAAGCATTCTACAAGACTAAATGGGTCCCAAGCTTAACACACTCTCCTCAATGAGTGGTATTAAACATCCTGATCTCACCTTACCCCTATCTATTAGAGTAAATGTGCACCATAATTCACCATAAACTGAACCCAAATACAAAAGTTCTCCTAATATTCTAAGTTTTCACTTTCATGCAACAACATTTCTCTTATATGATATGTCCAAGGAAAACAAGCACAAAATTCAAAGAATATGTAGCACAAAGTCAAATAATAAGTAAGGGACTCTACTAAACATGGTGATATCATTTATTTTCTAATTTAACTATTCTAACTACTCTAAGTTACATAAGTTCAGGATCTCCAATTCCTACTATCGAGTGTAACTTAGAAGCATGACCTTATAAGTTTTAAAATGATTAGAACTGATCAAGTTCTAATCTAATTTAATCAAGTACGACTATGGGTTAAGAAATGAATCACAATATCATAATTATATGGATTTAGATGTTCTACCTAAGATTTGATTAAGATATACTAAACTATAAATTATGGATTAAACACCATGAGATTGGACTTAATCATATAATCCAAAAAAGATAAGACATAAGATCTAGGTTAAATCTAAATGTGAATTAATGATTGAGGCAAATCCTATTAAGCAAATCAGACTTAATAGGATGAATCTCCTATCATAAATCTAATATTCAAAAACAAAATAATCTAAATAAGTTGTAAAATCTAAAAACTAAGAAAACTAAGGATTTATTCATTGTAACCCTGTTATTCGATGAATAAAATCTATCATATGATTTAGCCCTAATCTTAGGAATAATCTTATTGTGAGGTGTTGAATTTCCTAAGTATAAGACTTAGAGAAATTTTGGGGATTTTAACAAACTTGACCTAATAGCTTACTCACTTAGAGGATTCTAATACTGTTTTAATACTTATTTTATTGACTTAGAAGATAATCTAGGAGTTAAAGATACTTAACCTAAATTTTGGGCAAAATGACCATTTTGCCCCTACTTAAGGGTCCAAAAGCTACTTTTGATTTATTGCTCCAATTTGGGATCTCTTATTGTCAAATGATTCCTTATTATTAAACATGAAGATAGACAGTAAGTACACCAAATTTGGATAAGAAATTGGTCATATAGATCCAAACTATGGTTTTTGACCTAAGGGGTATTTAGTAAATTGCAATTAATGAAATCTAAATTTTTATATAATTTACTATTGGTTAATGTTCAAGGATTCTATAGAGTCAACGAACACTGAATTTTGAGGTCTAATGAATTAGTTATAGCCATTTGAATTTTTAAAGATAAATTGGTAATTTTCTAAATTAAGAGGGGTCAAAAAGCTAACTGTTCAATTTGGTGTCCAAATTCAGCAAACTCAGCGGCTATAGCTTTTCTATATCACACTAAATACTTTAATTGGGAGTAGACCTAAATTGGACTTCAATTAGTCAAGTTATGACCTAATTATGGTTAGGGGTATTTTGGTCATTTCTGATTTTTCTAAGGTTCAAAACCTGAAATTCTAAGCTATCTAGCAATTTGAACAAAACATTTAAGGTACAAAGTTTCAAACTTAATTTCCACCTAGAATTTTATACAATACTCAATTTTAGCTAAAATAAGTCCCCAATTTGATATAATTCAATCCCACTAAGGTCCTAGGGACCTTAAAATGCGAAAACGGAGAAGTTTCGGCCATTTCAGCCAATTCTGGAGACTTCAAAAAATTTTTGGTCGCTACAGCACGCTGTAGCGCCTTATTTTTGCAAGTCAGGCGCTACGGCACGCTACAGCATTTTTGGCGCTGTAGCGCGCTGTGGCGCTTCTGGCGCCGTAGCGCGCTGCAGCGGTCCAACTTGCAAAAATATTGTTCAATTAATTAATTTATTTTTTATATTCCATAAGTTTTATTTTTCTTAAAATGCCGCTACAGCCCGCTTCAGCACGCTATGGTGCGCTGCAGCAGTCTAGCCTCTGCAACTTGGGCGCTGCAGCGCTAGACAGTATTTTCACCAGGTGTGAAACCCGTAAGGGCCTACTTTTGAACTCAAATACTCTCAATCGAGAGCATTACATGAGTGGTGCCATATATCAATGGAAAGGTCTTTCTGATACCTTTCCATTGACACCAAAATTGGCATAAACGGAGCATCCTAACTCTACAAAAAATGATAATGAATACAGGAGTGTGCAGAATAAACAAAAAACATAGCAGTTTTCTTTCAACAAATATGATGCTTTAAAGAGCCTTAAAGGCTTCCTTACATGTTTATGCAGTTCTATAGATTCATTCAAGCATAATAGAGGAGCAAATGAGTACAAGGAGAGTGAGCAAACGGGTACCTTAGCCTTAAAGGAAGAAGAAGGAACCACTGATTCCTTCAAGCATGGAGATGAGCTGAACTTCTTCTTCTTCAACACAAGAGCATCAATGGAGGAAAGGATAAGAAAGCATCAGCAAGCAAAAGAAGGGGTTGTGCTCCTCCTTAATAAAGGAGAAGGGGGAGGATGGAGTAGGGGAGTAGAGAGCCATCATGTGTCTAGGGAGAGAGGTCATCATGTTTGAGCTAAGGGTGGCATGGCTAAGAGGAGAGGGGAGGGATGGACAGCCAAAATTGTAAGGGGGGCTATCAGCCAAAGCAATAGAATATTAGGAAGATAGGAAAAATTGCAATTTAGTGACTGAATATTTACTTATTTATTTTCCTTAATTATTTAAAAATTCAGATTTTTGAAATGCACTCCGAAAATTCTCAAAAATTCACACATAGCTAATTTGGGAGTGAGGAATTCAACGGCAAATTTGGAATTTGATTCCGACGATTATCTAATTATTCTTATTTTTCAGGGTATTTAAATATTATTAAAATATTCGTCAAAATTTCAACAACTTCCGATTGACTCAAAAACATCACCCCTAGCTAATTTGGGGGTAATGAGCACAATGGCAAAGTTTGATTTTTGATTTGAGGTCAATTTAGATAGGTCAATTTCCAAAGTTTTTGGATTTCCCAAAAATCAGGACTTGATTTATTTGACTCCTGATTTGGACTAGGCCTTAGTGGATGACTCCTAATGGCTTGATTAATGTTTAAAATCAAGATTAGGATGGAGATTAGTCTTAATTGATAAGGGTAACAACTTAGGTTGTTATAATGCTAGATTTTTTTGCTGCTTATTATATGTATCACAGTCAGATTATTTATTGTTAAACCTACATATGTTATATGATCATTATCATGTTTAGCTGTACTCTTTTCTTTCAGTATTTTTATTTACTTTATTTATACATGTATGCCTAGCCTTATTTTAGCTTATTTTGAGGTATGTCTTTTGCCTCATTATTGCTTAGTTATAAATGCTGTATTTATAACTTCCCACTTCTCTTATTTGCCTACTGCTCCTATACTAGATAGTTTGTTTGTCTGATTAAGTAAAAATGGTGACATTAATAATACACAAAAGAATATTCAGTATAAAATGTACTTAGACAGTTGTCTAGTAAGATTTTTTTTTTTGCTGGGGCTCTAGTATTGTGAAACTGACAATGTCAGAATTAAATCATTTTGAAGAGATTGTGCCAGAGGAAGAGGAGCCTTTCTTAAAAGAGGATCAGCAAGGTGGTACAAAAGTCATCTAGTTCCTTTATTGCTATCTTGTGAGGATGAGTGATTGCTCTTTATTTTATTAAACTTATTTAAAATGCTATAATAACACAGATACATTTTTACTATGTTTTTCTTCACTGTACTATGTGTCATGAGCTATATGTTACATTTCCTCTATGTATTGTGATAAATTGGATGTACTATTTATTTTACTTTGCTTTCGCACTCTGAGTTATGTTTACTTAGTGATTGATTCTTATTGTATGTATTCTAAGCATACCTCTCCCTTATTAGTGGATTATGATTTACATCTAATCTAATGATAAATGAGAGATTCGCCAGAGTGGAACACCTCCCCTTAAAGTCTAATCTTGAGGATTAGGGGGCAGGGCTCCATAGAATACTAGGGTGTTACCATATGGATTAAAAAGATACTAATCCAACATTAAATGCTATGTGTTCAAGAATATTTGTGATGGTGTAAGTTAAGTAGTAAAAATATACAAGTAGATAAGAATGCAATAAGTAAATGTAAAATATTATAGAAAGTAAGTTGTTACAAACTAAATTTAAATGAAAAGAAAGTAAATTCTCTCATCCTCACAAATGTAGTAAGAAAAAATGCAAAAGCAGAAATCTTCAAGTCTACCATCATCCAGTACTAAGTTCAGCTCCACTATCTAGTAGGTTCTCCTGATTTACCGTATTTTAGTTTCTAAATAAGATAGGGCATAGCCAAGAAAATAAAAATATGTGGTTAGACTAAAAAGTTTAAGTATATTTTAAGATTAAGCTAATTTTTAATTAAAGTTTAGTTGGACATCACATATGAGTTTTATAATTAAAGACTAAAAGCAGAGCATAAAGCATCAAAGTAAGGGTAAAAGAACTATATAGAAGAAAATAAACAAGTAAAGAGTAAGAACTCACAAGTAAGTTTGCTCTAGCCTGCAATAATAAATAAGGAAAAATAAGCATCCTAATAAGGCTAGAAACTACTAATGTGCATATGAAAGCATACAATGAATGCGTGAATATGTTTGATGAATAATTATACTAAGTAGAAGAAACTAAAGCAGTGAAGCATAAAATGCAAGTAAAGCAACACACACTATATAAACTAAGATTATAAGTTAAGTAAAATATAGTACAATAAGTAAGAGCTGAACAGTAAAGTAAAGTAAGGAAAAGCTTAATCTCATGGGCTAAGTAGACATAGTCAAAGACTATGATAAGTAAGCATAGCTCAAAGGCTATGACAAGCTCTCACAATCAATAAAATTGTGATAGCCCAATAGTTTAATTATTTAAGTTATTTTAAGTTTTCCATTATGCTGGCAAAATTACATAATGAGTCAGGAGTTAAGCATGTCTGTCTAACTAAGTAAAGAAGCGGAGTTTCTAAGAAAAATAAACACTCACATTTCCCTATAGGATATGCGAGGTCTCTTTTTTCTCCAATTAGCCTGCCTTGGTATCGACATATAAAACCCCTAAGTTTTATTTATGAATATTTTATTTATGCACAATGCCTTAATAAATATTCAAGGTTGTAGTCTCAAAGCAAAGCATCGTTTCAAGTAATTCAAGTAATTGTAAATTATGTGATATACAATATTGTCTAAAATTTAGATTATCTAACTTAATTATTTGATCTTATTAAGCTCCAATTGGCTTAGAGATAATGATCTTTAAGTTAATTGAAAGTAATACTATAAGGGATTTAAGTTTGGAAAATAGTAATTAATTCAGGTTTAATTAAGTGACAAAGCAATTTATATGTGTAATAATGCTATATGATGCTAATCCTATACTAATCCTAAGTTGCATAATTATTATTAATTACTAGATTCAAGACTTAATGATCTAATGGGGAAAGGCAAAGGTTAAGGATCTACTACACTTGAAGATGTGAAGGTGGTAGGTTCACTACTATAGTTTATCTAAGGTAACTTATAATTGAAGGGTTCTAGTGTATGTGAGAGGGAAAGGTTACAAGCTACAAGTTCTAAGTTGACTTATAGTTGTAAGTTACTAAGGCTTAAAGAAAATCTAAATCACACTAAAGTTAAGGAAAGCCAAAACAAGGATTATAAAGCTTAAAATTGAGGTTAGACACTAAAGGAAAAGATCACTAGGCTTACTCCTAAGTGTTAGCAATTTATCCTAATAGGTTCACATCCTACAAAGAGAAGTGTACTAAAGGTTAATTACACTTATTGGATAGGTTAGCTACCACTTAGGATGATAATTAATTCAAGGCGAGGGAATCATTCCAATATTATCTCTCATAATGTTAAGGCTTGAAACACAAGTTTATTAATCTAAGCAAGGCATCTAACTACTCTAATCTAATCCAATTCTCACAAAATAAAGTAATATGAATGTTCAATTAAACGGAAAAGCATGTTGTCCAAGGAATAAAGTGCCTAAACATGCAAGTTATTTCATAAGAAATATTACATTTATGAAAGAAGTAGAGAGCCAAAAACCCAAGTTATTCAATGATGTCCAAATGCAATTATAATAGCAAATATGAAATCCTTATATCATGAGGAGAAGAATTATATTAAGTAGCTTAAAATTGGAGAACATTAGAAAATTAGGGTTTCAGGACTCCTAATTATGATTAAAAAATGATTAAGAAAAGTAAGGTTCAAATTCTAAATTGAATTATACTGATGTGTTTGTCTCATTTGTTTTTGAAGAAAATGACATATAATTTTATATAGTTTGGATGTGTATATCTAAAGTTATGGTTAAATGAAGTTTGCAATATTATTTAATTTTTAAGAGTATACTTAATCAATTTCCATTAAAATTGCATTAATTGCCGGCACTGAAATTGGGTAGCATGGAAAATTAAGGTGCAAAAAACCACACAATCTGACGGTTGTTAACATGAAGATCGAAGCATCACAGACATTAAGATGACATTGAATGCCATGTGCCAACCTCGGAACTGGGGAAGACGCATGTCGATGCGACGACACGCACCGAAAATTGTGTGATGGCGCAGTCCATCGAGTTGGACCGATCCGGTCCAAAAAGATCGCTCTGACCGGTTGCGGGTCGTGGGACTGCTCCATCTTCCCTACAGGAGCACAGAGGATGCTGAGCTAGGGTTCTAGATCGTGGCTGTTCTCAGACTTCTCACGGTTTAGCCTGCACGTCGGCGTGAAGCCGATGTGCCAAGTCCGAGAACCTCACCCAACATCGCTGGTAGCCATAACCAAGTGATGCCCTAGGTCCCAAAGGGGTGGACCCGAGAGGACAATATGGGACACTGTACACGGTCGGTGAATCGGGGTCAATTTGAGCACTGTTGAGTTCAATTGACCCCATGGATCGATAGCCTAAGGCTTTGGATAGGGTTCAGAGATGGATTGAAAGATGATCAAAAAGTAGAGTGCTTAATTTAGGATGTACCTCATTGGTTTCACCTACTAGCAGAGGGTAAATTAGGGTTTGCAAGTTCAGCAGTCGACGGTTCTCTGAGGCTCTATCAAGCTCCCAGGAGGCTCGAGGGTGTGGAGAGTGAGTGAAAATGAAGGGTGCATGGGTCGAGGAGGCCTTGAGGTCATGGAAGGGGCTCTGGCAGAAGGTGCAGGTATGACTCTACGTGCGATCGTGGCATAGAAGGATGACGTACAGAAGACTGATTGTGGCCGTCATATCCAAATCTTAATATGATGGTCCGATCAGATGGGATGATCGCACACCGTTGTATCTCCCTTAAGTAACGATCGATGGCTCGGATCGGCGCACATCGTTGTTCCGTGCGACGGGGTCCCGCAGTGGATCCCTGTGGTTCAAATATAGCCGTTGGAATTATAATATAAATTTCAATTTAATTATAATAATTATTTAATTAATTTAACTCAATTAATTACTCCAAACTAAATAATCAAATGTACTCTAAAAAATCTCAAAAATTCACTCTTACCTAATTGAGGTGTGAGGAACTCAAAAATGCAATAAGATTTTTGATCAAAGGTCAATTTAATTATCCTAATTTTTTGAGTAATTAAATCTTATTAAAATATTTAGGGAAATTCGACAACTTTCAGGCATTCCCAAAATATGACCCCAAGCTAATTTGGGGTGAGGAGTCCAATGATTAACTCTGATTTTCATTCTTAGGTCAAAATAAAATGGGTATTTTTAGAATTATCAAAATAATCAGAAATGTTCATCGAATCACAAATGATCTCTAAATCACACCAAATTTGAGGAGAAAGCTCCTAATACTATTATAAGAGTACTAATAGTGAAATGGAGCTAATTGGGCATCCCAATAATAAGTAACAATACTATGGTTGTTACAGGCTACCCTACTTAAAAGAGCTGTCGCCCTCGATGCCTAAACGAATAAAATACAAAAATGCACGAAAGGAATATGAAAGAATGTTAACTACCTGATTAAGGAAAGAACTTTAGGAACTTCTTCCACATATCCTTCTCTTTTTCTCCTGAGTGGTTATGCCTGTGGATTTTAACAATATGAATGATGCGGTTCCTCAATTGCTTAAGGTCTCATCCTAGAATTACGATAGGCTTAATGACGAAAGTTAAGTCAGGCCGCAGTTCGATTGCAATAATCTAAACTTGTTGACTCAGTTCAAGCAAGCACCTTTACAATGATGAAACACAAAACACATTATTCCCGACATAAAAGTCTTCAGGTAACTCCAACCTATACGCTAATGTTCCAACTTTTCCAATCACTTCAAAGGGTTCAAAATAGCTTGGACTCAGTTTTCCTGACATGCCAAATTGTTGTACACCACGCATCGAACTAACTTTTAAATAAGCCTGCTCTATAACTTAAAATACTAATAGATGGTGATGAGCATCATGATATTTCTTCTATCTATCCTGAGCTGCCAACATATTATGCTTAATCATAAGAACCTTTCTGTTAGTCTCATAGATCAATTCAGAACCATAAAGCTGAGAATCTCCTACCTTGGTCCAAGCAATAGGAGTAGTACACCTCATACCTCAAAGTTCTTTAAAAGGAGCCATGCCAATACTGGATTGATAACTATTATTATAAGTAAACTCAACTAAGGCAAGGTGATCTTCCCATTATCCACCGAAATCAAGAACACATTGATGTAGGAGATCTTCTAAGATCAAGTTAACTCATTCAATTTAACCATTAATCCGGTGGTGAAAATCAGTACTCAAAGCTAAGTTGATCACTAGGTCTTGTTGAACAGTAGACCAAAACCTAGAATTAATTCTATTCTCTCTATTTTAAAAAATACAGTTCTGTGTATCATATAAATGGATAATCTTCTTGATGTAGAGCTTTGCTAACTTCTCTACAAAATCGATCTGACGGATCGGAAGGAAATGAGATGATTTGGTAAGTCTGTCGATAATCACCCAAATTGCATCAGAAACAAAATAATTCTTGGGCAAACCTATGATGAAATCCATGAAAATGTCGGACCACTTCCATTCATGAATATCCAAGGGCTTGAGAAGTCCACCAGGCTTTTGATGCTCAGCTTTAACTAAGGAGTAGAAATGGCACTTGAAGATGAAAACAACAATGTCTCTCTTCTTGCCAGACCGCCAAAATAATTTCTTCAGATTTTGATACATCTTACAACTACTAGGATGGAAAGGGTAACTAGAGTTATGGGCTTTTAACAAAATTTACAACTACAAACTTTTAGGAACCCATAACCTATCCTTTTGAAAGATCACACCATCGGCATCAATACGTAATTTAGATATCTTCCCACTAGCTATAACGAAAACAAGATTGGAATATCCACCATCTTCTTTCTAAGCTTCGATAATCCTTGACCTTAGAGATGATTGTGGCTGAATAGCAAATAGCACTTTATGCAACTCAATAGATCTGATTAACTCAAGATTCAACCTTTCAAAATATTTGATCAAAGATTCATTACTACAAAGAGAAGACAAAGTCACTTTACGACTAAGGGCATCAGCTACTACATTAGCTTTACCCAGATGATACTGAATTTCTAAGTCGTAATCGTAAATTAACTCTAGCCATTTATGCTAGCGACAGTTAAGTTCTTCTTGGGTAAAGATATACTTTAAGCTTTGGTGATCAATAAATATCTCACACTTGACCTAGTCCAGGTAGTCTCTCCATATTTTAAGGGTGAAAACTACCCCTACAAGTTCAAGATCATCACAGAATAGTTTCTCTCATTGGGTATAAGTTGTCTAAGGGCATAGGCTATCACTTGATGATCTTGCATCATAACACAGTTAAGTTATACCTTAGAAGCACTAGTACAAACCTGAAAATCTTTTTCCTCTTAATATAGTACAAGATTTGGAGCAAAACTCAACAAATGTTTCAATTTCTAAAAGGCTTCTTCATGGGTTGTGCTCTAGATGTACAAAACTTACTTCCTAGTTAATTGAGTTAACGGCACAACGATTTGAGAAAATCTTGAAACAAACCTATAGTAATATTCGATGAGTCCCAAAAAATTGCAAATTTTGTTTACATATTTGGGTTGCACCCACTGTTGAAAGCACAGATCTTTTTCTAGTCAACCCGAATGCCTTTAGCATCAATCATGTGACCTAGGAATGCCATGGAACTGAGCCAAAATGTGCACTTTGAGAACTTGACAAACAGTTTATTCTCTCATAGCAACTCAAGAACGGCACACAGATGCTTCTCATGCTCGACATCTAACTTGGAATAAATCAAGATGTCGTCAATAAAAAATAACAAACTTGTCAAGATATGACATAAGAATTCGCTGCATTAGGTCCATAAAAATAGAAGGAGCATTCATCAGTTCAAAAGACACTAGGAACTCATAGTGTCCATATTGGTTCTTGAATGCAGTCTTGGGAACATCTTCATCTTTAGCTCAAATCTTGTAATAACCTGAACTAAAGTCTATCTTAGAGAAGACTTTTGCTCTGGCAAGCTGATCAAACAATTCATCTATTCTAGGTAAAGGATACTTGTTCTTCATTGTCACCTTGTTAAACCCATGGTAATCAATACACATTCGCACCAATTCATCCTTCTTCTTGACAAACAGAACAGGAGCTCCCCAAGGTGATATGCTAGGGTGAACGAAACCTTTTTTAAGTAACTCTTGCAGTTTTTTCCGAAGCTCTTGCAAATCTTTGGGTGCCATTCTATACAGGGCCTTGGATTTGAGCTGAGTTATAAGGAATAGTTTGATGGAAAACTCTGCCTCACACAAAGGAGGTAGTATAGGCAAGTCTTTAAGGAACATATCCAGGAACTCTTTAACGATAATGGTGTTTTGTAGGGTTCTATCTTCCTTATCCTCACTAATTAGAGTTACTAGGATCACATCGCAACCTTTACTAATGAGGTGCTCAGTTTCAATTGCATTAATGAGCGATGCAGTTAAGCCAAGTTTACCTATAAAAATTTTGGGTTTCTTTACTACCCTATGCAAAACTTTCTTTTGATGGCAATCTATTATGGCATTACATAATCAATTCATGCCTAAAATTATGTCAAAGATTGTGATTGGCATAACAATAATCTTAGATTGAAAGAAATGATTACTAATTGGAATATCTATTATACAAAACTTGTTTGCGCATATTCCAGCTTGAGATTACATCTGCACTTGCAAGGCATTACCCAAACTTAAATATTGGAGATTGAGAAAAGCAACACAACTTTTGGATATAAAAGAGTGACTAGCACTCGTATGGAAGAGTGTATCACAAAATTAGTTTTTAATAATAATGGTTCCTATAGCAAGAAAATAAAATCTTTATTACAATTAATGCAATTGAAAGCAGGAAGCACGAAGAATAAATGTATGAGAAAAAAAGACAATATAGAAAATTAAATGTAGGACATACTGGTGACGACATCATTGTGCTCTTGGGTGACAATGGAAGTTAGTGCATACATGCAAGGCATGGCAAGAGATTGGGTAACAGCTTTGCCCTTAGCAATGTTTTTGGCCTACGCTTGCTTCTAAGAAGGTAAAGGTGCTCCCTTTTAGTTTTGAGCACTACCACTAGCTGAAGGAGGAATCAAAGCAAATGCCAGAGCTTGAGAGTTGACTGGAGTAGGATTTTGAGTGGTAAATTAGTGGTTGATCTTTACCCTATCCACAATCCAGACTACTCTGTAGTCCCAATAACGGCGATTTGTCATGCTGCAAATGTAGCACTGATTATCAAAATATTATCACTTTCCGTACGAATGCGGTCTTTGATAATGAGCTCCATGTCTTCCTAATTGAATCTAGATTTACATGAGCTAGTAGGCCTTTGGTCCATGAGGATGGTTGCTCTTGAATGGCTTGGATCTTGAAGTCAAGGGATGAGATCGCTTCTTGAGCTCCATCTATTTTTGATGGTGCTTAATCATTCTAGCTCCTTCCAAAAGCTTAGGAAAATAATCATGGTGTTGGGAAATTAGATGACTCTTAATCAATTCCTTTAGTCCTTTAAGAAATTGATTGTATCTAATCATCTCAGTACAGACTAAATTAGGAGCGAACCAGGACAACTTTTTGAACTCCATCTCATAAGTATTGATAGTCTGGCTCCATTGAGTAAGCTACATGAACTCATCATTGATTATTTAGTGGGTAGAAGGAGGAATAAATTCCTTGTAAAAGACTTCCTCAAGTTCTTCCCAAGGGATATCGTCAATGCGGACCTCCGAGAAATGAGCTTTGAGTTCACTGTCCCACCAATACTCTGCTTCCTCTTGAAGCAGATAGGTGGTGAGGTGAACGAATTTGCTCTCGGAATATTTAATACTAGCTAAGGTTTTCTTGATCACCTTTAACCAGTTGGCAGCTTCTATGTGAGAAGAGGAGCCATTAAATTTTGGAGGGTTTAATCATAAGAAAGTAAGAAGGAAAGTGTCCACCAAATGATTAGTAGTTAGTTGAAGAGTAATAGGGATTCTTGAAGGTGTTGGGATAGGAGTTTGTGGAGGAGTAGGAAATGGTTGAGGTGGGGTGCACATCGAAGCCATTCTTTCAGCAATATGAGTCAGCGCTTCCACCATCATCTCCATGAAAGTCTTTAGCTCAACCATAGGAGACGAAGTGGTGGAAGCAGCTTCTCTTGCCACCGAAGGAACATGAGTATCGGGTTTATGATAGATGCTAAGAAGAGTAAGGAGACACTATTTAGGAACAAGGAAAAGTAAAAATGAATATTATTATAACTTGAAAGATTTTAGAGGTACAATATGAAAGATACTAGAAAAATAACAATGAGATAAAAACTACTACAAAGGAAGCCAATGTAATCATCTACAAAACTTTGCATATAACATAATCTTAAAGTCTTGATAGTTCGGGGCACGGTGGAAGCGTCGGCTCTCTCAAACAAGTCTATCAAAAGCACAGTCCTACCACTCCTCAACGTAGTTGTCGAAGAGCTGGTCCATCACCCTGAAGCGGACGTGATCAGTGCAGTCGATTGCTTCAAATGTCTCAGTCACGTGGGATTACCATTTCCTTGCTAACTCGGGAATGTAGTCACCTCAGAACACTGACAATTTCAGGATCTTGTTTAGGGTGTCACCACTAGCCTGCGACACTCCCAAGTAAAGCGTATCGTAGTTCAGCCTATTATGATAATCCTCATCTCAATACTCAAAGAACAGTCTAGTATAGTATTTTTAAGTCAGACTTACAATCTGTCATTTGTGAGTCGATTAAGGTTCAAGTTAAGTTAGACTAATTATTGAAGTAGTGAGGCATTTATAAACTTATTGTGACATTCTTAAATGTTATTATTTTACTTATCTGGGTTGTTTGCTTTGGATAAGTGGATATTTTCTTAACTTAACTTACTCAACCTTGGCTCTGATACCAACTATAAAGCTCCTAGTATCGGACAAGGAACCCAATATAATACTAGGGTGTTATTATAGCACTTAACACTGTATTAGAAAGAAACTAATTCAATATTAAATGTTATATGGCCAAGAATCTTTATGCAGGTGTAAGTTAAGTAGTAAAAATATATAAGTAGAGAAAAATGCAATAAGTAAATGCATTCAATCCACTATCCAAATCAAGCAGGTAAAATAAAAGTAAATTTATCACAGAAATAAAGTAAAAATATCACAAAAATTAAGTTGTTACAAACTAAATTTAAATAAAAAGAAAGTAAATTCTCTCATCCTCACAAATACAGTAAATGAAAATGTGAAAGCATAATCTTCAAGTCTACTATCGTCCAGTATTAGGTCCAGCTCCACTATCTAGGTAGTGCTCCTATTTTACTGTATTTTGGTTTTCAAATACGAAAGGACATAGCTAAGAAAATAAAAATAAGTAGTTATACTAAAAAGTCTAAGTACATTTGAAGATTATGCTAATTTTTAATTAAAGTTTAGTTGGATATTATATATGTAATTTTATAATTAAAGACTAAAAGCGGAGCAAAAAGCAACAAAGTATGGGTAAAATAACTGTATAGAAGATAGTAAATAAGTAAAGAGTAGGAACTCACAAGTATGTTTGCTCTAGCTCGCAATAATAAGTAATGAAATATAGGCATCCTAATAAGGCTAAAAATTACTAATGTGCATATGAAAGCATATAATGAATACGTGAATATATTCGATAAATAATTATGCTAAGTAGAAGAAACTAAAGTAGTGAAGCATAAAATATAAGTAAAGCAACATACACTGCATAAAATGAGGCTATAAATAAAGAAAAATATAGTACAATAAGTAATAGCTGAACAGTAAAGTAAAGTAAGAAAAAGCTTAACCTCATGGGCTAAGTAGATACAGTCAAAGACTATGATAAGTAAGCATAGCTCAAAGGCTATGACAAGCTCTCACAATCAATAAGATTGTGATAACCCAATAGTTTAATTATTTATGTTATTTTAAGTTTTTTGTTATGCGAGCAAAGTTACAGAGTGAGTGAGGAGTTAAGTACATCTACCTAACTAAGAAAAGAAGCGGGTTCTCTAAGAAAAATAAACACTCATATTCCCCCTCTAGGATATATGAGGTCTCCTTATTACTCTAATTAGCCTGCCATGGCATCAACATATAAAACCCCTAAGTTTTATTTATGAATATTTTATTAAAGCAAAGCATCATTTCAAGAAATTTAAGTAATTATAAATTATGTGATATATAATATTATCTAACATTTAGTATCTAACTTAATTTTTGGAGCTAATTAAGCTCCAAATTGGCTTAGAGATATTAATCTTTAAGTAAATTGAAAGTAATATTATAAGTGATTTAAGTTTAAAAAATAATAAACTGATTTAGGTTTAATTAAGTGACAAAATAATTTATATGTGTAATAATGAAATATGATGGTAATCCTACACTAATCTTAAGCCACATAATCATTATTAGTTACTAGATTCAAGGCTTGATGATCAAATGGGGAAAGGTAACGGTTAAGGATCTACTACACTTAAAAAGGTGAAGGTTGAGGTTCACTATTATAGTTTATCTAAGGCAACTTGTAATTGAAGGGTTCTAGTGTATGGGAGAGGGAAATATTACAATCTACAAGTTCTAAGTTGCCTCATAGTTGTAGGTTACTAAAGCTTAAAAACAATCTAAATCACACTAAAAGCTAAGGAAAGTTAAAATAAAGATTTGAGAGTCTAAAATAGAGGTTTGAAGTAAAGGAAAAGATCACTAGGTTTACTTCTAAGTGTTAGCTAATAATCCTAATAGGTTCACATCCTACAAAGAGAAGTGTACTAAAGGCTAATTATATGTGACGATCGGGGAATCCAGTTCGAGAATTTTCAAAGAATAATTTATAATTAAAAATATACATAATAGTAATGAAAGTAGATAAATAAAAGTTTGTAATTATACATACAGAGCCATATACATATGTATTGCAAAAGTTTATTATTATAATAAGAGATTTAAATGAAAAGTTCTCTTCAGCTCACTTCTCAAAATTTAAGTTCTTTCTTTATATTCATGCAGATCTTCAAATGCTTAATTATCAAAACTTGAAAAATTATTAACAGTTGCCTGTCAGGCAGGAGTACGTAGACCAATTTTTTAAGAGTTACTTTCTAGCGTCCTATAATATGTATAAATCAATGTAAAAGCGTATGAATAACTTTGCATCACAAGTAAAAAAGGTAAATATTTTCCCAGAGAAATTAACTTTTGCCCTGCATGTTAGATTTGCATTCAATATATAAGAAAGCATGAAATAAATTTTTATTACAAGCGTTATGTAACATAAAGTCGAGTCTGGAGACCTCTGAGCCCAAAATGGGTAAACTCAAAGGCATAGCCTTTATGTAGCTTTCTCGCTACCCATCGATAGATTATTAGCCAATTCAGAACTAATGGTGTGTATTTCCTTTAGATTTTCCCACTTCTTAAAAGGGTTGGGTCCAACCTGATTTGACCTGAAACAAGAACGGACAGATGAATTGAGAGGAGGTCACCTAGGGCACACAATCACTCCCAAAATATGGCACCTCATATGGTGTACCACATACCAATGGAAAGCTCTATTCAAGGCCTTTCCAATGTTACCAAAATTGACATGATTGGAGCACATTAACATTGCAAAACATGATGCCCTAGAAATGGGTATACGAAAAAATAACAAATTTAGTGTTCATTCTTATCAATTGACATGAATTTAATCCTTCAATCAAGCTCGATTGAGTCTAATAGTGGCCTGATAGTGATATGTATGGATCTTAATAATTATTTAAAAAGTAAAGAAAAATAATCGAGAGGTAGAGGGGTACCTTTGATCGGGCGACGATAAGAAGAAGAAGTAGCTTTGATGATGGAGGTCTCCATTACTTGGAATGAGTTTGCTGTAGCCCTTTGAGATTTTCTATCAACATGCAGGAAAACAAATGCGGCCATTTGTGTCTAGATAAAAAAGGAGAAGGGTATGGGCTTGGATGAGGAGATAAGCTTGATCCAAAATAACATAAATAGGTGGTAGGCCCACCATTTAATGTATTACTTAATTATTTTAATAATTAGAATTATGTTAATTAAACGAGCCCCGAAAAATCCCAAAATTTCACCCCATGTTAATTTGGGGGTGAGAAACGCAACGGCGAAGTCAGATTTTAGTTTTGATATCATTTTAATTATTCTAATTTTGGGGTATTAAAATATTTGGGAAAATCTGACGACTTCCAAATATTTCCAAAACATCACCCATGGCTAATTCATGGGTGGTGAGAGCAATAGCAAAGTCTGACTTTCAATCTGAGGTCAAAATATTTATTTTATTTATCTGATTAATTAAAAATAATAAAATAACTAGTGAAGACCAAAAATGGAAAAAATATTAAATAAATTACCAAACATTTTCTAAAAAATAAGTTTAATAATAGCATAATTTTATTTTATCAATTTTTAATGGTAATTTGCTTAGACTGAAATTAGGATAAAAAAATAATTTAATATTGATATTTTATATTCTCTCCAACTTGAAAAGGATGTCGTCTTGACATCAATCTATATTTTTAGCAATATTGACAAGCTTGTGAATTTCTTACTAGAATATAGTTGAAGGTAAGATTTCTTTATGCTGGATTCTTCCTCTCATGTGGCTTCTTCCTTGCGACAATTTTTCCATTGAACTTTTAACATGGGTATGGACTTATTTCACAATTTTCATACATCTCGATCTAAAATATCTTCGGGTTCAATAACATAGCTGAGGTTTGGCTGCAAATTAATCTCTTCCACTTCAACTCTCATAGTTGGTTTTGACAAATATTTTCTTAGCGATGAGATATGGAATACATCATGCATTAGACTTAGGTATGATGGAAGCTTGATCTGATATGCTAATTGGCCAATTCTCTTCAAAACTTCAAAAGGCGATGTACCTTGGACATAACTTTCCAGAAACTCCAAATCTTGAAACTTTTTTTAAGCAAATTAACTCTCAGATATACAAAGTCTCCAACAAAAAATTCTACATGATGATGATAAGCATAAGAATATTGTTTATGTCTGTCTTGATCTTCTTTCATTCGATGTTGAATTAACTTAATTTTCTCTGTGGCTTGAAGAATTAAATCTGATTTAAACATCCTATTCTCTCCAACACTATTCCAAGTTACACCTTCTTCCATAAAGGGCTTCATAAGGAGTCATTACAATGCTAGCTAGAAAACTATTATTATAGGAAAATTTAATTAATGGAAGGTGATCATCCCAACGTCCTCCAAAGTCTAAGATACACAAGTGAAGAAGATCTTCTAGCATTTGGTTCACTATTTTAGTTTTCCCATCAGTTTGCGGATGAAATGATGTGCTGAAACAAAGTTGGGAACCAAGATCTTGCTGGACCATTTTCCAAAATCTGAAGGTGAAATGACTATCTTGATCATAAACAATAGTTTTTGGAATACCATGTAACTCCACTATTTCCTTAAGATATAATTTGGTTAGTTTATCCACTGAGTCTTTCTATCTGATGGGAAAGAAGCGTGCTGATTTTATAAGTCTATCTATAATTACTCAAATAGAATTATTATTTAATTTTGTGCAAGAAAACCCTAAAATTCATGGAAATATCTTCTCATTTCCATTAAGGAATTGCTAAAGGTTGTAGTAATCCTCTTGATTTTTGATGTTCAGCCTTAACAAAGTTACAAGCTTTGCACTTTGATATAAATTCTACTATACTCTTCTTCATTTCTGGCCACCAAAAATGAGACTTCATGTCTTAATACATCTTATTATTTTCTAAATGAATAGAATATCTGGAATGATGAGCTTCCCTTAATATTTTATCTTAACTCAAAATTATTAGGTATCCAAATTATAAATCCACACCAAATTTTTTGTTTGATCTAGGTTTAATTGTGGGTGTTTCCTTGCTTGAATAGATGTAGTTAAAGGGTTATATTCTTCATTATTCAATTACACTCTTTTAATTTCATCAATCAGTGAGCACTCTACAGTCATTTGGAATATCTCAACATTTGAAGGTAACACCACTTCTAACTAAAGATCTTCCATCTCTTTGAGTAAAATAGGATTAGAGGTTAGTACATGTAAATGAGAGGTTGCTTTTTGGCTCAACACATCTGCTATAACGTTTGCTTTTTTAGGGTGATAATGAATTGATAAATCATAATCGTTGATCAGCTCTAACCATTTCCACTGTCTTAAATTTATTTCTTTCTGAGTAAAGATGTATTTCAAACTTTGATGGTCAACAAAGATTTCATACCTTACTCCATATAATAGTGTCTCCAAATTTTAAGTGTAAGCAATATTACAGCCAACTCTAAATCATGAATTGGATAGTTTTTCTTATGAAATTTTAATTGTCTAGAGGCAAAGGCTATAATTTTTCTTTCTTGCATAATAATACAACCTAAACTAATCCAAGAAGCATCATTATAGATTTGATAATCCCTTACTTCTATTGGTAGGACAAGAACGGGAGTTGTTGTTAAATATTTCTTTAGCTTTTGAAACATTGTATCGCATGATGAGTCCCATCAATAAGGTACACCTTTTTTGTGTAAGACATGTGAGAGGGACTGTAATTTAGGAAAATTTATTAACAAATTTGTGGTAGTATCCTGCTAATCCCAAGAAACTACAAATTTCAATTACTGATGTAGGTTGATGCCAATTGTGAATTGTACTAACATTACTATGCTCAATAGATATTCCATCCTTACTGACCACATGCTCCAAAAAGGCTACTGAATGAAGCCAAAATTCACATTTTGAAAATTTGGCATACAAATGATGTTGTCTTAATAAACTTAAAATGGTCCTGAGATGTTCTTTATGTTCTTATGTGCTATTGGAATATATCAATATATCATCAATAAAAATGATGATAAATGAATCCAAGTAAGGCTTCATTATTTGATGCATCAAATCCATAAAGTAAGATGGAGTGTTGGTTAACCTAAAAAGCATCACTAAAAATTCATAAAGCCCATAATGCGTTCTAAAAGCAGATTTAGAAATATCCTCTTCTTTAATGTGAAGTTGATGACAGCCATACCTCAGATTAATTTTTGAAAATATTGAAGCCCCAGCTAACTGATCAAATAGATCATCAATTCTAGGCAAAGGGTATTTATTCTTGATGGTAACTTTATTTAGTTCTTGATAGTCAATGCATAGGCGCATGCTGCCTTCCTTCTTCTTTACAAATAAGACTGGGGCTCCCCATGGGGAACTAGTAGCTCTAATAAAGCTTTTTTCCGTTAACTCCTGAAGCTGAGTCTTAAGCGCTTCTAATTCCTTGAGTGTCATTATATAAGGTGCTTTGGATAAAGGGTTTGTCCCATGAATTAAACCAATACTAAATTCTACTTCTCTTTGTGGAGGTAAACCTAGAAGTTATTCTGGGAAAACATCCACATAATCTCTTACAATAAGAGTTTCTTCAAGATATGTAGATTTAGTTTTGGAGTTTGAGAGTAAGGTTAGAAATATATGGTTTCCTTTTCTAATAAGCTTTCTAACCTTATTAGCAGACATAAGGCTGATAACTGCACTTATTTGACCAACAAATATTACTTTCTTACCTTCATTATACAAATATACGCTCTTTTAAGCATAATCAATTAAGGCTTCATTTTGATTCAACCAATCCATCCCAAGAATAACATTAAAGGTTGTAATATGAATGACAGTGAGTTTAGCCTCCCAAGAAATTCCACTTATAACTAATTTGCATTTACAATAAAATTTTGTTTCCAATGAATCTTCTGATGGTCGATTAACTTTAAGTGCTGTTAAAAGTTGTTCTACTAGAAATGAATATTTCTAAACTAACTTTGATGTAATGAATGAGTGCGTAGCTCCATAATAAAAAAAAACTAAACAAGGGTGTTGAAATAATAAAATGGTACTTGTAACTACGTCGAATTTATCCCTGGCCTCTTCTTGAGATAAACTAAATATTCTAGCTTGGGATGGAGGATTCCTTGCACCACTAGAGGATACCACATTGCTTCCTCTATTTACTTGCGATCTACCTCGAATTTTTATTACTATTTTACCTTGGTTCAGGAGTTGGTATCCATTTATTGAATATGTAGCACGGCGGAAGTTTATGGGATGATTAGTCCTCCCACAATGATGACACTGGCCCACGCCTATAAACATTTATCTGTATTATGCACTCTACCACGGAACTTGCAAGTGTTGTTTATCCTCGGAGTTGATTTTCCAGAGTTGCTCTGAAAGTTGTGGAGTCTTCCTTGAGGCCTTAAGAATTGTTGTCTTTTAGGAGCAAACTGAGGAGGGAAACCTAGTCCTTTTCAAATTCTTGATGAATACTATTCTTTCTGGGCTTCCATAAGCTTTGTCTTTTCTACCAGTTGTGCAAAGTTTGAGATCTGAAGGGGTGTTAGAATGTGCTAAACGTTATTCCTTAATCTATTAAGGAATAAATGACACCTGACTTCCTTTGCAATCACCATCTCAGATGCAAAACTAGCCAGTCGAGTGAACTCTTCTTTGTATTCTGTGTCTAAATGGCTTCATTGCTTCAAATTTAGGAGTTCCTTCCTCGTTGTTTGCCTAGTAGACTGGGGTACATACTTATTTAGAAAATATTTTACAAACTCTGCCCAAGAAATAGCCTCTTTAGTCTAGCCTTGGAAGGTAGTAGTTTTTGAAGTCCTCCACCATTTTTCAACAGCTTCGTGAGTAAATAAGTTGCAAAGGCCACCTTTTGATCCTTAGTGCTTTTGGCACATTTGAACTCCTTCTTGATTCTCTAAATCCAATCCTCTGCTTGGTATAGAGTTGATTTCCCACTAAACCTAGGTGGATGGAGCTTAAGGAACACCTGCATGTCTTCATTTACTACTTTTTTCTAAGTCAATACGGGGCTTGGATTTTGAAAATGCTAGTTATTCATGAATTGGCTCATCATATTCATGAATCGAAGCATCTGATTTGCTACATTATTATCAAAAGGGTAAACTGCCTTAGTGTTGGGTGAGATGGTTTCATTATTGCTAGGAGTGTTTTGATGGACACCATCATCTTGGGATAAGGTATTGTTATTTTGATTATGACTCTCCATATCTTAAGGAATTAATTATTATTAATTTAATGCTACTATGCTCTCCAACTTAAAATTCAACCTAACTAAACTTTACCCTATTATTATGTTTTCAAATTTATATTTATATTTTTGGCTTTGATGAATTCTTTCTTAGATTTTCTCAAACTCTGCTCTGATACCAATCTGTGATGGTCAGAGAATCGAGTTTGAGAATTTCTAATGAATAATTCATAATTAAGGACATACATAATAGTAATGAAAGTAAATAAATGTAAGTCCATAATTATATATGCAGAGTTATACACATATGAATTACAAAAGTTTATTATTATAATAAAAGATTCAAATGAAGTGTTCTCTTCAGCTCACTTCTCAAAATTCAAGCTCTTTCTTTAAACTCAAGTAGATCTTCAAATGCTTAATTATCAAAACCTGAAAAATTATTAACAGTTGCCAGTCAGGCGGGATTACGCAAACCATTCTTATAAAAGTTACTATCTAGCATCCTATAATATGTATAAATTAATATATATGTGATATGAATAACTTTGCATCACAAGTAAGAAAAGATAAATATTTTTCAAGAGAAATTAACTTTTGCCCTTCATATTAGATTTGCATTTAATATTATATAAGAAAGCATGAATTAAATTTTCATCATAAGCGTTATGTAACATAAAGTTGAGTCTAGAGAACCCAGAGCCAAAATAGGTAAGCCCATAGGCATAGCCTTTAGGATGCTTTCTCGCTACCCGTCGGTAGCTTATTAGCTAATTTGGAACTGATGGTGTGCCTTTCTTTTAGATTTGCCTACTTTCTTGTGAAGACCCACTTAAGTAGTAATAAGTGAAACTCTTAAATATTGAGGCGCTTTTTCAAATAATGGTGGAGTTCCTGATAAGAACTCCAAAGTTAAGCGTGCTCAAGTGGGAGCACTCCTAGGATAGGTGACTTGCTGGGAAGTTATCTTCTAAGGGCAAAATTATGAGGCCTTTTTTGCCAAAGCGGACAATACCTTGGTGCTTAAGAGTTTGGGCTGTTACAAATGGTATCAGAGCAAATCATAGGGTGTCAAATAGGAGCTAAGTGCCATACAGGATAAAGTACCACTTCATGTGAGCAGCCTCTTGAACCCATGATGGTTAAGGTGCTACATGGTTATGGGTACCTCTTGCGCCTGTAGGGGTCACCTCTAGTCCTATCTACCCAATGGATGGTTTTTGGATCTGTGTGTGGATACTGATGAGGACGTCAGTTACTTAAGTTGGGGAGATTGTGAAGACCCACTTAAGTAGTATTAAGTGAAACTCTTAAACATTGAGGTGCCTTTTCAGATAACGGTGGAGTTCCTGATAAGAACTCCAAAGTTAAGCGTGCTCAGGTGGGAGCACTCCCATGATGGGTGATCTGCTGGGAAGTTATCTTTTGAGGGCAAAACCGTGAGGCCTTTCTGGCTAAAGCGGACCTTGGTGCTTAAGAGTTTGGGTTGTGGCTGTTACATTTCTAAAGGGCTAAATCCGTCCATATAACTCCTAGGAGCTGCCAATAAGCCCAAGCATTACAGATTCTCAGTGTTGCTTTCCATCCTTCAAAGACAAACGCCACATAATATGAAATATTTCATCCTTTTGTTACATGCCTCATGTTAATATTTTTTTTGTAATTTCATTAAGTGGTAAGCATATTAAAAACATAAATATTAATTTAAATGGAAATAAGTTCAAAATAGACATGCTGAAATAAAACTTACAAGTAGGTCTACGTACCTGACTGTTTTGATAAAATATAATAATTCACTTGTTTTGATCTGTCAAATATCAATTTAACTTATTAATTTAAAATTTTATAAGTTTAATAGGATTTATTATTCATTTGATTAAAATTATAAGTTTATGAGTGCTAAGTTTAGTAGTTTAAGCTTTTAAAGCAAAATAAAGGCCTAAACAACCTTAGGCTGAATTTAAACATTAAGTTTACCATTTATAAAGATAAAGAACAAATTTAAGTGATAAAAATCTACTTAATTTAATTTTTGGCCAAAATGACCAAAATGCCTCTCATTAAGGGTTCAAAAAGTGATTTTTAAGAATTAGGGTTCCAAATTAAATTCTATTAATGCCAAATATTTTCTTACTATCTAATATGAAGGTAGATACTAAAAACACCAAATTTGACCAAGTATTAAGGTTCATGAGCTCAAATTAGGATTTTTGCTATTAAGGGGTGATTAACAAAATTAATTTGGAAAACCTAAATTTTATAATATACTTAGGTTCTATTATGTCTAAAAGTTCTATAGAAACTAAGCTTGCTAAAATCAGAGATCAAATGATCAAGTTATGAGTAAAACAAAATTTGACCTAAAAGGGTACTCAAGGGTGGTAATTAAGAGAGGGTTCAAAACTTAACTTTTCCAAATGTGTCCAAATTGAGCAAACTTAGTTTTTATGGGTTCCCTATAGCACACAGAGTACAATAACAGTAAGTTTGATCAATTTGGACCATAAATGATTAATCTAGGCCCTAATTAGAGTTTAGAGTGATTAGTGGGTAATTAATTAAATGAATTGTAGAAAAATTATTTTGATTATGCTAATATGTTTTACTCTATTATGTGAGTGATCAAAAACTTAAATTTTGAAATTTGGATTATTAATGAGCTTAATATTCACTAATATATTTTTAGAGTGATTAGGCTAAATTAAAAAATCTACTCATTAAAATAGAACCTTTACATGCACATTAGTGTTCCATGCACTGAGTGATCATATAATTTGAAGCTAAATTGACTAAGTTATGAGCTAATCAATTTTTAGAGCTTAATGGAGGTTTAATTAGCCTAAAAAGGTCATTAGTTAAAATATTTATCAAACAGGAAAGTTAATACTACCAAAATGTTTATTGCATTTTTATTTAGCAAAATGAGATATAACTTTGCTATATTTGGATTTATGGTAACAAAGTTATGGGGATTTGAAGTTTGCTATTTAAATAAAATTAAATTTAATTTCCTGAAATTATTGTTCCTAAGGAAGAGTAATTCTGCACGCACACGGCATGCAGTTTGTACCCACCTGCGTGCATGTGGGCCACGTCGTGCGCACGAGGGCTGACCCGCGGGTCATGCCCGACTCGACCTAACCTGAAACGATGACGGGCGGATGAACTGAGAGGAGGTCACATAGGGCATGCAATTACTCCCAAAATATGGCACCTCACAGGGCGTACCACATACCAATGGAAAGCTCTCTTTGAGACCTTTCTAACGGTACCAAAATTGACATATTTGAAGCATGTTAACATTACAAAATATGATGCCCCAGCAATGGGTATACGAAAAATAATGAATTTATTGTTCATCCTTGTTAATTGAAATGAATTCGAGCCTTCAATCAAACTCTATTAAACTTGATGGTGGCTAGATAGTGACATGCAGATGTCTTACTATTTAATTGAAAAGTAAAGAAAAATAATCAAGAGGTAGAGGGGTACCTTCGATCAGGCGACAAGAAGAAAAAGAAGAAGAGAAAGCTTAGATGATGGATGTCTTCTTAGCTTGGAATGAATTTGCCTTAGCTCTTTAAGATTTCCTATCAACATGCAAGAAAATAAATACTGCTATTTGTGTCTAGATAAAGAAGGAGAAGGGTATGGGCTTGGATGAGGAATTAAGCTTGATCCAAAATAAAATAAATAGGTGGTAGGCCCCACCATTTAATTTATTACTTAATTATTTTTAATTATATTATTTAAATGAGCTTCAAAAAATCCCAACATTTCACACCTAAGTAATTTGGGATGAGAAACGCAACGACGAAGTCGGATTTTAGTTTCGAGATCAATTTATTTATTCTAATTTTTGAGGTATTTAAAATATATTAAAATATTCGGGAAAATCCGACGCTTCCAAATATTTCCAAAATATCACCCTAGTTAATTCGAGGGTGGTGAGCGCAATGGTAAAGTTAGATTTTTAATCTAAGATCAAAAATTTTATTTCATTTTTTTGATTAAATAAAAATAATAAAATAACCAAGGAAGAGCAAAAATGGATAATTTTCTAAATAAATTACCAAAACTTTTCTAAAAAATATGTTTAACAATCGTATAATTATATTTTATCAATTTTTATTGGTGATTTGCTTAGACTGAAATTAGGAAAAATAAAACCTATTGGATAAGTTAGCTACCACTTAGGAAGATAATTAATTTTAAGCTAAGGAATTGCTCCTACATTATCTCTCCTAATGTTGAGGCTTAAAACACAAGTTTACTAATCTAAGCAAGGCATCTAACTACTCTAATATAATCCAATTATCACAAAATAAAGTAGCATGAATGTTCAATTAAAGGGAAAAGCTTAATGTCCAAGGAATAAAGTGCCTAAACATGCAAGTTATTTCATAAGAAAAATCACATTTATGAAGGAAGGAGAGAGCCAAAAACCTAAGTTGACCAAATGATGTTCAAACATAATTATAATAGCAAATATAGATACCTCATAGCATGATGAGAAGAATGGCACTAAGTATGTTAAAATTGAAAAATGTTGAAGAATTAGGGTTTTCAAGACTCCTAATTGTGATTAAAAAATGATTAGGAAAATTAAGGTTCAAATCCTAAATTGAATTATACCGATGTTTTCATCTCATTTTTTTGAATAAAATGACATAATTTCATATAGATTGGATGTGTATATTTAAAGTTATAGCTAAATGAAGTTTGTAATATTAATTAATTTTTAAAAGCACACATAATCAATAAAACATTCCATTAAAATCACATTAACTGCCAGCACTGAAATCAAGCAGTATGGAAAATTAGGGCGTAGAAAACCACACCATCTGATGGCTGTCAGCACAAAGATTGGGGCAGCACAGACATTGAGACGACGCAGAAGACCACGTGCCGACCTTAGATATAGGGTCAACGCATTTCAACGCCAGGACACGCGCCAAAAATTACGTGATGGCACGATCCATCGGGTTGGACCGATCTGATTCAGAAAGATTGCTTGGACTTGTCGCAAGTTGGGAGTCCAGTCCATTTTCCCCATCAAGAACATACAGGATGCTGAGCTAGGGTTTCAGATCTTAGAAGTTCTCTGACTCTTCATGATTCGTCCCACACGTCGGCGTGCAGCCGACATCACGACCGACATGCCAAGCCCGAGAACCTTGCCCAACATCACTGGTAGCCCTAACCAAGTGATGCCCTAGGTCTCAAAGGGCGGACATTGTGGATGGCCGACAAATCAGGATCAAGTTGAGCTCTCTCGAGCTCAATTGACCCTATGGATTGATAGCCTGAGGTTCAGAATAAGGTTCAGAGATGGATTGGAAGATGAGCACAAACTATCGTGCTTAAATTAGGATGTACCTCTCTGATTTATCAGCTAGCAGAGGAAGAATTTGGGTTTGCAAGTTCAGCGGCCGATGATTCTCCGAGGCTCTGCCAAGCTCCCATATGGCTAGAGGATGAGGAGAGTGAGTGAAAATAAATGATGTACGAGTCAAGGAGGCCTTGAGGCCGTAGAAGGGACTCTTGGAGAAGGCGCAGGTATGATTCTGCCTGCGATTATGGCGCGGAGGGATGATGTACAGGAGATTGATCGTGGTCGTCGTATCTAGATCTTGATTCAATGGTCTGATTAGATGGGACAATTGCGCATCGTTGTATCTCCTTAAGTAATGATCGATGGCTCGGATCGATGCACACCACTATTCCGTTAGATGGGCTCCCGCTGCGGATCCCCACAGTTCAAATATTAGTCATTGGAATAATAATATAATTTTTAATTTAAATATAATATTTATTTAATTAATTTAACTCAATTAATTAATCAAAATTAAATAATTAAACGGACTCAAAAAATCACACTTACCTAATTAAGGGATGAGGAACTCGAAAATATAATCAGATTTTTTATCAAAAGTCAATTTAATTATCCTAATTTTTAAGTTATTAGATATTATTAAAATATTCGGAGAAAATTTGACGACTTCCAAACATTCCAATATACCACCCCTAACTAATTTGGGAATCAAAAGTCCAATGGAGAACTCCGATTTTGATTCTTCGGTCAAATAAAATAGGAATTCTTAGAATTATCAAAATAATTACAAATATTTGTCAATCACAAATGATCTCCAAATTATATCAAATTTGAGATGAAAGCTCCTAATATTATTATAAAAGTACTCAAAGTGAAATGGAGCTAATTAGGCTTCCCAATAATGGATAATAACACTAGGGTTGTTACAGCCCGTGACCTGTGCGGCACTGCCTCATGCCCTACACACGGGTGCTCTGTATGCGTGCGGAAGCTGCCCACGATCAAGTTCTTGCGTGTGTGCGCTCAGGTGATTAAGGAATAATTAAATTAATTAATTCATATTATTAAATTCTTAATATATTTTTATTTATAAGTTAAAATATAGTAATGTTATATCTTAAAGGGATCAGAAAAATGTGAGGAATATTATGGTGAAATTAATTTTGAAGTTTGATTAATGTTCTTACAAATGACATTTTGGAATCATAATTAACTTATGTCAAAACCCTAATTTGGTCCAATTAGCTCTGAATTGTTCATACTCACTGTCATTGTACTTATTATGCTATAGTGAATATAATTACACTGATTTTACCTAGATTAGACATCAAATGTAAGAATTTATTTTTAGGTGCGGCTATTATTGGTGTTGTTAGGGGCGTAATGAGTATATGAATACATGGAAGAACAGGAGAAATTGATTTTAAAGCCACACTTTATAAACAGAAAAATATGGAATTGGAGGAGAAGAAAGTTAAGGGGAAGGTCTCAACCAGATAAAATTGATCTAAAGAATCGTAAGTTAACTGATAAAAAATCTGAATGTAGCCAAAGCACCTCATCTGGAGGAGATGGTAAGGAGAAAATGGGTAAGAAAAAGAAAACTAGAAGGGGAATGAGGAAGAAAAAGGGAACATCTTTCCCCAATTTTGATGAAAAGGGTGGGGAGAAATAACTGGGGAAGTCATGAGTTTGAGCACAACCAATGTTAGTGCTCACTCGTGCACTTCAAAATTTTGGAAAAGGAATCCCCAAAATAAATCAATCCCTTAAACTCTTAAACTAGTCAGGCTGACAACACTAAACCAAACGCTTTTTGGGAAGCAACCCAATAGTTTTTATTTTCTTTAGTTTAAATTAGTTAGTTTAAAAAACTAAAAACTTAAGTAAATAAACAACCTCATCTTTAACTGAGAATTCTGGAAAATTGGTCAAAATTTATGGGAAAAACTTCTTTTGCAGGCGCTACAACGGATTTCGCCGCTATGGCGCGCTGCAACGGATTTCGTTTAAGAGCTAATTTCTTCTAGAATCCTTTTTATAAATACTAGAGAAGGGATTATTTTCATACTACTTGTGCTGGAATCTTTTCAGCCACATTACTTTCAATATTCTCAAGAAAAAAAAAACCTTTTCCTCTAGAATGGCACCACAAAAGAAGAGTGTCGCAAGCAAGAAAGCAGTTGCCTCAACATATGGAGGCGCATTCAACAAAAAACATTTTTCTTTGATGGAGGCCAAACAACGATATGTTCAGATCATGTCACAACGGAAGCTCATCCCAGAGAGGAGATTCAAACTCCCATATCCAGTTTACTTTGGAAATATCCAAGATCGAGGGTGGCACAAGCTAGTCTATCTGCAGACTGACTCATATCCTCATTAGTACACGAAGTCTACGCCAATGCGATTAATACGATTGAGCAGAAAATTTTTGTGCAGGGAAGGCTTTGGCATTCGGGCTTGAACAAATCAAGCAGTTCTACGAGCTTAAGGTGGTAGAGGAGTGCTCCTACCAGGCCTTGCTGAATTCTGAATATGACCCTGCAACAATTGCGAGCACCCTCACCCATGATGATGCGGGCTGAAGAGGGAACTTGGCCAACATTCTATGAGCCCCTCTTAGGGACTCATGTAATGCTTGGCACATTCTCATTTCTAGCATCATAATGCCATCTAGGCATTAAATTGAGGTGACTAGGTCACAGGCACTACTCATATGTGCTATTGAATGACTTGGAGAAATCCACATCTCTTAGATAATTCTTTAGCAGCTCTGGAACGCCCTAACCGGGTCCTGCGCCACACTCTTCAATTCACTCATATCTGGGATATGCCTTGCCTAAGGGTTCAATATATCATCCAGTGACTTAGCTATTCCTCCCAGAGTTCCTCTTACCTGCAACAACTTAAATGCCCACTTCCATGATGGTAATAGGAGCAAAAAGAGAAAGTGAGAAGAAGGCAAGCCTTCTTCTTCCTCTGGTCACGCTTCATCATTTAATTAGTTGCAAAATTGAATGGAATGAATGCATGCCTATCAAGTACAGATGGGGAAATTCATGGGAGCGAACATGCGGTTTTGCAAAGCCAAACTGTCTCGTCAGCGCCAGTTCCAAACTAACTTTCATGCAGCTCTGGGAACTATGTTCTCAAATTGGAGCTTGCATGGTGGGCCGGGCGATGTTGTCCTGCCGCAACCCCTAGCTGGTGACCATGTTCTAGACACTCTATGGCCAGAAGACTTTGAGTACAAAGAAGATGAGGATGAAGAAGATGAGGAAAATGAATGAAAAAGTTGTAGTAGTTTTTTTTTGTTTTTGTATTTTCTTTTTGTTATTTTTCTTTTATCTTTATTTTTGTACTTTTTGATTTTACTTTAATGAATCTTGCAATTTCATTACCCCTATAATTCTGTGAAAAATTAAACTGATTAGATCATAAATTTTTTTGAAAACGTTAATGTTATGGATTTAAGGATAAATTAACTTGTGAAAATTTTATCGTGATAATTTGCTTAAACAACTTGTCATCAAACTAAAGGCCAACCCTAAGAATGTTCAATACCAAGTGTTATTCTTCCAAGATTACTTTAAGTCTCCAATAAATCCAAATAAATGATGCTTTAAATCTAAGCATGGGGGTGTGGATCTATGGAACTTGACTAAGAATGGCAAGAAAAGGTGAACCTAAAAGTGTGCTAGGTTTCTATAAAATTTCATGATCACAATGAACCTAGATAGGAATGAAGAAAAATATCTCTTCCTTGAGCTGAACAAAATAATAAGAAAAAAATCATGGATGAAGAACAACAAGATGAAGAAAAGTATCTCTCCTTAATATTGAATTATTCATTGTGATTTATAAGAAGAAGCACATATAGCAAAAAAAAAAAAACTTTAATTCACCAATTTTGGCCTATCCTAGTTATGAATTCCTAAAATTTCCTCCCCGGTACTTAAGAAGAAAGCATCATGAATTAGGAAAATAGAGACTAGAAAGGAAAATAGGAAGGAAAACATGAGTTCGGGACTTATTAGAAGCTGAATTTTTCTAATCACATTGTTAAGCAAATCATAAAATGATAAAACACTTCACACCTTATTAATATTGAATTTCATAACAATAAAAATTAGAAAAATCTAATGTTTGAGCTTACTCGAGGACAAACAAGAAATTAAGTGTGAGGGTATGATAAATCCAAGATTTATAGTAAAATAAGAGAGCAAATACAAATATTTTTATGCTTAAATTGTCTACTTTGAGTGGTTTTTCACCAATTTCAGGGGAAAAAGAGGAGATGAGCTAAATCTGGGAAAATTAGAAAACATGGAAGAAAACCATTATAACGCGCGTAAGCGGGCTCAACCTGAGGGATCGGCGCTACCGCACGCCGTAGCGGGCACAAACCTGAGAGCTCGGCACTACCGCACACAGCAATGGAACTCGCTGAACTTAGACTTAGCAGAACTCCTAAAGGACCTCGCTACTGTGTGCCACATCGGGCTCAACCCGAGAGCTTGGTGCTACCGTGCATCGCAGCGAACTCAAACTAAGAGCTCGGTGCTACCGCACGCCGCAGGGAAACAACAGGACCAAGACTAATGAAAGGAAATTCAAGGCATCTCGCTATTGTGTGCTGCACTGGCACGAACCTGAGAGCTTGGCGCTATCGTGCGCCGTAGAGAGCACACACCCAAGAGCTCAGTGCTAATGCGCGTCGCAGCAGGCATTCACTTAGCTAGATTTTGAAGCAAAACTGTTGCAATACGCCATAGTGCCCGATGTAATTTTAGCCAAAAATGAGCATTAAAAGTAGTATATGGAAGGCCAAAATTCTTAAATCTTTTGCCTTCCCATAGCAACCATTAACTCAAATTCAATTAATTATCCTCCTTTACAAGAGAACAAAGGAATATTCAATTTAATTAATTAAATTCTTGAGGAGATGAAAGGTTGGCTGAAGTAATGAAATACTCTTTGCTCAGCATCTATAAAACCAAGAAGAAATACTATGGGAGGGTTGTTCCCCTCTTTGACAATCCCAATTTAAAAATTTTGAAGCCATATAAGGAGAGAAAGGAGGACCCTTTCCAAAGAAGGAGAAGGTGACCATCCAAAGGAAGCAGAAAGAACATTCGAGGAGTAGGAAGGAATGCGAGTTGGAGAGCAAGGCCAAAATTAGGAGAATGCAAAAATGTTGTTCCTAGTATTTTTCCTTTATCTCATCTCCATTTCCTTACTGTATAACTATGCAAATGTTTATTTCCTTGTATTTTATTTTCTGTGTTTCACTTGTGATGGAAGGATAAACCCTCCTTAGAGAGGGTTGGGGCTATGTCATATAATCATTATGAGATGAAATGGTATTTGTACTAAAATTCTTAATGAATAAAATCTTTATTATTTTATGGTTTATATATGAATCTTGTTTGAATGCATGCCATGTAAATGAATGTTTTATTTAAATTAAATGGTTATTAACAAAGAAAATATCAAGCCAATTAATTATATTAAATTTAGGGAAATGCACATAAAGGTTCTCATCATGAAAATATATTCGCTGTGCAAGAATTCTCGGTGTAAGCACCCTAAGGTTTATATGTAACTTAACTCTCTTAGAGCTCTATAGCTCACCAATTGGTGTAAAGCTGGGAATATGTGCATTAGTGCTTAGAGCCCAATGACAAGATCTTGAGCCTGAGCATTTACATGAATATCTTAAACCCTCTTTATTTTTTTGATAAAATGAGAATAATCTATGAAAACTACAAAGATCATGCACATTTGATGGAGTTGGATATTCTTGATAGTCTTTATTTTCTCATAATCAACAAAATATTCCTTACAAGATACAATGAATCCAAGAAGATCACTGATGAACTTATAAAGGAATACTTCTCCAAATGGAAATATAATTTTTCTTGTTAATAACTTCACAAACGTCGCCTTAAATATGTTACATGATCACTCTTAGTCCAACTAAAAATCAAATATCATCAAAATGAACCCTTAAAATCTTCCAATAAAGGGATGTAAGATGTGATTTATTACTCGCATATAGGCACTATGCGCATTGGTTAAGCTAAAGGTATTATCAACCAACTATATAATACATCTTTTTTATTAAAGGTCATTTTCCATTGATCTCCTTCTTTTATATAAATTTATTACTCACTTATTGAATTGAAAATCTTATTCATGGAACTTGTGTTATATATTTATGGTGAACAGTCGTCGAAAGGAAAATAAAGACAAACATGTACATGTAGGGTTGCCTAGCAACCCATAGTGAAATAAAAAAGGATCTAGGCTTTTAAAAAGTATAAAAGATAAAGAGGAAAGACTCGTCATATTTCAAATGAATAATCAAACTATTAACTGTTAATTATAAATGTAACGCCCCGTCCCGTCGCCGCGCGCAAATGAGTTAATTATTAAATAATTGGCGGCGGAACGGTGCGTTGCTCGGGAAATACTGCTGAACCTTCTCTAATATCTACTAACTGAATTGTTGAATCTCAACCCCAAAGGAGAGCTGAGAACTAATCTTTAAGAAAAGTGTAAATTCCTTATCTTAAGTATTAGATAGAATACTTATGTACATTAAATTATGAGTGGGTTGAAATAAGAATCCAATATACATGAGTGTTAGCATTTCATATATGCTGATCATGACACAATACTAAGTATAAGTAGTAGTAAGTACAAAGTGTGAAAGATAAAAATCATTCATCTATATCATTTATCACAGAAGCTAAGTAAGGCATTCATGTTAGAAAGGAAAGAAAATGCATCTAGAGTTTAATTATTATAGATTGTTTGCTTAACTAAAATAATAGTAAAAGTGTCTCTCACTTGAACTAAAAAAAAAAGCTAAAGCAAAAAAGTAAGTGCTAATATTGAGTACACTAATGCTTCATGAACTCCTCCTGTATCTCCTCTGAAGCCTCCTGATCTTTCCCCACAAGCTGCTCTGGATCTGGCAAATTGCTGGATCCCAAAAGTATCACATGTTAGATAATAAGTCTAATATATTGAAAGCTACTATAAGCAGTTATAGTTATCTAAGGTTTAATATTTAAGCAATTAAATAAAACTGTAGAAAAAGACACTAAAATAGTTAAAAAGTCTAAAAGTAACACAAAACTAAAAGTAAAATAAATAGGGGCAGAAAACTGAGAAATGAAATTAAAAAGCAGTAACAAAATTAAAATTGAATTAATACTGAGATAAAATTATGTTGTATACCACTGAATATATGTATAAGCTTTTGAATATGCCATAGAACTGTAAGCACAAGTATGCCAGACTAGAAGTCACATGACATCCCATAGAATCTTAGGTGAGCAAATGCTCTGTTAATCGATCCTATGTGAGCACATTGCTCCGCTAATAGATCTTAGGTGAGCACATTGCTCTGCTGATGCTAATATGACTTGTGCATTTTATGATATGCCAATGCTTTAATAATTATATGCTTTAAATTATTAAAATCTAGAAAATCCAATAAAACTAAGTAATAAATCCATATATCTTTACTGTTCAAAATTCGTCTAAATGAATTCTTACTTCTATCTTAATCTTACTAAATTCATAGTTCATACTGTAATTATACCCTAAATCATCACATGGAGAGGTTGCATACGCATAATTTAGCATGTTCTAGAAAGGGTGACTTTAACACTTAGTTTGTTTAACTATACTTATAGATACGTACAAAGATAAGGGACATAATCCTTTTACAGTTTATTCTCTCAAACTAAATTGTTAAATCCCCAACTTATAAACCTAACTTAAAGTATCCTAAGAAAGGTAATTTGAAATACTTAGTTTGTTTAAATGTACTTATCGATATGCATAAAGATAAGGGACATAATCATTTTACAGCTTATTCTCTCAAACTAAGTTGTTCCATCTCTACTTATAATACACTTTAGACTTGGGATGTTTATCCTGAACTGAACTGTACTTATCCAGTTACCTAGGATAAGATCGAGAGTCTATAGTTCTATCCAGGGTAAATCAACAAATTCCATTTTATGATGAATAATTCAACTCTATGGATATGCACTATCATCTCCTTATTTTAATACTACTATTTATCATTCTAATAAAGCTATTAATAATTCAAAGAATACAAACAAATGAATATACACTCCATTGTGGTGAGTCTTACACAAATGTTCCAAGGTTATGATATGAAAGTCACTCAACTTAGAATATTACCACAAGGGGTAATCTCAATCTAAAATCTTTAGGTTATTCTACCACAATATTTTAGGATCATCACATAAGGTTTTTAAGATACATCTAATCTTCTACCTCAAAATAAGATAATTAAGCCTTTTCTACCTCAAGATTTAGCCTACTTAAGGGTCTAGCATATACTTGATTCAAAGTTATCTTTATATTTTAAAGATCTAATGCAACAATCATTTTACTTAAGTGATAAACTAATATTTAAGACATGTAAGATTCAAGTTCAATCACATGGTTTAGATGACAAAAATCAAGTATGCAATTCTCCTATATCATAGCTTAATAATGCATATTGATTGAGGGTAAAATCACACTATTTATTAAGAATTGATCATTTGCAAATCAAACATGTCTTATTAAGGTTAATTCATGCTAACTGTCTTGATAAGGAGAAAATCCAAGATCATAAGATTAAGTTAAGATTATAAATCACATGAATTATTATAAGGTTTAAAAACTTATGGTTTACTAGTCTATAATCAAATATCAAATCAATAAGAGTTAAATAATTTCATGTAGATTATTAAATGTCAAATCAAAAAGTTTAATTTAGATTAACTTTCCTTTGAGTCTAATTAAGGTAGATTAAGGTTGAAATCAATGTTGACTTAATAAATCTAGATCACATGATAAATTAACAATACTAATTAGAAAATAATTGTTAACCTTCACTAATTATGATCAAAAATACTTAATACTTAATTAACACTTATCAAAAATTTAGAATTTAAATCGAATTGAACAAATTAATTTCTAAGCATCCTAATAACTTATTAAAATGTTTCAAGCATAATGTTCCATATTTCAAGCAACAAAATAATTCATTTAACATGGTTATCTTAGGTTTTAAGAAATAATAATAGTTACAAGTGCAAGTTTACCATACAAGCATATGTTCAAAAAGTTTAAACATCCTAAGCATGGAGTTCGCATTTAAAAATCACCTTTATAATTATCCAATGCATGATTGATTTTGCTTCATTTTTGTATTATTAGGGTTCTTGAGTCATCAAAGTATCACAAATAAAAAGTGTGGGCAAAATTGGGCAGTTATGCGCGCTACGGCGCGCTATAGCACTTACCTAGCTAAGAGACAGGCGCTATGGCATGCTGTGGCATGTCATTGTGCTGTGGCACGTGCAGAGCTTTCAGGCACTATGGCGTGCTATGATGGATTTCAGTGCTATAGTGCACTGTAGCGCCCTCCTGGCCGAGAGCCAGGTGCTACGGTGCCAAATATCTTGAGGCGCGGGTGCTGTGGTGCGCTGTAATGCTTACAAGGAAGCTAACCATACTAAGTGAAGATCATCACTTAATAAAGAAGGTAACCAAGGAAAGGGTACCAAGATTCAACTAAATTAAATGTAACTTTAAAGGATTAAAGGTTAACTCCTAAGTCATAACATATGACTTTGCACTTAGGTATTCTAAGGCTAAAGCAAACTGCTAGTTAGCATGTAATATTATATACTAAGCATAAACTAGCTAAGGATCAAGAATCCTAAAGGTTATACACTTAAGTGACACTCATCACTTAAGGAAGCTTAACTAGTTAAGTCAATATAAGACTTAACTAAGGCTAAAGGATAACTAACACTTCTAATTCAATGAATTAGAATCTAGAGGCTTTACATTAAAGACCTAAGGTTCTTTGACCAATTAAACAATAAGGATCTAAGCTAGAGGACTAGCTAAAGCACCATTATTAGACTAAGTCTAATAATGAAACCAAGGAATTGGCTACTATGCTCTATACATGAAATTACACTTAAATGCCATCTCCATTTAACTATGTGTAATCTCACCCAAAGGAGGGATTAGAATGAACTAATAATAGAATTAATCCATTCTAAGGCTTCTACCACTAATGAGATATTTATTTCTTGCTAAAGGATTCTCCAAAGGCAACAAGGGTAAATACCCAATTTAGATACATAACCTTAAAAGGCATTGGAAAAGCAAAAGCATCAAGTCACATAATGTGACTTAACAATAAAAGGTTCTAAAGGTTACTAAAGACTACCCACACAAGCTATAAAATATGACTTAATCAGGGTTAGGGGTTCACTTAATCCAATTAGATAAGTATTAGGAAGCTTAAGGAAATATTGAGGCTACAACCATAAATAATAATTCATGACTTATGCTAAAATTTTAAGGCTATACTAAGCTAATCAAATTAATTACAAAAATTTAAGTCGTAATGAGCAACTAGAGACTCTAAATGAGACATTTGGGTAATTAAAAGCCGCTACCTAACATGTCAATTGGATAAGAGAAGAAATTCATATTTAAAAATGTGGTGCCCTGCCCCTATGAAGAAGAAGGGGGTGGTCGTCACTTGGCAGAACCCTCACTTATCACTAGATTAGGGTATGACCCGCAATCCACTAACATGGGAAGGATCTGCCCTTAAGTAAAGAGCATCCGAATCATTCACTAAATACATACATATCATTTAGAGTGTAGAAGCAAATAAATAAATGAATTCACATCCATTATACCATAATGCATAAACAAGAAAACAAGCAACTCATAATAAAGTAATGCAGTGAAAATAAAATACACAGGGTACCTATATTATTATAGCATTTTAATAAGTTTAACTGAAAGGAAAGTAAGCTCTCATCCTCACAAGCAGATAAATAAAAAACTAGAGATCTTCAACAGTAGGGGCACTATTGTAACAACCCAGGTTGTTACTTAAGTTACTTAAGACTAATCCAAGTCTTAATTATATTTCTAGTTCGTTAACTATGTCATTTAAGACTCACCTTAAAAATTTAGGTCAAGCCTGAAGTCAAATAGATCAAAATCTGATTTTTGGAAAATTCCAAAACCCTAGAAATTGACTTTTTATTTTGACCTCATATTGAAAATCTGACTTCGCCATTACGTTCACCACCCCAAAATTAGCTAGGAGTGAAGTTTTGGAGGCATTTGGAAGTCGTTAGATTTTCATCGAATATTTTAAAATTATTTAAATACACCGAAAAAAATCAAATAATTAAATACTCGTCGAATCAAAAATCTGAGTGCATCGTTGTGTTCCTCACCCCTCAATTAGCTATGGGTCATATATTGGAAAATTTTGGAATGCAGTTAATTAATTAATTTTGATTAATGAAATTTAATTAAATTTTTATAATATTAATATTATTTAAAAAGTAATTACGGCATCATTCGCTATTTAAACCCTGTCGTTACTTAAGCCTCATGCCGTCACCTCATTTCTGATCCAGCTGTCTGATTGAGGCGAATCATCCACGCCGTCTGATCGAGCGATCAGACGGCTGAGGATCATCGTTCTCACGACCCTCTCACGCGGCAGAAGTCTCGACGCGCGTCATCCAGCGGCAATGCCAGGCGTCCTTCCACCGCTTCAAAGCTTGATGTAATCCCCAATATATTTTCTTATCTAAAGCATTAAATCCTGCATTCTCTGGTTGAACCTAATATCTGAGCTCGGCACACTGAAATCTTCCTCTCAGCACTCAAAGGCACGCATATCAAAACCTTCAGGTACCTCCAATTTCCTATCTTTTGATTTCAATTTTCAATTTGATTATATAAATGATAAATACCATTATCTATGAATCATTTAAGCGTATCTAAACTCGATCAGACCATTTACGCAAACCCATCAATGGGTATTTCCGTTTGCCATTATTTTCGCACAAAGAGGACTACTTAGGGTTTGAATTTTTGCCGTGATCGAGGTCTTCTCTGCTGCTGTTTCACACACCGTAGGAAGGCTCAGGTCACCCTCCAGGTGTTGTCGTGCGGGCTAGCCACCGGCGTGGCCCGTTCGACTCTGAAATCTCGTGCTCTAGCCTCCTCTGGTCCGCGACTGAATGAAGATGAAGGAGCCCGATAAAAAATTTCGGGTCTCGCTTGGCCCGGGCGCAGTTGCTTGGCCTGAAAGCGCTGCACCTTCCACGTGTCCCTGTCGTTTAAGTTGCAGGACCCGCTTTCCATTTAAAAAGCCATTTAATTAAGAATAAATATTAAAATGTTATAATTAATTAAATCAAATAAAACACAAACATTCAATCATCCATAACTTTAGATCCACCCATCCAATTATAACAAATTAATATATCATTGGAATAAGAAAATTATGAGAAATTTATTGGCATTGTCAAAAGTTTATTTAGAGCCATATTTAACATAATGACATTTAGAATCCCTAAATTAACCCTAATTGACACAAAACTTCAACTAGCCATAACTTTGTGTGCACTAATCCAAACCTATTGAATATATGGGTCTTAAAATATTCAAAAAACCCTAAGAAATATTTTAGTAATATTAACTTTGCTGTTTGGATTAGATTTAGACTAATCACATTATGACCTAACCCTAATTAGGCCAATTAACCCTAGAACTTCAATTGACCATAAGTTGGTCAATTGAGCTCCAAATTAAGTAATCCAAATATCCATTTAGATCAAAAAATAACTAATTTACAATAATATACAAAAATATTTAGGATCCAATAATTAGATTTGCTAATCAACCCTAATTACTCTAAACTTGATTAGTGAATATTAGCAAATCTAATGAACCAAATTAAACAATTTAAGTTTCAGAGAACTCCTTGAGTATATTAGAACTTAATTATGTGGTTGTATTAGCAATTTGGTGATTAATTTCACTAATCACTCACTAATCACCCTAAACCCTAATTAGGCCATAACTTAGCCAATTAGAGTTCAAATTGAGCCCACAACTAATCAATAAAATTAGTGGATCAATTGTGAATCATAGCCACTGATTTTGCTTAAATTTGGACATCAATTGGAGAAGTTAGAAAATTTTGATCTTGATTAAGAACCCTTAATTATCATTTAAATCCTAGAACTTGAATTGGCTATAACTTAACCAATACATATCAGAATTTAATGATTATAGGTTCTATGGAAAGCTTAGAGCTTAACCCTTAATAAATTGACAAAAAATTTAGATCTAATTAAAATAAAATTACCAATTTACCCTTATAGGTCTAATTCCTCAATTTGATCTTATAAGGCTTAATACTAAACCAAAAATAATGAACTTATTGTCTAAACTCATATTAGACAGTAAGTAATCATTCCACTTTATTAAAATCTAGAATTAAGCTCTAATTCATAAAGATGAATCTTAGACCCTTAAGTAAGGGCGAAATAGTCATTTTGCCCAAAATTAGGGTTTAATGAATTTAAGACCTGATTTCATCTCTAAATCATAATATATAGTAATTAAAATAATTTAGGCTTTGATTTAGATAATTCTATGTCTCAAATTAGAAATTTAATGAAAACCCTAAGTTAAGTCTTAAGTAAAACTTAAGTGAATTATGAAAGATCTTCCTTTCCTTTGAACTTCTTAGATCATCCTTTAGGTCTTATAACTTTAGTTAGGATATGTGTCTGAGTGATATTCTTAGATTTAAGAACTTTAAATTCCTAAGATTAGGAATAGATCTTAGGCTAGAATACATCTAATGAGTAAAGTGGGTTACTCATTAAAGTGAAACCTTGATCTTACTAGTTTATTAGATTTTTCATAGTTTATTAAACGATTATTTGATCTTTTAATCTTAGAATTAGATTTAGAAAATCTATCCTATTGAATTTGACTTAATTCAATGGGATTTACCTTAACACTTAATCAGTAAGATGGGATTAAACCTTAGTCCTTAAGATGACCCTGTGATTAAGTAATTGAACTTCATTCTTTGGAGTTTGATTCTTAATCCTTCAAGTCTTGATTTGGCTAATCAAGGTTTGATTTGGGATTTATAAAATAATAACTTAGGATAATTAATTTAATTATTTTAACCTTTTAGATGACATTGATTCATTTATAATTAGGAAGTAGCTAATCCTACTTATGTTCAACTTGTAGGTTCATGATTCTATGTTACAGACAGTGTAAGAATTGAGGATTTTGAATTTTATGTAACTTAGAGTAGATAGAATAATTAAATTAGAAAATAGGTGATAACATAAAGTTTGTGTAGTGCTATTTATTTCCTTGATTTGAATTGTTATGCTTCCCTTGTTGTTTGAGCCTTTTATACTTTTAGACATACTTAACATTAATACTTGATACATACTTTATAATATACTTTGAATTTTATTCACATATCATATGCATAATCTTAAAAGAAACATTACTAAACAACATTATAAATGTGATTTATATTTTACTCAGCCTGTCATTCAGTATAACTTTACTTTAAAATAGCTTTTGCCTAGGGAATTTCCCCTATAGTATGTTACTTTGGCATTGGGATATTTCTCCTATATGCTCTTTAGATACTTTGTGGATTTTACTTTAGTATCTGGGATGTTTCTCCTAGATACCTCTTTGGTGGATATTACTTTAATCTGGGATATTTCTCCTAGATTATTAGATGGACTTTACTTTTTGGCAGACTAAGTAAGAGTATCTCACACATACAGTACTTTAATCTACACTACTTACATTTACTTTTCAGTCTCTTTATAGTTACTTTACATGTCTTCTTTACACTTCAGACTTACTTTACCATTTCAGCATATTTTTCTTTCTTTCATATTTTTTATTTTCTGCAGTTCCTTTACATTTCAGAACTTTTTGTATGTCAGCCATTTTACTTACATGAGAGCATGTTAGGATGCTAGTCCTTATATTTTCAGTACAGTACTTTTACTTATACTATAATTGGCATGTTAGTTTGATCGTATTCCTTAGGACTTTTCTTTGTACTTAGTAGATTTGCACTTGTACTTTACTTACCATATATTACAGCCTGAGTTGAGGTATGTTTCTACCTCAAAACTTGTTCTTCATTTCTTTGTTGCTTTACCACTATGATGTGCTTACATTACAATTGTTATATCATTAAAATACATTAAAATTTATTACCTTAAAATGTACTTAGACGTATTTGTCTAACTAGAATTTTCTTTTGTTGGCTGGGGTTCTACCATTATGATACCGATAATGGTAGATTCTGAGCTTTTTGAGGAAATTGAGCCTATAGAGGAGCAGATCCAGGAGGAGGTCCAGACTACTGAGGGACCTTAATCTACTTACTAGATTACTTTACTTTTACTCTGTAAGGATGAGAGCATTTTACGATTACAGTTCTTTAAACTTTAAATATTTGTAATAATACAGGACTAAATTGTGCTTTACTTTCTTGCATTGTACATATTCTGAGCTCGATGTCTTTACTTTATAGTATGGATGATTACTTCAGTTTGTACATTTCTTCCGCACTCTGATACTCATTAAGTGATTGTTAATTTTTATCTTATTATGAAAAGTACATCTTTTTCTTAAGATTGGATTGGAGTCTTAAATTCCAATCTAATGTTAAGTATGAGATGTGCTTAGTGACGACCACTCCTTAATCCTTATAATTAGAAGGGGCGGCCGCCACATCTATTCCTCTTGAACTAGATCCACTCCTGGCTCAACCTCAAATAGCTCAAGATTTGCCATTGCCGATTTCACAATAACAAGGACCCAGCCAAAAGAAAAAAAAATCTCATAAGATATATTATCTAAGTATATTTTAGGCTGAATAGTTTTATGTATTAACTGATATCACCATTTACTTAAAACCACAAAAGCAAATAACTAGGTGCAGCAAGCTAAGAAAGAATAGGTAAAAGTTATAAATAATGCATTTCTAACTTAACAAATAATGAGGTAAAAAGACATACCTCAACCAAAAGCTGCATCAAAGTTAGGTAATATATATATATATATATATATATATATATATATGTGTGTGTGTGTGTGTGTGTGTGTGTGTGTGTGTGTGTGTGTGTGTGTGTGTGTGTGTGTGTGTGTGTATGTGTGTGTGTGTGTGTAAAATCAACTATAAGTACTGAAAAAATAAACCCATCCTAATATGCTGATGATCATATAAAATTATACAAATTAACAAAAAGTAAAATGAAGTGTGATACGTATAAGTAAATTGAATCCATATCTAGCATCCTAGCATATATACAAGCAGGTAAGCACTAAGCTAAAATAGAACCGAAGTAAAAGTAATAAAAAATAGTAAAGATTTATATACAAGCTATCATATCAAAAAAATTGGCTAAACAAACTACTGAACTGAACTACATCATATCATTTCACTTGGCATCTCAAGCTAAGGCAAAAAACTATACGGTACTGAACTAAAGAGATAGAAAATGTATATGTAATAGTTTTTAGTTATTTTACTTTACTCCCATGGACACGTCTAAGAGTAGCTGATGAGTCAAGCACATCTACAATATTAGGTGGGTTCTCGACCTAAAAAATAACTCTCCCTAATGAGTACGTGTTAGGTATCCTTATTACTCCTTACTACCTATCCATTGGTAGTAATGTGTATACACAATCTCCCGTCCAGACATGAATCCAATGCAAATGTTATCTTAATTTTTCTATGTTTCTATTTCATACATTAAAGTTATCTTATATGATATGTTCAATGTAAAAAAGCTCAAAATACAAGGAATACAAAGCACAAAGTTCAATAGTAATCAAAAGACTCTACTAAACACATCTGATATCTGTTATTGTCTAATTTGTCCATTTTAGCTATTCTAAGTTTATACAAGCTCAGGATCTCCAACACTATACTATCAAGTATAAACTCAGATTAACAGCCTTATAAGTTTAAGATAATTAAAACTGAGCAGGTACTAAAATAATTCAATCAATGACACTTATAAGTTAAGAAATTAATCATCATGTCCTGATTAATGAATTTAGATGATCCAAACAAATCTTGATTAAGATAAACCAAGATTGAGGGATTAATAATTAAACTCCAAAATTGGAGTTTAATCACTTAATCTAAAGGTAATCCTAAAGGCTAAGGTTTAAATCCCAAACCTTCCTAATATTATAAGTTAGGATATCTTATTAAGCAAGGATAAGCTTAATAAGATGGATCTCTAAGCTTAGACTAAATTTTAAATACAAAATAATTATGAATAAAGGATGAAATATAAAAACTATTAAAACCCAAGGTTTCATCCATTGAGTAACCCATTTACTCAATGAATGAATTCTAACCTAATTCTTATCTCTAAATCCTAAGGAAGCGATCTCAAGGTTAAAAGAAAATCTTAAGGAAATGACTTAGGATTAGATTGAATAATTTAAGCATTGAGGTTAGTTAATTTTAACTACCTTTATTTCCTGATTTAGAAAACTTATGGAGGCATTAATGTGGACTTAAATCTATATTATGAGGCTTAATAATTTACTTTGAGATTTGAAGTTGAAAATTAGGGTTTACCTTAAATTCAATTTAATGAGTTTAAACCTTCTAAAATTGATCCCAAAATAATTATATTACTGATTTTAGTGATTAGACTATGATTCTACGGTTTAAGGACACTTAAACCTAAATTTGTGCAAAATGACCATTTTGCCCCTACTTAAAGGTCTAAAATGCTACTTTTTTATTAGGATTCCAAATTGAAATTTATTGTTGCTAAATGATTACTTACTGTCTATTATGAAGATAGATATTAAGTACACTTAATTTGGATAAGGATTAAGCCTTGTGAGCTCAATTTAAAGATTTTAGCTCATAAGAGAAATTTGGTAATTTTACTTAGTGAAGTCTGAAAATTCAGTTAGTTTAATGTTATTTATTATTTAAAGATTCTATAGAATCTAAGAATACTAAATTTTGAGGTCTATTGGTCAAGTTATAGCCAAAACAAGTTTGGGATTCAAAAATGTAATTTAAGGGTTTTATGAAAAGGTCCAAAAACCTAATTTTCTCAAATGGTGTCCAAATTTAGCAAACTCAATGGATATAGCTTCCTTATAACATACTGAGTGCAATGACTTGGAGTAGACTCAATTTAGAATCCATTTGGTTAAGTTATGAGCTAATCAATTTATTGGATAATTAGGACAAATTAGGGGATCTAATTATCAAAACCTAAATATTCTTATAATTTACTTTTAATTAGATTCTTCTGATAGAAATGGTATATTGGATGACCTAGTTTGGATCTAAGTTGAATAAGTTATGGCTAATTGAATTTCTAGGTCAAATAGGGTAATTAGTGAGGATACCCAAAAGTCATTAGTCATAATTAAAGTTCAACAATAAAACCAATACTATCACTACCTTCTTGATATTCTCCTGATTAAAATGAGACCCATATTGCCTATGTTTGGATCAGTGGGTACAAAATTATGAAGATTTGAAGATTTCTAGGATTTTGAACTAAGTGAGAAGTCCTAAAATATCACTACGTTGAATACTTATCATACTAGAAATCTGACACCACCATATTATTCCTCCCATTTTTCTGAGTAAAATGAGATATATATTTAATATATTTGAACTTATAGTTTAGGAGATATTAATGATTCAAGTTTCTGGAATTAATTAATTAAATTAGGAAATAATTAAAACTTTGATTTAATTAAATCATAATTAATTTAATTTAAAATGACAGCGGGACCCACGATATCCGACTTGTCAGCAGGTGACACGTGAGGGTGGAGCCATTGGATCCATTGCAGAGGCCGATGCAAAGGCGAGACCCACGTGCGGGTCCCACTCGCGCAGCCGCGACGCGACAATGGCTCACTAGAAACGATGCGGGTCATGCTGACCCGACCTTGCCCGGTCTGAGCAAAGGCTCTTCGCCTCCTCGATAATCTGACAGGCGTGGGCTAGGGCACACTTTTTGATGACCTTCCAGGCGACGCCGAGACTCAGACCGCATTGCGATGGCTAGAGCTCGATAAGACCAACACGACGATGGTCAAACCGATGACAAAGGAAATCAGAGCCGCTGGCTAGAGCTTACCCTAGCTTCCTAGCATTTGGATTGAAATGGCAATGGTTTGAACTGCAGACGACCCTCAAATCCGCTCGATCAAACTCGTTTGAGTTCGATCCGATCCGCCCAAACGACAACAAGGCATATGAAAGTAAGTTTTGAAATTGAATTGCATTGATTACGTGAACGAAAATAGGAGTCGAGGTGTACCTGGAATGGATGGCTGAGGATCAAGGGTTCACAAATATAACTTCTTGAAAGCACCCGATGGCCTCTGATAATTCCACGAGGCCAGGATCCTCTACATGCTTAGAAGGGGGCATTGGCGGAGGCCTCGAGGACCCGCACGCGGTGACAAGTCGCGTGTCGCGGCGCTGCGACACGCGGAGCCTATATTGGGGACAAAGCACCCCAGCCGCTCGATCTGGCCCGAGATCAGATCAAATGCTGCAGACACAAAGGAAGACGGTGGGAGGACAGAGCCGTTAACAGGGAATTAAAATAATAATAATTTAAATTAATTTCAATCTTTCTTAATTAAAATTAAATATTCAAATACTTCAAAAAATTTTACAATAAATCACCCATAGCTAATTGAAGGGTGAGGAACGCAATGGCGAAGTTGGATTTTGATTTCAACGAGTATTTAATTTTCCTATTTTTCGGAGTATTTTAAATATGTTAAAATATTCGACAAAAATCTAATGACTCCCAAATGCCTCCAAAATTTCACCGCTAGCTAATTTGAGGGTGATGAGCGCAATGGCAAAGTCCGATTTTTTATTTGATGTCAAATTAATTAGGTCAATTTTCAAGATTTCTAAAATTCTCAAAATCAGGATTTGATCTATTTAATCCCTAATTTGGACCAAAACTTCATGGTGAGGTCCTAATGACTATTTAAGAGTGTCAGAATTAAAATTAAGATTTAGTTTAGTCCTAATTGACCAGGATAATAACCTTAGATTGTTATAAAAAATCTCCTCCATATTTACAAAATGGACAAATTTCTATTTTGGTATATTTTTATATTATTAGAATTCTTGAGTCATTAAAACACTAAAAATATGAAATTTGAGCAAAATTGGGCAGTTCTATGTGCTATGGAGCACTGTAGCGATCGTCTAGCCGAAAGTCGAGCCCTACAGCGCACTGTGGTGTGTTACTGCGTTGTTGTGCACTACGACGAATTTTTGCGCTGCGGTGCGCTATGGCACCAGATTTCCTGAGGCGCGGGCGTTGTGGGGCGTAGCAGCGCTTTAAGGTGCTGCAGCACGCAGCAGCATTTTTAGGTGCTGCGATGAGCTATGGTGCCATATTTCCTAAGACGCAGGTGCTGCAGCGCTTTCAGGCGCTGCGGCGCTCTATAGCGCAACATTTCCAGAGACGCGGGCGCTGCAGTGTGCTGTAGTGCTCCCTAGCCGAAAGGTAGACACTACGACGTGCTGTAGCACTTGATGGTGATTTTACCTGGGCGAAAAATGAAATGTATCCCCCTTTACACCCAAATACTCTTAATTCAGGGTACCTCAAGTGCGATGCCATAAACCCATGAAAATGTCTTTCCAAGACCTATCCATTGATATCAAAATTGATAGGAAAATATTATTCTAACATCACAAACAATGATGCTCTAGCTACCTATGTAATTTCTATCTGTTGTACGCTAATCATTTTCTCTTTAAAATGGATTCTGATTGAGCTCTATCTTAAGAATGCAAAATAAATGTATGAACAACAAGAAACAACCATTGGATCAATCGAATAGGGGAAAAAGGTACAATGAAGGATACAAGAATGGTACTGATAAGTCCAAGATTTATTACATAATAAAGGAGAAAAACATTTAAATATATCATTAGAACAACAAACTTTTATATGATTTCCAACATTTTCAGGGAAACAGGAGAAAAAGGCAATTCTGGAGCAAAAGGTGGAATTTTGGATGAAAACCACTGTAGCGCGCCACAGCGAGCCATAGCAAAAGAAGGAAAACTAGAACCTGGAAGCACATCTACAAGCCTGGGAGAAAAAAAACCGCTCTAGCGCGCCCCAGTGCGCTACAGCGGGCCACGACATCATTTCCCAAAAATTAATTTTAACATTATGAGAACTAATTGAACAATAAATTTTGGTCGGGGGCGGCTCGGGTCGAACTATGTGAAATGAATTGAGATGTGGATGATGAGCCCAATGGAATCAGAAACCTCGTGCGAGACAAAGGGGAAAAAGCTCGCTTAATTCTCCAGTGCGAATGCGAACCCCCGGCAGGGGGGGCAAGGGTTTTCTGGAAGTGAACTTGGCTCTAGGATAATAAAGGAGGAGTCCTCCAACAATAAGATCATTGGGGTCAAATCAACAACGAGAAAAATAGAGAGAGCAGAATGACAGGGATGATTATGGCGACGGTGATGCCAATGATGAATTATTCATTGAACGAGGATTCTTGGTGTAAAACACCTCAGGATTGTAATGGAAGGATGATTTGGTAACAATAATAATCTTGCACTCCATAGCTCACCAATTGGTGTAAGGCTAGGTGTATGTGTGTTAGAGCTTAGAGCTATGTGACAAGATCTTGAGCCTAACTGCGCCATTCCTTGAGCTTAGTCAAGAGGTTGATGCATGTGAGCCAAGAGACACTAATAGAGCTCCATAGCTCAACAGACATGAAAGGAGAAAAATGACTCATTGAGATTTCATGGATGATGTGACATAGTCCATGTATCCTGATGAATCATTTCCTTATCTGAACTGTGCGTGTAGCGCATGATGCTAGTTAGTGGAAATCAGTGCTTGTGAGATCGCCTAATTAAAATATTATTTTGATAACCTAGATGTAGGGGTTCTTAATAATGTAAATGCAATCTCATGAGAGTCTATGTGCTGAGATAGAACCCTAGTGTGGTCATCTTGTGTACTAAATTTGAACTTGTAAGAATTAGAGGACCAATCTAAGGAACACAATGATCACTTGATTTTTTGGCATGAAAACAAGCACATTATAAGCTACAATAATTAAATACGACACCAGTCCCTAACAAGTCACGTGATGAAAACCCAACTCTTCTTTTTTAATCAAATAGTATCTTAAGTCAAGCTCTTTGCATTGTTAAATTAGGAACCACCAAACTGAAAATATATTTTCTAAACTTTATTAAAAGTAGATATAACTTAGTATCAAAATCATCTGTTCCCTAAGGATGATAAAATTCAGAAATTACCTTCCATTATTACTTCGGACCACGTACACTTGCATGCAAGCGCAGATACGTATTTGGGGTTTGTCAGGTACCTTGGTTTGCAAATGAAGGTCTTGCTGCTTTTTTCAAGGCTTAAGGGATGAAGCTTCAACTTCCAACAAAAATGGAGAGGAGAGCTGAAGGGTTCTTCAAGAGCTTGGGAGCTTCTTCCTTCAGCAGCTGAACAAATTGAGAGGGAGGAGGGTTAAGGCTCCAATTTAAAGGAAGAGGAGGCATGGCTTCGGCAATGAGCTCTCCTATCAGCAACATGCAGGAGGAGGGCTTCTTGCGTGCGCCATAAGGGGATGAAAAGGGTGCCGTTTGTAGGAAATGGAGAATATGGGAGTGGAGCTCAACACATAAGAGAAAATAAGTATTTAAAATTTCAATTAATTATTTTCCAATTTTTTAATTATCACATTTTCTAATTAAATTAGATAAATAAACAGGCTCCGAAAATCCTGAAAATTCACCCCTAGCTAATTCGAGGGTGAGGAACGCAATGACAAATTTAGATTTTAATTTGGAGATCAATTTAATTATCCTAATTTTCGGGGTATTTAAATATATTAAAATATTTGAGAAAAATCTAACGACCTTCAAACATTTTCTAATTTTGATTTAAAGGTCAAATGAAATATCTAAGTCAAATTTTGATTTAAAGGTCAAATGAAATATCTCAATTTTCTAATTAATTAAATATTATTAAAAGAATCCAAATATTCGATTGAGCTCTAAATCGCTCCAAATCTTCAGGGTTTTGTTCTAATGACCAGATGAACCTAATGGAATGATAATTAGGATGCGATTAAGCTAATATTATGCTAAGTAATAACCTAGGATTTTTATAATAAAGCTTCCTAAAACATAGTTATGTCAATATATATGAGTTTTCCAATGAGACTTGGGAGTCCTATGCCCAAAAAATAGAAATTATTATCACATAAATATATATATGATGAGCTTTATATTATTATTTTGATTTTGCTTTATCTCAATTCAGAAAAGCAATGCATTATAGCATGTGAAACAAATGAAAATTTAGAATAATTCCTTTCACCTGATGCAACTTTTGGCTTAAAGGGCTTGAGATTAAAGATGTGAGTAGGAGAATAATTGCATTTACTTTTATTTAGCTTATGAGATATTAATTAACAACTCTTGTAATATATTATATATAGTATGGCTTTGTGTATGAGGAATACTTTGTAATGATTAAATTTATCATTTAAAAATATTTAATGTGAATTATTTTTTGAAAATTCTCAATCTTGATTCTCCTACTGCCATAGATTGGTATTAAGCAAAGATTGATAAAACTTGAGGAATAATTCAAGCATATTCAAAATGATTACACTAAAAATAGGTTAAAATAAAAGTTGGGGAGTTTAGTAGTCATAAAGTCTAATCTTAATTTACTTATTAGCAAAATTACTATTTAGATGGATAGCCATAGCTAAAATAATAGGTTAATATGTGAGAATAATAACTTAAAGTAAACACATCATGATTTGTTTACTTTAGTGTTAGTGGATTATAAATGCACTTTTCATTTAGTTGGTTGTGAACTACTGTGATTGATAACTATGGTGCTAAGTGAACATGCGGATTATCAAACCCTAGTTCCAAAATTTTATAATATATATAATATTGAAAGAGTGATAAGAGTAAGTGCAATGGAATTGAATAATTGTCATTTAAGAAGACTAACCAAGTGGTTATGTGGTGGTAAAGAGCACAGTTTGGTTAATTCATTCATTTTAAGTTTAGATTCTTTTGAGAGTTATGAATGAGTGTTGAGGCATGTAGTCCTTATTCTTCTTTGGCCTTTGTCTTGGCTTATGATTTCTTTTAAGCTAATATATATATATATATACTAAGCATTAAGGAGATTTTTGGGAATCAAATTGTGTATTGTGAATAAAGTATTAAGGGGTAGATTCATCATCTCATGCAAGTGTTAGAAAGCTAAATTTCAACCCACAAAAAGAAAACATACACTAAAATCAAATATTCACTAAAAACTCTTTACATGATAGAATATTTGCTTGTGGGAGTAAAACTTAAAATTGAGAAATTTAAAGAGAAATTGTGATGTTCGAGTTTAAGAATTTAAAAAAGAGTATGTGTAAGCATCCAATTCAAAATATTTTCAATAAATACAAATTAATTTCTCACAAAAAATCTCATTTAATTTACTTTTTTTTTTATAAGGGATCACTAAAATATATATTTTAAATATAAAATCTAATCATATATATTTCGTGAAAGTTATTTAAGAGTTATTTATCATTTTCTTAAATAAATTAGATGAGATACCATATATATTTATAACTTTATGTTAAGTAGAATATATTTTTGTATGAGAAATACTATTTAGACTCGTTGACGTGGCATCCAAAAATACTCATCCAATTGAATTTGAATTTTATTTCATTAGTGCTTATTTATTTATATTAAAATAATATAAATATTATTTTTTAAATTTATATTAATATAATATCCAAATCTAATTGAATGAGTATTTTTAAGTGTCACATCAAAGCAATTTTCATTTTTTATATTATATTTTATAATAAATTGACTAATAAAAATTGCTCCTTTCTTTATGAGTATTTTTTGCCTCAAGGCGGGGACGCAGAAATATCTTTTAAATACTTTAACAGTTTTTTAAATTTCTTATCCGTTAACACTTCTATTGAAAAAAAAAAACTATTAACTTCAAATAACACTAAAACATAATTAATTTTTACGTAAAAAATATTTATACATTTTTGAGAATTATTTTGAAGTAAGAAACTTATAAATTTAAAATTTGAGAAAATTTGAAATTCCTTTTGATCAAAAATAGCATTTTTGGTGCATCTTTATAAATCAACCGAGGGGGAGAGGACAGTTCAGTGAACAGGCAGATGGGGCAGCGGAGGGCCTAGCGATCGTGATCTCTTTCTGTCTCCTCCGCCTCAACTCATCTCCAAAAAAAATGCAGATTGAATCCTTAATTTTCAGCGAAATCTTCGTATCATGGAGTTGAATCCTTCGGGTTTGAATCCCCGCCCTTGTCCACCAACCTCCATTTCTTCTTCCTCAATTCTCTTCCCATAAAAGATGCCTCACTTTCTTACTCCTTAGTTCTGACTCCGCCGTCAGAGCTTTGGCTTCCGATATTACACCAAAATGGTGTTCCAAGAGGACGGAGACAGCAACAACAATGGCGGCAGCGATGGAACTGGATTCTCGCCGAAGAAGATGAAGCCCAATAAAGTTCCGCAGCGCGGGCTCGGAATCGCAGCGCTTGAGAGGCTGCGAAGAGAAGATCAGCAGAGAAGGATCTCCGCGGGCGACAGTGTCATCCCGACCACTCCTTTTCTCCCTGTTCCTGATCTAAGCTCGAGATCGCCGTTTGCTCGAAATTCGCTTCAGAACGAATGTTCTTCTAATTGCTACTCTGTTTACCCTTTACTTCCCAGAAGGACCCAGCAGGAGCACCATAAACGCTCGCTGGTGCTTAAAGCTTCCAAAAGCTGTTCAGATTTCCTCTTCTTTTGCTTTTTGCTCTCCATTTTGAGCATCAAGTGTTTGATGAAATGCCTCTTTGCAGGTGATCAGGAACTTTCCATCCTCGCTTACTTTGTCTTCTGGAAGTAATATTCAGATAGAGCCCCCTTCAAACCAAAGCTACATTAGCATTAATCCTCCCTCCATGACCGAGGAGCAAAAGGTAAAGCGATTATGGGGCCTAGTGCCTGAGAAATTCTTTTCCAGCTTTGAACTTTCATGCAATCATAGATTATCTTCCTAAATCCAATTAATGTTTCTTTGCCGCATTATATCTCTTTTTTTATTCTGTCTTAATATTAGTTAACATGCTTCAAGCGTTCTTGGCCCTTTCAGCCTGGTTCAGTTGATCACAAAAGAATTGCTTTGTCAAGGTAATGAGAATATATATTACTTCTAGTCATATCTAGGATCAATAATGCTCTCATATTCTTAGTGTATTTTGTATATAGATAGCCTTTTGTTGGCTGTATTTGAGATATGAACGAATAAATTGAGTTTCCCTCTGCCTGTAAAAGCTCGTTGTTCGTATCTGGCTTGTTAAGAAGTTGGTGTCTACTCGCTTAAAACCTAGAATAAATTTATCTTAATGAATGTTGAGCATGTGAGCTTAAATTGAATACGACTCAAAACGAGCTTAGAGACTGCCAAATTGTAAGAAAACAAGTCGATAGAGCTATTTCAAACCCAACACAAACACCGGTTTTTAGAACAGTTTCAAAAACCAGCTGAACTCGAACGGACTCAAACTAAAATGTGGCAAACTCAAGCACAACCTAAGCTCACTCATTTACTCCTCTAACAGCCTCCTATTGCCTCTTTGAATGTACTTGAATTGTTCATTCATATCCAAATTATCACATAAATAAGCATATCTATAGGCACAATGCACTCAAAGCATTAATAAAAAATTTCACCCTGTGTGGATTGATGGCATGGCTTGACTATCCGCCACTCATTAATTCCTCATAACTGCTATATCCTACATGTATAATTTGAAGAATTACTAGCTAATTTTACGTGTTTGATTGAATGCCAAGAGACGATGCATCAAGTTCGGGTTTTTCCCATGCCATTGTTAGAGCTGAGAGAGAAGCGGCTAAGCTTGATGGGAGTTTACTTAGCCTGGGCCTTCTGCCTGTTTCAGAACCAAGATCGATTCAAACAGTACCCTTCCAGAAACATCATCCTCTGATTTTGCAACAAATTCAGGTTAATTGCATCATTTATTGAAATAAAAATGTATTGTTTTGCCTGCTTTCTTGGTTTTTGAATTAATTTGGTGAATCGGGTTATTGATTCAGGCTCACAAAAACGCTGAAGGAAAAGTCTCAGAAGCTGTTGATCCACCTACTCTTTACAATTTCATGGGTCTTCCTCGTGATCTCATGGAAGCTAATCCCAGTGATGCAGACTCTGAATCCAAAGATGGAGGCTGATGCAGATCATTTAAATCACAAAGATTGTGATTTGATGATGATTTAGTGTGTTAGCTGCAGCTGGATAGTAGAAAGGTTGAAGTGCATAGATTGATTGAAATATGTTTTTTTTTTTTGCTTCAATCAATTGTATGTTTTCAGCTTGATTGCTGTTGTTTTTTTCAGTTCTGTTTTCTGACTTCAATAAATGCATGAATCTTCTAAACTCTTATTCTTTTAATCAACCTTTATGCATTGGTATATACAATTTCACTCCATAACTTCAACCCACCCAAGAATAAAGGAAGAATCAGAGTGCAGATATATATATATATATATATATATACACCTTCTCTTAACCTTGAAAATCCTCTGTATGGATGTGGTTGCTTCATTTTCTCATCATATTTTTTTTGGAAAGGAAGATGTAATTTCCAGTAATAGTTTTTTCCATCATGTTAACATGAAGCAGAAAAGCATAATTAATCTTAAAGATCACATTAAACTCAGACTTTTTTTAAGAACAACGGAGTATTATTTTGTAGACTTTCTAACAGCTACAGCTGCAAGGCTAACAGATGTGAGGCTGCAGGGGACAGTGCGTATTTAAATGCTAAAGGGTCAATCTGAATCTCTCACTTTCAGGGTTTGGTGAAAGATATCAAAAATACAGATATGATAGGGACCACTTGATTCTCTTAATGTTTCAAAAACTATAGCTTGATATTTTTGTAATTCGTGTGTGTATATATATATATATATATATATTATTCATATCTATAATTTAATATATATAATTCTCTGTAGTCCTTGGTTGTATCTCATATTCTTCATTTAAAAGTAGAGGTTTGTGTTATGGTGTGAAGACCAATTAGATCATCAAAGGGGAGCAAACAATGTTCCGATTAATTATTGGTAGTAACATGAACCTTTTCTAATGAGAGCACACTGCAACAGAAGCAGTTTAGTGCACATTGAATCGATGGCCGAGGTTGCGTTGATGGATAACAAGCAAATAATGAAATTTCAAAACAATAAAAAACAGAATCACAGCACATGCATACAACACAACCACAAGCATACAAACATCCAAATATAAAGATTTACTTGGAAAACCCAACTCACCATTGCACTTACTAATATATACACATATCCAGTTGTGCTTCTCCGGCTATCAACATCTCCTACAAAATTTGGGTCTACATAGCGCTATAAAATAATGTCAAATCTTCCAAAGTATAGAGTTTTGCCTAATGTACCTTTCAGATACCTTAAAAGTCACATGACCGTATCCCAATGGTGCTTCCCTGGGTTTTTCATGAATCTTCTAACCACTCCCATTGCATGGGCAATATTCGATCTTGTGCAAATCATCGTGTACATCAAGCTCCTAACTACTAAAGTATAAAAAACTTTTAGCATATGTTCCTTCTCTTCTTTAGACTTTGGCATCTGCTCCTTAGATAAGCTGAAGTGACATGCTAGGGGAGTGCTCACTGGCTTTGTTTCGTTCATGTTGAATCTTTTTAGCACCTTTTCAACATAGTCTTTCTAAGACAGCTTCAGAATTTTTGCACTTCTTTCCCTATTGATTCTTATTCCAAGAATCTGCTTAGCCAGCCCCAAGTCCTTCATGTCAAACTCCTTTGCATCAGCTCATTCAACATCCTTATCTCCTCCATGTCCGATCCTACGATCAACTTATCATCCACATAGAGCAACAGAATGGTATAGGAGGACTTACACTATTTTATGTAACAACAATGATCCGCCTAGAATCTCTTGTACCAGATACAGACATGAACATGTCAAATCTTTTGTACCATTTCCTTGGTGCTTGCTTCAAGCCATAGAGGCTTTTCTTGAGCTTGCACACTAGCTCAATTTTTACTTTCTCTTGAGCCTTCTACCCCTCAGGTTGTTGCAAGTACCACTCCTCCTCTAGCTCCTTGTGAAGAAATGTAGTTTTGACATCCATTTGCTTTAGATGCAAATCCTCAACTGTAACCATGTTTAGTATAACCCTGATGGCTGTCATCTTCACAATTGGGGAGAAGATCTCACTATAATCGACCCCATGCCACTGCTGGAAACCCTTTATTACAAGCCTCGCCTGTAGAGCTTGCTCCCATCTGGTTCTTCTTTCGCTCAGTAAATCCAGTTGTTCTGAAGGGCCTTCATCACAGTTGGCAGAGCGGCCATCTTCCATGTCCCATTTGACATGAGTGATATCACTTCATCATTCATGGAAGCCTCCCACTTGATTAAATTTTCAGCCTAAAGTGCCTTTTCCAAGCTTTCTAGTTCACCGCCATCCATCAGTAATAGGTAAAATAAGGAAGGAGAGTACCTTTGTGGCGATATTATGACTCTTGTGGATCTTTTCAACATGGGTGTTTGTGGTTCAATATTGACACCCTTCTGAGTATCTTCATGTACACCTACATCTGGCTCAATGTTGTCATCAATTTCTATGTGTCGGGGCTCACCATCTGAAGCATCCTTGGAATCAATCTTGACTCCAATACAATTCTCGTACATTTCACTTTCATTGAAAGTGACATCCCTGCTCCTGATAAATTTTTTATTCTGATTGTCCCATAATCTATAACGAAGCTGGCCTGCACCATATTCAATGAATATGCACTTGATCGCTTTGGCGTCAAGTTTGCTCCTGGATCCTGCATCAATGTGCACATAAGATGAGCAACCAAATAACTTGAGGAGGTTCAGTTTCACCTCATTTCCACTCCAAGCTTCTTCGGGAATCCCTTCATTTAAGGGTACGGGAGGTCCCCGATTTATCAGATAAACAGCTGTATTAACAACTTCAGCCCAGAACTGCTTTGGGAGACCCGCATGCAATCTCATGCTTCTGGCTCTTTCTGTGATTTTTCTGTTCATCCATTCTGCAATACCATTTTGTTGTGGTGTTTTTGGAACTGTAAATTTCCTCTTAATACCTCTCAAGGCACAGAACTTCTTGAACTCCCTATCACAGTACTCACCGCCATTATCGGATCTTAAGCACTTAAGCTTCAGTCATGTCTCAGTCTCCACCAAAGCTAACCACTTTTCAAACACACCAAACACATAAGATTTATGGTTTAGAAAGTAAACGCATGCCTTCCTTGTATGGTCATCAATGAAGGTAATAAAATATGTGGCTCTGCCTATGGAAGAAGTAGGAGCTGACCCCCATACGTATGCATGCACCAACTCGAGTTTTCTGTCTTTCGACTCTCTTCCAACTTTGGAGAACGAAACTTTCTTCTATTTTCTCAGCACACAATCTTCACAAAAATCTAAGTCTACTGCCTTCAGTCCTTAGAGCTTCCCCTTTGACTGTATGGATTTCAGCCCCCTCTCGCTCATATGTCCAAGCCTCCGGTGCCATAGTGTGGCGACCCTCACCCTTAACCCTCAATAGGTTTAGATTAAGGGTGGAGTGTCACTCTGGTTAACCCCTCACTTAGCATTGGATTAGGATAAACTCCACAATCCACCTGATTAGAGAAAGGTTAACTCAGAATCAATCAAGCAGTCACTATATAAGTAAAAATACAGAGTGCGGAAGCGATAAATAAATGACATCCAAGCATCATAATGTATATAAGAAGAGAAATATAACTCAGAAAAGTAGCATAGTGAAATCTGAACACACAGTCACAGGTACCTGTATTATTACATTAATTAAAATTTAACAAAATAAATGTTCAAAATCCACTCATCCTCACAAGTAGTAAATGACTAGATATCTTCTGGCCCCAACTGCTGCACCTCCTCTAAGTAAGGCTCCTCCTCGAGTACAGGCTCCTCAAACTGCTCTAAGCCTGACATTGTCGGTTTCACAATGTAGGGCCCCAGCCAAAAAAAAAGAAAATCTGGTTAGACAATTGTCTAAGTACATTTTAAGCTGAATTTTTAATAAGGTTATATAATATCACCATTTTACCATTTACTTCTAAGCATGATGTGTAAATATAGGAGCAGTAAGCAACACAAGTAAAAAGGCAAACTATAGACTATGCTCTATAGTATAAACAAGACAAAGAAATGAGGCTGAAGCATACCTCGCATAACAAGTAATCAAGGAAAGGCATATAAGTGTAAATATAATTGAATAAATGCTGGAAGAAAAATTCTACATCCTAAACATGCTGGTGATCAATAAAAATAACATGCTAATTAAAAATGAATAACTCAGCAGTGATATATACATATAGCAAGATTCTACATCCTAGATATATATAAAGCAGTAAAAGGAAATAGCTGACTGAAAAAAAATATACTGAAACAACCACAACTGCATATAAAACTATAATACATCAACTGTCATACAGAAAAGAGCTACACTAGCTCGCCAAAAGAAACTGAAGATCTTAGCACGATACGGCTAGGGCTACTCCTAGCTCGATACGACTAAGCCAACAACAGTCACATATATGGCCCTAACACGATACGACTAGGGCTACTCCTAGCTCGATACAGTTAGGTCACCAACTATCATACCGAAATATCCTAGCACAGTACGGCTTGGGCAACTCCTAGCACGATACGGCTAGGGCAACATTCGGTATGATCAAAAGAACATTGAGAGGCAGCTCAATCACATCAATTCATTATCATTTCACTTATTTACTTTAATATTTTCATAAGGAATCTAAGGAGTCTCCATAATTTCCTAACATTTTATTTATGCATCAAATGTCTTATATGATATGTTCAAAGAAAATATAAGGCACAAAATTACAAGGTATGCGTAGCAACAAATAACAAGTAAGCAAGAGACTCGACTAAATATGGTGATATCATTTGTTTTCTACTTAACCAGCTAACTATTCCAAGTTACACAAGTTCAGGATCACCATTTTTCTACTATCGAGTGTAACTCATAAATTTGTCCTTATGAGTTAAAAAGGATTGGAACTGATCAGGTTCCAATCTAGTTCAATCAGATAGACGACTACGAATTAAACGAATAAATCATACGTCCTAATTTTTGTGAATTTAGACGTTCTAACTAAGATCTGATCAAGATCTTCTACACCTATAGATTATGGATTAAACACTACGAGATTTTAGGTTTAATCACATAATCCAAACTGGATAAGACCTAAGTTCTAGGTTTTATACTATAAGTGATCTACTAGTTAAGGCAGATCCTATTAAGTAATCAAACTTAATAGGATGAATCTCCTATCTTAAATCTAAAGTTAAAAGATAAACTAATCAGAATGGGTTGTAAAACAAAATAGTATCTAAAAACTACTAAAACCAAGGTTTCACCCATAGGGTAACCCAATTTACCCAATGAATGAACAATAACCTATGATCTAGTCCTACTCTCAGGAAAGGTCCTTAAGGTGGGATGCTTAAGACTTAGGAAAAATTATTGGAATTCAATTTAATGACTTGTTTTATTTACTTATATGGTACTAATATGATTACATTATTAATCCTAGTATTCTAAGATTTTAATTAAGGGCTAAAGTTGCGCATTTCCAATTTTAAGGTAAAATGACTATTTTGCCCCTACTTTACGGGTCAATCAACTTTTGATTTAGGGGTCCAAACTGAGTTTTCTCTTCTCCAACTAATTCTTTACTGTCTAACTTGAAGATAGACAGTAAGTACGTCCAATTTGGACGAGAAACGGCCGAGTTATGGCTAAAATAAGGCTAGGGGTATTTTGGTCATTTCCCTAAATTTTAGGGTTCAAATCCTAAATATTATTTCTGTGAAAATGATGACATTGAAATTCTAAACTAGGTAGTTTCTTGAATTTTTGGATTTGGAGTTAAATTGACCAAGTTATGGCCATTTGAAGTCCAAGGGCATTTTGGTCATTTTTCACTACAGTCAACTCTAAATTCTAGAGTTGACTTTTTGTCTAGATATCCAAATAGAAAACTATTACTACCACGGTGATGGGACCGCTCTCCTGAGCATTTTAAGACCCATATTGACTATGTTTCGATAATCGAGTAAAAAGTTATGGGGTCTTAAAGATGCTCTAAAATGCTACCTCGTTATGCGTACCCCCGAAACGAAATTTTACATTACGCCATTTGATCCTAAATATTTTTCTGAGTATTTTAAGACCCATATTGGCTATGTTTGGATCATCCTACAAAAAGTTATTCAACTTTTAAGTTTTACTATTCAAAAATATAATTTGAATTATTTTACTATTCATTTATTCAAATTGAATTATTTTACTGTTCATTCCTAAAGTTTAAATGTAATATTTCTGATTTTTAATTAATTATTAATTGATATTAATTAATTAATTAATTTATTGTAACAAAGTAATTAGTATTAATCACTTTTTAATTAATCTTAATTAATCTCTAATTATATTAATTATTTAAATTTACTGTTTATTCCTAAAGTTTTTATTTAATTAATTACTGTTTAATTATTAATTAATTAATTTTACTGTAGCAAGTAATTAGTGCTACTTACTGTTTAATTAATCTTAATTATTTGTTAATATTAAATTAAACATAATTAATTATGTTTTACTGTTCAAAAGTAATTAATTATCCTAATTACTGTTTAAGATTTAATTAACAGTTAATTAATCCTTAATTAATCTTTAATTATAATTATTTAATTAAAATTACTGTTTAAAAGTAATTAGTACTAATCCTACTTTAATTAACCACTAACAGTAATTAAATAGGGCTAAACAGTAACTAACAGCAACTTAATTAATTTCTAATTAACTGACAGTGGGCCCCACTGACACGTGGCACTTCTAGAGGCTGCCACGTGGCACAGTGGGTCCCACGGGCTGCTGACTCAGCCCGGCTGACTGGACAGTGGGCCCAGCTGACACGTGGCACCGCCAGAGGCTGCCACGTGGCGCTGTGGGTCCCACGAGCTGCTAACTCAGCTCGGGTGACTGGACAGTGGGTCCCACCTGACACGTGGCACTGCCAGAGGCTGCCACATAGCGCTGTGGGTCCCACGGGCTGCTGACTCAGCTCGGGTGACTGGACAGTGGGTCCCACCTGACACGTGGCACTGCCAGAGGCTGCCACATGGCGCTGTGGGTCCCACGGGCTGCTGACTCAGCTCGAGTGACTGGACAGTGGGCCCACCTGACACGTGGCACTGCTAGAGGCTGCCACGTGGCACTGTGGGTCCCACAGCTACTGACTCAGCCTGGCTGACGGGGCTGTGGGCCCCACTTGACACATGGTGGGCCCGTAGGCTGCCACGTGGCCGGGTGGGCCCCACCCGCGCTGACGCGGACCCGACCCGGTCGAGTCGGGCTCGGGTCGGCCCGGCCCAACCCGAAGGCGTGACCCTTCGCCTTCCGGGGGTTCGGCGGACCGAACTCAGTCCACTTCGGGGACCTGGTGCGCCCGATCGGGTGGGGTTTAGCCCGATCGAAACGGTGGATGTGAAGAGGACATGTTGATCTACCTATCATACACTTTTTGCAACGATCGAACGGTAAACGAGGGAGATCGGGGTACCTGAAGTTCGGATCGGCGAAGGATTCGGCGAAAAAAAAAAAAGGCTGACTTCCGGGCTTGATTCCGGCTCGATCCGGGCTCCGATCGGTGAAACCTTGGTGCCTAGGGGTAGGCCGAGGTCTTATAGACCGGATGGCGACCTCGCCGAGGCCTGGATGCGGCCGGATTTGCCAGAAATGGCGACGGGCCGCCGCGTGTCACGCGGGCGGAGTCGTCGAGGAAGACGACTCCGCAGCCGTTGGATCTGGGCCGATCCAATGGCTGAGATGGTGCCGTCCAGATTGACGGCGCCGTCAGCTACAGTGACGGGTCCGTTAAGTACTTAACGGCACGCCGTTAGCTACAGTAAAAAAATAATAATAATTTTGTTTTTTTTTTTTTTGAAAAAATTTCAGAAAATTTTAAACATATTTTTCCTAGCTAATTTGGGGTCAAGGAATTCAATGGCGTAGTCGGATTTTCGATCCGACGAGTTATTTGATACCTCGATTTCCGTGATATTTTTATTATGAAAATATTCGTCGAAATTTGACGACTTCCGATTGATACGAAAACTTCACCCCAAGCTAATTTGGGGTCAAGAAACGCAATGGTGGTGTTTGTTTTTCGATCAAAGGTCAATTTAAATAGGTCAATTGCTAGGGTTTTTCGGATTTTTAGAAATCAGGATTTAATCCAAATTGACTCCTGATTAGGGCTAGGTTTAGGAGGTTGACTTCATTGACCTACTTAGCACATTTAATTATGTTTAAGACTTAGGGTTAACCCTAATTATCTAAAGTAACAACTCGGGTTGTTACACATAGAAATACATCTATCTATTCTGTAGATGTAATGGAATCAGACACTTTATTGATCTGGTAAAGTGTACCTTCCATATTGCCCCATGCCAAAATGAGTGCACCCTTGGTGACCTTCCACGAATCTCCTTAAAGCATGTGTTGTAGCCCTCTCTAGTTAACTGGCTCACAGAAATCAGATTTCTCTTTAAACATAGAACATGTCTAATATCTTTTAGCTTCCAAATTGCGCCACCTGGTAGCTGAACATCCACATCACATTTTTTTATGATGTTGCATGCATTGTCATCTCCAAGGTATACTTTTCCCAATTCACCCTTGGTGTAGTTCTTGAAGGCACTTCTCGACGGAGTCGCATGAAAGGATGTGCCCAAGTCCACCATCTATGACTTAGTGTTCACAAATGAAAAGATTAATGCATCATGATCCTTCTCATCTGAAACATTCACAGTGGGGCACATAACCTTGCCTCCACCACTTAGCTTCTTCAGGGTATGGCAATCCTTCTTGAAGTGACCTGCCTTCCCACAGTTCTAGCAACCCACTTTGCTTTTCTAGGTATTGATTTTCTAATCAAGAGATTGACCTATTTCTGATATGTCTCCTTTCTGTATGTTTGCCCCTGCTTTCAGCATTCAACGCTGAGATGGATACCTCCCCATGGGATTTCTTCCGCACCTCCTCATTTAACACAAGCCTGACATTGTCGTTAAATCTCAACGATGCATTTCCTGATAAGTTACTGATGACTATAACCAGCTCATCCCATGTAACAACCCAGGTTGTTACTTTGCTCAATTAAGACTAATCTAAGTCTTAATTAAGGTTCTAAGTCATTAATTAAGTAATCTAGAACTCATCTCTGAAACCTAGGTCAAACCAAGAAGTCAACAAAATCAAAACAAGAATTCTGGAAAATTTCAAACCCTAGAATTTGACTTTTTATCTAGACCTCAGATTAAAAATCTGACTTCACCATTGCATTCAGAACACTCAAATTAGCTAGGGGTGAAGTTTTGAAGGCATTTGGAAGTCCTTGGATTTTCATTGAATATTTTAATATTATTTTAATATCCTGAAAATTCGAATAATTAAATACTTGTCGAAACAAAATTCTGATCGCACCGTTACTTTTCTCACCCCTCAGTTAGCTAGGGGTGATTTATTTGAATTTTTCTGAGTATAATTAATTATCTAAATCTCATTAATTAAATAGATGTAAATTATTTTAATTAATAATAATATATTTTTTTTATTTATTATATCTGGCGACGTCAACTTCTTAATTCCTTCCGTCTGATTTTCCTGACGCCGTTGCTATTGCTGTTTGATCGAGCAATTCGTCATTTGCCGTCTGATCTCTTCGATCAGACGGTGGGGGTATTTCGTTCCCGTGAAGCTCCACGAAGCAGGGATCGCGACGCGCGTCACCCATGTTCCTCGCCTTCTCACCAGACGTTCCTTCCACCGCCCTTAGTTGCTTGATAAAAGTCCAACTGGACTCTAAGACCTGACTCTTTCTCCAATCTGATCAATTCAAGTCCTGCAAATCTGCAATCTTCATTTTCCCGAAACTCGTTCATCTCCAGTTGCCTGAATCGAGGTACTACTCATGCTACTCAACCTTATTCTTCTTCGTATACTCGATTGAAGTATTATTCGTCGCAGATTGCAATCTTATCAGAAAATTTAGGTTTATATTATGCGAAATTTTGATGTGGTTGTCCTCTGTTTCGCCCAGTTTCTTTTTGTTTTATATTCGACCAATTCATATATATTTGATATTGCAGATCAATTAATTCAACCTTTAATCATATATTGCATGTTGTAATGAATAGAGATTTAAACTGAAAGTAGAATATTGATGCGCCAATTCAGTATCTCAAAAATTTTTCTGAACTTCAGATTTCTCGCCTCTGTTCAAGTGTATCTAGGGCATCATCTTACTCGCAGATTAGGTCGCCTCCGTTCGTGATTCATGCAACCACATATAGGATTCGGAGCCCCCTTCGATTTGGCTTATGAGTCAAATCCCTCCAGCGCCTGCATCCAGTTCAAAACCTCTGCCCTAGCTCCCCTGCGTCGGCACCCGTCGGGACGAAGGCGAGTTCGATCCCTTTGTCCACGTGTCGATAAGGACAAAATGGTGGGGCCCGTCGTTTGCTTTGTCATCTTAATAAATCGCGGCAGAATACAAATTAGGTGGTGGGCCTGGCTGCAGAAATCAAATCAAATAAAAATATTAAATCAGAAATCATATAATAAATATAAATCAGATAATTAAAATAAGCTTAATTAAATTTAAATAATTAAATACCAATACTTTAATCCTTAATATCTTAATAAATATAAGTCCAAATTATACAAATAAATATACCAAGTTAATCAAAAAAATATGAGGAATTTATTGATGCCAATAATTTTACATTTGGACCAGTATTTAGCAAAATGATATTTAGGGTTTAATTAAGTTCAAATTTATGTCTCAAATATTCAATTAACCATAACTTTGTGTAGATTAACCCAAACATACCCAATATGGGTCTTAAAGTGATCAGAAAACCCTAAGGGTTTATTTTGGTAGTATTCATTTTTGCTGTTAGGGTTAAATTTTGCCTAATCACAGTTAGGACCTAACCTTAATTACCCTAATTAACCCTAGAACTTCAATTGAACATAACTTGGTCAATTGAGCTTCAAATTTAATGATCCAAAGGTCCATTTAGATCAGAAGAACTTAATTAACAGTAATATGTAAAAATATTTCAGATCCAACGGTTAGATTTGCTAATCTTTCTTAATTACTATAAATCTTGATTAGTGAATATTAGCAAATCTAATAATCCAAATTGAGTGATTTAAATTTCAGAGGACTCATAGAACCATTTAGAATCAATCTATAAGGTTGGATTAGTATTTGAGTGATTAATTTTGTTAATCACTCACTAATCACCCTAAACCCTAATTAGGTCTTAACTTAGTCAAATTAGGTCCAAATTGAGCCTACCACATGTCATTATGATCAGTGAGCTATTTGTAATTCATAGCTCCTAATTTTGCTTAATTTGGACACTAATTGGCAAAGTTAGGATTTTTGACCCATAATTAAGAATTCCTTAATTAACTTTAAACCCTAGATCTTGTATTAGCCATAACTTGGCTAATACTTATCAGAATTTAGCAAATTTAGATTTTATGGAAAGCTTAGGCTATAAAGAACAATAATCTAAAAGAAAATTTAGCTTTTATTTAGTAAAATTACTAAATTGCCCTTATGAGTCAAATTCACTAATTTGATCTCATATGGCTTAATAATCACCCAAAATTAATTTAGTTGCTGTCTAATCTTATATTAGACAGTAAGAAGCACTTTTCAAAAGAAAATTTCAGAAATTAAGCCCTAGATTAAAAGTTGATCTTTTGAACCCTTAAGTAGGGGCAAAATGGTCATTTTGCCCAAATTTAGGGTTTAGCCTTTTAAAGCCCTAAATTCAGTTTCTACTCATTAAAATCAGTAAATAGAATGATTTAGAACTGAAATTGATCAAATTTAAGTCTAAATTAGGTTTTGATTAAAATCTCAGATTTTGCTCAGTAAAGAAAATTCCTAAGTCCTAAGTGAGTTTTTCTCATTCTTTAATCATTCTTAGATCCATCCTTAGGTCTTATAATATTAGTTAAGATGTGTGTTTTGAGAGATACTCTTAGTAATTAAGAGCCTTATTTCTTAAGATTAGGAATAGATCTTAAGTTAGAATTCATCTAATGAGTAAATTGGGTTACTCAATTAGATGAAACCTTGAGTTTTCTAGTTTATAGATTTTCTTAGTTTATTAAATGATTATTTGATATTTAAACTTTAGAACTAAGAATAGAGATCTATCCTAATGAATTTGATTTATCATTAGGATTTGCCTTAACCTAATTTGTGAGATTTGGGTTCTAAACTTAGATCCTTAGATTAAACCTTTAGATTAAATGATTAGACCCCATTATCTGGAGTCAAATTCTTAATCTATTCATCTTGATTGGGCTAATCAAGATGAGGTTGTGATGAATTAATTTACAAAACTAGGTCGATGATTTATTCATTTTTTTAATCAAATAATCGTCTTTTGATTAAGTTATAATTAGGACTTGGCCAGTCCTAATTATCTTCAACTAGTAGGATTCGTGATTCTATGTTACAGAATGTGTAAGAATTGATAATTCTGAAACTTATGTAACTTAGAGTTGATAGAACAAATAAAGTAGATAACAAAAGATATCACCTGTGTTTTAGATAGAGTTTCTTGCACTTTGATTTTGATGCTTCGCATTCCTTGATTTTGAGCCTTATACCTTGAACATATATTATGTACTTAAGATATTTGGTAAATATCTTATGTAAATTTTGAACATTCATAAATAGCATTGTGTTTTGTTTCGCAAGTGGTTTGTAAGGTGTAGCTTGATTAGTATACCTCTTCGATCAACTCGTTCGGGGTCGGCTTCTTATAGGGGGTTTCAGTCCGATAGTCTATACCATGCCTAGTCCATGGGATAGGATGGATAGACTCTTGCCCTACTGACTATATAGTCAGGATTTGATATGGTTATACTAATTTAAGTACACTTACATTCAAAGTTTCTTAGCTCATCAGGCTAAGATTTGTTGAGTTCGTATAGTTGCTATTGTTTCAGTTCACAGTTACTGTTTTACTAGCATATTCTGCATTTCAGCACTATTTTACTTTCAGTTTTCTGCACATGTTATATATAGAATGCTAGTTCTACTTACTATTTTCATATGCTCACATAGGATGTTAGTGTTTTCAGTTTTATACTGTTTAAATTTCGTATGTCACTTAGCATAATCCGTTTGATCATATGCATATTTAGGTTGTATTTTCTTACCGTTTTACTTTTCCTTTACTTACCTGTTTGTGTTACAGTTGCTTGGAGGAGGTATGTATTACTTCCTATTTGTTTAGTTATAAATTATAGTTTATAACTTATTACTGTTCTTTTGTACGCTTTTCTGCACCTATTATGCTTAGTTCTGTTTATATGGTGATATCTACTTAATTTAACAAAATTGTTTGCCCTAAAATGTACTTAGACTTATTGTCTAACCAATTTTTCTTTTGTTGGCTGGGGCCCTACCATTATGAAACTGATAATGGTAGGTTCTGAGTTTGTTGGTTTAGCAGATCCAGTGGAGAGTTTGCCATTGGAGAAGGAGCCCGTTCCTGAAGATCTGTAGCTTTAGTTCTTCTTCCAGTGAGATTGAGAGTTTTCTTTCAATACTTTTAAACTCATTAAATGTTGTAATAATTCAGGAGTATATTTCTTTTTTAGTACTTTACTTATTCTGTATTGTTGTATTTATACTGTATTGGATGGATGTTATGTTTTATGCTTCCGCACTCTGAGTTCATATATGATCATTTAGTGATATTAATGGCAAAGTCCTTATTTAAATTGGATTAGTATGTGTATCTAATCCAATCTTAAGTGGGGACCTTGTCATTTGGTGACCCTTCCACCGTAATCATGTTAACTTAAGGGTTAACAGGACCTCGGCAGGGCAGGGCCGCCACATCCCAGCTGTCTCGTAATGAAGGGAGGAAAAACAAAGCTCAGATTTTATCATCAAAATTGATGCCCACCTAACTTAACTGGCTAATTATCGTGTTTAACCCATTGAGGTGTTCAGTCACTGAATAGCCATCCATCAACTTCATGTTGAATAATCTCTCATCAAAAAAATTTTATTTGAAGCTGAGGGCTTCTCATACATTCTTATCATGGCATCCATGAAATCTATAGTAGTTCTCTCATTAATGAAGTTAAATGCAACAGAAGTAGACAATGATAAATAAATCAAACCCAGTGTAGTTCTGTTGAGAACTTCCCATTCTTTGTTAATCATAGTTGCAGGTTTTCTATCGGCTCCTTTCAATCGAAGATACAACTTCTTCTGATAAAGAAAATTCTCCATTTTCATTTTCTAGAACGCAAAGTTCGTACTAAATTTCTCTATCTTGTGTCTCATCTCATCGGCCATTGCTCCCACTCAAACAACGAATCCTAGAACTAACAAGGTAACCTCTCTCTGATACCACTTGTTGGTATCAATATGAACTTTTTTTACCGAGAGCACACCGCAACGGAGGCGGCTTAGTGCGCACTCGATCGAGGACCAAGATTGCATTGACGGTTACTAAGTAAATAATAAAATCCCAAAATAGCAAGAAGCATAATCACATCACATACATGCAACACAACCATAAGCATACAAACATCCAAATATAAAGATTTACGTTAAAAACTCAAAGATGGGAAAAATTATGGAGCCACATCATTTGACAATGAAAAATGAAGAGTACAGAGTTACACAGAGCTTAATGTCCTCAAAAAACACTAGCTCTTACTCTAAGATGAAGGGGAGAAGTAGCACACACTACCTAGACTGTCTTTTCCAACATGCAAGAGCTCCCTTGTACATCAACTCTCCTTTAGGGCTCCTCCCTTAGCAGCCAAAGCCTCACAAACTAAAATACCAACACATTAGAAACTCCTCCAACTTGTTCCGTTAAGTATCAAGCTCAATTTTGAACCCCAAATGGTTCAAAATACCTCCCAATTTACTTAAGGCGAAACCTAAATCAGAGCAGAATTACGGCAGGCACTACGGCGCACCGTTGCATTTAGGCTTCGAGTAGCCGGGCGCCAAGGTGCAATGTTGCGCACTGGTCTCTGTTTGTCTGCCGTAATGCCTGCTTCAGCTACGGCACACTACAACATCTGATTCTGTTGTGGCGCGCTGTAGCATCTTCCTCTCAATCTACTGGCGCTGAGGCGCGTGATAGCGCCTCTATAACGACCCCAATATCAGATCAGGAACCTAATCCAATACTAGAGCGTCACCACCGCACTTAACACTGGATCAGAAGGAAATCAATCTAACATTGAGTGCTGTGTGGCCAAAAATCTGTGTAATTGTGTAAGTTAAGAAATGAAAATGTACAAGTAGGAAAATACACAAGTAGAAAATTGCATTCTATCAACTATCTAAACCAAGCAGTTTAAATAATAAGTAAATTCATCATAAAATAAAGTAAAAATATTGCAAAAATTAGATTATTACAAACAAAATATTAAAGAGCAATTGAAATAAATTATCTCGCTCACATAAAGTAGTAAAATTAAAAGTGCGGAAGCAGAATTTCTTCAAAGGCTACTAGTGTCCAGACTAAGACCAACTCCACTATCCAAAAAATGCCCTTGATCTACTATATTTTTTATTTATAAAATACAGTATGGCACAGTTAAAAAGAGAAAATAAGTGGTTAGACTAAAGAGTCTAAATACATTTTAAAACTGGCTAAATTTTAATAGTTTAATTGGATATCACATATGTTTGTTTACAATTAAGCACTAACAGCGGAGCAATTTAAAGCATCAAAGTAAGAGTAAAATAACTGTAAGAAAGACAGTAAGTAAGAAAGGAGTAAAAACACAAGTATATTTGCTCTAGCCTGCATCAACAAGTAAGAGAAAAAATACCCTAATAAGGCTAGAAACTACTAATATGCATATGAGAGTATGAAATAACTACATGAATATGTTTAATAAAAATTATGCTAAGTAAAGAAAGCTAAAGCAGTGAAATATAAAATGTAATTAAAGCAATATACACTGCATAAAGTAAGACTATAAGTAAAGTAAATCACAATACAATAAGTCAAAGTACATAGTAAGTAAAGTAAGAAAAAGCTTAACCTTTTGGGCTAAGAAGGCATAGTCAGAGACTATGAAAAGTAAGTATAGCTCGAGGGCTATGACGAGTTCTCACAATTAATAAGATTGTGATGACCCAAATATATAATTTATTCAAGTTATTTTAAGTTTTTCATTATGCTGGTAAAGTTACAGAATGAGCGATGAGTTAAGCATGTCTGCCTAACTAGTAAGGAAAGCGGGGTCTCATAAAAAAAATACTCGCATTCCTCCTCTAAAATATGTGAGGTTTCTTTATATCCCCCCTAAGCCTATCTGGCCATCACCAAGAAACCCCTATATTTTATTATGAATATTTATTTATGCACAATATCTTATATCAATGTTCAATGTTATAATCTCAAATCAAAGTATGCATTCAAGAAATTCAAGTAATTGTAAACTATATGATATTCAAAGTTGTCTAATATTTAAATCATCTAACTTAATGATTGGAGCTGATTAAGCTCCAAATTAGCTTATAGATATTGATCTCTAAGTCAATTGTGAGTAATACTATAAGTGAATTAGACTTTTGGAAATAGTAATTTGATTTAAGTTTATGAAATGACAAAATAATTTATAAATATATTTATGCAAAATGAGACCAATCCTACACTAATCCTAAATCACATAACTAATATTGACTACTATATTCAAGACTTAGTGAGCTAGTGGAGAAAAGAAAGTCTAATGAATTATTATACCTAAAGAGGTGAAACTTGAAGGTTACTACTAAAGTTCATCTAAAGCAACTTGCACTATAAGGATTCTAGCTTTATCAAGCATTATACTATTTAAGAATATTTTTAGGATAGGTCTAAGTGTATGGAAGAGGAAGGGTTATAAACTACAAGTTCTAATTCACTAAAGGTTGTAGGTTAATAAAGCTTATGAGATATCTAAATCACATTAGGGAGCTAAGGGACTTCTTATTAAGAGCTAGAGTCTTAAAGGGAGGACTAGGAGCTAAGGGAAATGATTACCAAGATTAATTCTAAGTATTGGAAACTAGTCCTAATAGATTCCCACAATAAAATTAGAGGCATAATAATAATCTACTACATCTATGGAATATATTAGCTATAATTATGATGGTAAATCAAATAAGCTAGGGCTCCTAAATTTCATGAGATCTCTTCTAATATTGAAGGTTCAAATCAAGAAAAGTGCTAAGTAAGCAAGCATCTAATCCATAACAAATCAAGTTCAAACTTTCATTTGAAATGACATGGAAATTAAAAAAAATGAAACATGCTTACTATCCTAAAATTTTAAAAAACCTAAAATATGCATACTATGAAATTAAAAAATCACATAATTACACTAATAAGGGGCCAAATACCTAATTTAACCAATTATTGTCCAAATAAAATAATAATAGCAAATATGCAATCCTTATAATGTAAGAAGAAGAATGGCACTAAGTAAGTCAAAATAGGAGAACATTGAAAATTATGGTTTTTAGGACTCCTAATTAGGGTTAAGAAAAATAATGAAAATTAGGGTTCAAATCCTAAATTAAATTATACAAATGTGTTTGTCTCAATTTTCTGATTAAAATGACATATAATTGCATATATTTTGGACATGTACTTTTAAAGTTATTAATAAAATAAAATTTGCATTTAATTAACATTATTTAAATCATTAATAATGACAGGTTTTAACAACCGGCACTGAAATCTACGCAGAACGGAAATGGCGCAGGCAGTGAAATAAGCGCGGCACGGAAAAAGGCTCAGCGCTGAAAATGGCGCACGCCTCCTTGACACGTGTCGGCCCACACGGGCGACACATGTCAACGCGGGACCCGCAGAGAGGGGGGCTTACAGCGTGGTTCTGCGGGAGATTTCCTCAAAGCTAGAGTATAGGAATCGGCAGGAGCGTACCTGGCTTCACCTTCATTGGCCAGGTTAGGGTTAGGTCGTAGAGGGAGAGATCCGATGACTCTTCGCACCAGGAGCTCCTTAGATACTCGAATGAAGGGGAAATGGAAAATGGAGGAGATAATAGAATTCCTACGGTTTAAGGTGGGTTGAGGAGTGGCTGGGGGTACGGCATGGCAGCTTCTACCTGCAGCTGCAGGCGCATGACACGGCTCAGGTAGGGACTTATAGGGAATACATCTGGGCTATCAGATCGAGGTGCTGATCCAATGACCACATATGATCGATCAATTTCACGTCGTCTGTTAGGATTTAAGAAAGACGGGCAGCCCGAATTAATGTGGATCGGTATGCAGTGGTATTTCGGCAGAAACTTTAGAAAACCAATCATTTAACTATTTGAACAGTAAAAATGCAAAATAGACTACTACAGCGCGCTGTAGCACGCTGCAGCGGGTTGTAGCAGGCGGTAGCAGAAATTTTCAAAAAACGTTAGGAAATATCAAAATTTATTTAATGAAACAGTGTTTTTGCAAAGTGAACCATTGTAGCGCGCTGCAGCGGGCCGCAGCGCACCCCAGTGCTAAAAGCGCTACCACGCGCTGCTGCGCGAAAAGTGCTACCGCGCGTTGCCGTGCAAAAAGCGCTCCAGTGCGCTGCAGTGCCCAAACTTTCAAAATTCTCAGAATTTTTTAAAAAACTGCCCAGTTTTGGCTGAAATAGCCAAAACTTCACTATTTTTGTATTTTAAGGTCCCTATGACCATAGTGGGACTAAATTATATCAAATGTCAACCTATTTTAGTTAAAATTGAACATTACATAAAATTCTATATTAAAATTAAGTTTGAACTTTGATCAAATGCTCAAAACCTCTCATGTACCTTAAAAGTATTGTGCTAATTGCTAAATAATATAACCTGTATATACTTGTGTTAAATAGATATACCTTAATAACTAAATGGAATGAAACCTAAGTCTTTTAGATTTATAATCAAGTGCTAACTTATTTAATTTGATTTAGAATTTAGTTAGCTTTAATTACTTTCCATTTTATATCAAACTTATATATCTATGCTTTTATAATTTTAGGACGTATGTTAGAGAACTTTAACATTTAAATGGGACATCTTGATATATAAACTAAACTTAAACATAAGAATCTTGATAACTTAATTAAGTAGATGATACTTAATCCAAACCTATGTTTGACATCAATAATACACTAATAATACATTGATTTATCATTGACCTTTAAATTAAACTTCGGTCTTAATGATACGAAGGTTAAGGGTTAAACCATAATTTGTCTTGATTGAGATCTACATCTTAATCACTTAATTAATTAACTTGATTGTAAGATAAATCAATTGACATTATTCCAATAATACATATGATTTGATATTAATCTTAAGTCATTTAATTAGAAGTACTAAGATTAATATTGAATATATGTGATTGTACCATCTGAATCTAAGCTTTAGATTTTTTATTTTCTCTTATATAAGACTATTAGCATAAAATGGATAATAAAATTATAAAGATCTAACTCTAATAAGATCTTTAATTTTATCCCATAATTATAGAATAGAAAGGGGATCAGATGAATTTTAATCATCTGACCTAACCACTTTAACCTAAGTCTAATAAGTAAATCTTAAGGAGTAGAAAAGTGAGATATTAAGGGTCTTACTATAAGATCATTGCTAAAATATTTAAAGACCTTAATTATTGATACATTGAGGTAGGAAGGGCTTTTGAAACTTACTGAGGTAGGAAACTTAGATGATCCTTTATAACTTTAGAAGTTGAACTTGATACCTTGTGGTAGGAGTCACTTAAAGTACTTAAAATAGGACTTATTCATTGTGGTAGTAACCTACATTGAGTGATCTCTTGATCACATCCTTGGAGCCTTGGGTAGGATTCACCCATTTATAGTAAGGATTAATAGCTTTGATCAACCTTTTTTAAATAAAATAGAATCTTCTGAACCCAGATTATTAGTTGGGTATAGTAGAGTATACCCATAGTACTAGATTATTTCAGTAGTATTCAGGATTGGTTGATTCACTCCAATATGGACTTATGACCAGGTGTTATCCTGAGGGATTAGATGAATATAGTCCTATTAGAGTAAATCTTCCAAGACTAAGAGTGTTACAATTAGTGAACAAGATCCTTAGTTTGACATGTAAACTACGATCGGGTTATGCCTCCTATCGTAGTGCGCTTTGATAAGTGCAATTTAAGCAAACTAAGTATCTCAAATCACTTTGCATAGGACACTAAGTATGCTTGTGATTATGACATTTAACGACTTAGCTTGAGATGTAAACTGTGACCATGTTCTGCCTCCTATCGTAGTATGCTTCGATAAGTGCAGTTTAAACAAGCTAAGGGTTAAATCCATCCTTCTTACAAACATGCTAAATATGTGTATACAATCATCCCAGCTAATGATTTTCAAGTAAACTCTCAACTTTAACCAATTACCACAGTTAGACTTATTGTCTAATACGGGGTACTTTGGGGATCCAGCAATTTGCTAGATCCTGAGCAGTATATTGAGACAGATCAAGAGGACACCCAAGAGATTCAGGAGGAGCCCATGGAGCACTAGTAGACTCTTCTTTAGTTTTATTTTTTTGCTTAGTATTTTCAGTTTATCACTTAGCTCTATGTCTGTTATTCAGTAACTATTTATAATAATTCTGGATGTATTTTCTTTTTTTTTCTGAGATAAATATTTCCATATAGCTTCTGTGATGAATGTTTTTTGATGTTTGCTTTAAGCTTCCGCACTCTATTATATACTACTTATACTTTATATGGTGATGTGATCAGCATACTGAAAATGCTGACAACTTATACATATATTAGATTCCTATTATATTCTAAATCCAATGTATGTATTTATCAAATAATTATGATAAGAATACTACTCTTATCTTAAGTATTAGCTCTCAACCCTCCTTGAGATTGAGTCAGCAGCCCTTCAGACAGGCTTAGTTTTTAGCTATTCGGGGAGACAGGATATTCCTCCCCGAGTGGCGCACTGCTCCACCGCCGAATTATGATTTTACTTATCTTTTGTGTGCGGCGACGGGGCAAGGCGCTACACCTAGTCACTACGATGGGTGAATCAAAGGAAAGTATCTCTCTCTCTGATTGTAAAGTAGTTAAGGAATTCACCGACGTATTCCCAGAAGATCTGCCTGGTGTACCTCCTTCCAGAGAAGTCGAGTTCGCTATTGAACTAACTCTGGGTACCCAGCCTATATCTAAAGCACCACACAGAATGGCACCTAAGGAACTTTAAGAACTCAATGAGTAATTACAAGAGCTCTTGAATAAGAGTTTTATTAAGCTAAGTATGTCTCCTTGGGGAGCACCTATTTTATTTGTGAAGAAGAATGATGAATCTATACAAATATGCATAGATTATCATGAACTAAATAAGTTACCATAAAGAATAAGTACCCATTACCTAGAATTGGTGACTTATTCGACCAGTTATCTAGAGCTGTCATATTCTTTAAGATTGACTTAAGGTCTGGATATCATCAATTGCGAGTAAGTGAAGATGATATAGGAAAGACCGCTTTCCGTACTCGCTATGGTCATTTTGAATTCTTAGTGATGTCTTTTGGACTCACTAATGCGCCATCAATCTTCATGGATTTGATGAAACAAGTTCTCAAACTATACTTAGACAATTTCGTAATCGTCTTTATCAACGATATCCTCATTTATTCTCATACCCTAGCAGATCATGAAGAGCACTTGAGATTAGTATTGGAAACTCCGCGTGAACATCAACTGTATGCCAAGTTCTCCAAGTGTGAGTTTTGGCTTAAATCCATTGCATTTTTGGGACACGTAGTTGATGCCCAGGGTATCCATGTAGATCAAAGCAAAGTAAGTGCTATTTAGGATTGGGTTCAACCTAAAACGGTCACTGATATTAGAAGTTTCTTGGGATTAGCCGGATATTACATAAAGTTTGTTAAAGGTTTTTCTCAGATCGCTTTGCCTTTGACTAAGTTAACCCAGAAAGCCATTCCGTTCATTTGGAGTTCTGAATGCAAGGGAGCATTTCAAACTCTGAAGGATGCACTCTCTACCGCTCAAATTCTCATCCTGCCCAGAGAAGGCTTGGACTATCAGGTATACACCGATGCCTCTGGAATTGGTCTAGGTTATGTGTTAATGCAAGAGGGTAAGGTAATCGTTTACGCCTCTCGATAGTTAAAACCCCACGAGAGAAATTATCTAGTTCACGATCTTGAACTTGCCGTTGTGATCTTTGCCTTAAAAATTTGGCACCACTATTTGTATGGAGTGCAGTGTTCGATTTTCACTGATCATCAAAGCTTGAAGTATATCTTTACTCAAAGAGAACTGAATTGTCATTAAAGAAGATGGTTAGAGCTCATCAGTGATTATGATCTCAGTATTCGGTATCACCCTGGAAAAGCAAATGTCGTGACCGATGCTTTTATTCGTCAGGCTACCTTATCATCTATGATCGCCTCCAGTCCCTTAGAATAAGAATTTCGTAAGCTCGAAATTTCTCCAGTTAGTGGCAATATGCTAAGTTCGCTCCTGGTAAATATCAATGTGGAACCTACCTTCCACAAAGATGTTTCTATCTCGCAGACCAAAGATGATGTTTATATTAAGTTCAAGGCAGATATTTAAGGTAGTCTTCGTCATGATTTGCAGTTGCAGAATGGTGTAATTTATCAAGGTAATCGTTTGTGGATTCCTAAGTCCATGCATCGTGAAGTGTTAATTGAAGGCCATAATTCTGGGTATCATATTCACCCAGGCAGGACCAAGATGTACCAGAATCTAAAGCAATCATTTTGGTGGCCCGATATGAAGAAGGATGTAGCCGACTTTGTGGCTAAGTGTCATGCATACAATTTGGTAAAGGCCAAGCACCAAAGACCTGGTGGTCTTCTGCACCCATTAGAAATTCCAAAATGGAAATGGTTCGATATATCTATGGATTTCGTCATGGGATTGCCTCGTGCAAAATCTGGTGCCGATGCAATTTGGGTTATAGTAGATCGCTTAACTAAGTCAGCGCACTTCCTTCCAATTCGTCAGACTGATTCTGTAGCGAAGTTAGCAAAACTCTACATCAAAGAAATTATTAGACTGCATGGAATTTCGAAATCAATAGTATCTGACAGAGATAATAGATTTACTTTTAAGTTTTGGCAAGCTGTGCATCAAGATCTGGGTATTACTCTAGCCATGAGTACAGCTTTTCATCCTCAAACGGATGGTCAGACTGAAAGAGTGAATCAAGTTCTGGAAGATTTGCTTATGCCGTGTGTTCTTGATTTTGCCGATTCTTGGGAAGATCATATTGCATTAGTGGAGTTTGCCTATAATAACAGTTTTCAAGCTAGTATTAAAATGGCTCCTTATAAGGCATTGTATGGTAGAAAATACAGTACTCCACTAGCCTAGTCAGAGACAGGAAGCATTCAACTTTTTGGTTCAGAGTTAGTTGAGGAAATGAACAATAAGATCTAGTTAATTCAGCAGAGAATTCGTTCAGCTCAAGATCGTCAGAGCAAGTATCATGATACTCATCATCGTCTTATAGAATTCAATGTGGGAGATTCTGCCTATTTGAAAGTCAGCCCAATGAAGGGTGTCTACAGATTTGGTATAGCATGGAAACATAGTCCCCGTTATGATGGACCTTTTGAGGTTTTGGCCAAAGTAGAATCATCTGCCTATAGGCTAAATCTTCATGATGACTTTGTAGCTGTCCATAATGTGTTTTATGTATCATTATTAAGAAAGTGTCTCAGAGACCCTTCTCATCTCGTTCAACTTCTAGTAGTAAAAATCCAACCTAATATTTCTTATGCTGAAGAACCAACCAGAGTCTTAGCTCATGATCAGAAGCAGCTAAGGAATCGCTCAATTTCTAGGGTCAAAATCCAATGGAAGAATAGATCCTTAGAAGAATCTACTTGGGAGAAAGAAGTGGATATGCGCAATAAATATTCACAGCTCTTTGCATGTCCATGTACCGTTCTTTTCTTTCTTATCTGTTCCATTTAAATTTTTTAGTTCCTTTAGTACTTTCTTTACTTGAGTGATGTCGGGGATGACATCGTTCTTAAGTGGGGGAGTCTATAACGACCCTAATTATTACTCTAGCTAATCCAGATTAATTAAGCCAAATTAAGCTTTGATTTTGATTCTATTGGACTCAATGGGTCATTTAAATCTAACCCTAGAAGTTTGGAATTAATCGAAGCTAAATTGAGAATTTTGATATTTTTGCCTATTTTTGAGCCCTATAAAATACCTAAATTAAATCGATCTCCAAATTAAAATCTGATTTCATTTTTTAATTCCTCATACCCTAATTAACTAAGAGTAAAATTTTAGGAATTTTTGGAGGTCATTTAGATATATTTTGAATTTAATTTTATTTGGCTCAATTGCAAATTAGGGCTTTAAGCAATTCCTAATTGCACTTATACCCTCCCTCCAACGGTCGGCTGAGCCCAAACCGCGGGCGCTATCCGGGCCGTCCATTCCTCGGATCTGATCCAACGGCCGTGCTTTCGATCAGCATCCGCCTCATCTCGACCGTTCCGCGGTTTCGAGATTCTAATCCGACAACAACTAAGTATCCGTCTTAAGTAGGCCCGATCACTTGTTCGATCTTTAGATCCTATCCGACGGCTGATCCAGCCTCCTCGCTCGACCGTTAGATATCGGGAGATCAGAGCCATTCCATGTCAACTAATGATCCATCAGACTTCTCTGGAGTCCCCCGCGACTGTGGATCGTCTTCCTCCTCAGCTCACGCCCAACAGCCGAATCCCTTCATACAACCACATCCTCAAGCCGGTCTGCCACTCCTGTGCCACGTCAAGAAGGCCATTGCGACCTTGCCCTTGTCTCCCTAGCACTCTCAGCCTAGTTCGAGGCCCGACCCATTCCAATTTTGGAAATTGAGGGAGCACCCTCGGGCCGAGCCTACGCCATGGCTCCCGACCTCGGCAGCCACCCTAGACCTCCCCCTTGCCTATAAATATCTTCAGGACATCACAGTGAGTCCCTTTGCTCACTGTGATTCCTCAATTCCTTAGCCGAAGGTTCCCTGGAGCTTCATTGCACTCGGCAATCCCGGTGGATCCAATAGCTGCGTACCGCTGATAGAGGGCTCGTCTAGTGTTCAGACCCCCTGTAAACCTGCATTGCTGGTCTGGTGAGCTCAGGAGCACTTCGATCCCTCTATGTCACTGCAATCCCTCGAACCAAGGTACAGCCACTAACCCATTCCTCTGTCGAGCTGGTTTCAGCTCGACTTGCTCTCAATTAAGCCCTAGATGATGCGTTAGGACCTCGCCCTCAACTTCCTCTAGGCGACCGAGAGGATAGGAATGGCTGGCAGTGGACCAAATGGGCGAATTCACTGTCTGTGTGTGCACTGCTAATCGGCTTTTGATTCACCAATTTTTGCATTCTCTCAAGCAATTAACCATCCAATTGATGCTGGAATCTCTCGGCAATAATTATGCCTAGTATCGATGATTGGGTTCGATCAGGTCGATTGATTTGACTGAAATTGATCGACCCAGTCGCAGCTCACATTGTAAAATACCGTGAGTAACACTTCAGCGATCCACCCATCCCCCGAGCTTGCTGTGTGGTGCAATCGATTCTCTCTCGGCCTCTGATTGTGTAGGTATAGAGCTCAGCTCGTATGGTTAGCTCTGTGAGGAGAATTCGATCCTCACAGGCACGCCATAAGTGACATCTCAGTCGAGTAGCACCTCGACAATCTGGCACATCCCAGATGGGATTTTATAGTCCAATCGATGCGTCTCGACTCCAGGAAAGTGTAGGGATCGAGTTGAGCCACCACCATCGCCTAGGTCACGAGAATTTGGGCGCTGAAGATCCTTTGGGGCGGAGCCCGTCGCGAGGAAGAAGACGAAGTCACGGGTTGGCCCGACTCGTGACCCGCTCCTTTTGATTTTGGGTCGCGGTTTAATAAAATGAATAATGGAATTATTTTTATTATAATAATTAGTTAATAAATGCATCCTTATAGTTTTTATTTAAATAAAAATACAGATTAAATTATTTAAATAACTTTGGCTATACTCATCCAAATAGTATGATCCAATATACTATTTTAATGAGAAAAATATAAGGAATCTGGTTAGATTTTAAATATTTGACTAATCCTTTTTTGTTCTTATTTAAATCATATAAAATCCAATAAATACCCAAATATATTGATTAAGGGCTCTTATTGCTCATGAGACCCTAAGGAACCTTTGTAGACCCTTAAAAGTGATTTAGGAACCCTAACTTTATTAATCACCTCTTAATTATCCTAATTTGGGATTAGTAAATTTAACTATGATTAAGCCTCTGATTTTAGTGAAATAAGTTCCTAATCCCTTCTTAAGTATATTTGAGCCTGTAAATAAGGTTGGATCACCGTAGGATGTCCTAATCTTACTAATCACCTTAATTGGCCCCCTAATGTGTTTAGGGCTAATTAGGCCAATTAAGCCACCAAAACCTAAGATAAGTATTTATTCCACTTCATTAATCAATATGAAACTCATTAAAATAGATTTGAATCAATTTGGATAATTAAATCCTAAAATCCCATTTTTAACCTTAAGAGGAGTATTTTGGTCACTTTGACCAAAATGTGTTTAAGCACTCACTTAAACCTTAAAAATTCAGTAAAATACTTCTAATTAATACATTTAACACCTCTCTGAAATCTGAGGTTAATAATGTTGATATCAATTAAAGAAACCTTAAGTAGTTCTTATTAAGATCTTAAGACCTTAAGTACTCTTAAAAATCACCTTATCCTAAAAGTTAAGCCTAACCATCTCAAAATGTTGGATCCTTAGTTTAATAACTTAATTAAGTTGATTCTTGAACTAGAATCTTAAGAGAAGTATTCTTGTAAAATCCTAAGTTTAAAACTAGCTTGTCTAAAAATGATCAAACTTCAGATCTTAGATCTTAGATCTTAGACTTTAAATCTTCAAATTGAAATTGAACTACCTCCATTTGGAATTCCTTAAGTGATATATTGTTTAATCCTTTTGAAGCCTTCCATGTGGGTATAATCCTAAGGATTGAATATAGATCTTAGATTCTTAGTTCTTACTGATTATTTTATCTTATAATATTAGCACAGCCTTTCATTAAGATCATAGTTTCTGAATCCTCCAGTTTATAGGATTCCTTACCTTTAAATTGGGTTTTAAAGTGTGAATCATAGATCCTTACTAAGGATACTACCTTGGATTCATGATTTGAACTCTAAAGTTGAGTTTGAATCCAGAATCCTTAATCTTGATTCACTTAATTAAGATTTGGGTTAAGAGAGGAAAATAATAATAATTAAGTCATTGATTCATTTACTTTAAATCTTTATAGTCATCATATAATTATGAATTAGAACTTATTAAGTTCTAATATTAACATTAAGGTCGTAAATCTGAGATCTTACTCAATAGCTGGATATTGGAGATCCTAAATTTGTATCTTCTCAGAATAGTTAGATTGGATAAAGTAGACAACAACGGATATCACATGAGTCTAGATTGAGTCACTTGCTTACTTTGACTTGATTACTCTGCACACCTTAAATATTGAGCCTTGTTACTTGAGCATGATAGGTAAACTTAGATATGGAAGATACATCCTAAGTTAGTATTTGAAAAGCATATCATTCATTTGGTTCTTTCAGTGCTTTCAGTTAGTAGAGAACATCCTAGCATAGTCTGCCTCTTAGTTCTAGTTTTATTATAGAATAGACTCAGACCTAGCTCGATAGATTTCTAGGATGGATACATGTCTTATTCTATAAGTTCAACTCTAACCTAGCTCTGTGGATGCCTAGGATGGATACATGTTGAACTTTCAGTTCAGAGGCCCTGTATGGCCTATTCTGTTATGACAACACTATGTCTTAGGCTTACTTCTACTTTTGTTCAGTTGTCAATATTTTTTTTCCTTGCCACATGCTTCAGTGGCTTTCTTTTAGTGCTTGGCTTGCTTTGCCACATGTCTCAGTGGCTTTACTTTTGCTCATGTATGTACTTAGTTTACTTTTGCCACATGTCTCAATGGCCTTTTCATGTCAATCTGCATGTTTGTATATACACTCTCATTGATTAGTAGTAAATATTGGTATGTTTAGGATGCTAGAATTGTATGTCTATTTTCAGTACTTATGTTCTTATTATTCTCAGCATGTCTCCATGTGATCATAAGTATGTTGTGATCAGATTTATTTTAGTAGTTACAATTACTTTTTCTTTTAGCCTCACCATATTTAGTTGATATTTTTTGTATGTTATTTTACATACCTGTTGATTAGCTATAAATGATTAGTTATAGCTACCCCGTTCTTGTAGCTTGTTGCACCCTTTTTAAATGCTTGCACGTTTAAAATCTTTAAGTGTAATATCTTAAATACTCAGTTCACTGAAATAGCCTAAAATGTCTAACTGTAACTTTTTTCTCTTGTTGGCTGGGGCCCTGGCATTTGTGATACTGATAAATGTCAGATTCAGAGTTATTCGTCGGCAGTGCTGCGGGATCGGAGCCGGTGCAGGAGGAGGATCTTCCTACTGCTGCTTACGTAGCTTTTTCTCTTTTTTTTTTCAATGAGATTGAGAGACCTTTATTTCTATTAAATACAATTTGTAATAATTAAATTTTGGATGTATTTACTTTTCTGCATTTAATCTGAGTTACTATTTCTTCTACTCTTTTATACTATATTATGCCTGTGGATGTTATATTATTCTATTTCTTGCTTCCGCCACTTTGATTTGTATTGATGTATGTTTACAGCTCTACAGGGTGACAAGTCCTTGGCCTAAGGCGAGTTGGGTCCTACCTGACTTTACTTGAGATGGGGATTTGCCATCAGAATGGAGCACCGTACTCCCTGTAGTTATGCTAATATCAGTATTAGTGTAGCTGTGGGAAAGTACGGGGCCCCACAATTAATACTGACATGACTTATGCATTTATGATATGCCAAGGCTTTAATGACGGTATGCTTTAAATTATTAAAATCCAGAAACTAATTCAATATCAAATACTAATTCAATTTATCTCCATTATGCATAATTCACCTAAATGAATTCTAATTCCTAATTCTAATCTACTAAATGATATCATTAATATTACTCATAAACTTATTAAATAAAGAGGTTATATATACATAGTTGGTATATTTCCAAGAAAGATTGGTTTAACACTTAGTTTATTTAACTGCGCTTATCGAAATGCATGATGATAAGGAGCAGAACCCAGTCATAGTTTATTCTCTCAAATTAAGTTGTTAAATTTCCTAGTTAAAATTATACTTATATCATCCTAATAAAGGTAACTTGAAACACTTAGTTTGTTTAACTGCACTTATCGAAATGCATGATGATAAGGGGCAGAATTCGATCACAATTTATTCTCTCAAACAAAGTTGCTCAGTCCCCTACTTATAACACTCTTGGACTTGGGATGTTTATCCTAAACTAAACTGTACTTATCTAATTACCAAAGATAAGATCGAGACTCTACAGTACTATTCAGGGTAAATCAATCAACTCTGTTTTCTACTAAAATAATTCAATTCTATGGATATACACTATCACATCCAACTAATAGTTCTACGTATTTTAATAATTCTATTAATAATCAAGGAATATAAACTAATGAATCCATTCTCTATTGTCGTGAATCCTACACAAATATTCCAAGGATGTGATTCAAAATTCACCCAATTTAAGATACTACCACAAGGAAATAACCTCAACTTAAATTATTAGGTTATCATACCACAATGATCTAGGATCAAGTATATAAGGCTAAGAAGGTGCATCTAAGTTCCTACCTCACAAATCAGACAAATATGCTCTTTCTACCTCAATAGTTTATCGATTAATAAGGTATAGCACTTAATAATTTAAAATACTAGATTTCAATCTTAAGATCTAAGCACTAAAATATACATATTAAAATCTAAGACTTAAGACTTATATTAATTTTTCAACTTTTATTTCATTAGACTGAATTACACAAATCAGATGGGCAAGCCCATCTGAGCACAACCTATACTATAATTATGAGATAAAATCATGTAATTTATTAAAAATTGATCATTTTGTAAATCAATACAGTATTGTAATTTATATTATGCTAAGGGTCTTATTTAAGAGAAATAAAGGAGTTAAAGGTATATGTCCAGATTGACAATCACATGTATTCATTAAAGATCTTAGCATTTTTAATTCCATTGTCTAAGATTAATTTCAAATCAATAAGTATTATTGGAATCATGCAAGTTAATTCATCTTTCAAATCAAGATGGCTTAATTAAAGTGATTAAGATTTAGATCTTAATACAGACAAGTTAAGATTTAACTCCTAACTCAACCAAATTAAGATCAACTGTTTAGTTAATTGATCAATAACAAATTAGAGAATTATTAATGCATTATTGGTGTTCATTTTAAGTTCAAGATCAATTATTAATTATCTTAATCATCCTTTAGGATTCTAAGAGTTTGAAGTTCATTAATATCCAATCAACCATTTAAAGTATTCAATTCATGATTTAAATTCTCTAATATGCACACTACTGTTAATGAAATATATAAACATTATATTAATTAAAATACCAAGTAATCAAAGCACTTGATTACAATTTAAAGCACCTAAATTTTATACAACTTAGTTATTAAGTTCTGATTATTCATGCAAGAAATCAAGTATTATAACGTTTCTATTTGGCACAAAATATTCAAGCGAATCATTAGAAGGTTTTGAACATGCCATTTATGGTAAGTGGTAGATTTCAAATTAAAAATCATTTCTAAATTCACATAATGCTTGATTTTGCTAAATCCAGTTTTTATTTTGGTATATTTTGGCCCTATTAGGATTTCAGAGTCACTAAAATATGAAGAATCTCAAATATGAGTAATTCCGGACATTTCTGGGCGCTACGATGTGCTGTAGCGCCTCCTGGCCGAGAGCCAGGTGCTGTGGCGCCAGTTTTCCTGAGGCGTGGGCGCTACGGCGCGCTACAGTGCTTTTATGCGCTACAGTGGATTTCAGCACTATGGCGCGCTACGGCGCCAGATTTCCCGAGAGCTGGGGGCTACGGCGTCGTGTAGCACCCCCTCACCGAGAGCCAGGCGCTACGGTGCACTATGGTGCCCTACGGTGTATTCAAACTGAGATGCGGATGCTGCGACGCGTTGTAGCGCCTTTTGACCGAGAGCTAGGTGCTACGGTGCGCTGTAGCGCTCAACGATGATTTTTCCTGTGCAAAAACCGAAATGTGTCCCCTTTAGCACCCAAATACTCTTGATTTAGAGCACCTCAAGTGTGGTGCTATATATAGATGGAATGATTATTTTAACAATGCAAATAATGAAGCTAAAAGTCCAGCTATACATAAATCCTATTTGCAGAATTGATCATCTACCCTAAAATTTATAATCTTAATGAGCTCTAATGAACTCCATATCTCAACCACAGGTTCTTATCAGCAAGAAATAGACATGCAGGATAAATGTAGCAATTAATTTATAAAGAGAAAGGGTACTAAAGAGATATCTTAACTTGTAAAAGAAATGGAGAAAGAAGTAACACAAAGAAGGTGACAATAATAGCTACCTTGGCTTGCAAATGGAAGAAAAGTTTTGCTTTTCCTTAGGGCTTGACAGGGAAGATCTTCTCCTTCTTCAGCTTAGGGTGGAGCTTGGGGAGAAAGAAGCTTTGGAAGAGGAGAAGGAGCTTCCACTGAGCAAATGGAGAGGGAAGAGGGCTGAGGTTCCAAATTAAAGGAAGAGGGGGGGCTGGCTCTATCAATGAGCCTTCCCATCAGCATGCAGGAGAAGTAGAGGGACTGAGGCCCCTTTGCGTGCGCAGGAATTGGGGAGATGGCGCTGACATGCGCACGAGGAGAGAAGGAGAAAAAGCTGTAAGAAATAATTAATTATTTCTTTCTATTTATTTAAATTAACCCAATTTCTCTAATTAAAAATTTGATGAATAAACGGGCTCCGAAAAATCCCGAAAATTCAACTTTATCTAATTTGGGGGTGAGGAGTTCAATGGCGAAGTCAAATTTCAATTTGGAGATCAATTTAATTATACTAATTTTTAGGGCATCTAAATACATTAAAATATTCGCGAAAATCCGACGGCTTCCAAATACTTCCAAGACATCACCCCTAGCTAATTTGGGAGTGACGAGCACAATGATGAAGTTGGATTTCAATTTTGATGATTATTTAATTATTCTATATTTTAGGGATTGGTTCTAATGACTAAGAGAACCTAATGGAATGATAATTATGATATAACTAAGCTAAGATTAGGCTAAGTAATAACCTATGATTGTTACAATGAGTTTCACTAGAGATTCCTGGAAGGTGATTAAAGGTGCATTGATAGTTGCTCGGGGAAGTATTGATAGGACAATTTACCTGATCAATAAGATGTCTAACTCCATTTCATCAACAGAGCAAATTGTAGCATGTTTATGGCACCAAAGGCTCGATCATATGAGGAGTAATGATTAAAGTCCATGTTATATAAGGGAAATATTCCATGACTGAAATCTGTGGACTTGGAGTTTTGTAAAGAATATGTGTACGATAAGCAAAAGAAAGTCATTTTCTCAAGGAGTGGGAGAGACTTAAAGTCTCATAAGTTGGAACTTGTACACATAGCTATATGGGAACCAACTCCCACATCCCCTCTTGGTGGAACCACATATTTTGTCACATTAATTGATGACCATACTATGAAGGTATGGATATACTTATTGAAGCATAAATCTAATGTATTTGAAGTCTTCAAAAAATGGCTAGCTTTAGTTGAAAATGAGACTATCTTGAAGCTCAAGTGCCTAAGATCAGACAATGGCGATGAATATTGTGACAAAATTATCAAGTTTGCAATGCTTATTTTATCAATAACTTTTTTTTGTTTAATTTTCAACCCTTTGCCATATAATTGCTCTATAAAATTTTCTTTAATTCAAATTAAATCTGTCAAGAATTTAGGATGGCTTGTAGTCTATAATAGATGACATCCTATTTGTTGTTTAAGCTTGCAGTATGATTATTTAATGTGATGTTTCTAATTTTCTAATATCAAATTAATCCAACAAGATGAGTTATGACATTTATTTGCATTGTAAGCCATCAAATAAAAGCTCCTCTTTTAAGATCCAATGAGTGAAGCTTTCTAATGGTCTCATCATGCAATGGCTTTGAGGGATCAAACGGAGGTATAAAAGAAAAAAAAAGTACTAATAAAAATGACAACTTTAATAATTCATTTATAAAATTCTGAATATTTATTTATGAAATAAAAACTCTTCAATATAGTTTCATTGTATTTATAAGCTAATTATACAACCCTGATTGAGTGTATAAATTTAGCATACTATTATTGTATTTATACATGCTAGTTATTGTTTTAGTTATAGATTGTATATGCATTATTAAAGCATGCTAGGTTTACAACTTTATGTATCAAAGTGAAAAAGGTAAGGAATTGTACAAGAAGGTAGGATAATAATGTGATGTATAGCATGCCACAAGCATCAAGTTCGCATTTTCCACAAGTTTCATTTCTTTCACATTTCTTAGATTATGTGGAGCTTTAGACGTTGTGTTCACCTTTGTTCACAATCCTTCACCTTCACAGACATGAAGTTTTGTACATTGATTCACCGTCACCTTCCCTCAACATCTGATTTGCCGTCACCTTCGCCCTACATCTGATTCGCCATGTCGTCGCCTTTGTCGAATCGTAGTCACTTTCGTCCGACGTCTGGACGTCACCTTTGTCTGGCATCTCCTTCGTCTGACATCTAATTCACCATTGATTCAACGCCTCCTTCGTCGATACTGCCTTTGTCCTACATCACCTTCATCGATTAATCGTCATCTTCGCCGACCTTCAATGCTTCACCTACCATCGCAGCAAGCCGAAGCATCCAATTTGAACGCGTTGTGGTGCATTCTATCTTCTTTACAACTTGGCGCATTCATTCAAGATGTCCGAGATGCTCGAGACATGATGTGGTGCATTCATCCGAGATGTTCAAACGTGTTGTACAATTTGAACGTATTGTTGTTCATTCTTTACAATTTGGTACATTTGTTTGAGATGTGTTGTGGTGCATTCTAGAGGTTTTGGTGCATTCTATTTGTTCAACATCCGAGACCGAGGCTAAAGGGAGTGTGGCGACCGGGGATCGAAGTTCGAGAGTCTTTAAAGAACAATTCATCTCAATTGAAAATATATACATTTTTATAATTCAAAAAGGACATAATAAATAATAATAGTCCATTTATACAAATAGAGCCAAAACATATATAAAATTTTTACAACAGTTTGTATTTTACAAAATAAAAATGAAACATTTACATTCTCCTGCTTCTTTTAATTCTTCTTCTTTTAATTGGCAGATCTTCTAGATTTTAATTATCAAAACTTGAAAAAAAATCAGTTTACCAGTCAGGTAGGAGTACGCAAATCGTTCTTATAAGAATAAATCTAGCATCCTATAATAGGTATGAATCAAGTATGAAAATGACTGAAAATTTTGCATAGAAAATAAAACAATTTCCAATTTCAATTTCTGCCCTGCAAATTAGCTGTGAAAATTCAACATATATGAAAAGCATGAAATTTGTAATTTTATCAAAAGCATTTGTAACAATAAGTCGAGTCCGTAGACTCCTGAGCCCAATTGGGTAAATCCATAGGCATAACCTGTAGGAAGCTTATCTCTCCACCCGTCGGTAGCTTACTCAAAATAGGAACTGATGGTGTTTCTTTCCTCTGGATTTGCCTACTTCCTACAAGAGGCTAAATCCCTCCATATAACTCCCAGGGGCTGCTAGCTGGCCCAATCTGTACAGATCCCAGTGTTGTGTTCCACCCTCCAAAGACAAACACCACAAAATATATATATACTGTGTTTCATTCTTTTTGTTACATGCTATTTGATATAAATCTTTTGTAGGTTTAAAATATGGTAAACAGTGTAAATAATACTCAAATAAAAAATGACTCAAATAAGAATATTGAAATAAAACTTATAAGTAAATTTGCATACCTGACTATTTTGATAAAATATCAATCAATTCAATTCCTTAGATCTGCCAAAATAATGAAATTTATTAATTTAATGTTTTTTATCATGATTTGTAGTATTATATTTATAAAATGACTATTTTGATTTATTTGAATTATTTTTATTAAGTTATATAATTATTTATGCCTTATTTGACCAATTTGACCTTATAAGGGCATTTTAGTAATTTAACCCTTAGTGAGATATAAAATTTCTGTTAGTTTATTGTAGATTATGTCCTAAAATTTCTATAGAGTCCAAAATTATCAAATTCTGATATAATTTGGCTAAGTTATAGCTAATCTAAGTTTTGTATTATTTTTGTAATTATTTAAATATAAAAATATCATTATGAAAAATATTAATCCTACTGAAATTTGGATGGCACTAAAATATTTTTTAATTTTTGCTGATCAATTTAATATATTTAATTGTAATATTTGGACTTATATTTTGCAAGTTATTAAGTTTTATAGTTTATGAATTATTTAAATTAAACTAATTGCTTTTTATATGAATTAATATTACTTTTTAACTTTTGGTAAATTAATATATTTGCTAATCATAAATTTTATTTAATTAATATTCTTTTTTCTGTTTGAAGTAATTAAAATATTTATTAAGATATTAGTTAGATTTAATTTTTTTTTTCTATTTGTGTAAGAGTATATATATATATATATATATATATATATATATATATATATGAATTTAAATTAAATTAATTAAATGTATTATTTTAATTAATTTGTTTTATTTTATTTAATTATTAAAAATTTTTATTTTCTGTTATTATATTTTTATCTGTTTGTAAAAAAAATGTTATTATTTAATTATATACATACATATATTAATTACTGTTTTATAAGTATATTTATATATTTGAAATAATATTCTTAATTTAATTTTTTGCTTATATATATTTTTGTTGTTTATCTAAGTATTTAAATTTGATTTTATTAAATATTTTATTTATCTGTTAAATATATTTATTTAAGATGTTATTATTAATTTAATACTAATTATATATTCATATTTTTATACGTATTTATACTTACCCATTTTATTAAATTAATTAATATCTTTATAATATTATATATATTTTTATTATAATTATTATTTTATTATATATTTTTTTACTCTATCTGCAGGTTTTAATCATTCCAGCGACAGTGGTGGGCCCCACCATCCAGGTGGCGTGACGACACTTGCTTGTCAATCGCTGGCGGGCCCCACAATTGACAGTTTTGAAAGACTGCAGGGCCTGCAGTCAAAATTGTGAAAACTTACACATGAGGTGGGCCCCATGCCATCCACGAGGCGGCTTAAGACTCGCAGCAGCGTATCATATGGGCCCGCATGCCACGTCGGCTAAGTCCACGTGGATGGATTCGAACGGTTTGATTAAGTGAATCGAACGGTTTGAAACTTTGATTCAATCGGACAATCCTAACGATTTATTTAAGATCTAATGGTTCTGATTAATTACATAAATCAAAAGAGTTGAAAATAATACAGATTGAATCCAACGGTTGGATTCCGATCTGGATCTTACGGTGGATTCAGAGGGACGTTTCGCCTTCCACACGCGTTCTCTCTTCGCGATTTTAGGGTTGTGCCGGTGCGATCGATCGAGGGTTCGATCGATCGCACCTAATAACTTAAGAACTTAAAGGAAATTAATGGAAAGAGGAAGAGATACCTCTATGCAGATATGCTTGACCTAAATCGGTTGGGAGAAAGAAGCAAAAATGATGATCGAGATCTTTGTTTGATCGATTACTCAATGAATGAGGCTTAGAAGAAGATTGAAGTCTTAAAGCGGCAGATGGACGCATGGTTGCGGCTCGGTGTGTCGCGCGACACGTAGGTTTACACGCGTCGCGTGTTCCGTGAGGGCCGAGGAAGATGAGTTCAGATCCGTCCGATCGCTCGATTGGACGGATCAAAATTCCTGTTAATTCGTAAGGTTAAAAGGAGACGGCGTTAAGCACTGCAAACGGCGCCGTTTCTTCTTTATTAAATATTTTATTTAATTAATCTATTTAAATACATTTAATTAACTAAACTTAACTTAATGAATATGTTCCAAATATTTTAAGAATATCATTTCTAGTAAATTGAGGTCTTCTGAACACAATGGTGCACTCGGATTTTCAATCCGACAGAGTATTTAATTACTCGAATTTTTCAGGTATTTAAAATAATATTAAAATATTCGTCAAAAATTTAATGACTTCCAAATGCGTTCAAAACTTCACTCCTACCTAATTTGGGGGTGGTGAATGTAATGGCGAAGTCAGATTTTCAATCTGAGATCAAAATTATTTAAATATTAATAAACAATTACAAATAAGATTTTGGTATTTTACATAGAGAGAGTGCTGAAAAGATTTAGGGTGAACAACTTTACTAAGTCGGTAAGTATTCCTTTAGCACAGTACTTTCACCTATTCGCTGATTTGCGTCCCAAGAAAGATTCTAAAAAGGATGAAATGCATTCAATTCCATAAGTTAATGATGTAGATAGTTTGATGTATGTCATTGTTTGCATTAGAACAGACTTGGAACAAGCAGTTTGGGTGGTAAGCAGGTATATGCACAATCCATGGAATAATCATTGGCAAGCAATAATAAATATATTTTGTTATTTGAAGAGTACAGTGGGAGTTGGTCTATTGTTTTAGAAGCAATCATCGATAGCAGATCTTGTGTCGAATACGTAGACTCCAACTATGCAGAAGATTTGGATCGCAAAAGATCAACGACATGCTATGTGTTCACTTTGACGGGAGGCCCAGTTGGGTGAAGATATACACTACAACTACAACCTATGGTTGTTATGTTTACGACAAAAGAAGCTATGTGGATGAAAGGCTTACTAGAAATCTTAGGTGTAATGCAAGAAAGAGTGATAGTTTATCGTGATAGCCAAAGTTCTATATTCATGGCTACAAATCCTGTATGTTTTGCCTGCACAAAGCACATAGGCCCGCGACACCACTTCGTTCAAGATACCTTTAAAAACAAAGAGATCATATTGAAGAAGATTGATATAAAGGACAATCAGCTGACATGCTTACCAAGGTGTTTACTTAATGTGTAGAAATTTACCAATTGCAAAACTTTAGTGGATAATGTGAAACTTTACTAAAGTTTCTTTTGTTGGAATTACATGCAGCTTAATTCCATTGAGATGATGATAAGTAAGCAACCAAATTGGTGCAGTTGCAATGCTGGAGAGCATATATAGTGCCAGCTCTCATATGGGCCCATATGAGAGATGAGGTGGATAATTACTGAAGAGTTTTTTTGGAACAGCAGCGCACGCCTAGGCGCCTTGGGAGCTTAGGCGCGCCAAGGCGCCCGCTATTTTCAGCACTCGTTATTTTGGGGACATAGAAAATCGAAAACAACATGCTATGATATTATTCTTGTTGTTTTTCTCAGCTCCCATTCAAAATCTAAAGTATGCTTAAGAATTGGAAGCGTGTAGAAGAAGAACAATGTTTGAATTTTGTTGCATGTCTTGTGGAATGATTGTAATCCTAAAAATTGTAAGTCATCATCGAAATAGTGATCTTTTCTACTTCTCTTCCCATGGACGCAGGTATTTTTCACCGAATAACGTAAATCTTGTTTTGTGTTATATTTTTCTGTTCTTGCATGTTTGCATTGTGATGAATACTCAAGAATACTTTGATTTGATTCATAGATAACAATCTAATTCTTCAATTTTTTGGAATCCAAGATGTGCCCCTTTGGAAGTCAAGATTTTTGCAAGTAAAATTCATACTCTATGAAAATTGCAATCCTATTGACAGGTGAAATTTTTTATTTATCTCAAATTGAAAACAACTCGAACTAGGAGTAAAGTACTATAATTGAAATTATGTGCTTGAGTCAACCCAAAATTTTTCTAGTGGTCAACTAAGATTTAAAATGATCCCATGGTTGAATAAAATTTGCGCCAATTTCAAATTTTGGACTTATTCATCAGTAGAAAAATGTTATATTTATATAAGAATATACATCAAAATTCACCAGTAATCTCTGCAAGAACAGAAACCATTACTGAAGTGGTGAGCGAGCGCCATCTCTCAACTATATCCCTTCCATAGACTCTAGAAATCAATTTTACGGCGTTATGGCAATCCAAACACATTCTCAGATTCTTAACCACTCTGATGGGCGCTCGAGCCCGATGAGAGCAGAGCAGCCCAAACGCGATTGCCATCTTCTCGCTGTGCATGTAAATCGCATCCTCCTTCTCCTCCTCGGAGATGTCGACGAAAACTTCGGCGGCGTCTAGCGCATAACCGGCGAACCTCAGTTCCTCCAATACCTCCCCCAGCTTTGCTTCGATCTCCTCGATCCTGGGGTGAGTCCGATCGCCGGCGACAAATTCATGCATCTCTCCGTCGAACTCGACGAGGCTGCACCCGGGAGCCTTCCTCACCCCTCTCTGCATCACCATGTCCTTCACCCTCCCCACATCTTCCCATCTCCCGCACCTCGCGTACAGGTTCGAAAGCAGGACGTACGCTGCCCCGTTTCTCGGCTCCAGCTCCAGAACTCTGCCGGCAGCCAATTCCCCCACCGCGAGGTTCCGATGGACACGGGACGCGCTGAGCAGAGAGCGCCAGAGGCGGGAATTGGGCTTCATCGGCATGCCGGCCACTGTCTTGAGCGCCTCGTCGAGCCGCCCGGCCCTCCCGAGCAAATCCACCAAGCAGCCGTAGTGGCCCACGTCGGGCGATATGCCGTGGGCGCGCTCCATGCCCGAGAAGATTCCCCTGCCCTGGTCGACTAATCCGTCGTGGCTGCACGCCGTCAGAACGGCGACGTAAGTGACGCCGTCGGGCGCCGCCGCTGAAGTCCTCAGCATCCTGGCGAAGAGGGAGAGGGCGTCTTCCCCGCGGCCGTTGACGGCGAGGCCTGCGATCATCGCCGTCCAGGTAAACTTATCGCGCCTCCCCCGCACCTTTTCGAAAACGCCGACCGCACTTTCCACACGCCCGCACTTGCAGTACAGATCGATCAGAGCGTTGCTCAGAAAAACGTCCTGTTCAACTGCTGCTCTGCCGCAGCTCTCCACGTACCGAACTCTGACCCATTCCCCGATTTGGAGAGCACCTGAATTCGCGCAGGCAGTGAGGACGCAGGCGATGGTGAAGTCGTCCGGCATGGTGCTCGCATCCAGCTGCATCTCTCTGAAGGCATCGAGCGCCTCTCTGAAACGGCTGGCCTTGTTGTACCCGTCGATCAAAGCCGTCCACGATACGGCATCCCTTTCCTGCGTCGGAATTCGATGGAAGAGACGGCGAGCTTGGTCCATCAGGCCGAGATCTGCGAGCCCGGTCAGCATCGCGGTCCACGACGCCGCATCCCTGGCTTCCATGCTCTCGAACAAGCTCCACGCCGTCCTGATGTCGCCGCACTTCGCGTACATATCTATCAGCGCATTCCGCAGAGCCAGACTGGGATTTCCGATGTTTCTTCTGTGAATCCAGGACCCGTACTCGAGATCTTTCAGCCGGGCGCAGGCCGAAATCGCGGAGATTAGAGTCACGGGAGTGGGATCGACTCGAGGATCTTCTTCCATCTCGGAGAAAAGCCTGCAGGATTCCTCGCACTGGTTGCTCCTGTTGTAAGCGGAGATCATGGCATTCCACAGCACAGGGTTTTGCTTTGAGCTTCGATCGAAGAGCTCGCGCGCAGCCTTCGTCTCGCCGAGGATGGAGTAGGCGTGGATCAGAGCGTCTTGGGCGTGCGGATTGGCGCGGAATCCGAACCTGATCACGTGGGAATGGATCGCATCGGCGAGTTCCGTCCGAAGGTCCGGATCGAAAGATTTGAGCAAGAAAGGGTGGGTGTAATCGTCGGGAGGTACGCCTCGAGACAGCATCTCGATGTACAGGGAAACGGCAGCTGCCGGTGAGCGGCTGTTGGAGAAGCCTCTTATCATGGTGTTCCACAGGAACTGATCCGGATCGGGAATGGCGTCGAACAGGCGGCAGGCGTATCCCATGAGGAGGCCTTGGGGATCGGCGCAGCAGAAAGAGAGCAGAAGCTGATGCTCTTGAATGGAGATCTGGAGGCCGTAGCCTATGACGATTTTGGAATGGATCTGCTTCAACTCCTTCATTGACCGGCAGCGATCGAGAAGGGACTTCAAAGATGCCATGGCAAGGGTTGATTTGCGCAGAATGTTGAGAAGAAACGGAGGGGATTAGGGTTCTGCTGGAGGAGAGAACCAGGGAATGCTTTTCTAGGAGGGAAGAACATCTTTCGAATGTTGGAGGCACCCTTCTGCTTAGCAGTCTCTCTTATTTACTATATTGTTTTAAATTTTAAATTTTGAACTTTTTCGCTTGAATCGAACGAACGTACAGAAGAATTGAACGATTTCAATTTCATTCAATTTAAGAGGTAATTTTTATCACCAATATTATTCAAATAATCTCATATTACATTATAATCTGATTATACTGTAATCAAATTTTCAAATTTGCTAAAGAACCCTTAAATATTCTTCTTTTATTATTTTTTTGGATGAAACTATAGATATTTTGAAATACAAAAACATTTTTATGCTAACAAATCAATTTAGAGTCCACATATCTGAACTTGAGTTAACAGCCGGTGATGAAGGTTTGGCATCTATTCACACGCATAAGTTGATTATTTACATAACAATTTCATAATTCACAAATATATTAATTTGTAATATAATACATTATTTAAGTCATCTCTAACTACAGGTTTTCATCATCAAATAGATCAATAATTTGGCACTCTAAACTCCATTGTTCTACTGAAAGTTTGGCATCTAAGAAACATTGCCAATGAATGAATCCATACTGCCAGCAAACAAACCCCTGCCAAAATTGACAGGAAAATAGCAAAAGGAGCAGAAGCTCCTCTATCAAGTGAGCTTCAGAAGAGCGCAGGATTCGGTGTCTTCAGTTGGTAGAAATGTGGCGCAGACTCAATGAGCCAGGTTGGGTCGACGGCAATGACATTGTGCATATAATGCCTGTCTGTGAAGACCAGAGAATGGTAGACCACCCACTTTGGGTTTACTCTGCCAATAATTTAAGAAAAATAAGATGAATCATATCCTATGGAAAAGCTTTTGAAATAGAAATCAGCAGCAATAAGTAACACAACTGTTATAAAAGTTGGTACTAAATGTGTGCATCCTACAATAAACTGAAGATTGGCTTCACATCTAGCTCATAAACCCATTATATTTTGGATGCACTGCATTTCATAAACCCATATTTTTTAGGATTCAAATGTGGCAGGGATCCCAATAAGCACGCCTTTAAAGAGAGCAAGGGAGGCCAATGCATGAACAGCGCAAGGCTCTAATTAGCCTACATATGCCAGAATAAAATATTATTACAACAAATGAGTAGATTTCCTTACTGACCTAAACAATACAGATGACGGATGAATGTACACTTCCTGGGAGCCTCTAACTGTTTTGTACATGCCGTTTTGACTGTATTCCTGTGAAATGCAAAATACAGCAGTATGCTAAGAATCAATAAATTTAAGATTAAAGGTTATATACTTCTATTGCAATCTAAGAGCTCATAGAAAATCTAGAATGATCCTCAAATATATATTTTGAATCTCTCATCCAGTAAGCAATCTCCTAAACGAGATGACAGTACAAAATAACTTCATAACAGTAAACTGTGAAATCAAAGACTTACTTCCAACTGGCATGCATGGGAGAAAAAACCAGCAAGAACAGCTTTTCTAATTGTCTGCAAAGCAAATGATAGATAAACAAAGCTTAACTGGAAGCTGATTGCCGTGATGAATTTAGAGTTCAGGTGTGCGAGAAATAGGGAATAAAAATAATACTGTGACTAAGGGTATAATGTTAATGCTTGTTGATGTTCAAAACCAACTGATTTGCGAGTTTTACAGAGTAAAACCTACTGATTTGGTCGATTTTTTTAAATAAGCAAGAGCAAGCATCTGACTTAAACGCTACAAAATTCTGTTTTACTTGCCTCATATCAAACACAGAATATCAGAAGTTGGGTTAAACCAAACTCCATAATGCCAATAACTAAACATCCTTTTAAACTGTGTACAATTAAACACATGAAACAAGAACTCATAAAATTATAAATTTAAGGAAATAATAAGAACATGAAATATCATCATTTTGATACTAAAAACCATTGCCAAAAACTATTCCAATTCAAGCAAAATTCAAGAAGCATGAAATTGCTCAGATAATAGATAAGATAAAATTGTGGATTTAAGCCATTTCAAAAACATATGAAAAGCCAAACATATTTATAGAGTTATTTGCTACAATAGTCCTCAACTCTTTAGAATAATCCAAAATAGTCCCTTGACTTTAATAAAATCTCACCCTCAAATCTTTAAAATGATGTACATTTAGTTTGACGGTTAATTTCCATAATGTCACGTTAGCTAATAGTGCATATAAGAGGATTTTAAAGAATAAAGTGCTAACAAAGTAGGTGGATGTCAAATTTATTCCTTTTTACCTTATCCTATCTTAAAGTAGTGGTCAAAATTATTACTATAGGATTTGTCATAAAAGAAAAAAAAAACAGTTACCAAATTCAACTATATATTTTATTCCCAAAACACCCTCTTATTTGCAGCATCAGTTATCATGAAGTTACAAATACAGCAATGGGACTAAATATGCAACATTTTTAAAAGTCAAGGATCTAAATTAAAATTTATAAAAGTCAAAGAACTATTTTCAAAAATTTTATAGAGTGAGGGGATCATTTTAGTAAACAGCTCCATATTTATATAAAATAATTAAATTAAGTGATCAATCTATTAGTTAAGAAACATGCCCTTGCAATAATGAGCAAACAAATTAGTTTTTTTCATATAATAGCAAGAAGACAAATGATAAAAATGCCTGTGTATCTCCTTCACTAGATTTTGGAACTAAGCCAAGCCGCCTCAGTAGCCTGATAAGTTGTTCTCTCGTATCAACAACCTTCTTCTGCACAGTTGATATAAACATTTAGAAAGGACACCATGGATTTACTAGCATCATAAAACATCCCAAGTTCTACCGATTCATGCGCTTATTTGTATTTTAATTCAATCTGAAACATTTTATAGTGTTCAAAATGATCCTTGTCTTTTAAAAACTATACTTTTCCCCCTACTAAACCAAATAAAATTCAATTTTCAAATTTAAGTTACTGTTTCAAAGAACTTAGAAATATTTGAACCAAATTAAGAATAGTACATGATTAAGAATAGTACATGAGTTCTGAAATTGCTTGGTGATTTTGAATACGCACCATAGCATGGTAGTTTATGAAGTTTTTGTAACACCATTGTGAAGACCTTCCAGACTGAAGAAAACCTTTATACACATTCAAATGAGTAATATGATCACCCTGCAATTAATAAGAGGACATGCCAGCAACAAATCACAACATTACTACAAGCGATTTAGCCCTTTGTACAATATACGGTTAAGCAAAATCAAGATGACAGGATTAACACTTAAATGGATAATTAACAAAATTCAAATGCTAGAAGCATTTTATAAGAAGAAAATTGATTCTTGTGAGAATTATTTATACAAAATTTGTTTTAAATAAGACTAGTTTTTCCATTTTTTTGTATAAACATTGGTATCGAAATATCATAGGAGCTGAAACTTAATTGCGGTGCACCTGAGCAACTTAGATGATAAACTTACCTGGATTGTGAAGAAATGAAGAGTGACTTAACTAGATTCAACAAAGCATCGCATGCAGTGAAAACTTTTATAGTTATTTTGGATATTACGAGTTGCAATAAGGGCTTGTTTGATTCACTGACATCTCCCGTAATGCTATCTCATTTTAAAATGTCCATGAGAATGAGGCTGTTTGGTTTATTGTATCTCTTTAATGACATCTCAAAAATTATCAAAAAGTCATTGGTTAATGTTATCTGAATGTCGGCCAACTTTCAAATAACATCGCTCGACAATCTATCGCAAGCGATAGTGTTTTTCGCGTTCATTCTCCCGAAGCTCGCCTCCGCCAAACGCAGCGCCGGTGCTCCGCCTCGCCGATTTCGTCAAACGCAGCTCACCAGACGCAACGCCAGTGCTCCGCCTTCGCTTCTCCTCGCCTCGCCAATTTCATCAGACACAACGCCGGTGCTCTGCCTTCGCTTCACCTCCCCCATTCCCATTCACTTCGTTTTTTTGATGGATGTTTTTTCTGAAGATTTGCTTGATATTGCCAATTGATTATGATTAATTTAGGATTATATTTGCTTTGTGATTTTCACAATTTATTAATGCTAATTTAAAATAAATTTATGATATATGTGGGTATGTGTGATCATTGACATCATTAAATAATAACCTTCTAAGGTGCTTGCAATAAAATTTGTATGTTTTTTTGGTTTTGATATTGTTAGTCTAATTATCTTTTAGTTATTTGTTGTGGTTTTTCAATTTATATTTAAATCTTAATTTTGGGGGTAATCTTACCTTGTGTGTAATATAGCATGAATAACAATGAACCAGACAACATACATTTGAATAACACTGACATCTGTTATTTAAATAATACTGAACCAAACAGCCCCTGTTATCTGAATAACATTGCTATCTAAATAACATGCTATCTTAATAACTTTTCAACTGACATTCAACCAAACAGCCCCTAAAATTTAAATATCGTTCATTCTAATATTTTTAAATAATTTTATTACAAAATAACCAATCCCACCTAGCGGGATTAATTGCTGCACCGGGGAGTTAGATTCTCAAACCAAGACACATGGTCAGGGATAAGGGAAGCCTCAGGCTCCACTGATCAGTACTGTGGTGCATTAAATGCCAGGATCTGCAGTTTATGCTAGAGATTTGCAGGGTGACATCACTCAGCAGGTAATGGGATGTAAAGTACAGTATGGCTACATCAGAATTATTCCTAGTAAAGACAAGGGCTGCCCATGGAGTAATGTCAAAAGTCTGATCGGCACATGCGGCGTTTAGCAAAAGAACATGAAAAATCAGTCCTTATTTTATAATTGTGGTCAAGGCGTGAATCAACTATGACAAGGTTACAGTAGACCGGGATCTTATAAAAAAGAGTTTAAAGGGGATGATGACAATGAAAATAAGAAAAAAATAATAAGTAAAAAAGAAACTCACTAGCTTATAGCAATTAAGAAAAATGATATTTGGAACATAACATTCTAACGAAGGGCATAATGTAAAAAGGAACACAAACACGATCAAATAAAATAACTACTTCTAAATTTGAGTTTAAAAGAACCTCAGCAGCAGCAAATCGCAACTTCACTTCATCAAGGCCTTTGTGCTTTCCTCTTACAGAAACCCAGATGGACTGCGAAGGAGTATTTTAATCATTTAAGAAAAGGCATTTCCACAGCATCAAAATTACCCCGACAAATAAGAAACTATATTTCAACGGAGAACACTCTACCTGAACAGAAAGAATGGCTGCAATAGTAAGCACCTCCTCCAAACATCCAAGCGTTTCAGCTGCTATGATCATTTTGGAGATCATAGGATCCTAACAGAACCATTCCTCAGTAATGTTATGACATAATTAATAACCACTTGATAAGGAGATTACTCAGCAAGGATATGGCATAATAAATTATTGTAATGAAACTCTTTATAAGGAAGACATACTCCTACTAGATCGTAGTCATTATATAAAAAGGGAGAATCACAAGAACAACACTCAAATCTCATACCTGTCAATAATTGAAAATGGTATAGAAGGGTGATAGTTTGAGGATATTAATGAAGAGTTGGATAAGATGTCTAATAAATAGAAAATTTGGGTGCTAGACATGCAAATAAGGAATGCTTTAGTTCTATAAAAATACTGGTCTAAATAATATCAAAGTTGGAAGTTGTATTATATTAATTATATTAACACATGCCAACTAAATGCATGTTTCCATCTCATTGAAAACACAAATTTGCAGAGCTTTTTATTTAACGAAAAAGGAGAATGAGAAATTAAAACAAAAAAATTGACAAAACTGATAAGAAAAATTTACATTATTAAGTTGATTAATTTATTTACGAGAATTGAAAAGCATAGCTGAGATCATTGCAAGAAATGTAAAGAACGTGAGCAGTCATAATAATTAAATATAAAAAAACATTTTTATCAAGACACCAATTGACCATGAAAAAATCATGTCATGATACCAGCCTAAGACAATACAATGATATATACTCACAACTAAGCTCTTTTGGAACGATTAGCATTTTGAGACAAAAAGTTGAGACGAAATATGCATCACCATTTGTTGTGAAGCGTGGTGGAGTATCATTCGATACTAACGGTAGAAAATCCACCTATATAAATATTATACAACAACAACAAAAAGAAGCTTGAAGCCTACTATGTGAAGCCAGCTACATGAATCATTTGTTTCCATTGCACACAATCAATTAGACAACCCTCTTTAAGCTCCAAATTAGAGAAGATCATTTCTAATGACTTCTCCTCATGTTTTTTTTTGTCTTCCTCTTCCTCTTTTTGACATAAGAAAATTCACATACTCAACTTTTCTAACAAAAGTATTGAACGGTATAAGCTACCGAACCACTAACTCAACTTTGCTACAAATGAAATAATTTCCCACTCTATCCTTATGAGTATGGCATCCACAAATTTATCAGCACATGTGACCAATTGTTTAGCAAGAGAACATGAAAAGTAAAATTCATTTTCTTTAAGAATAATGGTCAAGGCGTGACTCCAAAATTTTTATAAATAGTGGTCTTGGCCCTTTTCAATTAGTTTATGCAAGGTAATGTCAAAAGCCCAATCAGCACATGCAGCCAACTGTTTAGCATAAGAACATGTGTTGATGGAACTTTTGGCATTTCCCTCATCTTCGGAGTCATGCCTTGACTTGTATAAATCTAATATTCTAAAAAATGACTAAAAATGGTTGTTTTAGGTTGAAAATATATGTGTCTATATATATATATATATATATATATATAAATTATTTCCATTGAAAAAAATTTAAACAAATTTGGGCTTCTCACTGAAAAATATTACTTCATGTTTTGCAATTTATCGTTAAATGTGTTTCTGAGATCTTTAACCTTTGCCACACTCAACTATAATCTTTTAGCAATCACTTAAAATTTAGATAAAATGCATGCAAGAATCAAAGTACATAAATGTCCCAAGTATAGTGAAATGGAATGTTCTTCAAAGACTTACTAGTGGTATTTCAGCAACTTGAAAGCCACAAGGTGATGTGAGTTTAGCATCATCATCAAGGATCCCAAGAGAGTAAAGAACCTCAAGCGCTCTAATCATTGACTCCGGTGGAGGAGAATCTAGCCAGCCAAAGCCTAAGATATTATCAATGCCTAGAGCTTTTAGCTGCATAAAGCATAAAATTTCTGTGAGATTTAAATCAAATGGTAAGAAATTCAAATTAGAATTCTAATACTCTTATGTGTGAATAAAGAATACAGAGTCAACTCATGAGATTTTTGAAATAGAAGAATCAAGGAAAAGGCCATTACAAGAAATCATGATAAGCACAAAGAAACATAGATAGATCATGAAGCAATATGAATGAAACATTTAAGAAGTAAATAAAAACCAAGTTTAAATCAGAAAGCATAATCAAAACATTGAGAGTAGGTAATTAAATAGTTATTCATTTCTACAATTATAGAAATAATTGTACATTTGTACTATAGAGTAGACATATGACCTACAAATAGAACATGTAAATAACTAATGAAGAATGTTGCAACAATGGAGCAATAATGCTGCCCATAATAGCCTCCACTCAGACAGTCTCCATTAAGATATACTACCATTCATTTAGGTACATTTGTCCACCAAATTTCATTTTCATCCCAAATATTATTCACCATCAATATACAAACCGACATCAAAATCCAAAGAAGTTCAATCATATCCTTACACCACCCTTCATTTTGCAAGTATAAATACTTAAAAAATAAAGGTATCCCAAAGATAAGTAATGATAATTCCCTTAATACTATATCTGCTGAAGCACTCATAAAGATTAAACTAGCATCGCAACTTCACCCCACAACATAACATGTTAACATTGCAAGCCAACCTTCCACACTAGTAATCTTCAATGCTTACTCCACGTATTAGATAGTTATGAGGCAAAAGTTTGGTGCAATGTTATTTTCATGAATACATGCAAGTCATCTTAAGAAAAACATGATTAGAACTACAAAAGTTACTAATGCTGAGAAAAATATAGCATGCACCCTTCTAATATGGAAGTACATCAAGCATTTTCGATACTAGATTTATGTCGTACATTTCATCCGACTGAATATATTCTTCCAAACCCTTTTTTAGAGAGGACCCAAGTAGTTGAGTAGATTATACTTGAGACTCATAAATCTGGGAGAGTCTCTTCTTTAGATATGACTTCCCGCTGAATGCACCATCAAATTTGCTTTAACTGAATATGGGAAGGCAGACAATGTATAGAATATGATGAGTAAAAGCATTAATATGCTATGGTGTATGACTCATGCCAAAAGAAAGCAATAGTTTGAGATTGTTGCAGAATCGCACACAAAATCGAGAGGAGAACAGCTGAAAATAATTTTTGTATTCAATAAAGGAAGAATCAAGAGATATATAGACCCTCGGCCGGGTACAGTTCATTACACAATAAACACATAATACTAGGAAATATTAAGTAGGGTTAGAATTGTCATTGCACAAGGGGTTATTACTCCCCCGCAAGCTCAGCGTCGGGGAGGCGATAAGCTTGTTGATGATCCAGTGATGAGAGGCGGCCGGAAGAGGCTTCGTCAGGATGTTAACTAGATGATCTTCAACTGGAATATGTTGAACGTTGAGTTTCTTGGATTTGACTAAATCACGGACAAAGTTATTATCCAAGTTCGGTAAAAAGAGACACAATCCACATAATTTTGCTAGTTGTATTTGCAATGCCCTTGTATTTGACTTTCGTGCAAGAGCGAGCCACAGTTTACTACTTCTTAGATGACCAAGAGATAAGGTTGGAGCAAAAAAGAGATGCAGTAACAAGAGGTGGACTTGCGATTAGTCGAGTCATCGGCCCAAGCAATATCACAATAAGCCGAAATAGAGAGCTAGGATAGCGGTTTTAGACAAATGTCAGCATGGTGGTGTGACGTATATACCGAAGAATACACTTGACAGCTTGCCAATCGGAGGCAGTTGGTTGGCGCATAGATTAGCAAAATTTATTCACGCTGAAAGTGATGTCCAACCTTGTGTACTAGAGGTACTAAAGGACACCAACAATGCTACAGAAGAGAGTGGAATTCGAAAAGCTTCGACAGGGAGCTTGCTTGGTTTGGCCTACACAACCATAGGAATAGATGCGGGATTTGAGTGTTGGAGGCCGGCACTAAGAATAATATCGTGTACATAATGTATCAATGAAATGATCAGCTTCTTGCATGAAGTTGATATTGAGGAAGGTATGCACATGTCCCATGTCTTTAAGAGAAAACCGAGCTGCAAGGAATACTAAGAACTGCTGGATGAGTGTCACTGTTTCTTGTGAGTAAGACGTCATCAACGTATCAAGAAATATCAAGATTGAGGAAGTGTCGTTGACAACATTGAGGAAGCCGAATAGCTCAAGTGCAGTCGATGGCTTGTGATGTCACGCACAAGGGGACTGTTTTAACCCATGGAGAGTACGATAAAGGTGGCAAACATAGTCCTTATGAGCTGCTAAAATAACACCTAGAAGTTCTTCCATGTAGATGTCATCATGAAGATCACCATTTAAAAAGTATTATAAAAGTCAAGTTGTCAAATTTGTCACTTGAAGGAGAGAGCCAGAGTAAGAGTAGTCTGAATCATGACTGGCTAGACAACCAGATAAAGGGTTTCTGAATAATAAATACCTTCTTTTTGGGTGAAACCGCAAGCAACTAGGCGTGCTTTGTGACGAGCAATGGAATCATCATTGTTGTATTTGAGTTTGAAGAGCCACTTGCAGCTAACAACGTTGGCACTTGACGGACGAGGAACGCCAAGTCGAAGTGCCATTGTTTTGGAGAGCTGCGAGTTCATCATGCACAGCCTGAACCCAGTGTGGATCTTTGCTTGCTTATCGATAACTAGATGGTGTTGAGGTGAGGGAGAAGCAGCCACCGAAAACACCTTATGTCCGGTTTTTGAGCGAGTGAACATTGGGTGAGTGTGGTAGCTAAGTGAAGCTTGCTGAACCAGCACATGTGGCTCAGAGGTTGCAAATGTGGATTGTTGGGATGGCGGAGTAGAAGGCTGAGACACATTGCTAGGTGCGGTGGAGTCCTGAGGGAAGCCAGGGCTGAAGACTGCAGGATGCTGTCATTAGAACATTATTAGAACATTGTTGGCAGATAGATTGTCCCAAACCGCATGGGGACCAATGATTGTGGTGCATGAACCGGGATTTGGTGGTAGGGTTAATGGCGCTGCAATATTGTTGTATGAAAACTCACATTCATGAAAGATGATATGCTGAAGTAATGTGGTAACAAATGTAAGCTTTGTGTTGCCCACAATAACCTAAAAATACACATAGGAAAGATCTAGGTTCCAATTTGTTTGACGCATAGGGTTCAACTACGCAAAGCAAAGACATCCAAAGACTCGGAGATATTGATAATCTGAAGGGTGGTGGAAGAGGAGTTCATACGAGGATTTATGGTGGAGCTGAGGATATGGGAGTCGATTGATGAGTTAGGTAACAATTTGGAATGCATGAGTCCAGAATGTGTGTGGTAGATTTGCATGAAGAAGAAGAGCTCGGCCAGTTTCCACAATATGACAGTGTTTACATTCAACTTTGTTATTTTGTTCGGGCGTGTGGAGCTGAGAAACGATGATGCATACCAAGGTCCACAAGAGTGAAAGGGGATTTCTTATATTCTCCGCCTTCATCAGATTAAAATGTGATAAGTATGGAGGATAGAAGGTTCTCAGTCATGTTTTTAAACTTGAGGAAGGTATCAAGGGCATCTAAATGCTTATATAAATGATACATCCATGTAAAATTTGAAAAATCATCAATAAAAATGATAGTGTTTGTAACCAAAATATGACTCGGTGGGAGCAAGTCCTCAAATATCAGACACAATAAGATGTAAAGGTTGTTTAGAAACTGAAGAAACAATAGGTAAATGTAGTCTATGTTGCTTTGCATATGACATGGAGTACAAGTAGAAATAGGTTTTGCTTTTGTTTGTAAAGTGTTGGCAAGGTGTTGGAGTTTGTTGTGTCCTAGATGGCCAAGGCGGCGATGCCAGAGATCGGAAGAGTTCACATGGCTGAGATTGTTAATGAGCATGCCCCGATAGAGTTCTTGCTTCGTAATTGGGTCCTTAACAACACAAAAGGAGGGGTAAAATTCAAAAAACACATTATTGTTAAGAGTGAAGCGACTGATATATATATATATATATATATATATATATATATATATATATATATATATATATATATAATTTTTTTAAATGTTAGGGACAAGCAGAACTTAATTTAAATGAAAAATGTTTGAAGGGGATGAGAGGGTAGTTGAACCTGTGTGGGCTATTTAGGAAGGGAATAGTCATCACCAACCTGAAGCCTTTTAGTGCTATTGTATGGCTATATATTGTGCAAATTAGCCACAGATGGTTGCACATAGTGAGTGACCCCAGAATCGAGAAACCACAAATCATCTGCAGATTCGAGAAACCACGAATCAGCTGCAGATGCATAATACAAGGAAAAGGGTTGCGGTTCTCTAGTGGACCTGTCAAAAGGATACATGGTAAAGTTCTAGCGGCGAAAGCAATTTATTGTTGTGTGACCAAATTTGGTGCAGAGTTGACACTGCATAGTGGAGCACCCTCTGCCACTACCGCACCCTCGACCACGAGGGAATCTGCCTAGGCCACAGAAGGGAGTGGATCCGTGGAACTGAGAGGCTGAAATGTGATCAACATGCGTTGTGTACGCCGGCATTGGGGCAGGAATTTCCTCAGTGGAGAGATTTGAAAACATCTGTTCGAGATTCAGTAGGATGTCAGTGAGCTCATCTAACTTGATTGGGGTCATACGGGCTATAATGGCTGCTGTGATGGAGGCAAAATCTGGTCCCAAACTGGTCAAAATGTTGAGAACAAGCTGTTGTTCTATATCAGACGAGCCAACATCCGCGAGTTGGTGAGCATGGTTTTTGGCTTGCTAAATAAAATCTGCCATCTTCATTGAGCCCTTATTATGCTTCTCAATTGCACTTTTAGTTGCTTGAGACACACCTGGGAGGAAGAGGCGTAAATTTCCGCAAGAGCCAACCACATTGTCGCCCTAGATTCGCATTTGAGACAGCTTGAGCGAAAACTTTTTGGCGAGGGATGAGATCAACCAACTTAAAATCGGTTGATCTTGTTTGTATCAAGCAATGGCTTCAGGATCAAAGGGATGAGAACAAAACTCATCCACATACCACATTAAACCGTGAGAGCGAAAGATCAGTAGGAACTAAGACGGCCATAGAGCGTAGTTCGTACCGTCTAGCTTTACAGGAAGAATGTGATTAACGGTGGCTAGAACATGATTGAATAGATCTGTGGTGATATATGATTGCGATTGGTGTGTCGTCGATGATTGCGAAGGATTGGATCTGGATCTGGATCATCCGTCTATAGTTAAAATCCTTAGTTAATTTACCTTTGTTGAAACTCTTAGCATGTTAAAAGATCGATCGGATAGATCAAAATCTGGATCGCCCAGCTATAGTTAAAATTTTTAGTTGATTATTTTTTTTAATTTATAGTTAAAATCAGTTGAAACTTTGTATGTTGTAGATATTCTACCACCACATCCCAATTGATGTATGCTATAGTATTGAAACTCTAAGGATTAACATACAGAGTATTGAAACTCCTAGCAACAAACCTATAGTTAAAATCCTTAAAAATTCAACAATTGGAACTCTTCGAGGCTGTTTGATTCTCACTTAGCTTACCTTTATTTTATTAATCCCCAAACAACTCTAGCTTAAATTACCTCATTTTAAGATAATAATTAGGTTAATAAATTGTTATTATTAATAATTTATCCATTTATAAATTATAATAATTATAAATAAAATATGCAATTATTATTAATTTACACGTCTTTTTTAATTTATTATACAAATAAATAAATGAAATCATTACACATAATTGCCATTAAGTTGTACTATTAATTACATAATTATATACAATTTCCGCATAAACATTATTAATACACACATGAATTATGTAATTCTCTAATAAATTGATATGAAATTATAATTTATACAAAATATTATTTTATGCATGTAATTATCATATATGTAACCAATTATTATGCGATTATTTTAATTTATAAATAAACATATACAAATATTCAATTACAAACTCATTATAATTGCATAATTATTACATACTATAAATTATATAATTACATATTTACTATTATTTTATATATAATTAAATTATTTCATAACATTACTAAATTATTTACATACATACTTAATAGTTGAAATCTAAACCAAGAAATTTTCAATATAGCTAACTTAAACTCCCATATGCAACTTAAATTATCTTGAGTTAATATGTTCTAACTTAGCACCTAAGCTTAACTTAACTTACCTAACTTAAGTCAAGCTATAATCATATTCTTAATATTTTTGTGTATCCTAAACATCATTTAACACATTAATTTGTACTATAACCTTAGGCTAAGTACCCATTCACTTGATGGTAAGAGAAGAGGTAGGAGTGGGGTAAAAGTAAAAAAATGATCATGGTAAGCCATTAAATCAATTGAAGTTTATCCCCATTATGATAAGGTTGTAACATTGAATGGGTCTTGTGTGGCTGTGAGGAGCTACTAAAGAAGAAGGATAAGTGGAGTAGAAAGTTGGTCCTAGGAAGTGTCAAAGAACAGTTTTAATTAAAGAGCTTAATGGTTCCAGATTAGTTAAAGCATGTGCTATCCCAACCATAATGAATAACATCCATATCAAAAAGCCATAGCCACCTTAATAAGATAAATTCAATGTCCAAGGGGAAAACATCACACCAAATGGGTCTTGTGTGGCTGTGAGGAGCTACTAAAGAAGAAGGATAAGTGGAGTAGAAAGTTGGTCCTAGGAAGTGTCAAAGAACAGTTTTAATTAAAGAGCTTAATAGTTCCAGATTAGTGTTTAAGAACATGTGCTATCCCAGCCATAATGAATAACATCCATATCAAAAAGCCATAGCCACCTTAATAAGATATATTCAATGTCCAAGGGGAAAACAGCACAAGAAATGCAATCCTCATAACTCCCTAACTCGATAAGCATTAAATATTGGATAGAGACAAGAAAAGAAGCATAGTTCACCCAACTAACATGAATGGATTAGGATGAGCTTGCGTTACAATCCCAACTTTGGTAAATGTGTGAGTGGATACAACATTCATGGCACTCCCTCCACCAATCACTAGCGTGTGGCTCTTCCCATTACACCACATAAAAATGCCAAAAATGCTATGTTGCCACCAATCCTCATCTACCTGTGTTGTACTCCTACAATGCATAACGCTTAAATGATGTTCTTCTACAATGATTCCATTTTTATCAAAAGATAAGCTAGCCCTCTAAATTCCTCATCCACATATGCATTGCTGACCTTATCTTGAGCATCCTCATAGCTTAAAGGATGGATTTACACTTCTTACAAGTATGGTCCTTCTTATAACAAAAACATACTCAATCCCTAGTGAGCCAAATGGAATGGTCTGCTAGCGCTCTATTTTGGAATTAAATAGGCATAGTGGAAGGCAGTTTGTTCTACAAATCTAGAATGGGTCTCAAAAAATAAGGCATCTCGAAATGCTTCCTTGATAATTTATGGGTCTCAAACCAAAGCACAGTGAGATATCAATACATAAATCAATCACATATTTATTGGCCAATTTCCAGCCTAAGCCTTGGCAAGTTGTGTGAACTATGTCAAATGTACTGAGGTACTAGGCAATAGCAATGGCCTTGTCTAACAGCAATAAGTTTGCCATGCAAGTACTTATGATGGTTAAGAAAATAATATTTGTTCTTTAAACACTTTTTGCATTTCTACTCATTGAACCCTTCGTTCACCATTATTCTCTTCTTTAAAGAAATAGTTGTCCCAAAATATCTTGGCCTAACTAATGAATTTTATTTTAACAAAAGCAACCTCATGGTAATCTATCTTTATGTTTTTAGAAGGTTTGATGTAGGGGCTTGCCTATCAGTAGGTCGATGACGATAATATCATCAATGATGGAGATCAACATCAAAGTAATTGGTCTAAAACTCCTCTTGAAGGGAGGTGGGTGGACAGGTATTGAGTGGGATTGGGGAGCTAAAAATTCAGTTTTGAAGGAGAGGAGGACGATAGTGTGTGGTTTTGTCAGGCGGTTGTGGATATGTTGAGGTTATCCAAGATTGAGGTTGATTTGTTCTAGGGTAATGTGGAAGATCACTTCTAGTTATAAGGTAATTGGCATTGGTGGTTAACTCTTGGAGTTGTTCTCAAATTATCGCAAGTTTGTTTAATGTTTTTGAAAAAAATATTTATTCTATTCACAAAATTCATTCATCAAAAGCATAGATCACAGTCCTCAACAATTTTGAAGAGATCTTAAAACAAATACAGTGGTATGTATAAGGAAAAAGAATGCTATGCATTTTGGATTTTAAGATGACTCGGTGATAAAAAAAACCTTACCTGAAAGTAATTTTTAAAGAACATTAGGTGGGTGCACTCACTCACAAAGATGACACTAAGGTTTTTGGCTGGTGTCATAAATGAAAAATTGGTTTGTTGGATACAAGCAAAAAATTCATAAAACTATCAACTAATATGTTAAGGTTTAAGTATCAAGCGAAGCCTACACTTCTCTTTAAAAGGTAAAGCAAGAATGTATAAGATATACTAGCCTTTAGAGAAATGTGAAAAACCGCTCCATGCTACTTTAAGTATTGTACCATGTCCCTCTGATACTAATACGATGTAGAAGTGTTGAAGAAGATGTGGAAGTGAATTAAGAGAATGTATAGTGGGGAAGTTTATTTGGAAAAGATTATCAAAAATGTTGTTGGGATTCTTCCAGAGAAAGAAAATTAATAATCCAGTAGCAGTGCTTAAGAAACAATGATTGGGGTGTGCGTAATGGATGATTAGACAGGTCAAGAAGTTTTTAAAACATGATAAGAGTTTAATATAGGGTAAAGAGGGTTGAATTAAGAGCAGCTCCAACAAGAGTAGCAAGATGAACCTCGTAGACAAAAATGCGTTGTTATGTTGTTCAGAGAGAGAATGAAGAGCTGCACTTACACCAAAGTGAAATATTGAATAATTAAGGTTTATATTTGCTATTAACAGGCCAACGTACAGATTTTAAGGACTCACAAGGTTCTGAAAAGCGAGATAAACAATAAAAAATCAGAAGGAAAAGAAAAGATTAAATACCAATCATAGTCTAAGTCACCTTGATCCCTTCAAGTTAACCACTTCAAGCATAGGATAGCTAGACCACCACCCAGGAAACCCAATATCAAAGCAATAAGCAATTTTCATTCATCCAAAACATTGATATAATGATGTGCGATACAAGTTAACAACAACAACAACAAAACAAAGCCTTAATCCCACTATGTGAGATGGATATATGAATCATTTGTTTTCATTATGTATGATTAAATAGAAGCCCTTGCCTGCATAGGTTCTAAATAGAGATCCGTTCTAATTGTTTCTACTATGTCTTTTATGATTTCTTTTAATATGGGCAAATTCATAAAATCGATTTTTATAATAAGGGCATTGAACGGTCTACACTTAATATGCCCAAACAATTAAAAATGACATTCTCTAATCCTAGCCACTACTAGAACCACTCCAACCTTGGTATAGATGTACTCATTTCTCATTCTATTCTTACGAGTATACCCACTTATCCACTATAGCATCCTCATCCAAATAACGCTTATTTTAGCAAAAGTTACTTATCTGTTGACCAACACATTCAGCCCCATGTAACATATCTGATCGTATAATTGCTCTATTAAATTTTTCTTTAATTTTGAGTTAGATCTTTTGATTGTACAACACTCTAAAAAGTGCTTTCCTCCATTTTATCCATATAGCTTGGATCCTATCAATCACATTACTATATATTTCATCATTATTTAAAGAATTGAACCAAAGTATTTGATCCTCTCCTTGATAACATGGTTCTCAATAATTATTCTATCTATATAGGGTTTCAATTACAATTAAACTTACATTCCATATATTATGTCTTTAATCTACTAAAATGAAAACCTTTAGATTCTAAACGAGTCCTCCGCAACTCAAGTTTTGATTTAATCATATCAATTAATAGAATGTCATCTACAAATAACATGCACTAAGGAACTTCTTCTAGAATGTTCTTAATAAGAACATTCATAATTAAAACACAAAGACATGCACAAACAACAGAGCCTCGATGTAATCCAACAATAATAAGAAAATCATTAGACAAGCCACCTTACAATCTAATACAAGTTACAACCCTACTATACATATCTCTAATAATATAAATGTATGCTACACAAATCAATCTTTCTCTCCAAAGCTCTCCAAAGAGTTTTTCTTGGTACTCTATCATAAATCTTCTCAAGATTAATAAAGATTATATGAAGAGCTTCTTCCCATTGTCAAAATATCTCCATCAAATCTCTTTGTATTATATGCTTCCATGGTAGATCTACTTGGCATAAAACTAAATTAATTTTATAAAATGTGAGTATAGTTTCATAATATCTATCCAACCATTCTCTTCCAAAGTCTAAACATAAGACACATCTCCTATAATTTGCATAGTTTAGAGCATTGCCTTTATAGTTGCATATAAGTATAACAATACTCTTTCTCAAATTATCTAGCATATTTTAGTCATCAAAATAACATTAAATAATATGATACACCAAGATTTTCCTTCCTCTTACCAAGAAATTCCTTCATCCTATCTTACCACTTTTCACTCTTTATCCTCTTTAAAGTATTACAAATCTTAGTTTTACAAATATGTCAAATGAAAGTATGATAAATATTAATTTTAAGATATATTTAAGATTTAATAAAAAATTTCTTGATCTTAATTTCAAATATAAAACTAAAAAGTGATGTTAAGTTAACCACTTAAATTTTTTTACAATGCTTGCAATATAAATAATCGAGTTACTTGTCAAAATCATACATTGATTATTGCAAAATATTCAAAATGATCGTTAACTCTTGTAAATGTTTGTTTTGGTACATGGAGTCTTGTTAAATGATTTTTTTTAGCCAAAATCGTTAACTTTCCGTCACCCCATTTAATCAGTAAAAATAATAAAGGCATTTTTGTCTTGATTTTTGTCCACCGTTTTCCAATTTTTATTTATCTTATCGTGCATTTTTCCTTATCTTCATGTTCTCGTGCTTTTAGGTTTCTTAAGATGCGATTGTCGACGCCTCTTTATCTCCTACCTCGTCAACGCTGACGCCTGTCCGTTTCCACTGATGTTAACTAGGAGTCTCGACGCCTCTTTTCTTGTCTCTCCTTGGCTCCAACTTTGCGATTCTGCCTGGGAGTCTCTGCAGTTCCGACGTCTTCGCTCCGTTGTTCGTCTTTGCTTCGATATTTTCATTGGTAAGTTTATTTAACTAACTCGATAGTTTCATCTTTCCAAATAATGTGTAGGGAGGTTTACCCCGTAACAGTTTTTCATCCGAAAACAAATAAATCCAGAGGATCGAGTTACTAATATGTCGCCATTTTTTTAATTTTTTACAGTTCTCAGCGTTTACCGCCTCTGAGTTATGCTATTAACCTATTTCTAACCTAGATTTCTGAAACTTCTTCTTGTTGTTAGACTTTGTCAATGCAACGGGTGGTAATCCAAACTATTTTGTGAAAGTGGATGTAGCCTCTGTAATTTTTTTCCATTATGTTTTCTTAGATTTCTGTCAAAAATCGCTGCAATGTCTACGCCTCCTCTCAGTTGTACAACAACCACGCCGCCTCCGACATCCATGCCTCGTCCGACCTCCACGCCGCTTTTGACGTCCACATTGATTCCTAAGCCGGCATCGAATCCTACTTCTACGACCTCGGAACCCGCTGATTTGTGTTTGTGAATAACTTTCAACACCCACTAATTTAATGGTGCATCAATTAGTATATGCAATCATTTTTAATAACTTTTTGTTATTATAAATTGGTGCTTGATAATATGTTATCCTGTATTTTTATTGTTTGACTATTAGATTGCATTAACTAAAAAAAGATGTATTGTAATTCATACATTCAATTTAGGTTGAATATATTATAGATATTTGTAGGATTTATAAACTTGATTCATCATGTAAATTACTTTATCTTCAACTTGTAAATTCTCATGTAAATCATGGTGCTTTTCAGAAATAAAAGTAATGAAAATATGAATCAAATGAATGTATCTGGAAGCGTAAATATTAGAATTTATGATGTTGCTTCTCATTGGCCAAATGATACAATTAGAGAAAATAGAAATATTGATGATGATGATGTGATGATGACAATAATTGTGAAAGTGACAGTTCAAAAGGGTTTGAGAGATTTGTTCAAAGTGATTTCTCTATGGGAGAGGATGAAACAATTGTTGAGAGAAATATTAATCAAGTGAATGAGAAAAATTCGTTTGAGCTTGGAATAGTTTAACTAAAAAACACTAATATAGATTGTATGATTTCTAATGATGATGCAAATACTCATAGCAGTGGTGGGGATGAAACCATAAAATAGCCAATGTTTTTTTTCTACAAAGTTTGTAAAGCCTTTATAATGTTTTGGGTAACTAATTTAAGTATGACTAAATTGACTGAAAAATGATCACAACCTTAACTCACAACTTTAAATTAAAGCATTTAAGGCATTTAAGCTTTAAATACAGATAATCTCAAATCTTATTGCATAGATTTACTACTTACATCCCAAGTACAATCACACATTAAATAATTAATACATTATTAATTACTACATAAGTCTGCACTCTGCATAAACAGCAACGGAGGTAGTAGCAGCCAGCAGCCCAAACAACAACATATGCAATAATAGCCAGCAACACCAATATACTTAGAGCTAGTCAATCCTTTAAGTCTGCAGTCTGGAATTTGGCTTGAAACTTATCACCCAATGGCCTATTAACAACCTCCAATTCATGTTCTCTATCTATGACACAAAAACATGATTCAAAAAGTTCTAATATTATAGCACGTAATAGAATTAAACTAATAAAAAATAATGACTTCCCTATATCTTCAAGTATCATTCACTAGCATTCTAACTATGCATTTGACGATATGGCAAAGTCATAAGAAGCAAGCCAGAAGTAGCTTCAGCAAGGAATGGGGCCTAACTATCTCAAACATAAATATAAGTAACCATTTATGTTAAATCCAAGTCAATCCAGACGAAAGCAGTTCCTTCAACTAAGTACATTGCAAGTGAAAACAATACATTAAAATTTTTTATTATTAATACTTTATTTAGTTAATTGGTGTGTATTAAGAGATCTATTTAACTGATTGTGAGCTCATGCAATAATTAACTTTTGATTATGAACAAAATCTATGATTATTCTCTTTTTCTTCAACTCTTTCTTTCTTCTCTATTTATTTAAAGTAAATCCCTTCAAGCCAACGTACTATACCTCTTCCAACTTGCAATTTTAGATCGACATCATGTCTTAACTGAAGCTCCTGAAAACAACAGGAAGAAATGCTTGAAAACTGCAGCCCCTATTATCTTTGTTCTTTTCCAGCAGCAGGTTGCTTTTTTCCAACAGCTTTACTGACTGGATAAGGACGCAAGAAAACAGCCATGAACTGCAAACCGAACGTGAATCCTCAACCATAAAAGATGAAACCCTCGATTGAAGCGAGGTTCGTTTTCAACTAAAAGGGAAAGGTAGACGCCAACGACAGCATGACGGCAAGAAAAACCAGCCTTGGATCGCCGGCCGACCGTGAATCCACACATCCATGAATAATTGATGAAACCCTCGTTGGAGCAAAGAGCTTCTTCATCTTGGATAAAAAGGGGACTGAATAAAATGGTCAATGTTTAATCCTAAAATAAATGTTTAAAATATTTGTTTTGAAGTAGAGATGATATTTAGCAATAAATAGGAGTTCAGACAGGCAGTTAAAACCTAGTCTAGTGCAAATGGAAAGCCAATCAGATTCGTAAGAAATGATAAAAGCACTTGCCAAGTTGTTTGTCAAAATGCAAATTGTCCATTTTTTATTTACATTTCAAAACATCAATGGGTTGATTTTTGGCAAGTAAGATCATTTGTAGATTCATACTTGTTCTTGGGCGTATCATAATAAAATGTTAAAATCTTCAGTAGTTGCAAAAAAATATTTGAACAAAGTGAGGAATAATCCAAAAGTTCCAATGAAGGTGTTTAGGAGAGAAGTTATTGATAATTTGAGGAGTCATGTCACAAAGACATAAGCAAGGATTGCTATTAAAAAAACTTTAGCAATGGTATACCTAAAAGAGGAAGAACAATTTAATAAAGTGTCGAGCTATTGTTTAGAGATTTCAAGGACTAATTCTGATTCAGACTACAGGTGATCATAATCTATATGGCAAACAACATTTTTTGCAACTTTATATGTGTTTTTCAGCATGCAAAGATGGCTTCAAAATAGGTTGTCGACCCATAATAGGAGTTGATTGATATTTTTTTGAAGGGAAAACAAGGTGGTCAGTTGTTGTTTCTTTAGATGCTAATAAAAGCATATATCCTACTGATTGGGCTATTGTGGAATCTGAATCAAAATATAGTTGGGAATAATTTTTAAAAATGCTTGCAAGAGACTTAAATATTATTGGTAGCAGTGCTAATTATACATTTGTTTTTGATAAGCAAAAAGGTTTGATACATGCTTTTATGAGTGGCTTTCTTAATGCCACTAATAGATTCTTAGTTAGGCATCTACACCAAAATTTTAAAGTGGTAAGATTTAAGGGGAATGCATTAAAGAATGCTTTATGGCAAGCTGATTGTGCAACTATAACAAATCAGTTTAATGCTGCCATGGAAGAGATAAAGAATTGGATGAGTATGCTTTTTTTGTGGTTAAGTGATAAAGATCCAAGGACATGGTCAAGAGCATATTGTCCAAGCACACCAAAGTATGATACTTTACTCAAACAATATGTGTGGATATTTTAATGCACTAATTTTGGATGCTAGAGAATTACCTATTCTTTCTTTGCTGAAATCCATAAGAAATCTTGTAATGTCAAGAATTTTTTAATACAAAGAGAAGGCTAACAAATGGAATACATGTTGTGTGCTCGAATAGCTAAAAAATTATGTGCTAACATTTATGAAACAGCGGCATGCATTGGTGTACAGACAAATGAATATAACTTTCAAATAACTACAATGCATGAGGCGCAATACACAGTCAACTTGGAAGAAAGATCATGCAGTTGCAGGAAATAGGAACTAAGTGAGGTACCATGTTGTCATGCATGTACGGCCATCAACATGCAAATGAAAGAGCCGCAAGAATATGTTCATCCTTGTTATAGAGTGGAAACATATATGAAAATTTATTGCTATGCAAACATGCCAATAAATGAGCCAGAAGAATGGCCACAGAGTAGCAAGGATCCACCTCTACCGCCATTATATAAGAAGTCTATGCGAGAGAGGCCACCAAAATAGAGGGAAAAATCTTTGGGAGAGGAGGGTAACCAACAACAGTGTGGGAGAATGAGCAGAGGAAATGTTATTCTTCATCATAAAAAATGCAAGCAAGTTGGTCATAATTCTTTGTCTTTTGGGAAACCAAGCAAATATTAGACTTTGATATAATTGATATTCATGAACACAATGCATGCATTCAAACCCAATTTTTTTCTCAATTTTTTTTCAAAACTTATTTAAATAAACACTCATGTTACGATTATATTAACTTATTTTCTGTTTGATTAATGTAAGTTGACATTCATGATGTGTCAACTTCAAATGTACATGCTAATATAACTGACTAATGTGAAACAGTTGTAAGTCTTTTTACAAGGATACTTTTTTGTTTAAAAATGAAATATGCATGCTAATATATATTTTAAGAAAAGGTATAGGCGGAGAAACAAAAGAGCTTTGAAATGTTTGGAGAATGAATAGTTGAATAGCAGTTTTTGGTATTGTGCATTTATTGATTGCCCATTTTGGTCCCTTTTTTTTGCTATTTTGCCTCCAGTTTGTCCATAATACTTTCTAATGTATTCTTAAGCTCATCAATCTCCTCTAACCAACAAAAAAATGTGCCAAAGTGATTTAATAAAAAGTTTTTTTTTCCTTTTATTATTGCAGATTTTTTATGACAAAGATGTTATAATTTGACGACGAGGTGGCCGTGGAGACCGTTTTGGCGCGGGTACACACAGCCAAGGTTAGTATATGTTCTACTTTGATTTTGGCAGACTCAGCCAATATTATAATGTAGAAAGAAATGCTAAATATGTTGAAATATTTGGCAGAGAAGAAGACCACATTTGGCAAGGTCTCCTTCTACAACATGATGGGCCAGATTTGCTCCCAAGTGCTGGAGAGGAAGCTGCGGCCCCCCACTTCTACTGAGGAAGAAGCAGCACTTGCGACATGCTCTTTTTGTAAAACTGCAGCCAATATATGCACCTGCAATGATATCCATCCTATTGATTCCTTAACATTTTAAATGATTATGCATTGCTTGATCATTTTTTAATGCATAAAATAAAATGAATATTTATGAGCAGGAGTATTAGATTAGAGGCAACAAAGCAGTTCTAAGAATCTCTTTCTGTGGGAGCTCCACCAAAGCAGCAAGATTTGATGAAGTTGTAGTTTGGGCTATTGTTTGTTAGCTTTTTGTAAAATTTTATTGTGAAACTTAGAAAGTATCCCATCTTATTCTGTCAGATTTAGACTTGAAGTGTTGATGGCCAAATCTATAACTATTAGAATTCAACACTTATATATATATATATATATATATATATATGTATGTGAGGATTAAAATAATGCTCAAACAATAATATATCCCACAAAAAATGGATTGTCAAATCTAAAAAATAAATAAAAGACCATCCACTCTCTAGAATAATCAAATGAAATTACATTAATGAAATACAAAACTTAAATTTTATGAGTACTTTTTTGATAGAAATTTACAAGAGTTAATGGATCCTTTATGCATAAATAATTAAATCTAAAAATTAAACCCAAAATTTATTTAATTAAAATTAAACTGGAAGATTTCAATTATTTACGCATAATTATTTTTAAAGCCAAGAAATTAAACCCACAAAAAAATTAAACCTAAACATACTAAAAAATTTATTACGCATAAATAATTAAACATGCAAATAAAATCCAAAAATTTTTTATTTAAAATTCAAGCCGAAAATTTCAATTATTTACACTTTTTTTTTTAGACTAAAAAATTAAACCTGCATAAAAATTTAACCCGCAAATACGCAGAATTTTTTCCATCAAATTTCAGTTATTTATACGCATAAATGAAAAATTAAACCTAAAATTATATAATTCCGCATTTGCCCCTGCATGTAACGGTTTGCTAATGAAAATTAAGAGTCAATGTACCAAAAAAATCATTTAACAAGAGTCTATGTACCAAAACAAACATTTACAAGAAATAACGACCATTTTGAATACTTTGCAAGAGTCGATACAAGAAATAACGACCATTTTGAATACTTTGCAAGAGTCGATGTATGAATTTGATAAATAGCTCATAAATAATCTCTACTATATAAAAGGAATAAATCAATTTAAATTTTTAAAATCCAACTTATAAGTGATAATATATTCATCTTTTTTTAAATATTAACAATGATAACATAAAGAAAATTCCAAAATCATTCTTGCTTCATTAATTTCTCAAAAACTAAAATCATAAGAAATACTACTGAAATCTTCAATCACTGAATTCTTCAATCACCCTTCCAACATATTTATTTAAATCTCCTTAATAAATAGCATCTCCTATTAGATATTCTTTTAATAAACTCCTCCAAATTATGCATAATCTTTCTTGTATACTCACACTCAATTCTATTTAAGGGTCATAAATAATTCAATATTAAAAAGTATTCATTAATTATAAGAAAAAATAATTCTCCCTCAACCTCTTAACTTACATAATAATATTTTTTAAATTCTTATTAAAGATGATGCCCACTCCATTCTTATAGCAATTCATACTCGGGTACCAGAATTTAAAACTTAAATTACTAGTTTCTTTGCTTTAGCTCTCACCCACTTTATATCTTAAAGTCATAAAATATTAAACCTTCAATTTATTATAAAATCAACTAACTGAAAATCTTGCTACTGAGAGTGCCAATATTCCAACTACCTAATCTTAATTTAGAATTATAAACTAACTTTTTATTTGCATTTGTATGATAATATGAGAACCCTCGCTTATTTGACACTAAACCAGCACCAATGCAATGACTTTGCACAATTTTCTCTATACTCAGGCAATGCAGCATGTCACATCCAAAGGACACATTTGCTCGAGCACAATTATTTAAGAGATTTATGCTATAATAAGATTCAACAAAATTTTGCACTGACTGTCGATTACTTGGTGCAATACACCTCCATTCTCACTCAACATGTAGGATCCAACAACAACAACGTTGACATGTGATGCAAGAAAAAAAAAAAAATCTAAACACAATCTAGAAACTTTCCCCATTTAATTCCATTGACCAATCTCATTCTATACATTCATAACCAAAGTTTTCCCACCATCTCTTTAAATATTCCAAGGTACAATAAATCAATAATCAAAAAATATTTTCCTTGGATTTGTTTATTGTCATTTAAGTGCAAACATGGACTCCCCTTTAAAAATAAAGAAAATACAACAATCATTCTACAGCTGGCCACAACCAATCATCACTACTAAGACAAGAAGTTTCATTGGAGTGTACCAAATCAAAAAATTTATCAAAAATTATTCACTCATTGTAGTTCCACTACATTCATAAAAACCAGCAAATAATTTGAATGGGGATTCCAATAAAAAGCACTCAATGAATAATGCAAAAAGGCTATCAAGTACTTGTCCTTGCATTGCCCAACTTGTACAAATCATTTGAAATAGAAGCTTATGAGTCGAGATATTCATTAAGAGTGGTACTAGTTCAAAAATGTCAATGGATTACATACTACTCAATTATTACAAAGTGCACAGCTCAACTGCCAGATTTATAATAAGAAACCACTAGTTTTACATCAGATAGTGAAGCATTAGAGACACTATATACTCAAAAATAAAAATCTATGATCCATACAACCATAAGCACCTGTAAGACCATCGCAATCAATCAAAATTAAATCAAAGCATACACATAAAGTGGATGTACTACTAACAATAATTCAATTTGGTGATTGTTTACAAAAAAGAATCTCAAAACACAATGATTGGTATGTTACCAATAACCTAACCCATAAACATGACTAAAAGTTGGAATACCATTAGCCAAATCATAGTGTGTACCCAAAACTGATGACTTTAAGCAAATTCAGAGACTGCGAACTTAAGAAAAATCAGTAGATTGAGAGCACCATAACAAACACGGCATGTTGTTTAAGGTCAAATGCAATCCACAATTAGTCGACAGAGTTCAGTAGATATGAGAATCAAACATATTCAAAATGTTAAGCATTTTGGAGTTATGAAACTACTCAATTTTCAAAGAATTGTATGCTGACCTAGAATGATGATATTGCCAAGTATGCTTGTAAATGTGTTGTGTTGTTTTACAAAATATGCAAACAAGAAACAAAGGTAGTGTACTCCACTATTTATGGCAAATCAACTGTAAGGAAGCATCTTTAAGGATTTCTTAAGAGGATTGCAAACCACAAAAAATAGATATGATTGTATTAAATGAAATTGGATAGATTTTCAAAAATGACTGCAATGATGCAATGCAAGAACACTATCACCGAAGAAGAGCTGATTATTCTTCAGGAATGTGTGTTAAATTTGACTTACCTACATTAATCTTCTGTCTGAAATCATGTTTCCTATAGAAGTCGTTCGCAAATAACGGAAACCTCTTTAAAAGAGCACTGCAATTCACCCATAATTTAAAAGACAATGAGTAGTGAATAGAATAGTTGTCCAAACTTTCACTCAAAACAACTAAGAGTATGGGATGATAATTTGCCACAGATAATTAACTTTCAATTGAGCGACTCCAGCTCAATGTCAACAACACCATCAGGTATGGACCTACACGCTCGTTTAACTAATAATTTCCTGCACAAGAACTTCCCAACAAAATTCAAGGAGAGAGACGATCATAACAAGCCAACAAAATCTTTCAAAAAGATCTTGTATGGCTACACATTTCCAAAGAAAGAAAAAAAGGCGAAGGAAAAAAGCTTCAACCAATTCAACATAGCCCTTTCAGAATCCTAATACGAATCAGTAAAAATTCTTATCAATTGGAATTACATCTATGAATGCAAATGAATTCCTTTGTTAATGTATATACTTAGCTGTTTGAACTATCAGTGTTAGGAGAATCAACTGAAGTACAGTCGCCAACTATTGATTTATTCCCTGGCAAGAAAAAATGTTAGCAAAAGATTGCTTGAAATTAAGAAGTCATTCACTTGACGAAGGTTCAGAGTGACCTAAGAATTAGGAGAAAAGGAGAATTATAACACCTAGCAAAATTGTTTCTAAAAAAAGGCTAAAAGGATTTTCCCCAACCTACAACTAACTCACAAGAGTAAGTCGCTCTCTCAGAGGTGAAAGCATGTAAACAAGAGATCGAGCAAAATCCCCAAGCAACTTGGCTTAGGGCTGACACTTGCTCGAAACTCAACATGCTTGAAACACATTCAAACATTGATTCAACTCGAATCGACAAATTTCGATTTGAATCATGAGTTGAGTATCACACTCAAAAGTTTTTTAGTCAATTTCGAGTATAGGTCAACTCACTCAAACCATGATTTGAGTTTAGTCAAAATTAATAATAACTATATTTTGAAAGCATTCCTATTGAAGTTAAGGTTCAGCTCAATTAGTTTGGGGTGCAGCCTTAGAAGGAGAGTTACAGGTTCAAATTTCAATTCTTTCATACTTCAGCTTTTTTTTTCGAGTTTGGCTCAAATCAATTTTGAGTCAAGCTCGAATTAATTAAGTCGGGCTTAAATCAATTTCAAGTTGCCTAAAACTTGATTCATTTTATGTCAAGCAGGCTCAGCTCAAAACAAGTTTAAGCTGGAGTCAATTTGAGTCGAGCTAAACTCGAAAAGTTCAAGTTCAACATAACTCAAATTAAAGTCAACTTAAAGTCAACCCTAACTCAGCCTATAACGAGTCATATTACTGAGGAGCTAATTGAAGATTGCCAAGTTGGTTCACTAGTTATAATAAAGGACCTCTATTGTAACAGCCCAAACTCTTAACACCAAGGTATTGTCCGCTTTGGCCTGAAAGGTTTCACGGTTTTGCCCTCAGAAGATAACTTTCCAGCAGGTCACCCATCCTGGGAATGCTCCCACCTGAGCACGCTTAACTTTGGAGTTCATATCAGGAACTCCACCGTTATCTGAAAAGGCACCTCGATGTTTAAGAGTTTTACTTATTACTACTTAAGTGGGTCTTCACAATCTCCCCAACTTAAGTAACTGACGTCCTCGTCAATATCCACACACAGATCCAAGAACCATCCATTGGGTAGATAGGACTAGAGATGACTCCTACAGGCACAAGAGGTACCCACAACCATGTAGCACTTTAACCATCATAGATTTAAGAGGCTGCTCACATGAAGTGATACTTTGCTCTGTATGGCACTTAGCTCCTATCTGACACCCTATGGTATGCTCTGATACCATTTGTAACAACCCAAACTCTTAACACCAAGGTATTGTCCGCTTTGGCCTGAAAGGCCTCACGGTTTTGCCCTCAGAAGATAACTTCCCAGCAGGTCACCCATCCTGGGAGTGCTCCCACCTGAGCACGCTTAACTTTGGAGTTCTTATCAGGAACTCCACCGTTATCTGAAAAGGCACCTCAATTTTTAAGAGTTTTACTTATTACTACTTAAGTGGGTCTTCACACCTATCCAACTCAATTTCAAAGAAACAAATCTCAGCTAAACCCAGAGAAATGCATAATGATTGCCTATGCAACTTGTAACTTCAGTTGTGCCCCATGTAATCTGTTCGAGATGAAATTAGGGCTTTTCGCCAAAGAAAGTTATTGCTTATAGAGGGAGCTAGCAAAATCTACAAAAGGGAATTAAGTCATTGTCTAACAAACTTCCATAATACAAAGACAATATAAGAAATTGATTCAATATACTATGTACCTAGCCTTCATTGTAAACTTAGATATCTTGATGTATCTTGTAAGATTATAAACAAAAATAATAGATGATAAGTATGGGTGCATGCCAATTTATGAAAATACAAGGAGTTACTATTTCATAACATATCTTCTTAACTCTATTCACTATCACTTTGTATTGTTACTCGAATTCCTCTATAAAATCACCCCTCAATCCTATCCTTTAGTAATTGGGAAAGGTTCATAAAGGTTACAATTCAATCAAGGACAGATCACAAAGACTGTCAATAAATGAGGGCTAAGCAAGAGTCAAGCTAAGCATGGGTCAAGAAGCACGCTATCAAAGATGCAGGTTTTAGGGTCAGCAAGGGTGAATGAGCACATCCATCATGGTTGGCAAAGGTCATCAATTGAAAAGGTTGAAACAGCAAGTGGCCTAAAAGTGGAGAAGCTCAAACGACAAGGATATAGAGCTTGTCCATTGCATTTGTCCTGCTCACTTGCAAAGGGAGTGACGAAGGAGAGACTATTTGCAATTTTAATAGAAAAAGATTTAAGCAATATATGGAGTTCCCAAAAATCATTCTTGGTTCAAAACTGTTCAAACAGCATTTGAAAAGTTGCTCCCCAAACACACCACAAAAAATTGGATACAATTGTTAGAATGACGCAGCAAACTAAGAGACGTGATAAAATAAAGGTGTTACTGCACTCGTCAATGAATTGCACTTTAAATTTGAACAGAAAATGTCAACTTACTTTATCTATACATAAGAGACACAGAACTAAACAAAACATAAGAAAGATAACCAACAAAAAACCGAACCCAATTAAAGGATATCACCTCTTAAGAAAACAGAAGTTTTCCAAGATCTTGGACACGGAACAATCATAAACTCTTTGAAATGGGAACAAATCTCCTTTTTCAAACCCAAGAGAAAAAGTACCAATTTCACGCACACACACACATCCAAAGAGAGTATCGTAAGGAATTCAATTACATGGAGAAAGTAATAATAGAGCAAAACGATACTTATGAATACTGATCTGCTGCTGGTATTCCAAAACAAACATACTTGTATTACAGAAGAAACAAGATTTGACCTTTGCATCTCAGGAATTCCGTCAGCTGGCATTTCCTTAGCAAAATAATCTTCAGTATACAACCTGGCAGAAATATTACCATGTTATAGAAATTACGAACCTAACCTCAAGCTTTAACATTATGAACTACAATTTCTCATCTGACTTGGGAATAACAATACAAATTAAGGAAACTAAACCACCGCATTAAACTAATTGAAGTTCTCCACAAGTACTATCAAACATTTTCCAACATGCAAAACTACAACGCCATTGCAAATCCTAGTTCACATACAAAATATTCTAAAAGGATATGCTATAAATTTAATGCTTTCACAAACTCTACAAAACACTGTAATATCACAGCAACGGGAACAATCATCCATGAAATGATAACGCTAGGTAAATTGGATGGACTAAAATTACTCACAATAATGTAAGGTTCAGAGAATGACTCCTATTCAAACGTATCACTGGTTACATAAGATGGAAAATGAATTCATCAAAAATAATACATATAGTAACTATCTCTTATCACTTCAAAGTTAAGTCAACTTAAGAGTTTTAAGCACTGAAAATAATTAAATCTATGAAATATTCAAGCAAATTCACTCATTTTTAACAGAAACAATTTAAATTTGTTCAGCATCATAAGCCATGGTTATTTGAATTAACTAAACTAAAGGCCAGTATGTATATATTCCTCTTCCTTTATTCATTAACAATCAAATTTATTAATAACAAATACAAACTAAATATGGATTCCAACAATGTATCCCTATGAGCTAGCAGATTAATCTACGACCCAACACAGAAAAAAAATATGAATATTTGAATTAAAGGAGAATTCATAAAAATTTGAGTAGGTGGGTTCTTCAAGCTTATTATTTCATGAAAAAGGTAGCATCTTATCCTTAACAATAGGATATCAGAACTGATTGAGCCAAAATAAAGTACACAATTGGATTGCACAAAATAGTTACTCGCGCTTAGTGTTGAGTACATGTACAGATAAATTATATAATCATGCATGGACCTAGTTTTTTGCATAACTATTATAGGGTGCAATGCATAAGGGTGCATAAGCAAGTGCCTAACTTTCAATCTAATGCATACATTTATTCTCCTGATCACGTTATTTCAAAACAGAGCCAGAAAATAAGGTGAGCGCAGCACACTGAAACTGCTCACTGTAAAGAGACAAATAGTGCAGGCAGCTGATAAAGTTTTCAGTTCTATTGTTATACTTTCTATGGCTGATGGATTCCTCTCAATATCTAGCTTTACATTAAAAAAAAGTTTGTGGATGCTCCCACCGGCAGCAGGAGAAGCGTTTGTTTCATTCATCTTGATGTGGAACGGTAATGACAGAGCTAAAGCCTTATGTTTTGAAGTGCAAAATATGAAGAACTAAAAAACCAATCAAAGAGAAAAACGGTCCTTTGGCTTTTGCAAAATATTCAAAATAACCATTAACTCTTGTGATTGTTCTTTTTGGTCCTATGATTGTTGATTAAGTGTTTTTTTTCCTCTCCTGTTAACTCATCGTCCCCTCTCATTAAATTTGCATTTTTCAGCTGGTCCAGCCGCTTGTATCTAAAATCACCCGCTGGATTCATAGGCCATTTCCAGCGATCAAATCCTGCTGGATTCTAGAGCTGACTCCAGCGGAAGTCGGCCGCTGAATCCCGCTAGAATCCAGCAACCGCTTGCAGCTGGATTCCAACAGTCGATTCCGGCAGAAAAATACAAATTTAACGAGATAGATTAAAAAAAACGCTTAAACAAAAGTCAAGCGACCAAAAAAAACATTTGCAAGAGTAAATCATTATTTTGAATATTTTGCAAGAGTCAATGAACCATTTTGATAATTTCTCTTTCAAATATGCATTCTATTATATATTTCCACCAATATATTTAATACAAGAAATAATGTTACAGTGGACCACCGTAAAAATAATATGCTTAGATACTTTAACAAAAAAATTGAAATGACTAAAATTGAAATTAGATTCTATAGGTTAGATAAATCTTATTTATGAAAAAAGGCATAAGCTTGCAAAACTTTAATTTGCTTCTTATCATTTTGACTTTGTTTATCCTATCTTTTAAAACGAAAAACAATAAGCTTGCAAAATCTTTTCCTCAGTGTGGAAAAAGGAAGAAGATTAGAGGAGAGACTAGGACTCTTGTCCCATGAGTCTATTGCTGCACTTTTTTCTTAAGTTGTACTGGCACTTTCGAAATTTTTAGGGGGTTCATAAATTTTTATAATTAAATGAAGCATGAACCTCTTTATGCAATTTTAGCACAAGTATTTTAAACTTGCTTTAACTCCACTCAAGGTGAAACATTTTAATCCTAGTCATGATTTTCTTTTATTTGTCATGTTGCGTCATCCGGCCCACAGCCTTTCTTTTTGTTGCAAGTGATGCAACAACAGGGCAAACAGTTAATTGGTTCAGACCAGCAACTAATTTGAGTTTAATGGTTAGGACCGGCTAGCAAGGGCACGTGTCCCCTACCATGGATCTGCTCAAGTCTATATGAACATTGAAATTGAATATTCTAAAGCACAACCTTTTTGCAATATTCCACAAACTCTAACCTCCACAAAAAGTAATGTATAACTACAAATCTAACATAATAATCTTGAATTGAAGTGAGTTCAACTAATATGGCTAAAGCAACTACAAGAAACCTTCCTTTAGACAAGAATCACATTAAAGATATGACGGGAATAGCTTCATCATAGAATGTTTTTGTGATGGCACCCATAATAACTTTAGCTAATTTAAAAATTAAATTGCTCAAAGAATGGTAGCAATAAATCAATTATCATATAATTCATGCAGGACAACATTTCAATGTATAATGCATTCGCAACCAACTTCTTTTTGGCTTCGTTTTGGCAAAATATACGTACATCCTTCACAAATCATATAATTCAATAAACTTCTTAATGTTTTCATAGAAAATTTGATAAATATTTGGTGTATTATAAGATAAATAACTTTTCAGTTTGTGCATTACGAAAATTTGTGAAAAAGATATCCATTAGATGGGTGCATAAATGATGAGTATAAAGAAATAAGAAGGTAGATGATAGACAACACAGTGATTATGAAAAATATGCACTAGATAGGTATGTCACTAAAGGCAGCACTCAAGAACGTATAGAAAATGATAATTCATGAAATCAGCCAAAGCTGTAATAATGTTAATGATAATGGCGATGCTTGACGAACTAATGAAGCATACCTAAAGCATTTTCCTGAGCGTACCCTCCCAGCTCTTCCAGCTCGTTGTCTTGCAGAAGCTTTTGATATCGGTGCCACCACCAAGTTTTCAATGTCAGAAATCTAGTAAAAAAGGAAAACAAATCAGAAGGTTTACCAAGAAAATGAAAAACAAACACTTAAAAATAAGAAAATCCGTAACCCTTCAAAAGAGAAACTCTAAACCCACTTAGCTAAGCAACTATTAGATTATCTCTTAACAGCGTAACATTAAGAACAAACAGGGTTAAAAAATCTTCTAGTAAATAAGGTGACAAGTTGATATTCTGATTTTAGATATAAATCTCTCATAAAGACACAATGCTAACAGGAATTTTAAGATAGACAAACTGCAGCAAACAGAACAAAAAAAAATGAGAAATACTGAATGAAAAAAAATATACAGGGTTATAAAAGCGCTGCTTTGAGAATCCACAGTCCACAACATAAACCACCCCCTGCATTAAATTAAGAAAAATTCCAGTATAAATTACTTGTTATAATGATTGGTAAAATGATGCATGGCATAAAGCTATTTATTGCACGCAAATTACCTCTAATGTAAGTGATGTCTCAGCAATGTTGGTAGATACGACAACTTTCCTTTTTCCCTTTGGGGTAGGAGCAAATATGAGATCCTTCAAAGATAATAATGATGCAAAAAAAAAATTGAGTTCCATATCCTTAATCTACCAGATCAATATGATGATATTAGTTGAAACTGACCTGATCTGACCGTGAGAGACCAGAGTAAAGCGGTAAAACCAAAAGCCCTGAAAAAAAAATGCAATGAATCGATATGCAAGAAATAGAATTTGTAGGACATTGAGTTTCATCAATACGCATAGAGGAAAAGTAAAAAAAAAAAAATCTTGACCTTGGCAAAGCAAAAGCATGTAGAATAAACTTGAAGAGTTTATTTTTTAGTTTTCTGAAAATTAATGAAACAAAAAATTATTTTCAAAAAAAACTAACATTGCGAAAAAATAGTTTGCCAAACTGATTTACATGCAAGAATTTTGAATTAAGAGATTAACAAAAATGATGCAAAATGCCTAATTGTGTGAAACTTTGACAAGAAGATGCATGACTTAAACGATAGTGAGCAATTAATAATATAGTTTAAACAGAACAACATATACAAAGCAATTTAGGGAATGTAAAGAGTATAACTGCCGTAGTGAATTTAGTTAATAAAGGCATCTGCGATTAAGAGCTTGAGAAGGAATGAGAGCCACAAACAAAAAAATGTAAGTATCCCTATGTTTCATAAGTAAGAACCAAGTTTCAAAGTAAGATCTTAATAAAAAAAAAGGTGTATTCGTCAGTGAGAAATAAGTTTCAGATGCCCAGCTATGAGCAATTACCATAAAGCAACATTTTAAAACAGTAAAAGCAGCTTAAAAAGATTAATTCAGCAACCAATGATTGTAAGCCAATTTTTTTCATAATAACCAGTGTTAAAAAACAATGAATTTAGAGCGCATACATTTGTCTTAAAAGTAAACTGTAAAACGGTTAATATAAGAAAATAGTTTGAAGTCAATGTGGTTAAAATAGTTGAAGCCATTTGGAATCCGACTATTGCACTGTTATTTAAGAATCAACCGTATTAGAGCACCATATGAAATTAAAAAACACTTAAAAATAGATCTGTATGGGTTTTCATGTGAATATATTTTTGTTAAAACATATTGACAATCAGCCTGTTCAAAATAATAGAAAGCACTCAGTGAAAATTGACAACGGTATCAAAATTGTGATTAAACTATAAAAGAAAATAGATAAAAATGTTGAAACGGTATGAAAGGACATCACTTAAACAGGCCCCAAATCAGCTATTATAACTTCTAAAATAGCAAACTAGTTGTTACAACTTATAAGCATACCCCAAATAACAAACAAATAGTTCATAATTTTAAATGATGCCTTACAGCTACGACCCTTAAATTTTAACAAATGCTTTTATAACATAGGAGTTGGAGCATAGTGAAGGGGTCAGGAAAATAAAAAGATCAATGGCATAATGGCCAACAAAAACAACAAAACTTATAGTTACAAATCAAAAACTAGGATCTTTGTGAAGTATTTTAAAAACAAGAATTGAAAATGTGTGGATTTACCATACAGTAGATTAATCTAAATCACAAAAGTTGACAAAGATGAAACATTGTGAAGATAAATCAACAAGTTTGTGGAGATATATATTGAGATATAGTAAATGATGACTAAGCAATTTGTCCAAGAAAATATTTCATTAAAAACAAAATTGAAATGATTCCAATTGAAAAAATACGTTAAAAAAAATGTTCAACATTGTATTAATTACAAGGAAATTAGATATACAATCAATATAATGATGTTATTAGAGGACATAATAGGATTAAAAACTTTCTTAATATTTAAATCACCGTAGCAATATATTTGAAATTAGAATTTGGATTGAATCCTAAATGGAAACTTTTGGGAGCAACTTTTTGGATGCTATACTAATCAAAAGCTGCTTTATTTTTTTTGGAGAACGTTTTAACTCTAGTTTTCATGGTTTCTAAGAAGTTTTTGCTAGTTTTTTACTTTAAAATCCTAATCTTAAAGCTGTAATATCTCAAAGCTAAATAAATGTAGTTGGTGGAAGTTTAAAATTTTTAGGTTAAGTGCCAATCTAATAATTACCAAATTAAGCATATTTGTACTCCTCAGAATTAATCGAATATAAAAAAATTATGGAGTTTATAAAAATTTAAATAGAAATTTTATTTATTATTACAAATTATTATTATTATTATTATTATTATTAATTGCATTTCCTTTTTCTGTTTGCTTAGGATGACCCATCATCAATTAAAAGAGTAGCACAAGGCTTCCCCTGTTCAATAGTTTCTTAACCTCGGAACTCCCAACATTAGAATAGGAAGCTGAGTTTCGAAGCCCAAGCCAAAGCCTTGTACTAGCCGTAACTCTTGTGCACAAAGCCTCCTTCCCTTCACTGACTAACAAAAACCCACCTTTCTTTATTAGATGAGCCTTATGCGATAATTCTCCTGCAAACCATTTTCTTCTCTAAAATGTCAAGCAATCCAACCGTAAATCTCCAATTACATGCATATTTCTAATCCCACATCTTCTTATCTTTCTCAAAAGAACTTTTACATCATTTTATTATAGATAGCTCACCTCACCACTTACATCATAACTTTTTGTAATAAGTTGACCTCTCCAAGGAAATGCAACACCAAGACTTCATTCTCTTTACTTTGACGTAGCGGGTGAGAGATGTACGGGGCGAGACTCCTCTTTCATAAGGGTTTGTCAACACAAGTAACGATGATGTGTTCAATGACGGCAACATCCATACATGTAACCTACAATTGTGACGTCAAAACATTAGGGTGAGATTCATTCTCCTATTTACCAAATATTTAAAAATTATATTTCATTAAATAGAATATAAAGTATGTTCTAATTTACCACTAAATTATAGATTTATCTAATTAAGTGAGCCTCTCAAAAATGATGTACTGTTGTTAAGCATAGACAATCTCTCTATTTCAATTGTCAAAATAAACTAAAATCCATGTTTACCATTAGTATTATATATGTAAATAAAATAAGTTTATATTTCCCCCAGAAAAATGATTCTAAGTGGAAGTCATAATCACAGGCATCTCCAATTCGAAGAAAAACTAACAAAGAGTGTCACTCAAATGAATCACAAGTTATTGCTCAATTCATAAGAAAGATGAAATACAAAGGGATGACTAAATTTTGACCTCTTCCTAACTCAAATTTATATCTGATTAATTTTTTTATTTTTGACTCTTTGCTCCATGATGTTTCAGAACTAAGCTATAAAAAGCTGGATTTGAAGTCTCAGGCCTTTCGGATCCGACCTTCCAGTCTTATAAGGCTAGGGGCTTCGTGACTGCTGCTGTGCTAGAATCCTTGGCCATCATTGCTTCCTTTATGCTACTGAAGTTAATGACCCATCTTAAGATGCTGCTGTTGATGACAACCAGCTGCTTCAACCTAGGACATTCCCCTCTGGCTCAATTTGGGAAGAACTCTAGCCTGGAAAGATCGCTACAGAAGTCAATGGCTGGGATCAATTTTTCAATGTTGCCCAGTGCCTGTGCTGTTGGATAAAGTCATTAATGATTTGCTAATACCCTACTCTTTGGATCTCTGGAGCCTCAGCTTTGGTTCAATTTTATGTTGAATATCTGATGAACTTTGAGTTTTCGTTGAACTTTAAGTAAATTTGAGTGTATTTTCATTATTTCTTTGCTTCGGTGGTTTCTCCTGGTTTGTCAAGTTTATGTACGGGAACCATCCCCATATGTACTTATAATCTTAGTATCAATAAAATTCCACTTTAAAAAATAAAAAATAAAAATAATTAATCCTTGACCAAAGACTACTTCGTAAAATTCTCCTTATTGTTGTTATCAATCAATTTTATGGTAATATTTAAGAACAGTATCAATTTAAGAAAAAAAAACAGGTCATGAAATGTAGATGAAGCATTATAAGCTAAAAGAAATAAAGAATAAAATAAATTAAAAAATGAATAAGAGAAATATTTTATTTTAGTTAATAAGCATTTATCCTTTTTATATATGGCCTCGATAATAGACATATCAACAAAATGTACAAGTTTCAACTATAAAAAGTCTTCGTATTCGCAAGGTGGGAATAATTAATATCTTCATGCTATAGAGTTCAAATTTTGAAAAAAATTAATCTATGATATTATTTTACTAAGAATATATGCATTTGGAAAACAAAATATTTTTAATAGTAAAAGAATTTTATTAGAGATTAAGAGAAAATCAATTAATTAATTGACAAAAAATGATACCCCCAAGGCATAGTTGGGTAAAATAACCTGCACATGAATACAACGAACATAATTTTAACAAAATTGAGTATAAAGAAACAATGAATTTTAATAAAAAAACCTTTCATATAAGATGCATTTGCTTTGAAGAATATATAAATGATACATCATTTGCAAAATAAAGAAACCTCTTCCTGGTGTTCCATTATAACATCCTTTAAACTTGAAACAAAAATAACACGATGAAACACTCAATAACACAATCTATTACACTTATAGTTTTACAGTTTTACTTTTACAGCATCTCCATTATAAACCCTTTTACTTTCCAGGTTTTATAATTTTGACTAGACTATATACAATACTCTTTTCTAATATTCTTAAATAGATTTAAGGTTATTCAGTATTAAAAGCAAGTACTCAGAATTAAAAAAAATAAGTAAATCTAAAATAAATATCAAAAATAAGAGGAGAAACCTTTGACGACAATGGATGTCTATAGAATGACATTTGTCAAAAATATTAATATTTGATTCAAAGTAGTTTTGGAAGGAAACTATTAATGAGTTAAAGAACTATAAATAAGATGCACATATTTGACAATTTATTTAACATCATTTGGATGATGTAATTAAGTTATAGGTTCTTTTGACGATGGACATTTGTATTACGGCTTGGCATACCATCTTATTGAGTCCAGTCATTATACAAGCTATATTCAGTAGTCTCAAATTGCTTTTTATAGCTTTTTAACAAGCTAAATTGCTAACATAATATCATTCAAAACAACTTTCACAAGAAATAATAATATTAAGATATTTTTGGTGTAGTTTTAGTTGTGAGGGGTTTTACAGTGCTTTTAGTTTGTAGGCAACAAGATAGCAACAATTTTAGAAAGTGCACAATATACATTCACTGCAACAACTACAACCAATCCAAATACTTAAGTTGAAGTTGCATCATTTTTTTGGGAATATTCTGGACAATCATCTAGAATCATCTTGATGATTGAATAGTTTGAATGATGATAAAATCATCTAAATAATCATGGATTTCAACATTTTAATATAGATTCAATTTCTTTATTAACTAATCCAAGCATTAGTGCAAACCGATTTAATCCCATCCATGGCTGATAAAGAGAAATGAGAGAATGGGAGAAGAGAAGAGTCTCAATGTCACCACAGTTTGCTTGCTTTCATCCTTCTGCAATTCCTCTATTAAGCCATTTTGTATCCTAATTTTTCATGATAATGGCTATGATTTTCTCTAAAGCTCATTATTTTTTAATCTCCACAGTGTAAGAATTTCAACTTATGTTGGTCCCCTCATGATGTGAATATTTCCTAAGATGAAATTGATAGATTTCATGGGTTGAAATCTAATGAAATATAAAATTATGCTACATTTGCAGAATCAGTGTTTCCCTTTCAACAACAACAGGAACAGTCCAGCACTTCTTCTTCCAGTCAAGTCATGCCAACCGAGCTGATCATTCCAGTGCAAACCCTCCCTACGGCAGCCCCTCATGCTGCTGATCCTACTGCCTAGAAAATGCCGCAGACAACAACCAGTTCAGTTCAGACTCTCCATATGCCATAGAGCTCCGATATTCCCATTCCTGCAATCACAACAGCCACTCCTCTCAGCACACCAATTGAACCCTCTTCAGCGGCTCAAGCCGGTCTGGGTAATATCCATCCAATGCAAACACAGTCCAAAATGGGTAATCTCAAAACAAAACTATTTACTACTCTACATGTTGATACTGCTGAATTTGTTCCCACTACTTTCACACAAGCTCGCAAAAATTTGCAATGGATGGCAGCAATGAACAAGGAGTATGCAGTTTTAGTTAAAAACAACACGTGGAGCTTACTCCCAAAGCCTCCTCATGCTAATATAGTATATTGCAAATGGTTATTCAAAATCAAACACACCCCCAATAATTGTTATAAAGCTCGCTTAGTTGCAAGGGTATTCACACAACAAGAAGGTTTAGATAACAATTAAACGTTTAGCCCCATTGACAAATCAATCACTATTCACATATCCTACCACTTGTTATCACTCATCATTGGTCAGTACGATAACTAGACTTTGTTAATGCATTCCTCAACGGTGACTTGACAGAGAATATTTATGTCACAACCGCCTGGGTTTGTTCATCCCCCCACTCCAAATCATGGGTAAACTACACAAAGCCCTATATGGTCTCCAGCAATCATCAAGAATGTGGTACCAACAATTATCCGACGCACTCAACAAATTTGGCTTCCACAATACGGTTAATGACTCCTCATTAATCACATACTTCTATTTTTATTATATGTTGATGATATTCTTTTAACTAGAAGAAATAGACATTATACAGAAACTTATTAATGTTTTGTCAATTTCGTTCTCCATTAAAAATCTCGGGCAAGCTAACATGTTCCTCAATGTCCAGTGAACTTTCGAACCAAGTGCCCTTCATCTCTAACAGCAACACTACATCATCGAACTTCTGCGCTTCACCCACATGGATCGTTCTACCACAGCACCAACTCATGTAGCAGCCAAAAACAGCAATCTGACACCCACATCGCAGCAGTTTTCCAATCCCACCTTCTATCGGAGTGTAGTTGGCAGCCTTCAATATCTTAAACATGCAAGGCCAGACATTACATACATTGTCAATCGAGTTTTCCGCTACATGCACAATCCTTCTGATGAGCATTGACAAACAGTCAAGTGTATTCTCCGCTATCTCCATGGCACATCTAATTATGGTCTCTCCTTGGAACCCATTTCCAATTTCAAGATACCGATTTTTAGTGATGCAGATCGGGCAGGCAACGAGGACAACCGGAAATCTACATCGGGATATTACATTTTTTTGGGCAACCTCATCTCTTGATCCTCCAAGAAACAGCCAACCGTTGTACGTTCAAGCATAGAAGATGAATACAAAGCCATTGCCAATGCCGCCAGTGAAGCCATATGGATCAAGTCCTTACTTTCCGAACTTGACATCCCTCTCTCTATCGTGCCAACACTTTTTTGCGCCAATCTGAGCTTCGTTTATCTTACCTCCAAACCAATCCTCTCCATACTCAGATGAAACATGTGAAGATCGATTATCACTTCATCAGAGATCTTGTCCATAACCAAGCTCCTACTGTTAAACATATTCCTTTTAGTACTCAATTGGCAGATGTTCTCACAAAGCCCCTTCCAATAAAAGTGTTTCAGGATATTGCTTTCAAGCTCATCCGCCTAAACATATTCCTTTTAGTACTCAATTGGCAGATGTTCTCACAAAGCCCCTTCCAATACAAGTGTTTCAGGATATTGCTTTCAAGCTCATCCGCCTATGACCTTGTGGGAGAGTAATAAATAATACATAATAAGATTTAATATTCATTTTAAGCCTAACTAAACTTGTTATGTTGTTTTTATTTTCTGTCCTTTCTATTTTTATTGTGTACTATCACACCGCCATATATAGCAAGTTATTGTCCGCTATTAAGACTGACAAATGAATGCCTAAATAGCCTGACTCGTTCTTTCCTTCTCTCGTCTCTTTTATGTGTCAATAGATACTCTATTTAATTAAGAAAAGCATTATGATGATTCAAGTAGATGCACATGCAATGTGATTTTAGCACAATGCTCTAAATATCATATGTATGTGTGCACATAACGGTGTCCTCACTCGTGCAAATAAGTGTTTTTGCACACACTCGGCAGCCTGCAAGCACAACCTAACATGTACAATACGAGTTCTATGAAAATAATCATTGGATGGCTTGCTATGATACAACATTAAAGGTATGCCTTGGACATGTAAAGAATACCAAGGAACATTTATGAACATGCTTTAGACATATCAAGAATATGACAGAATTAGTCACTAATTGGGCATTTGAAAAATTAGTCGGCCCTAATAAAATATCACAAACAAAGAAAAAATACAATGTTTCATCAAAAATAAGTCACAAAACTTGCAATAGTGCAAAGATAATAAAAGCACCAACTTTCAAGACAGCATAAGAAAAATAAAATATGAAATTACATAACACTGAAAATTCAAGAGAATCAACTAACCTAAAGCGACATCAAATCATACACATTAGAAATTAAAGACACAAGATTACAGTTCTTGCAAGATATGTTAGTACTTTTTTTAGAAAAGATGGTTCTCATAAAAAGCAAATTATGCTGCTGGTAACTTTTGAACCTCCGCCAGCAAAAGCACTCAACAACTAGCAATCAATCACAAATCATAAAGATAAAAATGATTGCACTAATATTCTAATAAACATGGCATAGGGAGAAAGCCACCAAGCCAAACGCATAGATTCGTCGGCCAAGCTTCATGCTTGTTCGCAAGCATTTTGTTGATTTGAATCTCTTTTTTCAGTGCAAGGCACACTTCTATTTAAAAACAAATTCTCAAATTATACAGCCAATCAAGTTGAAGGCATTAAAGAGAGGTTCAAAACTGTAATAAACTTCAATTTAGTCAGTTAGTAAGAAAAAATACCACATAACCATACATAAAAAACCGCCTCCATGAAAGAGTACTCAATTATTTCGTTATATGATGTACGCAACTTAAAGAATTTAAGAGAAAAAAATTCAACTTGCATGTGCAAGGGAAGTCAGATGATTAATTGGTAAGAGAAAAGATTTTCACAATTTTGATTCATATTCTACCTCACAAATATCTTTCTTATCTTAGCATAACCTGATATTTGATGAGCATGCAGATCCTCGCATATAATGAGCCTTTTAGCGAATGAGCATTTTTTGTGCTGCATCAAGTGCTTTTGCTTTTAACGCTTATATGTAGTACTTTTCTTTAGGCCGTTTTGTTTGATATATGATTAATCCGCAAATACATATTGTTTTGCTTTCTTTGATTTGAGATATATTGTAAGAATTATCTTCTTTCTAAAACGTATAGCTTTTGATGTTTGGGAAAATTTAAGCGATGTCTTTTGGCTAACACGGAAGCTCCCATAATTAATAGCAGCTTTATGATCGAGAGCATATGTCTATAGGATTTCAGTTTATACAATTGTAAACAACAACAATATCAAGTATTAGTCCCACTAAGCAAGACCTTAGTTCTCAGTTTCTACAGTCGTAATCGCAATTTTGTGATGAAAAAATGCAAGTGCTATAAATGAGTAGCGGATTTATTTTTTTGTGCATAATAACTTCAGTGATTCTCCCCTTAAACCTGTCAGGATTTTGTGATGAAGAGGAATGCTGAAGGCCTGAGGTTTTAATGCAGTTATGTGGGGGTCAACTAGGCAATCTTATTTGGTGGAACTGCAGGATTGATAGTGGAAATGCAAACCAATTATGTTGAAATCGTGATGATAACTCAATTTTGAACCTCAAAGCCAAACATGACAGTTTTAAGAAATATATATAAACTTGAACAGTGGCTGTGATCTTCAATTTTTATTTGAAGGTTGCTGTGCAATGCTATCCCATGAATCCCTAGCTTCTGCTAAAAATTTGGGAATGACTAATCTTTGAAATCGGCTTTATTGAGAACATTATACCCTTTTGGTGGGCTGCACCTCTACCATTTTCTTTAGGCACACTAGTAGAGGTTTAAATTTAGCAACTAAGGAAATTAAAAAAACTTATGCCTATCATCAATATAGGCGGATAAGTTTCCAGCCACAATTCAATGCATAGTTGCGTTGCAGAATTTTATACACGTCATGGAAACGTCGAGTTGCCTGCAAGCATGGGCAGTCACATTCCTATATAACTATCAGAGTGAACTTTATTTTGGCGGTCAAGAATAGCTATTTAGTGAAGCGTATAATAGATATACAAATTGATGCCCATTTAACAAGTTCCGCATTTTTTCAAGTTAACAATCACCCAAGTTATTACAATATTTAAAGTATAATTTTAACTTTAACTATATCTTCAAATTATTATCCAAACCAATACACATTCTATTCTTATTTGATTCTTAATTAAATATCAGAACTTAAAGCTTAAGTATCAATTATTTTTTACTTTTGCACATATTTTTACACAAATAAATCTAAAAAAAGATTAATATTCACAAAATACAGTTCAAACTTCCTCATTCAAAAAAACTTTTAAGAAATCCTTCTTGGAAGACTTTGTTTTTTGGCAAAATGCTAAGGTATTGCATAGCACGGAGAGTAATAAAATAAACATCTTTGTGGTTGAAATTCCCAATCTTAAGAAAAAATGGCTATTCAAAGTGATGTGATCAATCAACTAAGAATATATGTGATCTCAACAATCTCAAAAATATAACAAATGTAAAGCGTGCATACTTTTAATATGAGGATACATACTTTTACCAATGATATTGAAATAACTTTTGAAAAAATAAAAAAAATCATAGCAATAAATTATATTGTATGGATTTTTCAAACATTATATTAATATTTATCATTTTTCATACTTCAAAAAGTAATCATTTAAATGTCTAGCTAGAAAATATTACCAGAAAAGCGGCTGGCTCCATCTCTTGCCTCCTCGACAAGTTTCTGCACAGCATCATCGATATCATCTTGACCTGTAAGAAACACTAGAACATCACCAACTGGCTCCTGAAATATTCCATGAAAGATCAAATCAAATTAAGCAAGCAACAGAAAAACATATATTCTACAATGTATACAGCCAAATAAAAATTTTGATTACCTTAGCAACAATGTTAAACAGAGATTGTACATATTAAATATATAAAAATAACATGTTAAGTCAATGCTAATAAAACATTTTTATTATGAATATTAAACATGGGAGTTTGTCTAGCATTAATTGTAGAAATAAAGATAACCAAATTTAGTTGCATGCTTATGTAAATATCCAAGAAAACAATTTAGTTATGAACATCAACCAAGACAAATTCTATACCTTCTCATGAATTAAGCGCACGGTATCCACAGCAGATTGCAAATAATCAGAGACAGCCTCCTGGACATAGAGAATTTCCACAGGATACCCTTTTCCCTGTAATAATGAGAGAGGGATGAGGACAACTTTGATAGGAGTTGGATGGAGTTTTTAGTTTTTTTTTTTATTTGTATGAAAGTAAATAAAATAAGTTTTCTACTATGATTGTTTGGTTTGTCGGATTTAAGTGTGAGGTAAAAGAAATACAGGTAAAATGACTTTTTGGGTATTTTTTTTTAGGGGTTTTGAAAGTAAAGTTAAAGTGATTTTGAAATAAGCTGTTTAATTCAATTTCAGTGTATTTGGAAATCGTGCCGAATGGGGGATTACTAAGTTCCCTGTAGCCCATGCTACACAAATGTTAAGCAATGTCCTGCTTCCGAGGCCAAATCCAACCATCCAACAGCCATATTGAACATTTCCACCCTTCTGCGAAGGCCTTTCTAACTCCCACTTGCACAAGAATTTTTGCTAGTGCATAAGAGATTCCTTATCAACAGCACTCCGCAACCTAGCTGCCACATCACTGGTATCGTCAGACCCCACCTGCTCAAGAGATCCTGTTGGCTTCTATCAGCCGTCTTGCAAAAAGGTCCCCAAAAGCCTTAAGATTTTTTTTTTTTTCTTGTAAAAAAAATTAAGAAATCTGAAATAAAGCCTCGAACATCAAGAAAATATTTACACTATATTATAAAATCATGTATAACTCTTACTCATTATTACTTTCGCACTTGCATTCTATGTTCATCATACCAAACAACCTCTTAAAAGAATTAACATATGAATTCCAAGAACATACTTCCACGGAAAGAATGGAAGGCTCTGTCTTAAAGCTATTATCTTCAGTTGCATGTCCATCCTTCTTTCTGAATGAATAAAAACAAAAAATGTCAAAAAATAAGAATGTGAAATGATGAACCAGGTTAATGTCAGCAACTTAGGTTGAAAAAGAAAATTTTAAATAATGATATGAATAAAAAATTGCAGCATGGTGAAGATTGCAAAGCATGTAAGCCTGCAGAGACCATTTAGTTTTTGTCAAACTCAAACAGTAAAATATGGCAAAAAGACTAGTCAAACTCAGCATGCTTCACTGCCACCATAGCACATTGCCAAAAGAGTTGGAGCTCATATCGCAACAGCAATTGACAAACTCAAGCACAGTTACCACCATGGAAAATGAAGAGGTTCTTCATAAATCTTAAACTTTAGACTGTGTTAACAATAAATGTTATGTTACCTAATGTAGAATATATATTGCTATAATAAAAAACCATTGTTGTCCTTAACGTCAATATTTGACATATAATGAATCTTATCTTATTTGTGGCCAATGTGTTAATTGCCTCAGCTCCATGGAGTTCAAATCCTCACTGTGTATAGCTTGTCAGAGAATTGGGTTCTTCTTTTTCAGCAGAAGTCAACAAATCCCAAAAATGTTGTACAAACTGTCCACAATTCAATTCAGATGAGGATTTCCTCCTACAGCTCATTGACCCGTGCACATCCACAATTATCTTTTCAATCGAAATACTAAAGGAGATGTTCCATGTTTGCATGCCATGAATCCAAGTACTTTTTTTTTTCTTTTTTATAATTGGTCTATTATAAATGCATGTTGAAACAAAGTGTATATATATCATTCACTAGTTAATTTTATGGTATCCAAGTTTAGGTAACTATGGGACAGCAGACTTTTAAAATTGTTTCATACGGTTGATCCACTCTACAATAGAGTGCTAATTCTTCCCCCTCTCAACAACGACATTGCATGCAGGTCAATCTGTGTCCCATTTTCTAGTAAGGCATTATGATTTGAATGTTTACAAACTAGCCAACAATTTGTTGTACATTAACTAGCTAACCTTAAGTTAGACTATTAACACAGAAATTGCAATTTTTCAAAAATTATAAACAACTTTTGACTAACTTCTGTCAGAAAATGTACACTCGTATATTATAAACCATTTCAAAGAATGAGGTTTAAAATTGTGGCAACCACCATCAGTCACTTTCAAAGGCACAGCTACCACAGCTATTAGCAATGTCATTGCTTCAATTATCACCTGCCCTTTTTAGCATATCTGCTGAAGGAGACACGTTTATGGTTGATTGATGATTTTTGAAATGGATGCCATGCGATCTCTATAAAATTGATACAACAATATATATGAAAGAGTTGTGTGCATGAAAATTTGGTTATAAAATCATGTGAAAGAAAAAGTGATACAACTACGTGTAAAGAATAGGTTGAAACACCACACTTTAAATATGCTCAAAATGAGAACCAAACTTACAATCAATATATTGAATCTTAAAAATGAAAAAGAAAAACAAAAATAACAACACAACCAACAGTCAAAGAGGACCGACAAGCGTCAACTAACGTGCATGGACCAATTGATTTAATGCATCAAGTCGCCTATGCACCTAAACGAGGGAGAGGACCAGCCAAGGGTCAGAAACAGCTGGCAAGAGCGGCCAAAGGCTGGAAATAACTGGTGAGAGCGGTCAAGGGTCAGGTGAGCTGCTATGATTCGCACGATTGAGGGTCGCTTTACATGAAAAGTAATGCAGCCCAATTTTGGCGCATTGGTTTATGTGATTTTTTGACCTAAATGGGGAATAACAATCCCTCAAAATTTTACTAGAATTTGATGACTGCAAAACAATTAGCCATATTTGAAATTGTAAGGAGAATACTTTACACTCAAAATACAACAAAATAAATAGCCCCTTGAGAATCTAAGAGCTCCTTCCTCAACTAAATATTTCCACACATCACTTGAATGTCAACAATCCTACGGCTTTCCCACTAATCATTTTTGTTAAAGGATTTCAAACCTTAATTTCACTTACTAGACAAGTCAAAGAATAATTAGTATTATCTTTCGAGAAACTAAACTTAATTTTGTTGATCATACTATTACAACCTTCATTAACCAGTTCAAGAAAATTATTTTTATGTCTTTAAAATCAATATCATTGAAAAATATTTCTTATCAGCATCCTTTGTACACTTGAGCCAAATCTTTAATTTTTTTATCTATCAAAGTGACAAGCTTATACATATGCGCCCCTCCCTCTATAATATCTACTTTATCGTATAAACCTTCAAAATTCAAGTCATAGCATCTTAACAACTTTATTAAACTCATGAAAAGCTAATTTACATACTTTCCAATTCTCATTAATCTTATATTTAAACTACTTTTTATAATAAACATTCTCTTTATTTTTTCTTGAACATATAAACCTCACTGCCAAGCATCTTTGCTGATATGGACAGTCCCTCTAGAATCTTCAAGGATATTTTTAGTCACCTCAAGAATACAACAAGCAACTATTTACCACATAAGATTTGATTCCCTATAATAACCCACTAATAAAGTTCTAAGACTCTAATCATGAAAATATCTCTTATTCAATTTTAATATTGTCATTTAGTGTGCAAGATAAGTTAGATTTATGATTTTTTCAGCACTTTATTTTCAAATCTAAAACCAGCAACTTATGTTAAACTGTAAAACACTTGAAATAATTTTAAAATGATTACAAAATAATTAATTTTCTTAATAAAAATAATCAATCTGAGGACTTAGAAACCCTTATAAGCGATAGCATGTTATCTTTTTCTTGAACAAAGCATTGGCAATCATAAAATCAAGTAATAAAAATAAAGTCATAATTATTTTTCCATCTTCAATAGTATTTACAAAACCAAAACTAAAATACCATAAAAATATTTGCTAATCTTCCAACATGCACATTAGAGATCCTCTAACAAATAATGCTTTCTCTTGATGTAAATGCTTAGATCAACTCTTCCAAATCATACCAAAATTCCTTCTATTTTCACATATAAATCCTACTTGAGGGGCATACACAAATACATTGATATTCATCCCATTAATTACAAACTTAAATGTCATACATCTATGTGATATTCTCTTAGCATCCACCATATTATCCTTTAAATTTTATCTATTATAATAATCACACAATTTTTAAGTTGATTATTACTTGAGTAATGCAACTTAATCTATCAATTTCTTTAGATTCTACCATGTCCAATTCATATCCTAAAAGTACAAAATGATTATCTACCTACTAATCATAATATCCACTAAGATTATAAACTTGTTTACCATAGTACCAATATTCTAAGATCTTACTCTCAATCAAGCACCATTGAACTAGTTTCATAACCCACATTCATCAATTATGCTGGAACATAGATCATTTAACGCTCCACCTGGACGCTAATGTAGCTGCCTATGAAGGCCCGACACCGGTTCAGTGAGAACTGGCAGACATCGGGTACTCACATACCGCAGGATCATATTGAGTGATTTGAGAAAAAAAAGGAACACACATATAAAAGCCAAAGATGTTTCTTATTTATTTCAATATTTCAAATTACAAGATCTTTCATCGTACTCTTCGTACAATAGTGAGAAATAAAATAAAAAGATAAAAAGATAAGCAAAACAGCGTCGTGGATCTATCAGCAAGATTAAAAATTTTAAGCATTAGAGTTTTTGCGCGTATTCTCCCAAAACAGCACCTACTTGGTATTGCACAGAAAACAATATCGGGATTGGAATTCCCAATAATTAGATAATACTCTAAATACTGTACACAATAATATTTACACTTTAAGAGATGCGATTAGCGGAAATAAGGCGGTAATAAAATGCAGGAAAAGTAAGGCAATATTGCGAAATAAATAAATAATTTCCTGCAACAAGTATTATCACAAAATGAAGGTTACTGATGTCATTTTCTAGTAACAACCCCGAATATTACTAATGTCATTTTCCAGTAACAACCCCGAATGTTGGTTCCGAACAACCAACTAAGCTACAACATGAATTTGGCTCGAAAGCGAGGCTAAACAGCAGTAAAAATGCAAAATATAATATTTGTCATGTACTGGGTACCTTTTGTTCTTTAAGTTCGGATGAGTGACAGTTCGCTCAATCTGCATTTAAGTTTCTAATATTTTAGCATTTAGTCAAAAATTTTAGGAATATTATCTTCTTTTTAAGTCTTTGATTCATATTTTATAATTTTGCTCTTTAAATGATAATTCATTATGGAGAAGTCATTTTATCCCATCAATTACAAATTAACCAGTTCGTAAGCTGATTCGCTCGCAAAAAATTAGTTCGAGCTTGAGTTTGAGCTCAATTAACAAATCGAGCTCAAGCTCAAGCCGGAGCAACTTAAGCTCGACTTGGCTTGCCTCTTTTCATAATATAATATGCGCTAGAATCCTTTCTTTTCCTACATCAAAAAAGTTAAGAGAAGAATATCCCTTACTTACCTTCAAGATTAGGATCGCTAAAAAAAAACGGAGAGAGATCAAAATGGGTGGTCGGACGGCTAGCCGGGGTGGCTGCAGCAGAGGGCTGGCTAGCAGCGGCAAGATAGGGCTGCTGGGTGGCCGGCGGCTTGTTGGCTGGCTGGCAGGGGGCTGCTGGGTGGCCGGCGGCTTGCTAGCTGGCTGGCAGGGAGCTGCTGCTGGCTGTGGGAGCTGGCTGGAATGGCAGCAGGAAGGAGAGGGATGGGCTGCTGCTGGCTGTGGGAGAGGCTTGTGGGAGAAGAGGGAGTGGCTGGGAGGGAATATATAGGCGCAGGGGGGACATTCCCTGCGCCGAATTGAATGCGCAGGTCTGCGCATGGCTTCTGCGCCCTCTGGCGCGGAAGTTTCTTCCGCCAAAGGCGGAAGAATCTCGCACATAAGCGGGGGGAGGGGGGAGAAGGAAAGAAGAAATTCTTAAGGAATTCTTAATAATATACTTGTACTTAAATTGTTCGCATTTTTCCGCCATTTGGCGTCTAAACACAACGAAACTTGACACTGAGATGTGTTATGTCATAAAGAACACCCTCACGTTGAAATTTTCGATTCAGAATAATATTTTATTTTATATTAATTTTAGAGGTTTAAAACTACAAAAATTAACCCCAATCAAACTAGCGCTCATAATTTGATGAAACTTTTCAAGCAACCTTTAAATAATATACTTAACACAACGACACTGAAAACAATGAATTTGAACACATATTTCAATGTTCTTGATTTATATAATTTAAATAATTAAAAAATAAAGCGGGAGCTTCTGTTATTCGAATTTCTCCCAAAGTAGGGCACTTTGATCTAAAAATTATTCTTATCTAAGGGTATTTTTGTTTGCCCTAATTCGAAATTCCTCGATATCCTGATTTCTAAGGCGGGATTTGACATAATTCGCAAAATAACGACTTTGGGTCGTTACACTGCCTTAGCAAACTTTTCACAACAATTAGGCAAAACAAAGTGTCACTTCTAAGGGGCATTCTTTTTAGCACGATTTCTCAAGAGATTTATTTCATATTAATTCAAATTATTTTCATAGGCTATCAACAACCTAACACAACCTCTATCTTTCTCAGATCATTAGGCAATTAGAAACTTGACAACGGAAGTATTATAAAATGATAACAGAACTTGACAACGGAAGTATTATAAAATGATAATTGTAATAAAAATAATAAATTTAAATTATTTCATAACTAATTGAAATTTTTGGCAATTAGAAAATAAAGAATACATGATGTAGATACACACCTATTTGATGACGATGAATCAACTCTACTTGAGTAGAGTGAATCAGGTCAGCCCTCAGACCCATGTCAAAGAAATAAAAGACATTTTATTTATATACTGAAGAGTTAAACACTACAGAGAGTATGCTTTTCGATTCTTCACAAAAGAGTGACGTGAGTTGGCAATGCAATACTCCAATTTTCTCTTAAAGTGCATACCTAACACCATTAATCCATGGTTCTTCAAGGGTAATTAAATCATAGTCTTTTGGCAATAGTTAAAAATTCTAGCAAAAAGACATGAAGTAAGAAATACTAATAGCGAAGTTTGAGAAAATGTCAACACACATACAAAGTATAAAACTGAGCATTATTATAAAAGTAAATAGAAATGCATTTGAAATATTAAAAAAAATTACTAATAAAGATTAGTAGTGATTGTTGTAATCCAGTAATTATTTAGAGGTGGATAATATAATAATGCCAAGGTAAGATATAACAATACAAAAGTTGATCCATTTATTTTTTGAACCAGCGTGTAAGGATAACAAATACAAAATATAGTCCTAAGCAGTAACCAAGACAAAACTAAGGGGCAAAATATATATGCTTTAAAAATTGCTTAGTTGGGAACGTAATTGGCATATCTAATGCCTTGGAGAAATTGTCGGATAGAAGTAGATTTATGATTTGCAAGATTACAAGGGTAATTAGAAGTGCTTTTCGAGTTGTTGAGATTGAGAAAGAATCAACCAGAAAAGAAAGATGATGAGGTTGAATAACTTGGACATATTAATGATAGTGAAACTAGTGATGGCAACACTGAAAACAGCATTCCTAAGGAATGGTAGTGATACAAGTACATATACCTATAATTAAACAGAAAAAACTCGCAAATTTTAGCATGATAAATTTAACCAAAAAATATGTTATGGCGTGCAATCAGCACCGACAGCTGGACTAAATTAACTAAAATCTAAGTGAGACAATAGGAGCAATAAGACGGCTTGTTTTCAAAGATACATTCTTGGAAACTTCCCTTCTCTCACCCCCAATCCAAATTTCATATTCTAATTCTTCGTTTAGGTCAATTTCAACAAAACCTCAAGCAATCGAGGAGTGTAAGAGAGTGGTCGTAGCATAATCGACCTTGAGAGGTTTGCCAAAATAGGATCCCAACGCAAATAAAATAGAATGTGAAAATAAGTGAAACTTTAATACGGGAAAGTTAATCGACACTGGCACAATTGAAGGCTCACTTCTTAGATTAAAATCCAAAGTCCATTTTAGTACTTTCATGAGACATGTATCAATGAAGTAGAAACCTCTTGTAAAAAATTCAAGTATAATCTTCTTCATTTGAAAGCTTAATCAACACATGATGATGATCAATAAATCCCGCATTGAATTCTCCGGATAAGTCCAAATTATATTAATAAATTTCAAAATGGCCACCATCGTAGGTTTACCACCTGGAAATTTTCCAATCAATGTGAATTCAAATGGTTTAACAATGATTTGTATTTCTTCATCGATAAAGAGTAGTATCAGTTTACCTCGTGGCATCACTATCGGTAATCTCAACCAATTCACGTGCCGAGGAAAAGGTCATCAAAGCATCCAAGGACTTTAAAACCGATCAACTCCCCACATGAAGACTATGGAGATCGGGAAGAGAAGACCGAACGGCTTTCAAGCCCCTCCATCCGCAGCCAGGATCGGCCGAAGCGAATGGAGAAGAAGAATATGTCAGGTCAACATATTAGCCGAAGCAATACCCTATAAAGGAAGCAGCACGATGGATATGATCAAAAATCATATAGAACCGACAGCAGCGCTACGCCGTAACGGGAGGAGGTGAAGCTGCCCGATGCGAACTACAATGCCATTGCACGGAACGAAACCCTACCGATTGCACTGAATGATATATATATATATATATATATATATATATGTGTGTATGTGTGTTCCTCTCAGAAGTTGAAGAACAAACACTTGCAAAGATGTACGAATTTACTCTCATTGGTAAATTTTGAAATGGCCAACCCATTATGAGTGTCATAAGGGAATTTATAAATTGTTTGGGTTTATCTGAAAAATCCTTCACTTAATTAATCAACTCACGTCATGTACTACTCAAACTTTCTAATGAAGTAGATTATTCATGAATTATCGCTAGAGAGATCTGCTTCATTAAAAATCGGCTAATGAAAATCTTAAAATGGACAACATCATTTTATCAAAAACATGTTAACCACCTATTACGCCAGTTTGGATTAGTTTTCGCTCCTTAAGGTGCACTTAGCTACTCATTCGATTATCTTCGCTCTGAGATCCTACTCTGGGAAACCATTATAAATTGATTATCAAACGATGAAAATGATAAAGCCATCCGTGGAACGGGTTTTGGTTGAATTAAATTTAACTATAAAATTTGAATCCAAAAAACTATGGATTGGAAACGAAGGATACTTCCAAGAATGCGTTATTGAAAACTGACCAACATATTGTTCGAATTGCTTGATTTTGGTCATGTGATGTCGCAGTGCTTCAAGCTTAATCCTCATTTGAGAAAAATTTCCTTGCCGACAAAGACAAATGATCCTAAGTAAAAGAAACAAATGTTAGTTTAAGTAAGAAAAAGAGAAAAAAGACAACAGCGATTGGGACAATAACAAAAGCGGCTTCATGCAGGTCAAATGTCCTGGAGCAGGGTTCTGGTGACCTCAATGCCTTGAATCCACTTCAACCACCGAAGTGATACCGATGATGGAGAACATGGAATCTCTTCCATTGTTTGGAAATGAGGTTGTCCCTTTTCTGGATAGCATAGCATCTGAAAATATTGATTGGAATGCAGGTGATCAACATCGGCTTGAATGGGCTGACACAAATGAAAACATAAAAAATCAACCTAATGAAGCCATCATAGCGGAACCGAAATGTGGGTTTGTGAACAATACAACAGAATAAATGCCTAATTCCACCGAGAAGGCATTGAGCTATGATAGGTTCTCCTTCTGCAAGCTCTTGAAAGATCTATCAGCATCAATTGAAATTTTGAGGAAGTGGTATGAGGGAGAGATAGATGTAATTCACGATGGCAGAGGTTTGAAGGGAACTCCATCTAATTGTCTTCAACAATTTATTAAGCATATTCCTTTAGTCCTTGCATGTCATGCCAAGATGATCCGAATGGTGAGGTGCATATGAACCTTAACCCTTTTGCAAGGGAATATTATCCGGCTGAGAGGCAACAAACTACAAATGAGAATTCATCACCAATTGAAGGAAGCATAGTCAGATGAAGTCATGGACTCAGGGGATGAGATTGATAAATTTGTCTATCACTGCAGATTCAAAAAATATGTAAAGAAGAAAAACACAAAAGGTTCACACTTAAACGGCAAATTAAGGTACAACCTTAAACAACAACAAGGTCGTTAATTGGCAGGTAGAACTTTCGTGTATGGAGGCTTCCTCCTTCATTGAGTCGTTTTTAGAAAGGTGAACATTTTGCTTTTTTGTTTTTATCCATCTATTTTTTCCTTTGTTGTATTTTAATTTATTGGAAATCACCATCTTCTTGGTTTATTGTATTCAGTTGAACTCTTTATATATAACACAACAAGCTCTTTTTTTTGTCCAATAAATTGGTTTATCTATATATATATATATATATATATATATATATATATATATATATGTGTGTGTGTGTATGTATGCATATATATATATATATATATATATATATATAAGTATGTATATGTATATATATGGAATTACTGCAGCAAGCTGGTTATGGTATTAACTGTGAATGTCTCACTAAGATGCATGAACAAGAGCTCGCCCCATGTCTAAAAGCTATTTGCCTTTTAGACTGGATCCAAATTTCCTATATTAGAAGTCTTCTTGGAATTCAATCCGGTGAGACTTACCCTCTGGATTGATTGGTTCGGTTGGAAAGTCCTGGGTCTAAGTATTATTGTCTTAGATTAGTGGTAGCATCGATTCTCCTTAACTAAGTGATCCCTGAAAGTTAAACTCCCCACTTTGTGTTCAGCCACTCTTTGTTTTTATTGACTTTTGCTATGCTGCTTATCTCATGTTCTGGATATCTGTGGAGCTGCTGTATTGATTGGATGCCTTCTCCAGAGGGTATTTGCTACAGGATTGAATCTTTGTTGTTCGTTAGCTGGATGATCGGTCGCCTCTGATGATGACCAGGAGCCTTCTGCTGTTGTTGTCTCTTGTTTGTGCCTCCAGTTCAATGGATCATCGACTGTGTGACATTGGGCACAGCTGAAGTGGTTAGTTGTTCCTTTTGGCTGCAGTTCCTTCTGGTAGAAAGGCTACTTCCAGGTCCCTGAAAGTTCTATACTGACCAAAGTTCACCAAAACTTTTTTCTGTTTCGCAGGCTCTTTACTGAATGTCGGAATGGGCTTTTAATTATTTAGCTTTAGTGTTTTTCCTTTGTGCGCTGTTTTGTTATTGGGTCTAGTTTGGGCCTTTCCATTTTCACTGGTTTTTCACATGGCCGCTTGTGTCCGCTCCTGTAAATTTTGAGATAATTAATAAAAATCTGTTATTTTAACCTTGAAAAGTTTAGTTAAAATTTAAGTAAACCTAAGCTAAATTAGCTTAGCTTACTTAGCTAAGATATTTTACGACTTAAGCCTGATTAAAACAGGGATTCCTGTTCAATCAATTTTAGTTTGTCAATGAGGCAGCCTATCAAACTACGCAACTCAAAAGAACTGCCCTTAAGTAGCACAATTAGCAGACAATATTTCATAAAGGGTGTTTCCTATACAAAACTACACACATACTTAACTTTAAGAATCTACAAAAAGCAATTCTTGTTAAATAAGCATGGAAGTTTTCATTGGGAGCAGGGACAAACCTAGTTTGAAAATAATTTGACATTGACTCTGCATTTATTGTTGCAGATGAAATTATTAAACGCAGCTCAGGTCTACGACGCTGTATCTGTTGCATTGATCAAATTAAAGGTACAAATATTAAATCAAGAATAGAAATTTTACAGCTGATGCAGAAAAAAAAAAAAACAATTGTAGCTCGTATTTGAATATTCATACCTTCTTTAAAAGGCCTAAAAGCATATCAGTGGAGATAGATCTTTCATGAGCCTCATCTACCATTATAACACTGTTATAAGCCAATGCAGGGATGGCAGAGAAATAATTAAGTGAGAAAAATCAAATAGTGCAAAACGCATACTGAGACAAGCATAAGCGCATCTGTATGGCTGAACATTGATAAACAAAAATTAAAGCACAGTGGTGATAATGAACTCAAACATGACGATGATGAACCTCCAACATGAAAATGATTGTAACATCGAACATGCCAGGTGTTGCTTTCTTTTTACAACAATTCTTTCCCTTAAAATGCAGTAAGAAAAAAAGTAGTTTCAAAGAGTCATTACTGCTGGTTACTTGACCAAAATTTCAAGAAGTTTTTGGGGTTGTTTGGTAGCAGCATTTACCCAAGTAAATCCACATATCTCTCAATATGTATATTAGGATTTACCAAAATGTGAAGTAATCAGCTAATTATAATATTGCTAAATCTAATTAAGTGAATTTAGTGATTTAAGTATTAGTAAAAACATAAACAATAGAAAAAAAAAAGCATAATTCAACAGAGGAGGCGAGAAACCATTGTGCTCTCAAAGAAATAAACTAAGCTAAAGGAGAAGAAGATAAGAAGCCGTATTAGAGGAGATCAAAAACTTTTCAAAGAAACAAACACCTAAATAGAAGAATAAAAGAAATCGCAGAAGAAAAAATCATTAAATTTTCAAAGAAAAGAACCATTATTGGAGGGAAGGAAGAGAAGGCACGGGAGAAGAGTTGAATTTTGATTAAATAGTATTGAAACATTAATTCAGTTTTAAATAAAATATGATTCAATTATAATTGTGCTAATTATTTATTTTTATTAAATTATTAATAATGAATTAAAGTACTTAAATGTTATTAATAAATATCATTTACTTACTCAAATGAAACAACTTATAATTTGAGCACTAATTATTAAAATAAGTATATATGGAATTAGAGTATAAAAACCAATTAGAGCATAAGCAATAAATTTGATTACTGAAAACAAATTAGTAATTAAGAAATTCAATGCGAAGTATATTAATAACAAATTAGATCATTAATTAAAATTCAATCACATAATCAATAAAAAATTTAGAATCTGAGATTTTCAAGATTTACTAAATCCTAAATTTAAATATTCACTAAATTAGTAAATTCATGTTCCCAAATACTCTCTCAATTTTAGGCGCCTAGTTTTGAATAATTTATCTTATTAATTTCTAAAATTATAACTCTAATTCCTAACACATTTTTGTCCAATTTTATTTCTATGTATGGCCTTGCAATTTCAAGTGACTCAACCGTGGCCTTAATCGAGTGATAGCTTGTCATTCTTAAATCTTTTCATGATGTGTCACTCTGACACTATTTGGACTGTAAAAATTAGAACATACACGTGGATTCTGCCATTATGCATAACTATTCCAAGTTGTTTTCTACTAATACTCCACCATCTAAGCAATTAACTGAAAGTAATAACTCTCCAAGTTTAACATTTCCAATAGCTTCAAGACATAGACCATGCCAAGCTTCCTTGTATAACTCTTGCAGAAGAAAGGGGTTCCTATGTTTTGCTGGGTGTGGACACGTCAATTCACTAAGATATTGATAAAAGGCTGAACATTCTGCTGTTTTCTAATAATTTCTTAATACATAATTGTATTATTTTCTTCTCATAAGAAACCGAAACACAAATCTTGGTATCTCTTTTAATAGTAACACTTTTTTTAAAAGCACAATAAAAATACTAGAAAAAAACTCTCCAAAAGTGTGCATAAGCCTGTTCAAGAACTGAACCACTAAATTATGTGTTCTATTATTTTCTCCTTTTGCTTTTCTCTAGTTGTCCAAGACAATCTCTAGTTCACAAGTATTCACTTGAAATGAAAAGTATTCACTCATCATTGAACTTCGACTTATTAACACTATCAAGATCCCTCAAGTGACCCCTGATATAAAACATTAGCACAGCAAAGTTGTCATCGTAAATATTATTTAGCTAGAACATATTATGACCACAATAAGATCCACACAATCTTCCAATCTCAAGACTTTAAAAATAAATCATAGACTTCAACTATTAAATTCATGCGTAAAAACAGACTTTAGCTAATGCCTACCTATACTTGGTCAACAGTGGGTCATCCATCATCTCTCTTAGCAAAACCCCATCTGTGAGAAACTTAATCTTAGTCACACCCTGCATTTATAAAAATATCAATAGTTGAGAAAGGATGGAAGTAATCTCAGAAGTAATCTCAAAAGTAATCTCAGAAATAGTTGAAATGTTGGAAAAGCAAAGTTGCAATTGCATATATACCACAAAAATCATATTATTTGCACATTTAACACCAAAATTTTAACACTTGCATTTTAAGCATTCAAGCATAATAATCGCATAAACATGCCACCCCTCTTAAGCAATGTTTAATCATTAGAGAAACAAATATTCAGTTTGTGGCTCAAGTAAAGTTATAGCTTTTTGAGGGATGAAATTGTAATTTTTAGATTTGCACAAAGAGAAGATTTCAACAATGTCTAGGTATCCCTAAAATATATAAAAAAAATTTAGTACTCGGTGCCAATTTAAGCAAAATCTGTTTATATGTCAAAAGGTATATTATTTTTTAGCAATCTGTAACAATTTAAAAAATGTGATTCAAATAACAGACAAGATAGGATTCACCTGAAAAGTTTTATCTTCAAAACGGATGGTATATCCAACCTCTTCACCAACTTTGACCCCCATCTCTTCAGCTACTCGGGAAGCAACTGACTAAATTATAGAGAATAATTTAGTAAGTAGATCAGTATTTACAAGAGAAATATGAAAAGATCTCTTAAAATGTATGTAGAAAGTTCAAGATAATTAATAATTCAAATTCTTCAATTGATAATGAAAAATGATATGTAGTTACAACTAGTAGACCATTTTAGACCTTAATTATCAAAATTTTAAAAATATAAATACTTCATAAGAAGACACTTTAAATCTTATTGCAGCTAGTTAGCAGCTAAAACATGGTAAGAACTAATATAAGTATCTGTAAGATAAGCAAGTGACTTTGAAATCTCAAGTTAAGGAAGTCAGATGAGGTTCACAACCTGAAGCAGAAATGTTGAATAGGATATATCAAACATACCCAACTTTAAATACAAACTCTCAAAGTTAATGCAACATAAATTCCTGCTAAGTTATCTGTTGTCTGATAATTTGACGGAAAATGGACACAGGATATTATTCCCATCTATATTTTCCTCAACGGAATTTATTTATGGATAGTACACATCGCTTTTTGCAATGTTAATAATGGTTGAATTAAAAAAGGTGGTCTTATTATCACATAATAGTCTCGTTGAATTGCATGAAGGTTTACTTAAAGTTTAAGTATTCAGTCCTTCACAGATACCAGATGGTATGACCCCAATTCTCTTTTTGCGTAACTCCATGTTACAAAGAGTTTCATGCAAATCCGCAGGACTAAATCCCCATATGTGAGTTTTGCAGAAATGTGTTCGTGAATCTATTGATCATGCAAATTTACTAAAAATTCAATGTATGGTATAGTATGTGTCAAATAATTTTTTTTTAAAATGTTGGCATAATAGTTCCACTACTATTTCGAAATGACTAATTTGGTCCCTCATTATTCGATATGGCCGATTTAGCCCCCCAAACTATTCAATTTGAGTACAATTTGGTCCCCAATTGTTAAATTTGGTCAAATTCAATAGTTGGAACAAAATTGGTCAAGAAAATCATGATTAAACTATTCAATTTAAATAATTGAGGGACTATTTTAGACTGTTTCCCTACATTTTCCCATATGCTCATGATATAATATTTTTTTAAAAGGAAAACTTCTATCCTTCTCATCTTAACATAATGCCCCTAAAGGTCCATCCATTGGTCTACACAACATCCCAAATTATCAGAGGTGATCAAGCACAGCTTTTATTAAAATGAAATTTTCAATAATATATCAAAGCTATCTAAATCTTTAATCTTGAATTTTTTTGGCTGAAAGGTTTTGTTAATTCACTAGTTTTAACGCATCATTTATGCCTCATCATTTACAATGAAATTTAATATCATCAACATAAACAATGAGTGTGGCACTATTTCCATCTAACATGTGTTTATACAAAAATATGGTAAGCAGTTTGATATTGAGAAAATCCAAACTTAACAACTATTGACAAGTATTCAATTTATACGTGCCATGTAAGTAAGCATTTTGATTATGGATTTCATAGATCTTATGAGCACTTTAAATTTGGTTAAAATATGCATGTGGCATTTGCCCAAGACAAATATAAGGATTAAGAAGTATGCAAACTTTCGTAACAGTCTTAATTCTCAGGATAAGTCCTCTATTTTGAGATCTTCAAATAGAAATTCATTTTTTCATCAAATTGATAAAAAAATCAACTCATACAGGTTGAAAAAAAAGCTAGTAAAATAAAAAATTTAGTTTAGCAATGGGGGGAAAATCTTTCTTCATAGTCAACTTCATGGTACTAGGTGAAAGCTTTGACTATCGCTATGCTTTAACTTTGTTCACAATTCAATCAATATTGTTCTAAAAGTAGAATAATAATCGTTCAACAAATTGTTTTCTTTCCTCTTATAGCTCAGTGATGATTCTAGTGTTGTTTCCTTAAAGCGCTCTATTTTTTTTCCATTGTAGTGCTCTTCCACAGTGGTTGCTCAAGAGCTTCAAAATTGTTGTTTAAATATTGATTTTCAATTAAAGGTGAAATAAGAGCACACTAGGAAAGAAAAAACTTGTCATATGATACAGTGCTGCACATAATACATAATGTCTTTCCTGGTTACAATTAATTAATCAGGAACACATTAAATTTTCCAATGGAGGATATGTTAACTATGTGACTTGAAGTGGAAAAAAGCATAATATATATATATATATATATATATTACATCATTTTTGGGTTGATAACCAAGAAAGATATATGAAAGATTTGTATTCTAACTTGCTGCAGTGTTGGTGGATGTGTACAAAAATGATGCATTCAAAAACTTTGATCGAAATGGTTGAACAAGGCTTTGAAAAAGAGTTTGATAAATTAGTGCATGAATTTTTTTTTTTTAATTGAGAAACCTATACAAACACAAATTATCCCCTAAAATGTATTTGAGGATTAAAGTTAGGTATAAGGAATTAAACAACTTTCCTTTGTTGTCCTTTTTTCTTACAACTCTATTTTGTTGAGTGTGAACCTTGATGAAAAACCCCTAGGCCTCCCAATAGAGCAAAAGAGAAAGCAGTCATGCTCACATTCTTTACAGTTCAAAATACATGAATTTTTACTTGAAAATCAATTAGATTAGGAAACATTGTATTAACTTCATCAAATGAACAACCACAGCCCAAATAGAATTATGTTCAAATCTATAACAAGGATATCTTACAACAAAATCCATAGAAATTCCCTCCCATTTTTTAAAAAATAACTAAAGCAAACAACCATGCTTTTTATGTTTCTATACAAATATAAACCAAAGCTTCTTGTCATAAAGAAGTATCACTCAATAAAACCAAAAGCTCCAAACCTTGTACATCTTATTGGCACATACATGCATAATATATCCAGCATAGCATCCTCTTTCATATAAGATATGCTGCCACAAGTCAACATCATTGGATAAAAGCACTCCTTCAGAAATAGCATGAATATCTAGCCACTTTGCAGAAATAATCAACTCAACATACTCAAGGGCTGCTTGTTTAAAGATTAACTTAAAGGATTAAATGGTGAGTTAATATAAGCTAACTGAAATGCTAAGCTATAGATTGGTATGTTGAATTAATTGTCATTTAAATTTTAAGTTAGGTAAGTAAAATCAAGCTACTAAGTTGTTCAAGAGCAATTAAGAAAAGTTGAGTTAATCCTGAAACAAACAGCCTCATGGTATATTCAAAACTTAAACACTATCTATTCACAATCTGCTCTCTATGAGGATCACAGAAACAACCAGCTCAAAATTGTATCAGACTAAGGCAAAACTTTAAGCTCTATCTTTTGAATATCAAAGATCAAATATACTTCATATGTCAACAAGCTCAAAAGAACCGGAAGACTTCCCACTAAGTGCATCCACCACATTAATCGGATGATAATGAATAGTAAACAATATAGTATTTTATTAATTCCAATAATCTGTATTGCCCCAAATTCAGGTCTTTCTGCAACAAAAAAAGAAGTAGGCATCTACTTCAACTTCACAAATGCATAATCACATTCCAACCTCCAAATAAAAACTCCAAGTTCAAAGTTAATCAAGTAAGACAAACTAGAATATTAGAAAGACTTGCACAAATATGCAATAGTAGCCAACAAAACCCAAAAAATCTAGGGCGAGGCTATTCCATAATAGCACAAATCCTAGCACGATCAATTAATATGCCATCAATGGTAACATGCCCCAAATATGAATGGAATGAAGACAAAATTCACATTTAATAAATGTTTGCATATAACAGATGTCGCCTCAATGTCTTCAAACCTATTCTCAAATGTTCAACATGGAAAAAAAATTGTTGTGCCATAGAGCCTCAAGTGCATCGAAATGAACACATGAAGACTGGAAATTGTTTGAAGATCAATCAGACGAAGAAAAGACAAAGAAAGCAAAAGGACCTGCTATGGGAACTTGGGAGCACCCAAGCACCGAGCAATGTATTAGCAACAGAAAGATCAGCACGGTCCCTAGCGTCAGGGATTTTATGAAGCAGCCTGCAACATTCTGTACCAACAAAAGCTTGGGCGCCAAGGCGCGCTCAGGCGTGGAACATCATTCAGAAGACAAAATATTGGGTACGAAAGCCCGCCCAAGCATTAAATTCAAAAGACAAAGGGCGTCAAGGAGAGCTCAAGCGTCGGGAGCTTGGGCGCCTTGGCACGCTCAAGCATCGAACCTGAATAAAATAAGTGAAACCAATAGTAAATCTAGCGCTAAGGCATACCCTAGCGCCACGGTCTCGGACAAAAAAACCTATTGTGGTCACAAAGAAGAAAAAAAGCAAGGGATTTTCTTATTCCTTGAAAGAGCAGGAAAAGTTTTGTTTGAGAGCTTTCTGTAATACCTTACTTCTTTTAATGGATCTTTATTTGTGTGGTGGCCCGTAGTATTTCCCCATCTTAGGGTTTTCCACATAAATTTTGGAGTTTCACTGTGTTTCTCTCTTGTGTTGTGATTTAGTTTAGATTTTGGTATTTTGTGTTGCCTGTGCTATTGTTTATTGTGTGATTTTCCTGAAATCTTCATTGGAGTGCTGCAACATGGTGCTGTTTCTCTTAACAACTTTCATAAAAACTGGTACCAGAGCATTCATTGGAGCTTGATCATGTTCCTCAATACGGTGACAAGCCAAATGAGCTCAATTGGTATTAAATTTGAAGATAAAGTCAAAGTACACTTGCTACTATTCTCATTGCCGGACAACTGTGATAGTTTTCATCACAGTGATAAGCAATTCATCCGGAAATATTACCATGAAATTTGATGATATTATTTGTTTGATATATAGTAAGGAAGTTCAAAGGAGATCAAATGGTGAAGCTTCTAAATCAGCTTTACATGTGGAAAGTAGAGGAAGAAATCTAGAAACCTAAACCGGAATAGGTCAAAATCTAGAAGAAGCACGTAAAAATCTAAGGTCTGCATCGAATGTTGGAATAGCGGCAAAATGGAATTACAAAAAGAATTGTATAGCTCCAAAGAAAAGTAGCAGCATATGGACATCGTGGTGCAGCAAACATCACATCTAAACCCCTCACGAATATTCTAATCTTAGCTCTAGACAGCACAGAGTCTTGGGTAGTAGACTCGGGCGCATCATTTCATGCCACATCAAATACAAGAATGTTCAAAAGCTATGACACAGGTGATTTCAAAAGAGTGTACCTGGGGGACAACGAAGCATGCTATATTACTGGAAAAGGAGATGTAAACATCAATATGACAAATGATTCTACGTGCCAGCTAAAGAAAGTTCGAAAAATTCCATCATTGAAGAGAAACCTGATCTCGATGAGCCAATTAGTTTAGGACGGGTACATCACTACATTCACTAGAGATTCATGGAAGATTACCAAAGGAGCACTAGTGGCAGCGAAGAGAAACATCAACAGGGCTCTTTACCTGATCAATAAAGCGTCAGATGCTTCAATGCCAACAAGTTTAGAAGATCCGTGTCTATGGCAGAGGAGATTCAGACATACGAGTGAGAAATGATTGAAGTCTCTTCTCTCGCGAGGCAAACTTCAAAAATTAAAATCAATTGATTTGAATTTCTGTGAGTATTATGTGCTGGGAAAATTAAAGAATGTTAGTCTTGATAAAATTGGACAAGAGCCCAAAGCACAAAAACTAGAGCTAGTGCATACAGACATTTGAGGTGCAACTCCAGTTTCTTCTTTGGGTGGCTCAAATTATTTTGCTACTTTCATCGATGATCACACCAAGAAGATGTTATTTATTTCTTGAAAGAAATCGGATGTATGTAGTGTTTAAAAACTGGTTAGTAGCTATAGAGAATGCAACCATACTTAATCTAAAAACTTTGAGATCCGATAATAGCGAGGAATACAGAGATAGGGAGTTCAAATATTTATGTGCTGAAAAAGGAATTAAAAGGAAGTTTTCAACCCCCAAGAACACTACAACAAAAAAGTGTAGCCAAAAGGATGATCAAGACCGTCACTGAGCATGCTAGGAGCATGAGATTGTATGCGGGTTTGCCTACAATTTTGGGCAGATACTATCAACACAACAATCCATTTATTTAATCATAGGACTTCAGTTCCACTAAGAGTATTGCCAAAAGAAAAGTGAAATGGCAAGAAAGTAGATATCACAAATCTAAAAATATTTAGTTTCCCAGCACACACACACACACACATATATATATATATATATATAAATATATATTGATGCGAAAATCATAGCAAGCTAGACCAAAGTTTGGGTACAGATGAAATGTAAATTCATTGGATACGGTTCAGATGACTTTGGGTACAGGTTTTGGGATTACCAAAACTATAAAATCATTAGACAAGTGATGCATTCAATGCATAAGAGATGTACAAAGACCAGGACAGCACAAAGCAAAAAAAATTCTGAGGAATTGAATGAATATACTGAGTGTGAAGACACCAATGAGCTCGAAAAAAAATCTAATCCGAATGAGCAGCATGGAGTTGACCACAAACTCTTGAGAGGCAACTAAAGAAATTTACTAGAGATTGAGTCCACCGAAAAGGTATACACCTTCTTCGTTTTATCTAATGCTAATAGTGGGGCAACTAAAGAGATCTACCAGAGATTGAGTCCACCGAAAAGGTATATGCCCTTAGTCCCTAGAAACAAATCATACTTCGAATTTAATAAAGCTACCCACGTGGAAAAAACACTCCATAATAAATGGGTGTACATGCTAAAGCAGGAGCACGATTGTAGAAATGTTGTAAGGCTTTCAGCATAAAGGAGTTACTACATAGAGATCTCTCCTGTAGTCAAAATAACAGCAATTCACTTGGTATTAAAACTTGTAGCATGTGAACATCTACACCTGGAGCAGATGGATGTCAAGATGGCATTCCTTCATGGAGAGTTGGAGGAATCTACATGCTATAGCCACAAAGATTCGAGATAAGCGATAAAGAGAGTTTGGTGTGCAAGCTTAAGAAAGCTTGTACTGATTGAAATAAGTGTCAAAGCTATAGTACAAAATACACTTGGTGTCAAGCAGACCACAGTCACTATATCAAACAATTTAACAGTTATTATCTCAAACAGTTCAAACAGTTCACTAGTTGAGAAGCCAAAGTCTCAACCAGAGACAGTAAGTCTGGCATTTAAGCCCGCCCTAGCATCAAGGTCGCAGCCAAAGATAGTAAATTCGACTCTTAGGCGGGCCCTAGAGCCAGGACTCAATTTTATCTTTCAGTCATGGCCAATAAATCTAGTGCTTAGGCACGCCTAAATGCCAGTCATAGTGTGACTTGTGCAGAGTAATAAATTTAAGTGAAATTTTGGGGCCTATTTTTATCCTTTTTTGGGTCAATCTTCTAAGGGATCTTAAAGGCATCTTTTCCATACTCTGAAAGATAAGAACAAGGAATAATATAGCAGAACTATAGCTGGTTCTAAGATATGATGAACTAAAATTGCTAGTGCAGTTGTAAGAGAGTCAAGTAAGAAGCTAATGTGGTCATAAAGAAGAAGAAAAAAAGTAACAAATTTTCTTCTTCCTTGGAAGAGCAGAAAAAGCTCTATTTATTGTAAGTTTGTAATACCTTTCTTCTTTTAGTGGATTTTTATTCGTGAGGGTGGTTGTCATTTTTTCCGCCTTGAATTGTGCTATTGCTTACTATGTTATTTTTCTGAGATCCTCACCGGAGTGCTACAGCATGGTGTTGTTTCTCTAAACAGCTTTCATAACAAAAGATGGCTTAAAGTAGATCAAAATAGCATCAACAAAAATAAAAATATTTCCATTACAAAATGGTTTGCATAATTTATTTATCAAATTAATTAATAATGAAAGATTATTAATAACTCCAAAAAAAATCACCATAAAATCATATAAAGCGTGTATGGTACAGAAATAATATTTTGAACATCTTCTATAGCTTGTAATTAGTAATACCCAAATCTCAAATAAATTTTGAAATATGCACAAGTGCCTTGTGGATGATCAAATAAATCATCATTTTTTATAAAAGGTACTTATTTCTCACAAAGCTTCCTCTTAGTATGAAGATACTCAAACAATCTTAACAAATAGCACTTATATCTAAATAAAAGCACCTATTACCGAGAATTACGTGTCTCAACTTGTTTCAATTTAGCTATTTTGCTCTCTGCATTGAGAACCTACAAGTTTTTTTCAGACACTAATTTTAATACGTGACAATATTTTCCACCATTATGACATTCAGCATCAAGAAATTAAAAATAAGTATGTGGTTCTATAATACTAAAAACAACTTGCCCAAGACATTTGTCAAGAATAATTACAGTAAGAGAGTAAAAAAAATGCAGTTTAAGTAAGAAAAAATAAAATCACAATATATCTTATAAAATTATAAAATTTTTGACAAAACAGAATAAAAAAATAGCACAATGAAAGTTTCAGGTAACAGATAGCTATGCGCTAAGAGAATCTTCATTGAAAACCTATTACAAAAATAAAAAAATGTATGCGTCTAAAATATCACTATACCTGTACAGCCAACCGTCGTGGCTGTGTGCAAGCTATGATCCTACCACCCTCAGCCCAACCTGCCTCATTTAGATACTGAAAGAAGAACAAGAACGGGCAAATAAAACAAGGGCTGCATTGAAGGCGCATTCAGTAAATTGTATATTAAAAAATATTTATATTATAAATGAAAATTTTGATTTTGTTTTCACTTATGTTGAAGGAGAAATAGAAATCATCACTTTCGAAATATTTTGAAAGTGTTTTTTAGATTTTAAATATAACATTGAGTTCTAACACATCCAACCAAGTGACAGAATTCTACAAATTCATGTTTTCTAATTTCCAGGAACTGCACAAGCCATCAGATAAAAATTCCAAGATACATAATGTTATGACACTTTTGTTCACTACCATGAACTATGAAGAGCTCACTAATCATTAAACTAGAATGATACAAAATATGCACAAAACAAAAAAAACAGAATCCAAAATCTGAAAGAAAGAAAACAGATTTGTTTTTTTCACCTGAGGGATTTGGGTGGTCTTTCCACTACCAGTTTCGCCAACAATTATAGTGGTGCCATGGTGCTCAACCAGATACAGGATGGCAGTTCGGTATTTAAACACGGGTAGCTTTTGTCTCTGCCTTTCCAAGTTGGCGTAACCATAGCTGAAATTTTAAGAAAAAAACCTTTACAGTGCTCATACTGTTTGATATAATGCGTGAAAAACGACGCGAGATGTTAATAAGGCAAAGAAAGAACCTTGAGGAAGAAGTCGAACAAAAGAGAACACCGCCTTCCTCATCGTCAACAAGGCACGCTCGAGGGCGCTCAGTTCCAGGCTTCCAGAACTGAGACATAGTTTCTGTAATGGGCTCAGGCACGGCCGAGTTTTGGGGAAATTTGAGGGGCTTGCTTAGATGATCGAGTTTTTTAGTCTATATGAAAAGCTTTTCTTAAATGTTTTAATCCAATTATAATATGATTTAATTTAATAAATCTTAAATATTATTAATTTAACATTAAATTTAAAATCATTAATTATTCTGTCACCCATCCTTTTATTATTATAAAAACCAAAAGTAGATAAAAACTAGATTTAAAATGTACCATTTTATATGCTTAATAACATAATTAGTATTATATACTTTTATTTATGAGAATATCTCTATTATATTTTAATAAATACTTAAAACTTAATTAATTGTTTTTATATTTGCCATTTATCATTTTATTAAAGTTTCAACTATAGAACAATAGTAATCATGGGCTGGCAAAATAGATTGGGAATACAAAAGACAACTTTAAAAGAAGATTAAAATTGAAATTATTTAATAACTTTCTAATTCATACATTTCATAAAATATATAAATATGATGGAGCAAGAAAATGTAGAGAAATGCTGTTTAGACCAGTTGATGTGGAATCTAAGAAAATTCATCTAATAAAAATCAGACATTATTTTATTAGTGTATATTTATTTATATTAAAATAATACAAATATTATTTTTAAATTTTGTATTGAAATGATCTACAAATCTTATTGGATGAATTTTTTTGAGTGTCACATCAACAAGTCTGAATAGCATTTCTCAAAAAAGTATATATACACAATAAACTAAATACCAAAAAACTCAATAATTAAATAAGTATTATTAGTTATTTGTGAATTAACCTCATTATCATTTGTTGCTTTTGAAGATATGAAGTATGATATTTTAATTTATGACCTTTATACCATATAAATTTGTATTGCCATATTGTGAGCTTTTTAGCAAAAAGAAGGTATTTCTCAATGCTTTCTAGATTGTACAAGAGTATCTTAATATATGACCCTTAGACCATATATATTTATACTACTAGATTGTGGTCTTCTCAACTAAAAGAAGGTTAGAAGCATCAACAAAGGTACAAACATGTTTACCCTTAAAGAAATAATTTTCAGCATTATTCGCACCCAATAAATTAGTGTGCGAAGCAATGAAAATAGCCGTCTTAGATAATTTTTTGAAAAAAATCAAAAGATTGTGATTATTATGATTAATAGATTTAAAAGCTGAAAAGAATTATAGATTATTGGAACTTCACCATTCAGCCAATAGTGATCTTTTGCATAAATGTATCAACTTAGAGATATTTGCATCTAAGTAGCAATTTGCTAGGTTCAATAATACCTTAGCCATATTCTCTCATGGTAGCTAAAGAACTCTGAAGTAAAATGCGCATTTTCCTAATCTAAGAGACGCTGCCAAGAATTTGTGAATAATTATATTAATTAATTTTATAATCGCAATAAGTTTATACAATGATCTAAATCAGTCAAACAAGAGCAATCAAATAGAGATTTTACTAAATTTAAAGTCTTCCAGCCAAAGACAATAACTTGTGAGCTCAATCATCTATCTGTTTTCTAATTTTTTCTATCAAAGGCATACAATGACTTGCTTTAGTACTAGATTGAATGATGGTGAGGCTCAAATTGGCAATGATTTGATTTGAAATTCCATGATTTGATCAAAGGCAACACGATTGATAACTTTATTGGAGAAGAAGATAGTAAGTTTTTTAAAGTTGCAACATAGGCCAGAGGCATAAGAAAAGTAGCATGGCAATCTTTTGAAGCCCAATATACTTTCATCAAATAAGAGTATATCATATACAAATAATACATGAGAGCCTTAAGTTTATTCAAAGCATTAGTTTCATTCAAAAAACCAAAAGGCTTCATGGTTATAATAAAAAGCAGATGTGAAAGGGGTAACCTTGTCTTAATCCTTTTCTAGGGAAGCAACTATTCAATGAGCCATAATATTAATCAGGAAACACACATTCATAATACAAGCTTTCATCCAAAAAATTAAAGAAAGAGGTAAATTCATTTGAATAAGCCTATCAATAATAAACTCTTTGTAATGATATCAAAGATCTTAAAATCAATCCTTGCACACAAAATATTTTTCAAGCAAACAAAGAAATTTATCTCATAATTTCATTGGTAGAATATCATGATGGACCGCTTGTCAACATGTAATATACGCTACTTGAGCATCGCCATGATATTATAAAGTGAGATCATATGAAAGCATGATAAGAAGTTGTCATTTTTATTCTTGGGGATTAAAGCGATGATTGAATGGTTTAACCATTTAGGTATAAAGCAGATTATAAGAATAATGAAGAATATTAGCACATAATTGAGAGCCATAAAGATAATGACCAAATGTTGTTACTAAATGTGGTTATGTCAAAAATCAAGATTCCTTACTAATTCAAATAATTAGATTATAAATGTTAGTTTAAGGATTCTTCTGCATAAATTTGAGAGCGATTGGAATTATGAAATATTTCATAAATTGTTTATGAAATTTTAACTTCAAAAATCAACATTAAATAAAACATGAATATAAAATAGAACTTTTTATATCATTGGTTTTAGCATCAAATAAAGATGCTTTATTTTAAGTTTTATCAGATTTAAAGCTACTGATTGTCTTAATAAATTTTAAATATGATAATATTTAAAAATTAATATAAATAGAAATCTAAATCTAAATTTAATAAATTTAGCACGAATGTGTCATCTCGTCAAATATACAACATTGCCAAATTTCATAAATTTTGAAACTCAAACAACATATATATATATATATATATATATATATATATATATATATATATATATATATATATATATATATTGATCCCTATTTTTCTTGTCCCCATCGCCAACCTTCTATAAAGCTTAGGGTTTCTTCTATAAAGCTGCATCATATCAAGGTTTTAACAAATCACAGGAATCTCTTAATTTTTTTACCGATTGTGATATTTGAGTACTTGACTAAATAATAATGAATCTATAAATCATGTTGCCTTTGCTTGAAGTTTAATGTGAGCTACCTCATGGGGCCTGTGCGGTGGTTGGCTATGGCCTTATGGAGAAAGACCAGTCGGTCACTGTTTGTAATGTACGGGATTTGCCTAACCTTTTTTTTCATGGAGTTAGGCAATGCTAAGCTTTTCAGATATGAGTCTTGGAACTTGAGATCTTGTCTCAACGATCCAAAGGATATTGTGAGGTTGGCTGAGGAGGAGACGAAGTCGGGGTTTGAATGTTGCAAGAATTCGATGCATCCCTACTTAAACAGGTTGGCTACTCTTGTTCAATATATTATCTGGATGGTTTTGTAAGTAGAAGATTGTATGCACATTGTGTAGAACTTTTATATTTTTAAGGTTTCCTTTATCCACCCCGTGGTGAGGCCTGTACTTTTTTCTTTTGGAAGGACCTTTGAAGTTATACCTTGGGGCCTTCTGCTTTTTGGGTTGGCTTTGAATTTTTAGTCATAGGTTTGAGTGTAACCACCCCACCTGTTTTGTATCCTTTTGTTATATTAATAAAATTAAACAAGTTTAACTAAAAAAAAGAAAATAACGAATCTATAAAGCTTTCTTATTTTTCTTTATTATAATTAATTATTATAGTGATAACTATGGCTGATTTTGTGTAGTTTGAAATAATGGCAATCGAGGCATCTAACAATATTATGATTTTTATTTATTTTCTAAGTCAAGAATTAAGGTTGCTTAATGATAAATCGAAAATACGTAATTTGCGTTTGCTCACAAGTGTACGTGGTCCAAAATAATATGGGATGGTAAGATCTTAAAATTTATCATCCTATGAGAACGGTGTTCTGTTTTGTTACTAGAGTTTACTTAAGTTCACTGATGTTGAAGTATTAAATTTGTTTGTGGTTTTTTTTCGAAATGACAAATTCAGAGTTTCTTAAATTGAAACTACTTTTGAAAAATTAGAGAGAGTTGTGATTTAACATGCAAGTCAATATGCGTTCATACAAGCACTCTTCTTCATAATTTTATGTTAAGTGAATTGAATTAATTTTTTATTTCATATTCAAGAGACTTAGTATTATTTAGTGAATTTACTGAATGTACTAAGTCATGTCTAGTGCTCTGAAATGAACACTAGAAGGTTTAATTTTGTCACATAGACATTCATGTGATCATTATCTCATGAGTTCATTTCTTACGCTTAAGTTATGAAATTTATATTTTAGGTCGAGTATCACATGAACTTGATTCCACTAATAGTTCATATGCATCAACTCTTGATTGAGCTAAGGAAATGAGCTACTAGACTACATGGGTTTATATATCATCACCCATAACACTTAGCACTTTAAGAACCTTGCCTAAACCTAGAGTGTTATGGAACTCAATTAGTGGTTCTCGGCTCACATGCGCTTACTCTTGATTTAGCCAAGGTAACGTTTTAAGAAGATAAATGAGCTTGTCACATGGTGTAACAACCATAGGTTATTATCCTTGTTTATCTAAATGTAATCACCTCTTTATTTTTCATTTCATTGTGTTCATTTAGTCATTGAAATATTCGATACGGAGCTTAATCGAATATTATGATTATTTTAATATATTTAATAAATTAAAAAATTGAGATAATTAATTTGACTTCGGATTAAAAATATGATTTCACCATTGAACTTCTCATCCACAAAATAACTAAGGGTCATGTTTTAAAATTTTTTGGAAGTCATCAGATTTTCTCGAATATTTATATATATTTTAAATGCCTCAAAAATTAAAATAATTAAATTGATCTCAAAACTAAAATCCAACTTCAACGTTGAGTTTCTCACTCCTAAATTAGTTAAGAGTAAATTTTTTGAAATTTTCAGAGCTCGTTTATCAATCTAATTTTATTTACTAAAATGTGTTAATTAAAAAGCAAAAAAATATTAATTAAAATTTAAGTTTTTCCTTCTTCCCTGTGCTGGGACCCACCCTTCCTCCTTTCCTACATTCAGCGTCATCCCTTGTGCAGGCTGCTACGCGCGTGACATTGCTCTGCCATACATGCAGCCATAGAGAGATCTTGCTGCCCTGCTTGAGCTCATCTTTGTCCTTCCCTTATCTAGCTTCTTTGGCCTCCACTGTGGCGCCCCATCTCTTAATCCACAAGAATTAAGTTAAGGGGTGGTGTGTCACTCTAGCTAACCCTTCACTTATAATTAGATTAGGATGAAATCTACAATCCACCTAATAAGAAAAGAAGTGAGCATAGAATCAAACATTCAGTCACTATCTAAGTAAATATACAGAGTGCGGAAGTGATTTTCAATATAAAACATCCCAGCTCACAACATAAGTATAAAAAAATATATCTCAAAACATAAGCATAGAATCCAAATACGTAGTCATAAGTACCTGTATTATTATATCAAATTTAAGTTTCAGATAATAAAGATAAAAGTGCACTCATCCTCACTTATAATGGAAGATCTAAATAGCTGGTTCTTCCATAGGCTCCTCCTTCAAATATGGCTCCACACCAAGATCCTGATCGTCCAACTAAAGAGGATCTGCCATTGTTGGTTTCACAATGTAGGGCCCCAGCCAAAAAAAGAAAAATCTAGTTAGACAATTGTCTAAGTACATTTTAAGCTGATAAGTTTTATATGTGTTATGTAATATCACCATTCTATAACTTCTAAGCAGCAATATATATATAAGAGTAACAAGCAATACAAGAGGAAGGAAAAGCTATAAATCATCATTTATAACTTAAGCAAAAAGAGAGGCTAAGATATACCTCAAGTGCAAGCTAAATAAGGTAAGGCATAAATGTAGATAATTAAACGAGTACTGTAAGAGGAATACTACATCCTAAACATACTGATAATCAAAGGAAATATGCCAATTAAGATAAAATAACTCTGCAGTGGTACATATAAATAGCAGAAAGCTTCTAACATCCTAAAATATATAAGCAATATAAAAAAATAGCTAACTGAATAAAAATACTTATAAGTAAACAAAATATCATAACTGTATATATATATATATATATATATATATATATATATATCCGTACATCAACTGCTATACAGAAAAGAGTTAATCTAACCCACCAGATATCAAAGGATCTTAGCACCAGTACGGCTAAGGCACCAACGGTGTACCCCTAGTGTCAACAAGGAGACTAGGCAATCAGCACACAACGAAATATCAGAAGGTGAGGTCTTCCCCTAGTATCAACAAGGAGACCAGGAAATCAGAAGACAATACTGAGAGGCAGCTCAAACACATTCAACTATTATCTTTAGTTAATTACTTTAATATTTTCATAAGGAATATAAGGAGTCTCCATATTTTCTTAATATTTTATTCATGCATCAAAAATCTTATATAACATGCTCAAGAAAATATGGTATAAAAATTAAGGAATGCGTAGCAATAAAATATCAAATAGAAGTAAGGGACTCTACTAAATATGGTGATATAATTTATTTTCTACTTAACCATTCTAACTATTCCAAGTTACACAAGTTTATGATCACCATTTTCCTACTATTGAGTGTAACTTAGAAACTCATCCTTATAAGTTAAAAAGGATTAGAACTGATCAAGTTCTAATATAGTTCAATCAGATAGACGACTACGAGTTTAATCAATAAATCATACGTCCTAGTTTTGTAAATTTAGACGTTCTATCTAAGATCTGATCAAGATCTTCTAAACCTATAGATTATGGATTAAACACTATGAGATTTAGTTTTAATCACATAATCCCAAAAGGATAAGACATAAGTTCTAGGTTTTATTCTATGAGTGATCTACTAGTTAAGGTCAATCCTATTAAGTAATCAAACTTAATAGGATAAATCTCCTATCATAAATCTAAGGTTTAAAGGCAAAATAATCAGAACAAGTTATAAAATAAAAGAAAAGTCTAGGAACTAGTAAAAATAAGGTTTCACCCATTGGGTAACCCAATTTACCCAACGAATGAATTCTAACATAAGATCTAGTCTTAGTCTCAAAAAAGATCCTTACGGTATAGTGTTTAAGACTTAAAAGAATCCTGGAATCTAACATAATAGTTGATTTCACTCACTTAAATGTCACTAAGGTCTTTATAATATTAGTTTATGAGTTTTGAAATGTTAGCTAGAGGTTAATAGTACTTGGTCCAATCTTAGGGCAAAATGACTATTTTGCCCCTACTTTAAGGGTCAAAAAGTCAACTTTTGACTCATGGTTCTAAATTAATTTCTCTTAGTCCCAACTAATTCCTTACTATTTAACTTGAAGATAGACAGTAAGTACGTCCAAATTGGACTCCAAACGGTCAAGCTATGACCAAAATAAGGTCAGGGGTAATTTGGTCTTTTACTTAAATTTTTAGGGTTCAGATTCTAAATATTATTTTAGTTTATTGATGATATTGAAATTCTAAGCTAATTAGCATCTTGAATTTTTAAATTTAGAGTTGATTTGACTAAGTTATGATTGTCTGAAGTCTAGGGGCATTTTAGTTATTTTTCACTGAGAATTCTAGGTTGACTTTTTGTCCTGATGTCCAGATGAGAAAACTAATACTACTACAGTGATGGGGCCGCTCTCCTGAGCATTTTAAGACCCAAATTGACTATGTTTGGATAATTGGGTAAAAAGTTATGAGATTCTAAAGAGGTCCTAAAATGCTACCTCATTATGCATGCTCCGAAATTAATTTTTGACTTACGTCATTTGATTCCTTATATTTTTCTGATCAAAATGAGACATATATTGGCTATGTTTAGATTACCCTACAAAAAGTTATTAAACTCTTAAGTTTTACTATTCAAAAATATAATTTGTATTATTTTACTATTTATTTATTCAAATTGAATTATTTTACTGTTCATTCCTAAAGTTTTTATATATAATTTCTGAATTTATTAACTTGTTATTAATCTGTGATTAATTAAGCTTAATTATTAATTAATAATAATTAAATCCATTAATTAATTAACTAAATTATATAATATTATTTTTTTTTGTTGAAAAGTCATTAGCACTGATTACTGTTTAATTAACCTTAATAATCTGTTAATATCTAATTAAGAATAATTAATTATAGTTTATTATTTAATAATCATTAATTATTCTAATTACTGTTAAGATTTAATTAATATTAAAATAATCATAATTAATTATTAATTAATTACAGGATTACTGTTGAAACATTATTAACACTAATTATAATTAATTAACTACTAATTGTAATTAATTAATCACTAATAGTAATTAATTAATTTAATTAATCGACTGAGATGGCAGTGAGCTCCACCTATGACACGTGGCAACACCTGATTGGGTGCTGCTCTACATGTGAACCCCCACTGTACACGTGGCGTGCCCAGAGGTTGCCATGTGGCGCTGTGGGTCCCACAGAGAAGCTGAACGGTCTCCGGTGACTGGGCAGTGGGTCCCACTTGACACGTGGCGGGCCTAGAGGCGGCCACGTGGCACTGTGGGCCCCACAGGGAAGCCGAAACGCCGTGGGTGATCGGGCAATGGATCCCACTTGACACGTGGCAGGCCCAGAGGTTGCCACGTGGCACTGTGGGCCCCACAGGGAAGCCGAAACGCCGTGCGGGCTCAGGCTGTGGGCCCCACGTGACACGTGGCGTGCCGGATGGCTGCCACATGGCGCAGTGGCCCCACGACCGAAGCCGAAGCGCCGCGGGGCTCAGGTTGTGGGCCCTACCTGACACGTGGTAGGCCAGGATGGCGCCACGTGGCTCTGTGGCCCCACCTGGCTGACGCGGACCCGACCCGGACGTGACCCGCTTCGCGGGGCGTCCCGAGGGCACGGCTTTTGCTGGCCTTCCCGGCGCCGGACCACCTCAGCCCGCACGGCCAACGGTAGCCCACGACGTGGCCTACACGACGGCGGGCAGACCTTCACTGGAGGTGGTTGGAGGCGGCGGCTAGGGGCAACCCTAGGTCCTAGGGTTCGGCGGACGCATACGGGGTTCGGCCCGAGGCTTCAAGCCTCGGTCTGAGTCGACCGGACCTGATCGAGGTCGATCACGTCCGGTTGATTGTCGATCTATACCCTAACCTACAATACTAAGGCGGTGCAACGACGGAAGCTGAACGGAGGAGGGAGATCGGGGTACCTGATTTCGACGGTGGACGAGGGCTCGGCTCGGGTTCGCTTGATCTGGGCTCGGGTTCGCAAAACCTGGAGCCCAGAGGTCGGCCGAGGCCTTATAGGATCGTCGGCGACCTCGACGAGGCCGGGGAGGGAGCCGGTTGGCCCGAAGGGTGGCGGGGCGCGCCGCATGGCGCTCGGGACGGAACCGTCGAGGACGACGGCTCCGTAGAGGACGACGGCTCCATAGCCGTTGGATCTGGATCATATCCAACGGCTGCTAGGGCGCCGTCGGCTACAGTTGACAGCAGGGTTAAATAGTTAACGGCACCGTTAAGTAATTAAATAAATAAATAAATAAATAAATAAATAAATAAATAAATATATATATATATATATATATATATATTTTTTAAATTTTCAAAATTTCAAATATATTTTTCCTAGCTATTTGAGGGGTGAGGAATGCAATGACGAGGTCGGATTTTCGATCTGGCGAGTATTTTGATTCCTCGATTTTCGGGGCATTTTTCTTATTAAAATATTCGTCGACTTTTCGACGACTTCCGATTGACACGAAAACTTCACCCCAAGCTAATTTGGGGTTAATGAGATCAATGGCGAAGTCCATTTTTCGATCGGAGGTCAATTTAAATTGGTCAAATTTTAGGGTTTCTAGATTTTTTAGAAATCAGGATTCAATCCATTTGATCCTTAATTTTGGGAGATTGGCCCTAGAGGTTGACTCCAATTGACCTAATTAGCATTTAATTATATTTATGATTATGATTAGTCCTAATTAATTATAGTAACAACTTGGGTTGTTATATCCACCCCCTCCACTTTTGGCAGCTGAAGAAGCCTTCTCCCAAGCTCCCAAAGAACCATAGCGGACCTTCTATTCGTAAGCACAGATACTCCTCTTCCCGTTGATTCAATTATTGTTTTAGTGCAATTGTTTTTCGATTAGCTATTGCATGGCATTAAGTTTGATTATCGAGCCTTAATCATACTCGAATGAGTCCGATCGAAGCTCGATTTGTTCATTAAAAAATAGTTCCAATCAATGGAATTTATGTATACATGTACCTAGGGCATCGTTGTTTGCGATGTTAGAGTGATCCTTTTGTGTCAATTTTGGTGCTGACCTTTCTATTAGTATATGGCACCACCCTTGAAGTGTCATAAATTGGGAGTATTTTAATGCCCTAGGGGAGACCTCCTATCTTTCGTTCATGCAGAATGACCAACGGGCACTACAACGCGCTGTAGCACTTGGCTCACAGACAGAGAACGCTATAGCGCGCTGCAGCGCCCGAGTCTCGAACTTTTTGCACATATACACATCATAGCGAGCCGTAACGCACTATAATATGTCGTAGCGCCTTGCTCTCGGCTAGGGAGCGCTACAGCGCACTGCAGTGCCCAATTTTGCACAACTTCACAATTTGTTATTGTATTTTGCCAACTTTAGAATCTTAGTAACACAAAAATACATGAAAATAATTATGTATTTTGCAAATGTATATGTGACTTTAAATATAAAATTCATTCCTTATTCAATTAACATGATTAATAGTAAATTTATTTGTCCAAATGCTTTATTTAGGATCTCTAGTTGCTCATTATGACATACATAATTTATTTACAATGTTTGATTTAATTTTTTATAATTAATTTTCTTAATTTTCCTTAATCAATAATGTGCATGATTAGGGTTAATTAGTGAATTTACTTAACCTAAATGGCATGTGTTAATTCCTGAAGGCTCACTTGAATGTTTAGTATCGAATGATAATGCTAGATTTATTTTTTTAATTTTACTTTGAAAATTAAATGTTAAGTACTTAAATATTAGTTTAGTGACAGTTAGCCTTAATTACTATTTGATTTTGATAACTTGGGCACTCATTTATTTACATGGTTTGATTGACATTTGCTGATTTTGTCATTTAATCTTAGAATAACAAGTTAAAAGTTTAGGTCTTACGGTGGCTAATGTGATTGATTATCTTAATTAAGAATTTAGACTCCCTTGATTTTCTCTAAAATAAGACACTAGTATGAATTGATCCTTAACCAACCAATAATATATATTTGATTTATTAATCAACCATATCTTAAGTTCTTATTGATTTGCTTCTTGACTTAAGTTCTTATGGTTGAGGTAGGGTTTAGAAGATTATCATGCTTGATTTTGCATCTTAACCAATGATTGAACTTAGAAATCAACATGTAATCATACCACTTGATTTACAATCAGCTCATATTAAGAATAGATTTAGATTTATTAATTTGAACTTTAGATCTTTAAAGTATAAAGATAATCTTATGGTTAAATAATATTTCACCCTTACATAAGCTAACCTTGAGGTAGGACAGCCTTATTATTATATTTTGAGGTAGGATCTTAAATGAACCATATCAATTTTAAATGATTGATCTTATGCCTTATGGTAGGATAACCTAAATAGACTTAGATTGACTTATCTTTGCGGTAGTTAACCTAGATTGAATGACTTTTATGCCATTACCTTGGGACCATTTGTGCAGGACCTACTACAATGGAGATTGGATTATTGTGGCGCCCCACCCCCTAATCCACAAGATTAGACTTAAGGGGTGGTGTGCCACTCTGGCAAATCCATCACTTATCGTTGGATTAAGTAAGATTCATAATCCACTAATAAGAGAAGGGTGTGCACAGAATGAATACATAATATCAGTCACTAAATTAAGATAAGTACAAAGTGTAGAAGCATATAAAGTAAATAATACACCATTTCACCATACATCAACTGAGATGCAACAAAGAAAAATAGCTTAGAAATAATAGTACAGAAAAATAAACATAGTCATAAGGGTACCTATATTATTACAAAATTTACTTAAAGTTTAAAATGAATATAAAAAGACATCACTCATCCTCACAAATAATATAAAAGAAGCTAAATATCTTCAGCTCCACCCTGAAGTGCCTCCTCCAAAAATGGCTCCTCCTCAAGAACTAGCTCTCCAAATTGCTTAGATTCTAATATTATCAATTTCACAATGCTAGAGCCCCAGCCAACAAAAGAAAAATCTTATTAGACAAATTGTCTAAATACATTTTAAAATGAAATTTTGTTATATGTTTATTAATATGACTATTTTTCTTAAACTTAAAGTAGTAGAAAAATAAACTAAAAGCAATAAGCATCAAATAGAAAAGTGGTAAGTTATAAATTAAATATTTATAACTAAGCAAGAATGAGGCAAAAGACATATCTCAAAAGTAAGCTAAAAACAAGACTAGGCATACATGTATAGGTAAATAAATAAAGTACTGAAAAGAAAGGCTATATCCTATACATGCTAATGATCATATGACTTATCCAAATTTATGAGAATCAATCCAACTATGATATATATAAGTAAGCAACAATAATAAGTCTAGCATCATATAATATACAAGTAAAGTAAGTAAAGTAGCTGATCAAAGTAAAGGTAAACTAAAAAGTATAACTGAAATTAGAAAGTACTATAAGTAAAATAATTGTGTAATAACTGTCATACAGATGAGGGCTAAATCTATCCTGCTGAAATTAAAAGGACTCTTAGCGTCAACAAGGAGGCTAAGACGACAAAATTTCATAGCGTCAACAAGGAGGCTAAAGTAGAAATATTTTTAGCGACATAAGTGGCTAAAGCAGAAATATATATAACTGAACTGAGATGCAGTATTAATATATGCAATTCATATTTTAGTTATTTACTTTACTTCTGTGGATAATTTTAGAAGTAGATGAGGAGTCAAGCACGCCTGCAATACTATTTTGATTCCAAACTTAATAACACACTCCTCAATGAGTGAGGTTAAGTAATCATTATCTCACCTTTCCCTGCCCATTGGGGTACTATGCGCAAAAGTCAACTAATAACTGAACTCAATGCAAAGTTATCCTAAATATTATAAGTTTTCATTTTTATGCAACAATGTTATTGTATGATATGTCCAAGGATTAAGGCATAAAATTCAAGAAATATGAAAGCAACAAAATTTTAATAGTGAGCAAGAGACTCTACTAAAATATGGTGATATCATTTGTTATCTAATTAAACTATTCTAAGTTATACAAGTTCAGGATCTCCAATTCCTTCTATCAAGTGTAACTTAGAAGTACGACCTTATAAGTTAAAAGGATTAGAACTGATCAAGTTTTAATCTAGCTCAATCAGCTATGACTATAGATTAAGTAATAAATCACAATGTCCTAATTTGATGAATTTAGACATTCTAACTAAGATCTGATCAATATCTACTAAACTTGGGATTATGGATTAAACATTATAAGTTTGGGTTAAATTGCATAATCCAAAGGTACAATCTAAAGAATCTAGGATTTTACTAAGAGTGAACTACAAATTAGGGTAAATCCTATTAAGCAAAGTCAAGCTCAATAGGATGATTCTCCTATCCTGAGTCTAAGGTTGAAAGACAAAATAATCAAAATTAAGTTATAAAATTTAAAAATTAATAAAACTAAGATTTCATTCTTTCAATAACCCATTTTATTCAAGAAATAAAATATAATATATGATCTAATCCTAGCCTTAGGAATAATCTTAATATGATGTGTAAATTCCTAAAGAAAAGACTTAGAGGATTTTACGGAATTTAACTAATTAATTTAATAGCTAATTTTATTCACTTAAAAGATCCTAATATAGTTTTAATATTAATTTTAGTGATTTAAAAGATAAAATTAAGGCTTAAGGACACTTAACTTAAACTTTGGGCAAACTGATTATTTTGCCCCTACTAAAAGGTCTAAAAAGTTACTTTTTGATCTATGACTCCAAATTAGAATTTATTATTGCCCAATGATTCCTTACTGTCTAATATGAAGATAAATAATAGATACACTCAATTTGGATAAAAAATAGGTCATATAGGTCCAAATTAAAGATTTTGACCTAAAGGAGAGTTTAGTAATTTATACCTAATAGAATCTAAAGTTTTATGCAGTTTACTATTAGTTGTTATTCAAAAATTTCATAGAGTCCAAGAACACTAAACTCTTGTAAATGACTAAGTTATGGATATTTTAAATTCAAGGGCAATTCGGTAATTCTCCTAGGATCAAGGGGCAAAAATCAAATTTTTTCATTTGAGATACAAATTTAGGAAACTCAGTGTCTATAGCATTCCGATAACATACTGAGTAATTTAACTGAGAGTAGATCCAATTTGGACTTTAATTGATTAAGTGATGGCATAACTAGGATTAGAGGTATTTTGGTCATTTCTGATTTTATAGGATTTAGAATCTAAATATTATTTTAGTTTATTGTTTGCACTAAAATTCTAAGCTAATTATCGTTTTGAATTTTTTGATTTGGAATTCAATTGACTAAGTTATGGTCAATTGAAAACTAAGGATATTTTGGTTATTTCCGGAGGGAGTCCTAAATGTCACTTTGCAAACTAACCACCAAATGAGGAAACTAATATTTGGTGATTTTTGGAAACTATTTAATAAATAAAGAAATTAGGAAATTTTAATTAATTTCCAAATATAAATTTTATTTAATTTTTCTTTTTTTTTTTCCTTTAATTCCCCCGACTCTTCCTCCCTCTGCCCTAGGATCGCAAATCGCACGCACGACCCCCCCCTTTCGTGCCGCACACGATTGGCCGACGCCTCGCCCTTCCCCTTCGGCGCCACGTGTCTTCCTCTCCTAAGAGTCTCCGTCGCCTCACCTCCTCGCAACCTCCGCCTCGTCTCCTTATTAGCGCAAGGGATGACTCGCAGGCGATGAAACGATCCGCCTCCCCTCCTCTGAAGTCGCACGCGTCCTCCTCGCTGACCTCGCCTCGCCTATCCACCTCCTTGGCCGAGTCGATTCCAAGATGAGTTGCGGCCGAGCATCCGTCTCCTCCCTTTCGGCAGTAAGGAGTCGCCGACCCCTTCCTTCACCCCTCTTGATCCCCCATCCGATGCAAGCAGGTACCCCTACCCTACCCAGAACGATCCACAAGGATCGATGCATTAAGTTCTTAATGCATCAATCATTGTGGATCCTTCCATAATATGAGTTGATTTGATTCGTTAGTTCCCTTGCATTCCTTATCTTTTGTTGTTGATATTATACACATAGTTGCCGAATTATTTTAGTTAAGATCGTTTATTTGCTGTGGAGAGGTGCTAGTTTAGCTGTAGCGCTTTTAAGGTAGATAACTTCTCTATGGATGATTGTGTTGATAAACAATGAATTGTTTGATTGGTGTTCGTTTGATGAATTCCTACTTTATCGCTTCTTTTGTAAGTTATGTTTATTTTTATGAGCTATACCCGACAGCTGGATTCACACATTCTTATTAATACGGTTCCCTGGTTGAAGCCAAATATATGCACAAGCATCCCACATCCCAATCTTCACTACTTCATCTCCTCAATCAATCCTAAATTGATCCTCCTTAAAATGAGCTAAAGATTACAGGCTGCCAATACTTAAATCTCATGTTTTTCAACAAGCTAGAGACACGATATTGGAGTCTAAACATAAAACAACAGAGATTCATGTATTTGCTAATGAGTAACCAGCATGGGTGAGAAACTTTCACTTTCAATTTTCCTTATTACGCAGCTCGGCAATCTACCCGTAAAAGGTGCAGTTTTTTTTTTTATTTCTTTTCAACTAAGAGTTTATATATTTTAGGATTAGTAGACTAAGCTGTATAAAATGATCTTATTCTTTTATATAATACATGAATGCTATGGTTTTATAAAGAAAAAAAAAGTGCTTATATTTAATCCTTAAGTACTGAACTGCCTCATCTCAATATAAACTATAAGTTTGAGTTTTGATAGATCCTAAATCTTAATATACTCAGAACTTTCATTACTTTCATTAAGTTATTGACATTCTTAATCTATGTTAATTGAACAACAGATCGACTTACTTTAGAATACATGTTAGTGGTATGTATCAACTTTTTTGCTATTTACAACTAATCATATAATTGATATATTAACAATATTATAGTCATATGAATCTTGACCATCCGATTCTATAACGTCAAGAAAGCACATATTAGCACATAAGTTCACTACTTTATGGTGGAGACATGTCGACCACTTATGTTCCTATAATTTAGCTCATAAAATTGGGATGTTAATACCCGGTATTCCTTCTATGAAGTTTATTGTTAATTTTTAACTAATACATTTTTGACTTCTGGCACTTTAACCTATAATTATTACTTAGTTGTTTGATAATATAAAATGAGTATATATTTAGATATCTAATACGCAAATCAGGACTTAAATAAGTATGTTTAGGATATATATATATATATATATATATATATATATATATATATATATATATATATATATATATGCGTGCGCATCAAGCTAATTAAATTCTTATCATTTATCTCAATGGAGTTAACTATAGTTGCTATATAGTTAATTAATAGATTACTAGTATTAGTGAGTGATTAGTATTAACCAAAGAAATTAATAGTTACATAAATATAATAATACCTAAGGGTTAATTTAATTGTTTGTACTTAATGTTTAAACAAATAATTAAGGATGCATTAAATTAATTAGTACACCTAGAGGCAAATTGATAAAAGATATTTAGAACAACAATATAATTAAAATAAGCAAAACATAATAATATTTATACATGCGTACGTATACTTCATAATTATATATTAATGAGCAGAATAAAAAAAAGGGGTATTATCTAAACTTATATATGTAAATATATATATATATATATATATATATATATAATACAATAACTGTAACATAGAATTAAATTTTGAAAAATAAATAATATATGTATATATTCATAAGGTTAGACATCTAATTAATCTAATAATAAGCATCAATATAACTAATAACTAAGGCAGCAAGACTAATAAATTAGGTGAATCAAGATAGCTAATAAAGCTTGGACTTAAAAACAAATAATTAAAATATAGTATACATGGATAATTATATACAACAGAGAATTAACAAAACTTAAAATTAATTAATGATAAAATTAGCTAATAAAGGGCTGCAGTTAAAATAATTTGATAGCATTAAAGACTTCAATTAAGTTAACTAGATAATAGATTAAGTTCATGAATATATATATATATATATATATATATATATATATATATATATATATATAAGAGATTATATGTAGTAAGCAGAGAGGAGTCTAAAATGATTTGTTAGTTAAGAAGATTTAACATTTAAGCAGTAATATATATCAAAATGTGGAGCATTAATCATATATACATATATGTATGTATAGAGGTATACCCAAAAACAGGGAACCTTAAGTAAATAAATGATGGATCCGTGTATATATACACATCAAATTAAGGCTTAAGGTATTACTCAATTATGAAACTATAGTTGCATATATATATATATATATACATATACATATATATATATATATATATACCTATGTATGTATTAGTAAAATAATGGTGCTTAGAAGTAATTAAATTACTTAATATTTTACTTGAATAGAAATAAGACATTAATCAAGTTTAATCATGGTTAATTAGTGATAAGTTTAGTTAAATGTTAAGGTATAATGATACTTAAAACATATTAGATATTAATTAATCACTTTAGGAATTGAATCGTCAATAACTTAGTCGATCGAACTCGGAATTCAGTGTTCTTAGACTCTATGGAATCCTCGAACAGTCACCAACAATAAACTGCACAAAAAGTCAGGTTTCAGTAGAGTAAAAATTACAGAAATGCCCTTAGGTCAAAAATCTTACTTTGGACCCGCAGGATCCGTTTCTCGTCCAAATTGGACGTACTTACTATCTATCTTCAAGTTAGACAGTAAGGAATCACTTGGAATTAAGAAAAATCAGTTTGGACTCTTAAGTCAAAAGTTGACTTTTTAGACCCTCAAGATAGGGGCAAATAGTCATTTTGCCCTAAGATTCGATTAAGCACTCTTAACCTCTAATTAACATTTCAAAACTCTAAAACCAATGTTATAATTATATTAGTAACATTTAAGTGAGTAAAATCAACCATTAGGTCAGATTCTAGAATTTTCATAAGTCCTTAACACTGCACCTTAAGGATCCCTCTTGAGATTAGGACTATATCATAGGTTAGAGTTCATTCATTGGATAAATAGGTTACTCAATAGGTGAAACTTTGGTTTTATTAATTTTTAGAATTTTTCAACTTATTTTGATTATTTTATCTTTTAATTTTAGTTTTAAGATAGGAGATTCATCATATTAAGCTTGATTACTTAATATAATTTACCTTACTTATTAGATCACTATTAGAATAAAACCTAGAACTTAGGTCTTATCCTTTTTGGATTGTGTGATTAAAACCTAAATCTTGTAGTGTTTAATTCATAATCTATAGTTTTAGAAGGTCTTGATCAGATCTTAGATAGAACGTCTAAATTTATAAGAACTAGGATGTATAGTTCGTTTATGTAACAAATAGTCGTCATTTGATTGAACTAGATTAGAACCTGATCAGTTCTAATTCTTTTTAACTTATAAGAATGAATTTCTAAGTTACACTTAATATGTAGGAAAACGATGATCATGAACTTGTGTAACTTGGAATAGCTAGAATGAATAATATAAAACAAATGATATCACCAGATTAGTAGAGTCCCTTGCTTATTTTGATACTTTGTGCTACGCATTTCTTGTATATTTGAGCTTACTTCCTTGGACATTTCATATAAGAGAACATTGTGCATGAAAATAAGAACTTAGAATAATTAGGATAACAGTTGCATCTAGGTTCAGTCTCTGGGAGGATTTTGGTGCACATTTACCCTATTGGACGGGGTAAAGAGTAATAAGGAGGCCTAACATTACTCATTGAGGAGAGTGTGTTAAGTATGGAACCTGCGTAGTCTTGCAGATGTGCTTGACTCCTCAGCTATTTCTGAAATGTGTCCACAAAAATAAAGTAAAATAATTAAAAGATTTTGCATGTGTGATTACTGCCTCCTCAGTTCTACTGCTGGATTCTGTCTGCCATAGTCCTAAAAGGCTATGGTAATTTCTGTCTGCTCAATCCCTAAAAGGCTTTGGGTTTTTACCGGCCCAATGGCCAACTTTCTGATATGGCAGTCTTTACATTCCCGTTTTAATTTTTTTTAGCTTACTGTGTACGTGTTCAGATGCATATTTCAGTTAGTTGTTTTTTCTTTACTTACCCGCTTATATGTACATATTTATAGGATGCTAGACTAGGGCCTCCCTCTCCTTATTCTCTTTCTAGTGTTATCCCCTTATTCGAAATCAAAGAATTCAAGAAATTCTCTGCGTAGCGGACAGCGCTTTCCTTCCTCTCCGATGGTTCTTATATCTTGATTCGCCGCTCGGCTGATGCATATGCTTCGCATCCTGCATCAGCTTTTGGCTGGTAGTTCACTAACAATAGGATCTTCAATGCCCCAAATTAGAAGAATTTGACTGAGGATGCTGCAAAAGAAAAGTGCATTTTGCGGGGTTTTATTTGAGCTGGAACTTTCTGAGTCTTCTTAAAACTTTTATTAGGTTTTCTGTGTGATCTTCGCTTTCTTTAGATTTCGCAATCATATCATCAACGTATACTTCTCTTCTTTTGTGTATCGTATCAAGGCCGCGTAGCGGAACAAGGTAACCATTGCTCTTTGGTACGTTGCCCCAGCATTGATTTAAGCCGAATGGCATTACTTTATAACAGAAGCCAGAGCCAGAGGGAGTTGTCTTTTTATTCTGGAACCATTTTGATCTTATTCTATCCTGAGAAGCCATCCATAAATCTAAATGAGAACCTCTGGTAACCAGCGGGTTTATCTACTAACAAGTGAGGTTTTGATTTCGGGCTTGCTGCTTGCTCGATTCAGATCTTTGTAGTCTACACACATCCTAACTTTCCCATCTTTTTGGGGTGGGGAACAGGGACAATATTAGCAACCAAATCGGGCTTCAAGTTCAAGAAGCCGGCTTAATATTGCTTCTTGACTTCCTCCTGAATTTTGACATCCGAATCTTTTTCGTTTCATTGAAGTGGAAGCTTATGAACAACTCTATATCCAGGATCCTGGCTTGGGCTTGATATGACCATGCAAAAACATCTTTGTATTCATGGAGTAAATCAATTAACTCAGTCTCTTGCTCAGCGGGCACTCTTTGTTTAGTTTCATTTTCTTCCATTCTCGCAAATTCGAGGGGTATCTCCCAATCTTCATCCTCGATCTAAATTCTTTTTACGAAATCAATCTCGGAAGAATCACCACCGTCATCTTCTTCTCTTTCTAATTAGAATGCGTCTTCAGACCTGTCTTTTCTATTCTATTTGATAAGAGAAATGGCGTAGCGGAAATAAAAAGAAAAAGGTCGGACAAATATGATAAGGATAGGTCATATGTGAGAGTAGTCAACTTTTATATTTTAAAGAAAGTCAGATTCTATTCTTACTGCTAGAACTGAAATACAAAGGTATTTACATTTACATAAAAAGACTTCTGATGCTATGGGCTAAGCCTTCAATTGATCATTTTGCATTACTCTGAGGAAGATTTGAAAACCAACGGGAGTGCTACAGAAGTCCAGTTGAGGGGCTGCTTGTCAGGGTTGCATGGGCGTACCAATGCTAGCTCTCCAGGCTCTTTCACATCAACCATTTGGATGGTTGTTTGGTTGACAGCATCGTCCATCCAGAAGTCAGAATAAGCAATTCCGCTGCGCGGCCTTCGTGAGCTTGAGTATGCCGAATCCGAATCAGGGCATCCGAAAAGATTGCCCCAGTGTAGGTGTAGGTCTTTCTCTCTTCTTTGAAATCGGCTCACGACCATCAAGGCGAGCCAGCCTCTTCTCTCTCTTTTCCTCCATCCATTATTTGCTTTCTATCACCCCATTTTTGCTTGTACCCCAAGCCAAACCAGTCTGAATTCTTCTTTCATTGAATCGGTCTCGGGACACCTTGCTTCTTTTTCCCGAGCCCTTTCTCCAATTGGTAGCCGTTTTTTCTCATTCTCTTTGCTGCTGCTTTTGAAGAATGGAGGCTTTGGGATTGTCGATCCCTCCTTAACTTAACATATGCCACGTCTACCACTTCAAAGGATCGAAATTAGCAGTCAAATGACTATTCTGGTTGGGGTTGAGTGACTTTTTTTATCTAAATAGATCTTATTCTGCAGACACACAGATCAAATTGCCGTTCACAATCAATTTTCTGATGCAATGAAGATGGTATGGCGCCTGCTGAATGAATCCAAGGTCTTCCCAGTAGAAAACTATAGGAAGGAGAAATGTCCATCACTTTCAATGGAATAATTAACGTGCATGGTCCTATATCGATTATCGATGGGCAACTCAATTTAACCAATCACGTCCCTTGTGCTATTACTACTAAGAAAGAAAAGAAGAAAGCCCTGACGATTCTTTTCTTTGATTTGGTTGAATCAGTGACATGTAAATGGGCTACTTTCTAAAGGTGGACATGGTAACCACATTCAACGCCGATCCATTATTAAATGAACTCGTGCAAATCATGCAAGACTTGCATTTCACGGAAATGTGAAGAGCTCTTTTTGGTCTGGAGGTCTTTCTTCATATCATAAGTGTATGTTATGTAATTTGTAGCCCCTCTTTTCTTTCCCAAGTTTTCTAAATTCTCTGGCTTCTTTTCTTCTTCAGTTATATATAAAGTTGACCAGAAAATGTTATCGGTTTTATAGTCCCACATTCTTCCCTTTTCCTGCCTGGTTTGCTTCGCAACCTGAAGTTTTATAGCACCTGCCACTCCTCGTTATACCACTAACCCCCGATAAACTACCCACGGGTTGGCTTCCTGCCTGATTTACTTGACCAGTATATTGCCATGGGACAGCCTTATCACTTTTCTATGGGAAGGCACATTCATTGTAATTAGTAATTATTTGGGACCTCTGGAAACCCATTAGCCATTAGGTTGAGCCAACCGTTTTCGTTTTAGCTCATAAGTTCTAATTAACGGGACGGCTTTAGGAGTCTGACAATGATGAAAAACCTCCATTGCATTGGATGATTCTTCTGTCAGGGCGTTCACTTGTTTGGTAATTTTGGTCTTGCCAAGGCACTTTTGGCCCCCTCCCCTTTTATCAGCTATTCTAGTTGATCTTGGAATTGTTTGCAGGTTTTAAGCGAGTGTCCTCATGCCCCATGTGGAATTCACATATTTGATCAACCTCATAACCTTGGTTACAATTTGAGAGTTCCGGTGATTGAGGCTGGATCATCTTGGCTTGGCTTCAATCAGTATGGTGAACATGTCTTCTATAGGGATGTGGGTGGAAAAGAGCCATAGCCATGTTCAGGTGCTTTTTCTTTCTGTTCATCTGGCTAGGTACTGCCGGTACCTTATTTGTAGGTCCTCTCCTCGAGTTGCCTCTTCGCTTAGTGACCTCGAAAGAGAGCCAAAAGTCAGATGTTTGTGGAAAATATCTCTAGCTTGCCCTACCCACCTCTCTAGGTTCCTTATCCTTAGAAAGAAACCTTCAAATAGCACCATTGGCCGAAGCCTTTGCAGGGCAAATAACAAAGCAAAGAAAATGAGTCTTCGCAAGTCTTTGGGTTGCAATTGGCTAGTAGGGTTTAGTATCTAAGTGGCTGGCTAATGTAGGGAAGCCGGAGGGTAGGCCGCGCAGCGGTGCTATCTAGCGTATGTAATAGTGAGCCTGATAAGGCGAAGGCGAAGGAAAACCAGGTTAGTAGGTTTTGACCATAGATGAGTGGGAACTTTTTACTTTCTCACCGCTGCGCGGCCTAAGGACCCGGTCAAACGCAACACTCTCACTATTACTACGCACCTCTCGTCCCTCCGGGTGGCCTTCTACTTATTTGCTCACTATTACATACCCTTCGGCTGAGAATTGATGCGGATAATACGCCTATTCGCCGCTCCTCCTCTTCTCTTACCCGAACTCGGTTGCTTATTTGCACGGTTTCTTATTCACTAAGATAACTTAGATGCTGGTCGTACAAGAAGGAGAGAATACTACTACTGAACTCAGCTCGCTCTCTCGATTGACCGAACTCCGAACTCAACAAAAAGAATAACACAACCTTCGGGCTCAAGCTTTTGGGTGTTTGCCAGAATACAGAATAGGAATTCTTGCTAGGTTCAAACCTTGTCACTACAATTGACCTCTCCTGAAGAAAGAGATCCCCTAAGCTCCCTAACGGCTACCGTTCGACTCTCTTGCAATTCTCACTACTTCGTCCTTAGGGGCTATAACCTGGCCTTGCCAGAAAACCCCGCTTCATCGCCTGGGTCAACGTTCTGAGGCCTAAATCTAAATCTACCGCTCCGCCTAACTACCCAACGAGAAGGAACCTTAGAAGTGAGAAGATTGAGATTAAAAGCGCATGTGTGAAGCATCTATTCAGATGTGCTCCTTCGCCCTCTCGGGCTCACTATTAAATATCCTTCGTCTAACGACTCACTCTTTGAGATCCTTCGTCCCTGATTGATCTTTCTGTAGAACGAGTCTGAGATTAGATAGTACTGAGATTCTTCTATCTACGGCAATATTCTTATATATTTATATTTAATTTCTCTTTTAGTCGATTTCTCTAGCTCACCTAACATCGCTACGCGCCTCCCTTCTTCGCTTCGCGTTCAGCTTCGCAGCCTCAATCTCCTCTTCGTGCTCTTGAACGAGTGACTTCATCTTGCGATCAGACTCGTGCACGTCTTTTTAATTCATAAATTTCTTAATTTCATTGTTTCAAAAGACAAATTTCACTCTTTAGTAACTCCAGATCCGAATCCGAGTCCTTAGAAGAATCACTCGGTGGAGGCCTTCGAATTATATGTCAGAGGGAGTCGTATGCTTAGAAGGCTAGAAGAGTGAGGCCGAGAGTCCGAGCTAGCCTCCTCAAGTAGGGGAGCCGATAGGCGATGGATTGGTACTTTGAGACGATAGGTTCATTCGAATAGAAATAGACTTTGAGCTGAGAAGCGAATCTCTCCGAGATGAGACTGTAAGCGGTAGGTTGTTTGTAGAATGATCCGACAGGAGATAGGTTCTTTGTCTTTGATAATAGTTGATTCAGATCGTCGCAGACTCTAAAAGAGAGGGACAAAGCGCAGACTAAAAGATCAAAGAGAAGAGGCTCAGCTTATCTTATAATTATATAATATATAAATATAAGATAAATAGGCGAAAGAGGCTAGCTTAGAAGGCTACGAAGGGGCACCCTAGGGAGTTTCTAAATGATAGGTAGGCTTTGCTTTGGCTTTGCTTTGTTATACGAATGTTTGACCGCTACGCGGCCTTTATATAAGCTGAAGTCTTTGCTCCTCCGAATCGGATTCTGAAGCAAAGCTTTGGGCTTTCCATGTTCCACGATTAGATGATTTTTATCAGAAGTAGAGTGAGGAGTTCTTTGTTTGCTAGCTAGCCGGTTCCACATTTATTACGTATAAGAGAAAAGAGAGGGACCGGGTTCAGCTTTGGAGTGAATAGAATAGAAGGCCGCGCAGCGGACTAGTTACATTGAGTTAGGTCACCCTACCTAAAGACTAAAGAGGAGCGGGGTAGCTTCTAGGATAGGAGATTTCTAGTAAGGTCACTTGTAGCTCAGAGTTGGAGTCCGCTACGCGGCCTTCGCAAGAAAGAATAACAAAACCTACCCCTACTATACGTACCATGTTTAGATTTCTGTCATTTAATTTGCATAGGTCGCATGATCATCAGCATGTCTAGGATTAGTCTTTACTTTCAGTACCTTTTACTTATTATATTATATGCCCGTTCCTTGCTTAGCTATTGTGCTTTTGTCTCATTTGTTATTATGTCCCTGTTTTCTTGTACGTTTACTGCACCTTATGCTTAGTTACTTTTGTTGTTCATAAGTTGTAAATAGTGATATTATAGAACACATGAAAATTAATAGCCTAAAATGTACTTAGACAATTGTCTAACACAAAATTTTTCTTTTCTTTGGCCGGGGCCCTACATTGTGAAACTGACAATGGCAGATCCTGTTAAGTTGGACGATCAGGATCTTAGTGTGGAGCCATATCCGGAGGAGGAGCCTGTGGAAGAAGCAGCTATTTAGTCTTTCCTTTATAAGTGGGATGAGTGCACTTTATCTTCATTATTTGGAACTTAAATTAATATAATAATACAGATACTTGTGAGTATGTATTTGAATTTTATACTTATATTCTGAGTTGTATTTCATTATATTTATACTGAGATGCTTGGATATTTCTCATTTTTAAATCACTTCAACACTATGTATGATTTATTAGATATTGACTGTTAGATTGATTCTGTATTAATCTTTTCCTAATCATGTGAATTGTGGGTTTATCCTAATCCAATGATAAGTGAGGAGTTAACTAGAGTGACACTCCACCCTTGGCTTAATCCTTGTGGGTTAAGGGGTGGGGCGCCACACAGCTAAACTAACTAATTAAGTTAATCTAATTATAGTATATATATATATATATATAATTTAACAGTATATATCTATAGTTTTGTAAATGTATACATATACATATATATATATATATTATATATAATTTAACAGTATATATCTATAGTTCTGTAAATGTATACATATACATATATATATATTATATAATATCATATAACATATATAAATATATATTTATTTTTAATTTTCTTTTTAGCAAGAATTAATGGCGGCGGGCCCAACAATGCCACGTGGTAGGCACTGATTGGCCGCGGCACTGCGGGCTGGGCCCGCATGCCACACGGTGCCACAACATTCGCGCGACAGTTCTAGCGGGCCCCCCACACGCCAGCTGACAGACCTGCGGGATCCACTCCCTTGGACTCTGCAGCTTCTGCGGCTTGCACGCGAGGACGCGGGTCGGGATGGGGTCGACCCGGCCTGAGCGGACCCCTCATCTCCCTCGACCAAGTCTGCGACCTAATGGGTTAGGTTCGAGAAAAGCCGGCGGCCTTAGGCGGCAGCCCGCACAGCCGAGGGTAGGTCTCGTCACGACGAGACCTACCCGACGAGGCTCGAATCGAGTCCGGTGGTGGCCTGAGTTGGCCACTAAGGCTAACCCTAGCGGCTTGGGATCGGCGTATCGACAGGTAACAGTTTGTACTGTGGACCGTCCCTCGATACGCCTCGATCGGGTGCAATCGAACCCAATCAAATCATTGGATCTATAATCCACGTTAAGCAAATGAGTTTCGAAACAAGAATGCAGAGTTTCAACGGAGATCGGGGAAGATGTGAGTACCTGAAGATCAACGGTCTGAGAGGAACGAGGCTCGCAGATGTTCGACAGGGTCTCAATCTCGCAAAATGGCGAGGCTAGCCGCATGGAGGGGTCCTTAAGGACTAAGGGACGGAGCCGGCGAGGCGCGGGAAATGCCGAATTGGCTCGGCCACAACGGGCGTGCCGCGTGTCGCAGGCGGAACCTGCGATGAAGGAGACGATCTTCTGACCGTCCGATCTCGATCTGATCGGATGGATCAGATGTAGCGGGCTGCAGATCCGGATCCGATAGGATAACGGATTCGACCCGTTAACGCATCAAATCCGACCCATTAAGAAATGACTATTTTGACCTGTTAACACTTAATTAATTAACATAAATTAATTAATTTAAATAATTAAATTCCTATTTTAATAATAAATTCTAAAATATTTAATTCTCCCAAAATTTTCCAAATATTCACCCCTAACTAATTGAGGGGTGAGGAACACAACGACGAGATCAGATTTTTGATTTTACGAGTATTTTATTTTCCTAATTTTTGGGGTATTTAAATATTATTAAAATATTTAACAAAATTTTGACGACTTCCGATTGACACCAAAACATTACCCCTAGCTAATTTGGGGAAATAAGCGCAATGATGAAGTTTGATTTTCAATATGAGATCAATTTTGATAGATCCATTTCTAGGATTTCTGGATTTTCCCATAAATCAGGATTTGACTCCTGATTTGGACTAGGTCTTGGTGGTGAACTCCTAATGACCTAATTAACACTTAAGTTCAATAATCAGGACTTGGATTAATCCTAATTGGCTATGATAATAATTTGGCTTGTTACAATTATATAACTTGAAATTCCTTGATTATGAATTAGTTTGATTATAACTGCAATAACATTAATACCATCATATGGAGATGGTAGTGCATATCCATAGAACTGACTTGATTCAGTAGAAAATGGAATTGGTTGATTTATCTTGAATAGAACTGTAGAGTTTTAGTCTTATCTTAGGTAATTAGATAAGTACAATTCAATTTAGGATAAACATCCCAAGTCCAAAGTATGTTATAAGTTGGGGATTGAACAACTTAATTTGAGTGGATGCATTCGAATTCGATCGGTAGTGATTATGTGACAATTGACAGTAAGAAATAACGATTCAAATTGAGATTGAAGAAAATCAAGCAAGCATTATAGGTGATCGAGGTACCTGAGGACGAACGAACGATTTGTTAGGGTTCACGGCAACTGGGTCCTGGCTTCCTTTGGGAGATAGGGTACAAATTGATCGATTTAGGGGGGGGGGGGCAAGATAATAGGGCCCCGACGTATCCCTCGAGGTGCCCTGAGTGCTGGCTGGACAACCACGACGGCGTCCGCTCGCGGCGTGCCACGCGAAGTGCGTGCGGAAAGCTCGAGGAAGACGAGCCTTTGTCGTTCGAACGACTATGATCCGCCGTTCGATCAAATGACGAGGAAGGTGATGGCATCTGTTCGACTAACGACGTGGTTATTTAATTTATTTAAATGATAATTAATTAATTAAAAATCTAATTTACTAATTAATTTTAACCCTTAAAATAGCTTCTAAAATTTTCCAAATATTCACCCTTAGCTAATTGAGAGGTGATGAACGTAACGATGAGATCAGATTTAGATTTTGATAAGTATTTTTTTTATTTAGGGTATTTAAATATATTAAAATATTAGACAAACTTTCAACGACTTCCGATTTCCTCCAAAATATCACCCATAGCTAATTTGGGGGCAAAGAGCGCAATGATGAAGTTCGATTTTCAATTTGAAGTCAATTTAAATTGTTAATTTCCAGGGTTTCTGAAATTCCCAAAATTAGGGTTTGATCTATTTGACCACTGATTTGGACTAAGTCTTGGTGGTGAACTCCTTATAATAGGGCCCCGACGTATCCCTCGAGGTGCCCTGAGTGCTGGCTGAATAACCGCAGTGGCGTCCGCTCGCGACGCGCCACATGAAGTGCCTGCAGAAAGCTCAAGGAATACGAGCCTTAGTCGTTCGAATGGCTATGATCCGCTGTTCGATCAAATGACGAGGAAGGTGACGGCGTCTATTCGACTAACAATGAGGCTATTTCATTTATTTAAATGATAATTAATTAATTAAAAATCTAATTTACTAATTTATTTTAACTCTTAAAATGGCTTTCAAAAATTTCCAAATATTCACCCCTAACTAATTGAGAGGTGAGGAATGCAACGACGAGGTTAGATTTGGATTTCGATGAGTATTTTTTTATTCGTGGTATTTAAATATATTAAAATATTTGACAAAATTTCAACGACTTTTGATTGCCTCCAAAATATCACCCATAGCTAATTTAAGGGCAATGAGCGCAATGGCAAAGTCCGATTTTCAATTTGAAGTCAATTTAAATTGGTCAATTTTTAGGGTTTTTGAAATTCTCAAAATTAGGATTTGATCCATTTGACCTCTGATTTGGACTAAGTCTTAGTGATGAACTCCTAATAATAGGGCCCCAACATATCCCTAAAGGTGCCCTGAGTGCTGGCTTGTAATAACCTAAACTCTTAAGCACCAAGGTATTATCCGCTTTGGCCTGATATGCCTCACGGTTTTGCCCTCATAAGATAACTTCCCAGTAGGTCACCCATCCTGGGAGTGCTCCCACCTGAGCACGATTAACTTTGAAGTTCTTATCAAAAACTCCACCGTTATCTGAAAAGGCATCTCGATGTTTAAAAGTTTCACTTATTACTATTTAAGTGGGTCATCACAATCTCCCCAACTTAAGTAATTGATGTCCTCATCAGTATCCACACATAGATCCAAGAACTATCCATTGGGTAGATAGGACTAGAGGTGACCCCTACAAGTGCAAGAGGTACCCACAACCATATAGCACCTTAACTATCATAGGTTCAAGAGGCTGCTCACATGAAATGGTACTTTGCCATGTATGGCACTTAGCTCCTATCTGACACCCTATGGTTTGTTCTGATACCATTTATAACAATCCAAACTCTTAAGCACCAAGGTATTGTCCACTTTGGCTTGATAAGCCTCACGATTTTACTCTCAAAAGATAACTTCCCAGCAAGGTCACCCATCATGGGAGTGCTCCCACCTGAGTACGTTTAACTTTGGAGTTCTTATCAGGAGCTCCACCATTATCTGAAAAGCATCTCGATGTTTAAGAGTTTCACTTATTACTACTTAAGTGGGAGTGATGAGTTGTTACTACATTAATAAGGCAGCATGTAATTTCATTTTAAGGGTTCGGCATCACTTAATCACATTTGATTAATTAATAGTATTTGATCATATAGATTTAACTATTAGTTTTTGACTCACATTGTAAAGTATTGCAGCATTAATTCAGCTTTCTAAAGAACAACTGAAATTTAAAAGTCTAAGAGAAAGGAAGTTTGATACATTTATATTATCGGCAATAGCATCTATAGTGTCAATAACTAATTATCTAGTCTCCCCATCCTCTAATTTAGATATGACAGTATCAAGAGAAGAATTACTAAACATAAAGGCTGCATAATACAAAGATCTATACAACAATTGTATTCTTTATCAAATTTCCTAACTCAATTAAGTGCTTGATATTTATAACACAAAATATATATCAAAGTTAGATGTTAAACAATTGATAAGATAGATGAAAATAAGCCAACTACATACAGATTGAACTAAAATAAATGTTATTCAAAACTATCATTCTCACAAAGGTTATTAAGAATCAAAATATGTCTAAGTAATTGTAGTTATAGCATGAGATAAAAAGGCTCACAATACTTGTATTCTCCCTGTTATTAGATGAAAGGAGAGTTTAAAGTTGCAAGTAAAGTATGCTAATAAACCAATTAAAAGTATAAACTTAGCGACATGCAACTTGAACTCAAACAACATGTATTGACTCATGAGTTTCATTAAAATCTAATAACTACATCAGCATGTTGAGAGAAGTAAAAAAAATCATATTCTTATCAACTCCATTTATTTTTTATGTTTTGCTTATGCAAATTCCCAACACACACAATAAAGCTTTTACTTCAGCCATTAAGGAATTCGTAGTATACACTTGCTTATAAATAAGTGAAAAAATATTAAACAAAATATAACACCCACGTCCTTTAATAACATTCTGTGTAAAGTTGAAGCACTGATAATAAATTAAATACAACACAATAATTCCAATCAATAAGTATAAGTCATGGATCAATAATTTTCAGTAGAAACAACAGTATAACAATATATTAGGGATTAAGGCCTGTAAAATGTTGAACTCTCTAATTCTATACACTCAATTCCTTTTTCTTGGCTGGAATAAATTCTAAAAAAAAATCACCTTTTCACCAACTACTTTTTAAATAAAAGCTAAGAACAATTAGATATCTAAGGTGAATTGAATGACTTGAATTTTCTAAGGTTATTCAAGAATTAATACATCATCCTCAGATATTTCTTTTTATAGCAACAATAAACCGAACACATCTTATGGTAAGATTTTGAACTATGACTAAATAGACGACATATGCTTGTTGTAAGGATAATGTTGCTACCATATTATGGCTCCACCCATGAATTCTATCAATGCTAGTATTAATATCGTTTACCGAAGCATCAAAAGATTATTAGTTAGAAATATATAACTGATATGCATATAGAAATTTATATGGAATTTCATTGTTTGATCCTAATAAATTGCTATTTTAGGTTTAATTAGTCCTTAACAAATTCCTCATTCGAATATTTAGAGACCTAAATCAATAATCAAGATTTTTACGTATATAGCATTTGGTTGGAAAAATTGGGTGAAGTACCTCAGTTGGGTATCAAGAGATCGCTGCAAGGTTTGGGAGGTCATCTGCTTTGCCCCGTTTCAGAAACTTGCCAAGACTTGCAAATCGAGGAGATGAGGTTCTGATACATAAGGAGGTAATGTTGGCTTTACCTCCATTCGACTGAATGAGGCAATGACGATCTGATCCTTAATGAGGCCTCCCATTGGCGAGGGCAGCGGCGTGAGCCATGCGTCGTTGACTCTCATCTCGCTCGTGGGATAAGGACGAAGAGGGCTCGGTTGGTTGTGTGATTTTAGGGCAGAGGATTTTATGAGATAATGGATGATATTTATGTATATATATATATATATATATATATATATAATATTTTAAATTAGGATTTTTATTTAATTAGAATTATATGATTATTTGATTCTAAAAGAAAATTTGAAAAATTACTCTTTAGCTAAATTGGGGGTGACGGATTCAAAAATACAGTCAAAACTTTAATCAGAAGTCAACTTAATTATTTTATTTTTCAGGTTTTTCAAAAATATAATAAATAAATCGAGAAAATTTGACTATCTCCAAAACTCATCAAAATTTCACCCAAAGCTAATTTGGGTGTGAGGAATGAAATGGCGAAGTCTGATTTTTAATCTGAGGTCAAATTAATTTCCTCATTTTCTTGATTTAAATATTTATCTGAAATTAAAATTTTACTAATTTGGTTTCAAATTGAACCAAAACTTATGGACTTGCTTCTAATGACTAATTAAGATCTAATAGAAGTGATTTGAAATTGATTGGACTATTATATGGTGATTAGCAACCTTTGGTTATTACAAGGGGTACCTTTAAAATTTGATTATTTACCTTTGAAATAAAGAGAGGTTGGAGGATGATGATAGTTTGCTAAAATTCTGGTCACCTTGATGTCATCCTATGGAAGCTTGAAATATTCACTTGGTGTTCTTTTAGTCTTTGGGAAGGTGTAGGATGTAATATCATAAACTTGAGGAAGAAGTAAGAGAGAAAGGAGTGGAGAAGGCTTTGAGTGCTTGATGTAGTTATCAATGGAGTTTTTAAGAAGATTAGAAGGCATCCAACCCTATTATGATTAAGTAGACTCCTTAAATAAGCGCTGGGATAGATCCAAGGGAAATGATTTGATCTTAGAGAGTTTGGATAGTTAGGATTGGAGGATGCTCAATTTGTTCTCAAATGAGGCAAATATCTACTAAAATATAAATGGTATATTCTTAAAAATAAAAGAGAAATGCTATTTAGGCCCGTTGATGTGGGACTCAAAAAAACCCATCTAATAGGATTTGGACATTCTTTAGGTTGAAGGTCATCATAAACACCTTGAACTATAATTAAAAGGTCATCGGTGATTTAAATTATCAAAAGTAAAATTTTATTTCACTTTATTATTTCTCATAATTTTGTGATTGTTTTGATATATTATATAAATATATTTGGATTTATCTTTCTCATTTTATTCCATTAATTTATTTGGAATTAATTTATCCTAAGATTTATGTTTTATCAAAAACAGAATATTCCATTGGATTTTTCTTTTCCTTTGAAACGGCGGGATTTGGGTCTGTCGGGTCATGGGACCCAATGAGCTGGCGAATATTTGCCTCATGGTACCACACGAGTTACAGGCTGACCCACCCGATATTGTGCATCGCCTTTGTCAGAGAGAGTCGACACACAGAAAATTAAGGTTCCTTTAAACTTCAAATTCTAAGGCTATGGTTAATGAGAAATGGCTGTTAATAAACCGAATCAATCATATAACCAAAACCTATTTTCCAAACTTAAAATACCTATGAATATCTACCTAATTCTCAGCATCCTGATTCCAAGATTTTGACATTTATAGTTTAGTGCGGAGGGTGAACACTCCCTCCACAGTGAACCATTTGGATCACTAAAGATCTCTACACATTCCATGGGTTAAGGGTGACCTATGGAACATAATAAGTCTAAGGGGGTGGTTGAATCTGAGCTTAGTTGAACTCGAGGAAAAACTACTGTGCGATACTATTTAAATCGATTGTATCGAATTACAATTGAGCTCCCTTAAGCTTAGTTGAACTCGATAATTTCTATAATCATACTAGGGATAGATTTCAAGCAAGTTAATGGATAAAATAACATTGTTAAAAGGGGTTGTTATGGGGAGTACCTTAGGCAGTAACTTGTTGAACGGATACTGACAAGAACTCAATATTTAGGGCAGAAAAATGATCCTTTCCTCTTATTGAAGCTTCTAGAGATCCTTAGAAGCCCTCAATGCTCAACTGGAGGTAGAGGTTTCCAGCACTAGCTCCTACAGTCGTTGGGTGGTTAAGGGGCGAGCCGTGCAGTACATTTTGTGTCCCAATTGTGCCCGAGCCGAGCTGGAGAAGATGACACTGAATATTGTCTCGTTTGATCCTTGCTCTCCATTACATCAGGCGGGCTGATTCACATATGATTGAGGTTTGACCTGACCGCGGAATCAACTCCCGTCGTCCGATCTCATCATCAAAAGAAGTAGCGGCTGCCATTGGAAGGATATGTTGTTCTATGTTTAGGACAGTACAACAGATCTTCAGGTATTCAAATTTTTGGCGATTAATCATTGGAAAAAATAATAAATTAAATATGTTAATTTAAATTATAAATAATTAATATAATTTATATTTATTCAATTATCTTAATCAAAGAAGCTCTAAAAATTCATAAATTTTCACTTTTAGCTGATTTGGATGTGAGAAATTCAAAATGTAGTTAGTTTTTTAATTCAATGTCAAAATAGTTTTCTTATATTCTAATTTACATAATTTTAACAAAATATTTCTTTTATCTATATGACTTCCAACTCAAAATTTTATAGTCTAATGATGATGCTTTTAACCTAATATAAGCTCTTTTAAATTAGGTAACAACTTAGGGTTATTAGAGTACCCCTACCAGTTGCACTAGGTTAGCATCACCAAAAACTAGTGCCCATAGAATAAAGAGATTCTATCAGTTTATATGATTATTAAGGGTTCAAAGAGGGTTCAAAAATATTAGTTGTTAATTGTATTTGTTTGTCCAAATTCAATTTAACTGCATTGTCTTGGTTTGAGTAATTCATGGTGGCATCATTATGATTACTTGCCTATGGGAGATTGGAATACACAAAGTATCTCATAAATGATATTCAAATTAATCATTCACCTTCCATGGCTCTTGATACTCAATCATGTCTTAACTGGATTCACAATTGGCCCGTGTAATTCATGAAGGTCAAAATATAATCTTTCTCTTTGGAACTTGTCGTTTCTCACAATATCATCATTTTGGGGCTTTATGCTTCTAGATTGATCTTGAAAATATAAATAATATGGGATATCAAACTTATTTTTGTTGACCCACAAAGTTATATGACTATATATGTGGAGTAATTAATAAGGTATAATTAATAAGGTAACTCTTAAAAATGGAAAGCCATTGCTAGGAAAAAGGGTATGATGCTTTTAATGATGAACATTATTGTTAAGATAAATCATTGCCCACATACTTAAGATGAAGAACATCACCATTAACATATATGGATTGATCATATATTGATGCATATGCTAGGTCACAATTTTGAACAATCTCTTTAATTAATAGATGACTAGTTAAATAATGCAAAGATAATCAATTAAGATAAAAGCTAATCACCAAAAAAAAATTGATGAGATAAGAGCTATTAAAAAATGAAAGAAAAAACTTGATATAATCTCTTTCACTTATTGGATCATTAGATATAAATGGCGAGGGCATGCTTAAGTGGTTGGTGAAAATAAGAAGACATGTTCTTGATTGGCATAATTTTATTCATGAGTTACACTATAAATAAAAATTTTAGCTATTAAATATATAAATAAAAAAGTTGCATGTGATATGTATAAAATTCTCCATTAATATTGCATCATCAATTTCTAATATCTATAATTGCATGATTCCATAGGCTATTGCTATAACCAAAACAAAAGCATTGACAAGTTTAAGTTTTTGTTAATCTTTACTATAATATAAAATATAATCAACAAACTAACAAGTTAAAAAATTGAATATCAAAATTTATTAAACTTTTTTTATTATTATTAATGAACAAAACAATTAACCACCCAAAAAATCAATGAGCTCAAGAACAAAAATCTCAAATCCAGTGAATATTTGCCTTTAAACCTATCCAAAGAAGGAATCTGATAATTCAACTACCATCACTATCATCAGTGGTTTCTCCCCACATCCTGCGAAGGTAATCTTCGCATTTACTCCCTCCAATATCTGCCGCTGCCGCCGCTCTTCCCGCAAGCTTGGCCGCCGGCGCACCAGCCTCCCGTTTCAAATTATGCCGGTACTCTATCGCCACCTGTTCCAACACCTCGTTCTCGAACATGTTTATTCTGATCCGAGGGCTCATCAGATCCCTCACGTACGCAAACGCCAATTGATCCCTGGGATTGAACGCTTCAAGCTCGTTGAACACAAGGCAGGAAAACAGATCGCTGGCTGTCCCGTGCCTCCTCGCTATCATCGCCGTGTCCGGCACATCTTCACAACGAACGACAGCAAGAAAAAGATTTGAACTTTGGCAAAAAGATTCAATTTTGATCGACTCTCGAACACTAACCAGTCGTGTGCGGCAGCTTGCTCTGCGACCAAGGCTGAAGGCCGTTCTCACAGTACGTCTCCATCTGAATCCTCAACGATTCGACATCCAGCCATTTCTTCCACCTGGCGGTCGCAATGGCTTCCTCCATGGTGTGAATATTGAAGGGGTGCTTAGAGACGGCCATGTCAGCGTTTACGGAGACAAGGAGGGAATGAACGAGAAGCAGAGGATCGACGGTTAGCTGAAGCTTCGCGTCGATCCAGAGGCTGAATTTCGAATTGGGGAAGAGGCGGTGAGGGAGGTACTTTGGAATGACGCCGTTCATCGCCGGATTATCGTAGGGAAGTTTGCCGGAGAAAAGTCGGATAATTCTCCAAACCCCAACCGCATTGCTTCCGGAACCGGGAATGATGATTCTGTGAGAATTGAGACCTCGGATAGTGGAATCATCGACGAACATGAAGAAACAGACGAATTCGTGCGTCCGAAATCCCAATCCTTTCGGCTGCCGGATCTTGTCGTGATCGCCGAAGATCGCGGAGATGATGACCACGCCGTGGCAGCGCTCCATGGCAGCTCTGTCTAAAAGGGGATTTTTACGGGAACGCCGATGGCAAAATTGAATCTTTGAGGGTAGGGGGCGTCAAACCTGAGTCTTTGATGATGAAATCGCGGAGGAAGCCGCAGGGGATGGGACGAGGATCGTCGGCCAGATTGAAAAAGGATCTTCGGTACGTTGCGGAGAAATTACCGGCGAAAGTCCGGCGATTCCCCTGCATGTACTTGAGAACAGGGGAGGAGGAATTTCTGCAGAGGCTGCGGATCTCGTCGAAGGCTGCGCCGTAATCTGGAAAGAGAATTGGGGAGGCGCAGGAGGAGCGGGAGGCGGGAAGAGCGTGGCTGTGCTCGCCATAGGTTGAGGGGTAATGAAAGAGGGGCTGAGGGAAATTAAAGAGGCAGCCGCGCTTGGAGAAGGAGACGTAGAGGGAGAAAGGAACGGTCGTGAGGAGGTAGAGGAGAGAGAGGCAGAGCAGCTTGGATTGAAAGAGGAGGGGAGGAGTCAGTCTCACCCAACCCATGTGCGGTGGTGCTAATAGAATAATTCGATGAGGTTAGCGGAAGATGGAAGAAAGAAGGAAGGAAGAAGCCGATTGATTCTTGTTTGTTCGTTAATAGGGATGTGGGGCCGTGAGAGTGGTGGGCCCACCATGGCTGCGGCGGTTTACGGTTCGTCGAGGTTTAGTTTTCGGTGCGGATCCGACGAAGCTGGGGACGGCCGGGTTGAACCGGAGCGGTTCGTACGTGATTGCTGAATAAGATGAGCTTAAATTGCGGTTCAAGTGTATTTAATTTTTGCCAGCTGTTAAATATATCTAAATCACTTTTAAAAATATAAAATAAATTTTTTATCTCATAAGGAAACACAGCATAAAATTCAGTTTTGTTCGTATAAATCATTCTAAGAATATATATTTAAATTCAAATTCAAATTTTTAATATTTTAATTTATTTGGAATCAAAATATATTAAACAATATATTATTAGATTACTATTTATAACATTAGAGGTGAAGCAGTAGGAGAAATTAAGGATTGCATTTGATTATGAAGATTGTTTTGTAATTTTTTATTTGATTTGGTGAATATTTAGCTCATTTAGAGTGTGGGATCATGTAAAATAAATAAGATTTTCCTAAAATTAGAGGTCAATTTAGATAGATCAAATTATAGGGTTTTTGGCCTTTCCCAAAATCAGAATTTGATCCATTTGACTCCTGATTTAGACAAGGTCTTAGTGGTGAACTCCTAATAATTTTATTAGTGCACTAAAATCAAAATTAGGACTTGGATTAGTTCTAATTGGTTAGGGTAATAACTTGAGTTATTACAACACCTTAATCTAATAATAAGTGAGGGATTTGCCAGCATGACACACCGCTCTTGATCTAATCTCGTTGTGGATTGGGGGTGGGGCGCCACAGGATCTCTCTAGGCTCAAATGTGCATTAATTACTCTTAATAATAATTAGAAAAGTCATTAGCAAAATTAATTATTAAAAATAAAATTTTATATCATATTAATGTTCTACATAATTTTTTTATTATTTTGATATATAATTTTAATATATTAAGATTTATATTCCTCATTTTATTTCATTAATTTATTTATACTTTGATTTTTCTAAAGTTCTAATTTATTTAAAAGGGAAGATTCCTACTGAATATTCATTTTAAACAAAATGTGGGATTTGAGCCTATCAGGCCACGCCCAATGGGCCAGCGGATTTTAGGGAATATTCACTACATAATGTTGTGTGGGTCGTGAGTCGACCTGCTCGACATTGTGCTCCTTCGTCGCGCCCACGAGAAGCAGACATGAGGATTTAGGGTTTTGAGTAAACAATAATTTTTCAAGTCATAGATCATTAAAATATGCATTTAACATGTCAAATTAATCATGAGGATGAAAGCTTTCAATTTAATGTTAATAATGATGATTATGGGCAATTAATGAGAATTATGACTTAAGAAATTCAAAAAATCATGTTCGAGTTGTCAAAAGACTCCTTTGATAGTATGGAACCTTAATATGAAAAAAATTATGAATTTTAGTACTTAATTCATAAGGCCAACATTTTGAGCACCTAAGTATTAATATTTTAATCCAAAAAATAGAAATTATCCAAACTATAATGATAGTCTCCCAACTATATTTGGAAAAATTGAACTAATAATTTTTATTAGCTTAGAAGTCTAAGTTTAACAAATTCAAGCTTAAATAAACTTGATGAGTTTTGATCTAAATTAGGATCTAAGCATGAGTAAGTATTAAGATCATGTAGATTTTGAAGTTAGCCTTTAAATTAAAAGTTAGGAATAATAATATTAATAGATTGGATGATTTGTCCTCATTAAAAAAACTATCCATAAGACTTAGTAAGTATAATAATTAGAATATTAAAATCAAATTATATCAATTCAATAAAGCAGTAATTAAATCAAAATTTTTTGGTTAAGACAATTGTATGTCATAACATCAGATTCAGATTAGTTAATCTGGAATGTACAAGATGGAAGGATACTTGATAATCATAAGTATGTATATTTTCAGAATAATTAAAAAATTTAATTAGTAAGTATATTAATAATTTATCAATAAGATTAGATAAATCAGGATATTTCAATTATAATTAATTATTTTTGTGGCACCTCACCCCCCGGCCCATAAGATTAGGTTAAGGGGAGGTGTGCCATTCTGGCAGATCCCTCACTTATCATTAGATTAAGTATAATCTACAATCCACTGACAATAGATGGATATGCCCAGAATGCATACATAAGAACCAATCACTAAGTAAACACAAACTCAGAGTGCGTAAGCAAAAAAAAAAGTAGAACATACATCCATTTCACCATAATACAAGTAAAGGAAGAGTAAATATGAAACTCAGAATAAATAACACAGCAAAGAAAGCACAATTCAGGGTACCTGTATTATTACAACATTTAAATAAGTTTTAAAAAGAAATTAAGCTCTCATCCCCATAAGAATAAAAGAGAAATAATCTACTATTCTTTAGCTCCAACCTGCTCTTCTTCCAAGAATGGATCCTCCACAAGCACAAGCTCCTCAAAATGAACATATCCTAATATTATCAGTTTCACAATGCTAGGGCCCCAGCCAAGAAAAGGAAAATCTTGTTAGAGATATTGTTGAAGTACATTTTAAGCTGTTAATATTTCATGAGTTTAATAATGTCACCATTTACTTAAACTAAGAAAAATAAACTAGCATAGGAGTATTAAGCATACAAAAGGAGGTGATAAGTTATAAATAACAACATTTATAACTAACAAAAATGAGGCAAAAGAACATACCTCAAAAGTAAGCTAAGATAAGGTTAGACATACATATATAAATACAGTGAGAAAAGTATTGAAAGAAAAGACTGATCCTAAATATGCTGATGATCATATAAAATATGCAAGTCTAAAAGCAAGTAATCAATCCGTGATAAATATAAGTAAACAGTAAGAAATCTAGCATCATATAGGTATGTAAGCAGATAAAGTAAAGCTGATTGAGATAAAATGTAACAGTAAATGGTAATAGTAAATAGTAAACAGTAAACAAGTATATAATGACTTCTATATCAGAAGAGGGCTAATCTAGCATACTGCAATAAGTATATGTATATTCATAGCATCATTTGAGGCTAGGCAGAATAATAGAATATAAACTGAACTAAAGAGGCAGTAACCACAAATGTAATAAATTATAATTATTTTATTTTACTTCTGTGGACATATCCAAAAGTGGCTAAGGAGTCAAGCATATTTGTAAGACTTTTTGGGTTCCAACTTAACACAACACTCCTCAATGAGTAATGTTAAGTTATCCTTATTTCTCCTTATCTCTGTCCAGTAGGGTAAAATGCGTAAGATAAATAAGTAACTGAACCATATACAAATGTTATCCTAATTATTTTAAGTTTTCATTTCATGCATCAATATTCTATATGACATGTTCAATGTAAATGCACAAAGTACAAGTAATGCAAAAGTAATAATAATTTAATAATAAGAAAATTACTCTACTACATATGGTGACATATGTTATTATCTGCTTAAGTTATTCTAATTATTCTAAGTTACACAAGTTCAGGATATCTAATTCCTACTATTAAGTGTAATTTAGAAGCACAACCTTATAAGTTAAAAGCAATTAAAACTAATCAAGTTCTAATTTAATTCAATCAACAACGACTATAAGTTTAAATAAGAAATCATCACGTTCTAATTGATGAATTTAGACGTTCTAAGCTAAGATCTGATCAGGATTTGCTAAAGTTAGGGATCATGAATTAAACACCATGAATTGGAGTTAATCACATAATCCAAAAGGTAAAGCTTAAGGACTAAAGTTTAAGTCTAAATGTGAACTAATAATCAAAGCAAATTTTATTAAGCATAATCAAGCTTATTATAATGAATCTCATATTCTTAATTTAGAGTTGAAAGATAAAATAATCAGAATTAAAGTATGAAAATTTAGAAATTAATAAAACTAAGGTTCCATTCATTGAATAACCCACTTTATTCAATGAATAAAATCTAACATAGTATAAATTCCTAATCTTAAGAAAAAGAATTTAAAGTGAAGTGTATATCCTGATAAGCTCCTAATTGAATGACTTAGGAAATTTTAGGATTTGATGAAATTTATTATAATTTATCTTCATTTGCTAATTTTACTCATTTAAAAGAGTTAAAGATGAGTTTTAACTAAGTTGAGGTATAATGGGTTTTACTAATGAATTTTATAAGCCTTAAATTGAATTTTCAACAATTCACTTAGTTTATGAGTTTAAGAGTCTAATTTGATTATAAATTAGTTTTATTACTGATTTTAATGATTTAAATAATATTTTAGAGGTTAAGGGTACTTAATCTAAATTTGGGCAAAATAATGCCAAATTAGATTTTATTAATGCTAAATGATTCATTGCTGTTTAATATGAAGATAGACAGTAGGTATATCAAATTTGGATAAGTATTAAGTCATATAGGTCTAATTTAAGGATTTTAACCTATAAGGACATTTTGGTAATTTTACTTAGTAAAATAAAAAAAAATTAGCTAGTTTATTGTTATTTACTATCGAAGGATTCAATAGAGTTTAAAATACTAAATTCTGATATTTAAGGATCAAGTTATGATCATTTTAATGTTAGGGTTCTATTTTTATGAAAGGGGTCAAAATCTAATTTTTTCTATATTCAAAAATCACATACTATTTTATATAATGGTTAATTTTACTGAAACTTGGTTCAATTTTGATGTAATTTGGCCCCATTAGGGTCCTAGGGTCATTAGAATGTGAAAAGTCACAAATATGGGTAATTGCGGACAGTTCTTGGCACTTTTAGACAATTCTGAGGGTTACGACGCGTTATAGTGCGCTACGGTGGATTTTGGCACTGTGGCGTGCTGCAGCGGATTTCGGCGCTATGGCGCGCTACGACAGATTTCAATGATGCGGCACATTTAATTTAATTTCATCAAATTTATATGTCGTTGCGGCTCACTGTGGCATGCTACGGCGCACCACGACAGATTTTAACTCAAAATTTGGGTGCTACGACGAGCGCCCGACGGTGATTTCGCCTGTGCGAAAATTGTAATGGGCTACTTTTTGCACTCAAATACTCTCAATCTAGAGCACTTTACGTGCGGTGCCATATACCGATGGAAGATATTTCCAAGACCTTTCCATTGATACCAAAATTGGCACAAAAAGATCATTTTAATGATGCAAGCAATGAGGGTAAAGGTCTGGGTATACAAAAATCATGTTTGCAGAATATATTTTCTTCCCTAAAACTTAATTTAATTTAATTTATTCAATTAATTAATGCTTTAAAAGCAAATTTTATAAATGTGCTCCAAAAAATCCCAAAACTTCACCCCTAGCTAATTTGAGGGTGAGGAATTCAATAGCAAAGTTGAATTTTGATTTTAACGAGTATTTAATTTTCCTAATTTATGGGGTATTTTAAATATTAAAATATTCGATGAATTCTAATTGCTACAAAAGAATCACCCTTAGCTAATTTGGGGGTGACGAGTGTAGTGGCGAAGTTAGATTTTGATTTTGAGGTCAAATTAATTTTCTAATTTATTAAATATTATTAAAATAATTTAGATATTAAATTTAGCTCTGAATCACTCAAAGGGAATTGATTCTAATGATTAGATGAACTCAATTGAATGATAATTAGAATGCAATTAAGCTAAGCAATAACCTAGGGTTGTTACAATTTTGAAATAACCTTTTTTATGTTGCATTGTTTTGAGCTTTTATACTTTCGCATAACACATAAAATTTGTGCGTGAAAATAAAAATTGAGTAAATTAAGAAAAATTCAGCATTCAGAGAGTACATTAGGGCATATTAGTTTAATTAGACACACTATAGTCAATTGTTGACTATATGAGTAATAAGGGCAGTTACATGTACTCATTGTGGAGAGTTATATAAGTTTAGAGAATTCACACTTTCAAATAGTCTTGCAAACTCCTTAACTTGTCAGTTTCTTATGTACGTGCCCATAGAGCATAAGTAAAATAATAAAAACTAAAAAATTGCATATACATGTTTAATTTAGTTTAGTTCTAATTTTTAGTGGATAGTAAGATATATCAATTTAACATTAACTTTCAAAAGCTAGTCAAACAATATAGTTTTATTTTTAGTATTTATACTTACTTATTCAACTTTTTAGTCTTTACTTTCAACTTCATTACATTCACTAAATTAAGTTATTATTAGATGTTTATATGTTTGCATTGATACTTATGTATAATACAATTAGTTCAACATATGTTATTTAGTTATATTTATGATAGCTTTTATTTCATTCTATTATACCATATGCCTAATCCTTCATGTAGCCTTTAGTTAGTGAGATGTATTACTTTACCTTAGTTTTTATTTAGTTAGAGCTTGTCAATTAGTTCAGCATATGCATATTATTTGTTTTGTATAATTATTATATTTTGGATGTATTTTGTATTTCCTTTCTGTGATGCATGTATTTTCCTTACTTTCTAGGTGGATGTATATGGATGTATATGTAAAGACCTACTTAAGTAGTACTAAGCTAAACCTTAAATATCAATGTGTTTTCTTAGATAACAATGTAATTCTTGATTATAACTCTAAAGTTAAGCTTGCTCATATAAGAAACTTCCTAGATGGGTGACATGTTGGAAAGTTATCGTTTGGACAAAACTGTGAGGTCTTTCACGTCAAAGTAGACAATACATTTGTGATGCCCAGTTATTAGAATTGATATATTAATCTAATAACAAGTGTTACGGTAGTACTTAACATTAGATTAGAGTATTATAACATATTATTAAGTACTAACTTTAAATATATGCGGATCTATGGGTAGAAGAAAACTCAAAATATAATAATTAAACATTCATCATTCATAGTAAGAGAAGACTCAACATGAAAGAATAGTCTGAACATCAAATAAAAATTAATATTACAATTAGTAGAATTAACCACTCATTCTCATATTCTAAGATAAAAACATGTAATAAAAGGTTTTCAGCTCGCAGCTATTGAGAAGGTTCTCCTTTGGGCACCAAACTAGCTCCAAGCTCTCTATGTATTGTATTTAGTTTATAATATGGTAGGCATAGCCAATAAAATAAAAAGTGATTAGATTTTAAGAGTCCGAGTACAGTTTAGGGTAATACATTATTTAATTAAGCAGATATCGCATTAGCAATTTACAATTTTAATTATAAGTGGAGCATATAACTCAAAAGGAATGAAACAATTATTAAAGGTTATAAAGTAAGAAGAGCTCACATAGTTAAATGACTATTTCATACCTTTATCAAATAGGTTAGCCCAATATTTATGAAAAATGCATTTAATTAAATAAAGGTAATATGAATATGTCAAATTGATTCATATGTTAATTTAAAAGACAACGTAAATAATTAAATAGTTTACAATTTAAGGAAACATACATTGCATAAAATTGTAAGTAAAGCTGAAATATTAAAATGCTAAAAGATAATAAGTAAAGCAATTTCAGTCTTAAAAACTGAATAAACACAGTCATAGAACTATAATAATCATTCATAATCAATAGATTGTGAGAAATGAAATTTTATGATTTATTTATATTGTATTTGGTTCTATGGGTGTAGAACATGTGAGGAGTTGAGTATGTTTACTTAACTATAAACACATATACTGTAACAACCCTAGGTTATTACTTAGCTTAATTACATCCTAATTTTCATTCCATTGAGTTCATCTAGTCATCAGAAGATTTGGAGCGATTCGAAGCTCAATCTAATATTTGGATTATTTTAGTAATATTTAATTAATTAGAAAATTAAGATATTTAATTTGACCTCAAAATCAAAATCTGATTTTGCCACTGCGCTCATCACCCCCAAATTAGCTAGGGGTGATGTTTTGGACATGTTTGGAAGTCGTTGGATTTTTTGAATACTTTAATCTAATTAAATATCTCGAAAAATAAGAAAATTAAATACTCATCGGAATCAAAATCTGACTTTACCATTGAATTCCTTACCATCAAATTAGCTTGGGATGAATTTTTGGGATTTTTGGGAGCACATTATAAAATTTGACTTTTCAAGCAATAATTAATTAAATAAATTATATTAAAAATCTTTAAGTAATCCATTTATTTTTCTCTCCCTCTTCCATATGCCTATCAGTGCCTCCCTCCCCTTTTCTTTCATATGCATGTAAGGCTCAGCCATCCCCCTCTTCCCTCCATTTTCTATCAAAGCAACTTCTCCCCATGCTTGTGATGGAATGACTCAAGATCATCTCATCCAAGAACCATACCTCCCAGCTGGAGCCATCCATCTCCCTCCTTCCCCTCTTCCTATAAGATGGACCTTAAGTCCTCTCCTTCCTCTATTTAGCCAGTTGAGCTCTTCTCCTCTTCCCAAGCTCCTTCCCGTCCAAGCTTATTACCAAGCCAAAGGAGAACCCTTTGTTTCTTGTCCTCTTGCTAGCAGCTTAAGAAGAAGAAGAAGAAGCTTCTCCTCTCAAGCTCTAAAGGTTTTAGGACTCGATCTTCTCCAAGCTAAGGTACCTCCCTTTCCCCCATTAAATGATTCAATGGCTACTCCATTTTTATTATCATGCTTATCTTGAGTATCTAAGAACCTGTGGTTGAGTGTGGAAGCCATTAAAGCTCATTAAGGTAGTAAATTTTAGGGTAAATGAATAGCTCTATTTTTCATTCTTTCTGCATACTCAAACCTTTAACCTCATTATTTGCATTGTTAAAATGATCATTTTGTGCCGATTTTGGTATCAATATAAATGTCTCGAAAATACATTTCCATCGGTATATGGCATCGCACATGAGGTGCTATATATTGAGAGTATTTAAGTGCAAAAGGAAACCCATTATGGTTTTTGCACATGAGAAATCACCGGCGGGTGCTAAAGCACGCCGTAACATTCGAGTTTCAAATTAAAATTTGTCGTAGCGCGCCACAGCGCGCCGCAGCGGCATAAGAAATTGATGAAATAAAATTAAATCCGTTACCACGCACTACAGCGGATTTGAATCGTAAGTTCGTCGCTACAACACACCTCAGTGCCGAAAACTGCCGTAGCGCCTAAAAGCGCTGTCGCGCGCCGTAGCATCCTGACCTTGGGAAGTTCTGGTGCCGTAGCGTGCCGTAGTGCCTGAAAGCGTTACAGCGCACCACAACGCTGAAATTTACAGTAGCATGCCATAGCGGCTGAAAGCACAGCAGTGCGTCGTAGTGCCCGTGCTTCGAAAAGTTTGGCGCCACAGCGCACCGTAGTGCCCGGCTCTCAGCTAGGAGGCGCTCCATAGCGCACCGTAGCGCCCTAAACTATCAGAAAGTGCCTAGAACTGCTCGGAATTGCCCAAATTTGTAATTTTTCGTATTTTAATGCCTCTAAAATATATCAAAATCAAACTTGAATTTAGTAAAATTAAGCATTGTGTGATTTTAGAGGTGATTTTCAATATGGAACCTACCCCTTAAACCCTTAATGATCTTAAGCAAAACCCTAATATTGAAATGATCATAACTTAATCATTAGATATCAGAATTTAGTATTCTTAAACTCTATAGAATTAATGGACAGTAGACAATGATAAACTAACTGAATTTTTAGATTTCACTAAGTAATATTACCAAAATGCCCTTATGGGTTAAAATTTTAAATTGAACCTATAGGACTTAATACTTGTCCAAATTTGATGTACATATTGTCTATCTTCATGTTAGATAGTAATGAATCATTTGGCATCAACAAAATCTAATCTGGACCCCTTAATCAAAAAGTAGAATTTTAGACACTTAAATAGGGGCAAAATAGTCATTTTGCCCAAAATTTAGGTTAAGTGCCCTTAACTTCTAAAATATCATTTAAATTATTAAAACTAGTAATAAAATATATTTGGAATCAATTTAAAACCCTTAATCTCATAATTAAGTAATTTGGTAAAATCCCATTTCAAGTCTTTAAAAATTATAAGTAAAATTAATGCCTTATAACTTAGTCCTAACCACACCTTCTAACCAGTAAATTAAGGTAGCACAAAAATAAATTATAATAATTATCATCAATTCCTAAAATTCCTTAAGTCATTTATTAGGAGATCCTTGGGATCTTCACTCCACCTTAGGACCTTTTACTTAGGATTAGGAATAGATCCTAGGTTAGATTTTATTCATTGAGTAAATATATTATTCAATTAATAAAACCTTGGTTTTATTAGTTTCTAAATTTCATAATTTAATTATAATTATTTTATCTTTTAATTTTAGATTAAGACTAAGAGATTCATCATATTAAGCCTAAATCATGCTTAATAGGATTTTTTTTAATCATCAGTTCACAATTTAAATATAAACCATAGTCCTTAAGCTTTATCTTTTGGATTATATGATTAAACTCAATTCATGGAGTTTAATTCATAGTCCCTAGCTTTAGTAGATCTTGATTAGATCTTAGCTTAGAGCATTTAATTTCATCAAATATAACATGTTGATTACTTTTTTTAACTTGTAAGTGTAACAACCCAGGCTGTTACTTAGGTCAATTAGGACTAAACCAAGTCCTAACTATGATTTTAATGAACTAACTAAGTCATTAAGAACTCACCTCATAGTCCTAGTCCAAATCAGGAGTCAATTGAATCAAATCCCAATTTTGGGAATTTCTAGAAATCATAAAAATTGACCTATTTAATTTGACCTCAAATCAAAAATTTGATTTCGCAATTGCACTAATCACCCCCAAAATAGTTATGGGGTGATATTTTGGAAGCATTTAAAAGTCATTAAATTTTTGGCAAATATTTTAATATTATTTTAATACCCCAGAAAATGAGAAAATTAAATACTCGTCAAAACGAAAATCTAATCTCGCCATTACGTTATTCACCTCTCAGTTAGCTAAGGGTGATTTATTGAGATTTTTCGGAGATCGATTTATAATTTAATTTTGATTGAGAAAAAACAATTTAAATATTAAAATAATACTTAAATTATTTATGTTAGCATCTTCATCATTTCCGCTGTTTGATTGAACGACGCACGATATGCGTAGGCTGCTCCCACTAGTTACATCTTTCCGTTTGGGTGAGGGACCGGCTGCCATTTTTGATAAATATATTTTAAATTATAAGTTAATTAAATCAAGTTTAATTAAATTGATTAAACACTAATATTCAACCTTATATAACTTTAAATTTATAAATCCAAATATATTAGTATTATACGTCATTTTGATCAGTAAAATTAGAAGATTATTATGGCACTATCAATTTTTCATTTGGAGCTGTATTTTATATAGTGATATTTAGGACACTTAAATAATTACCAAATTGCCCCTAATTTCCAAATGCCCATAACTTTGCACACACTTATCCAAACATAGTCAATATAGGTCTTAAAGTGATCAAGAGAACCTATATATTACTCTGATAGTGTCAATTTATCTGTTTGTATTATATTTTGCCTAATCACTTTTAGGACCTAACCTTAATTACCCTAATTAACCCTAGAACTTTAATTGATCATAACTTGGTCAATTGAGCTCCAAATTAGATTCTCCAATATGCCATTTTGATTAAGAAGACCTAATAAATAGTAAACTATAAAAATATTTAAGAATTGATGGCTAGATCTCTTATTCAACCTTAATCACCCTATGAATTTATTAGTAAAAATTAGAAAATTTAATAATCCAAATTCAGTGATTTCAACTTTTTGATAACTCATAGAGTAGAATAGAACCTAGTGGTGTGGTTGGTTTAGTGATTCTATGATTAATTTCACTAATCACTCACTAGTCATCCTAAACCCTTATAAGGTCATAACTTGACCAAATGAAGTCCAAATTAGGTCTACTACCATTAAAGTACGTAGTGGGTCATAAGGAAGCTATAACCACTGACTTTACTGAATTTGGACTTCAATTGGAAAAGTTAGGTTTTTGACCCCTCTTAAGAAACCCTAAATTACATTTTAGAACCCTAAACTTGTTTTGGCTATAACTTAGCCAATACATATCAAAATTTAGTATTCTTGGACTTTATGAAATTCTTGAATAGTAAGCTTTAATAAACTAACAAAAAAAATTTAGATTCCATTAAGTAAAATTACAATTTGCCCTTATATTTCAATTTCCTTAAATTGAGCTCAAAAGGTTTAATAATTATCCAATTTTGATGTACTTACTGTATATCTATGTTAGATAGTAAGTACTCAATTACTACTGAAAATTTCCAATTTAGAACCCTAAATCAAAAATTAGATATTTAGACCCTTAAGTAGGGGAAAAATGGTCATTTTGCACAAATTTAGGGTTAAGTGCTTTTAAGCCTTAGATTCATAATCTAATCACTAAATTCAGTAATTAAAATGTCTTAGAAGTTAATTTAAGTGATTTAAGCCTTCAATAAAAATTTCATAAAAGATCCTAATATTTCATTCCTTAAGAAAATTTTAAGTAAAAAAATGATAGTTGTATGATGTAAGATTTATCTCACATCATACCCTTCTTTGAACCTTTTATTTCATCTCTTAATTCCTATAACATTAGTTAGGATTTGTGTCTAAGTGTTACTTTTAGTTTTAAGAGCTCTTTCCTTAGAAATTAGGAATAGATCTTATGTTGGAGTTCATCTATTGAGTAAATTGGGATACTCAATAGGTGAAGCTTTGTTTTTAATAGTTTATATATTTTCATAGTTTTTTAATGATTCTTTTATCTTTAACCTTTGATTTAAAAATAGAGATCCATCTTATTGAGTTTGACTTCACTCAATAGGATTTTACTTAACCTTAATTTATGAGATTGGGTGGTAAAACCTAGTTTCTTTAGAATTAATTTTAGATTAAGTAATTAAACCACAACATTTGGAGTTTAATTCTTGCTCATTTCATTTTGATTTGGCTAATCAAGATTGGTTGAGTTGCTTAAATAATCAAAATAGATCGATTTATTTATTTATTTAAATTATGTAGTCGACATTAATTCATTTATAATTAGGATATAGATAGTCCTAATTATTTTTAATCTATAAGGATGTAAATCTAAGTCACATATAGCATAAGAACTGATGATTCTAATCTTGTGTAATATAGAATAGATAGAATGAATAATTAGATAACAATATATATCAATTGTGTCTTAGTAGAGTCTCTTGCTCACTTTAAACATTGATGTTTTGCTTTCCTTAAAATTGAGCCTATTAACTTGTTCATATATGTTGGGATATTTGAAGAGTATCTCTTATCAAACTTGATTTACATAAACAATATTATCATTTGTTTTTATCGGTGCTTTGGTTTTGATGATTTTGGTTAAGTAGAGTGTAGCCTAATTAGTATGCTTTTTTAGTCTCATGCCTTTGCTTTAGTACAGACCAAACCTAGTCCTATAGCCGACTAGGATGGTATTTGTCTATCTATTGCAAGTCTAACAAAGCCTAGGCCTATGACAGGCTAGAATGGTATCCATTAGACTCTATATTCAATTCCCTGTTATGGTCATACTACATTAGGTGCACTTATACTCTTAAGCTTAATCCTTCTACCTTAGCCCATATGTTAAGTGAGATTTTTGTACACTTTCAGTTTGAATAGCTTATTTAGCCATAACAATTTTCAGTTTTATATTTACTGCCTTTAGTTTACTTTTCTGCATTTCAGCACTTTCTTGTTTATCGTCTTAGTGCATTTATTAGCTTTATTTACTTATAGGATGCTAGTCTTACTCGCTGTTTATATATATATATATAATGCTAGTCTTATTTTTAGTTATTTAAATGTATCATCATGTTCTTTCACTTTATGTTAATTAGCATAAGTTTATAATGATCATAAGCATGTTTAGGATGAGTTTTTTTTTCAGTTATTTGTATTTATTCTCTACTTTATGCCTAACCTTATTGCAGCTATGGTTTGAAATCTTGCTTACTTCCCTCTTTTGTTTAAGTTATAAACTTGTTGTTTATAACTACTTTTTTCTTATATATGCATTCTGCTCCTATACTTGCTTGTATGTTAAGCTTTAATGATGATATCTTAAAATAAATTAAATAATATGTAGCCTAAAATGTACTTAGACATTTTGTCTAATAAGTTTTTTTGTTGTTGATTGGGGGTCCTATCATTTTGAAACTGATAATGATAGATTCTGATTTATTTAAAGTTGTAGAGCCTACTGAAGACTAAATTTAAGAGAAGGATTGTGCTGCTGAAGATTCCTAGTTCTTTTACTTCTGTAGCTTGTGAGGATGAGTATTTATTTCATTTCAGCTTTTATATTTAAATATATCGTAATAATACAGGTTGAGTTATATTTTCTTTTATTGCACTTATTCTGAGTTGCATATTTCTTTTTATTGTATTGTGATGGAATGATGTTATGTCTTACTTTCGCACTCTGATTTCTTGTATTTATCATTTACTGAAGTTCTCTTATAAATGGAAATTTTCTTTATTATATTAGATTATAATGAATGTCTAATCTAGTTATAAGTGAGGAACTTGTCATTTAGTGACCACTTCACCATAATCATGTTAACTTAAGAGTTAGCAGGACCACGAAGGGGCAGAGTTGCCACGGTAAGTGATATTGATTGAATTAAGTCAAAACCTAATCAGTTCTAATTGCTTTTAACTCATAAGGCTATGTTTCTATATTATACTTGATAGTAGGAATTAGAGATATTGAACTTGTATAACTTAGAGTAGTTAGAATGGATTAAGTAGATAATAATAGATATCCCCTATGTGTAGTAGAGTCTCTTACTTTCTATTGGCTTACTTGTTGCTTTTGCTTTCCTTATACTCCATGACTTTACCTTGAACATGTCATATAAGAATATTAATGCATAAAATAAAAACTTAGAATAATTTAGATAATATTTGCATAGGGTTCAGTTACTTGTTAATCGTGCGCATTTTACCCTACTGAACAGGGCTAAGGAGAAATAAGGATTACTTAACATTTATCATTAAGGAGTATTATGTTTAGTTGGAGCCAGCTTAGTCTTGCAGATATGCTTAATTCCTCAACTACTTCTGGGTATATCAACAGAAGTAAAGTAAATAACTAAAACTTTACTGCAATTTGTACTTACTACCTCTTCGGTTCAGTTTCTTTCTTGTTATTTACCGGCTTAGCCTTAGATGATGCTAATAATATACTTATTGCAGTAGGCTAGATTAGCTCTTCTTCTGATATGGCAGTCATTACATACCCATTTAATGTTTAATATTTACTGTTTAATGTTTAATGTTTACTATTTTATTATGGTAGTTTACTTCTGTCAACTTTACTTTACCTACATACTTGTATACTTACAGGATGCTAGATTTCCTTTAATGCTTACTTATACATATCACAAATAGATTGCTTACCTTTAAACTTGCATAATTCATATAATCATCAGCATATTTAGGATGAGTTTCTTTCATTACTTTTTTTACTTTATTTATATAAATATGCCTAACCTTATCATAGCTTAGTATTGAGGTATGCCATTTTGCCTCATATATTGCTTAGTTATGAATGATGTATTTATAACTTTCTATATTCCTTTGTATGCTTGTTGTACCCTTACTCTTTGCTTATTTTATAGTCAAAGTAAAATGATGATATCATAAAACTCATGAACTTAAATAACCTAAAATGTATTTAGATGATATGTCTAACCAGATTTTCTTTTTCTTTAGCTGGGGCCCTGTTAATATGAAATCGATAATGGTAGGTTCCTGAGAAATTTGAGGACCTTGTGCCTGAAAAGGAGCCATTCTTGGAGGAGCATCAGGTCGAGGCAGAAGATCAGTAGATTAGCTGTCATTTCATTCCGCTTGTGAGGACGAGTGATTTATTTTATTTTAAACTTATCTTAAAAATTGATGTAATAATTCAGGTACTCATGTAAGTTCTTTTACTATACTATTTTATCATAAGCTGCATGTTTACTTCTTACTTATTTTATGGTGGATAGGATGTTGCATACTTTATTGTCTTTGCTTTCACACTCTGATGAGTGTATATACTTAGTGAATGATTTTACTGTATTATTCTAGGCACATCCTTCCCTTATTAATGGATTGAGGAATTACACCTTAATCTAATGATAAGTGAGGGATTTGCTAAAGTGGTACACCACTCCTTACCCTTGATTGTTGGCGGGGTGCCACACATATTCCCCCTCATAGAAATAATATGATCTCCTAAAACTCTAATAGCCTACACAGGCTTGATGATAGCTATACTATATACCACCAAATAAAAACCCATATGAAGTAATTTTATATATTTATTATATGCTCAAAATCTTAATGTATGTTTTAAGGATTGATCTTAAAGCATTGCAGCATTTTAAGGATTTATCAATTTCATTGTAAACAACGTGATATCTATTATTTTCTATTTTTAATTATCAATCCAAATGATTAGGATTAATAAAGCACCCAATTAACTTAGACATCATAGATCCCTATGTTAATTGATATATAATATAATTGTATAATAAGGTTAGCTTTAAAAGTAGTAAGTTAATTAAACTTTCATATTGAGAAAAATTAATTAATAGTTATGATTATTTAAAAATGAGATAAATTTTATAAAGATCTTATTGATATCTGCATATGATTGGATATTATCAAGTTGGACATAAACTTACTTTGATAACCTTAATTTTTTCAAAGCACTAGGTTTACCCAAAGTTCACTAAATTTTGATAATTGAAGATCTTTAAGGAGTTATGATTTTGGTTATAGTAAATTTCAATTAATCACTTAATTATAATCATATTATCATCTATCTAATAAATCTATCTAATATATAGACTTTGACTTAAAATTGGTCGTTTACATTTTATCACTATCAAAATATTAGATTTATATTTTTAATTTGAAGTCATCAATTTCTAACCTTCAATTATAAGTTATATTTATTGATTTAAGAAGGTTTTAAGTCTTATAGCTACTTAACTTTTTAAATCTACTTCTAATTATTTTATAAGTCAATTAACTTATTTTTTTATTTACAAGGTTTTATTATAATATTTTATTATTGCTCAATACTAAAACATAGGTTTACTTGCATGCTCATATTAATTTATGAAATTCACTAACTTAGTCTAGACACTTTAATAATTTTGAATAATTTTCTAAACTTGAATATTTGATTGATGAATAAGGATAATTGAATTTCAAATCTAAAAGGATAGTGTTTTACTTTTAACCTATAATTTGAATTATCTTACTTATGGTGAACTTACACCCTCATCAATGAAACTTCTTCATTAAGTACTATTCTTAATGATTAATCTCTTACCAAGGTTTATTCTATATTTACTTACAAGATAATCTACAATAAGTAATAATCATGTAATTAGTTTTGCCTTAATAATATGAATTAGAACTTAATTTCAACATTTTAAATAGTTTTATCATAGATAATAACCTAGCTTATACTAGGTGGATTTCTTAAATAATAAAATCTAAAAGGTGAGTTGTTCTGTAACAACCCAAAAGTTGTTACATGTCAATTAGTGGATCTAATTGACTCTAAATCTTTTTCATTACTCTTATAATAGAGTTAGAAGTCTCTACCTCAAATTTCGTGCGAATTGGAGATCGTTTGTCGATTTCCAGCATTTCCTGATTTTCAGATAATTCTGAAAATACCTAATTTAAATTGACATCATAATAAAAAACGGACTTCACCATTGCATTCCTCACGCCCAAATTAGCTTGGGGTGAAATTTTGGTGAGTTTTGGAGAAAGTCAAAATTTCTTGATTATTTTATTACATTTTCATAATTCAATAATTAAAATAATTAAGATAGCTTCCAAATTAAATTTCGACTTCATTTTTGAGTCCGTAACACTCATTTTAGCTAAAAAGTAATTTTTCAAAAATTAATTTGGAAATATATTATCATGAAATTTTTAATTAAATAAAACTTCCAAATTAATCAAATAAATCAATATATATATATATATATATATATATATATATATATATATATATATATATATCCAAATACTCTCCTTATCTGCATATCATTCGATCGGCATGCCCTAATCCTCAGCCGACACTATCCTCTTTCTCACGTGGTTCCTTCTTCACCCCGAAGCGTGGAATGCACCGTTGGTTGCTCTAATGGGAAGGTTCGAACCCCTGCCACCTCTACTCCTTATCAACGATCGCTCATTCTCTCGTAAGGGGTATTGAGAGAAAGGTAAGAAAACCCTAACCGAACCCTTTCTAGCCGAGCTTCTTCCTTTAGCCGGTTCTCAAAGAAAAATGGTACTTCACTCGATTCTCTTCCATAGTATCACTTTTATAAGAATCAATAATGGTTTAGGATTAAAATCTATCTTTATTTTGTTTATTAGTTGTTCTATGATTGTTTTATGCAACTTTTTATTTTGAACTTTGTTATTACTCAAGAAATCATATTTAAATTTCAAATTTTCAATTTACACAATCAATTTCCAGTTCTAAATTAGAGTTCAATTCCAATTCTAAAAATATAGTTCAACCCTTTTTACAGGACTGCTCATTTCTAGTTCTACAATAGAGTTTAATTCCAATTCTAAAATAGAGTTCAGTCCTTTTTTTACAGGACTGCTCATTTCCAATTCTAATATGATTTCACATATACTAAACTATATTAAACAGTTTATATATATATAATACAGAAGTAAAATTTAGCATTTATAAAAGCAACTTTATGTGGTTTTTCACACATAGTATTTATTTTAGCAATCCTGTATTTACAACTTATCATGCAAAGAATTATTTATTAAAGTCAATATTTTAATATATAAGAAACAAGAAATAATTAAATTTAAAAGTAGCATTTGATTACTTATAAAAGAAGGGCAGCATTTGAATTATGAAAGCATTTGATCCATGTTTGAACTTGAATAACAACACAATATTAAAACACTTGAGATCTCATTGATCTTCCTTTAAGAGATACTTGGCAACATTGATTTTATAGAGATAAGACAATATTTGTTTCTTTTTGACAGTAATTATTCTTGGTATTTGGATCTTAAATGAAACATAGCAGCATAACATCATCTGATTTTAGCATAGAATTAAAGAAATGACCACATTAATTTTCCTATATTAAGGCAACATAAATGGCAGCACTTAACATCAATGTCACACATAATATAAATGGCAGCACATACGAATTTATCTAGAAAGTGATAGCGTTTATTTATTTCAATTTAACTAAAGTAATGGCAGCAGTTTGTTTCATGATAACATTTGGATCTAAGTTCAAGACAATATTTATTTCTTTGTAAGGTAAAGGATAGCAATTGATACACATAACATCTTATGAATTTCTCAACTAAAGTAGTAGCATTTTAAGTTCCTAATGGCATCATTTGTCCTCATAAATTCACAATTAGCAAATGATTTCTTATGGCATGGCAGCAATCAATCCCTTATAAACATATAGTCCTCATTTTAGGTTCATATGGCTTTACTTGCTCAATCTTAAAATTATAGCTTATGATCATTTCAACGACCTTCAGCTAATTTTCATTCAAGTAGCAGCATTTAGAAAGAAATACAGTAAATGTAACCAAAAGGGAAGCGTTATTTTACTGTATAAAGTGTAGAACTATACATTCTTAACATGAAATGAATATCAATCTAAATTCTACAATTATAAAATAAAACTATAAAGATTCAGCATTTCTAAATAATTCCGTTTTTCTTTCTGCTATTGATTTAATGGACAACATTTGATAATATTACATTACTTATAATCTCATTAACTAAAGGTAGTAGTATTTGATCACATGTATAGTGATAGCATATGATTTATAATTACAACAACTTAAACCCTCTATGATAGCATCTCTTGACTTAAGGTAGCATTTAATAATATGATTAATCTTAGTAGCATATGAGTACAAAATAAATGACAGTAGTTTCCTCATTTATCCTCACTTCATTAGAGGTTGCCAACTATAAAATGGCAGTGATTGACATCATTTAACTCTTATGATGGCAACCTGTAATCACTTGGCCATTTTATTTTAGCTAATAATACTTATTTCGTATAGATCAATTATTAACAGCTAGTGGAAACATTACAGCAAGCATAATATATTGGAATGAATGTCAGTAAGTGTCCTTACTTCACTTTAGATGGCAGAAATTGAATGATACATAGCAGCATATAGTGTAAAACAAATGGCAGCAATTTAAACGAATGGCATTAATCGTACAACAGCATTAGAATCTCAATTAATGGCAGCATTGCATCTCATGTCATCATTTGGTTCTTGCAAAGTAAATATCAACATTAAATCTCATATGATTCAAAATAAATGGCAGCTTTTTATCCTATGCCATCCTATTGATCTTTTCTTAGAATAGGAAGCAACATATGATGGTAGCATCTTTATATTATTATTTGAAGGCAGCTTGTATTTGGTCATATATTAAAAATGGCAGCAAAGATAATACCTTGAGATAAATAACGGCATTTAACTATATATTAATTGACAGTATATATTTCTTTTACACTATTGATGCCACATATGAATTCATCTAAAAGAGATAACATTTATTTACTTCAGTTTAACTAAAATAATTGAATCATACTGAAATTAATGACATCAATTGTAAATGACAGTAGTTTGATTTTAATGTAATAAGTGGCAGCATTTGCTCTTAAATGAATAAACTCATTGATCTTATTTAAAATGAAAGACAACATAAGATTCTTCTTATGATAGATAGTAGCATCTAATGCTTAAACTAATTATAACATCTGATTTATCTTTGAAAGAAATTACTGTATATAACATGACGAAATTTAGTCTTATATTATTTTTAAGAATAGCCTTTGATATCACTTTACTCAGAATAATGTTATCTTTATTTCTACTAACAACATCAAGGAATAGAACTGTCTATGCAATAATAGACGAATAAAACTATAAATTCTAAACATGCACTATATTGCTTAAAAGAAGAGTTGATGCACATTAAGATATCAATAAAATTTGAGTTTGACTCATACGATCAGATAGGAAGCTGATCTTGAATGCTTATTGAATATCAATTCTTATCAATTCAGGGTCATAATCAATTGTCCTAAGTTAACAATAGTGGGATCATTGCTTTATCTAAATTAATTAAATGAAATATCCAAGAGACAATTTTACTTTCAGGCACATAGTAATCCAACTCCTGATGAATATATATATCAAGAAGTTGATATATTGTAGTACATGTTGTAATAACAAATTTAGCCAACTAAATATTTAAATGATATAGCAAATAATAATTCTATGAGCTCTTTTAGTACCACGTTGTAAAAATCTACAGCCACCGAAAGTAAAAAAAAAAAATTCAAAATATTAAACTCCACTCTTCTTCCTAAACTATTACTCAAGTATCTTCAATTAAAACTTAATAATGCTTAAAATGAAAATCTTTACCAATATAAAACTTCTTAAAAGTTGATGATAATTTATATAACATAAAAGTTAATGCTGCAGCGTCTATTGGGGCCATGAGTAGCGGCAGAAGGTCTTAATGACTGAATAACCTTATGGAACAATGAAATGCTTAAATATTATCACATAATATGGGGTCTTATACCTGAGCAGAAGTGCTGCATTAATGTTTAATAAGACACAAAAAAAAAAAATAATTTCGTTTTGTTAGGAAGACGTTAGAGACTATCTCATAGTACTTCAGATTTCAATATTTGCCGAATTGAAATTTATAAAATACGTAGTCGTCAGTGATATAAGTATCCAACTATATAAGCCATAAAATGTTAAGCTATAAAATTGCACAGACACTAATTAACTATTTAACCTTCCCAAATAGAGTTTCAAGTTTTGTATAAATTTTAAATTTGAAATTTAAATATGATTTCTTGAGTAATAACAAAGATCAAAATAAAAAGTTGCATAAAACAATCATAGAACAACTAATAAACAAAATAAAGATAGATTTTAATCCTAAACCATTATTGATTCTTATAAAAGCGATACTATGGAAGAGAATCGAGTGAAGTACCGTTTTTCTTTGAGAACCGACTAAAGGAAGAAGCTCAGCTAGAAAGGGCTCAGTTAGGGTTTTCTTACCTTTCTCTCAATACCCCTTACGAGAGAATGAGCGATCGTTTATAAGGAGTAGAGGCGGCAGGGGTTCGAACCTTCCCATTGGAGCAACCAACGGTGCATTCCACGCGTCGGGGTGAAGAAGGAACCGCGTGCGAAAGAAGATAGTGTCGGCTGAGGATTAGGGCATGCCGATCGAATGATATGCAGATAAGGAGAGTATTTGGATATATATATATATATATATATATATATATATATTGATTTATTTGATTAATTTGGAAGTTTTATTTAATTAAAAATTTCATGATAATATATTTTCAAATTAATTTTTGAAAAATTGCTTTTTAGCTAAAATGAGTGTTACGGACTCAAAAATGAAGTCAAAATTTAATTTGGAAGCTATCTTAATTATTTTAATTACTGAATTATGAAAATGTAATAAAATAATCAAGAAATTTTGACTTTCTCCAAAACTCACCAAAATTTCACCCCAAGCTAATTTGGGCGTGAGGAATGCAATGGTGAAGTCTGTTTTTGATTCTGAAGTCAATTTAAATTAGGTATTTTTAGAATTATCTGAAAACCAGGAAATGCTGGAAATCGACAAACGATCTCCAATTCGCACGAAATTTGAGGTGGAGACTTCTAACTCTATTATAAGAGTAATGAAAGAGATTTAGAGTCAATTAGATCCACTAATTGACATGTAACAACTTTTGGGTTGTTACAGACTCCCCCTCTTAAAAATGTGTTGCCCTCAACACCAAATTATTAAACTACACACTTGCAATTACTTAAAAGGAGTTTATTTAAAAATTCAATTGAAAAAAAAAAATTTCTGGAAATTTCTTTCGCATCTCTTCCTCTTTTTCCCAAGTGGCTTCTTTTTCAGAATGATTCTGCCATTGGATTTTTATCATAGGAATATTGCAATTTCTTAATTGCTTAAGATCTCTTCCCAGAATTGCTGTAGGCTTGACAATGAATGTCAGATTGGGTTGTAGCTCTATTGCTGGTATCTGAACATGCTGGTTAGGATCTAACAGGCACTTCCTTAGTGATGATGTATGAAACACATTATGTACAGCCGAGAAGTCATCTGGCAACTCTAACCTGTATGCTGATGTTCCAATTTTCTCAATCACATTAAAGGGTCCTAAGTACCTTGGACTCAGCTTTCCAGTTATACCAAATCTTTGCATACTCTTCATTAGACTCACCTTAAGATAATCTCTATCACCTGTTTTGAATTCCAATTGACGATGACGGGTATCATGATATTTCTTTTGCCTATCCTGAGTTGTCATCATATTTCGCTTAATCAACTGAACTTTCTTAGTAGTTTCTTCAATTAGTTCAGAACCATAAAGTTGTGAGTCCCCTACTTCAGTTCATGCTAGAGGAGTTGAACATCTCCTTCCATAAAAGGCTTCGTAAGGAGCCATTCCTATGCTGGATTGATAACAGTTATTGTAGGCGAACTCAACTAATAATAGGTGATCTTCCCATGATCCACCAAAGTCAATAATACAAAGATGTAGGAGATCTTCCAAGATCTGATTAACACGTTCGGTCTGACCATCAGTCTGAGGATAAAAAGCAGTACTTAATGCTAAATTCGTCCCCATGCCTTGCTGAACAGCAGACCAAAATCTGGAAGTGAATCTACTGTCTCTATCAAAAATTATACAGTTCGGTGTACCATGGAGGCGGATGATCTCTTTAAGATAGAGTTTAGCTAATTTCTCAACTGGATCGGTCTGACAAATAGCTAAAAAATGAGCTGACTTGGTGAGTCTGTCGACAATCACCCAAATAGAGTTAGAACCTGATCTACTCTTAGGAAAACCTATAATGAAGTCCATAGAGATATCAGACCATTTCCATTCAGGAATGTCTAAGGGTTTAAGAAGACCACTAGGCTTCTGGTGTTCGGCCTTAACTAATAAACAGGGATGGCACTTGGAAATGTAAATAGCTATATCCCGTTTCATGCCGGACACCAAAACAATTGCTTGAGATATTGATACATTTTACTACTACCAGGGTGCACAGTATAACCAGAGTTATGAGCTTCAGATAATACTTGCAACTGTAAGCTTTTAGAAACCCATAACCTAGATTTTTGGAAAATCACACCTTCAGCATCGAGGCATAGTTCAGATCTCTTACCATTTTTAATATCTGTAATTAATTGAGAATAAGAAGGATCTTCTTTCTGGGCTTCAATTATTCTTGATTGTAGAGGTGACTCGGATTGAATAGCACATAATAAATTGCATAGATCAGCAGATTTGATTGGCTCTATATTCAATTGCTCGAAATCCCTGATCAAAGCATTATTGCTACAGAATGAAGACAAAACTACCTTACGACTTAGAGCAACAGCTACTAGATTGGCTCTACCTAGATGATAGATTATATCTAAGTCGTAATCACTGATCAGCTCCAACCATCTACGCTGACAGCAGTTAAGTTCTTTTTGAGTGAAAATATACTTCAAACTCTGATGATCGGTGAACATTTCACACTTAACCCCATACAGGTAGTGTCTCCAAATTTTAAGAGCGAATACTACACCTGCAAGTTCTAAATCATGTATAGGATAATTCCTCTCATTTGGTTTTAATTGCCTCGAAGTGTAAGCTATGACATGTCTATCTTGCATTAAGACACAACCCAGCCCTATTTTAGAGGCATTAGTATATACTTGAAACTCCTTGCCATCTTGAGGTAATGTTAGGACTGGTGTAGAAGTTAACAATTGCTTTAACTTCTGAAATGCTTCTTCACAAGCAGGATTCCATATGAAAGGAATTCCTTTACGGGTCAACTGAGTTAATGAAGATGCTATTAGGGAAAATCCAGGGACAAATCTTCTATAATATCCAGCAAGTTCTAGAAAACTCCGGATCTCAGTTACAGATTTAGGTTGAACCCATTCTTGTATAGCTTGGATCTTCTTTTGATCAACTTTAATGCCTTCAGCATCTATTATATGGCCTAAGAATACCACTGAATTGAGCCAAAATTCACACTTTGAAAATTTAACATATAATTTATATTCTCTTAAAAGAACAAGGACAGTATGAAGATGTTCTTTATGCTCAGCGACTGACTTGGAATAAATCAGGATGTCATCAATGAAGACTATTATAAATTGATTGAGGTAAGGTTTCAGAATGCGCTGCATTAGGTCCATGAAAATAGAAGGGACATTAGTCAGTCCAATAGACATGACAAGAAATTCATAGTGCCCATAATGGGTCTTAAATGTAGTCTTAGGAATATCTTTATCCTCAACTCGAATCTGGTAATATCCTGTTCTCAAGTGAATTTTAGAAAAGACCTTTGCTCCAGCTAATTGATCAAACAAGTCATCAATCCTTAGAAGAGGATACTTGTTTTTAACTGTCACCTTATTGAGTTCATGATAATCTATACATAATCGCATGGATCCATCCATTTTCTTAACAAAAAGAATAGGGGCTCCCCAAGGTGACATGCTAGGGCGTATAAAGCCTTTTTCTAACAGTTCATCCAACTGTTCACGAAGTTCTTAAAGTTCCTTTGGTGCCATCCTATATGGAGCTTTAGATTTAGGTTGAGTTCCTGGAAGTAGCTCTATAGAGAACTCTACCTCTCTTGTTGAAGGTAGTCCGGGCAATTCATCTGGAAATACATCTAGAAATTCTTGTATAATGGGCGTTTCTTTTAAATCACTTTCTTCTTTCTCTTCACCCATTAAAGTTACTAATATAGCACAACAACCTTTATTAATTAGGCGCTTAGCTTCATGTGCATTTATCAATAATGCCATTAGGCCAAGTTTGCCTATGAAGACTTCTAGTTTCTTTTCTATTTGAATGGAAACTTTCTTTTTATTGCAATCTATTATTGCATTGAATTTTTCCAGCCAATCAATCCCTAATATTATGTCAAAATTATTAATTGGCATAATAATGAGTTTGAAGGGAAATAATTGATTGCTAATCGGGATTTCAATTAAACAGAAGCTTTTTGCTAGCATTTCAGCACCTGATGACATTTGCACTCGTAATGTATTATTTAATTTGAGTCACTGAATATTCAAGGAAGAAATACAATTTTTTGATATAAAAGAGTGACTAGCACCCGTATCAAAGAGCGTAATACACAATTAATTCTTAATTATTAACGTTCCTACAATAGGAAAGAAGGGAAAAGTTTTAAATTCTGCTTATAAAATGTAAGTAGTCTTTGAAGATAATTGCATTGAAATTGAGAAGTAACATTTAGAAGATTTAAAATGAACCAGTCACCACATTGCTTTCTTCTTTTGTAAAGGAGGCAGAAAGAGGGTAGACTTTTGGCACTGATGGAGATTGCACAATAGCCTTGCCCTTATTGGTATGACTACTCTGTCCTTGCCTCTGAGTATGCGAAGATGAACCTTTCTGATTTTTATTGGAAGGAGGAGGCATAATGTCCTGATGGGGTGCCATAGCATTGAAGGGAATAAGGTTCTAGACTATTGGCTGATGGTTGATCTTTACTTTGTCAATCGTCCAATTAGCATAATAACTTTGATGTTTGTGGTTAGTCCTTCCACAAATGTAATATCTATTCCCAGTATGGTAACATTTATCATATGAGTGTGGCTTGTTACATTTATTCAATTGGCTTCCTTTTTGCTCTTTATTTGCAGTTAATTGAAAAACCTTTGGGCCTTGAAAACGATTCCTTTTAAAAGTCCTCTGTTTAGAGGGCGAGGGATGAGGTCGTTTATGTGATTCAAATTGAGCCTAGTGATGCTCAATCATCTTAGCCCCCTCTAATAGCTTTGGAAAATCTTCATGATGTAAGGACATTAAGTGGCTTTTAATAGGGTTATTAAGACCCTTCAAAAATCTGCTGCACCTAACTGTTTCAGTACGGACAATATCTGGTGCAAAATGAGAGTATATTCTGAATTCCATTTCATAATCATGCACTGAACGATTACCCTGCCTTAATTGCATGAAATCATCCTCAATTATTATCTGAGCAGATCGAGGGATAAATTCAGCTTGAAAGACCTATTCAAACTCTTCTCAAGGAATATCTTCCATATCTATATTTGGATATCGGGCCTTTAGCTCGCTGTCCCACCAAAATTCTGCCTCAGCTTTGAATAAATGGGAGGCCAGACGAATACATTCACTTTTAGGGCACTTTATACTTGATAATAGCTTTTCTATTTCTTGAAACCAATTGGCTGCTTCTATAGGAGAAGCAGAACCATTAAAATGTGAAGGGTTTAGCCTAAGAAAGGCCATTAAAAAGGGGTCCACTATAGGACCCGAAGACTGTGGAGCTGAAATTATCATTGCTTTAGAATTTGGGGCAGAAGTTTCTGGTATCATTGGAACAGAGGGAAGTGGGAGTTGAGAAGTTTGAGGTTGAATTGAAGATGAAAAAGGTGAAGCTGAAGATGGGTGAGACGCATTGCTAGTAGCAGACATCCTTTCTGCTGCTCTCGTCTGAGCTTCAATCATAACTTTGAACATCCCCATAATTTGTCTCATCTCTTCTTGAAGAGATGGGTTACTGGATTCAGCATTCTTTGAGGAAGAAGGTTCTGCGTGATCTGGATTCATTCTTTTAAGTAAAGAAAGAACGAAAAATTAGAGCATGCAGAAAAGAAATATTCTTTATTAAAATTTAAAATTGCGATACAATAAGAAAGTAGATAGTCGAAAAAGAACAACTATAAACTGCTTTGATAATTTCTTTAAAAGAAAACTAATCATTTATTTACAGAATTTTTTATAAAACATAAATTCATAGTCAGAATAAAGGGGTGCACGACAAAGACGTCTACTGGTTCAAATAAGTTTGTCATGGGCATAATCCCATCAGCCTTGTGCATAATTATTGAAGAGTTCATCTAACATCTAGAGGCGTATATGGTCAGGGCATTCTATGGCTATAAAAGTATTAGAGACCCTTGAAAGCCACTCCCTTGCTAATTGAGGGATGTAATCTCCCCTGAACACACATCCTTTTAACATTTTGTCAAGTACTTCACCTCCATCATTAGATACTTCTAAGTAGAGACATCCATATATCGAGCTGAAGTTGTATTTATTATCCCAATACTGATAAAATGCTCTAGTGTAGCGTCTTAACTCTGACTCAGAATTCTCCATCTGAGAGTCAGTCAAATTAAAGAGAATTAAAAATTGATTGGAAATAAAAAATCTTATAAGTCATAAATGACTTTGATTTTAAGTGCATTTACTTTCATAAGGTGACACTTTTAAGTACTTTTACTTTTCTGCGTTGTTGATGACTTAGATGAGTAGATATCTCTCTTTTTAACTTAACATTCTCAACCTTGGCTCTGATACCAACTGTAATGACCCCAATAATTGGATAGAAGATTAATCCAGATATTGGGGTGTTACCTTAGCACCCGACACTTGATTAGAAGAAAACAAATCAAATGCCGATGCTAAGTGGCCAAATCTCTTTATGAGCATTTGTTAAGTTAATGAAAAAGGAAGATATAAATAAATGCAGTAATACAAGCATTTACAAAATAAGCAATTCACTCATTCATCCCAAGCAGTTTTATATACATAGAAGATACAACATAGATTAATAACTAAAATAAAAATAACTTAAGTAATCTAATTATTACAAGGCTTTTTAATATACATGGCAAATACAAGTGAATTATATATATATATATATATATATATATATATATATATATATATATATATATATGACTAAGCGGAAGCAGATTTCCATAAAGGTTCTTCAAGTACTGAGACCTGCATCACCTGAATAAAAGGGCTCTTGCTCTATCATATTTTGGTATTTAAATATGATAGGGCAAAGCCAAGAAAAAAAAAAAGGGTAGTTAGACTAAATAGTCTAAGCACAATTTAAAGTTGGCTATGTTTTCAGATTAACAAGATATCACAATTATGATTTACAATTTAAGTATGCAGTGGTGCAGTAAAAGCTATATAGTATGGGAAAGTAATGAGCACATTTGTAAGGAAGGTAGTATGAAAATCATTGAGTAAAAATACTTACTTTTTTATATAATGTTCTAGCCTTCTACTAAAAATTTATAAAGGAGAGCATTTTAAAGGCTAGAAATTAATATGCATAAGAAATGTAAGCAATTATATGATCAAATGAAAAGTATGCTAAGTAAGCAATTGACATACAGTGAAGCATAAATTGAAGTTAAGCAACATACACTGTATTCAAATTAACTAAAGTAAGAATACACAATACTGAAAATAGAGAGTGTAAGGCTAAAAGAAATGAGGAAATATCTTAGATTATCAATCTAAGATAATCATAGTCTAGGACTATGATACAAAAGCATAACTAAACAGTTATGAAGAGATTTTTTAATTTATAAGAAAATCTCTTATATTTTAAGTTAAAGTTACATTTAGAAATACCTCATTCTATAGGAGTACACAACAGAATGGGCAAGGAGTTAAGCACGTCTGCTTAACTAGATACAGTGGGGAATTTGAACATTCACATTTACCCTCTCTAAAATGTGAAGTTCTAATGTAAATATTTTCATTTGTACTCTAATTGCCTTAAGGCATTTCCCCTTTAAAGTTTTAAGAAAATCTTTATTTATGCACAAAAGTCTTGAATATATATGTTCAAGATAGGAGGCTCAAAGCTATGCAAGCATTCAATGGATTACAAAAATAGTAAAGTATGTGATATCTTTTTGTTATCTAAATTTTTAATAATCTACTTTATAATTAGAGTTAATTAGACTCCAAATTGACTTATAAATATTTAATCTTAAGTCAATTTCAAATAAAGTAGAAGGGATTGTAAATGAAATTAGAAAGATAATACAATTTAATAAAATAAAAGGAGAACTTATCCAAAGCAAAAAAAAGAAGAATAAAAGAAGCCATTAATTTCAATTAAAATTAAAAATGAACCATTGAAATTTCATCATATTCACATAGGAAGTATCAAAAATGAATTTCTACCAATTTATATCCAAATGGTACATAGGTTGGTATTTAAATGTTCCACATGTAATTAGGATTAAAATAATAGTAAGCAAGACTTATTTGGATGACAATTGACCTAATTAAGGCTTAATCACCTTTAATGATCATCAATAAGGTGATTAGCAAAAATAGTTATAAAAATAAAAAATTAACCTCATATTAATATTCTTGGTATTTTTCTGATCTTTTTAAAATATAATTTTAATATATTTGAACTTGTATTTTTAAAGTTATGTTGTTTTTATTAATTTAGGGTTTAATTTATTTTAATCGATTAAACCCTATTTTAATCCTATACACATGCAACTATTCAATTCCTCAGCTGTGATGCATGAGCATGGTATTATCAAAGGTGGGGCCCACACCTTTGATCGTGCGGGTCCATGCGCGGTACGCAGATCTGATCCGGCTCGGCCTGTTGATACAATCCTTCTTCGTCAAAATGATGGGGACCGAGAGCTAGGGCTAAGCCTAACTCGACATATCGAGCTCTTTTAAACACATGCCACATAACAAATGCGAGCTCTTGATCAGATCTTCTCAATGAGCCCTGGATCTCTATATGCGAATGCTTTTAACACCCAAACCTATAATGCCCTAGAAATCTAGGAATTACCGAATGTTTTTATGGAACTTACTATTAAGTACTATAGATTAAACTGGTAATTGAACAAAATTAGGGTTTGACCGAATTCAATCTTGATTCGATGCTAAACATATGGCTATGAAATTGGGTTTGATACAAAATTAAGAGTAAATGTAGGTGATTGGAGGAGTAGCTTACGATTTGATGAGAAAAAGGGTGTCGTACGATAAGGATGCTGTTGGTTATGTAATAATCATAGGTTGTTGCTTTGCCTAATTATCATTCCTTTAAGCTCATTTAGTCATTAGAACAAAACCCCAAAGATTTGGAGTGATTCAAAGCACAATCAAATATTTGTATTATTTTAATAATATTAAATTAATTAGAAAATTAAGATATTTAATTTTACCTCGAAATCAAAATTCAACTTCTCCATTGCTCTCGTCACCCCAAATTAGCCACGTGTGATATTTTGAAAGTACTTGGAAGTTATCAAATTTTTGCGAGTATTTTAATATATTTAAATACTCTGAAAAGTAGAATAATTAAATAATTATCGAAATCAAAATTCGATTTCATCGTTGGGTTTCTCACCAAAATTAGCTAGGGGTTAATTTTTGAGATATTTCGGGGCTCGTCTATGAATCTTATTTTAGTTAATTAAAATGCATTAATTTAAAATGTTAGAAAAATACTAATTAAGTAAATTAGTTTATTTTTCCATTATGCCTTCTCCTCCTTTCTCTGCACCTTCTTCCCCACTTCCTGCATAAGAAAGCTTTCTCTCCATGCTGTTGATGGGAAAGGGCCTACTGCTCCATGAATGTTGCTCTGCCATTCTTCTCCCAGCCCACACGTTCTCATCCTCTTTAAAAATAGCTTCCTTAGCTCTCATCCCTCCATTTTGTTAATAACTGAAGCTTCTTCCTCCCAATCCTCAGTCCTTTTCCCTCCTTTGCTGATAGCAGAAGAAGAAGGAACTCCATCCTCTCTAGCTCTTCAAGAAAGCTTAGCTGGGACCTCTCTTTTGCAACTAGGTACCTTCTTGTACTTCTTCCTTGAACCTCTTCTTTTACTAATTTGGTACTTTTATTCTCAATGTTTCTCAAATGCTCTATGTTTATCCATTATGTATTGTAAGGATTGATTGTCGAGTCTTAATCAAACTTGAATGAGTCTGATCGAAGTTTGATCTGTTCATTAGAAAACTCTATCAAACAATAAAAAAAAAATCTCTACATAAGTAGCTAATGTGCCATTGTTTGTGGCATTATGGTACTCATTTTGTGATGATTTTAGTACCTATGGAAAAGTATCGGAAAGACCTTTCCATCGGTATATGGCACAACACGTGAGGTGTCCTAAATCAAAAGTATTTGAGTGAAAAAGGGACACATTTTGTTTTTTGCACAGGAAAAATCACTGTCGAGCACTACAGCGCACCGTAGCGCTTGGCTCTCAGCTAGGGAGTGCTATAGTGCGCTGCAGCGCACCTCGACGCTCGCATCTCAAGAATTATAGCGCCGTAGCTCTCATGTCTCGAAAATTCTTAGCGTTGTAGCGACTGTAAGCACTGCACATGCCGTAGCTTGTAAGCGCTGCACGCACTACAGTGCTCGCATCTCCAAAATTCTGGTGCCATAGCACGCTACAGCGCCTGAAAAAGCTGCGCGCACCGTAGCGCCCGAGTCTCAGTTTGACTAGCGCCAGAGTGCGCTGTAGCGCTCGGCTCTTGTCCAGGGGGTGCTATAGCACACCATAGTGCCCAGGTCTCAGGTTGATTGGCACCACAGTGCGCCGTAGCACCTGGCTCTCGGCCAGGGGGTGCTACTGCGCACCGCAGCGCTCCATAGCGTGTCATAGCACACAAAACTACCCGATTTTGCTTAAATTTGATATTTTTTGCATTTTAATGATTCTAGAGCCCTAAAAATGCAAAAATATGCCAAAACTAAAATTGGTTATAATGGAATCAAACATTGTGTGAATATATACATAATTTTTAATATAAAATCTACTTTTTATCTTATATGGAATGCTCTAAATCTCCTAAAGTTCTGCTTTAATGTTTTGTGCCAAATTGTACTCAGTGTAATGCTTGGCCTTAATACTTTCTATTTTACTTAATTAAATATTTATATGTTTCAATAATAGTAGTATGCATGTTAGAGAACTTAAACCCTAATTTGATCACTTTACATAATTGATTTGATAATTATCATTCTTAAGCCCTTAGGAATCTTAAGAACTGATTAAGTTAATTAATGTAACCTTAAATTGGAATTGAACATCAATAATACATTATAATTCATAGATTTTGTCATTATCAATAAACCAAACCATTGGCCTTGATTTGGTCAAGTTAGGAGTAAAGCCATAACTTGTTTAGACTAAGGTTTAAGCTGTAATCACCGTAAGTAAAACACTTAATTTGAACAATTAAAGGACTTGCATGATTTTAATAATATATGTTGATTTAATATTGATCTTAAACCATTAAATTAGAAGTATTAAGATCTATAATGAATTCATGTGATTAATCATTTGAATCTATATTTTTGAATCTTTGATTTTCTCCTAAGTAAGACTCTTAGCATAAGATAAATCATAAAATGGCAATGATTTGCAAAATGATCAATTTTTAAAAAATTACATGGTTTTATCCTATAATTGTAGTATAGGTTATGATCAGATGGGATTACCCATCTGATTTGTGTAATTCAGTCTAATAAAATAAAAGTTGAAAACTTAATATAAATCTTAGACCTTAGATTATAATTTGTACATTTTAGTGCTAGACCTTTAAGGTTGTGATCTAGTAATAATAATTTAATAATTGTTATGTCTTATCAATTGATGAGTTATTGAGATAGGAAGAACTTATTGTCAAATCTTGAGGTAGGAGCTTAGATGCACCTTCTTAGCCTTAGATACTTGATCATAGATCTTTGTAATAGGATAGCCTAATGATTTAGATTGAGGTTATTTCCTTATGGTATTATCCTAAATTGGGTGAATTTTAAGTCGCATCCTTGTAACCTTTGTGTAGGATTCACCATAATGGAGAATGGATTCATTAGTTTGATATTTCTTGATTATTAAATAGAATTGTTAAATTCAGTAGAACTATTAGTTGGAGGTGATAATGTATATCCATAGAATTGAATTATTTCAATAGAAAATAGAGTTGGTTGATTAACCCTGAATAGAACTGTAGAGTCTCAGTCTTATCTTAGGTAATTAGATAAGTACATTTTAGTTTAGGATAAACATCCCAAGTTCAAGAGTGTTACAAGGGATTAAATACTTAGTTTGAGAGGATAAACTGAGACTAGGTCATGTCCCTTATCATCATGTATTTCAATAAGTATTATTAAACAAACTAAGTATTTTAAGTTACCTTTCTTAGGACACTATAAGTATGCTTGTAAATAGGGTATTTAACAGCTTAGTTTGAGAGAATAAATTGTGATCAGATCATACCCCTTATCGTCATGCATTTCGATAAGTGTAGCTAAACAACTAAGTGTTAAAGTCACTTTTCCCAAAAATATACAAACTATGTATATATGACCTTTTCAGTTGATGAGTTTAAGTTCAATCTCAGCTAATTCCATACAGTGGATTAGACTTAGGAGTTAGAATTCATTTAGATGAATTCTGCACAATGGAGATAAATGGAATCATCACTTGCTATTGAATTGATTTCTAGATTTTTGAGGATTGAAAGCATATAGTCATAAAAGCTTTAGCATATCATAAAGTGTATTAAATCATGTCAGCATTAGCAAAGCGAATGAGCTCACCTAAGGACTTGTTAGCAGAGTGAATGAGCTCACATAATGTAACAACCATATGTTGTTACTTAGCTTAATTTAAATATAATTGCAGCCTAATTATTATTCTATTAAGTTCATTAAGTCATTAGAACTAATCCCCGAAGATTTGGAGTGATTTAGATCTCAATTTAATATTTAGATTATTTTAATAATATTTAATTAATTAAAAATATGAGATATTTCAATTTGCCTCAAAATTAAAATTTGACTTTGCCATTGTACTCGTCAACCCCAAATTAGCTAGGGGCGATGTTTTGGACGTGTTTGGAAGTTGTCGGATTTTTGCGAATATTTTAATGTAATTAAATACCCCAAAAAATAGGAAAAATAAATACTTGTCAGAATCAAAATCTAACTTCACTGTTGAGTTCCTCACCCCCAAATTAGCTATGGGTTAATTTTATGGATTTTTTGGAGGTAATATGTCAATCCGATTTTAATTGATTAAATGCATTGATAAAAATAATATTAATTAATTAAAATAATCTTAAATTCCTTATTTTCTCCATTTCTTCTGCACCTGGGACCCGCCAACCTTCCCCTCTCCATTTCCTGCGACACCTTCTTCTCGCCTTCGCACACAAAGGAGCCCTTGCCTCCCTTTACTCTCCACTTCTGCCGAGTATTCTCCCCATGCTTGTGATGGGATGAGTCAAGCTCATCCCATCCAAAAGACATGCTCTTCTCCTCCTTTAAAATAGAGCCTTAGCCCTCCTTCCTTTATTTGCTGTCAAGTATAAGTCTTCTCCCCTTTCTTTCACTTGCTGTGCTCAAGCTGCTGAAGTGAAGCTCTCAAGCTCTCAAGCTCTCAAGCCCTAAGGATCCTTAGAGAAATTTGCCATTTGCAAGCCAATATACCTTCCTTTTTCTCCATTGATTGACTAAATGGCTACTTCATTTTGTTCCAATGCTTACATCACATCTTTAAGAATTTATGGTTACGTTATGAAATCCATTAGAGCTCATTAAGGTAGTAAGTTTCAGGGTAAATGAACAGCTCTGTTTTTCCTTTTTTCTGTATACCTGGACCATTACCCTCCTTGTTTGCATTGCTAAAATAATCATTTCATGTCAATTTTGGTATCACTGGAAAGTTCTTAGAAATATCTTTTCATCAGTATGTGGCACTGCCCATGAGGTGCCCTAAATCGAGAGTATTTAAGTGCAAAAGGGGACCATTTCATTTTTTGCATAGGCAAAATCACCGTCGGGCACTATAGCATGCCGTAGCGCCCGTGTTTCGAGTGAAATCTGTCATAGTGTGCCATAACGTGTCGTAGTGCACGGCTCTAGGCCAGAAAGTGCTACACCTCGCCGTAGCGCTCGCATTTCGAGTAAAATAAGCTACAGCGAACCGTAGCGATCAATTCCTCAAATGAAATTTGATGTAGTGCACCGCAACGCCAAAATCTGTTGCAGCATGCGATAGTGCCAAAATTCATCACAGCGCACTGTAGCGCCTGACTTTTGCCAAGAAAGCGCTACTGCGGGCCGTAGTGCTATGAACTATCCAGAATTACCAAGAACTATCCAGAATGGCCTAAACTTCATTTTTTTAAATTTTAATAACTCTAGGACCCTATTGGGGCCAAAATATACCAAAATTGAACCTGGATTTAGTAAAATCAAGTATTATATAAAATTTGAGGTAATTTTTGAATATAGAAAAGTTAGGTTTTTGATTTATTTATAAACCCTAAATTTACATAATAGAACCATAATATTAAAATGATCATAACTTAATCATTAGACATCAGAATTTAGTATTCTTGGACTATATGAAATCTTTAGACAGTAGCCAACAGTAAACTAAACAAATTTTTTAGACTTTATTAGGTAAAATAACCATAATACCATTATAGGTTAAAATCCTTAATTTGAACCCATAAGACTTAAAACTTGTCCAAATTTGAAGTACTTACTGTCTATCTTTATGTTAGACAATAAAAAATCATTTTGCATCAAGAAAATCTAATTTGGAGTCCTTAATCAAAAAGTAACATTTTAGACTCTTAAGTAGGGGCAAAATAGTCATTTTGGCCAAAATTTAGATTAAGTACCCTTAACCTCTAAAATATCATTTAAATCATTAAAACTAGTAATAAAATTTATTTGGAATGAATTTAGAATCCTTAACTCCATAATTAAGTAATTTGGTAAAATTCTCATTTCAATACTTGAAAATCATAAGTAAAATTAATGCTTTTTAATATAGTCCTAATCACACACCTCTTTGAGTAAATTAGGACAGCACTTAAAGATAAATTGTAATAACTATTATCAGCTCCTAAAATTCCCTAAATCATTTATTAGGAGCTTCTTAGGATCACACTTTGCCTTAACCCCTTTTTCCTTAAGATTAGGAATATATTCTATATTAGATTTTATTCATTGAGTAAATAGGTTATTCAATAAATAAAACCTTAGTTTTATTAATTTCTAAATTTCATACTTTAATTATGATTATTTTATCTTTTAATTTTAAATTAAAACTAGGAGATTCATCCTATTAAGCCTTGATTTTACTGAATAGGATTTGTCTTAATCATTAGTTCATAATTTAGATTTAAACCATAGTCTTTAAGCATTACCTTTGGATTAAGAGATTAAACCCCAATTCTTAGAGTTTAATTCCTAATCCTTAGTTTTAGTAGATCATGATCAGATCTTAGCTTAGAGTATCTAATTTTATCAAATAGGACGTGTTGATTACTTATTTAACTTGTAATAGATATTGATTGAGCTAAATTACAACCTTATCAGTTCTAATTGCTTTTAACTCATAAGGATGTGCTTTTAAGTTATACTTGATAGTAAGAATTGGAGATCTTGAACTTAAATAACATAGAGTAGTTAGAACATATTAAGTAGATAACAACTGATATCACCACGTGTAGTAGAGTTCCTTGCTTACTATTGAATTATTATTGTTTTTGCATTCCTTATACTTTGTGCCTTTACATTGAACATGTCATATAAGAATATTGATGCATGGAATAAAAACTAAGAATAATTAGGATAATATTTATATAGGGTTCAGTTACTTGTTGATCATGCACATTTTACCCTACTGGACAGGGGTAAGGAGAAATAATGATTACTTAGCATTACTCATTGAGAAGTGTTATTTTAAGTTGGAACCTGAACAATTTTATAGACATGCTTGACTCCTCAGCTACTTCTGGATATATTCACAAAAGTAAAGTAAATAATTAAAATATTATTTCATTTGTACTTACTGCATCCTCAGTTCAATTATGCTTCGTTATTTCGCCTTAGCCTCTTATGATGCTAAGAAACTTAATGACTTAGCCTCAGATGACGCTAATAATATATATTTTTCAGTACAGCAGAATAATTTAGTTCTCTTCGGATATGACAATCATGACATACTCATTTACTGTTTTACTATTAACTTTTTTACTGTAGTTAGCCTTTACTTTACCTGCTTACTTGTATACTTACAGGATGCTAGATTTCCTTTAATACTTACTTATACATATCATAAATAGATTGCTTACTTTTAAACTTGCATAATTCGTATGATCATCAGCATATTTATGATAAGAATTTTCTTTCAATACTTTTCTTACTTTATATATATATATATATATATATATATATATATATATATATATATATATATATATATGTCTAACCTTATCGCAGCTTAGTATTGAGGTATGTTCTTTTGCCTCATATGTTGCTCAGTTATTAATGCTATATTTATAATTATCCATATCCCTTTGTATACTTGTTGCACCCTTATGCTTTGCTTATTTTATAGTATAAGTAAAATGGTGATATTATAAACTCATGAACTTAAACAGCCTAAAATATACTTAAATAATATGTTTAACTAATTATTCTTTTCTTTGGCTGTGGCCATGTCATTATGAAACCGACAATGGCAGGTTTTGAGAAATTTGAGGATCTTATGCTTGAAGAGGAGCCATTCCTGGAGGAGCATCAGGTTGTGGCATAAAATAAGTAAAATACCTGTGATTTTATTTTGCTTGTGAGGATGAGTAATTTATTTCATTTTAAACTTATCTTAAAATTGATGTAATAATTCAAGTACCCATGTATATTCATTTATTGTACTATTTATTACGAGTTGTATGTTTATTCCCAATCTATATTATGGTAGTTTTGGATGTAGCATTTTAGTTTTTATTGCTTCAGCACTCTGATGAATGTATATACTTAGTGAATAATTTCACAACATTATTCAGGGCACACGCTTTCCTTATTAGTAGATTGAGGAATTATACTTAATCTAATAATAAGTGAGGGATTTGCCAAAGAAGCACATCACTCCTTAGCCTTGATTGTTGGTGGTTAAGGGGCGGGGCACAACATTTAAGGACTCTGTTAGCGGAGCGAATGAGCTCACTTAGGATTTGTGGAGTGTCATGTGACACTAAGTTAACATATTAGTGGCATATAGTTCTGTGGCATATTCAGGTGCATAATTATGAATTCAGTAGCATACATCACTGTTTTAAATTATCATTTACTCAGTTTCAGTTTACGTACTATTTTCCCTACATCAGTATTCAGTTTGCAATTTCAGCTTACTTACTGCTTCCTCTATATTTCGATATTCAGTTTGCAGTTTCATTTTACTTTACTTTCAGATTGGCACTAATTTGAGCTTTTAGCTATTTTACTATCTTTCTTAAACTATTTAAATGCTAAATAGTAGATAACTATAACTATTAGAGTAGTTTTTGATGCGTTAGACTTATTATTAACACATGGTACTTTTGGAATCCCACAATTTGTTAGATCTAGAGCAGCATGTGAAGCCAGATTAGGAGCTTTCACAAGAGATCCCGGAGGAGTTTGTGGAGCATTAGAGGACTCCTCATCAGCTTTTATTTTATGCAGTAGTTACTTTCAATTTAGTATTTAGACTATTTTTTGTATTTTCATTAAATAAACAATTATAATAATTTTGGATGTATTTTTTTTCTTTTTTGATATGAATGCTTTACTTAGATTTTGTGATAAATATTTCTGGATGTATGCTTTAGCTTCCGCACTCTATATTTACTACTACTTATACTTAGCATTGTAATGTGATCAGGATATACTTAAAATGCTAGTATTTGTGTAACTTGGATATTACCTTTGTTCATAATTCAATATACACGGTACCCTATCAAATACTTAAGATAAGGATATTATACTTATCTTAAGGATTAGTACTCAACCCTCTTCTCTTTGAGGTTGAGTTTCAGCAGTTTTTGTACTCAGTTGGTGTATTCAGAGAGGTTCAGTTTTCCTTCCCGAGTAGTGCACCGTTCTACTGCCAATTGTTAACTCATTTGCATGCGGCGACGGGATGGGGCGTTACATGTTCTTTGGCTCAATTTAGGTTTCCAAATTTGTGCATGAGTGATTTTGATTGCATATAAACATGAAGAGGGAACCACATAGGCTTAAATCGGGAGTCCAATGATGATCTGATCCATCTGCGGTCTTCCATTGGTGCGGACTGCGGTGCAAGCCATGCATTACTCACGCAGAGATTAGCGGGGAAGATGGTCTTTAGGTCATTGGATCAGGTTAAGAAATACTATTGAACAATACTAATCAACATTGTAACGACCCCAATATTGAGTAGGAATTAAACCCAACATTGGCGCATCACCTTACATCTTATATATAATTAGAGGAAAGCTGAGAAAATGCTAGATGCTAAGTTTGGCCAAGGATCATGAAGAGGGTCTTAAGTTAAGCTGAAAAAATAGAATAAGAAAATGCATATGATCAATGTAGTTACAGTTACATGTATGAAAATAATGTTTGAAGTATGGGCAAGGGCAAGTAATCATATAACAAAAGAAGTAATTACACTTACTTGAAAGTGAAAGAAATGAGATATGTGAATGAAGGTACTTGCAATTTACATGTAGTTGCAATTAGAATCAATAATAAGAATTTATCATGATTGCAATTACAAATGTGCAAGTAACAGTAAAAGTGAACATTCACATATAACAATATGAGTTTACAATTATGAAATGCACATACAATTATGCTATAAGTAAGGATATATGCAATTGATTATATATTAAAATGAAGTTTATAAGAATGAAATATTTATGCAATTTATCCATCCATTTATCCAAACCAAGCAATTAGGTAAAAGATCTATGTTAAGTTATTACATGCCATTAATTAAAGGATGAGTAAGTAAAACTCTCTCTCACTTAAAATAAAAGTAAGTAAATAACATTTAGGCAGAAGAAAATATGATAACTTTAAGCACTTGGTCCAGTTCCACTTGTATCCAAATGCACTTGATCTATCATATTTTGGCATTTAAATATGATAGGGCAAAACCAATAAAAATAAAATGGTAGTTAGACTAAATAGTCTAAGCACATTTTAAGATTGGTTAAGTATTTTATAAGTTTGATTGGATATCACAAACTATTTTACAATATGAAAGTAAGCAGCTAAGAAAATGAAAGCATTTAAATAGGGAAAAGAAAATAAGGAAAATAGTAAGAAAGATAATTGAAAAGAAAAGTGAGTAAGAATACTCACAAGTTTAGACATTCTAGCCTACAAATAAGTAAGGGTAAATGCATTCTAGATACGTTAAAAAAGTACTAAAGTGCATATGAAAGTAAATAAAATGAAATATATATATGTTCAATGAACTTATTCTAAGTAAAGAAAAAAAGATAGTGAAACATTTAATTTAAAATTAAAGCAACATTCACTGTAATCTAAAATGAACTGTAAACAAGTAAAGTACCGTACTAAAAATATGGAAAGTGCAAAGCATAGTAAATAAACAAAAATTTTAGACTATAAGTCTAAGAGGTACATAGCCTAGGACTATGAAAAGTGAATATAGCTTGAAAGCTATGATGAAATCTCACAATCTATAAAATTATAAAAGAACTCATATTTTATTAAATTGAAGTTATTTTATGAAGATATTCATTCTGTGGGCAAATACAAAATGAAGTAAGGAGTTAAGCACGTCTGCCTAACAAGTAAAGGAAAGCGTGGTTTCAAAGATAATAAACACTCACATTCAACCTCTGAGAATTTAAGGTCTCCTTATTTCTCATATTTAGTCTGCCCTTGGCTATTATACAATATTAAACCCCTAAAGTTTTATTGTGAAAGTTTTATTTATGCATAATATCTTTTACGTATGTTCAAGGAATATGCTCAAAGCTAAGCAGGTATTCAAGAAAATTCAAATAATTACAAACTATGTGATATCCAAAGTTATCTAATTTTAAAATAATCTACTTAATGATTAGAGCTAATTGAGTTCCTAATTGACTTAGAGATAATGATCTCAAGTAAATTGTAAATAGTAGTATAAGTAGTTGGAGTTTTGGAAAATAGTAGTTTAATTTAATTTTTGGAACGACAAAATAATTTATAAGTATAATAATACTACAAGAAACTATTCCCATACTTATCCTAAACCAGTTGAATGAAATATGTTACTAAAATTAGTGCTTAGAAAACTAGTTAGGAAAAGGTAAGGTTAATGAATTAATATACTTGAAGAAAATAGAAATTAAGATTCTACAAACTAAACTCATGAAACTAGGCTGTATTGGAAGGATTCATCCAAAATCAATCACTAGTCTAGCTTCTATCAAGTAATAAGAAAAGTCTAAGAGTATAGGAGAGGAAGGATTGTAAGCTATAAGCTCTATATTTTTTAGAAATTGAAGGTTAAATGGAATCTATATGATTTCTTAACTATAATAATGAATTATGGACTCCTAATTCAAATCCCTAAAGAACTCAAGTGAAGATTTAAGAACTAAAGGTAAAATGAGCTAGGATCCAATATAGTTACTTAGGACTAGTACTAATAGATTCACAATCTACAATTACATGAGTATTAAGGTTAACCACACTTAATGGATACAATAACTAGTTCTAAAGTTCTCATGAAAATCAAGTTATAAAGTCTATCCTAAAGCATCTCTCCTAAGATTGCAAATTGAATCAAATAATTTGTTAAGTATACAAGTATCTAATATATAAAAATTAAGTTCTAAACATATAATTGAAATAACATTGGAAGTGAGTAATGAGATATATTTATTGTCCTAAGATTTAAATACCTAAAATATGCATATATTAGAAATTATGAAATTACAAAAAAAAAAAAATACAATTATTACAGCTTAATAATATTGCTCACATTATTGTAAATGAAATTATATATATATATATATATATATATATATATATATATATATATATATATAATTGTAAAATTTTATTTAAGAAATTCTAAAAATATACTATAATTAAAAACAGTTTTAGTTTAAATAATATTATTTCAATTAAAATTAATTAAACTAAATATTAAGTCTATTTAAAATAATGACTAAATAATTCAATCTTCTACAAAATAATTTTAATATTATTCATTATTCTACTAAATTAAAAAAATCACAATGACATACAATATTTGCACGATTGAAGTTTTGTAAATAAAATTATTAATTAAAATTCAAGAATAATTTCATTAATGTTAATGAAATAAAAAAAAAAATTGAGAGCAAAATGTATAATAATAGATTACTATAGCATAACTTTCATTTAAATAGAAATATAGAATAACATTATCACTTATAAACTTTACTATAAGATTGATAATTAATTTATTAAAACACAGATTAATAAAGTTAATTTTAAACTAATATTATCTGATTTATATTAGTGCATATGCAGCGCTGTTAATAACCCATTAAGGATCCGATTCTAGGAACGACCCAATGAATTTAAAATAACCTGCACTTACGCAAAGCTCATGATAATGTTATTCTATACTTTGTTAAGAAAAAAAAATCTTTTCTTCAAACGATTCATGAGCTTTGATTGGCTCTTTCGAATATATAAAAAAAAATAAAAAACAGTTCACAAGAAGGTATTGAATGGAAAGAAATCAGGAAATTAGGAGATCATTACCTTGGACTTCCAACTTCTTGTGAATAGAGGCTAGGAGGATGGTAAAAGAAAAAAAAAGAGAGAAAGGGGGTCCTAATCGGCCAAGAGAGGAGTTTTGGCGTAGTTGGAGGACGACGTACATCCATTACGCCGTCGACAGTGTACGATGGCGGGGAGGAAGGAGATGCACAGCATTTTAATCTGGACCGTCGGATTAGATATTTAATTCGACGGTCAGATTTCGCAGGAAAAGTCTCTATCGATCGATCAAAATTAATTCTCATCCCACGGCTCAGAATAGCGCGATCCGCTGTGCCGTATTTCAATCTCCACAGCGGATCCGCGTGGAATGAATTAAACAGCTGGATAATTATATTTATAATATTTTAATTAATTTAAATCTATTATTTAATTATTAAAATTTTCTCATTTAATTTCTTAAATTCAAATAATCAAATGCACTCTAAAAAATCTCAAATTTTCACCAATACTTAAATGAGGGGTGAGAAACTTAAAAATAAAATTAAATTTTAGATTGAAAATCAATTTAATTATCCTAATTTTTTGAGTATTTAAATATTATTAAAATAATCAGGGAAAATTTGACGACTTTCAAACACTTCCAAAATATCACCCATAGTTAATTTGGGGGTGATGAGTTCAATGGCGGACTCCATTTTAGATTCTAAGTTCTAAATAAAGTATGCATTCTTAGGATTATCAAAAAATTAAAAAATACTGGAAATTAACAAATAATCTTTAAATTATACAGGTAGATGCTCTTAACACTAATATAAAAGTAATGAAAAAAATTGAGTTGATTAGGCAATTAATTAATAGGTAACAACACTATGGTTGTTACAAATGTGGCATTCATTTGGATGGATTTAGTTAATTTAAAAATGGCAATTTTATAATTTAATTAATCAAATTAATTACATCATTTTACTAAATTAGAATTAAGCAACCATATGAGCTTTGAAAATTCCTAAAAATTTACCTTAACTAAATTGGGGGTGATGAACTCAATAATGAACTTGGAATTTTAATCGGAGGTCTATTTATTTATTTTAATTTTCTGGGTATTTAAAATATAATAAAATATTTGGGAATAATCGATGTTCTCCAAAAATTCCGAAAGTCTCACCCCTAGCTAATTTAGGGGTGAAGAGTTCAATGGTGAACTCAAATTTTGATTTAGAGTTAAAATTAATTATAATACTTTTCTAATTTTGCTAAATATATTAAAATATTCAAATTATTCGATTGAGCTCCGATTTGCTCTAAATTCTCGAGATTTGCTCTAAACAACATTTAGAGTTTAATGGAGGCAATTACAAAGTGAGTTGACTGCTAAATATTGATTACAAATATTGAGTTATTATAACATTGGTGCTTAAGAGTTTGAGCTACTTCAAATTGTATTAGAACAGGTCGTAGGGTGTCAAGTATGAGCTAAGTATCGTATAAGGAAAAGTATCATTTTATATGAGTAAGCTGTTAAACCCATTATGGTTAAGGTGCTATATGGTTGTGGATACTTTTTGAGTATGTAAGGACTACATATAATTCTATCTACCCAATGGATGGTTCTAGGATCTATGTGTGAATACTAATGAGGGTATTATTTACTTAAGTTGGGGAGATTATAAAGATTCACTTAAGTAGTAATAAGTAAAAATCTTAAACCTCAAGACACATTTTCAAATAATAGTAGAGTTTCTGATAAGAACTTTAAAGTTAACTATACTCAGGTGAGAGCACTCTCAGAATGAGTGACCTATTGGGAAGTAATCTTCTGAAGGAAAACTTGTAAGACTTATCAGGACAAAGCAAATAATAACTTAGCGCTTAAGAGTTTGGGTTGTAACAAATGGTATTAGAGTAGGACATAGGGTGTCATGTAGGAGCTAAGTGCCATACAGGTAAAATTATCACTTCATGTGATCAGCATGTTAAACCCATTATGATTAAGATGCTACATGGTTGTGGATGCTTCTCAAGCCTGTAGAGGCCACCTATAGTCCCATCCACCCAATGGATATTTTTTGGATCTGTGTGTGAATACTGATAAGAACATAAATTACATAAGTTTGGGAGATTGTAAAGACCCACTTAAGTAGTAATAAGTGAAACTCTTAAACATTAAGGTGCATTTTAAGATAATAGTGGAGTTCTATATAAGAACTCTAAAGTTAAGTATGCTAAAGTGGAAGAACTCCAAGGATGTGTGACCTACTGAGAAGTTATCTTATGAGGACAAAATTGTAAGATGTTTCTGGCTAAAGCAAACAACATCTTGGTGCTTAATAGTTTGGGCTATTATAGTACGTTTCACTTCTGCACTTGTCATTTATTTATGTATGTCCTTATTCATAGTCTATATAGTATTTTTCTCAAATGATTAATGACCATATATTAGATTATCATTAGCAATTAGGCAATAGTTGGGGTTATTTCAACTTTACTGAGCAAAGGCTAAATTTAAGTGAGTGCGGGATAAAATGTTTTAATTAATGAATCTTGAATTATATATTATATATCAAAATATTAGTGAGCTTAAAATGGTGTCTTTTATAGTTCATTATCCATCATTGTGGCTAGAGGGGCAAATGTGCTCATAAGGAGGCTAAGCTTGACATGGGAAGAGAGATCCACTTCTTGATTATTAGGATTTTTAACCCATGCTCAGTCTCATATTAGGATAACACAAGTCATAATGAACTTACTTATGTCATTAAATGGTAACTTATCAATTGTATAAGGCTTATGAATCCCAATTCATGATGCATGAATAAGTATCTAAGTTAACTTAGGTTTAGATGAAGAGAGGTAAAACACACAACTCATGCATAATTTTCCATATAACATGCTCAAGAAAATTTATGTTACTCATTAAAACATTCTCATGAACATAATATATTAGTACTTAACTGAGTTTTCATGTGCACGAGGGGTTATCATGTAAGGGAATCAATCGTTTACTTTAAGAACCTTTAATAAGGAAAGGTGGGATATCCAAGGCCTCATCCTGAAAAGAAGTGAACCAAGCTCAAATCCAAGTTGAAGATTAGTCAATGACATTCTATTGATTACCCTTATGCTTTGATTTGACTGTGGATAAGGCTGGGTCAACCCTCATTAAGTAATGGTTGACCCAAATCAAGTAGGTATTTAAGAGGATCTCATGGAAAGATCATTAGATATCTACTTGCTTATGTTTTGGGTTTGATTCAAATGGCCAAATATAGTCTTAAGGAGCATAGTTTAACATTATAATAATAATCATTAGCAAGATTAAAAGAAAATTAGGGTTTTAAGATGAAATTAAGAGATCTTGTCGAATTGGTTAGATAAATATAAGATATATATTTGCTTAATGTAGTTAATAATTATTGCATTTGTAAATAAGTTCAATTTATGTAAATGACAAACCTTGCAATACACTATTCGACATTGGAGCTAGTCACTCCTTTATTTTTGAAAATTGGGCAAAGTCACTCAACCTACCTCTATATCGCCTAGCCAACCCTTTAAGTGTTGGGTTACCTTCTGGAGCCCAAATAATAGCTCATCAATTCTCTAAAATAACAATTTCCATTGAGAATAAAGAATTTGAAGCCAAGCTAGTAGTCCTTCCTATGGCCAACTTCAATGTGATTTGAGGCATAAACTAGTTGAGCCAACATAACGCCACTATCAACTGTATGAAGAAGAAAATCACCCTAGGCAGCTGTAGTCAGGCCAGCTTCATTAATTAATGCTATAGAAGAAAAAATGCTAGTTAATAAAGATTATGATGCCTACCTAGTGACAATACTATTTGAATAGAAGGATAAGATTCCCATAACAAAAATCCTATAGTTTGTGAATTTCCCCGAAGATCTACCCGGTCTTCCACCCACTCAGGGAGTGGAGTTTGCAATAGACAAAATTTCTGGCACCAAACCCATATCCATATCCCCTTATCATATGGTGAACTACCAAGTCTATACTGTTGCTTCTAGTATAGGCTTAGGTGATGTGCTAATGCAAGAAGGAAAGGTCATTTCTTATGCTTCCTGTCAGTTGAAGCCACATCAAAAGAACTATCCCGTCCATGATCTTGAACTCGTTGCAGTTATTTTTGCTTTGAAAATATGGCATCACTATTTGTATGGAGTTCAATGCTCTATCTTTACCAACCACCTGAGTTTGAAATATATAATCACTCAGCATGAGCTCAACTACCATCAAAAAAGATGGTTGGAACTCATCAGCGATTATGATTTAGATATCCAATACCACCCAAGTAAAGCAAATGTGGTGGCCAATGTTCTTAGCCGTCTATTTACCTTATCCGCTATAATTGCTTCAAGTGCATTAGAAGAAGAATTTCGCAAATTAGAAATCACCTCCGTGCATGGAGATATGCTAAGCTAACTGCTAGCTAACATTAATGTGGAACCCATATTTCACCGAGAAGTCTCCATTGCACAAACTAAAGATGAGGATTATTTGAAGAACAAGATTGATATTGGAGGAGGTCGATGATAAGAATTGCAGATGTATGGGACATTTATTTATCAGGGTAATCATCTATGGATCCCTAAGTTTATGCAACAAGAAGTCCTTACAGAAGGTCACAACTCTAAATATCAGGTACATCCCGGAAGCTCAAAGATGTATCGGGATTTGAAGTAGTCCTTTTAGTGGCTTGGAATGAAGAAAAGTATTGTTAATTTTGTGGCCAAGTGCCATACGTGTTATTTGGTTAAGGCAGAACATCAGAAGCCAGATCGTCTGCTGCATCCTTTAGAGATCCTTAAGTGGAAATGGTCGGATATATCCATGGATTTTATTATGTGATTGCCTCGCACAAGGTCCGGTGTCGACATAATATGGGTTATAGTCGACCATCAAACAAAATCATCGTACTTTATTCCTATTTGTCAGATTGAATCTATAGAGAAACTTGCCAAGTTATATATTAAAGAGATAGTCAGGCTGCATGGTATTCTTAAAATAATCTTATCTGACAGAGATAGCTGGTTTAATTCCTGATTCTGGCAGGCAGTGCATTAGGATCTAGGAACCACCCTAGCTATGAGCATGACCTTTCATCCTTAAACAAATGGTCAAACTGAAAGAGTAAATCAGCTTGTGGAAGATTTGCTCCGTCTTTGTGTCCTTGATTTCTCTGGATCATGGGAGGATCATATTCCTTTTGTGGAATTTGCATACAACAATAGTTTCCAAGCAAGTATTAAGATGACACCCTATACAGCTCTTTATGGAAGGAAATGTGCTACTATATTATCTTGGTCAGAAATAGGGGATGTGTATTATATGGTTCTGAATTGGTGGAAGAAACTAATAAGAATGTCAAGCTCATCCAATAGAGAATTAAAATGGCTCAAGACCGACATAGTAAGAGTATCATGACTCTTATCATCGTCCTTTTGAATTCCAAAAAGGTGATCTAATGTATTTGAAGGTCAATCCTATGAAAGGAGTCTATCACTTTAGAGTGGCTGGAAAGCTCAGTCTAAGATATGTTGGACCTTTCAAGATCCTGGAAAGATTGGATCCTCAGCATACAAGTTAAAACTGCCTGAAGACTTCTCTGTAGTACACAATGTGTTTCACGTATCATCACTCAGAAGGTGCTTAAGAGAACCCATCATCTAATCTCAATTCCTCCAATAGAGATCTAGCCAAACCTTTCTTATATGAAAGAGCCTATCAGGATCTTAGCTCATGATCAAAAGTGGCTGATAAATTATTCTATCCTTATAGTAAAAGTTCAATAGAAGAATCGCTCTATTAAAGAATCCACCTGGGAAAAGAGGCTTATATGTAACAAAAATATCCAAGTCTCTTTGACAATCTAGGTATCCTTTAAAATTCTAAATTTTAGTTCTTAATTTTCTGCATTTTCTTTTCCCTTCTTAGCAATGATGTCGAGGATGATATCGTTCTTAAGTAGGGGAGTCTGTAACAACCTTAAGTTGTTACTTAGCCAAATCTTAGCTTAATTTTATCCTAATTATTAATCCATTGAATTCATCTATTCATTAGAATCAATCCCCAAAGATTTGGAGCTCATTTTAATATTTGGATTATTTTAATAATATTTAATTGATTAGAAAATTGAGATATTTAATTTGACTTCAAAATCAAAATCCGACTTTGCCATTGCGCTCCTCACCCCCAAATTAGCTAGGGCGATGTTTTGGACATGTTTGAAAGTTATCGAATTTTCAAGAATATTTTAATGTAATTAAATACCCTGAAAAATATGAAAATTACATACTCAACAGAATCAAAATTCGACTTCGCCGTTAAATTTCTCACCACCAAATTAGCTAGGGGTGAATTTTTGGGATTTTTCGGAGCTCGTTTATTAATCTGATTTTTTTAAAAATAAAATGCATTTTAATTGATTTTCCTCCATTTTTCCTTCGTTTTTTTCCCTAGCTGGACCCCACTCCCTGCTCTATTCGGCGCCTCTTCCCTCCTGCCTGCGCACACAAAGGGAAAGCTCCTCTTTCTCCCCATTTTCTGTAAGTCTTCTCCCCATACTTGTGATGGGATGACTCAAACCCATCCCATCCAAGAGCCATGCCTTCCCTTCTCTTTAAAAAGAACCCCTTCAGCCCTATTCTCCATTTTTGCTCAAGTTGCAGAAGGAAATCTCTCGAGCCTCTCAAGCTCAAGCTCCCAAGTTCCTGTAGAAAACAGAGTTCTCTTTTGAGATTGGGAGCACTGGGAGAGCTAGAATTGGCTAGAAAATGTTTGGGAGTGCAGATAGGTAATGGGCTTCACTTGGGGGTTCACAGAGAGTAAAGGGCTCTATGGACGAACCATGAATCTAATTATAGCCTCATGGGGAGATTAAGGTGCCGCCAATTGGGCTAGGGTGGCCCAAGAGCTTGGGCCATGGCCAAGCTCCATTTACCCCAATGGGAGAAGTCAGGCCACGAGGCCCAATCGGGGCATCCAATTGGTAATGGGAAGCCTCTAACGGCTAAGTTGAGCTGGCCAGAGGAGTGGGGGACAGGGCTGAGTGCAGGCATACGAATGGATCTTTCCTGTCATGAGTGGGGCGCAATCGGGATGAAGATCCATAGTGCGGGTGCACTATGGGTTGTCTGATCATCGATCAGAGCCGCGGAACAGCTCTAATCCATTGGATCCTTGTGACCAGATCCAAAATGAGCCGAGCTGTGGAAGCCGTAGATAGATCCAACAATGGATCGGCGCTCCCGCGAGATTAAATCCTAGCCGTATTATCATGTAGAGTGATGGTGAGATGGAGCGGGGCTTCGCTATCGCGTGACTCGGACTCCGCAGTGGATTGCCCGCAGCCCTCATAATGGACCCCGGATGCGTAATTTAGTTATGGGTAGATTTTCAAATTCAAATTGTTAGAAACTATTTAATGTAATTTCCCCAATTTAATTTAAATTTAATTATAGCCTTAATGACCTCCAAAAATTTCCAAACTTGTACCCCTAAATAATTTGGGGGTTAGTAGCTCAAAAATACAATCAGATTCTGGATTGGAGATCAAAATATTTTGGTTATTAGTTAGGGTACCTAATTTAACAAAAATGCTCATTTGACCTAGGGAGATTTAATTGACCCCAAATATTCATGGTTAGCTTCTTATAACTATCTGAATGTAATGGGATTAAGATTAGATCATGGTTAAGCTTAGATTAAGCTCAGAAATAGCCTAGGGTTGTTACACAGGTACTCAGCGTGGGATTAACACGGATTTTACGTCCCGTGTCTTCTGGTTTAAGTAGGATTTAATCTCTCATCTGATTTGAGCTATGGATTCAATGACAGATATCGATCTTGCAATTTGTATAAAAAATAAGATTTTTGTTAGATTAAATCACTATCATCAAATAATATTTCTAATCCAATGACTGGAATCATTCATGTGGTCTGATTCGATCAGACTATTGTTGGATCAGAGCTCTGATCCGACGACATTCCTTCCCGCTATCTGCTGTCAGATTAGATAAGCAGATCTGATGGGTACGTTTGTACTCGCCATTTAATAATTGGAATTTTCAATTTTTATTAATTAAATAATTTGAAAATTTAATTACATTAATACATAATGTAATTTGTGTTTTTTCTCTCACTTTAACTCTAAAATATATTAAAGTATATTTTTATATTGATAAATTTACAATTATCAACTTGAATAATGAATAAAATTACTACTTAATTAAATTAATTAACAAAATAAATAAATTTTTTTAGGAGTTAAATAAAACAAAATATATGGATATTGCCATAATCTTCATTTTATTTTAACATTATTTACTCAATTTCAAAACTCTTAAAAATCCCAAATTTGCAAACTCAAATTAAATTTATTAAAAAAAAAAAAAAGAATTTATTAGCTCTTAATTTATATTAATTAGTTTACAATATGTATTCTCTTACTATAATATATACATTTGAAAACCTAAAATCCTTCCAAACATTAGTGATTGCAACTGAAGTTAAGCAATGACTCGTACATAAATATAATAATATAATGCTAAAGTCTTGGAAGAGGGATATTTACTAGAGTTTAGTCATTGGTGTAAAGCCCAAAGTCATCTTAAAAATTGGCTGTATTGCTTATGAGAGTTAGTGCAGCCAAGAACAGCTGTTTTTGTGAGGATAAAAAAAATCTTGAACAGCCAATTGGCTAACTTTCCTGCCATCACATCACTTCACAGACTCTTTAGTTAGCAAAAAGTGACAAAAAGTGACATAAGATGAACATAAATTAAAGTTTGATGCATATTGGCATCAAATTCGTGTTATTTGTTTAGTTGTTTGAATGCAAATTATACTTTCTTGTCTCTTGATGTCTATAATAGGAGATGAAAAATGATATACATCTCCTATTTAACTTTCAAAATTTTTTGATGACTAGGATGCCACATAAGCTAATATCATTTAGTATATTTAGGATTTGTTTAGGGTTTGGATTTTACACTCGGTACTGTAGCTGCCTCTTGTCGCTCGATCGAAGGCGAGTGCTCAAACGAGAACGAGGTGAATGATGCGAGCGACGCGACGATGCGAGCGACGCGACGACGCGAGCGACGCGATGACGCGAGCGACGCGACGACGCGAACGACGCGAACGAAGCAAGCGAAGCTCTTGCTTGAAGGAACCTGTCGCTCGAAGCTCTTGCTCGAAGCTCTTGCTCGAAGCTCTTTCTCGAAGCTCTTGCTCGACACGACGACAGTGATCGACAACGCCTCTTAAACCTGTCGCTCGAAGGCAGAGGTTCGAAGGCGACATCCTTTAAGGCAAACGACAGCGATCGACAATGCCTCTTAAACCTGTAGCTAGAAGGCAGAGGTTCGAAGGCGACATCCTTCAAGGCGAACGAAGCCTTCGTCCGACAGCATTCGGCTCCGACAGCGAACGACTCCTCTGTCGTTCGACAGCGATCGACGCTCCGTCCAACAGCGATCCTTCCTTCTGGTAGCCAGGTTCGCCCCTTACAGCGATTCTTCTTTTCGACAGCCTGAAACTTCTTTATTTGGCTCAAAACTATATTGAGAATCTCTTAAATTTCTGTTTTTTTAGCATGATGTTTGCATTTTTATTCAAATTTGCGGCTGGTCTGTTTGCATTAATAAGCATGATTAAATATTAGTCTAAGATAGAATGCTACTTCATTTCTCATACTTAGAAAAGTACGGCATAATTCTGAAAATATTCCTTCAAAAACATTTTAGTTATATAAAATAAGCTGTTTATTAATTCTGCTATCTTATTAGACCTACTTAAAGAGTCTGAAACATTTTAGTTATATAAAATATGCTGTTTATTAATTCTGCTATCTTCAAAAACATGTTATAATATTGAGTTGCTTCTAATCTATTTGGTTCCTTCATAAAGTTGTTGTTACTTAATTATGAGCATTATTTCTTTGGCATTTTTAAAGAGGCGTTTTGATCATTTGTTAAATAAGAGCTGTATTGCTGATCCCAAAAGTTCGTAATATTATTTTTTTTGTGTGTCGGGTATATGTTTTGTGCTTTTTCTTTTGATAATGAATCTATTGGACTAAATCAGTCTTAAGGCTAAGTTATGAATCAAAATATTTTCTTGCCTTATTTATAAGTACTAATCACATGAATAAGTTTAAATTAGTGATAATTGGGTTGATTTGCATATCCTAGTTTTAATTTAGGTATTGTTTATTTCAGTAATTAAGTATATGCAAAATAAAATTTTCTTATAGTTATGCTCTTATAGAATTTGTTTGATTGCTTAATACTTTAAAAGTGCTTCTCCATAGCTTCCTATAAGCTCAAATCTTCCTACAAGCACAGACTCTTTTCCAGATGGATGTTCATAGCTACAAAAATGCCAAGCGAGTAATCAATATTAAGAAAATAAATAATTAAAGAACAAGGAAAACCAGAAATAGATTCACATGGTTGGATATATATACCTAAGATTTGACAGTAAGAAATCCATGTGTTGCTGTAATCGTTTTTCAGCAACTCGCAATATGATGTCATAAATTTCATGAACTACTAGTTTTCGCACAATGATAGATTTCAGAACTGAGCATGCGAAGTTCATCATCTGAAACTGAAATTTTTGCATGAGACTGAGAGCTCTTTGGAGATTGTAGAATGCTCCTTGGATGAGATTGAACTTAATCATGATAAATCATCTACCGGTGGTCCTGAAAAGAATGATAGTACTGTTGAGGAACTTTCCAGTGTGAGGCTTGAAGATTTTGAGGTCTTAAAAGTTGTTGGGCAGGGTGCTTTGGGGAAAGTTTTCCAGGTGAAGAGAAAAGGAACTTCAGAAATTTTTGCAATGAAGGTTATAAGAAAAGATAAGATAATGGAGAAGAATCATGCTGAGTACATGAAAGCTGGAAGAGACATATTGACAAAAGTTAACTGTAGGCGAAAAATTAACGGGATCTAAACCACTAAAATTCAATTTATCTTATCTTTTTTTTTTATTCGCAATTTATTTTGTTTATGAGCATCTTCTATTTATGTGTGATCTAATTATCCTTTAAATTTTCTGAGTTACTCTCATATTTTCCACAAAAGAGTCATAAACTCCTTAAACCAGCATAAACATCTGTTAATTTATTTATAAATTGTGACGAGATGCATAACAATGATGGCTCTAACATATTTGTGATACTTAATGAGATAGATTGAGAACATTTTCTAAGCATTCAAGACAACCGTAAGCAAGGAGGCGATAAGAGAAGAAATGCAGAGTGAAAAAAAGAATAAAAAACTACTATAGCAACTATGCAAAATCTCCCAAGCAACATTGCAAGCCAACACTATCAAACTTCATTTATACATAGAATAATCTCTTGAGATACAATATACAACTTTTATGAAGGGTTGGTTACCTGCCTTAAATCATATCCCAAAGAAAAATCTCTAGTTCCAATTCCAGTATTACAAAAATCAGAACAAGATAGCAGCTTCTAGTAGCTCAAGGCAACTGAATATTTAAGCAATTTTCAAAGAATGCGACATTTATAATGAGTCTCGATGCTCCATTCTTCATCAGATGAGGGAGGAGTTATTGAAAAATGTTTTTGGTTTATGCCTTTGATACTAGAACTTGATGTTGTTTATCCTTGGATTTCATTGAATACTGCTTATGGTTTGTAATGTGCACAATTGAGATTTTATTACCTGTTTTTGTTTTATTATTGTGAAACTTAATTTTGATTCTCAAATTCATTGTGAGCTTATGCAAGCAATCAAAAATATGTACAAATATAGAGCTATGCAAGCAATCAAAACAAAAAAAGACCCAAACGAAAAATTGAGTAGTCTTTGCAAAGTAACAATCAACCAATAGACAAAAAGAAAAACAAAAACGCTCAGGACTCAGAATTATAGTTGAGATGCATACCATATATGAGGCAGCCAATGAGACAGTCGAACCCTGAACCAAATTAGTTGGTGATGCAGGGAGTCGAACCCTGAACCTCTCGCATACAATACGAGCGCTCTTCCATTTGAGCTACATCACAATCAAGACAACAACAGAATTGGCCATTTGAATCCTTGTATTCTAAACTCAATGGAGCCATCAGAATTGGCCCATAATTGTATCACATTTTAACACTGAATTCAAATACTTGTTGAGAAATGCAAGATATGGGAGACATTCCAAATCCGCTGTCATCATCAATGAGCACTTGAAGTGTAAAGGACTGATTATTATTGGATTAACATGAATCAGGTGCATTCTTATATGCTATGCTGCATCATGCATAATGTTATTCTTACACATGAAGATCATGTCAATCTATAAGCACGACTGTAAATTAGGTCGACGGCTCCAAGCTAAATAAAACTACCACTCCAAAAAGCCTCATTCGATCGCGTAGAGTACAAATAGGTTCATATCGCAAGAAACTTAATGCACGAGCGACACATGAGAGTGCGATTCCAAAACCACATTATTTTATTAACATACCAACAACAAATAAAACTCACATTTCTCTCCCACTCCCACCCAAAACTCGAATTTGAGTAAGCACAACAGGTGCAAACTCCAATTGATTTACAAATTTTCGCAATCACTCTACAATTGGTATTCAAAGATATCAAAACAGCTCGCATTCAGTCCATAAAGTGCCTTCCATTCCTAGCAATATTAGAGGGGCTGCAGCCAAATCTGTAAAGAACATAATTTTGAAGAATATCAAAACTAGGATCACCAAGAAACCATAAGGTTCTGCAAACCCCCCTTTTACAGCAGTAAACGGTGATAACAGTTAAGGACTGGCAAGCTATAATTAGAGCCATAGTTAAAGCAGAACCAGCACATCCAATACTTAAGGACCACCTCAATCCTAAGAATCCAATCACAAAAGATAATGAAATTGAGACTCTTACTATGGAACCAGCAGCAATTGATAATTTCATTAGATTATAGCCGATTTGGCTGGAGGGAGGGGGCGAGAGATCTATCGACATCTCAAAACCCAGTGGGTGCAGTGGGTGCCAGCCAGCCTTACCGTGGAGAAGAAGAGAATCGGCGCAGAGCAGGACTTCATCGCAGAGATGGAGACGGCGCAGGCGCGGGCGATTTCGGCGTAGACTTCGCAGGCGATTGAAGACGGTGTAGGCGCGGGCGATTTCGTCGAAGGCTACGCCGAGACACAGTGGCGAAAATTAGGTTTCGCAAAATATATTGCAAGCGACGGGGAAAATAAATTCTGACGTGGCTAAGTAATAGTCTACTCATCAAGAGTTTTGGGGAGTTTTATGGGAGCCAAGTAGCAGCACTTATAGGAGATTGGGGTGAAAGTCAATCAAGGATTGAAGGTATAGAGAGTCCTCCTCATACTTTAGAGATGTATGGATTAATAGTAAATTTAGGGTTATATTTGAAAAGTGAAGGTGAGAACAATATTTATTTTTTATTTATATTTTTATCTTGCCTCTATACTTGTTAAATTTGACAGAATAATACAAAGGTGTTGCTACTTGTTCTTAGCATAAGAGCCTCAGAGGGCCATATGATCTAGAAAAAAGTAGAGGATTCATCAATGGAGATTTCTTAGGTCGAGGACCATATGATCCACACAAAGATGTTGCTACTTGGTCTTAGCATAAGAGCCTCAGAGGACCATATGATCCAGAAAAAAGTAGAGGATTCATCAATGGAGATTTCTTAGGTCGAGGACCATATGATCCACACAAAGATGTTGCTACTTGGTCTTAGCATAAGAGCCTCAGAGGACCTTATGATCCAGAAAAAAGTAGAGGATTCATTAATGGAGATTTCTTAGGTCGAGGACCATATGATCCACACAAAGATGTTGCTACTTGTTCTTAGCATAAGAGCATCAGAGGGCCATATGATCTAGAAAAAAGTAGAGGATTCATCAATGGAGATTTCTTAGGTCGAGGACCATATGATCCACACAAAGATGTTGCTACTTGGTCTTAGCATAAGAGCCTCAGAGGACCATATGATCCAGAAAAAAGTAGAGGATTCATCAATGGAGATTTCTTAGGTCGAGGACCATATGACCATATGATCCACACAAAGATGTTGCTACTTGGTCTTAGCATAAGAGCCGCAGAGGACCATATGATCCAAAAAAAAGTAGAGGATTCATCAATAGTGATTTCTTAGGTAGAGGACCATATGATCCACACAAAAATGTTGCTGCTTGGTCTTAGCATAAGAGCCTCAGAGGACCATATGATCCAAAAAAAAGTAGAGGATTCATCAATGAAGATTTCTTAGGTCTAGGACCATATGATCCACACAAAGGTGTTGCTACTTGGTCTTAGCATAAGAGCCTCAAAGGCGCGAGTTAGAAGCTGTCGGAGCACATCATCAATTAGAGAGACACCAAGCAGACGACGACGCCCAAGTGTACTTATGTTACAATCATCTAAAGAGAATAATATCAATATTGTTTAGTAAAAATATATGCTTGTTTGTACTATGTGCTGCCTTTGAAAACTACCATATAATAATTTAATTTATTTGTATTTTCAAGATAGACATATAGTCATAGTGATTGACATATAAGCATATCATTATTTGTAATAAGTACTAATAAATTTATAATTAGCAACTGTTAATACTATAATTTTGTAATAAATGATTACTACTATAAATTAATATTATTATTAGTTCGGTAGAAATTATATCGTAGTGATAGTATCAACTTTAGCAATAATTATTGTCTATTACGACATTTATCCTAACATAATTTTATTAGGAATGACAATTAAAGTGTCTTTAACAAGATTTTAATTTATTAATAAAAACATACTCCAATTTAAATGCTTGAATACCTCAATAAATATCTAAATATTTTTCTCAATATAATTAATTCATTTTAATTAATTTATAATCTTAATTTTAACATGTGAATTTTAATTATTATGAGTTAAATACTAAGAGTAGATGTTTTAATGATGCTGAGATACTGACGGAGACATCAGTAAGAGTATTGTAGCAACTCACAAGTATCATTGTCATTGTCATTTTCACAAGTTTTCACATTATTGTAGGTTATATACTATAACAATGTTTACATATTTTAAGCCTCCAAAACAGCTCTAAAAATTATTTAATTTTTGTGAATAATTTGAATCTTATTCATCAATATTTTGTTAATAGTTTTTTTATTTTGATGAATTCATTTGCCCTTTCTTGCCTTGGAAGAGTAGCAATATCTACTTTTGCTCATCCCAAATTATTTTAAGAGGCTATTTGTAATATAAAAATTGGAGAAAGGAATTTGATAACAATATAATTGGATTATGTAGAGTATAATATTTCAAATAATCTTTGGAGTTTGTACAAAGAGATCAAAAACAAAGAGTAATTTGATTACAAAATCTTATCCCTAAAGACAAACGAATCAAATAAAAGTTCCGCCCTTTGCTCGAAGGAAAAGCTCGGACAAATCGTTTGTGAGTTGGATTCCTCCACGAAAAGCGAAATGCTTTCGATTTGGCCATAAAGGGATCATCCCTCCCTATTTATAACATGATAAAATTTTTACCCCAAAATTTTATTCTTGCCAAACACATGAATTCTTATATTCAAGATAAAATTTTACTTTACATTATCCCATATCAAAGATCCCTTAAATGATTTGCCATAATATAAGTTAAGAAAAGAGACCTCAAATTTTTTCTCTTGACACACAAATAGTTCAATATAAAAATTATTGAAAATTTAAAAAAAATTCTTCAAGTTGTAATTGCAGAAAATTTTGATTTGAGCACTGGAAAGTATCTATATCTTAAGATCATGCAAGAGCTTATGATTTAAGAAAAAAATAATTTTGTGTAACCTTTCATCTGAGGAAACACTTGAGCATGGGAAATTCTCAAGAAAATGTTAAAATGTCCATCAACTTGTAAATGCCAGCATTCAAAAGATACACTTTACTCCATTCTTTGTTTAATAATGGAAAGCCCAATCCTAATTTAGTACCAATTTCTTAATATCTTATGCATTAGCTGTTAAGATCGAATGGACCTTTTAAGAGATCAAAAACCAAACAAGAATAAAAAGCATACAAACAATACAAGCACAAAACACAACACAACACAAGGATTTATGTGATTCGGTATAAACACTTATGTCCACACAGAGAAGATGAGAAATTGCACTATCGAAGGAAGAATAAAAATTAGAGTTTCACAAACCCTTCCCAAGCCCTTGACAATGGAGATCTCTTTCAAATTCCAGCCGTCACACACACATAAATAGGGATTTTTGGATGGATGCCTTAAAAAGGGCTACAAACATATTTAAAGGCCCCAAAAATCAGCCCCAGGGCTCACATATCACAGATGCCCATGCACTGAGGCGTGCATGAGAGCCTACTTTCGAGCACCAGGCTCCTCCAAATCAATAATTCTCCACCTCATATCTCATGTACACCACATGAGAGCTGACTCCATTAAGCTCACAAACCTAGAACAAATGATACAAAAACCATTGTCAAATAAAGAATGACTACACTCGCACAAGTTGCCTACGTATCCTCCTTTCAAAGGAATCAAGTTTAGCATAGTTCATCCAAATAAGAAGCCTATTGTTGCTTCTCTATGTTCACCAGATTCTTGGAATGAGTGAATTTTTGAACTGTAAGCACTTTAGTAAGCATATCCGATGGATTGTCTTTTGTATGAATCTTCTTCAACAAAATATCTCCATCTTCTATGTTATCTCGTATGTGGTGATGTCGCACATCTATGTGCTTTGTGCAAGCAAAACAAATAAGGTTGGTAAAATGAAAGCATTTTGACTATCACAATAGACTACCACTTTCTCTTGCTTCACACCCAAATATTCCATCAAGCTTTTCATCCATATATCTTCTTTGAAATCCTCAGTAACCGTCATGTATTCATCTTCCATTGTAGACTGGGCAACCGTAGATTGTAGAGTATATATCCACCCAACTGAACCTCCTAATAAAGTGAACACATATCTAGTCATTGAGCACCTTCGATCCAAATCCTCAACATAATTAGAATCCATATATACTACACAAGATTTGCCATTGATGGTTGCATCTAAAACTATTGACCAACATTTACTGTATCTTTCAAATAATGAAATATATTTACCATTGTTTGCTAATGATCCTTCCTTTGATTATACATATACATGCTCACCACCCCAATTTCTTATAAGTTTATTCTAGTGTAAGCTATGGCATACATCAAGCAACTTGTAGTACTAGCATATGTCACTTTGTGCATTTCATCCTTTTTTGAATTTGTCTTAAGGCACAATTCAATAAACAAATTAAAGTGAGGTACAAGAGGTATACTTACAGACTTTATGAAGTTATAAACTTTAAACCTCATCAAAAACCTTTCAAAATAAACCTTTTACATTAGCCAAAACTTTCATATCTTATTGTCCCTACAAATCCATTCCCAAAATCTTCTTTGCCTCACCCAAGAACAGTTGTGAGATGAGCACAAACACCACAGCAAAAGCAATTTGTACTTGAAGACCAAAAATGTGTTGATGATTACCAAGCAATTGACAAAAACACAAGCACAACAAAAATAGATCACAATACATACACATGCATCCAAACACAAGCATCCAAATAATAAAGATTTTACATGACAAACCCAAAGATGGGAAAATCACAGAGCCACACCACACAAAAATTCTACTATAGATCAAAAGGGTTTATAGAGTTACAAAGAGCTTCACCTTCATAAGACAAAGAAAGATTTATCCCTTACACAGCCCACCAATCAATTTCTTTTCTAGCAAGGAACGCCGGCTCTTACTCTAGGATGAAGAAGGAGAGAGCAGCCACCACCCTTAGAGTTCTCTCTAATAGTAGCAAATTCACTTAGCTTGCCCTTGCTAACATTAGAAACTCTTCCATAATGTTTTATTAAGTATCTAGCTAGTATTCAAACCAAATGGTCCAAAATACCCCCCAAATTTCTTAGGGCGATGCTAGAATCGGAGTAGAATTCCTCCATGCATTGCGATGCACTACAGTGCCCTGGCCTCATATAAACACTTATGGCCTCATATATATATATATATATATATATATATATATATATATATATATATATATATATATAGATATATCCTCGCATGTGCAGTTTGCTGGGGAACAATTAGTCTTCCCCTTTGATTAGCAGCTGGTGCTTTAGGAGTAACAGGTGGACCTCTCTTTACCATTGGAGCAGCTATATGTACATGAGCTAATCTGGCTACTGGTGTGAGTTCTTGCCTTCCTGCTAGTATGAGTGTTTGTCATTATATCTGAGAAGGATGAGTGATACACTAATTATCCACTGTATAGGTTGCTTAACATTGCCAAGAGTTATGACCAGGTTGTCCACATGTACAACATACTGCTTCTATGATAATAATTACAGTAAGGATGTGATTGGTTGCATTTCCCAATAGGTATTTGCTGAACTATTTGATAAACCCTAGTTTGAGGTGGTCTCGGCCTTTTGTATTCAAATTATTGTACATGTGCAGATTGGGGTCTTTTTCTTTACTCTTTAACTTCTTCTTGTGCCCCATGTTCTAATATTTTTGCACTTTCAAGCATGTCTGAGAATTTAGAGATTCGAAGAACCGTAAGCATTTTCTTGATAGAAAATTTTAATCTTTTAAAAAATTGACTGCATCGAGCAGACTCGGTGCTTATTAGTAGTAGTGCATAATGGGATAGTCTTTGAAATTCAATTTCATATTCAACGACACTACGGTTGCTTTGACATAACTTCATGAACATGTCTTCCATGATGACTTGAGCAGAAATTGGGATGTATTTGGCTTTGAAGATTTTAAAAAATTCTTCCCATTGGGTATCTTAGTATCTATGCCTACAAATTGTAAGCTTGTAGTGGTTTCCTACCAGTCTAATGTAAATAAGGTCAATCAAATTATAAATACAGGTGAGCATTTCATGCTAGTTAGTATTTTTCTTATCTTCTTTACTCAATCTTTAGCATCCATTGAGTTAGCACTTCCATTGAATATTGGTGGTTGGAGTCTTAAGAAGGCTTGAAGTAGTCCATCTATCTCGATATTTGGGAAATGGGTAGCTGATAGTATAAAAGTATGACTATTTATATGGGGTATTTATTATGTCTGAAGCTTTAAGAATGTTTGATTTTGTGTATCATCACGCTCCAATGAGCATTCACAATATCAAACAACTTGTTGACACAGTTCACAGAAGTATTGGCAAATATCGGATCTTTAAGGGTGTTCCGACAATCAAAGGAAAATTTTCAGGATCCATCTGAAAAATATGATTTTTATTATTATACTTTTATAGGAATAGATTTATGTAAGTATCATTATCAAATACTAGATGAAAATAAAAGTATCCTTATTGGCTATAATATAAATAAAAAAATAACTAAAAGTATACTATTTTACATAGGTTCTATATATATTCTTTTATTCTCCTTTTGATTTATAAAGCTTTTTAAAATTCTTACTTTCTATATTTTTCTTTTATTTATTATGGGATTCCAATTGCATGAATAATAACTTATATACTTTAATACTAATTTTCTCCCAATCCTGCTCTGATACCAACTGTGGCGATCCATCACTGGATCAGCATAGCTGATCTAGCGTTAGGTGCTCACTCCCCAGAATCATATTGGGGTTTAGTATAACAGTGTATTTAGAGGAGTATAAAATATGCACTTCCACATTCATTGTAATATTCAAAAATACCAGAATGATAAATAAAAAATATTCATTATAAAGATAATAATTATCTTACAAAATTTGTTACACACTAAGCAAAAATTTAAAACTTTAAGAAAATTAGTGTCTAAGTTTCTCCATCATGTATCAGCTCCTCCTCAAAGGCTCAATCCAGAGTATGTTTCTAAACTGCCATGTGTGTGTGTATATATATATATATGTGTATATATATGTATGTATGTATATGATAGGTCAAACCAAAAAAAGAAAAGAAAAGAAAAGAAAGGATAATAAAATATTTAATTAGACACAAATGTTTAAGTAAGGTTTGTAGGATATCAAAATTTACATATAATATTAAGCGGCATGATTCAGCATGAGAAGTATATACAAATAGAATGTGATATTTAAGTATAGAATGCTTGTAAAATTGTCACGATTATGAATGCAATATATATATTTAAGATATGTGCTCATTCTGAAAGAAAATATATTACTATATAATATTTATTATGTTGGACAAAGTTACAGAATAATCGATGAGCTAGATATATCTATCCAACTATCTGAGATGTGAGTTCCTGATAAACTACACATTCCCCCTCAAAGGCTATGTGTAGTCTCTTTATTTCTCTAGATATCAGCATGTCTTGGCCTAACATACTGTCTGTACAAACCTGAGATCAACTTGAATGAACCCATAATACTGATTTTTAATCATTTATTTCAAGTTCTGAGCACAAAATCTCATATAAATATATCAAAATGGGTCAAAACTTAATAGTGATGCAAATGCTGCAAATGAAATAATTAAATGAAAAGAACAATATTTTTCATTTTATTTTAGTAAAAATATTAATATTAATATTACTTGGTTATTTATCTTTATATATTAAAAATAATAATTTATTTTTTTATCATTATAAGTAATATATATATATATATATATATATATATATATATATATATATATATATATAAGAAGATGATAGAAATAAAAGTTGTAGAAATTAGGATAGAAAAAAAAATGACAAAAATGAAAGTTTCATAAATTAAAAAATATATACATATAAAAAAAATGCCAGAAATAGAAGTTGCAGAAATTAGGAAATATATACATATATAAAAAAATAGAAAATAATAAAAATGAAATTTGCAAAAATTAAGAAATATATACATATATAGAAAAAATAGAAAATAACAGAAATAAAAGTTGCAAAGACTAAAAAATATACATATATAGAAAAAATAAAGAAAATGACATAAATAAAAATTGCAGAAATTATGATATATATATATATATATATATAAGAAAAAAAGAAAATGACACAAATAAAAAATATAATAATAACAGTAATAATGTTAACATTAATAATAATAATAATAATGAAAATAATAGAAAATATTTTATTTTTTTCTTATTTCTTACTCTATCTTACTGTTGATGAAACTTTACTAGAGGTCAACGGAGGGAATCAATGGTGACTGAGGAAGAGAGGGAGTAAGTGGATGGAAGAAGATGAGTGAGAGAGGGGAGTGGGGGAGGAGAATGAAGTGGGGGGGGGATGAGTAAAATGGGGGGGTGGGTGGGAGTGTATTTATAAACTTTTTTTTATTAATTATTTTCTCTCTCATCCATTATTTGGATGAGATGAATGAGAGAGAATTTGTCATAATTATTTGGATTGTTCAATTTGATTTTCTCTTCCTCCTTCTTATCTCTTTCTCTCTCTTTTTCTCTCTCCTCTTTCTCTCCTTTTTCTCTCTCTTCTTTCTCTCTCTTCTATTTCTTTTCTAGAAAATAATGAAACTTGACACGAAGATCTATCTTGATGAGAAAAACACACTCGCACAAAATTTTTTCAATTTGAAGTAATATTTTAGTTTTTTATTAATTTTTGAAGATAAAAACTTCAAAAATTAATTATGAACAATCCGGTGCTTTAAATTCGATGTAACTTTTTATGTAGCCGTTTTATAATATTCTTAATCAAATGACACTAAAATCGTTAAATTTGGACTTGTATTTAATTTTCCCAATTTTCTAAATTTAAATAATTTAGAAATTAATTTAGGAGTATCTGTTATCCAGATTATTCCCAAATTTGAGCATTACGTTTACAAAAATATACTCTATCCAATGGTATTTTTAATTTGCCCTAATTTTGAAGTCACATGGGATCCTAGTTTTTGAGTTGGATTTAGTTCTAAAATTCTTGGTAAGGATGGGTCATTACAATCATGCTACTTGCTCTGTCGATCTTGAGCAGTATGATTCCTCTAGTGAACCTTCCTATTGGTTTCTTCAACTAATTTTGATCTAAAGAGCTGAACACTTCATGTTTCTAACCAAACAAGAGGAGTACTGCACTTTCAATCATATAAGGCTTTGTAAGGAGTCATTTTGATATTGGGCCTGGAGCATAAATAAGGAGAAATTGAACCACCTCAAGTTTTTTATTGTTCATCCTATGTGCATATTGATACAAGATCCATGAGCAAGCTTGATGCTAAGGTGATCAAGTGCATATTTATTAGATATGGTGTAGGCGAGTTCGATTACAGATTCTGGGACAATTAGAAATAAAAGGCTATTAGAAGCAGGGATGTCACTTTCTATAAAAGTGAGATGTACAAAGATTGTATTTAAGTTATAACTAATTCTAAGGTTTCTTCAGATGGTGAGCCCCAACACATAGAAGTTGATGACATCGTTGAGCCAGAAGAACGTGTTCACGAAGATACTCAAGAGGGTGTTGAACGAGATCACCACAAAGGTACTTTCCTTCCTTATTTATATATTGCTAAGTAATAGTGGTGAACCAGAAAGCTTTGAAGAGGAGCTTCAGGTGGATGATTCAATTAAGTGGAAGGCTGCCATGAACGATGAAATGGCATCACTCATGTAAAATGAGACATAGAGGCTGGCAGCTCTACCAGCTAAAAAGAAAGCTCTTCAAAACAAATGGGTTTATCGGCAGAAGAAAGAATCAGATGGAACAAATGCTACAAGGCAAGGTTTGTAGTAAATGGCTTCCAACGATGACATAAAGTTGACTACAGTGAAATTTTTTCCCCAGTTATAAAGATGACAATCATCAGAGTTATGTTGAGCATCGTTGCAGTTGAAAATTTACATTCGAAACAAATAGGAGTTCGTGTTGTTACCCATCAATTAGTAACCTAATTGACCATAATCCTTTTCCATAACACTTATAATAGTATTAAGAGTCTCCACCTCAAATTTTGTGCGATTTGGAAATTATTTGACAATTTCCAACATTTCCTGATTTCCTGATAATTCTTAGAATACCTAATTTAATTAAATCTCGGAATCAAAAATGGAGTTCGCCATTGGACTCACCACCTCCAAATTAGCTATGAGTGGTATTTTGGAAGTGTTTGGGACTCGTCAAATTTTTCATGAATATTTTAATATTATATAAATACCCAGAAAATTACGATAATTAAATTGACCTCCGATCAAAAATTCAATTTTATTTTTGAGTTCCTCACCCCTTATTTAGGTAAGGGTGAAAATTTAGAATTTTTCGGAGTGTGTTTGAATATTTAAATTTAAGTAAATAAATAGGATAATTAAATAATATAATATTACAATTAAAATAACATAATATATATAATTATTAGAATATTCCAATGGCATACGAAAATCCCCTGTTCTATCCAAAGGACACGTTAACCATCCGCTTTCTTATGGACCATCAGATTCTTTTATTTTAAATTAACGGTGCGATCTTGAAATCAAGATCAGACCTTTGAGATCAAAAGACAATTCAAAGACCGTGATAAAAGAACTATGCCTCCTTTGTGGCCTGTGATCGTGCCCCTGCAAACGTACAAACATGCGCCATGATCGCCTCCAGCTGGCCTTCCCATCCGCATTAAGCATTCCATCTTCTTCTGCCCTTCACTTCGCCTACCAAAAGTAACTATCGAAGCTAAACGTTGAGGGAAAGTCCTGTTGAGAGCTCGACAATTTTCCTTCTGCAAACCCTAAATCAAGAAATCGAGGGAACTGCGTGTTGCCAGGTACTATATTCATACTTACCTGTTATCTCCCTTTCTGAAATTCAAATTGAAATTCCTACCTTACGACATTTCAGTTAATCTTTATAATTGAATCGAGCCTTGAAAGACTCGATTCTTATATCACTAGAATTTGATCCTCAAACCAGTTCTAGGTCAAAGACTTATCTAAGATCTTTACCTGAGTTTCAGCAGTGATATTGATTATTGTTAGTTTGAACTGATCGGGCACAACAGAGTTCGATCAAGCTCGAACTAATGAAATTGACAGATGTTTAATCTGTACTAATCTCCTTAAATTACTTATCTATAATGATTGCATCTATTATGTTGGAGTCGATTGAATGTAACAAAATTTTCAGGGTGACATCAATTTTTACATATCCTTTCCATTTAGGTTATTTAATTTTAGAAATTAATAGGGTGTAATTAATACACAGTTAGGTTGTTTCGATCATAAATTCCATTCAATTTATTATTCACACTATGAAATCCCCTCTTCGCTGTGATTTAGAGAAAACCTAGAAATCTAGGGTACATCCTCTTACGCCCCCGTTCCAGTGGGACAACGAGGGGTATGGAATTTGGGCCTAGCCCGCGAAGCACATATGGGCCCAGAGGATGATGCATACCCTACGGCTTATCTGCTGGGTCACAGCCCACTAGGAAGAGCTCTGTGACGGCTGCCCCCAAATCACCTAGATTAGGAGGTGGTCGTCACTTAGCAAACCCTCACTTAACATTCAGATTAAGGAATTGACCTTCTTAATCAAATGTCAAGGGAGGATATGCCTCAATAAGAAAATAGCAGCAACAGAAACAATCACTTAAATGAGTATACTACAATTTATCAGAGTGTAGAAGAAAGACAAATGTAACATCCATAAAATTCAGATAAACACTGTACAACTCAGAATACATAAGCATGAAAAGTAAAGCAGTTAGATCCTATATTATTACAAAATAATATTAAAGTTTATGCAGTAAGAAGAGTAAAGTCTCTCATATCCTCACAATATCAGATAGTAACTAATGATCTTCTCCTGTATGCTCCTCCTCCTGTACCGGATCTCCAGAAGGTCACACAACCTCGAACAGCTCAGAATCTACTATTGTCGGTTTCACAATGGTAGGGACCCAGCCAACAGAAGAAAAATCTAGTTAGACAAAATGTCTAAGTACATTTTAAGCTGTAAATTATTAAATTTTTAATGATATCACAATACTAAGAAATATAGGAGCAGTAAGCATTAAAAAAAGGTAAAAAAGTTATAATTAACATAATTATAACTTAACAAGATATGAGGTAAGCACATACCTCAACTAAAGCTGCAGAAAAGGTCAAGTAATGCATAAAGAAATCTACTAAAAATAAGTGAAACTTCTAAGTATATGATCAATATAAACATGCTGCTTTTATAATTAATCTGAAAGTACAAAGCTGAAAGTAAAGATCTGACATCCTAACATGCCAAAAGTAAAAGTGATTGCTAAAAGGTGAAAAATGAATATTCAAAGCTGTGAGTACAAAGGAACTGCAGAAAATGAAAGTGTAGCAGAAGGCGTACTAAACTATAAAACAAGTAAGAACTGCAGAAAATGAAAATGTAGCAGAATGCGTACTGAACTATAAGACAAGTAAGAACTGTAGAAAATAAAAATATAGCAAGATGCGTACTGAACAATAAGACAAGTAAGATCTGCAGAAAATGAAAATATAGTAAGATGCGTACTGAACTATAAGACAAGTAAGAACTGCATAAATGAAAATATAATAAGATGTGTACGGAACTATAAGACAAGTAAGAATTGCAGAAAATAAAAATATAGCAGAAGTGGACTGAATTGTAAGGTAAAAGTGAGCCAAAACTGTAAAGTAAACAAAAGACAACTGTAAAGTGACTGTAATACAAATGAAGTAACTGAAAAGTAACTGTCTGAAATGAGATATTCCTACTTAGTCCTGCCACAAGTAAAGTCCATCTACTTATCTGGAAAAGTAGTCCCAGATTCCATCTGAAAAGTAACTACTAAACATCTAGAAAAGTAGTCTCAGATTAAAGTTAATTCTATCAAAAAGTACTGCAAACCATCTGGAAAAGTAGTCTCAGATTCACTAGGAAAGTAGTCATAGTCAGAAACAGCCAGTATCTAAAAAAGTAGTCCCAGATACATTGGGAAAGTAGTTCTAGTCAAAAATAGCAGGCACTAGGAAAGTAGTCCTAGTTCAAAACATAAGTACTAGGAAAGTAGTCCTAGCCCCAACAGCTATTCTACAGGCACTATGAAAGTAGTCCTAGCCCAAAACATTCTGAAGTAAAGTCATACTACATGGCAGACTAAAAAGACATATCTCCTCAAGTTTGATAAAACAGTTTTCCACCAAATATCCTTTTAACAATATGAAATGCCATCAAAATTAACATAGAAATAATCATCAAATATTCTATGTTTAATGAAATGTATCCAAATGTAAAGAAGTCCAAAGCAAAAAGGAAAGCATAGCATACAATGTTTAATGTATATAGAATAGCACTAAACAACATTTGTGATATCACTTTGTTTTCTATTTAAGACGTACTAACTAATCTGAACTTATACAAGTTTAGGATTTCCAATATCCAACTATCGAGCATAAATCCAGAATATTGTGCCTACAAAAAAGAATGTTAGAACTAATAAAGTTCTAACACTTATAAATCACATGTCGCTTAATTTAGTTAAAAGAATAAATCAAACGTCCTAAGTTATTATTTTATAAATCCCAAACTAAATCTTGAGTAGCCAAATCAAAATTTAAAGGATTAAGAATCAAACTCCAAAGAATGAAGTTCATTTACTTAATCACAGGGTCATCTTAAGGACTAAGGTTTAATCCCATCTCACTAATTAAGGGTTAAGGCAAATTCCATTAAGTCAAATAGGATAGATTTCTAAACCTAATTCTAAGATTAAAAGACCAACTAATCAATTAATAAACTATGAAAAATCTAATAAACTAGTAAAATTAAGGTTTCACCTTAATGAGTAACCCACTTTACCCATTAGATGAATTCTAACCTAAGATCTAATCCTAATCTTAGGAATTAAAGCACTTAAGTACTAAGAGTATCACTTAGACACACATCCTAACTAAGGTTATAAGATCTAAAGGATGATCTAAGAATATTCAAAAGAAATGCAAGACCTCTCATAATTCACTTAAATTATACTTAAGACTTAACTTAGGGTTTTTGTCAAATTTCTAATTTGAGATTTAAAATTATCTAAACCAAGGCCTAAATCATTTTAATTACTATATATTATGATTTAGAGGTGAAATCAGATCTTAAATTCATTAAACCCTAATTTTGGGTAAAAAGACCGTTTTGCCCCTTACTTAAGTTTCTAAATCTCATCTTTGTGAATTAGGGCTATATTTTGGATTTTAATAAAGTGGAATGATTACTTACTATCTAATATGAGTTTAGACAGTAAATTCATTAATTTTTTTGTTAAGTATTAAGCCTTATAAGGTCAAATTAAGGAATTTAACTGATAAGGACAATTTAGTAATTTTACCTTAATGACACCTAAATTTTATGTTAGTTTACTGTAGGTTATGCCCTAAGGTTTCCATAAAACCTAAAATTATTAAATTCTGATGTGTATTGGCTAAGTTATAGCCAATACAAGTTCTAGGGTTTAAAGGATAATTAAGGAATCTTAATTAAGTGTCAAAAATCCTAACTTTGTCATTTGGTGTCCAATTTGAATAATTTTAGTGGTTGTATGTCACAATTGATCCACTGATTCTAATAATTAGTGATAGGCTCAATTGGGACTCCATTTGGATAAGTTATGGCTTAATTAAGGTTTAGGGTGATTAGTGAGTGATTAGTGAAATTAATCACTAATTTACTAATCCAACCCTATAGTTGGGTTCTAATAGATTCTAGGGTTTTTCTAAAACTTAATTTGTACAATTTGGATCATTAGATTTGTTAATATTCTCTAATCAATTTTTAGGGTAATTAAGAGTGATTAGCAAATCTAACTGTTGGATTCTAAATATTTTTGTAGATTACTATAAGTTAAGTTTTTTTTGATCTAAATTGATATTTGGATCATCTAATTTAGAGTTAAATTGACCAACTTATGGTTAATTGAAGTTCTAGGGTTAGTTGACCTAATTAGGGTTAGATTCTAAATGTGATTAGTCTAATTTTAATCCAAACAGCAAAATTAACCATACCAAAATGTTCCTTAGGGTTTTTTGAGTATTTTGAGACCCATATTGGGTATGTTTGAATTAGTGGTTTATGAGTTATGGTGATTTGAATGAAATGAATATTTCGGTAATTAATTAAATGCTTAAAATGTCACTATACTAAATATAGGTCCAAATGCTAAATTAACAGTTCCAAAATATTCTTCTAATTTTTCTAATTTCAATGGTATATACCTTTACTATGTTTGGATGGGTAAATTAGGACTTATGGAAGTTTATAGTTTCATAATTAATTATTTAATTAAATTTGTATAATCACAATTGCAATTATATATTATACATATATTTATTAATTTAATAGCTGCAAGTCAGATTTACGGCGGGACCCACACAATTCGAACGACTGAGGTGAGATCCGGGAGGGCCGCGCGGTGAGGCGTGATTCGCCGAGGGTCGATTGCGGGGCCCACAGGCGCGTACCGCGACAGAAAAATGTGACGTACGCGCGGCGGACGCGGGTCGGGCCCGGGTCAACCCGGCCCGACCCGATACTTTGTCTTCTCCGATAGAATGCCTGAGAACGAGGTCTAGGGCTAAAAATAATTCGATCTTCCCGGCGGTGTTTCGACCAGGCCCGCACACCGTTGGGTAAATACCGATGAGATCTTCCAGTAGGTGGTTGAACTAGGACCTATGACGACCTAATTCGATCAAAATCTCTAAACCTAGTCGACCATGTCTCGACCTGATCTAGTTATAACGAATTTCAATGTATATCATTCCTTTATTTTGATCGATCGAACTTAATTTAGTTCGATCAGATCCGATCAAATGACAATCAAGCCTGTGGAATAGGTTTCCGAAAGTGAGCGACTATCAATGCGAGATTAAACGAGGAGATCGGGATATACCTGATCCACGGTCAAAAGTGATCGTTGGGTCACAGGCAGATCGATCCTTTTCCTTAGGTCCAAATTGAGAAAACGTGATCTTGAGGAGTCGACTAAAGACTTTATTACGAGCTTAAGACGGTGGATCGACATCTGCATGCGGGAGAACGATGTTGCATGCCCTCGACTCACCACGCCCAGAGCATCGGGGAAGAGAACTTACGGACCACTCGATCGATCGATCGAACGGTCCGGAATCGCTGTTATGCTTAGACGACGTGGAATTAAAAATGAAAGACGGCGGTTAACGCCGTTTCGCGTTTAATTAATATAAAACTTATATATATATATATATATATATATATATATATTTATATTTATATTTAATCTTATTTAATTATTAATTTAGCTTAGAAAAATAAAATTCAGATATGCCTTTCTTAATTAATTGAGAGGTACTGAATACAATGGTGCTATCAATATTTTGTTTTGATGATCATTTAATTACTTGATTTTTTTCACGGTATTTAAAATAATATTAAAATATTCACCTAAAATTAACGACTTCTAAATGCATTCAAAACTTCACCCTAGCTAATTTGGGGGTGGTGAATGCAATGGAGAAGTCAGATTTTTGTTTTGAGGTCTAAATAAAAAGTCAATTTCTAGGATTTTGAATTTTCCAAGAATCCATATTTGCTCTATTTGATTCCTAATTTGACCTAGATTTCAGAGATGAACTCTGAATGACTTAATTAAGGTACTAAAACCATAATTAAGATTTAAATTAGTCTTAAGTAACTTAAGTAACAACCCGGGTTGTTATAAGCTCGATCTGATTAAGTAAACGGACATTGTCTTCTTGGCCTGACGGTGACGGGCCGACAAGTAGGAGTAGTGATAAATTAATAAAAGAATTATTAATTATAATGGAAAGAAAAAGAATGATGAAAAGTTCATTTGCTCTTAATTTTCAATTTACTTAATCAATTTATGCGATGTTATATATCATTTCAATCACAAAAATGCGTAGATCATTAATATAAAGTTTAATTTCAATTTTTGTTGAATGTTTTCATTCATCATTTTTAGGTTAATTAAATTATTGTAATAAATTCCTAAATATAGCATGTGACTTAATTTGATCAATTAAAGTCCAAAATTGACATTTCAATAGTCCATTTCGATCACAAAAATATGTAGGATTATAATATAAGATCAAATTTAAGTTTTGAACCCTAAATCTCTTAATGACTTTTTAACTCTAATTAGGAGTCCTCTAAACCCTAAAATCTCAAAGTTGTCCGACATTGACCTATTTAGTGTCATTCTTCTCCTTATGCTATAAGGATTTCAAATTGATGTGTATTTTTGCATTTGGACAACAATTAGAGATTTTAAGTATTTGGCTCTTTAAATTGGGTAATTTTCCAATTTCATATTTATCATTTATGCTTGTTTTAGGTATTTAAACACTAGGATAGCAAACATATTTCACCTTACTTTCTTCATATACACTTTTAATTATATGTTTGAAATATGAATTTTCATAATTGATGATTTGAAATGTCTAGCACTTTCATGAATTGATCTTCTTCACTTGTAGAATTGTTATAGGAATAAATTGAATTATATGATTTACATGTGATCTTTTAAGCTATATTCTTTCCAATCATTGTTGATAGTTTCCATACTCATGTGAATTTAGTTAAGATATTCCATGATTCTAGATTAATAATAACATGTATTTTCATGTTATTATTTCATTAGGTCTAGTATTCTATGATTTGAATTAACCTTAGTGTTAATTTATTAATATTAATCTTTACATTTAGTTCTCTAGCAAATTGAGAATATGTATTCTAGTTGTATGTTTAACTTCATTTAAAGAATTTAGTAGAACTAGTATCTAATTATTAGATTTGAATCTCTAGTCTTAATTTCTATAGTTCTCTTTTAAGTTCTCTAATACTTGAATTAAAAATTCCTTAGTTCTTTATTGTGATTAAAATATTCTATAGAATTCCTTAATCTATAAACTTTAGTAAACATAGAGCTTGTGGTTATGAATCTTATCTCTACCATACACTTAAACATTTTTTATTAATTGATCCTAATTAAATTAGTGATTAGTCTGATTTGAAATCTTTCAATTAATAAGCTAATTAGATGAAGATATTGGATTATTCATTAACCTTCACTTTGTTTAACTTGGTAAACTATTAGTTTTACTTTTCCCTACTAGATCGCTAAACTTTAATTATTAATCTAATTTAGGACTAGTATAGAACAATTTCCATTTGCTTGATTATACTATAAATGAATTTTTTATTTTAATAAGCAAATTTAAAGTATTATCTTCTAAACTTCTTTTAATTTTATTATTTCCTTTAATTGACTTAAAATTAAATATTTAAAAATCAATTAAGAGTTTAAATAACTTAAATTTTTTAAGTAGATCATCAAACCTTAAGTAATTTTGGATATCACATAATTTACAATTATTTGAACTTTCTTGAATGCTTGCTTAGCTTTGAGCCTATTTTCCCTTTGAAACAATACATATAAGATTTTTGTGCATAAATAAAAGTTTCATAAAATTTAAGGGGTTGGTACTATTGGGGGTTAGCCTAGGGCAGGCTAAGTTGGTGATATAAGGAGCCTCACACCAATAAAAGGTGAATATGAATATTTATTTTAAAACCACGCTTTCTTTTACTAGTTAGGCAGATATGCTTAATTTTTCCTTCCATTCTGTGTACGCCCACAGAATGTGACTTTACATAAAATAATCTTAACAATCAAATTATGAGTTCTTTTAGAATCTTACTGATTGTAAGATCTCATCATAGTCTTTTAACTATATTTTCATTGTATAGTTCTAGACTATATATTTTTAATCCAAAAGACAAAGATTCTTCTTTACTTATTGTAAAATACCAAAATTTCATTTCAAATTGTTTATTAATATTTAAATAATTTTGATCTCAGATTAAAAATCTGACCTCACCATTGCGTTCACCACCCCCAAATTAGCTAGGGGTGAAGTTTTGAAGGCATTTGGAAGACATTGATTTTTAGACGAATATTTTAATATTATTTAAATACATAAAAAAATTCGAATAAATAAATACTCGTCGGATTAAAAATCCGATTGCGCCGTTGCGTTCCTCACCCCTCAATTAGCTGAGGGTGAATATTTTGGTGATTTTTGAAAATCATTTAAAATATATATATATATATATATATATATATATATATATATATATATAAATTTGAAATCATTTAATTAAATAAACATATATATATGAATATTCCTTCAAAACCTAATCTTTAAAAATCCATTTGCACACCCTCCTCACGCACGACTAACCGCCTCCTCCCGTTCGCAAACCCTCAGGCGCGACGCGTGGCTCCAAACCCCTCTCTCTCGCACGACAGCTGCCCCCTTCTCTCGCCCTTACCTTCTCACACGAGGGTTCCTGCGAGGATAAGAAGGAACCATAGGCGAGACTCGAGGCGAAGGAAGGCAGCAGGAAACCTTAGCTGATGCTACCCCGATCCTCCTCCATCTGGCCGAGAGCCTTGATCCAAAAAGGAACCTTCCACTAGCCGAGTCCTCCCTCGTCGCCAAATCTCCTCTAACCGAGAACTTTCCAAGCCGAGCTTCTAAAGCTCGCCGAACCTCTTCCATCTCGACCGAACCTCTTCCATGTCGCTGAACCTCTAAGAGCAAAGGTACGATCACTCATTTATCTTCCTATTTCATAAATTCATTAAACGACTCTTTTAATCTACCATATAATGAAATAGATTGTTTGCAAGCAAAGATTAAATTCTTAGATGTCAATCAATCTTGATATTTCTTTCTCTATTTCCCGTTGTTGGTTCTCAGTTGTTGGTCCATCCATGTTCCCATGCATTTCATAATAGTAGCTAGGCACTTGATAGATTCAGTCTGAAGTGTAGCATCCTAAACTAGAGATAAACTTGTTGCGGATCCGGCAGACACTCCTAAAACAGTCTTCACAAGACCATTAATTATCTTGCAACGATCTGATAGAATTAAAAGTGTTTTAATACATTTTTATTAATTGTTAAAAGGAACTCCACGATTATAAGCAGAAAGCGCATTCATCATTTAGTTCAATATTGTATTAATGTTTATTTCATTAAAGTACTAGCAAAAAGTGATTAATGTTTATTCCATTTAAGTCTAATATCTATGATTCAGATTTACACATTACCTTTCAAATATATTTATTGCATCAACATCACAATCGTAATTCACAAAGATATCTATGATAAGCTGAGAATCCTGACACATTATTTCAATTAAACCGAGAACAATAAGGTTTAATGACATTAAAAAGGCATTAAAGTTTATTGAATGGATTAATATATTCATTTCAATATTAACTACACATGATTAATTGCTATTTTTCCTTATTTCATATGGAATTTTTCTTTATATTTTAGAGAACTTTGGTTTATAAATTCTAACAAATAGGATATGATTTTCTGAGTATTGCTATATATAAAAGATAATGAATTCCATACAGTACTACTATATCTCCATCTTCATTAATTGGATGCATTTATAGTATGGTGAATCCATCTCCTTTAATCTATCCTCTTGATTTGGAGATTTCATAATTGGATTTATCTAAAACCAGTTAAGGTTAAGTCTTCCTAAAGTGTACTTTAATTTCTGCTAACACTTAATTCTTTATTTAGTCAATATGTCAATGAGCTTAATCATTAGGGAAGAACGCAGCAGAATATGATGCGTGAAAGTTTATATTGTATTGTATACTGAAGTCATTTTCTTTAAATAACAATTTCTATCTTTCATGTCTTATAAAATTGTAATCTTCATTTGGTGTATATTTTACTCTATAAGGTTTTTATGAGAGATTTATGAGAACTTTTTGTGAAATAAAGTAATGGATTTCTTTTTAAATCTTTTCATTTTTATTTTAAAAATCAATATTGTTGTAGTTTGTATCTAAATTTTTGATGTAATGATTATCCAAGTTTAATCTCCATTAATAAGCTCCTCAAGTTATGATTAATTAAATACATGATGGTTTTATTATATGATTTTAATTCAAATAAAATGAACGACATTGCTCTCTTTCTCTCTATCTGTTGCCATTAAGTATCCCATATTCTGATTTTAATACCATAATTCTTGATAAATGTCATTATGTGAACAGTAATCTTCTCCTATGGAATGTTGTAAAATTTCTTAGTTTGGCCAAGTTTAATGTTCTTATAACAGAAAATTTATGAGAATTAGAAATGTAGTTTCATTTGAAATTGCTGATGGCATATGTTGTTATATCTCAATTAATGCCAATTGCCGCTATGTATTTTGAAGGAATAACAAGTGTTGATATTTCTAAAGATGGAACCGATACGATCACCTGGAAATTTTATGTTAATAGAATTATATATTGCAGATTTCAATTTACGGACTGTCATTCGTTTTATAAGAATCAAATATTACCATTTAATGCTGCTATAAATTTTATAAAATCAAAGTACTGTCATTTATTTAAAATAATTGAAAGTTACATATACTTTATGAGATAGAGCATGAATGTTGCCATTATCAAATAAAATAAGAAATATATATTGCCATTTATTTTCAAATATGAATCAAATGATATCATAAGTCAAAAACTGTCATTCTTTATTTCAGAATATGTAAATTTATGTCATATATATATATATTAAATCAAATTGTTGCCATTTATCATAACAAGTCAAACACATATTGTCTTTGTTTTGAAGGTGATAAATTAAATGTTGCAACTCATTTTCAAAATCTAATGCTACCATTAGTTTATAAGATTCTAATGCTGCCATTTGCCATATAATTAAAGTTATCACTTCTCATATTAAAATCATATGATAGAATCATTGAATCATGCCAAAAATAATATTCCAATTGCTATCATAAAATACATTTAAAGATTTAAATACTGTGTTATAATTTAATCTTTGTTTCTGTATATCTAATTGCTAACTTTAATGATGTTATTTCTTGCAGGATAAGTTATAAGAATAATACAGGAATGCTAAAATAAACGCTATGTGTGAAAAACTATATAAAGATGCTTTTAAATGCTAAATTTCATTTATGTATTTCCTTTTTTATTAGATATTTTATATAGGATGTATAAAATGTTTAATTTAGTTTTATATTTAAAATTATATTAGAATTGGAAATGAGCAATCCTGTAAAAAGGATTGAACTCTATTTTAGAACTGGAATTAAACTTTATAGTAGAACTGGAAATGAGCAGTCCTGTAAAAAGGACTGAACTCTATATTTAGAATTGGAGATTGATTGTGAAAATAGAAAATTTGAACAAAAATAAAGGAGACTTTGCCAAAATTTTTGAAAATTTTAGAACTTAGAAAATTTATAGGAAATATAGATGTTTTCTCATATTTCTAAAAATTTCATATAAATTATCTATTTATTTGAAAATATTAGTCATAAAAATAATTAATTAGATAAATCCAAATATCAAATATCATAAAAATCTATTATTACAAATCATGAAGCATTAAATTAATAACTTAAACTACCTTTGGCAGATCAAACAAATTAAATTGGTTGATTTTATCAAAGCAATCAGGTACGCAAATTTACTTATAAGTCTTATTTCAGTATTCTTATTTGAGCTATTTTCCCATTTGAGTATTATTTGCACTGCTTACCGCATTTTAATCTGCAAAAAAATTACATCAAAAAGCATGTAACAAAAAGAATTTATATATATTTTTGTGGTGTTTGTCTTTGGAGAGTGGAATGCAAAACTAGAATCTGTACAGATTGAGCTAGCTAGCAAGCCCCTGGGAGTTATATGGAGGGATTTAGCCGCTTGTAGGAAGTAGGCAAATCCAGAGGAAAGACACACCATCAGTTCCTAATTTGAGTAAGATACCAACGGGTGGCGAGATAAGCTTCCTATAGATTACGCCTATGGGTTTATCCATTTGAGCTTAGGGGTCTCCGGACTCGACTTATTGTTACAAATACTTTTGATAAAATTTATTTCATATATGTTAATTTTCATAGCTATTTTGCAGGGCAGAAAATGAATTTAATAATTGCTTTATTTACATGCAGATTTTCAGTCATCTTCATATGTGATTTATACCTATTATAGGATGCTAGATTTATTCTTATAAGAACAATTTGCGTACTCCTACCTGACTGGTAAACTGAATTTTTTTTAGATTTTGATAATTAAAGAACTTAGAAGGTCTGCCAAATTAAAAGAGGAAGAATTTAAAGAAACAGAAGAATGTAGATATTTTATTTCTTATTTTGTAAAAATTCAAACTGTTATAACTTTTCATATATGTTTTGGCTCTATGTATAAAAGGACTGTGAATTATTATTTTATTTTATTATGTCCTTTTGAATCATAAAGATGTATATATTTTCAAATGAGATGAATTGTTCTTTAAAAACTCTCGAACTTCAATTCCCCGTTCGCCACAGTTATTATGCTTTGTACTTTTTATTTTCAGTACTGTGCTATACTTACTTACAGTTCATATAGAATGCAGTGTATGTTGCTTTAATTTTTGTTTAAATATTTCATTGCTTTTCTTTTGCTTATTTAACATAATTTTATTTGAACTTACACATATTTCATTTCTTTTACTTTAAAATGCGCATTAGTAGTTTCTAGCCTCTTTTAGGATATTTTTTCTTTACCATTTTTGATTGTAGGCTAGAAAGATAATACATGTGAGTACTCTTACTCATCTTACTTTTAATTATTCTTCTTTACAGTTATATTTACTTTTTTTTCCTACATGAATGCTTTCAAATGCTCATTTGCTTAATTAAATTATAAATTAACTTGTGATATCCAAATAAATTTTAAAATAGAATTTACCAATTTTTAATTGTGCTTAGACTGTTTAGTCTAACTACTCTTTTTCTTTTCTTAGCTTCACCCTATCATATTTAAATAGCAAAATATAATAGATCAGGAGCATTATAATTCAGGTAAAGTTGGACCTAGTACCTGAAGAGCTATAAATAAAAGAATTAATTCTGCTTTATTTCAATTACTTGCACTCTTATTTCAAGTGAGAGTGTGATTTATTTACTTTTAACTCTTTTATTTTAAAATACATGTAATAACTTAACTTAAACTGCTTGAGATATTTTTACCTATATTATATGTTGAGTTTACTTATTTTGAAATTGCTTGGATTGAATGAGTAAATAATTATTGCTTATATTACCTATACTTGCATTGTTTCCTATCTCTTTATATGCTTTCATTTGCAAACTATTTTAACAATAACTGCTCACAAAGTAACTTGGCCACTTAGCATCTAATATCTGGTTAATTTTCTTCTAATTAGATATTAGATGCTAAGATAACGCTCAAATATTGGATTAATCTCCTATCCGATATTTGGGTCGTTACAATCAAGACTACATTCTTTATGGAGAGCTGGAAGAAGAGTTGTACATGCAATAACCAGAGGGGTACAAGGCTAAGAAAAAATTGAGCTACTGTGCAAGCTCAAGAAGAGCCTATACGCCTAGGCAATGGTACAGGATATTCGACATGTTCATGTCAGAAACTGGGTACAAGAGATGTCAGGCGGATCACTGTTGTTACATAAAAAAGTGTAAGTCATATATCATTTTGTTGCTGTATGTGGATGATATGTTGATCGCAAGATCGAACATGGAGAAAATAAAGATGCTGAAAGAACAGATGTCAAGGGTGTTTGATATGAAGAACTTGAGGCCGGCCAAGCAGATTATTGGGATAAGAATCAATATGGAGAGAAGGCGGAAATTCTAAAGCTGTCTCAGAAGAACTATGTTAAAAATGTGCTGAAAATATTCAACACGAGAGAGGAAAAGTCAGTGGGTACTCCCATAGCAAGTCACTTCAGTTTATCTAAGGATTAGTTGCTGAAGTCTAAAGAGGAGGACACATGCTGAAAATTCCTTATGCTTCAACGGTTTGGAGCTTGATATACACAATGATCTACACGAGATTGGATATTGCACATGCAGTGAGAGTAGTCACCAAATTCATGGAAAACCCAAGAAAGTACCACTGGGATGTGGTCAAGTGAATTTTAAGGAATTTGAAAGGTACAGCAGGCAAAGTACTATGCTATAGTAGGTCTGACATTTCTCTACATGGCTATGCAGACTCAGATCTTACAGAAGATGTTGATAGCCGGAGGAGCACTACATGATATGTGTTCACATTGGGAAGTGCAGCGGTGAGCTGGATCTCCAGGCTACAGAATATTGTTGCTTGATCTACCACGATGGCAGAGTACGTCGCCATTACTAATGCGAGCAATGAGATGATATGGTTGAAAAGTTTTATGGCGGAATTGGGCAAGGAGCAGGAGAATGTGAAGCTCTACAATGATAATATGAGCGTTATTCACATCGCGAAGAATACAACATTTCATGCCAGGACGAAATAAATACAGTTTTGGTACCATTTCATTAGGACACTATTTGAAGAAGGGTAGCTTGGATTAGAGAAGATTCACACTTTGAAGAATATTGCTGATATTTTTATAAAAGCAGTAACAATGGAGAAATTGAAGCTATGTGCTTCTCTAATTGGCCTCAGCACGTGATAAGAGAGCGGGGGTGAGGCACACCACGTTCTTGACAGGAATTGAAGAAGAAAATAAAGGATCAAGGCTAGAAGATGGATGATTTCAAAATGTCTCCAAGTGAGAGATTGTCAGGATGTTGAGATCATTCAGATCATCATGAAGATGTTAATAGAGCTTCGGTGAGCTTTCAGAAGGTTCTGAGACGATACGGAAAAAAGTTGGAAAAGCTCAGCTGCAACAAGGCGTCACAGCGCGCCGTGGCACACCGTAGCACGCCACGACGCCCAGCACCCCAGAGGAAGTCGCTATAGCATGCCCCAACTCTAATCTACCCGAGACTAGGGCGTCGTAGCGCGTTGTAGCACGCGTAGCTCTAGTCAACCTGAGACAGAAGTGGTGTAGCACGCCCTAGCGCCAGTCTGCCCGAGACTGAAGCGTTGGGACACGATGTAGCGCACCGTGGCTCGATGTAGCGTGACAGTTACCCGAGACCAAGGTGGTGTAGTGCGCCTTGGCGTCTGCTACCCGAAGCCAGTGCCCTATGACGTGTCGTAAGCAATTTGGGGATATTTTGGACCATTTGGGGTTCGAATGTTAGCTTGATACTTAAAGGAATATTATTGGAGGAGTTTCCAATATTGGAAAGAGTAAGCTAAGGGCTTTGGCCTAAGGGAGGTGGCTACTAAGCTTCTTCTTCTTTTTAGCATAAGAGCAGATGTTCTCTGTTAGAAATCCAATCAAGGTGATGACGCTTGAGTTTTGCTTGAAATCCAATCAAGGTAATGACAAAAAAGGGAGATGCAGCTCATGGGTGCTGCTATGCATATATATGCTTTATTATTAGTCACTCTTATATATTCTCTATTCCAAATTCAATTATTAAAGTTCATCCTCTAAGAATACTATAACAAATATATTCTGCTCTACACAAGGTTTTGTTTCTCCTCTCTACACTATATTCTTCCTTTGGCACTCTTTTAATTCTATTCTATTAATGCATCTTCTATTTTTGTGATGCTTCAGTCTATCAATCGTATACTTTACTAATTGTTACTGTTCCTGTAAATTTATCCTTTAGCATTCTCTGCACACCCTTTACTTGCAACAATTTGGCACATATTATACGGAAAATACAAATCCGGACATTATTGTATTGTGTATAAATTATATTATCATATACCATTCTACCTTCTCATTAATATCTTCGACATCAAATCATCTGATCTTCCTCGGGCTCGAACGCAGAGACGGGATACGTCAGAGAAAGCCCGGCAGAAGCCCTAAAGTTGATCTTCCGGGAAGCCGGATCATCGATGCACATATCAGAGAGGGAAAACCAGATCATCAGCTCCTTGCTCTTGACGCCTTTGATCTTCGTCATCCTATGCTTTTCGATGAAAGCCGTGACCTCAGGGGCGAACGAGACGAGGCGTCCGATCCTCTTGAAGAAGTGGTCGGTGCGCTTCCGCTGCCTGAGCCAGATGAATCCGGTCTGGTGATTGTAGCCGACTTCCTCTATATCTGTGAGAGGAAGAAGCCCTCTGGGAAGGTGATTCTGCTCCAGAAACTCTATTGATTTCATCCTGCAGATCTCCGCGCCTCGGTAGATTTCGGCGCCTTCCCGATACCTGTTGATTAATTGCAGCGTCGCCATGAGAGGGCGCTTTTTTTTTTTTTTTTTCCTTTTTTTTTATATTCCTTTTCAAAAAGGAGCTGAACTGAAATGGCGTTTCGTGGGGGTTATAAATAGGATGGAAAAGGGAGGGCTCTATTACGTTAATGCCCCTGTATTTGTTTGTAATTACGTCTTTGCCATAAAGTTTAATCAGAGGGTTTTTGTCGAGTTAGGCTACCGTCGCGTTGGGGAAAAAAAAAAAAACCTTATTAAAGAAAATAGTTAAGAGTCGTGATTAGATCGTTGCTGGGTCTGTCTTTACTTGTGCGTCATCTTGAGTACGGATTTTGGCCTGAAATTTTAAATTCAAATTCGACTCCACTGGAACTTGAGATATTTTTGAATTGAATTCGAGTCGAGTTCCAATCATATATTTTGACTCGAAATATATTTAAAATGACTCTAAATGACTCAAACTTAACACGAAATCGGCTAGAACTTAAACTCAAAACTCAACTCGAACTCGAACTCAATCAGACTGGACTCAAACTCGACTCGAAACCAGCCCTACTCTTGAGTGTTATACTAGAAGCATCCTAAAGGGTTACTCTTAATGAATCCTAGAATGATGTTCTTAAAACATTTTATATTTAAAAATAGATGTTTGTACATCAAATATTATATTTTAGTTTTATTAACATTCAAACCATGCTAAAAATGGCTAGGGATGTAATAATCTATGGTTGTTAAGCTGATTTAAGAGTTGATTTATATTAATTTAAGCTAATTTAATTTTGAAATAATTCTCAAGTAGTATGGATTAAAATTTAATTTTAGTTAATTATCTTACTATCCCAACGGCAAAACGATCTCTAACCATCGAATCATCAGATCCGATTCAATGGTAAGAACCTATAAGAACTACAAATAAAATTGAAACCCTTTGGATCCAAATCTACTGTAAAATTTCAATTTTAGAAAGTCAAAATATCGATCAAATAAAGACAGAATTAGGTTCTTAAGCAAGTTCAAAATTAGACCTAACAAAGAAGACCATTAAAAAGAGTATATTTTTGTGATCTTAATGCCCAAGTTTGAAGGCGATCCGACGGACAAATATTCATATATTAATTATTGAATTTTTTTAAAAGAATGAAATTATGAAAATTAAATATAAGTCCAAATTTAATAATTTTAGTGCAGTGGGATTTGCAATAATAAAATAAGGCTACACAAAATTTTTCATCGAAGTTTAAAGCGTCAGATTGTCAGTAATTAATTTTAATAATTTTTATTTTCAAAAATTAATTAAAAATAAAATATAGTTCCAAATCCATGAATTTTTGTACGATGACATTCGCCTCGTCAAGACGAACCTCTTGGTTAAGTTTCATCAAATTTTAAACAAATTATACCATGAAAAATAAATAAATAAATATATATATATATGATTCTATACATATATATACATTATTAAATTAAATCAAATTTTAAATTAACAATTACTTATTATTGAAGTTTTATACATATAAATATAATATACTATCCTAATTAGATGTATATAGTACATAAAGAGAAATGTATTATAATATATTTAATTTTTTTAATGTTATAAATGTGTGATAGGTTTATATTAATAACAACAAATATTTACATAAATTATTTTAGATGTATTAAATGTTTAAGCTAAGGATTAGTCCCCCTTAAGCTACTGCTTCCTTGTCATATAACTCATGGAGTCCGACCCCCTCCCTTCCCCTTGGGGGCAGCCACGCCGCCCCCTTGCCCGGCCTGCCTGAGCCGGCCGGCCGGGCGGCAGCCCCTTCTCTCTATAAATAGGACTGCACTCCTCTTCTCTTCTCTCAAGCTCCTCATCCTCCTCCACCTCCAGCTCGCCGCCGACCTCACGCCTCCACCTCCCCACCTTGCCAACAACCTCCAAGTATCCTCTACCTTCCCCCTTGGCAACCCCAAAGTCTTCCCCCCACATCTCTTTCTCTTCTTCTTCTTCCCCGCCCAACAACAGCCCCTCGCCCCACCACCTCGCCGTACCGACGCCACACCGGCACGCTACCAAAATTCCCACGAGTCTTCTACAATCTCCTCGGCAAGTCTCCACTGCCCTCGGCAAGCCCCCTTTGAACGGGGAGAAATTCACAAAAACTTTAAAAAAAACCCTAAACCCTAAATATTTATCCTTACACAATTTTAATTATTGTTCTTAGATATATATATATACACACATATATGTGTATTATAATATGATAATATCTCATATTATAACTATATCATAATAATAATAATAATAAAAATAATAACTAAATATGTTATTATTATCATTATTATAATAATATTTATTAATTAAATAATATTATTATAATATCTCTCACTAATATTATAATATTCGCTCCCTATTATTGTTCTATAAATAATAATAACAATAATAATTATATTATTACTATTATTATAAATACAAAAATATTATTATTATATTATCTCTCTTCTTAAAATAATAATAAGTGTATACTTATTATCATATTCATATAGCAATAATAATAATAATTATACTATTATTATTATTATATTAATATTATCATAATATTCTCTTTCTCCAAAATAAACTCTTGAGCATAAAATTATTATCCGAAAAAATAATTTTATTTTATTCCAGTTATTGTACTTTCTCACATAAAGCAATAAAAATAATATTTTTACGTGTAGATTCTCGTATAAATGATAATAATAATAATAATAATTATTATTATTATTATCATTATTATTGTTTGTACTTTTGCTCTTCCATAACAACTTTCATTTCCTTATTTATAAATATAAATAATAGTAAAATAATAACATCGATTATTATTATTATTATTATTATTATTACTATTATTATTGTTATCATTATCACTATCGTCATAATTACGATCATCACTACTATCATTACTATCTCCATCACCATCATTATTATCATCTTATTTACACTAACATTGAAATATTAAGAGAAATAACTAAAGAGAGAGAATTAAAAATAAGATAAATACAAATATATTTATCTTCTTTTCCCTTCGACAAGTTTTTTAATAAATAAATTTGTACATATTCAAAAGAAGTCAATCTAGCTAAAGAAAACAGGTATCCTGGATATCATGAACTATATTTATATATATTGATTTGATTATATGCTTTTGCTCCACAAATTTTACCAAATTTGTTTCTTACTCTGATATAATTAAAGTTTGCGGTCACTATATGAGATATTTTCAAAGATTAATAATGGATCTTGATTGATTGAATTAAATGGGGTTCCATGATGAGTACTTACAGTCTGTACATAATATAATAAGAATGGGACTAGTTTGCAATCATACTATTCCGTGAAGATATAAAGAGATTATAACTATGCCTATGAGGGGGCTAGCATAGGTGGAATAATGCCTGAATAGTAATATTTGAACCCAAATTGTGAAAATCATAGCAGACATGCTTAATTTCCTTCGAGAAATTGCCCGCTCGAATGAAAATGTTATATATATATATATATATATATATATATATATATTATTCATTTTCGAGATAAATATATCAATTTTTGATAAGTATGACTTACTTGTGATAGGTTACCTTTATTGTTATTTCAAAATTATCGCTAAAATTCTTATTTGCAGGAAAAGTCGTGATAATTCTCAAATGAGGAAATTTGCCTTTCAAACTTTTCTTATTATGCTTCCCTGCAATTTTCTCTATACTTAAATTGTATGTTTTTGCTCATATATGTACAATGTAATTAATGATATCCAAAATACTAAAGTTGATCTCTAACGGTGTTCTACCCGGGCATTTTTGTTGTAAATGCCAGATCAGGTCACTGATGAGGATCTTGAGGTAGCTTGTTCAATCTATCGCTACACTTTTTATTCTCTTATTGTATTTATAAATAAAAGAGAAACCTGCACTTGTAATAATACGTTTTTTAAAATAAAAATTTTTACTTTCATGTTCTCTAATTATTTGAGCAAATGTTTGTGATCTTTATATTATTATTCCAAACTCACGACTACAATCCTCGGTATAAAATGATGACGCCACCCTAGTCCCTACACCTTAACCAGGATCTATCAAGGATCCAGGATCAAGGCTGGACCTAGGAACTAAGGTGGGGGTTGTCACAGTTAGTATCAGAGCTGGAGTTGGGAAAATCTTATAATGATAATATAAGAACTAGATTTGTTCGAATTAATTTGACAAAATTTTAAAATACACATATATAAATTATTATAATATATTATTTTTACAGATGGATCCCGAACATGAGTTCGAAGAATATTTTGAAGAAAATGAGAAACATAGTGAGATAAATTCATGCCCATCAGGAAGCCTAAAAAGTTATAGTATTGATCAACCACCCACCCTAGAAAATCAATTCCAAATCTTAACCCGAAAGTTTGAGGAGTTGAAAGATTTATTCTTTACAGTCTTCCATGCTCAAACTAAAAATCATAAGAAAGAAATAGAAAACTTATAAAACACCATCAAAGAAGCAACTGCAGCATATGAGTATCACCGAATGGAGCTAGAAGAGAAAGGCAAGATAGATGAGAGCATTCAACAGAAAAACTCGTCATCCAGCAGGAACCAAAAAACTACTGCTAAGAGAAAAATAGGAGTAGTTAGAGGAAAGGTACAACAAAAATGTGGAACTTAAGTTTTATCATATACATATATAAACATATTTATATATGTATATATTTATTTAGGTATATAAGTATGTTTGTATCTTTCAAATACAAAACCTTATATCATAAGAAGGTTTGGGATATTACATCAATCATATTTTTTAACAGATGGATCCACAATATTACTTGGATAATCTCTCAAAATCAGACTCCTCGAATGAAATCCCATGGCAATTCAAGAACCTCGATATAAATTATGCTTTGAGCCCGCCAACCTTACAAGAGCAAATTCAAATATTGGAAGAGACAGTTGAAAGAATCATTGGAACCCTAGTAACCTTTATAATGTTAACTAGTGAGAGAATTGAGAATTTGGATAATGAATTACAAGAACTTCAACTAGCTATAAGAACATCAATCACTTCTCTTTCTTGGTTGTTTAAAGATCAGGAGACCAGATTTAGCCGCCAGATAAACAAGCTAAAAGAGAAGATCGATCCCTCAATAAATTTAGAGCCAGAAGAAGAAGAAGCACTTCCAACCAGCAACCCGAATGAAAATAATCAAGATCCTATATAATATATACATATATATATATATATATCAGAAGAATGGTTTTCTTTGAAGTTAAATAAAAGGAAGAAAATATGTATATTTTGCTTATCCATCTTCTTGCTTTATTTATTATTTTTTTCTTATTATCTAAAAAGCTCTTCTTTTTTATTCTTCATATGGATTCTCAAGAAACTCACACTATCCCTAACTCCAACGAACCCATCGAAAATAAGACCGATAAGTTACTTGAGTTAGTAACAACCCTACTTTATAACCAAGCTACCAATCACACATCCACATCCTCAATACAACCTTCCCCAAATCAAAACTTCTCCAATGATGGAATCCTTCAAGCTTATCTTAAACTAAAACCACCCACCTTTAATGGGACAATCTCACTAATGGAAGTAGATGACTAGTTAAAAAAGATCGAGAAGAAGTTAATAACTATAAAATGTCCATAAATCGACACGGTAAGCCTAATTATTTATCTTTTAGAAGGTGAAGCAGAAAATTGGGGGGAGTCTACCAAAATTTCTAGATTTGTAAATTCTAATCTAGAAGAGATAAGTTTGGAAGACTTTGTTAAAGTCTTTCGTGCCCAATATATTCCACCATATGCACAAGCAATAATGGAAGACACATTAATGAGATTATATTAGGGGAACATGATGATTTCTAAATATGCTATCGAGTTTACAAGATTAGCTCGATATGCACCAAATATAGTAAGTATGGAGGCAGCTCATTGTAATTGATTTCTTAAATCACAAAATAAATAACTTAGAAATTAATTCAGGAACATCCGTTGTCCGGATTGCTCCCAAATTTGGGCATTACGATCACAAAAATATACTATTTCCAATGACATTTTTGGTTTGCCTTAATTTTGAAGTCGCACGGGATCTTGATTTTTAAGTCAGGTTTAGTCCTTAATTGGATGGTAATAATTTGGGTTGGTACACCCTCGCAGCGTTAAGACTCTAGTGGATTACCTCCATAAGTTTATTTGTCTAATTTCAAGCGACAATGGGAGTGCCAAGACATAGGATCAGCGGAGCAAATGAATCAAATCGTTGGACCCAACGAATGACGAACGAGGTACCCCTCATTCATAGATTAATACAATGCTAAACCTCATAATTGCAATTCATTCTTATATTTTGATCAATACATTAGTAGGTAATGAACTCAATTGAGTTTGATCAGGCTTATGTTGGCCTGTTACCCGCGTCTGTGAATAGTCATCTACAGTAAACCCTAGGGCTAAGAGTTAGATGACTAAGGTTAAGACAATTTAGGCAATTTCAATTGGGAAATTTTGTTAGCTTCATTTTGGTATATAATGCGCCTTCTAAGTCTTGCTGTGTTTTGGATGCCCTTATTCCTAGGGTTTGCATAGTTGTCGGAGAAATGTATAGTGCAAGAAGAGTCGAGACTGACCCGCTCGACACTGCAGACGAGCCAGCACACGCTGATGGCCCGCGAGCGCTCCAGTGGCGTAGGTGCGTGTAGGAGCTGCGACAAACGATCATGCACTCGTATGAAAGGAATTTAGGGTTATTTAATAATTAAATTAATTAATCCAAATCTTAATTAGCTAATAACTTTTAATTTAATGATCCAAGTATGCCAATGTTATATCTTAAAGTGATCAGAAAAATATGATGAATGTTCTAGTGATATTAATTTTTCAATTTGATTATTTTTATTAATGATATTTTGGAAACCTAATTAACTTAGGTTAAACCCTAATTAAGTCAAATTAGCTTTAAATAAGTCCCATTGACTATCATTATTCTCATTTTGTTGTAAAGAATGTGAATTCATTGATTTTGCTTAGATTGGATGATTATTGTGAAATTTGACTTTTGAGATCTTAAATTTATGTTAATTTTGAATGTTAAAGCTTTTGTTAGCATGTTAAGATATCAAAACCCAAGGAGAGAGTAGTCTGGGCTTTTTATTTCATTGACTCAACTTAGGTGAGTGTGTAAGGTGAAAAAATACTTATGGCAATTTTAGGAAATGCTATTTTTGGATGTTTAGAAGTATTAGTCATGAGAGATATGGAGTTGGAGAGAGATTCATTTGACTTATATCTTGAATCATTAGAAGAGTAGGACAACCAATATGTGGCTAGATTCTTATGGTGTAGGTCATAATGATAATAGTTCTAGATCCAATTGAAGGGATTTGGATTGGATTCCTAATTAATTATCAATTAAGGACAGATAGTTTCAGTGAATTCTAATAGGAGCAAAGAGATGAGTAAATTCTTTTAGCTCAATCATGTTGGGAACCTTTTGGGTAGAATTTTAGACCTTGAGGATAATAATATAGTTTAAGGCTTACTTAGAGTAGATGCACTACCTGTGAGGTTTTAAATCCTAGAAAATCCTTGAGATAGATTGAACTTTAGAATTTTAATTAAATTCCTATGATATAACTTTACATCCTACGAGGATAATTTTATGATCTATAAACCTTGAGGATAGTAATTATAGGAATATGTCAGAGAGTTACAAAGGATTTTATGTCACTACAAGTTTAGTAAAACTTATTTTCAAAATTATAAAACTTTATTTTATATATATATATATATATATATATATATATATTATTTTCAATTGACTGAGACTTTGTCCTATGTCAATTAGGGGTTCAATTAACTCCAATTATTAAGATAGATAACTAAAATTAGACAGCAAACGAATATCACCTGCTTAGTTTGTATTTTGGCAAATTCCTTGATATGCTATAAGGCTTTGAAAACCTTATTCAGTTGATCATAATTCATTTACATATTAATAAATTATAAATTAATTCGAGAAGGGGTTTCACTCAGGGTGAATTAGTCTATACAAATATTGAGCTAGGGTTGACTATGAAGTGAGGAGACTACACATGTCCTTGAGAGGAAATGTGTGATTATATAGGAGACCCTAATATATAGAGTTGGGTAGACGTAGATAACTCTTTGGTTGTTCTATATGAGCCACAAAACATAATCTAACACAAAATAATATTAAATTGCATTTACTGTTCTATAGCTCATATCTATTTACTACAATTCAGTTTTACCTTCAGCATCATACTTGTATTTAAGTTCCTATAAAATGTTTATGCAGCTCATATTTAAATACTATTATTTCTTAACCAGTCTTTTGCCAAAAAATATAGTGTGCATCAGCACATTCATTTATATTTACCTTTTTGATGTTTTTTTTTTTATATTTCCTTATTATTATTGTTTTTTTACATTGGGCACATTTACTACTATTTTCTAAAATGTGATATTCCTTAACATAAAATGCTTAGACACTCTAAAATGTGCTTACACTTATGTAAGTATAACCATTTGTTTCTTTTTATTAGGCCTGTCATAACGTATCAAATAAGGTAGATCAGGAGCTTGAAGTAGAGCTAGCAGATGAACCAAGAGAAGAGCTAGAGAATTAGAAGCATGCCTGAAGATTTTACTAGTGTCTATTTTTATTTATCATATGATGATGAGAATGCTAATTCATTTGGATTGTTGTAAGTTTAATTATATGAACTTCTATTTATTTATCTAGGATGGATATTTTTCTTTTATTTTCTAGATGAATGTATTGGTAATGTATGTTAGTATCTTTAAATAAAAATGCATCTATATTTCATATCTTATAGGTCCCTAGTAGTACTAAATAGTGTGTTAAGTTATATTAATCTAGTATTAAATGCTACAGTGACATTCAGTGTTAGGTCAGGACATCTAATGTGACTTAGGATCGTTACACCAGTAGGGCTTGCTTCGAGTCAAGTTCGAGTCGAGCATGCTTAGAATCGAACTCAAATTGACTTGAACTTTTTTGAGTTTGAGCTCGAGCTCGAATCGAGTTCGAGTTGATTTCTAGTCGAGTTCGATTCATTTCAAGTCATTTTAAATAAGGTTCAAGTCAAGACATATAACTCAAGCTCGGCTCAAAGTTTTTGAGTTAACTTCAAGTCAAGTCAAAATGTTCAAGTCGAGTCGAGTTTGAATTTCGAGTTTTTGGTAAAATTACCAGCCCTAATGCCAAGTGATGTAAGACTGCAATTATGTTAAGGGACATACGATGAAATCCATAGAACCATGGTTTGATCGTTGAGAGTCACCGAAGCAAACATGAAATATAATCCAACACAAATAATAAAAAATCACAGCACAAGTATTGAATCACACAAGTATACAAACACAATAAATTTTATGTGTGGAAAACTTAACAATGAGAAAAACTACAAAGTTACACAACCACAAGAAAATCTACAATAGAAGAATAGTTACAGGGTTATAGATAACTTACCAGCCACTTAGGGGAAGAAAAGATTCACCACCTTTGAGCATCTTCTTCTTCTCCTATCCCAAATTTATTCTTGTTCTCACTCTAAGGTTTTAATCCTCTAAGCCTCTAAACCATTTCCCACATAAAATGGCCCATAATAAACTCTAATCAATAAGCCTATATGCCTTGATGTTATGGTTCAATAAAAGAGAAAATTAAACATGATAAAAATATGATTTGACATTTTTATTATTGCTGCATTTTGTGCTTTTGATCAAACAAAAAGTGAATATTTGATGCAAAATCCTTATTATGCAAGTCGTTTCTTTTATACATTCCCATATTATAAATTTCATAAATATTTCATTTACTACTTAATGTATGCTTATAATATCTGAATAATTAGACTCAAATGTTTCTGTAAAGTGAATGCTAAATGTCATATGGAGAGAATGTCTATAATATTTCTAATTTGCTTAAGTTTCTTAATATGGCCCTATGTTTATCGTAATGCATGTGATGGCAATAGCAGGTGTGTTCTGCCTTTGGGACAGCTGGTGCTATTTTTGGATCAGCTCTGCTTCAATGGATTACCTCTTGGGTTTCCATTGCTTTACTACACTAAGAATATGGTGTTATGGTTCAAAAGGTTTGGTTTGAACACTATAAGCTTTTATATTCATGCTTTCTCTTTAGGTGCATTCATTTCAGGTTTAAGGCGGCTAATAAGCTAAATAAAAGAGGAGTTACTGTCAATAAAACTTGCAGTAAATTGCCAGAAACTATTAAGGAATTTTCATTTTGGTGGTGAAATTCATGAACTCAGATGGAAGTTTGAGTCTGCTCGAACTCAAACTTTTTCTACTCGAAATTGACTTGACTCGAACTCAGCTCGAAGAACTATCTGCTCGCTCGGCATTACTGAATTTAAAGCCTTGCTTATTTCCTGATGCGAATAAGTTGCCTGTAATCCGTTGTTTTTTACTTTCCTTATTTTAGTGGTTGATGCTCTCAGTTTGTCTTTTTATTGAAGTTTATAATTTCTATGGTATTGTATGTGTACATTATCCCTTATTTGGAATGAATCGCTCAAATTCTTCCTAAAAACAAGCAAACAAGCAATCTTTCCCTTACATGTGGCTTTCTCAGCAGCAGCAAAATCCAACGATTAAAGGTTTAATCAGTGGAATGATGTTTAAATGGAAACTTTACTAATAATTGGAAAGCCAAAGCATATGATAATGCTATCCTTCGCAGATTGCTAACATCCTGTGTGTTAATCCATGTTTTTGTAGCTGGTTTTTTTGCTTAAGACCTCAAGTTTCTATGTTTAGTTGCTCTAATGCCCAAAATATTCTAAAGAATGTCTAAAGCTGCTGTATTTCTCCCTCTATTTTTGATGTGCCCTTTATTTTTTTAGGTATAATAGTATTTTTCTTAGCATTGAACCCAAATTTAGATCTACAGCCATTAGGAAGATCTGACTGCTCTCTGGTTCATATTAGGATAATATGTTTAATAGTTGGTTTAAAAATGGCATCTTTTTCCTAGTTTGATATGTTGAATTTATGGCTCTTCCCTCTGAATGGTGGGTTGGTGCTAAACTCTTTAATGCCAATTGAACTGTTCACTTCCCCATCAATAGAAGCCCATAAATGCTTAAAATCTAATATAAGATTCTATCACAGCATGTACTTAATTATTAACTATAGATGAGAATCTATGCATGCATATCTAAGTATTGAATATCTAAGCATGTTTAGATATACATGGTAAATTTGACATTTTCATGTTTAGATTATTGTGAATCGGGAGATCTTGTCCTACAAAGAAATCCTATGATCAGGGTTTGATCACTGAGAGTCCCAAAGCAAACATAAAACTATACCAACACAAATAATTGAAAATCACAGCACAAACATTAACAAGCACACAAGCATACGAACAAAAAAATATACGTGAAAAACTCAAGAATGAGAAAAACTTCGGAGCCACACCACCACAAAAATATCCACTATAGAAGAAATGAGTATAGAGTTACAGAAAACTTATGAATCTCTTAAAGGAAGAAAAGATTTATCGCCTTTGAGCTTCTTCTTGTTCTTCTTTCTCAGATTTTCTTTTTATTCTCATTCAAGGGTTTCAAGCCTTCAAGCCTCCAAGAGCCCTTCACAAAAAATGACACATTTAAATTCTAACCCAACATGTTTAGCATTTATATAGAATATCAAACCATCCCTCTAAGGGCCCTTAACAGTTTAAGACACGTCATACCCAAATTAAAATATTTGTGGGCACTTGGGCACCTGCCTTGCTCTTCTCGAGACGTCTAGGGCGTGCCTTGGTGCAATACTTTATGTCTTTTGGGCCCTTACTTTGTATGCTTGTATACTTGGAAAGTGGGGCGCGCCTGGGTGCCAGACCCTCTGCCTGCTGGGCGCCTAGATGTCAAGCTTTCTATTTGCTTGTTTGTTGGGCGCTAATCTTGTTGTTGGCCGCTACGAACCTGTTTTGAATTCTACCGGAACACCATTCACTCTTCTCTTAATGATCCAATTGGTCTCCACACCATAATAATCTCCCACTTGGAGATCAATAGTGATCAGTCTATCTTCAACCATGGATTTTCCTTACTTGACTTCCATTCTTACAAAGGGAGTCGCGTGGCTCACCCCGCCTTCTCTTTATCCTCTGAGGTCAACTGAAGCTAAGTATAGCTTCAATTTTTTTATTGTCACCCATTTCATGAGCATGTCTATTGGGTTCTTTGTTGTGTGAATCTTCTCTAATGCTAACTGACCATCTTTTAACAAAGATAGAATGAAATGATACTTCAATTAAATATGCTTCGTCCTGGCTTGAAATATTGCATTCTTGGCTAGGTGGATGGCACTCATATTTCACTATGTAGTTTTTCACCCCCTTGCACCTTGACCAACTCAGCCATAAAAATCTTCAACCAAATCATTTCCTTGCTCGCCTCAATGACAGTGGCAAACTCTGCCTTTGTTTTAGATAGGGTGACTATCTTTTGTAGCGTGGAGATCCAGCTCACCGCAACACTATCCAAAGTAAACATGTATCCAATTTTTCTCCTCCTACTATCGATGTCTTTGATTAAATCAGTGTCTACAAATCCTTGTAACTCTATCTTGAACTTCCCAAAGCACAAGGCTTTATCCATAGTGCCTCTTGGTGGAGCTTTTTGAGTTTCTCATGAACATGCTGACCATTCCCACTAAATGGGATACGTCTGCTCTCATGCATATCATGGCGTCCATCAAGCTCCCAACCATTGAAGCATAGGAAACTTTCTCCATATGCTATCGTTCTACTTCAGTCTTAGGCATCTGCTCCTTTGATAGACTGAAGTGACTTACTAAGAGGGTGTAAATTGACTTTGCCTCATTCATGTTAAATATTTTGAACACTTTTTCAACATATTCTGCTTGAGATAACTTCAGTATCCCTGCACTCCTCTCCCAGTTGATTCTCATTCCAAGTGTCTATTTTGCATGCCCCAAATCCTTCATATCAGACTCCTTTGACAATTGTTTCTATAGTCTCCTTATTTCCTCCATATTGGATCCTGCTATCAGCATATCATCATATATAAGTAGAATGATAATGGAGATATCAAATTTCTTTATGTAGCAACAATGTTCCACCTGTCATCCCTTGTACCCCATGTGAGACATAAACTTATCAAATCTTCTGTACCACTATCTTGATATTTGTTTCAAGCCATACATACTTTTCTTGAGCTTATAGACTAGCTCACTCTTTCCTTGAGTTTCATAACCCTAAGACTGCATCATGTATAGCTCCTCCTCCACATCACCGTAAAGAAATGCAGTCTTCATATCTATTTACTCCAGATGCATATTCTCAACTGTCACAATGTTTAGTATTACTCTAATAGTAGTTGATCTCTTAATCTCTAATCTTACCATTAACATTCAAGCCATGAAATAAATCATTAAACACTTAGGAGTTGGTTATTTGATAAAAGCCTTGCATTTATCCTAAAATTACCCCATTGTTGTGCTGATTTGCATTATATATTTACTATTTATAGCCTATTTTTGTATGCTTCACTCATATTTTGATTTTACAAATGAAAGCAACCATGCACTCAGATGCACCTGGGTGCCTCCATATATTATCCAAACCAAGCTACCCGTAAGTTGAGCGCTCAGGCGCGCAGGCATCAGTAGCAAAATTCCCTGATAGAAAGCTTAGCGCCCATACACGCTCAGGCGCCAGTGGAACCTATGAAAACTGAGGCCTCAGTGCTTAGGCACACCCAGAAGCCACAACCAAAAGGATAATTTGAAGAGAACTCTAGGGACATTCTCTTAGTAACTTTTTTCTTAAACATATTTCTTATTTCTTTCTTGACTCTAACTGTGTAGAATCATGTTGTTCTTCAATGTATAAGATATATTTACTTGTGAATTTATTTTAATAATAGCATAAACACCTCCTTCGGGAATGTTAGGCTAAAGATATGTATAGACTTTTCATATGGAATTGCTGAGTTTTGAATGAATGGTTTCCTAAGGTGAATGTATGCATGCTATTATTATAAGCAAATCGTTTCTTTCATGTTGAACCATAAGTATGATTTTGTCCAAAGAGGAATGAGTTCACATCGTGATTCATCCTAGATCGAAGCAAAAGTTTTGATCAGGATAAATAAGCATGTGGATGCGTACCTTTCACGCTGACTAAATCCTTTGATTGGAGCAAGAGTTTGGATCAATATTTTATGTCCATTGTATTTTACATTTAAAATAGTATGCCCACAAAGCATTACATTTTAGATCAAACCAAAACTTCTGAACAAGATGTAGGTACATGTGAAAGGCATGATATCTTGCAAGTAGCATTAGAATCATTGATCAGAGCAAAAGTCCATATCAAGAATTTATGTGCACTCGTTGTTTTATATCTTCCTTGTTCCATTCCTCATGCGGTCCTTCGCTTAGACATAAGGTTGGACCAAGTAAAGGGATGTCGGAGTAGAGATCTACTCTCTCTCCTTTGAACATGGAAAATGTTTATATGCGTGTGAGAATAGAGAAGGAAAATACAGTTCCATTTGCACTTGATAGGAAATGCCGAAAAAGCCTAAAGAAACCACCATTTAGATGTTAAGGTCTGAAATTAGAAGGCCTCATATAAGATCAACTAAAGATGACCTTAGGGTTTAGTGGTGAGTGACCCATGTGCTTGAGAGATCACTAGTGGGCTTAAATTTCTATAGCTCCATGAAATACTAATTTAAAATTCTCACAAAACAATCCATTTAAGTTCAGCAAGAACTAGAATTGTTGAACCATAGTAGATCAGCCTAACTATCCCTGATTTCTAAATATTAATACAATCCTCAAAAATTTAGGTTTGATTATTTAGTATCTAACTCAGTAATAAAACCACTCTTAATTATCTAAGCATTAGAAGAGATAAAAGTGGCTAATAACCCTCACTTATTCCCTGAAGATGATAATTTTGAGGCTCACCATCCATATATTACTTCAGACAACGTACGCTTGTGTGTGATCAAAAGTCACCCTAAATTGTAGCCTTTCAGTATCCTCAATACTTAGGCGGAGATCTCACTGTAATATATGCCATGTTTTTTACTAGAATCCTTGTAGCATTTGATTCCATCAGATTCTTCCTTTAATATGTAGACCCATTTGTTCTAAAAATCCTTTTTTCCTTCTGGTAATCTAGCTAACTCCCAGGTTTCATTTCACATGAGTGACTTCATATCATCAACTATGGGTAACTTCTACTTGATTTAGTCATCCACTTGAAGTGCTTCTTCATAATATTTTGATTCACCGTAATCTGTTAGCAAAAGATAATATAGTAAAGGAGATTACCTCTATATAGGATGTGATATTCTATGGATCTTTTAAACTCAGTAACTGGTGTCTAGGAAACTATCTTCTCTCCACTGTCATGAGCATCTGGTTGTGCCTACTCATCTTTCTCAACGTTGTCATCTACTTTAAATTAATTTGGCATAACATCTTAAGCTCCTTCTGAGTTATTTTGAACTCCATTCCACTCATTAAACATCTCATTCCCATTGAATGTGACATCCCGACTTCTGATGACTTTCTTATTTTGATGGTCCTAGAATTTGTAGCTACATTCTATTGCTCCAAAGCCAATAACTGTGCACTTGATTGCTTTTCAATCAGGCTTGCTCTTGGAACCTACATTAATGTGCACATAGGATGAACAATCAAATACATTTAGGTAATTCAGTGCCACCTCTTTGCCACTCCATGCCTCCTTGGGTATTTCTTCTTTCAAAAGAACTAAAGGACCCCTATTGAACATATATGTGGATGTATTCACAGCCTCTGCCCAAAATTGCTTGGGCTATCCAGCATGTAGCCTCGTGCTCCTAGCTCTCTTTGTAAGAATCCTATTCATGCACTCTACAACATCATTTTGCTGAGGTGCTCCTGTAACTGTAAACTTTCGTCTGATCTCATTCTAAGCACAAAAGTTCATGAGCTATTTGTCATAGTACTCCCCGCCATTGTCTGATATGAGGCCCTTAAGCTTCAAGCCTGTCTCATTTTCAACTAAGGCTAGCCACTTCTTAACCACTTTAAACACATTATATTTGTGCTTCAAGAAGTATACCTATACCTTCCATGGTCATTGATGAAAGTGACAAAGTCAGTAGCTCCAACAAGAGAGGATGTAGAAGTTAGTGTAGCGCCCCGTCCCGTCACCGCGCGCAAAAGAGTTTATAATTGGCGACAGAACGATGCGCTACTTGGGAAGGACTGCTGAACTTCCCCAAATAATCCTGCTAAAACAAAAGTTGCTTGACTAATCTTTAAGATAAGCATAAAACCTTATCTTATGTATTAAATAATATAATATATACATTAGATTATGAGTGGAATATAAGTAATCCAATATATATATAAGTATAATAGCATTTCCAGTATGCTGATCATATTATAATACTAAGTATAAGTATTAGTAAAGACAAAGTGTGGAAGCTAAAGCATACATCCAGATCATTCATCACAGAAGATGATAAATCATTCATCTCAAAAAAGGAAAGAAAATAACATCTAAACTTATTACAAATAATTTACTTGAATGAAAATACAACAAAAAGTCTAGTGATTGAATTGAAGGTAAACTAATGCAAAAAGTAAATGCTAATGTAGAGTCCTCTAATGCTCCATGAACTTCTCCTGGATATCCGGGGATGCCTCCTAAACTAGCTCCATAGGCTGCTCTAGATTTAGCAAATTATTAGATCCCAAAAGTACCACGTGTTAGACAATGAGTCTAACACATCAAAAACTACTCTAAACAGTTATAATTATCTAAGATTCAACATTAAAGTATTCAAATAAAACTACAAAAAGTACTAAAATAACTGAAAATATAAAACAATACAAATCTGAAAGTGAAGTAAGACTGAGACTGAAAACTAAGTACTGAAAGTATAAGTAGCAGTAAAGAAACTGAAACTGACTAAATAATGAATTAAAATTGTGTTGTATGCCACTAAATTTATTCTTATGCATTTGAATATGCCACAGAGCTGTATGTCACTGATATGCTTTAACATTAGTTATCATTAAGATTTTAATACTAGTGATTGCTATAACATTAATTATCATTAAGATAATTGGTTGGTGTTTGAACATTTTATTTACACCTACTATTTAAATATGTAGGCTAAATTACCTAGAATTAAGGCTCGCAATTTGATATAAAACTCAAAACTTAGAGTTCAAAGGTCTTTCTCAGCCCAAATCCATAAGTTAATATTTATGGATTAAGTTAAATCTTTTTCTTAATGTAAACATTGATCAAGAAGTATATGTTGTTCATCTTAACTATATAAATTGAAAAAGATGTTATATGGTTTCAAGTAAGTGCCTAGATGTGGGGCCCGCCCCGCCGCTTATGCAAACAAAGTATGAATTAGCGGTAGGACATGTCATCACTCTGAATGATGCCCCTATATTAGTGTTAACAAAGTAAGTGTCTACTAAGAGACCACTCTCTTTGCCCACATTAGTCATACTGAATGTCTAAGTAACCAACTACTTAGACGTATAATTGTACCCCGAATTATCATGCAATGATAAACATAGTTTGGGGTACAAGTAAATAGGTGCAATAGCTAAATAGAGTGCTGAAGCTAGAAGAGAGAGAATATATCTATTCATCACATTCAAGTAAAAGAAATAATATGAATAATACATCTCAAATAATACATAACTGAAATAAAAATATAAATGCAAACTTTAATTATTACAGACCAAGTCTAATGAAAATAAGGAAAAAGCTAAAATCACTCCCTCCCAAAATAACAATAGATACTAAGCATCGGTAGAAGGATACTTCTTATGATCCCGCTCCTCACCTAAGACTGGATCCTTAAAAAGCTCTAAATTTGACATGTTGGTTTTTACATGCCAGAGCCTTAGCCAAGAAAAGAAAATTCTCATGTTAAGCAAAAAATTATCTAAGTATATGTTTGGTTAATGAGTTATTACATCAATTTTATATATCACAAATCATTCTAAGCAGTAAAGGAGAAACAAGGCAAACAAATGAAGGAAAATTTATAAATACTATATTTATAACTTAAACAAAACATGAAGTGATTAAACATACCTCAATTTCTAATAGATGCAAAAAAGGTTAAGCATGTGTGTATAAAATTACTATATGATCAATTATACATAATATGTAAAATAAAAATAAAATTTAACATCCTAACATGCTTTTATATACATATAACTCAAGAAAATTTGTTGAAAAACATACAAATGCAAAAAATGCTATAAATACTATAAACTGAACTATGCTAAGTTGTAAACAAACTGTACTGAAAATCATCATACTTTAATTTGGACATATGCTTAGACTAGCGTGCCATAATAATAACTGGCTAAATATAGCTATAGAACAGAAAGTCCCACGTGTATCATTCAAACCCCTCCTGGTTGGATTCGAGTTGATTCTATTTCAATAATAAGAACAGAGGAGATGGACTAACTAGGACACACTCCACTAAGCTATTAACTAATTTATTAAATTTAATTTATTGATCATTAATGCCAATGTAGTATGCATCTCAAAACTAACATGGGATATGTTGTGCTGTGGAGACTTTTTAGTCCATCATGGAGATGCTTATGGTACTCCGGTGAGCTTCTAAGAGGTTCTGAGGCGATTCAGAACAATGTGTGAAGTCCAGCAACAACACAGGCGCTGCCGTGCGCCATGGCGCGCTACAGCGTGCCTTTGTGCTTTCTCACATGAGATGGAGGCGCTATTGCGTGCTTAAGCAATTATAATATAGGGAGGTGGGCGCAACTATGTGCCGTAGCAGAAATCGGTGCTGCAATGCGCCGCAGCGGAAACGACACTGCAGCGCTCCCCGGCGGCAGTCATCTCAAGAGGCGGGCGCTACCACTCACCGTAGTGACAGGCTGACAAAAACTAGGATGCTATAGTGAGCCCTGGCGCATGGCTACCCAAAGCCCAGGCGCTATGACGCGCCTGATAGAATTCTGCTCCAGTTCAGGTTTGGGGGGAATTTTAGACCTTTTATGGTTCAAAAATGAGCAGGGTACTTAATGGAATATGTGAGGAGTTTCGTATGCATAATGAAAATCAAGCTAAGAGTGTTGGCATTTTTAGTTGAAGGCTTTGGCTGCTATGAGGAGGTGTAACGCTGTAACAACTCAGATGTTATTACTCGTCAATTAGTAATCTAATTGACTCTAATCTTATCTATTAGTCATATAATAGTATTAGGAGCTTCCATTTCAAATTTTGTGCGAATTGGAGATCATTTGTCGATTTCCAGTATTTTCTAATTTTCTGATAATTCTAAGAAAGCCTAAATTATTTAGATCTCAGAATTAAAAATGGAGACTATCATTGGACTTAGTAACTCCAAATTAGCTAAAAGTATTATTCTAGGAATTTTTGGAAGTCGTTGATTTTCCCGGATATTTTGTTGTATTTTGATCGTTCTAAAAATTTTGTCAATATCAGGATTCTAATTTAAGTCAAATAAAAATATAATAAAAATATCCTCTTATAATGCCCTATTAAAAGGCTCCTACTGCAAAAATTTGAGTGCGTTTGGGATCCCGGATAATCCTGAATAAATTCATAAAATTTAAACTTTAAAGGCTAATAATATGAAAAATATAAATTGGAATTTGGAAATTTTCATATATCTAAGTCAAGCATTATATGAGGATGCTATGTTTTAAGTTTCGTTAATTTTCGATTTTCCAATTTATCGTAATTAATTTTCTAAATTTTTCACTTAAAAATTAATATAAAATAAAATACTTGTCTAAATTCAATACTTTTTAGTCACGTATGTTCATCTCGTTGAGGCGGTCATTTTGATACCGAGTTTGTAATTTTTGGAGCTTAAATAACTTCAGATCTTGGCTTAGAAATTCCAATCATTTATCTTTGATCCAACGGCTTATATAGATCCTAGATTTACTTATATATCTCATCTAACCTAATTCATCCCTATCTAATTCCACTCATCAGCTGAAATTTCCTCCTCCTCCTACGCAAGCTGAAATCCTCACGAGATCGAGACCGAGCCCCTCATCCTTATCTCTCGAGCAAGCGAGAAGAGAGGATGACGCGTGGATCGCGCCGTTGACCTCTCCAATGGGAAGGCTCAAACCCATACCGATCCCTCCCCATATCAATGCCTTCTCATCCTCTCGGCAGGGAGGATTATCCAAAGAAAAAGTAGCGAAGAGGACAGCAAACCCTATTCGAACCTCTCCTCGCCGATCCTATCCACTCGCCGAGCTCCTCTCGCCGAGTCTCCTTCCAAGCCGAGCGCTTCTTCTTGCCGCATCTCAAAAAACAATGGTACCTCCATCACGATTCATACCTTATTACATATATCCTCTTTGAGGATTTAATTGGCTGAATTAATTTCCCTAATCTAAGATTCATGGTTCTTTTAAGGTTGTGGCTGCATAGGATGTGATTTGAATTTAAAGTTGCCTTTGGGATGGGTACTGTTTGAAATTTTGCCGGTGATAATAGTTCACCTTTAAGTATCTTGGATGATTGCATAACTGACAGACTGCTGCAGTTCGAGTTCATCCCTGTCCACGACCTCGACTGCGACGAGTTCGACCCTGTCCTTTGTGATAATTATAGTTTGTATTTGGTGAATCTAGATATGGTGAGGATAAATTTCTAATATCGCCTTGGTTCGGTAGGATGTCATAATCTGTTGTATCCATTTGATTTTGTGATTCATCAAACTTCATACCATGATTAATCAATATTCTAGTGAATAAATCTTATGGCATGGGATCTAATTGTGCTTTAATAGCCACAACCAGTGAAGAATATTCCGGTCCTTGACCGGTTAAAATACTAAGGAGCTCAAAAGTTTGAGATTTGATTATTGATAGCTAGTGTGCAATGTTTTTTTAGTGTTATGTATAAAATCAACCATAAAATGGGAACTTTCTTTTGATGTTTCATAGTTGGTATTCCAACTGCTATATTTAAATTTGGAAGCTTGAGGCATAAATGGCAGCAAGGGATTTCCAAATAGCAGTAAATGTTTCATTACCAAGAACATGGAAGAATGCTTATTCTGTTAAGATTGAGATAATCCAGCTTAAAAATACAGTTTAGTAATGTCACAATACATTACTATGCTGAACTTTATGTTGCCGTACTTATAATGCTAAATAAATATTTCTGCACTTTATGATATTACCTTAATCAAATGCTACCATGTATAAAATAAGATCCAAATGATGTCATCTAACGTATCAAATCAATTGTTGTCCATTCATTTAATCAAATCAATTGCTGTCATTTTGTCATAAGAAGTCAAATAATCTGTCATTTATCTCAAAGTAATTAATGCTGCCATTTTTCTTTTAGATGAATTCATATGTCATCATCTATGGTTTAAAAGAGATATATGCTGTCATTTAATATATATAAGATCATGTGATGCCATTAACTTTATATGAGGATATGTATTATTGTTTCCCTTATTAGCATGACATACTTTACTAGATTTATATGCTACTCATTATCTATAAGAGATCCACATGCTGCTAGGTATCATATAAAGAATCAATTGCTCCATCAATTGCTTAAGAAAATGAATGCTGCCCTCATTTCTATTTTAAGATCTAAAGTTGTCAATGTAATTTACATTTAGATCAAATATTGTTACAAATGCTATCATTTTCTTTCTTAATATCTTATGTTGCCTTCAGTTTCACAAGAGAATTTCTGCTGTTGTTTATTATAAGTAAGGTCACATGATGCCATCAAATGTATAAGATTCAAGATGCTCCCACGTAAATTATGAATCAAATTGCTGCCTTATACGTAAAACAAATGCTGTCAATCTTTCTCAATATCACATGTTGCTATCAGTGTTAAGAGGGAGTAAGTGTTTTTATTTCCTTGTAAGGCGAGATAGTTGTTGTCGTTCATTTACGAATGAATTTTAGGAGATATAAATATTGTCATAAGTACAAATGTTGCAATGAGTTTTATGGGATCTGAAAGTTGCTATAAGAATCCAAGTGTTGTCCATTCATTTATGTAAAACAAATGATACTAGATAATCTATATAATCAAATGCTAATAATTGATTATATGGGTATCAATGTTGTCATTCTTTTAAATTGCTGCTATCTAATTTGGATATACAAAAGTTGCCAATAGATTATATAAGCATCAAAGTTGTTATTCTTTTATTAGATCATATGTTATATCTCAATTAATGCCAACTGCTGCTATATATTTTGAGGGAATAATAAGTATTGTTATTTATTTCATTATAAATTAAATGCTTATAGTCAAGCTGATGAAATTAAATACTATCATTACATGTTGTCCGCTCTTTATAGAATCATATGCTGTCTTGTAAATATAAAATCAAATGCCATCATTTATTATGTGTAAAATTATATGCTGTCATTTTGTATGGATCAAAAGTAAACAAATGCTGCCATCTTTAATATGAGATTAAATACATATTGCCTTTATTTTAGAAGTAATAAGATAAGATGCCGCCATCATATGTTGCCTTTCTTCCCAAATTGAATGGGATAATTGCTGCTATTTATTTCAAAACAATCAAAAACTACTTATATTTTTTAAAAAACCGAACATGAATGCTGCCATAAATTGTATATGAGATTATATATTATCATTTCTCTTATTAGTATTGCATGCTACCATTTTCTTTTAATAAAAATAAATGCTGCCATATTTCAAATGAAATCAAATGCTGCGATGTATTTAGGAGATTCAAATGTTATAGTTTACTTTGTAAAGATACAAATGTTGCCTTTGAAACTTACATTTGATTAAATACTACCATAAGATCTAAGTGAGATTCAAATGCTGCCCTTCTTTTATATTTATTAAAACTTACATTTTAATAAAATCATTTGTTGCCTTTAAAATTAAATAAATCTAGTTTCTTTTATATTTAAATGCTAACTTTAATGATGTTATTCTTTGTAGGTTGAGTTGTAATATTAATACAGGATTACTAAATTAAATGCTATGTGCAAAAGTCACATAACACTGCTCTTATAAATTGCTAATGTTATTCCTGCATCTCTTTTTATTCGATGTTTGATATAGGATGTATGAATTATAAGTTAATAAACTGCTTTGTAGATTTAAAAATTATTGTAGAACTGGAAATGAGCAATCCTATAAAAAGAATTGAACTATATTTTAGAACTGGAAATGAGCAATCCTATTAAAAGGGTTGAACTTTATTTTAGAATTGGAGATAGTCAATAAAATTGACTTATATATTAATTGTGAAAATTGTTTATTTGAACAAAAACAAAGAAGACTCTGTCAAAATTTCTAAGAATTTTTAAACTTAGGAATTTTTGGATCTAGAATTGAAAATATTTACTCTCATTATAAGTATTCATTTCAACTTTTCAATTTAAAACATTGGCCCACAATCAATTGAATTGAGAAAAATATCTTCCTTTCAAGCTTTAAATAAGCTTTAAGATTTCTAATCAAAAGTTACATAAAAATATTATTCTCAAAACTTCTACATTTATTAAGAATTGACTTAAGATCAAATATCTATAAGTCAATTTAGAGCTTAATTAGCTCCAATCATTGAGTAGATTATTATAATTTAGATAACAAAAAGAAATCGCATACTTTACAATTATTGAGAATTATTGAATGCTTGCCCAGCTTTGAGCCTCTTTCCTTGAACATTCATTCAAGATTATTGTGCATAAATAAAGACTTTCTTAAAATTTTAAAGGGGAATGCCTTATGGCAAATTTGAGTACAAAAGAAAGCGCTTATAATAGGACTTCACATTTTTGAGAGGGTAAATGTGAATGTTCAACCTCTCCACACTGTATTTGGTTAGGAAGGCATGCTTAACTCCTCGCCCATTATGTTGTGTACTCCTACATAATGAGATAATTTCTAAATGTAACTTTAATTAAAGATATAAGAGTTCTTTTACAATCTCAATTGTAAGATATTTTCATAACTATTTAGTTATGCCTACATTACATAGTCTTAGACTATGTTTGTCTTAGATTGAGAATCTAAGATATTTCCTTATTTCCTTTGCTTTACACTTTTTATTTTTAGTATTGTGTATTGCTTATTTTAGTTTAATTTGAATACATTGTATGCTGCTTTATTTCAATTAATGCTTCACTGTATGTCATTTGCTTACTTAGCATAAATTCCATTGAACATATATTGCTTTCATTTCATGCACATAGTAGTTTCTAGCATTTATGATGCTTTCCATTACCAATTTTCAATACAGGCTAGGACTTTATTAAAAGAGAGTATTTTTACTCAATTTATTTTATATTATTTTCCTTACAGTTATGCTTAGTTTATTTTCCCATACTTTATAGCTATTATAACACCGCTGTTTACTTTAAATTGTAAATCATAATTGTGATATCTTGTTAATCTAAAAACATAGCCAATTTTAAAATGTGCTTAGACTGTTCAGTCTAACTATACTTTTTCTTTGTCTTGGCTTTGCCCTATCATATTTAAATACCAAAATATGATAGATCAAGAGCCCTATTATTCAGGTGATGCGGGTCCAAGTATTTGAAAGGCTTATAAGGAATTTTGCTTCCGCTTAATTTTAAATTAGTTTACTAGTATAAGTGAGAGAGAGTGATTTACTTACTGTATTTTTCTCTTACTTTTAAGGTTTGTAATAATTAGATTATAAACTGTTTAAGTTACTTTTGCCTACTTTTAATTTGTGTTGTATTTTCTATGTTACTTGGGATGAATAAGTGGATTAATCTAATTTCTAGTATTATATATACTTGCAATGTTATATTTACTTGCATCTCCCTTTACATTTATTTTAACTTAACAAGTACTCATAAAGTGACTTGGCCACTTAGCATCTACACTTGAATTGCTTTCTTCAAATCAAGTGTTGGGTGCTAAGGTAACATCCCAATATTTGGATTAATCTTCTATCAAATTATTGGGGTCGTTACAAACGCCCCATCCCGTCGCTGCACACTACTGAGGTATTTTTAAGAATATTAACAATTGACGGCGAAATGGTGCGTTACTCGAGAAAAACTGATGAACCTTCCTGAATACTTCTGTAAGCTGAACCTCAACCCCAAAGGAAAGCTGAGGACTAATTTTTAAGATAAGAGTAAAATACTTATATTAAGTAATAGATATAGTACTCACATACATTGTATTATGGGTAATATATTTAATAAGAATTCAACATATATGAGTATTAGCATCTCTTATATGCTGATCATATTATAATACTAAGTATAAGTAGAAATAACAACAGAGTGCAGAAGCTATAGTATTCATCCATATCATTCTACACAGAAGTTAAGTAAAAAGCATTCATCTCAAAAAAAATGCATCCAGCAAAAAAATACAAAAATAGATGAAAAAATATGAAACTGTACAGAACTGAAAGTGAAGTAAAACAGTAACTAAAAAATAGGGTGCTAAAAATAAAAAGCTATAAGGAAACTGAACAGAATAAAAATGCTAAAATAAAACTGTGTTATATGTCATTGAATATATGTATATATATTTGAATATGCCATAGAACTTTATGCATCAAATACGCATAACTTGATGCCACATGACATCTTACAGAATCCTTGGTGAGCAGACGCTCCACTAACCGATCCTAGGTGAGCAAAATGCTCTGCTACAGATTCCTAGGTGAGCACAACGCTTCGCTGCCATATCCAAGGTGAGCACAACGCTCCACTGATGCAGTGATATGACTTATGAAATTCATGATATGCCAATGCTTTAATAACTGTGTGCTATTAAAATATTAAAACCAGAAGATGATCAAAACTAAGTAAATAAATCTATTTATCACCAAGATTCAAACCTTAACTAAATGGATTACATGAATATACTCGAATTCCACTTAATTCAATATTCATTCCATAACAGTATTCTAAATTATCACATGGGGAGAGTGTATATGCATGATTAGCTTATTCTAAGAATGGTGACTTTAACACTTAGTTTGTTTAACTGCACTTATTGATATACACAAGAATAAGGGACGGAATCCTTTTACAGTTTATTTTCTCAAACTAAGTTGTTAAACTCTCAAACTATAAAATACCTTGGCTTGAGATGTTTATCCTGAACTGAACTGTACTTATCTAATTACCTAAGATAAGACTAATGCTCTACAATTCTATTCAGGGTAAATCAATCAATTCTATCTTCTACTAATTAAATCAGTTCTATAGATATGCACTCCAATCTCTATATGTGAATACTACAGATTTGTATTCAATAATCTATTTAATGATCATGGATTAACAAGCTAATGAATCATTTCTCCATTGTAGTAAATCCTACACAAATGGCGCCAAAGAAGTGATATAATAGTCATTCAATTTATGATAACTACCATAAAAGATAATCAATCTAAGTCTTTTAGGTCTTCCTACCACATGGCATAGGAACAATCATCTATGGTTGTTATGATTCATCTAGGGTCCTATCTCAAAATAAAATAATTAAGGCATTTCCTACCTCAAAGAAACCCAATTAAAGGTATAGCATTTACTTAAGCTTAGAATTATCTTTGTACTTTAAAGATTTAAAGCTGCTAATCATCATAATTAAATTATAAGCTAAGATCAGGTGATGAGATCCTATATAGGTTTAAAAGTTTAAATAAGAATTAGATATAAAAGTCAAGTATGCAAATTTTTCATATTCGAATTCAACCCAAAACTCTGATTATGAGGTAAAATCATAAATATAATGGATCATTTGACAATCTAGTGTATTTTAGCAATTTAATAAGAGACTATTCATGTTGGTCTCTTTCTTTAAGAAAAAATCAAAGAGAGTTAAGCTTAAAATTAAGATAAAAAACTCAAATTATCATTTATAAGACTTAATAAATCTAGATCACATGATAACTTAACAATATTAATTAGAAAATAAATGCTAACAGTTACTAACTATGAACCCAATAATTTGATATAATTCGGTCCGACTAGGGTCATAGGAACCTTAAAATGCCAAAACAGTGAAGTTTTGGCCATTCCAGCCATTTTTGGACAATTCTGAAAATTTATGGGCGCTACGGCGCGATGTGGCGCGCTAGAGCGCGCTGCAACGCTTTTGGGAGTTGGAGCGCGCTGTGGCGCGCAGCAGCACTTTTAAGCACTGCGGCGTGCTACGATGGGTTTTAGCGCTGTGCGCGTTGCAGCACTCTTTGGAGCTTGATTTTCAAAAAGCGGTTGCTACGACGCGCTATGGGCTACAACAGATTTACATTATTTTCATCAAAATATATTTTCACACATCGCTAGTTATTATGACACTGCGACGCGGTAGTGCGCTACGGCGTGCTACAGCTCACTATGGAGGATCAATATCGAAACTCAGGCGCCGCAGTGCATTGCAGCACTCGACGGTGATTTCGCTTGTGCGAAAATCGTAATGGGTCTCCTTTTAAACCAAAATACTCCTAATTTAGGGCACCTCATAGTGATGCCATATACCGATGTAAAGGTCTTTCCGAGACCTTTCTATTGATATTAAAATTAGCATAAATAGATTATCCTAACTATACGAATGATGGAGTTAAAGGTTCAGATATGCAAAATGGAAGAAAAATAGAGCATCAAATTTAATATCTTGAAGAACTGTAATTGCTTCCATACTTAATCATGGATATCTAAAGACGCAATAAGCATAATAGCGAGACGAAATGGACAATGAAGAAGAGCAAATGGGTACCTTAGCCTTAAAAGAGGAAGAAGGAACATCTGTTTTCTTCAAAACTTGGAGAGGAGCTTCTTCTTCAAAGTGCAGCAATGGAGGAAGGAGGGAGATCTTGGGAGGGAGAAGGGCCTTTAGTTTGGCAACAAAGAGAAGGGGGGATTGAGCTCCTTCTTAAAGGAGGAGAGAAGGATGAAGTAGGGTATGAGCTAGGGAAGCTAGGAAGTGAGGGGGAGGCATGGGAGGAAAGAATGGCTCTCAGCCTTTTCTCTTGCGTGCAAATGGGAGGTGGCGCCGAATGAGGGGAGCCAGCAAGGGGAGAGGGGAAAGAAAGAATTAGGAAAGAAAATAGGAAAATTAGAAATAAATAAATATTTATTCTTTTAATTATTTAAAAATTTAAATTTTAGAAACACGTTCCGAAAAATCTCAAAAATTCACCCCAAACTAATTTGGGGGTAAGGAATTCAACGACGAACTCGGATTTCTATTCCGATAATTTTTTAATTATGCTAATTATTAGAGTAATTTAATTATATTAAAATATTCACGAAAATCTGACGACTTCCAAACGCGTTCAAAACATAACCTCTACCTAATTTGGGGGTGATGATCATAACGACGAAGTCGAATTTTGATTTCGAGGTCAAATTAAATATCTCAATTTTCTAATTAATTAAATATTAAAATAATCCAAATATTCGATTTAGCTCCGAATAGTACCAAATTTTTAGGGATTGGTTCTAACAACTATATGAACTTAACAGAATGATAGTTAATATACAATTATGCTAAAATTAAGTTGGGTAACAACTTTGGATTGTTATACGCTACCCTAGTCAGCTCCCTGTAATTAGCTGGCCATCCCCTCCCTCTCTCTCCTTCCCTTCCATATTTATACCCCTCTACTCCCTCACCTCTCCCAACAACAAACCCTCACCTCTCCCTCAACCAACCTTCTTGCCAGCCAGTCACTGCCCCCTTTTCTCCGGCCACCTCACTCCGGCGACCCCCTCCAGCCCCCTTCACCCACGTCCGGCCTCACTCTGATTTTCGACAACCCTAACCCTAGGTGATAGAATGCGGAAAAAGGGGAAGAAAATTTGTATTTTTTTTCCTATTTTACTTTCTTAATTTCTTGTTCATTTTTTCTTAATGATAATTATATCATCTCTAATATGTTATTGCATTATTATTGTTATCATTAATTAATAATGAATTATAGTAAAAATATTATATTATGACTGTTATTTCTATTATGTCAATTTCAATTTAATCATTTTTATTCTATCTTTTTATTTCATACATTATTATTATCATTAAATAATGATAATAATAATGCTATTATAAGTATTATTGCTACCCTCAGTAACTTAAAATTTTATCTTCTATCAAGAAAAGAGAGTGAAAAAAAAATATAATATAAAAGATAAAAATGAATACTCCTAAAAATATCATACTACTTTGTTGGAAAAAGAGGCTAACTTAAAATACCAAAAAAATTATGCAGATTTAAAAATTATTGTACTTTTAAAACTTAAAAAAAAGGAACCCAATATATATACATGCATTACTTTTTTACTTTACTACTGCTTAGCTCCGCTTTGAGTCAAATTTATATTGAAATTTGGTTGGTTGTTTGAACCAACATCCTTTTTTAATATGGTTAGTTACTAAAAAAATGACATCAATAACATACGTGGTTAGTTACTTGAAAAATGACATCAGTAACATATGTGGTTGGTTACTAGAAAAATAACATCAGTAATGTACATAGTTGGTTACTAGAAAAATGGCATCGATAAATGACATCAGTAATGTACATGGTTGGTTACTAAAAAAATGGCATCGGTAACCTATATTTTTGTAATAATATTGTTTGCAGAAAATTAATAATCTCGTTTGCGCTATTGCCTTATTTTTCCTATATCTTTATCACATTCTTTTTTTGCTAATCGCGTCTCTGCTATTATAAAATGTAATATTTTATTATTTACTGTAGTACTTAGAGTACTCTCTAATTACTGAGAGTTCCAATCCCGGTATTATTTTCTTTATAATATCAGGTCATGTATTTTTGGGAGAATTCAAATGAGAACTTTAATTGATAAGAATAAAAAATGGAGGTTTGAGAAACTCCCTCCATAAAGAAATACTAATGGGTGCAAGTGGGTTTATGCGAAGAAAGAACGGTCCTCAGAAGTTGATGGCACTAAATACAAGATTAGTGGCCAAGGGCTTTGCTCAAAAAGAAGAAATAGTCTATGATAATTTGTGTGTGTGTGTGTGTGCCTCAAATATGTATAACCTTGATATCACATGATATCCCACATATCCTAGGTGAGCAGAATCGCTACGCTAACAGATCCTATGTAAGCACAACACTCCACTAACAAATCTTATGTGAGCACAATGCTTCGCTAGTGCAATGATATGCTGATGCGATTCATGAGATGTCAATATGTTAATAACTGAATGCTTTTATATCATTTAGAAACTAGAAATAATCATAAACCAAATTAAGTATCCATTTACCTCCACAAATCAAAAGTTTAACTATATGAACTATGCCAATATATTCTAGCTCAACTAAATTCAACATTTATTCCATATCATGATTTTATAACATCCTAATTCATCACATGTTAAGAGTATATATGCATGATCAATATGTTCTAGGAAGGGTAACTTTAAACACTTAATTTGTTTAATTGCACTTACCAATTTGCACAAGGGTAAGAAACATAATCCTTTTACAGTTTATTCTTTTAAACTAAGCTGTTAAATCCCCAACTTATAACACACTTTGAACTTGAGATATTTATCCTGAACTGAACTGTACTTATCTAATTACCTAAAGATAAGATTAAAACTCTACAATTTTATTTAGGTTAAATTAACGAATTCCATATTCTACTCATTCTAGCAATCTATTTAATGATCAAATATTTACAAGCTAATGAACCATTTCTTCATTGGGGTAAGTCCTACACAAGTGGCTCCAAGGAAATGACATATAAATTATTTGATTTGGGATAACTACCCCAAAAGATAATCTCAATCTAAGTCTCTTTAGGTTTTCCTACCACAAGGTATATGAAAAATCATCTAAGATTTTTAAGGTCCATCTATGGTCCTACCTCAATGCATCACAAATAAGACATCTCCTACCTCAAAGTTCTCTTACTTTAACCATAATTATATTAATCACCTTAATTATATTACTTAACTTGTCTCTTAAAGATCAAAAGTTCTTAATCATGACATCTACCATTTACAAATTCTAATAACTAAACTAGATTCATGATAAGGATGATTCTATGCAAGGTCATATGTTAAATCATTGATTGAAAAATCAAATAAATGATTCAATTTACTTAATACTAAATCTCTAGAAGTTAACATTCAAATCATGAGATAAGTTATTATAATCTTAGGATTGGGTTGTTTGATAAATCAAACATCTCTTATTAGTAAATTAAAGATCATTACATGCTGATTCTCTTATTTAAGTGAAAATCAAGAAGGTGTAAGCTTAAGTTCAAGATAAAAATTATAGTATATTAATTCTTTACAAGACCTAATGATCTAATATGCATAATTTGATTTATGAAATAAATCAAATATAATTGATTCGTTCATTATTGATAAATGCAAGTGTGAAATAATAGTCAAGATAATTTTGCCTAAATTCTCACATTTTAATAGGATAATAATACTAACATATAGTTTATAATATTTTCTTCAAAATAAAACTTAAGTTTTAACATAGAATTCAAGAAAATACAAACACAATAATAGCAATAAGAATTATGCAAGTGATGTTCTCACTTTACATAGAACTGAGTAAAATGATTTAGTTTATCAAAATTCAATACAAGTTCTAAATACTTAACATACTTTGTATGAACCATTTGAAGTTGTGACTTGTGGCTTGCTAGAATAAGGCAACTCAGCTATTATGATTCTGTTGGAAATATTTTTTATTACTAGCTCATTATGAGCAGCATTCACATTACTTGAGATATTTGAGTAAGATGCAGGTGCAATTAGGTTTTTGTGCTAATTAAATTTATTTTACATTTATGCCAACCAATCATGATAGAAGAAACCCTTTATGGTTGTATTGAGAATAATTATTTTAAGGTTCAAACCCCACCATCTAACCTAAGAGAATAATTTGAAAGCAATCATACAATCTAAATAATATTGAATAATAAGCTGGTTTTATAATGAAGGTGAATACACAAAATTAAAATATTTGTTAAATACCACATTATCAATTGGGTAATATATAAATTGCATCATAAGTAAAAATGCTAATATTAATTTACCCCCATTCGCTTCCCCATCAACAGACAAGTGCAATTAAATAGGATAACTTCATATATATATATATATATATATATATATATATATATATATATATAACACTAAATTTGTTAGTAGAACAAAAATATAAAGCATCGAAGAAAATAATTTCTTAAGCTCTCATAGCATATACAAAATTTTAGTTTCATAATTTAATGTCAAAATGAAAGGAATATATATACTTTCTCTAACATAAATTGAAACTTAAAGAATTTCAATAGATGTTTATATTAAAAACGAAAGGGATAATTATAAACAAAATGGATATTTAATAGATGTTGCTATAAAAGGATATATATTCATAATCTATTAAATGGATAATTATCAATCAAATCATATGTTTCTTCTTAATCAAATCGAGAATATTTAATGACATAAAATTGTCGTAACACTTCTCATAAGTTAATTGCAGTTAAAATTATAAATTGAGCCTATTTTAATTAGAGAATTGCTATTTGAACCCGTTGACGTGGCACCCAAAAAAGTTCAATCCAATAAGATTTGAGTATATTTCATTAGTGTTTATTTATTTATATTAAAATAATATAAATATTATTTTTAATGTTTGTTTGAAATAATATCCAAATGTTATTGGGTGAGTTTTTTTGGGTGCCACGTCAACAAGTTCTAATAGCATTTCTCTTTTAATTAATCTCCATAAATTATATACTTGAAATTTTATTTTAGAATTTATATGAGTCCTTAGAAGTTATTCGCTCTAGTTTTCTATATTCAAGATTAGCCTCAAAATATTTCTGAAAAAAGGTTTTTAATGGATGATAATTTCGAGCTCAATAAAGCTCTTTCCATATAAAGGATTGCAATTTATGCTGCAATTTAGGTGTCTAATGATTTCCACAAGTTAAATCAAGGTCTATTAGTTTAGTTAAGTAGTTATAATTCTTTTAAGTTTACTCAAATGTTTGTCGTGTTAATTTGAGTAGTTTAAGAGTTGAGTTTTATGAGTAAGCATAGTATATGGCTGTATGAGTATTTCTAGTCTATGTCTTTTATTCTGAGCATGAGATTGTGGTACTTTAGATATAACTCAAGTATTTAATTAGTGATTGATTTGTCATAAGAACAATCTATTATATAAAGAGGAATGAAAATTTCAGTCTGACACCTTATGGAATTCTCTGATACCAACTGTGGTGTCCCAGCCCCATGATTCATAAGATGATTAGATCAAGAGCGGTGTGCGACTGTGGCAAATCCCTCACTTATTATTAGGTTAAGGTAAAACTCTCAATCAACTAATAAGAGAAGAATGTGCCCTGAATATATTCAACAAAATCATTCACTAAGTATATACAATCATAGAGTGCGAAAGCAAGCAAAAGTAAAATATTACATCCAATAAATCACAATATATGTAATAAATAAAATTTGCTGCACATAATAAAATAATACAGTAAAAAATTAATCATAAGTACCTGTATTATTACAAACATCAAATAAATTTTAAATGAAAATTTCGGAATAAAAGAGAAGCTAAGTTAAGGATCTTTAGCGGCAGCACACTCCTCTTCCTGAATCTGATCTTCAGAATGCTTGACTACCTCGAATAACTTAGAATCTACCATTGTCGGTTTCACAATGATAGGGCCTCAGCCAAGAAAAGAAAATTTTGATTAGACATATTGTCTAAGTATATTTTAAGCTGTTGTATTTCATAAATTTATGATATCACGATTTTATTTAGACTATAAAATAAACAAAGCATATATGTGCAACAAGCATACAAAAAAAGGAATAAACTATAAATAAAGATATTTATAACTAAGCAACATGTGAGATAAAAGAACATACCTCAACACCAAAGCTATAATAAGATTAGGCATATAAGTATAAGTAAAGTAAAGAAAATATTGAAAGAACAGACTCATCCTAAACATACTTATGATTATATAAATTATGTAGATTTAAAAGAAAATAATATAACTGTGGTATATATAAGTAAGTAGAAAGGAAATCTAACATCCTATAAGTATACAAGTAAGCAAGAAAAGTAAGAGCTAACTATAGTAAAAAAAAGGCAACAATAAAATAGTAAATAAGTATATAATGATAGTCATATCAGAAGAAAGTTAAACTAGCCTACTGAACTGAAAAAAAAAAATGTAATGTTCCTAGCGGCATAAGAGGCTAAGCCGGTAAGTTTTGACGAAATAACGAAGCAAAACTGAACTGAAAATGCAGTAAATACAAATACAGTAATGTTATAGTTATTTACTTCACTTTTGTGGACATATCTTGAAGTAACTGAGAAGTTAAGCGCGTCTGCAAGACTGTTTGGATTTCAACTTAACACAACACTCATCAATGAGTAATGTTAAGTAATCCTTATTTCTCCTTAACATTGTCCATTGGGGCAAAATGCGCAAGATCAACTAGAGACTGAACCTTATACATCTGTTATCCTAATTATTATATGTTTTCATTTCATGCAGTAATGTTATCTATATGACATGTTCAAGGTAATGGCACAAAGTATAAGGAATGTAAAAGCAACAAGTAAATCAATAGTAAGCAAGAGACTCCACTACATATGATGATATATGTTGTTATCTACTTAATCCATTCTAACTATTTTAAGTTTTACACAAGTTCAGGATCTTCAATTTCCTACTATCAAGTATAACTTAGAAGTACAGCTTTATAAGTTAAAAATAATTAGAACTAATTAGGTTCTAATTTTATTCAATCAATATCGCTTTCAAGTTAAATAAGTAATCAATACGTCATATTTGATGAATTTAGACGTTCTAAGCTAAGATTTAATCAAGATCTACTAAAGCTAGGGATTATGAGTTAAACACCACGAATTTAGTTTAAACACATAATCCAAAGGCAAAGCTTAAAGACTAAGATTTAAGTCTAATTATGAACTAATAATCAAGACAAATCCTATTAAGCATAATCAAGCTTAATAGGATAATCTCCTAGTCTTAATCTAAAATTAGAAGATAAAATAATCATAATTAAAGCATAAAAATCTAGAAACTAATAAAATCAAGGCTTTATTCATTGAATAACATATTTACTCAATGAATGAAATATAACCTAGTATCTATTCTTAGTTTTAATGAAAAAATCTTAAGGTAAAGTGTAGATCCTAAAAGCTCCTAATAAAGGACTTCGGGAATTTTTAGGCTAAAGAGTGATTTTCTCAATTTAACCTAATTATGAGTTTAAGAGTTCTAAATTGATTCCAAAATAGCTATTTTACTGATTTTAATATTTTAATGGATATTCTAGAGGTTAAGGACACTTAACTTAAATTTTGGGCAAAATAATCATTTTGCCCCTAGTTAAGAGTTTAAAATGCTACTTTTTGATTAAATGCTCCAAATTAAATTTTATTAATGCCAAATGATTCCTTGCTGTCTAAGATGAAGATAGATAATATTTACTTCAAATTTGGATAAGGATTAAGTCCTATAAGTTCAAATTAAGAATTTTAACCTAAAAGGGAAATTTGATAATTTTGCCTTGTGAAGTCTAAACCTTTATTCTGTTTATTGTTATTTACTATCTAAAGATTCTATAGAGCCCAATAACACTAAATTATGAGATCTAATAGTTAAGTTATGAGCATTTCGATATTAGAGGTTAAATATGTAATTTATGATTTTATAAAAGGGGTCAAAAATCTAACTTTTCTATTTGATGTCCAAATTCAGCAAATTCAGTGGCTATAGGTTTTATATAACACATTGAGTACTTTAACTAGAAGTAGACCCAAATTGGACTTCAATTGGTCAAGTTATAACATAATCAAGTTCTAGGGTGATTATGGCAAATTAGGGTTTCTAGTTATCAAAACCTAAATTTTATTTCAGTTTACTGTTAATTAAATTTTTCTGATCTAAATGGTATATTGGATATCCTAATTTGAAGTTTAATTGATTAAGTTATGACTAAACCAAAATCTAGGTCATTAAAGGTAATTAAGGAAAGGTCCTAAAAATGATTAATTAAATTAATGACCTAATAGCAAAACTAATACTAGCAGATTAATTTAAACATTCTTCTGATTAAAATTAAACCCATATTGGGTAATTTTGGATCACTAAGTATAAAGTTATGATGGTTTAAATTTTTCTAAGGTTTAGGGTTAAGTGTGGAGGTCCTAAAATATTACTATGTGAAATAGGTGTCCTACAGAAAAATTAATACTACCAGATTAATCCTCTCATTTTTCTGAGCAAAATGAGATATATATTTAACTTATTTAGGCTTATGGATTAATATATATTAATGTTTAAAGTTCTGCATTTTATTTATGCAATTTAAATTAATCTAAGTTACTGTAATTAAATTAATCAAACTGTTTGAACTAATTAAGTTAAATTATGCAGGATAAGACACTCGCGGCCCCCACACCAGACGACATGCACCTAGGATTCTACACATGGCACGGGCGGGATCCATTGATCCCGATAAATGACAGATGGCGGGCCCCGCAGAAGACACGTGGCAGCGCGTGGCTTGCAGAGTGGAACCCACATGCTGCTGATAGAGCAGATCGCGCCAGAGGCAAACCCCACACGCCACGCCAGCGCGCGTGGGTCGAGCTCGGGTCGACCCGGCCCAACCCAATGGATTGCGCCTTCATCCCCGAACCGTCGGAGCTAGGGCATATTTTTGTGCGACCTTCCCGTCGGCGCTAGGGCTCAGCCCGCACGGCCGAGAGTAGGTCTTGACGAGACCTACCCAATGGCGGTTGAACCAGTGGTAGAGGTGGTCGGGACTGCCGACTAGGGCTAACCCTAGCTACCTAGTGGCATAACGAAAGGGGGCTAATGGTTTCCACTGTAGCAATGAACCCTAATTCGTTAGATCACGTTCGATCGAACACGATCGTACCGTTGTATATTCAATCCATGCTAGGAAATAAAGAATCAAAACTTGAAATTTGCAATTGCATGCTAAATGGGGGAGATCGAAGTATCTAATGCGGACAGTTGACGATCTAGGGTTCGAACGAGATGGCTTCATGGTTCCTTCCTCCACCGCGAGCACTCCAACTCAATGAAACAAGACAGCAAGGCTTGATCTAAGACTTAATCGAGGCTCGGCAGATCCACCTAGGCGACCGTACGCTGCGGCTGGCTGCATGCTGCGGCGCTGCAGCACGCAGAGCGTGCACGATTGGGGACGGGAAAGGAGAGTTCGAAACCGTTCGATCGACCCGATCGAACGGTCAGAGTCGGCCGTTCAATCGAACGGCCGATCTTGACGGCGCAAGCAAGAGGGAAATGGCGCGGGAACGGCCGTTTGCAATATTAAAGTAATAATGAATATTTTAATTATTAATTCTAATTTTCTCAATTATAATTAAATAGTTAAATGACTTCTAAAAATTTTCAATAAATTACCCATAGCTAACTGAGAGGTGAGGAACGCAACGGCGAAGCCGGATTTCGATTTCGACGAGTAATTTTCGGGGTATTTTAAAATATATTAAAATATTATACTTCTAATTGCCACTAAAATATCACCCCTAACTAATTTAGGGGCAATGAGCGCAATGACGAAATCTGATTTTTGATTCGAGATCAAAATAATTAGGACAATTTCCTGGGTTTTTGGAAATTTCCAGAATCAGGGTTTGATCCATTTGACCCCTGATTTGGACTAAGTTTTGGTAGTGAACTCTTAATGACTTAATTATTGCACTAAGATTAAAATCAAGATTTAGATTAGTCCTAATTAGCTAGGGTAACAACTTGGATTGTTACATTGAGTGTGAAGCAAAAGGAGATAATAATTAACTGTGATAGCCAAAGCGCTATATTCTTAGCTATAAATCCGATCTGTCACATTCGCACCAAGCACATTAATGTTCGATATTATTTTGTTCGAGATGTTATTGAAGAATGTGAGATCTTACTTGAGAAGATCGATACTAAAAACAACACTGCAAATATGTTGACAGATGTGCTTACTGTTCAAAAATTTACTCATTGCAAACCTTGGATAATTTGGAGATGCGTCTATAAGCTTCTCATTTTTTGGAACAACGGACGGCTTGATTCCCTTGAGAGGGAGATACAAGTTGGTGCAGTCGCATTGATAGAGAGCTTAAAGTGGTCAGCTCTCATGTGGAGTATATGAGATCTAAGGTGGAGATTGTTAAATAAGGAACATGTTGGAGATGCGCCACAGTGCGTCTAGCGCTTGGCACCCGAGAGGCGGGTGCTTTAGCGCGCCACAATGCCTGGCGCCTGAGAGGCGGGCACTACAATGCGCCGCAGTATTTGGCGCCTGAGAGACGGGCGCTACAGTGGCAACAAAAAAAGTTATGTTAGAAATTTAAAGAGAAATGCTATTTAGACTCACTGACGTGACACCAAAAAAATTCATTCAATGAGATTTGTACATCATTTCAATACAAACTTTAAAAATAATATTTGTATTATTTTAATGTAAATAAATAAACACTAATGAAATGATGTACAAATTTCATTGGATTGATTTTTTTGGGTACCACGTCAACGAGTATAAATAACATTTCTCAAATTTAAATATACAAGGTTAAAAAATAGTAAAATTATAATTAAAATGTAGCAATAACAAATAAGCCACCAATCCGATAATATGATAATAAATAATTTTTGCTTTAAAATGATCATGTGGGGATGTTACTGTCAAGACCACCAACCATTGTAAGCAACCATCGGGTTGCCATTGCGAGCCTTTTGTCCCCACCATTTGCTTATATGGTGCACAAGTGATAAGGTGTTCTAAGCAGCAAAACAACAACTAGATCCCCGAGTAAATGACTCATAAAAGCATCAACTTCACAACATTTTAGTTAGAGTATTACATTTGTTTAAACAAAGCCTAAGAAGTATGACTGGAATCGAAATTTCATTTTTAATAACCCCCCAGTTATCTAGCATCATCTTAGCATTGATTCCTAAGGATGAGTGATAGTTTGGCGAAGACAATAGTGCTAGGTTTAGCTCGAATGAACCTTCACAGTCCTTGCAACAACAAGAGCCTACAGTGAACTCACACGAAAACTAGGGGAGAATGTCTGTATAGATCTAGGTGATTAGACAATGGGTTTTTGAATTTAGAAGCTTCAACTCAAGCTCAAGATGGTGCAGATATCAAATTGCGGACATGAGAGGGTTGAGACAGAGAGAATTTGGGATTTAAATTTTCGACAAGTCAGGATTTACTAGAAGAATAGTAAATCCTATAATTAGGGCATTTCGATGATCCCATGGATCAGGATTAGAACTTTGGCATCTGCTCATACATAAATCTTCTATATTTCAAATGAATTCAGACTCAAAAGTATTGCAGTAGAAACACAACAAATCAATTAAAACTTTGGCATCTGCTCATACATAAATCTTCTATATTTCAAATGAATTCAGACTCAAAAGTATTGCAGTAGAAATTAAAACTTTGGCATCTGCTCATACATAAATCTTCTATATTTCAAATGAATTCAGACTCAAAAGTATTGCAGTAGAAACACAACAAATCAATTAAAACTTTGGCATCTGCTCATACATAAATCTTCTATATTTCAAATGAATTCAGACTCAAAAGTATTGCAGTAGAAACACAACAAATCAATTAAATATAAATGCGGTATTACTTATTTTCTATTTATTATTTTATCCCTAAGTATTTGATTTCTAATTTAATTATCTTGAAAAATAACCAAACTCGGGACTTGTACAGTATAATGGTCTGTATCTCTAGATTCAATGCATTTAAACTGAGTTATCTAATTCAGAAGTTGTTAAGACACTAACTGAGTGTCAGTTTACTAAACTTACTAAATGTTTACTGAAATTATTACTTCAATTCATATGCTCTGTTATTCTGAGCTTGCTCTACAATTCATTGAACTTTCTAACTATTGTGGATTCAGATACTCTTGCTAATTATTACAATTTTATGTCACACATGATCTTAATAGACTACCCAGAACTTTCTATTGAATTATGAGTTCTTTTGGTAGACTAATCTCCATTTTAAAGATCTTGATAAAATGATATTATTTATTACTAATAGAACAAATTAACATTTTCCTCATATTAGGATGTTACCTACTTACTGCTAATATAATTAATTGGCTTAGGCACCGAAATTATTTCGATGCACTTTCATTCAATTGACTTGGATGTAGATTGCTTGAGATCTTAAATCGAAGTATAGATCTAAGATCTTAAACTAAAATTTCATTCTTGTCATTTATGATTTAAATATGGTTAAATTCATCATTCTAAGTTCTAATCCATCCCTCGAGTAATTAGGAATATCCAGCTAATCGCTAAATTCCATGCACTGAACACGCAAGCGAACCCATTGTTTATATCCTAACCTGGGAACAATTCTATACGGTACTAACAATTGTCCATCCCCTTATTAACAGATTCTTTCAAGCTAAATGTCAAGTTTGACCCCCTTCAGTTGTAGATCTGACGTTCCATTCAAGCACTGATATAGTACTTAGTAATACTTCCGACCTGACATAATATGGAAATCAGTATTTCTTTTTACTTAATAGTTAAATGCAGTGATACAGTTTAAACTTTTAGTGACTTTGGGTGCAGTCATTGAAATTCAATAGGTTAGCATTAATTCTATTAAGGGTAAGTAAATTCTCAGCAGCACAGAATCTGTGTTTCAGGCTTTCCATTCCTATTTAGAATTAGATTGAATCTATGTACAGCGGTCTCCTCGAACCTTTCATCTCTACCTTATAGTTCAGTTAATTCAATCCATGAGATCATAGCCTGAACATTCATAATATCTATCTTAATGTGTAGTTTAAATCTCTTGAATTTAATTTGTGCATCTAAGAGTATTAAAAGATTTCAGAGAAGGTGTTCAACAAATTCAACATAGAACTACGGCAGTACCATTTAAATAACATCTTTATAATTGCGTATCACATTCAATTTCATCATGTCATTATATACCATCATCCCCTGAAGTGTAGAATTCTGAAATCTAAAGTTAGAATAGATTCCATGCTGCAATCCAAGTAGATTCAAAGCTCTCTAAACTAGAATATATGCTTAGATTAAGGATTTGAGAAGATAGATTAAATCTATTCAAAATTAATCAATAGATAACCACAGATTCGCAGCAATGATCATAGCAGCTGGCAAATAATTCCAACTGTAAGAAAATAAATTGCAATCAGTAGAGTGACAGTGGTATTTAGTATCTTTTATTCCTTAATGGAAAAAGAATATTTCATTAACAAGTTAAATTTTATGCATAATTCCTTGATTATAAGAGAACAGGAAACTACTAAGGTGTTTAAAATTTCTTGCATAGAATTTCTTACTCTACCAGTTGTGAGTCGTTACAAAGATAATTTTCATATGATCTGCCATTAACTTCATAAAACAAAGTGTCTCTGCCTATAGAAAAGAGTGCAGAAAATGGCTAATAGATCTAGATTTATCAGTGTACAATAGTTTATAATGATTAAAAACAGATTTATAAATTCCTAATTTATCAGTCATAACATTTACTATGGTGATGCTAGTGCAGACTTTAAAATGCAGTGAAGGAAATTGATGAAGTACAGAGATTATAGTCAGATTTAACTATTTTAATGTTGAGTACAGGAACTTAATTCAGAGCTTGCATCTTGAAACAGATCAATTCCGAAAATGCAGTTAAGAGTAGATTGGTACCTTTACAGCTAGGAAATGGAAATGAATCTGAGTTTCAAATACTCTAGACTGAATCTTACTGGCCTTAAGGGATCTTCACAACGCCTCTGTTGAGCTGCTGCGGCTTGAGGAATTCATGAGAGTAAAAGGTCAAAAGGGAAATGGGTCGGGAAAGAGGTATTGAACTCGGGAGCTTAAGGTTCGTTAAGTGTGGAAAACAGAGGGTTGAAGGCCTATTTATAGGCGTTCTTCAAAGGTTCGTGGCAGGGGATGCAAGGAAAACAGATTTTCCCGTCTAATTTCTTGTTAGGCCAGCTGGCATAGGCTTGGGAAAATTAAGTTTATTAGGATTTGCTTCTTCTAGATGATCCTAGCTTCTTCTACCAGCTCGTAGTAGGTCTACTGCCGCAGATGGAGCTTCTCTCTATCGATAGAAGGGTATAAGGGGAGTGTTTACCTGAAATTGATTTAAATGATTCTAAATTATATAAATTCCTTGAAATAACTTTAAACTAATTAAAGTATGTTTTCCCTTATTGCAAATTTCTAAAATGCTTTTGGAAGCTTAATTGCATAGAATTAGGCTAGCATTAGTCCTGTAGCGATTAGGGTCATTATAGACTCCCTAACATAAAAATATCATCGTCCTCGACAAAAGTGAGAAGGTTGAAAATACAGTTTTTGGTGATGATTGATACAGACCGCAACCTTTATTAAGACTATGCTAAAATTAACAATATATTTTATTTGATTTTCTATAAAATTTTAATAAATTTTAGAAGTATAAGCTTTTAATATATTAATAAAGTTTAAAAGTTTAGAAAATTATATATAAATTTTCAAAAAAATTAGAATTAAAATGAGACATATTTTTAATTTAATGTTTTTTATTTTGTTTAAATTATTTTACAGAATTTTATTTTTAAATATTACAAAGTTGATCTTGACCATCGGATCGAGAAAAAGCATGAAGTTAATCTATTTGTCAGATCGGCCACTCGTAACTGCTGATCACCCACTGCTACAGTAACCAGTTGCCCTAATCCTAATTAAGTCCTGATATCGCCAAATACTCAACCAAATTTGATGTCGATAGACACATTAAGATGGGTGCTTTACATTTGAACCATAATTAGCCATTTTTTACGTTAAATCATTCAGAAACTAGGCACTAACTGGTAGTTCCATCTTTGAGATATACTTTTAAGATCAACCCATTCCCTTCTCATTGTTACCTTCCTTACCTTTCTGAGACTTCATGAGTGATCTAGTAATCCAGAGAAAAACTCAGTGGATAGATAATACAAGGATTTGTCATTTAGCCAATACATCAACTAGAGAAATGTAGTTGGAGGTTTCTGAGCTTAATATTTTGATCTGATCATGTCTATACATACCATTAAGATGGAACGGATGTAGTTTGAGGATTTGGATTAGATTCCTCATTGCTCAAACTCGTCCCTTGAGGTTCTAGCGGGAGCTAAAGCTGTACTGGCGGAGGATTTGAGCAAAACTGCAGAAGTTGTTCGGAGGGCTATTTTGGCAGTTTTTAGCAGTACAATGATAAAAACAGTCAGTATGGGGGCAATCAAACTGGACTGAAATATGAATAGCATAACATCTTGAAGAATGATTTTGGTGATGACAATGATGATGATGAACATGCAAGCAAGAGAGGCTGTTCCGTTGATTATAAATAAGCTTGATGATGGCGCAGATGGAGTTTTAAGAAGGAGAAGAGGCTTCGAATATGTTGGGTCACTATTTTGTGATGATTGAATTCTTCTTCGAGCCGGAAGAGGGAGGCTCATTATCCTTGGTGTTTTTCTCATGTTTTTTTTGTCAAGCACATTTTAAATGTTGAAGCAATGAGAAGTATTCTGTGGCATTATTTCTATTGTGATTCTAAGAATTTGGTATTTTTTCATAATATTATTATTATCCATATGTTTTTAGAATGATGACATTAATTTAATTTTTCATATCTTTCTAATTTAGGATTTAAGATTCAAGAGAATAAATTAAAAAGTTATAGTTATTTAGTTATAATAAGTTTTAAAAATTGGACTGGTATAATAAATTTAAGCTCTTGAAAGGTTAAAGGTTCAAATCTTATTGACAACATAATACCTTGCTAAAGCTCAATGTTTTTATAAATAAACAAATAAACAAATTGATATTAAAAGGGGATATTAAATCGAGTGGTTTAAATTGGGTCACATCAATAGCAGTCTTATTAAGTAGTCTAGACGAAATGTTCTAGAGTATAATGTTACTTTCAATTGATCCATCCCCATTTATATTTAAAATGAATCAAGTCCTGATTTAGCTCAACTCAATCTACTTAGAACTAAACACATTATATTGATATGGGATTGGTCCTCTCCATTTATCTTTAAAATGATCAAGCCTTAGCCCAACCCAATCCGTTTGTAACTAACCTGTTATATTATAAAAAGTGCATTTGATCTTGATTTGTCATCCTTGCGAATCAGGATCATACCAATATAATAAGCATCAGAACCATGTTTAACCCAATAATATTTAACAGAACTCGGCCTGTTATACTAATAAAAATGCAATTGATCTTGATCCGCCGCCCACGAGGTTTCTTAAATATAAAAAAAAGACATGAAATGAAATCAAATCCCTAATCAATTTAAAAATATTTTAGTTAAAATATAATCCTTAATAAAATAGTGTTAACATGAATATTATTAAGCCAATCTCATTCTTGATACTTATACATATAGATACATATATATATATATATATATATATATATATATATATGAATTGATGTGAATCCTATCGAACTATCATAACCCCATAAGGTCATATAGATCAAATCAAAGTCTATCAATCCAATCTATAAGATGGCTTGACCAAATGCCAAATTTGTACAAGGTAGGCGCAATTCAAACTCATGCATTTATAGGCCTCTTCAAACAGTTTTCTGTGCAATGAACTGATTAAATGAGCTAGAAGCACTAGTATACAGCAAAATTAACAAATACACAAATTTCAGGGCAAATAAAAAGGGAGCTTAATTACCTTTTAAATACAAAATGCAGCGCATTCTGAAAGCAGTAAAATCTGCCATAGACTGCTCTAAAATAATCACAAATCCATCAGAAAGAACATTCTTTGTGCATTTAAAACAGCAGATGATCCCTGCTTGGTTTTCTCCACTATTCTCTGTATCAATTCCCTCCCCTCGTCAAACCTATCATCTTCATCGTTTTCATCCGTACCTGAAATGTCATATGATGCATCGTCTTTTGAAAAAAGCCCAATTTTAGTACTAATAAAAGAGGAAACTTTCTCATCCGCAGGTTCAGTCAACCTACTGAACTCTTCATAAGCTTCATCAAACGCCAACGATGATTCATCTCCCGACGAATCCGACCGTTGACTGGAGTTATCAGTATGCTTTAAGGATTCTGGGCTATCTTGGCTTGAGCAGCAAACATCATGCAAATTTGGCATCGGAAGCACAACACTCGACCTCTCCATTTCAAAAAGCTTGAGCTTCTGCCGGCTTTGCTCCAGTGCACTCTCGAGTTCTTTGATCCTTTCTTTGAGCCTGCTTTCTATTACTTGGTGAAGCCGTAAGCTGAGCTCTCTAGGAGAGACAGGGCATGGGCGAGTTGTGGCACATCTGCCTCCATCTTTGTTACTGTCATCATCTGTTAGGTATTCTCTACTTCCATTGACGACGAGCAGATCTTCTCGGAGTTCGCCTTGAGAAACTTCGGCTGAAATTTCTGAATCATCAATCTGCGGCAAGGAATGCAACAATGAGTTGAACTAAATATAGGCAACAATTAACTCACAAGTGTTTTCATGTAAATCTTGTTGTGCTACAATCCGGGGAGTAAGAAATGCATTGGATATATATTTTACTGATTGCAAATTATATATAAAGGCTATCAATTCCATCCTATTTAAATTTGAGTTAGGGCAGGCATAACTTTTTTTCCACACATATGCCCATTAGTTGTTCATAACAGTGATCATTGTAAAGATTTGTATTTTATTCAAATAACATCCAATGTAATAATAACAATTCTCCCAGTAATTATTTGAGATTATAGAAAAAGTAATCGCCATTTAGATGACGGTTTGGAAATGTACAACGTAAGATAGCAAAGCAAGGATTGCAAGGAAAAAAGGGTACAGCCAAAAGTGGCATGACTAGATAATATGAAATCATACCAACTGGGCAATCAAAAGAATGGGATGGAGCACTCATACAACAGGCAACATATAACAAAGATAATTCTAATTCTGAAGAAGTGATATGCACATATTATACACAGCTTAAAATAACTCAATGTTATGCGCCCATGCGGCTTATCAAAGAATGCTTTATTTGCTTCCCAAACTAACTTTTTAATATATTACATATTTATTGAAACAAAGAGTAAATAAATGCCCTTAAAATTATTCAACCTCATCAATATCTAGAAGCTTTTTTACCGCTTTTAATTGCATATTTTATTCCCACATCATGTCCATGCTTCAGGGCTTGAAAATCGCTCTCACATATGTTATTTCTCCAAGACAGCTATCTAAAATTATAATGATGTAAAACCCTAAATTCTTTTGCTGAAATCTATCCATAGTATCAGGTTACACAGAGTTCCCGCAAAAGACATAAATTTATATTATAATATAAAATTGAGTAAAAGTAGCATAATTGGAAAAGTTATTCACTACACAAAATGAATAAACATCAAAAGCAAAACAAAATCATGAACCATAAAGAACATGCATGAATGAATGACTTCTATAAGTTTAACTTTTATAGGTAAATAATGTACCTCAATAAAAGCTGATGTCCTTTGCACTATACAAGATGCCTTCATGTTTTGCTCCAATCTTTCAAGCTCCGCTTCAAGCTCTGCTTCTATTTCACTCAGCGCCTCAAAGTTCCCTCCAACCTTTATCATGTGTACATCACCATGATTATCCATTTTCAGCACAGAAGCATGACAATTTGAATTTTGGAATTGCAAATCCTCGTTGGCTTTGTCAAGATTATATCGTTCAAGTTCATTTTCACCAGTTTCATTGTCTAGTTCCTTCATAGTTAATGAATCTTTCATCTCGAGCCCTTCATGTGCATCACGAACAAGATTTTTTTTGTCATCCAACAGCTCATTTAATCTCTTAAGTTCTGTTTTATTTGAGAGAAAAGAGGATGTGACACCAACAGCGATGCCAACAAGAAAAAGTAGAAGTCCGTCAAGTGAACCTGCATGAGAATGCTATCAGAGAACATAAAAACAAAACGCAAGATGATTCTTGAAAATAAAAGGTATAACAAATAACATAACAGTCATATACATATATTCACAAATGCAACAACAAAACTTCGATATTTCATCTAACATGCATCTTAAGAATATCATTCTCTTTCAATGATTGAAAGTTTCAACATGCAGTGAGAGTTTTTGAGTAATGATGGGGATTCAGGCGGTAGTTTTAGAGGGTTAGATATGTAAATTAGAAAGATTTGAAAGGTTGTACATTTTCCCAAAATAAAAGTCATGGTAGAAATTTGCAAATGCAGTTTATGATTTTAATAGATAATTGAGAAAATTCTTTGTTTTGATCCTTTGAGTAAATTCTAAAATACGTGAAAGAGAATGTCTTTAAAGCGTTAATATCTACAGTATAGAACTAACAAATGAAAAAAATATATATATATTTTGCGTTCCTGCTTCTGTTAAAAAGCGCAAGAACAAAATTGTTGTACGTTCATATAATTTAAGAAATTACATAAATAATGAAATAACATAATAAATCAAATAAAAATAATGATAGCAATTAAGTAGTTAAATTATTAAACAAACTTGTTCAAGTTAATTAATGTAAATAATTAATTCAAGATTTATTAATCCATGTAATAATTATAATCAATAGTAAAAGCAATTTATTAATAAAGTAATTAATAAATGTAAATGCTTAATTAATAAAATTAACTCAGAATAGCAAATTTAATCGCTTAATTCAATTGATACAAGTTATTATCTAATTAATTATAATAAATAATGTAATTATATAATAATATAACATGATTATTTAATATATTAACAAATTACGACAATGAATATTAATAATTAATTAAGCAATTCAAACTTAGCATTATTTAGGGCTAATCAAAGCCATGAAAAAAAGAAAATTTGGAACTTGAACTAAATTAAGCAGAGGGGAACCAAATTGGGATTAAAAGTTATATCTTGCTCTAGATCATCATCCTTCTATATAATAAATAAAAGACATTAATCAAACCTTGGTATTGTTTTACTTTATTTTATAATGTAATGTTGGTTAACAATTAATTAGTCACACCCACTGAATTAGCATATGTTATATCCATCACCTCCCACACATTTTTGTCGATATGTCAACTTTCTACTTATTTCTATTGAAGTGCCACACAACTGAAAGGAATACCACAAGTTATGGTTCATAACTGCTGACGCACGGATATTACACGATACTTAAAGCACATGGTTGATTACGGCACATGAAATACACCACAGAAAACATTTATATTACAAGTTACATTCTAATTAACAGTATAGAATTCGCATTTCATGACATTTGATTATAGAAAAATGGCAATGATCTACAGCACCTACTTTCTTAGTGCATCGTCCTAACATAATCTGACACATGATTAATAGAATGCATGATAAAATCGATTGAATATAATAGCCCTAATTTTTAAGCGCCAAGATACATCTATTTGATCTTAATAGCCTCACGGTTTTGTTATCGGATGATAACTTCCGAACAGATCACTCATCCTAGAAGTGCTCCCACTATGAGCACGCTTAACTTCGGAGTTCTTATTATAAACTCCATGATTATCTCGAAATGCATCTTAATATTTATGCGTTTTATTTAACTATACTCAAGGAGATTTCACATTGAAGGTGATGGCTTATAAATATTGAACCATGAACATTACCGGTGTTTAAAATACAGGGTTGATTACGATACATGACAAAAAAAGCATGTGGCATATTTATATTACCCATTACATACTAATTAACTGTAAAAAATTAAATATGTATTTCGACAAATGGCAAACAAGTACAGTGATGGCCCGACATTCGAGTGTTCACATACCGCAGGATCATATTGAGCAATTCGAGAGAAGAGAGCATACACGTACAAAAGCCAATGATATTTCTTATTCATTTTAAAATTTCATATTACAAAAAAGATCTTCATCGTACATCACGAATATTGTTCAACAAAAGAGAAAATAAAGAGATAAAAAAATTAAAAGTAGCATCGTCGTAGATCCATCAGCGGTTTGATAATTTAAGATTTAAAGTTCTTGTCCAGCTCTTCCAGAAGTAACTGGACTGGTAATGTACAGAAAATAATACCGGAATTAGAATTCTCAGTAATTAGAGAATACACTAAGTACCACAGTAAATAAAATGATATTACATTTTTATAAAAGCAGAAATGCGATTAGCAGATATAAGGATAAAAATGCAGGAATAATAAGAAAATAGCGCAAAAGAAATAAAAATTTCCTGCTACGAGTGTTATCACAAAAATGTTGGTTACTTGATGTCTTTTTTCAATAACCAACCACGAATAAAATGATATTGGTTACTTGATGTCATTTTTCCAATAACCAACCACGAAAAATGATGTTGGTTACTTGATGTCATTTTTCCAATAACCAACCATGAATGTTACGACCATGGAAAATAATGATGGTTACTTGATATCTTTTTTCCAATAACCAACCACGAATAAAATGACGTTGGTTCTGAACAACCAACCAAGCTTCAAATGAATTTGGCTCAAAGCAAATAAGCGAAGCTAAGCAGCAATAAATTATAAAAAGTAATATATATCATATACTGGGTACTTTTGTTCTTTAAAATCCAAAATTTGACAGTTTAACCTTTGGATATGCATTTAAATTTAGATATTAGCTTTTTAGTTTATGTTGTATTTTCATAAGTATTTATTATGTCTTTTTTTAATGTCTTTCTTTCACTCTCCATGCAGCATATTTGTTATTGAAGGTAGTAATAGCACTATTATTATCTTTATTTAAAGATAATAATAATAATAATATATGATTGTAAAAAACGAAATGGAAATGACGGAAAATAACAGAATTTTAAATTGACAAAAATAGAGATTGTGGTCATTTTATAATACACGTGCCGTTATCATTATTGATTAATGACAATAGCAATAGTGTGAATGACTAATCTTATCATATTAATAATGAAATATTAAGTATATAATAATGAAATACATAATAGTAAAATCTCATCATTTTTACCTCATTTTCCTCTCCTCTTACCTAGGATAGTATTGTCAGGATGCTGAGAGAGGCCGGACGGTTGCAGGAGGTGGCCAAAATGGTGGATGGCTGGTCGCCGAAAAGAGGAGGGCTGCTGCTGTTGGGATGGGTTTGAGAGGGGTGAGGAGGGCTGTTGTAATGACCCTAGGTCATTTGTAGGGGAGACGTTACTTTCTTGCAAAATCAAAATTCCGTTGATCTCCCACAGATTTTAGTTTTCTGTTAAAACTCCCGCTAAAACTTAATTTTCAGTTACAACCTTTAATTTAGAAAGTTATCAAATTCGTTTAAAGCTGAAATAAAAAATTAAGATTTTGTCATTAACCTATACTTAAATTAGTAAAGCATAAATTATTCCATTAAAGTAGGTCGACAGTTATGATATTCCCAAATTTTATTACCCTTAACCTACGGGCGTTTTAAGAATGACGCCATCCGGTCTAAACGGGTGTGCGTTACGCACGCACACCCTATTTAACCGGGTGTATGGCGTTCGACCATTCATCGCTTTCGACCCCTCTCGCCTCTTCCTCTCAGTGATCGAGCCCTCCTAGGAGACGCAGCGGCAGCAAGGACTTACCTAAAGGCCCATTGGGCCAGGAGACTCGATCCCTCCTTCCGCTAGCAGCCCCGTACGCCGAGACACGGAACAGTAGCGCGCGACCTCTGCTTCCCTGCGGCTTCCTTCGCCGATCGACTCTCTGCGCTGACCTCTTCGCTCGACCTTTTCCCTTTTTCCGCTCAGTTTTCTTGCCTGAGCCCCGATCCTTCTCTGCATCAACCCTTCTCTGTGCCGATTTCTGCAGCAAGTAATAAGCTCTACTGCTTCCATGTTTATATAGGCACTTAATTAGGTATTAGCAAATGAATATTTAAGTCGATAATAAAACTAGAATAGAATAAATAAATTTGGCTTTAAGATTTATACTTCGATTGTCACACGAGTAGTATCATTCAATTAATCCATTATATGCTGGATAAAAAAACTAACAACATTTATTTTTACATTTATTTTTTTGGGTAATTATTAGCAAATCCTAAATATCGAATCTCAGCTTTAGTTTAATCATTAAATTATTCTATTATAAGATTCATGAAATAAAATAGTGACGTTTAGCTCTTATTGTAAATTTTTGGGTATTCCAAATACCTACGGTCGTAAAATACTTAAACATCATGTTACAAAATGTTAGGCAAAATATCTAATTCAGACTTTGAAATAAAATCCATTATGAATTGCAATTCATATTAAATAAAATATGAATGGATTCAAATAATATTAGTGAATTACTACTAAAGAAAGGTTGAACTTACAACTAGGTGCATTAAATTTTGAGTTGAGAAAATTGTGGGCAGTATTTAAGAACTACTGTAAGTTTCAACTGTCTTTATGTTAAGTTTATGAATCAAGATTAGACCAATGAATGAGGAATTTATTATTCTAGTAATGGTCAAAGTAGTCTATTCAAAACTACTTATGTTAGCTGCTATTCAAAATTATAGAAAACTGCTTCACCAAAGTTAGTGATATTGATTTCTATATTAACTCAAATAATTTCTTTATATGCGTCATAAATCAAGAGGAACAAAGGATCACAATATTCATAATTAACCAAAAGCTTATAAATAAAAATATTAACTTTCATAAAGCAAGCAAATACCTTTAAGGTTTAATATAATTTCAATTATAACTTTTGCAAACACATCAAATTTGTGAGTGATTCATCTTGTTAAGTCAAACACAAAAGGTACACTGAATATTATTTTTATACTTTTTACTATCATTTGCTCCTTAAGCATCACATTGAGCCTGTTTTGTGTTACTACTTAATGAGTTATTCTTACTACTAATTATGTAAGAGAAACAAAATGATGTTTATGTATCTTGTGAATATTGCAAAAAAAGTTCTGAAACGGAGCATGAATAGGTTAGGGACGGGGCTAGTCCTCGGGAGCTATAAGTGTGCCATTTGGAGCCTTTGAGGGGGCCAGGTGAAAGCTATGCTTAAATGCATGTTTGTTGCCATCTGAAGCCCTTAAGGGGGGCCAGGTGAAGGTTATCCTTAAATGCATATGAACCAGCCTCATGATTCTGGCTTTGCCCAACAGAACTGCTATCAGTGTTTCATAATATTATAGACATAAACATAAACATGAATTCTTATGCTATTATTGCTTTTCCGTTTGAAAATTTGGCATGTGACAAAAGAATATTTATTTTGCAGGAGTTATGATTATCTGTTTGCTATAAATTATATTTTTCTGCAATTATTATTATTTTTGCCTTCAGCTTTTGCTTAAAGTATATTTTTAATATCTTTTATATTTAGAATGTGCACTAAAGCATTATTTTTTATAATGCCAGGTCAGATATAGCTGGAGGGGGCTGATATAATTTAAAATCATAGCGCGAGAAATTAACGAATTCTAACTGCCCCCTTCAAAGGATAATTATTTTCTGCATAATGACAGTTATGTAATAAATTTTGGATGATACTTATTTTAAATTGAATGAATGTTAGTTCTTTATACTTGAATGGCTTTGGATGTTTGTTTAACTGTTATTTTACTTCACCGCCAATATGATCCTGCGAAGAGATGCATCCGATGTTAGTATGGTTGCTACCAACCTAACATGGGTCATCACAATAGTGTGAATGACTAATCTTATCATATTAATATGAAATATTAAGTATATAAAAATGAAATACATAATAGTAAAATCTCCTCGTTTCTACCTCATTTTCTCTCCTCTTACCTAGGATAGTATTGCCGAGAGGCTGAGGGTGGCCAAACGGCTGCAGGAGGTGGCCGAAATGGTGGCTGGCTGGTGGCCGAAACGAGGAGGGCTGCTACTGGAAGGGAGGGCTGCTGCTGTAGGGAGGGGTTTGAGAGGGGTGAGGAGGGCTACTGTTGTTTCAAAGAGCCGGGAAGGGGGCTGGTTGGGTTGGAGGGTCCTAAAGAGTGGTCGGGATGGCTGCCGAGGCTGGCAGCTGCCTGAGAGAGGGCTTGGCAGAAGGGAGAGGGGATTGGCAGCAAGAAGAGGGGATTGGCAGCAAGGGAGAGGGGGCTGAAAGGGGTGAGGGGGTTTGTGAGGGGAAAGGAGGAGGGTAGGGGGTTTAAATATAAGGGAGGGAGAGGAAGGGTCAAGAAGAGGGGGGGAAGAGGAAGGGTCAAGAAGGGGGGAAAGAGAAAATCTGAAGGAAAATAAAAAAATTTACTTAAAGTTAAATTTTTCGTATTTTTCCACCATTTGGTGTCCAAATACAACGAAACTTGACACCGAGGTATGTTATGATGTAATGAACACCCTCGCATCAAAAAATTTTGATTCGGATAATTATTTTATTTTTTATTAATTTCAAAAGTTTTAAATTTCAAAGTTTAATTCAAGCTAAACCGATGATCCAAAATTGATGAAACTTCATGAGCAACTTTTAAACAATATTCTTAACATGACACGAAAATCAATGAACTCAGACACATATTTCAATGTTTTGATTTATTTGATTTTAAAAAGTTCAAAAAAATAAAATGAGAGTTTCCGTTATTCGAATTCTCCAAAACTATGGCACTTTAATCTAAAAATTTATTTCTATCTAGAGGTATTTTTGTTTGCCCTAATTCAAACTTCTCCGAGATCCTGATTTTCAAGTTGGGATTTTGACTAATTTGCTAAGTAACGACCTCGGGTCGTTACAAACTCCCCTATTTAAAAACGATGTCGTCCTCGACATCATACAAACAAAACTTAAATATGAGTGAGATTAATACCTTGATACTACGTAGTTGTCGTCGGGTGCCATCAATAAAGGATAAAAAAGGATTAATACAAAAATGTTATTTTAGTGTTTTTGCGCCTTAGTTGCAATGATGAAAGAGGGTTATCACTAAGAAAGAGGCGTGTTTTCGCGCTGAAGCGTGTGTAGGTATTTGTTATTTTATGCTTGGACCGAATTTTTCTCAGCACGGAGGTGATGAACTTTCCGCCGGGTGCAGTCATGCACCACCTCCTCGGATAGCTTCTGATCACTGCCCAATTTTATTGACAGACGCTTGTGTCAGATTCCAGAGTACCGAAGCGTGGTACAAGTTTGAGAACACTTGGTTGCAATAGTCAAAGGCTTTCTCTATGATCAAGAGGACTTGAGGATGACCGTCTCGCGGCTCGTCATCCTCAATCCTCAGCCACAATATGGCACTCACTTTCCTAGCACTGTGGAAGTAGGGCCGAGATACACTCCTAATTTGCGGAGGACGGGAGGCGGAGCTCACTTCGACTCCGACGCAACTCCAGGCGGAGGACATAGAGACGGACCGAGGCAGCGACCCTGATCTTGTTCAGCAGCCCTGGGCCACCACGCAAGAGCTCTCTCAGGTGGAGGCGAGGATGGCGAGCTGGAGGCGCAGTGGCACTCTCAAGAGGACCGCTGCACCGCGGTGCTTCAGTGGCTTGCTACACAGTGTCGGAAGTCGAACACCATGCTTGCACTTCAGAAGGAGTCCGAACAGTTCCTATCTAACCCGGAGCAAATTTGTTAGGTATTTTTTCAATATTTTCCAGGGGAAGTGAGGCACCTCTAGTTCCATAAGGGATTACTCAAATGATCTGATTCCAGACCGTACCATTGGCGACGCAAAATCTGCCTCTCTCCAAGGTGCAATCATGGACGCAAAAATCTTAGCAGCCCTGCTGGACCTCGGCCCCAACCGTTCCCCTGGAATTGATGGTATCACCCCCTCTTTCTTTACGGGCTCCTGGAGGGTCACCCAGGTTGACACCTTGGTCGTTGTTCATCATTTCTTTGATTGTGGGCGAATGTCGCAACGCTGTCATGACACTCTAGTAATTCTCATTCCGAAAGAGGAGGGGGCCGCAACTCCAAGACTGTTCTGCCCTATCAGTCTGTGCAACACTGTCTATAATGTGACGGCCAAGATCATGGTCATGCGCCTTGAAACAGTGCTGCCCCGTTGATCTCCCCAGAACATGGTGTCTTTGTTCCCAAATGAGACATCAATGAGAACTATCTCACGGTCCAAGAGATCCTCGCAGCTCTCATAGTGAGAACTGCCTCACGGTTCAGAAGATCCTCGTGCGACTCTAATATTCCACCTCGACGGCCGGTCACCACCTTATAGACAATGTTACACATACTAATAGGGCAGAATTGTCTCGGAGTGGCGACCCCCTCCTTCGGAATAAGAACTACTCTAGAGTCACGTCATCGCTGCGGCATCCGCCCACCATCAAAGAAACGGTGAACAACGGTCAAGGTTTCAACCTGGGTGACCATCCAGTAGCCCGTAAAGAAAGAGGAGATGATGCCATCAATCCAGTAGAACAATTAGGGTCGAGGTCCCGCAGAGTCTTCATTGTCAAGGGTACATTCTGGAATCAAATCATATGGGCAATCCCTTATCGAACTAGAGGTGCCCCACTTCCACTTGAAGAAATCAAAAAATCTCTGGCGAATCCACTCCGGGTCAGACGAGAACTCCCCAGACACCTCCTGAAGCGCAAGCATGGTGTTCGACTTCCAACGTTATCTTAAGTTGCTGAAGCACCGCGGTGCAGCGGTCACCCTAAGAGAGCAACCGCGCCTTGGCACGCTACTTCCACCAGCTTGCCATTCTCACCTCCACTTGAGAGAGCTCCTGCGTGGCGGCCCGGAGCTGCTGAACAAACTCAAGGTCGCCGCCTCAATCCGTCTCCATGTCCTTCGGAGCTGCATCAGAGTCGAAGTGAGCTCCGCCTCCCTCCTCTGCAAATCAAGAAGTGTATCTAGGTTACACTTCCATATGCCTGTTTTCTGTGGAGACTATTCAGGGACGCCATCCCGACTCGGGGTTGGCTCGCTAGGCGTGGGCTTGCTCAGTCTTCTGCCTGTGTCTGGGGCTGTGAGACTGAGGAGGACAGGGAGCACTTTGTACTCCACTGCAGTTATATTTCAGCGATTATGGAGACCTTCGTCACTTGGGGACTGCTTCCTGCTGCCTTGGCTTCTTGGGATCAGTTCGCAGCGCTTTTTTCATCTTCCACTGTGTCCCGCAGCTGCCGATTCAACTGTCAGTTGGTTGCCTACACTTTGTACCAGTCCTGGCGGAGCAGGACGGAGTTCTCCCATGGCCGTCACTTTCCCACCCCTGTGGGCTGTGCTAGCATGATTTTGTCAGCCTTGGCCAGTGCCAGTCTTCACGACGGGAGCGACTTCTGGGGTTCCGCGGCCCACCAGGGCCCCTCCACCTTCTCGAGATGGTGCCCCCCGCCCCGTTGGCTGAAGGCCAACATTGACGCATCGCACTACTTTGGTGAGCCCAGAGCTTTTGGAGCAGCTGTTGTTCGAGATGCAGAGGGACAGTTTTTGTCGGCTGCTGGGGATGTTGTTCAGGCTAGATCCCCGCTCCAGGCTGAGGTCCAGGCAGTGACTATTCTCTGGCAGGCTCTGTTGACCACTGGGACCGACTTCAAGGGGTTCATTATTGAGGGCGATTGCTTAGGCGCCGTTCGGAGACTCCGGCGGCTCTGGGAGAGGGCCCTGCGATCCCGAGGAGCAGACAGACATGCGGACCCCCTCTCCTTCTTGCTCGAGATCCCGCGTGTTATTTTTTCTTACCGATCGTGTAGTGCGAATCGGGTAGCCGACTTTTGTGCTTTTTTGGCCCGACAGGGTGTTTTCACTTTTGATAGGAGCATTGTACTCCCCAGGAGGCTTTTGGACCTCCTGGTTGATGATATCGTGGAGTTTGATCCTGGTTGAGTTTTTGTACTGTGATTGATTATTAATATATATATATATATATGCATGGGCTATGGCCGCATTTCATGGAGAGTGCATGCCATCTTGTGATTGAGATTTGAGGACGGCGATCCGCGAGACGGCCACCCCCAAGTCCTCTCGACCACAGAGAAATCCTCCGGGTACTGCAACCAAGTGTCCTCAAATTTGTACCACACTCCGGTACTCTGAAACCTGAGACAAGCATCTGTTAAGAAAATTGGGCAATAATCAGAAACTACCCATGAAGGTGGTGCACGGCTGCACCCGACAATAGGTTCATCACCTACGTGCAGAAAAGAAACTGATCCAAGCGCTCCCAAATATGCTGAGCTTCCTCACTGTTGTTGTTCCACATGAAAGGTGAACCAACAAAACCTGGGTCGTGAAGATGACACGTATCCAAGACCTCCCGGAAGTTTGTCTGAGCACCAGTCACTCAGAACGTCTTCCCACCGCGTTTCTCTGTCTGAGAGAGAATGTAGTTGAAATCTCCACCAAGAACCAGCTGGCACCCCTCCACCCAAACTGATAGGATCATCTGCCAATGCTCCATCCTCATGTACAAACCAGTGGACACGTAGATGGCGTTGAACTGAAAGCAACTCTCCAACCTTATAGTGATAGCAGCAAGGAGCACCTGGCTGCAGGAAAGATGGATCTCGCACTGCAAAAAGTCACTTTGTCAAGCCAGAATGATACCTCGCAAACGTCCTGCAGAAGGCTGGACCGCAAAGGTCCAGTGACGCCCAAAAAGGAGGTCCGCGTCTCATCGAGTAAAGGACTCCACCCGAGTCTCCAATAAAGAAATCAAACCCGATTTGCGCTCAGAGATGAGAGGCAAAATATGGTGTCATGTAGCCGGCTTCCACACACAGCGACAATTCCACACAATGATGTCGTTCATCGAAACGGTGGAGGGTGCTCTCTACTGCGCGAAGATAAAGTTTGGTGCAGTAAAGTAGGTTATAAAGCGGGCCCTGGCAAGTGGGCCTAGGAGATCCGTAGTGGGCCTCTCGACTACAGTGGAAGCGGTGGCAAGCTAGGTTGGGGGCGAGGTGGGCTCAACGTGAGGTGATGTGGTTGTGTGCTAGTGGGCAGGAGCTGAGTGGGAGCAAGCGGTGGCTACTCCTCATTCTCGCAATCCAAGATGGCAAAGCGGGAATAGATGATCAGTGGAGCGGGAGATGTAGATGAAGGACGCGCCTCCGCGACCGGTGGCAGAGTTGTGGGCGCTTGGGTCGGAATTCAAGGGGGCTGTTGGGGATCGGGAGCCCTCCGAATGCAGAATCGGCCCCTCGGGTCCCTTGGGGCCAGTTTTGGCTTAGTGGGTTGCGAACGGCTAGAGCCCGTCAGTCACCTCCATTGCACCATGATCCAATTGTTTGGATCCATAGAAGGGGTACTCAGTCCTACCCTGCTCACGAGCATAGGATGTTTTGTGAGGCATTGGTCATCTTTGTGGTCCGCCAAACCACATTCCTTGCAAAAAATAGTATTGCCTTCATAGGCTACAAGTTGAGTATACATACCTCCTTTAGTTTGGACCTCAAAAGATGAGAGTAGTTTTTTTACAAGTCCACCTCAACGCAAACCCGGGCAAAAGAAAGTCGCTCATTGCGTAAAGTTGGCCTATCTACGAACAATGGCTTGCCAATCATAGAGGAAACACAGCTCAGATTTCCTTTGCTCCACGAATTTAGGGGGTGGTTGAGCAACCTCACCCAAAGAGGGGTCGTAAAGACAATCCTCCTGTTGGGAGTAAAATCCGGCACCCAACGAACTAGGCCAAGAGCTTGGCCTCCAACAAACCAAGGTCCACCCAAGAAGACTTTGTCAATAGTCTTACTATTCGCAAATTTGATTAAAATGCAATCATGCCGCAACATGTATAGTAAAATCGCCAAATTTTTCCCACCGCAATTTTAATTTGACTTGGAGAACGTTATAAGGAATGTGCCGCATAAGAGAGGAACTATGATAGAGCCGTAAAATTTCATACTATGTTCCTCCTCTTCCTCAAAATCAACAACACATTCACCATTATTGCCAATGAAATTAATATCTCGCATGTCATCGAAAGCTTCGACTTCTTTCTCAGCACATGCATTTTTTTTTAAATTCTGCAAGCTCAGGCATTTCCTCGAGCAGCTGGAGGGCAAATTTTGTGAGATTTTTGCAAGGTTGCATCCTGATTGTAAAAGCTATCAGGTTGCAACCTTCTTCATTTGCATCAACAATCACAGCACTCACATTGTTAGATCTATTAGAATAAAAAATTATATCTTTCAAACCTGAATTTGATTGTGTTAGAATTATTTTGTGAAGCAAAAACTGTTGCAGCCTTCAAAGAAGATGAAGCTGCCATGAAACGCAGCAAATCTCCGCCTTGCGAAATGGCGGGCAGCCCCATCCAACTTGCTGACGAAGGCGACATCTCCGGGGTGTGGGCATCTGTCGCAGCATCCTTGCCCCCGTCGGATCCAGCACCCCCGCCGAAGGGCAAGGGCTCGATCTCACGTCTCGAGCCGACGGTGAACCCGACATCGCCCGAGCAGGAGGGTCCCTTGCGACCACCTCAAGCACCGCCAAAGCAACTTCAGTCGAGGCGCTACCGGCAGAGCCACCGAGGGCCGATGCCGCAGCCATGAACCTACCGTGCGGGTCTCGTGCCATACCCGCCGTCGCGCCTTGCTCAGCCGAATGGCCGAGCACCAAGGGGCCGACACCCCTACCGAAATGTCAACAGAGCGCCCTTAGGGTTGGGGGGCTCCTCCTTTCCACTTTCCTTTCTTCCTTTCCTCCTCCTTTCCTCCTTTCCCCCCTTAGGAGGAGGAGTTTAATGATTATAAAATTACATTTTTGTTTGAAAAGTTAGTAAAACTGAGATTTAGAATGCTTTAAATAGAACAAAGAGTGAAAAGGTGATAATATCATATGGCATCCCTATCAATGTGCAAATATATTGGGGTGATGTAGAAATTTCCTAGTTTACCAAGTTATTTATCGTTACTTTAAAAATAAAAGATATCAAATGTGGGTCAAAAAAGAGTATCGGTGTACCTATTTACAAAAATAAAGATGATGTTCATGATCAAGCAAATTATAAGGGAATTAAGTCAATGTGTCATATATTGAATTTTGGAATAGAATAATTTATAAGGGATACTCATATTTCATAAAATCAATTTGATCTTATGCACATGGGTCTACCATTAAAGCCATACAATTACTAAGAAGTTTAATGGAGAAATTAATATAAGAGAAAAAAAATCATTAAATCTTTATTGATCTTGAAAAGGCTGATGACTATTAAAAAACATTCTTTAAAAAGCTTTAGAGAAAAAAAAAATTGTGTTGCATAAATTGATATTATTAAAGATATGTACAATGTGGTAGTAATGTGTGTTTGATCACAAGGTGGAGTTAAAATGACCCTAGGTCATTATAAGGCAAAAAAAACTGAAATCCCGATTCATTAAATTTCCCGTAAATTTCAGTTTCCCGTTAAAACTTCCGCTAAAATTTGATTTTTCAGTTTCAATTCTTATTTAGGAGGTCTTAAAGACCGTTTCAACTGAAATTGAGGTTTAAACATTCATTAAATGCATATTTGATTTGATAAAACGTAACTCCCCATATTTAGATCATATTTAACAAGAAATTAAATCAGCCAAAATTGAAAACAAATAAATCCTCATTATTTTAAGAAGGATTGCTTATGGTAATTAAGGGTATACCCGTTGTTTTATGAAGAAAATAAAATATCTCACCGTAACTTACGGCAATGCGCCGAATAAATCGGACGTGCGTTACATACGCACGTCCTATTTATTCGGAGAAGAGCCGAAAGGATCGCACCACGCTCAAACACCCTCCCTCTCTTCCATAGGAGCGTACCTGAGCCGAGCCTGCGCCGATCGACTGCCCAACTTTTCCCGCACCTCTCCTTTTTCCGCTCGACGGTAAAAGGGCGTACCTGAGCGGACTGGAGCTAGCACACAGCAGACGACGCGGCTCAGTCCTTGGGTCCGACGAATCCCTCGCGTCAGCTTCCTTGCGTCCGACGGATTCCTTGCATCGGCCGATCGTTGCAGCCGACGATTCCTTGCGTCGGCTCGATCTCTGCAGCCGACGGGTTCCTACCTGCGATCTTCTTCCGCCTAAGCTCTGCGCCCGCTCGACTCGCCTGCTGGACCGTCCGCTCGACGCACCCGATCAGCTAAGGTAAGGCTCTGCTCGACCTCTGCCGATCTTCTTAGAAGATTAAAACGTAGATAGGTTTATATATATATATATATAAATGTATATATATATATATGAATATATATATACATCTTCTAATAATATATATATGAATATATATATATAAATATATATACATATATATATATTGGTATAGGTATATATATAATAAACAAATAATAATAATAATAATAATAAATATTAATATTAAATAACAAATAATTATTACAAATAGATTAAATTACCTATTTTGATATCATTAAAATATATATATATATATATAGTTTTAATATTATAATGATTTAAAATTATCAAACAACTTAAGACTAGGTTTTCGATTATTTTGCATTATGTAGAATTAAAATGATTAAATTATAGCACTATGATTAAATCTTACTAGCCAACATTAAGAAGACCTCAAATTAGTTATTTGATAAATTCTGAAGTAAAATTATAATTTGTTTTTAATCTCCTATTCTAATTTATACTTTAATGAACATTAAGTCTTGAGTTCATACCAAATTAGATCATAAATAATAACTCAAGAGGATTTGAAATCTTGCTTGAATGAAGCATGTTTTTCTACCCTAACATAATAGATGGATTCGATATTGATAAAAGAAAGGTTTAGTAGAAATATTAAATTCAATTAGACATTTTCATTGTATAATCTACTCTTATAAGATTTAGATATAAGTAACCATCTAAAGATAAACTAGGGAACACGAATACTGGTTCTAAATCTTGTAAATAGATAGTTTCATAGTTTAATAAAACCTCAATTATAAATTTTTGCAGACACCTCAAGTTGTGAGTGATTCATCTAATTAAGTCAAACACAAAAGGTACACTGGATATTACTTTATATGCTTTTACTTTCAATTGCTGCTGATGCATCGCTTTGAGCTTATTACTACTTGATATGATATTCTTACTGCTAATGATGTAAGAGAAATTGAATGATGTTTATGTGTCTTGTGAATGTTGCAAGAAGGGTTCCGAAACGGAGCATGATTAGGTTAAGGACGGGGCTAGTCCTCGGGAGCTATAAGGGTGCCATCTGGAGCCTTTGAGGGAGGCACAGGTGAAGGTTGCTTAAATGCACGTTACCATCTGAGATCCTTAAGTGGGTCCAGATGAAAGTTTATGCTTAAATGCATATGAACCCAGTCTCATGGTTCTGACTTTGCCCAACAGAACTACTATTATTGCTTCATGATATCATAGACATAAACATAAACATAAATTTTTATGCGATTATTGCTTTTCTTTTTGACACTTGGCATGTGCAAGAATAGTTATTTTACAGGAGACATATTTATCTTCTTATTTTTGAAACACACTATTTCTTGCAGTTATTATCATTTTGCTTCCCACTATGCTTTAAGTATATTTTTAATATCCATTGTATTTAGAATGTGCACTAAGGCATTATTTTTATAATGCCAGATCAGATACAGTTGGAGGCGGTTGATATAGCCTAGAGGCGTATCGCGGGAAGATAACTGCCCTTCCAAGATTAATAGTTTGATGAACATGAAATTTTATGTAATAATTTCTGGATGTTATTTTTATTTTAATTTGAATGAATGTCGTTTCTTTTATGTGAATGGCTTGAATGTTCGTTAACTACTATTTTATCTAACTGCCAATATGATCCTGCAGAAAGATGCATCCGATGTTAGTTTGGTTCTTACCAACCTAATATGGGTCATCACAGTTGGTATCAGAGCAGGATTGGAAGTGTTAGAATAAAATAGTATTCGATATAGAAGCCATAATTGGAAATCATTCAATTTAAAGTATAAATATACTAGAATGAAATACTAGATAGAAAACTAGTGACATAGTGAGATTGTGGTAGAAACAAAATATCGTATAGAAAACTAGTGACATGATTAGGGCAACATCTAGTAGAAAGATTAGTAAAGGTCCTTATTCAAACAAATTATAAGTTTGTATCTCTAAACAGATAAATTCTTCTAATCATTCGGAGGAACACTTGGAGATCGACTTAAGTCAAGAAGGACCTTAGCAAATGGATTTCAACGGACCTAATTACGGTCCCCCTACTCTTGAAGACCGGATTCGAGAGTTGGAGGATAAGGAAGAGGCACGTGGTGAGAGCCTGACAAGGTTCATGTGTGTCTCTTACGAGAAAATCACCAACCTCCAAAATGAGGTACAAGAATTGAAGGAGACACTAAGGTGGGTTCTCCCCAAGTTGGCCGAATTCACTTTGGAAAAAGAAGATGACCATGAAGAACGTCTTTCAAAAGTGGAAAGGAAAGTGCATCAAACGAGGAATGCAGCCTCAACTTCTAGGAGGAAGAAAGCAACCAGTAAATATAGGAAGCTTTGGGCTAAAAGCCTTAAGCAACTCATTTAGAATATTATCTTAAGAGCAAAATCTTATGTATCATCGATTGTATCTTTATTTCTGTTAATTTTCTTTGGCATGAAATATTAATTCTTTCTAAATGAAGCATTCAATTTCTTTATTTCTTTTAATCGCAATCACCATCCTTATAGATGAATCCGGAAGAGTACTCTCCTGAGTTGCCAATGGAGACTCCGGTGAAGGCCCCTTTGCCTTCAGGTCCATCAGAGAGTAAGACTGACAGAATCCTGGAGTTGATGGCTCAGATATTGGCCAATCAACACAAGACTCAGGAATCTCCTCCTAGCCAACGGCACCGAATTGGCGGAGCTTTGCAAGCATTCTTGAAGCTAAATCCCCCACGCTTCGACGGATCAGCTAGGCCGATGGAGGCTGAAGATTGGATCCAGGAAATAGAGAACAAACTGGAGGACATAAAATGTCCTGCCAGAGATGCGGTGCGGTTGGCTAAAAGCCTATTCAAGGCCGAAGCTGAGCGATGGTGGGGAGTCACCCACAAAACTCAGTTTATGGGCTTGGAACTAGAAGACATTTCCTGGGAAGAATTCGCAGAGGCATTCCGAGGTCGTTACATCCCTCTGTCTGCCCAAAAGATATTGGAGAATCAGTTCATTAAGCTGACCTAAGAAAATAAGTCCATCGCGGCTTATGAGTCTGAGTTTACAAGACTCTCCAGATATGCACCTAAGTTGGTGGACACAGAGGCTGCTAGATGTAGTAGGTTCTTGGATGACTTGAAGGACTCCATCCGGACCAGTTTGCTCCCGCTCAAGCACACCAAATTCGCTGATGTACTGGACTGTGCAACCATAATGGAGCATAATGAGCAGATAATTGCTGAACGCCAGGAGAAACGTCCCCTCCCAATCCTAGGACAGTCATGAAACCTTTAAAAGGTCTCGACCTAGTCGACAGGCAAATGTGTATCAGATCACCGCAGGGCCTGCTAGGGAAAGGGAAAATTCTGAATGTAGCCGACCTCACCCAACGGGAAGGTGCTATCACACGGGCAACAGATGTTATCATTGCGGCAGGAAGGGGCATAGTTATCGACATTGTAGATCCTTCAAAACTATAGATGGGGATATTATTCAGAGGCCTAGAATGAACCCAGTATCTACCCCTCCTCGTACCCCGGCTCCAGCAAGTACCCCAACCTCGACATCATCTCCTGCAACCACGCCAACTCAAAAGAGAAATCATACTCCGGGACGACCAGCTGCTAGAGTTTACACACTTACCCCAGTCATGGCTCCCGAAGATCATGACGTGGTGACAGGTATTTTTTAATTATTTTGACCGGCACTTCTTAATTATTTTTCTTAAGAAATAAATCTTTAACATGCATTTAATATTAGGTACCTTATATTTTTCCGAGTACGCATGTATAACTTTATTCGACACGGGTGCAAGTCACTCATTTATATCTGGAACCTTCATAAAGAAACTACAACTGCCATTTAAAGAGCTAGCAGAAAGATTAAACGTGGGGTTACCATCTGGCGCCCTCATGAGCGCTAGAGAATATTGTGAATGTGAAATCTCAATTAATGGTGGGACATTTAAAGCTAGCTTGATAGTCCTCCCAATTGCAAATTTTGATATTATTTTGGGTATGGACTGGCTATTTTGTCATCAAGCAGCCATCGATTGCCAGCGCAAAAAGATTACCCTCAGAAGTGCAGGAAGACCAGTGACATTTATGGGAAGACTAGGCACCGCAGCGTCTCTCATCAATGTCATTCAAGCAGCTAAATTAATTCAAAAAGGATGCGAGGCCTACTTAGTAACAATGATGGGAAAAAAAGAAGAGGTAACTTCCCTAGATGATACAAGGGTCGCCAGTGAATTCCCGGACGTATTTCCCAATGAGTTGCCAGGATTACCTCCGGTACGGGAAATAGATTTTACTATTGATTTAATTCCCGGTACGCAACCGTTATCAAAGGCACCTTATAGAATGGCGCCAAAAGAGCTACATGAATTAAATGAGCAATTAAAGGAATTGTTAGATAAAGGCCTCATTCGCCCTAGTATGTCACCATGGAGAGCTCCAGTGTTGTTTGTCAAGAAGAAAAACGGTACCATGAGGATGTGTATTGATTATCGAGAGTTGAACAAAGTCACAATCAAGAATCGATATCCTCTTCCTCGCATTGATGACTTATTCGATCAACTCGCTGGCACGGTGGTATTTTCTAAAATTGACCTTCGATCCGGATACCACCAGGTGAGAATAAAGGACGAGGACATTCCAAAAATAGCGTTCCGAACAAGATATGGACATTATGAATTTTTAGTAATGTCATTTGGGCTGACAAACGCCCCATCTTTATTCATGGATTTGATGCAAAGGGTCCTAAAGCCTCACCTGGATAAATTTGTGATCGTCTTCATCGACAACATCTTAATATACTCTAAGAGTAAAGAAGATCACGAAGTGCATTTGCGAGCAGTCCTTGAGACCCTGAGATCTAATGCACTATATGCAAAATTCTCCAAATGTGAGTTCTGGTTGAATTCTGTAACTTTTCTGGGTCACGTGGTAAGTGCCGAAGGAATTCAGGTGGATCAAACGAAAATCCTTGCCATTCAAGAATCGGCGCGACCTACATCTGTGACAGAAATCAGAAGCTTTCTAGGTCTCGCTGGCTATTATCAAAAATTTGTGCAAGGATTTTCTCAAATTTCAGTTCCACTCACCAAATTAACACAAAAACTGGTGCCCTTTGTTTGGAGCTCAGAATGCGAAGAATCCTTCCAAAAATTAAAGCATGCTCTCACAACCGCTCCTGTTCTTACGTTACCTCAAGAAGGGATGGACTACCAAGTTTTCACCGACGCGTCTAAGGTAGGACTTGGGTGTGTCTTAATGCAAAACGGGAGAGTAATTGCTTATGCCTCACGTCAGCTAAAGGTGCACGAAAAGAACTATCCGGTGCACGACTTGGAATTGGCAGCAGTAGTCTTCGCTCTCAAGATATGGAGGCATTACCTGTATGGAATAAAATGCGAAATTTTTACAGATCACCAAAGCCTCAAATATATCTTTACTCAGAGAGAATTAAACTGTCGGCAGAGGCGATGGCTAGAATTTATTAGTGATTATGACTTGGATATTCAATATCACCCCGGCAAAGCAAATGTCGTAGCTGACGCACTGAGCAGAAAATCAGTCAGTACACACGGAAACCTCAGCTCAATCACTTTCAACAAGTACCTAGTTAATGAGCTAAATAAATTAGAAATAGAATGGGCGTCTACGAGCCAATTGAATGCCCTTCTGGCTGCTGGAGTTTCAGAAGCTACAGAGTCGACGCTGGAACAGCGCATAAAATTTTCTCAATAAAAAGACAGAGTATCTAAAAATGAAGAAAATTATTTCGATAGGGAAAAGTAAAGATCTTCAGGAAAAGGATGGCTACATTTATCACGGAACTCGATTATGGGTACCAGAGGATAAGGAGTTAAAAATGGCAATATTGCAAGAAGCGCATTGTTCTGGTTACACTATTCATCCAGGAAGTTCCAAAATGTATCATGATTTAAAAAAAATGTACTGGTGGACAGGACTAAAGAAGGATATAGGAGAATTTGTGGCACGTATCAACTCTTGCAATTTGGTAAAAGCAGAACATCAGAGGCCCGGAGGACTCTTGCAACCTCTACCAATCCCGGAATGGAAATGGGTTGATATTGCCATGGACTTTATAGTAAGTCTACCCCGAAGCAAATCAGGGGCAGATATCATATGGGTGATCATTGACAGGCTTACAAAATCTGCGCACTTTCTCCCAATAAAACAAACTGATCCAGTGGAGAAACTCGCCAGGATATATATTAAGGAAATTGTTCGATTGCACGGGATTCCAAAGACGATTACGTCAAACAGAGATAGCAGATTCACTTCTCGATTTTGGAAAGCAGTGCACGACGATCTAGGTACTACTCTTGCAACAAGCACTGCATTTCACCCTCAAACAGACGGACAAACAGAAAGGGTAAATCAGGTTCTAGAAGATCTTCTAAGGTTATGCATACTTGACTTCGGTGGGAGCTGGGAAAAATATTTATCATTGGTTGAATTTGCTTACAACAATAGCCATCAGGTCAGTATTGGCATGGCTCCCTATGAAGCTTTATACAGAAGAAGATGTCTTACGCCCCTATCATGGGCAGAAGTCGGAGATGTTCAAATTTACGGATCTGAATTGGTGGAAGAAACTAATAAAAAGATCCAACTAATAAAGAGCAGGATACTGGTGGCTCAGGATCGCCAAAAGAAATACCATGATTTCAGGCACTGAATGTTAGAATTTCAAGTCGGGGACTTTGTATACCTGAAAGTAAGTCCTATGAAAGGAGTATTTAGATTTGGGGTGACCGGTAAATTAAGTCCTCGGTATATTGGACCTTTCGAGGTGATAGCCAAAATTGGAGCTGCTGCTTATAAAGTCAAACTACCTGAAAATCTTTCGGCAGTTCATAATGTATTTCATATTTCGACTCTTCGCAGATGCCTACAAAAACCGTCTCAACAAATAATAGCACCCGGTATTGTTATCCAACCAGATTTGACATATGTTGAATTGCCTGATAAAATCATAGAGCGAGATAATCGTCGATTAAGGAAAAGAACAATCCCTATGGTCAAAGTACAATGGAAAAATCACAGCGCCAAGGAAGCAACGTGGGAAAGAGAAGAGGATATAAGAAAAGAATATCCCGAACTCTTTCAGAACTCAGGTAATCTTAAATAAATCCTTTTGCATTTAATTAAAATATTTTCTATTACAGTGAAATGTCGAGGACGACATTATTTTAAGTTGGGGAGTTTTTGTAATGACCCTAGGTCATTATAAGGCAAAAAAAAAACTGAAATCCCGATTCGTTAAATTTACCGTAAACTTCAGTTTCCAGTTAAAACTCCCGCTAAAATTTGATTTTTCAGTTTTAATTCTTAATTTAGGAGGTCTTAAAGACCGTTTCAACTGAAATTGAGGTTTAAACATTCATTAAATGCATATTTGATTTGATAAAACGTAACTCCCCATATTTAGATCATATTTAACAAGAAATTAAATCAGCCAAAACTGAAAACAAATAAATCCTCATTATTTTAAGAAGGATTGCTTATGGTAATTAAGGGTATACCCGTTGTTTTATGAAGAAAATAAAATATCTCACCGTAACTTACAGCAATGCGTCGAATAAATCGGACGTGCGTTACATACGCACGTCCAATTTATTCGGAGAAGAGCCGAAAGGATCGCACCACGCTCAAACACCCTCCCTCTCTTCCATAGGAGCGTACCTGAGCCGAGCCTGCGTCGATCGACTGCCCAACTTTTCCCGCACCTCTCCTTTTTCCGCTCGACGGTAAAAGGGCGTACCTGAGCGGACTGGAGCTAGCACACAGCAGACGACGCGGCTCAGTCCTTGGGTCCGACGAATCCCTCGCGTCAGCTTCCTTGCGTCCGACGGATTCCTTGCATCGGCCGATCGTTGCAGCCGACGATTCCTTGCGTCGGCTCGATCTTTGCAGCCGACGGGTTCCTACCTGCGATCTTCTTCCGCCTAAGCTCTGCGCCCGCTCGACTCGCCTGCTGGACCGTCCGCTCGACGCACCCGATCAGCTAAGGTAAGGCTCTGCTCGACCTCTGCCGATCTTCTTAGAAGATTAAAATGTAGATAGGTTTATATATATATATAAATGTATATATATATATATGAATATATATATACATCCTCTAATAATATATATATGAATATATATATATAAATATATACATATATATATATTGGTATAGGTATATATATAATAAACAAATAATAATAATAATAATAATAATAAATATTAATATTAAATAACAAATAATTATTACAAATAGATTAAATTACTTATTTTGATATCATTAAAATATATATATATAGTTTTAATATTATAATGATTTAAAATTATCAAACAACTTAAGACTAGGTTTTCGATTATTTTGCATTATGTAGAATTAAAATGATTAAATTACAGCACTATGATTAAATCTTACTAGCCAACATTAAGAAGACCTCAAATTAGTTATTTGATAAATTCTGAAGTAAAGTTATAATTTGTTTTTAATCTCCTATTCTAACTTATACTTTAATGAACATTAAGTCTTGAGTTCATACCAAATTAGATCATAAATAATAACTCAAGAGGATTTGAAATCTTGCTTGAATGAAGCATGTTTTTCTACCCTAACATAATAGATGGATTCGGTATTGATAAAAGAAAGGTTTAATAGAAATATTAAATTCAATTAGACATTTTCATTGTATAATCTACTCTTATAAGATTTAGATATAAGTAATCATCTAAAGATAAATTAGGGAACACGAATACTAGTTCTAAATCTGGTAAATAGATAGTTTCATAGTTTAATAAAGCCTCAATTATAAATTTTTGCAGACACCTCAAGTTGTGAGTGATTCATCTAGTTAAGTCAAACACAAAAGGTACACTGGATATTATTTTATATGCTTTTACTTTCAATTACTGCTGATGCATCGCTTTGAGCTTATTACTACTTGATATGATATTCTTACTGCTAATGATGTAAGAGAAATTGAATGATGTTTATGTGTCTTGTGAATGTTGCAAGAAGGATTCCGAAACGGAGCATGATTAGGTTAGGGGCGGGGCTAGTCCTCAGGAGCTATAAGGGTGCCATATGGAGCCTTTGAGGGAGGCACAGGTGAAGGTTGCTTAAATGCACGTTGCCATCTGAGATCCTTAAGTGGGTCCAGATGAAGGTTTATGCTTAAATGCATATGAACCCAGCCTCATGGTTCTGGCTTTGCCAAACAGAACTGATATCATAGACATAAACATAAATATAGATTTTTATGCGATTATTGCTTTTCTTTTTGACACTTGGCATGTGCAAGAACAGTTATTTTGCAGGAGACATTTATCTTCTTATTTTTGAAACACACTATTTCCTGCAGTTATTATCATTTTGCTTCCCGCTATGCTTTAAGTATATTTTTAATATCCATTGTATTTATAATGTGCACTAAGGCATTATTTTTATAATGCCAGATCAGATACAGTTGGAGGCGGTTGATATAACCTAGAGGCGTATCGCGGGAAGATAACTTCCCTTCCAAGATTAATAGTTTGATGAACATGAAATTTTATGTAATAATTTCTGGATGTTATTTTTATTTTAATTTGAATGAATGTCGTTTCTTTTATGTGAATGGCTTGAATGTTCGTTAACTACTATTTTATCTAACTGCCAATATGATCCTGTGGAAAGATGCATCCGATGTTAGTTTGGTTCTTACCAACCTAATATGGGTCATCACAGGAGTCTAATAATTTTCCACTCTGCTCTTTGTTCTTATCTTTTTTTTCTTTAATTATGGATTCTGATCGAGCAAATTCAAGAGGAGATTCCATGGTGCATGTTATTTTCATATGACATTCTATTAATTGATAAAATTATGAATGGAGTTAAGGCAAAACTCAAGTTGTGGAGAACTACTTTAGAATCTAAGAATTTTTAGTTTAGTATATATAAAACAGAATATATGGAGTGTAACTTTAATTATATTATAAGTCCTAATCTCAAGGGCATTACTATTGAATACCATTTGATCAAGAAGAGTAAGATGTTCAAATATCTTGGTTCAATTAGTCAAAATATGACGAATTGAGTGTGGTGTAATAAAAAGAATCCAATCTGGTTGAAATAAATGGAGGAGCACTTCTAATTATTGTGCGGTTGGAAATTTTTACTCAAAATTAAATTAAATTTTTAAGCAGCCATATGATCAGCTTAATCTTGACCAACAAAAAAGAAAATTACTAATAAAATAAGTGTCATAGGAAAAGAATGCTAAGGTGGGTGAGTGGGTATCTCATAAAGATCGAATGAGAAATTAGTTTATTCATAAGATTGGAGTGGTTCCAATAGTGGATAAGATTAGTGAATATCATCTTAAATGATTAGAGCATACTAAGCGTAGACAGTTCAATGCCCTTCTAAGTAAATTTAAGTATATGAATTTTGCTAATGTTAAAAGAAGATGAGAATGACAAAAAACCATAAGAAGAAACTATTCAAAAGAATATTCTCTATTTGAAACTTAAGGAGATGCTTGTATTTGATCGTGAGCAATGAAAACAATGATTCATGTAGTTAACCCCACCTAATGAGATTAATGCTTGGTATCATTGTTGATGTTGCTGTTGTTGTTGTTATTATACAAGTATAATTTTATATATGTCATAAACTTGATCAAATATATACAAGCATCCAAAGTGTATGGAATAGATGACTACAATTTTGTGAAATGGTAACAAGGATTAAAAATTATGGTATAATGATGTTCTATAAGCAAGTGAATTTATTTATGCAATAGAGCAACTATTTCACAAAAATGACCTATCCAAACAAAAAATATTTCTCAAAATGAATTTACTAGTACACAAAGTTTTATATATTTATAGCAAGACCCTATCGCAAGACCCTATATGCAAAAACGATTACAATTCATATGACAAAGTAGAAAGAGTGTTTTGAGACAAGAAAAAATGAAAATCATTTAATAGTTCTTTGATGGGGTTACGGTGGTAAGATTATAGATATAATTTTGATGACTTTGGTAAGCTTTTTGGGGGACCAAATGATGTCGGATTGACATGAAATTTTAGGAAAATATTGTGGTGAATGCTAAAAATTTGTAGGATATTGTTTTGTATGATTTGGTAGCTGTTTAAGAAAGTTATGACAGCGAAGTAAGATGATACCAGATTGCGCATAGGTTTCTTAGGAGGAACGTTTGAAGGCCGAAACGGAGGCGAATTCAAGCGAAACAAAGTTGAGATGAAAGCTAACAGAGAATACTACAATTCCAAATAGAAAATAACAAAAAAAGAAAAGAAAGATAACCCCAAAATTATCCACACAATAGATTCTTGAAGGCTATGCACACCTTCCTTCGGTTAAGCACACCAAAAAGAGTTACCTTAGTTACCCACACCAAGCAAGCTCTCAAACCAAATTATGTAATATCAGTCAACTCCTCCGAAACTAGGGTTCACGTGAGATATAGATAGCAACAATACCCTAACTCTAATCCAACTTACATTTCCCTATATGACATTTTACATTCCCAACACAAAATAAAGCATCATAAAAACACAAATATTAAGAAAAACATAAAAGCAAACAAGCAAATAAAATAAATATGACAGATTCATAAACATATCCCGTCATGACCCGATAGCCTCCTTCAAGCTTCTTGAGTATGCCCTTATCAACACATGCTCTCGTGTAGACTTCCATACTGCATCACTCTTCGTCGACTTTGTAATCTCACTGATGCTCCTGTCCTCAATATTAATACCATAAACTTCTTGCATCCATAGCAGAAGTGTGTCCCCAACAAGCTGAGCCACACTAATCTCCACTTTCAATGGTGAAGACACCTCAACTTTAGAACCTATGGGCAAAATGAGTTTGACATGATCATCGCAAACAACAATATCACCAAATTCCATGGAGTGTTGGGTGAAACAAGAACTACTAAAGTTGTCCTTTAATTAGCTTGGTGGGGGCACCAATTAATGGTGAGGTTTACTCAAGGCAGGAGGCGGGAGTGGAAATGGAGCTAGCACATATAGTTAGGAACTAAAAGGCACAACCATGAGACTTGGCTAAGCGACATCTCTAAGCCTGGTGTACTATGTAGCATTATGTTTGAATGGAAACTCAAGAGCAAGATTTGGTCTTGGACACAATATAAACACCTCAAAGGTATTATTATTTATGCATGCATATAAAACCTAGCTGTATAAAACATGCAAGTATAAAGCATAATCATATATTATTAATGTGCACCTGCACACACAGGTTAAGTAGATATTAGCATGTAAAACATGCATTGGATAATATATCTGATAATAAAAACTATGAAAAGTAATCATAACATGGATTATTACATGCTAGAACAAAATATACAAGTAATCTCAAGTCATGTCTAGTAAAAGTAATAGTTAAAGCTAGATTAGTATATCAAGTAGGGAATAACACTCATCTTTTAGAATATCCCAATATGATTCAAATCTGAACAGTGACAAGTTAGGAATGTTCAATATAGATTTAGTGTTCTAAATGAACATAAATTAATATGAATATGTCATTTAGTGTTCATTACAAATTGAACACTTGTTTTCATATGGTTACTTTTTAGTTCTCTACTTTCAACATTTGCATGTTATAGAACTTGCCTTTTAGCCTTTCATTCTGCCATTACATTATGAAGTGTCATGATTGGATACTAATTGATCTGTAAATAGATATTGATGTGGCATCCCTTAGTTAAGGCCAGTTTTAGTTTCCAAAGATTGCTGAGCTTTCTTTGCAGCTCATGCACGTGCTATTCAAACAACCAGTGAGCACTTAATGACTATGCATATGATACATGTAAATTTCAAATTTCCATAATTGTACGAGCAAGGGCGCAAATGAAAATAAATAATTAATAACTTTCTCACGCATTTATGATTATAGTGGCTCTGTGATTTATTTTATGAAAAATGTAGATATGGCATTCAATCTAATTTGACCATGCATATGTAGAGGGGAAAAAGTTTATAGGATATAAGCTTTGCAAATGAGTCACGGTTCTCCATTAGTTGAAAAAGCTCGAGCTAGCCCAGCAGCCCTAGAAAGTTTTGTTGTGCATGTCAGACTATGACGCCTATAACATGCATCTTTTTTTATGTGCAGCAAATTAATTATCCATGAACTTAACCATTATACCTACTTAAGATAAAGAAAAACTTTATGGAGCCATTTTCCCTCTACAATATTTGTAACAATTGCCATACCACAAAAAATTGAATTGTGGATTTCCCCACAGAAAGTAATTTTGTGAATTATTCACAAATACCTACACACATTTTTAAGTTTATATTCCATTAATCTTTGCATAACTTCATGCTATAATTCAAACTTGATTTCCTTACAAGTACCACTTTTGCAAATATCGCACTTGTTCTTGAATATTGGTACAAGCTTCTCTAATTATTTGTCATTTATCTTTAAAATTTTATTAAAATTCATTCTTATTCAAGCTACTTTAACAACACCCACATCAAGTGTAATGTCAAAGCTCACTTCACTACGCTCTTTGCAAAGCTTCTTACTACCTCAAAATCAGTGTAAATGTCAATTCAACTTACCAATTTACACTGCTTAAGTGCATGTATTTTCTCAATAACCTTTTTTACCTTATCACACGACAACATCTCCTTACAAATAATAAGGCTTACCAAAACCTCAGCTTTCAATTATTACTTCTATCATTGCATTTGTAGTTTTTATTCCATACCACAAACCTCTAATACTTACAAGGACATTATCATTTCCAATATTTTTTCTCTTTTCTACAGGCATGTGCTATAATAGTGTCTCTTCACCTTGTTTTTAAATTATTTTCTGAACAAACTTGAAAAGCATAAGCAGTTCTGTCACCTATAATGATACCGGCAATAATTTACTTAACAGAAATCACTCCATAAATAACCATGTTCAACTAAAGAGCTATTTTTTGAACTCAACTGCACACTATAATCTTACCATCTCATATTGTTAAGCCCCTCAACATGCATTGACCAAAAGCTGTCTTGACATATTTGAAGTTCTCCTTAATCTATTAAGCTTCTTATGAACAAATTTATCCAGCACCTGCATCGATTTAAAACCTCCTTCATAGAACAATCCACATGCAAATGTACTAAAATACAAACAAATTATATTACACTAACTTAAGGATGTAATGATCATGCATGTATTTATACTTTCAAGTAGTTGATTCATAACTTCTATAGAAGAGTTTACTCTTAATTGTTTCCAAAGCAGTTAACTGCTATCGTTCTCTATCATTCTCACCATGTCCGATATATACACTAAAAGTGTCACATTGACATAAAATAACAACTTTAGTAATATCAATTCTGCAGTAAGCCAGATATCTCCCCAACATATACAAGAAATAGCATATATTCAAGTAATAAAGAAGAAAATTGAAATGTTACCTGGTGGATTAGAAGTCCTGCATTTTTTTTGGGAGCAGGAAGTATCAAAACTCTCTGTCATAGCTTCTCTAAACTTTCTTTCTTTTCTCAATTTTTGGGGTGCAAGATAAAAATCATTAATCACGGCTGTCAGTTCCCCGTTAACTGAAGCACTAAGGTGATCAAAAGGCTCTTTTTTCTCTGATGATATACCAGAGACAAAATCTTCGTCATGTTTATTTTCAAGCTGTTCTGCTAACGAATCAACTCTCATCCTGCTTGTTTCATTGTTCCTTGAGCTCTTGACTTTTACGTGTAAAGAAGGATTTAAGCTAAAAGTATACTCCTCAGCTGTGCCAATTTCACTACAAAAATGAGACATAAATATATTCTCAGTAAAAGTTACAGGCCTAAAGTTATGTTTATCTTTCGACTTCAATTTGGAATAAATTGAACTGCTATTAGAGTTAAATTTTTGCGGAAAACAATGTGAGGTCTGTGAAAAGTTAATCCAATCAGAACTCGAACGACTAGAAGTGTTAGAGACCTCCTCTTCCCCCTTGGAGCATTTCAGCCCTTTCATAACCAATGGCTGCAAACTCAACAATGATCCATTGTCCCTCACAAATTCTTCCTTCAAAATTTCATTGCAAATCCCGCTGATAGAAGATACCGCCTCTGGCTGAGAAGAGACGTCTGAAGAACTTCTAATGTCTTTGTCAAAAATCATTTCAGAATTAAAAGAGGCATCTTGTTCCTCGTGTTTCACAAAGAACTTCCAGAGAGGGAAATATTCCGAATGCGAGTGTTTATGATCGCCCCTTTTATCCATCAAAATTAATGACAACCGCTTCCTTGTGTAAGAATGGAGAACGTGTATATAATTTCCTAAAACTTCTCCCGCCTCCCACTGAACAAGAGCAGCGCCAATGCAATTACTCAGCAATGAATACCAACAACACATGAATGAGCAGAAAGACAGTCCATTAATCAATAACCATGCCTTTTTTCCCAAAATATCTAAAACCCTGAGATCCACAGCATCAGAAATCCGAGTCGGAGGAACTGCTGGACCATTTGGAAAAAAATAGTGCAAGCCACTGTACATGGATCAGATTCACCATTGTCAATGCATAATAAGTTAGAAGTTGAGGAAAAAACCAAAAAAGGTTTCGCAGATTAGCATTGGATGGTGTGATCGTTCAAAAACGAAATGAGAAGAGATACCAGATAAAGAAAAGCACAGCGAAATCCTCTAGGCGCGCTTTTAAGACTTAGTCCAGTATCGCAAATGGAAGGTAGTATATATAGTAGAACAGTCAAAAAACCTAGCGCCGATTGATTGGCTTCGGTTGTCCCGCTGATATTAGAAAGGACGAAGAAGCCCATATTTGCTCAAAAGATTTTTAGTACACTTATATATTATATTATAATCAAATATAATATATATATATGGGTGTTAATGTATACATAAATTGAGTAATGTTGCTCATATTTGCTAATTTGACACATAAAAAATCAATTCAATGAGATGTGAGTAGCATTATATTATATATTTATTAAATATTTATTTTATTAGATGTTTATCTTCACTGACGTAATAACCAATACTGCTCACATCTCATTGGATGAATTTTCTTGAATACCTAAGTGGATCTAAAAAGTATCTTCCAAATAAATTATTTATTGATTGAATATATATTTATGAATATATTTTTTTTTTGTAATGTCTCTATTCATAATATTTTTTTTTGCACAAATATTGATGTAATTATGTTATAATTTATTAGACATGTTTAATTTTTTTTATTTTATTTCTTATTTAAATTTTATATTCCTTAAGAAAATTATTATTTATTATAACTTAAATGTTTATTTATATTATTATTTCATAAAGTAATATATTTCTCATTTCAACTTATTTGATATAATCACTAGTTAGATTGGGCTGTTTGATACAACTTCAACTTGTTACTTGCTAGAGTATTAAGCTACTAAATTGCTAAGAAAAATTAGCAAATAAGTTAACAAATTATTTGGTTCGTATATATATATAAATTAAATTTAATGTGATAAAATATTTGATATTAATAATTAGTCTTTATAAATTATAAATTGATAAAGTGAATAATTAATCATTAAAATATGATTAAATAAAATAACAAATTTATTTTATATAGTTATAACTGCAAAGTTTATAATCATATAATCAAAATGATAAAACTAAATCATATAAGTGCAATTAAGGTGTAATTAAAATGTAATAATTTTAAATAAATCATAACTAATTTATAAATAATTAATTTAATTATTATTATATTATATAATTTCAATTATAATAATTATATTTTTTGATCTGTAGATTTCATTATTTAAGCAAAATTTTTATTAGAAGTTGCATTGTTTTTAATTCGTTGTTGGGTTAGTAAGCTTATCCAACATTATGTGCACCTCCAAAAATAATATATATATATATATATATATATATATATATATATATATATATATATATAGTTCATCTCCATTCAATTTAACATAAGAAAATCTATAATAATACATAACAAAACAATGTCCCAAAAATAATTAACAAAAAGATATTGTTCCTTATAACATATTAATAAAATCATGGCAATAAAACTAAAGTTATTTCTCTACATTTGAAATTCTTCCTTCCATTATCTTGCCGTCAAGCTAGTTCAACTTCTTCAAGTTGTGTCTAACCTGCCATCATTTTTACAACAATGTTAGTATTTGAATTCTTAGTAATTAGAGAATACTCTAAATACCAAACGGATATTATATATTACACATTTTCAAGTATTGAAAACGATATGCAAAACAAAAGATATAAATGCAAAAAAATATGATTTAGTATGAAATAATTTAAATCTTGCAAAACATATCAATAAATAGCAATATAACATTTCTATCATAATTATTGGCACTTGCCAAAATCATAAATAATTGCATAACTGTAATCTATTTATGCATTCGTATCAATAAGTTTTGCTTGTGTATATCTTGATATCATGCATTAACATTAACTTCATTCTGTTATGCAAGTTCAAAACCTTGAGGTATAGGTTCATAATATAAAAATAGACATCATGCTAGTTTTCTCGTAGACTGCAACATGGTAATCTTATAACTCTCAAAGTGACTAGTATTGTCCCTAACCTAACCCGCCCAAAATATCCACTATTTCATGAACCCTTGCATTCATTCGCAAGACATACCGTATATAGCACTTTGAATCATAATATTTTTGGCAGTAAAAATAGCATTGCATTTCATATGAAAATAGGCTCAAAACAATGCAAAAACAGCATTAAAAGCATATAAGTGCAAAAAGAAATATCATGGGTGTCAAGTAAGAACTCAAAATTTTGAATGTCTGCAAAAGTTATATTTGAAATATTTATTAGGCTGCTTACATTATAAGTGTACATTAATTTAGTTTATGGTCTTACATTTTCTCATAAGTATAACTTATTTAATTTTTTATTTTACTTATTGAGTCAGTAGAGATGCATCCATGATTCCTTACTTCAACATTTTACATGTCTAATATCGCACTTTAAATGTTGCATGATTTTGTTTCAAAATCACAAACTACTAAGGAACACCTACACTATTATGTTCAGCTTTCGGCATTATAAATGTAACAAGATTATACTCCCAACTTTAGCTAGATTTATATTAAGCATTATAATTATGGTTTTTATCAAGACAACACGGTTTAGTAAGAGACTAAGAAATAAATATCTTATGTAATTATTTCTCTTAAAATTATAAAAGCCTAATTTCAAATTAGTAAAACTGCCCAACGTTGGTGAGGAAATAATAGCATTAGTTAATACATTTTGCAGGGTTACTCTAATATGCTTATGATGTATATACATATATGATTTGCTTTAAATGTAGTACATCATGCCATTGTATCTTTGTTTTATGAAATATACACAATACAAATATTATTTTATGTTTCTTTCCATGAATGGGTAGTAAGAGGCATTCAGTGAGCCATTTGAATCATAAGAGCAATGTCAATAAAAAAATATTGAATTACAACTTTGTGAAAATCAATTGAGTTATACAAACACCTCAACATGTAATCAGGGTTCATGTGAGTTTCACCTCAAATTAATGGGGTATCTACTAATATTTAATGAAAATTATACACTTAACAAACAAAAACCTTAATAACATATGGATTTTTTTCTCATGTCACCACCAAATTTTTCTTCAACCAAATTCATCTTTGTATAGGTACTGAATGCTGATTAACTATCAACATCATGCAAATGCATCACTCCCCTAATGAGGACACAATTCATGACCATACACATTGCTTAGTGTGGCGGCCCTGCCCCGCCGTGGTCCTATTAACCCTTAAGTTAACATGATTACGGTGGAGGGGTCACCAAATGACAAAGTCCCCACTTATAATTGAATTAGACATGTGTTCTAATCCAACTTAAATAAGAACTTTGCCATTCAATCCATAAGAACTATCACTAAATGACTATACATGAACTTAGAGTGCGGAAGCATAAAAAGTATAACATCCATTCAATACAGTATAAATACAACAATACAGAATAAGTAAAGTGTTGAAAGAGAAATATAAACCTATATTATTACAACAATTTAATAAGTTTAAAAGAACTGAAAGGACTCTCAATCTCACTGAAAGAAATAAAACTAAAGCTACAGATCTTCAGGAATGGGCTCCTCTTCCAATGGCAAGCTCTCTATTGGATCTACTGCTCCAACAAACTCAGAACCTACCATTATCAGTTTCATAATGGTAGGGCCCCAGCCAACAAAAGAAAAACTGGTTAGACAATATGTCTAAGTATATTTTAGGATAAACAATTTATTTTGTTAAATAGATATCACCATAAGAACATAACTGAGCAAAATAGGTACAGAAAAGCGTATCAAAAAGAACAGTAATAAGTTATAAACTACAGTTTATAACTAAACAAAAAGGAAGTAATATATACCTCCTCCAAGCAACTGCAACAAAGACAAGTAAGTAAAAGAAAAGTAAAACTGTAAGAAAAGTACAACCTAAACATGCTTATGATCAAACATAATATGCTAGGTGACATACATAATTTGAACAGTATAAAACTGAAAATATTAACATACTATGCGAACATATGAAAACAGTAAATAAAACTAGCATCCTATATAGTGTAGAAAAATTATAAGTAAAACAATGCTGAGATGCAGAATACGCTAGTAAAACAGTAACTGTAAATTGAAACTGCAGTGACTATCTAAGTCACCCAAACTGAACACATATACAGCAAATCTTAGCCTGATGAGCTAAGAAACTCTGAACATCACTGAAAACTCTTAGCCTGATGAGCTAAGACAGAACTGAATGTAAGTGTACTTGAATTAGCATATCCATATCAGAATCCTGACTCTATAGTCAGTAGGGCGAGAGTCTATCCATCCTATCACTCGGACTAGGCATGGCCAACAGACTGTCGGACATTAAACCCTCGAAAGGTTGCCGACCCCGAACGAGTTTATCGAAGAGGTATACTAATCAAGCTACACCTTACAAATCACGTGAAATGAAAACACAATGCTACTTATAAATATTCCAAATTAACATAAGATATTTATCAAATATCTTAAGTACATAATACATGTTCAAGGTATAAGGCTCAAAATTCAAGGAATGCAAAGCATCAAATCAAAGTGCAAGAAACTCTATCTAAAATACAGGTGATATTTGTTGTTATCTACTTTATTCATTCTATCTACTCTAAGTTACATAAGTTTCAGAATCATCAATTCTTACACATTCTATAACTTAGAATCATGAATCCTACTAGTTGAAGATAATTAGGACTGGCCAAGTCCTAATTATAATTTAATCAAAAGACGACTATTTGGTTAAAATGAATAAATCATCGACCTAACTTTGTAGTTTAATTCATCCCAACCTCATCTTGATTAGCCAAATCAAGATGAAAAGATTAAGAATTAGACTCTAGATGATGGGGTATAATCGCTTAATCTAAAGGTATAATCTAAGGGTCTAAGTTTAGAACCCAAATCTCACAGATTAAGTTAAGGCAAGTCCTAATGATAAATCAGTTCATTAGGATAGATCTTTATTCTTAATTCTAGAGTTTAAAGACCAAATAATCATTTAATAAATTAAGAAAATCTATAAACTAGAAAACTCAAGATTTCACCTATTGAGTAACCCAATTTACTCAATAGATGAATTCTAACTTAAGATCTATTCCTAATCTTAAGAATTAAGGCTCTTAATTACTAAGAGTATCTCTCAAAACACACATCCTAACTAATGTTATAAGACCTAAGGTATGATTTAAGGAAAGAAGAACACTCACAATTTACTTAAGAATTTTTATTAAGGAGCAAATTTTGAGATTTTAATCAAAATCTAATTTAGACTTGAATTTGATTAATTTCAGTTCTAAATTATTCTACTTACTGATTTTAGTGATTAGAAATTGAATTTAGGGCTTTTAAAGGCTAAACCCTAAATTTGGGCAAAATGACCATTTTGCCCCTACTTAAGGGTTCAAAAGATCAAATTTTGATCTAAGTCTTAAATTCTAAAATTTTCTTTTGGAAAGTGCTTCTTATTGTCTAATATAAGATTAGACAGCAACTAAATTAATTTTTGGGTAATTATTAAGCCATATGAGATCAAATTAGTGAATTTGACTCATAAGGGCAATTTAGTAATTTGACTAAGTGAAAGTTAAATTTTCTTTCAGATTATTGATCTTTACTGTCTAAGCTCTCCATAAAATCTTAATTTGCTAAATTTTGATATGTATTGACCAAGTTATGGCCAATACAAAAGTTAGGGTTAAAAGGTAGTTAAGGAATTCTTAATTATGGGTCAAAAATCCTAACTTTGCCAATTAGTGTCCAAATTGAGTAAAATTAGTGACTATGGATTACAAATAGTCCACTGATCATAATGACATGTGGTAGGTTCAATTCGGACCTAATTTGGCTAAGTTATGATCTAATTAGGGTTTAGGGTGATTAGTGAGTGATTAGCAAAATTAATCACTCAAACACTAATCCAGCCTTACAAATGGATTCTAAATGATTTTATGAGTCCTCTGAAACTTAAATCACTCAATTTGGATTATTAATTTGGCTATTATTTACTAATCAAGATTTAGAGTAATTAAGAGTGATTAGCAAATCTAACCATTGAATCTAAAATATTTTTACATATTACTGTTAGTTAAGTTCTTCTGATCTAAATGGACTTTTGGATCATCAAATTTGGAGCTCAATTGACCAAGTTATAATCAATTGAAGTTCTAGGTCTAATTAGGGTAATTAGGGTTAGGTCTTAAATGTCATTAAGCAATTACTAATCTAAACAGTAAAATGAACACTATCAAATTAATCCTTAAGGTTTTCTGATCACTTTAAGACCCATATTGGGTATGTTTGGATTAACCTACACAAAGTTATGGTTAATTGAAAATTTGAGACATAAATTTGAACTTAATTAAACCCTAAATATCAATTTGCTAAATACAGGTCCAAATGCAAAATTATTGGCATCAATAAATTTCTCATATTTTTCTGATCAATTTGATATATTTATTTGTATAATTTGGATGAGTATTTTAGGAGCTATTAAGAATTTAATTGATTAATTAAATTCTGTTTAATTGATTTAATTATTCTGATTTGATTTATAAATATATATATATAAATTCAATTATTATTAATACTATTAAATATATAACGTTTATAATTAATTTCAGGACACGTGGCGCAGAGATACTGGCTGGGCAGACTGCAGCGGGCCCCACAGGTGTCTTGTTTAAGACAGCCTGACGCGGCTGTTTGACTGTGGGTCCCACCACAGTCGTGGAACGTCTGGATGCATGCCACGTGCCCTTCCCGAAAAGCGGACCTCGATGGCAGCGTGAACCGGGTTCGGGCCAGCCCGGCCCGCCCGGCTACTTCGGCATCTTCCTCTATCTCCCGAGGGGGCGAGTTAGGGCACGCGAATGGAGGTCCTTCCTGGCGTCCAAACCTCACAACCCACATGGCTATGAAAAGAGAAAGAGCTTAGCTATCTAATGGTATAAGGCTCTGCAGCTGAGGTGGTCTGTGTCGAGCACAAAACTAAACCCTAATTTGTTCTAGACGCGATTTTTAGGAGTATAACTGTATGTGCTGTAGATGTTTTACGAAATTGAACAAATCAAGCCATCTATCATTTGATCGAGTAAAGCTAACAATCAATCGAAGACTAGAAATAGCAATTCGAATATTCAGATTGATAATTACATGAATAATTAAGAGGATTAGGGCAGTACCTCGACGAACGGTGGAAGATTGATTTGTCAGTTTCTGGGCTTCGAGTTTGAAACTTAGCAAAGAAGGGGCTCTAAGGGTCATATACAAGGCTTTAGGCGGTGGTGATCGCCATCTGGATAGATGATTTTGCTTCCTCACGCCGCGCGTCCCTGATTTCGCCACGCGCAGCGAAGGGAGAGGGCTCGCGAGGACGATGGACTACAGCCGTTCGATCTTTGATCGAACGGCCTGCAAGCGCCGTTAGATGCTAACTGCGGAGGAACTTAAGGATGACAACGTTAGGGAATAGTTGCGACGGCGTTAAGGATAATTAATTAATATTATAATTATTTAATTTATTCTACTTTAACTAATTAAAGTTATCCAATTAAATGTATCCAGAAAATTTTCAATAGATCACCCTAAGCTAAATGAGAGGTGAGGAATGCAACAGCGCACTCGGATTTTAGATCTGATGAGTATTTATTTATTTGATTATTTAGGGTATTTAAATAATATTAAAATATTCGACAAAAAGTCAATGACTTCCAAATGCCTCCAAAATTTCTCCCCTAGCTAATTTGGGTGTTCTGAACGCATTGGCGAAGTCAGATTTTCAATCTGAGGTTTAGATAAAAAGTCAATTTCCTAGGGTTTGAAATTTTCCAAAATTCCAGATTTGACTTTGTTGACTTCTGGTTTGACCTAGGTTTCAGAGGCGAGTTCTAAATTACTTAATTAGTGACTTAGAACCTTAATTAAGACTTAGATTAGTCTTAATTGAGCAAAATAACAACTTGGGTTATTACACTTAGCTACTACTAATTAATAAGGTAATACAAAAACACAACCAAGCCAATCATTGCCAGCAAATTGCATTCCCTAATGAATTTCATCATTAATTCCTCAAACTATTTCAGAAATTTCAATTCCCAAAATTTTTTATGAATTTTTGAACTCAATTTATTTGATTTAGTACATGAAATCCTTAATTATGGTTCACTTAAGAAACTTAACATAATTATAAGGTCTTTCACATCATGCTGATCTTATTCTTATATTTGAGTATCTTTTTATCTTAATTAACCCACAAAATTCTCAATCAAAACTACTGTAATAACCTTAGGTTGTTACCTTAGCTAAAACTAGATTAATTAAGCTAAACCAAGGTTTGATTTTAATTCCATTGGATTCAATGGGTCATTTAAACCTAAACCTAGAAGTTTGAAATCAATTGGAGTTAAATTGGAAAATTTGGTATTTTGGCTATTTTTAAACCCTGAAAAATACCTAAATTATTTTGATCTCTAAATTAAAATCTGATTTCATTTTTGGGTTCCTCACCCCAAAATTAGCTAAGAGTGAAATTTTGGGAATTTTTGGAGGTCATTTAGTCATATTTTAGATTTAATTTAAATTGGTTTAATTGCAAATTAGGGTTTTAGACAATTCCTAATTGCAAATCTACCCATCTCCAACAGTCGGCTCCTTCCCAAACCGCGGACGCCATCTGGGTCGTCCATTTCGTGGTCTTGATCCAACGGTCCGCACCGTTGGATGAATTCATCTAATCTCCGCCGTTCCGCGGTTTCAAGATCCTGATCCGACGACATCTAAGCAATCCGCCGTAAATACCCTCGATCAACCGTTCGATTCCCCGATTGGATCCAACGGCTGATCTTTTCTCCTCGATCGTCCGTTAGATGTCGGAAGATCTGGACCGTTCTGCGTCAACCAACGATCCATCAGACGGCTCCAGCAACCCCGCTACTGTGGATCGTCTCCTTCCCCCAGCTCGCGCCCGACAGCTGAATCTTTCCCGTACTGCCACGTCCTCCAGCCGGTTTGCCACTCCCGTGCCACGTCAGGACGACCGTTGCAGCCTTGCCCTTGCCTCCCGAGTAATCCCAGCCAAGCCCGAAGCCCGGTCCACCCCAAATAGGGAAATTGAGGGAACCCCTCGGGCCGAGCCAATCTCCCTAGCCCAAGCCCTGGTGTCCATCCCTAAAGCCTATAAATACCTCTGGGAACTCATAGTGAGGCCCTTTGCTCACTGAGAATCCCCCAATCGGCTGGCTGAAGCTCTGCTGGAGTCCAGTCTTCCCCGGCGAGTTTTAGGAAATTCCAGAGCTTAGAATCACTGATAGAGGGCCCGTATGGAGTTCATACCCCGTGTGCACCCTCGTCTAGCCTCCGGGAAGCTCAGGAGCACTTCAATTCCCCTCGGCTAAGCCTGCAGCTCGACTTCAAGTACAGCTTTATGCCATTGATTTTCCTTTAAGCTAATTTCCATTCTGTCCTTCTGAATGAGCCCTGGTTATCGCCTAGTAAACCTTAGCCACCTAGAAACCCAATGTGATTGTCACCTGGGGCTAAGCTAGTTCGAGTCGATCATATCGATCGACTGAGCTAGCCACCGAGCCAATGGCTGAGTCCGAGTAAGGACCTAGCGATTGGCTGCGCCTCAGGTTAAGATAGGTTGGGGGTTCGACGCGTCTAGTCTCCTTGAACGTGTAGGGATCAAAACCCGGTCGAATCGAGGTCTCTGTGAGGAGAATTTCCCCCTCACAGACGGCCTGAGACGGCCATATCGAAGGCGTCTCGGCCGAGTAGCACCCCATCGATCCAGAGGGATCCAGATGGTGGTTCTTGGTTTAATCGACGTGTCTTGACTCAAGGAGCGTGTAGGGATCGATTTGAGCCCCTGCCATCGCCGGAGCGCTGAGAATTTCAGCGTTGAAATTCGTCGGGCTCGGGACCCGTCGAGAGGAAGAAGACGAAGTCGCAGGTTCTGGGCCGGACCGACCCGTGACCTGCGCGGTTCTGATTTTGGGCCGTGCCTAATTAATAGTTATTGGATAATATTTTAAAAGATTGCGAATTTAATTAATTAAACCCTATAGTTTTAATTTAAATAAACATTCATAATAAATTAATTAAATAACTTTAGTTATACATATCCAAATGGTATGATCCAATATACCATTTGAATCAGAAAAATTCAAGGAACCTAAATATAAAATAAAATCTTAGATCCAATGGTTAGATTTAAAAATATTGGCCAAATTTTCTCTGTTCTTAAATAAATCATATAAAATCATCTAAGTATCCAATTCATGAGTTTAAGGGCTCTGATTGCTCCTTGTACCCTAAGGAACAATTTCAAACCCTTAAAATTAATTTTAGATAATTAATTTTCTTAATTACTCCTTAATCACCCTAATCAAGAATTAGTGAATTTAACCATAATTAAGTCTCTGATTTGGGTGGGAGTTGTTCCTAACCTCATATTAAGTCTAGTAGAACCTAAGTGTAAGGTTGGATTGCCATAAAGTGTAATAACCCGAGTTATTACTATGGTTGATTAGGACTAACCCTAAGTATTAAACACAATTATAAGTGCTAATTAGGTCAAGTGGAGTCAACCTTTGAGATCTAGTCCAAATCAGGAGTCAAACGGATCGAATCATGATTTTTGGAAATCTAGAAACCCTAAAAATTGACCTATTTAAATTGACCTCCAATCGAAAAACGGACGCCACCATTGCATTCCTTGACCCCAAATTAGCTTGGGGTGAAGTTTTCGTGTCAATCGGAAGTCGTCAAAATTTCGACGAATATTTTAATAATAAAAATATCCCGGAAATCGAGGTATCAAAATACTCATCGGATAGAAAATCTGACTGCGCCATTGAATTTCTTGACCCTAAATTAGCTAGGAAAAAATATGTTCAAAATTTTCTGGAAAATATTTAAATATATATATATTATTTTAATACTTAACGGCGTGCCGTTAAGTATTTAACTTTCCGTCAACTGTAGCTAACGGCGCCGTTAGATCGGATGGCGCCATCGCAGCCGTTGGATCAGATCCAACGGCTACGGGGCCGTCTTCCTCGGCCCCGTCACCCGCTCGCGACACGCAGCGGCCCGCCGTGAATCCCGACCAATCCGGCCCCTCCCAGGCCTCGGCGAGGTCGCCGGCAGGTCTATAAGACCTCGGCCGACCTTTGGGCTCCAGGTTTGTGAAAATCGGATCCCAGATCGAGCCGGAATCGAGCCCCGAAGCCAGCCCACCGTCCGCCGATCCTAAATACCGCCGACCCGCACTTCAGGTACCCCGATCTCCCCCGATTTTCATTCGATCATCACAAAAATTGTAGGATAGGTAGGTGAACTTGTCCTCTACCCATCCACCGTTCCGATCGGGCTCATAACCACCCGATCGGGCGCACCGAGGCCCCAAAGGCAACTGGGTTCGGTCCGCCGAACCCCAGAAGGCGAAAGGTCACGGGCCTCGGGTCGGGCCGGGTCGACCTGAGCCTGACCCGTCCGGGTCAGGTCCGCGTAAGCCGCGGTGGGGCCCACCAGGCCACGTGGCAGCCTTCGGGCCTACCACATGTCACGTGGGGGCCCACACGCCGAGCCTCGCGGCTCTTCGGCTTCGGCCGTGGGGCCCACCAGGCCACGTGGCAGCCTCTGGGCACACCACGTGGCAAGTGGGGGACCACAGCCAGAGCCCGCGCGGCGGTTCGGCTCCCCAGTGGGGCCCACAGCGCCATGTGGCAAGTGGGACCCACTTCCCGGTCAAACCGTGGCGGTCCGGCTCCCCGTGGGTCCCACAGTGCAACGTGGCAGCCTCTGGCAGTGCCACGTGGCAGCCTCTGGCAGTGCCACGTGGCAAGTGGGGGGGGGAGGCCCACTGCCCAGTCACCCGAGCTGACTCAGCCCTAGTGGGGCCCACAATGCCACTTGGCAGCCTCTAGCAGAGCCACGTGTCCAGTGGGCCCCACTGTCTGTTAATTAATTAATAATTTAATTACTGTTAGTGTTAATTAATTACTGTTTAATTATTCATAATTAGATATTAATGAGTAATTAAGACTAATTTAATAGTGATTAGCACTAATTACTTTGCTATAGTAAAAAATTAATAAATATAATTAAATTAATTAAATAATAGATTAATTAATATTAATTAGTAATTAAGCCTAATTAATCACAGATTGATTAAAGATTAATGATTTCAGAAATTTTATATAAAAACTTTAGGAATGAACAGTAAAATAATACAATTTGAATAAATGAATAGTAAAATAATTCAAATTATATTTTTGAATAGTAAATCTTAAAAGTTTAATAACTTTTTATAGAATGATCCAAACATAGCCAATATAGGTCTTAAAATACTCAGAAAAATATAAGGATTCAAATAACGTAATGTAAAAATTTATTTCGGGGTACGTATAACGAGGTAACATTTTATGACTTTTTTAGAGCCTCATAACTTTTTATTCGATTATCAAAACATAGTCAATATGGGTCTTAAAATGCTCAGGAGAGTGACCCCATCACCGCAGTAGTATTAGTTTTCTTATTCGGACATCAGGATAAAAAGTCAACCCTAGAACTTAGAGTTGACTTTAATGAAAAATGACCAAAATGCCCCTAGACTTCAAACGGCCATAGCTTAGTCAAATCAACTCCGAATTGGAAAATTCAATATGCTAACCAGCTTAGAATTTCAATGTCATCATTTTAACAAAATAATATTTAGGATATGAACCCTGGAAATTTAGATAAATGACCAAATTGCACCTAACCTTATTTTAGTCATAACTTGATCGTTTCTCGCCTGATTTAGGCGTACTTACTACCTATTTTCAAGTTAGACAGTAAGGGATCAATTGGATCTAAGAGAAATTAATTCTGACTACTAAGTCAAAAGTTGACTTTTTGACCCATAAAGTAGGGGCAAAATGGTTATTTTGCCCTAAGATTGGACTAAGTACTCTTACCCTTTGGATAACATCCCAAAATGCCAAGACTAATATTATAATCATCTTAGTAATGTTTGAGCAAGTAAATTCAACCCTTAAGTCAGATTCCAATAATTTCTGCTAAGTCTTAAGCACTACACCTTAAGGACCTTTCCTGAGAATAGGAATAGATCATAGGTTAGAGTTCATTCAATGGGTAAATTGGGTTACCCAATGGGTGAAACCTTAGTTTATTAGTTTCTAGACTTTCTTTTATTTTACAATTTGTTCCGATTATTTTGTCTTTTAACTTTAGATTTAAGATAGGAGATTCATCCTATTAAGTTTGATTACTTAATAGGATTTGCCATAACTAGTAGATCACTCATAGAATAAAACCTAAAACTCAGGTCTTATCCTTTGGATTATGTGATTAAACCTAATTCTCATAGTGTTTAATCCATAATCTATAGGTTTAGAAGATCTTGATCAGATCTTAGTTAGAACATCTAAAATTACAAAACTAGGACGTATGATTCATTTATTTAACTCGTAGTTGTTTATCTGATTGAGCTAGATTGGAACCTGATCAGTTCCAATCCTTTTTAACTTATAAGGATGAACTTCTGGGTTACACTCGATAGTAGGAAAATGGTGATCCTGAACTTGTGTAACTTGGAATAGTTAGATGGTTAAGTAGAAAACAAATAATATTACCATGTTTAGTAGAGTCCCTTGCTTACTTTGATGATTGTTGCTTACACGTTCCTTGATTTTTATGCCATATTTCTTTGAGCATATCATATAAGATATTTGATGCATAAATAAACTGTTAGGAAAATATGGAGACTCCTTAGATTCATTGTGAAAATATTAAAGTGATTTATGAAAAGATAATGAATTTATGAACTGCCTCTCAGTTATATCCTTATTGCCTAGCCTCCTTATGTCGCTAGGGGAAGGATCCATTTTGTTGTGTACCTAGTTTACTAGCCTCCTTATGTCGCTAGGGGTACACCGTTGGTGCCTTAGCCGTACTGGCATTAAGGTTACCTTGTATGCTTAGTTTACTAGCCTCCTTATGTCGCTAGGGGCATACAGTTGGGCCTTAACCGTACTGGTGCTAAGACCCTTCGTTTGCTTTGTGTGCTTATTTGCCTAACCTCCTTATGTCGCTAGGGGTACATAGTTTATGACTTAGCCATGATGGTGCTAAGCTTCTTTGGTATTCGATGGGCTTGAGTAGCTCTTTTCTGTATGGCAGTCGATGCACGTGTGGCTTTATATGCAGTTGTTATTGCTTACTTTTCAGTATTCTTATTCCGTCAACTATTTCCTTCTACTGCTTTTATATATATATAAGATATTAGAATCTTGCTGCTATTTATATGTACCACTGCTGAGTTATTTATTTTAATTGGCATGTTTTCTATTGATCACCAACATGTTTAGGGTGTAGAATGTTTCTTACTGCACTTGTTTAGTTATGTATATTTATACGCCCTTCCTTGTTTAGTTTGTATGCGAGGCATGTCTTAGCCTCTTCCTTTTTTTTTTTGCTTAAGTTATAAATGATAATTTATAGTTTCCCTATTTCTTTTGTATTGCTTACCGCTCCTTTTCATATATATATATATATGTTGCTTAAATGTTGTCAAATGGTGATATTACTTAACACTTATAATAATTCATCAGCTTAAAATGTACTTAGACAATTATCTAACCAGATTTTTTCTTTTCTTTGGCTGGGGCCCTATATTGTGAAACTGACAATGGCAGACTCCTTTCAGTTAGACGAGCAGGCGTTAGGTGTGGAGCCTTACCCAGAGGAGGAACCCGTGGAAGAAGCTGCCGTCTAGCCCCCTTTTTTTACTCCAAGTGAGGACGAGTGGTTTTTTATTCAATTTAAACATTTTAAATTATGTAATAATACAGGTACTATTGACTGTGATTTTAGATTGTATACTTATATTCTGAGTTCTATTTATTTTTCCTATTTGTTTTGTGATACTTGGATGGTTTTCATTTCCTTAAATCGCTTCCGCACTCTGTTTATTTACTTATACAGTGACTGTTAGTTTGATTCTGTGTTAATCCTTCCCTAATCAGGTGGATTGTGGAGACTATCCTAATCCAATGATAAGTGAGGGGTTAGCCAGAGTGACACCCCACCCTTAATCTTATCCTCTAGCGGATTTAGGGTGCTGGGCGCCACATAAAGTGCCCTAACTTCACTAATCACCATAAGTGGCTTAATTAAGTGATTAGTGTTAATTAAGACCATTTAGATCATCAAAACCTAAATTAAGGGTGTTATCCACTTCATTAAGTAATATGAAACACATTAAATCAGATTAGAACAAATTTGGGTAATTAAACCCTAAAATCCCAATTTTAGCCTTAAGAGAGGCATTTTGGTTATTTTGACCAAAATGTGATTTAGTGTTCTTTAAAGATTGAAAATTTCAGTAAACCACTATAAAGTAGATTGGAAATGTTCTCTAAAATCCTAGCATAATAATAGTGTTACTGTAATCATTAATCCATGAGATCTTCATTAAATCCTTAATTAAGATACTTAGATCTTAAGTTTTCCTTATAAAGATCATATGGCCTTAAACTTTAAATCTAATAATTGAAATGGTCAATTATCTCATTAATAAGTTCAGTTAAGATAACTTAAGAATTAAGTGTTAAAAGAAAAGTAATTGGAAATGTCTAAGTAAAATCTTAGCTTAAAATCTAAAGTGATCAAAACTCAAACCCTTGAATCTTAAGTAATCCAAAGAGATTACCATGAGTTTAAATGTTAATCAAATGCTTAGAATTGATTAAAATATCATCTTAATGAATTCAATTACAGTGATTATAAGCTTAGGTTTTAAAAGAAGCATAAATTAAAGCTCCTTAGGGTTATAGTTAATATTTAGTTAAAAGTCTAAAGTGATCAAACTTCAGATCTTTATATCTTAGATCTTAGACTTAGACCTTCAATTTGAATTAAACCATCTCCAATTGAAATTCTTTAATGATTGATTGTTTAGTATTTTGAAACCTTCTATGTGGGTATAGGATGATTCAATCAATAAGATAAGGGAATTATCTTAAAGATTGAATATAGATCTTAGATTCTCAAGTTCTTAATTGATTATTTTATCTTATAATCAGTAGAATAGCCTTTCACTAAGTTCTTAGTTCCTGAATCTCTCAACTTATAGGATTCCTTACCTTTAATTTGGATATTAAGTGAGAAACCTAGACCCTATTTAGCATGTCATCGTGGATTTTAGGATTTGAACTCAACATGGGGTTTAAGTTCTAAATCCTTAAATCTTGATTTAGTAAATCAAGATTTGGGTAAGAAAGTAAAATATTAATAAAATTTGGTCGTTGATTTATTTATTTAAACTATATAGTCGTCTTGTGATTCTAGATTAGAACTTGTTAAGTTCTAATTTTAATCTTAAGGTCGTACATCTGAGAATTTACTTGAGAGCTGGATATTGGAGATCCTAAGCTAGTAAATGTCTCAGAATAGCTGGTTGGATAAATTAGATAACAATGGATATCACATAAGTCTAGATTGAGTCTCTTTCTTACTTTGATTAGATTGCTTTGTCATACCTTGTATTTGAGCTTTATTCCTTGAGCATAATAGGAGCACTTAGCATATGGATGATATATCCTAAGTTAGAGTTTGTAAAGCATATATCATTTCATTCAAGTTTTTTTGCAGTGCTTTCAGTTAGTAGATTAGGTTCTGAGTATAGTATTGCCACCTCCAGTATTCAGTACAGTATGGAAGTTACCCAGGCCTCTGAGAGGAACGGGGATGGCCTATAGGCTGGGTATTTTGATGATTTTTGGGCTGGGGTGGTAGTGCTATAGCTTAGGCCTATTGCTACTTTAGTTCAGTTCAGTTCAGCTTATATTATTTTTACCACATGTTTTAGTGGCTTTTTACTTGCAGTTCAGTTGGCATTACCATATGTTTCAGTGGTTCCTTGCTTTAGATTTTATTTGCTTTTGTCACATGTCTCAGTGACCTTGCTTTATATTAATCTGCATGTTGTATGTATATTCTTATGAATTATATAAGCATAAATGGCATGTTTAAGATGTTAGATTTTCTGGATTTATTCAGTACTTGTGTTCTTTTATAATCTACATGTTTACATGTGATCATAATCATGTTAGGATCAGATTTACATTGTAGACCAGTCACTTTTGCTTTGAGCTTTACCTTGGTTATTTTTGATGTTTTGTATGTCCTGTTACTTACCCGTTGATCACTATAGATGGATAGTTTATAGTATTCCTTTTTTTGTATAGCTTATCGCACCTTTTAAACTCTTGCATGTTAAAATAATTTAAATGTGATATCTTAAATATTCAGATCATTAAATAGCCTAAAATGTACTTAGACAATTGTTTAACTGTAACCTTTTTCTCTTTTTGGCTGGGGCCTTGGCACTTGTGATACCAACAAATGTCAGATCTGGAGTTGTTCGTTGGCAGTACTGTTGGTGAGGAGCCAATTCAGGAGGAGGACCTCCCAGCTGCTGTTTAGATAGTTTTGCCTTGTTTATTCAATGAGGACGAGAGTCTTTCATTTTCAGTTATTCATTTTAGTTTGTAATAATTAACTTTCTGGATGTACTTTACTTTCTGTATTATGATGAGTTACTATATTGCATTTTCTTTTCCTACTATATATGCTTGTGGATGCTACTCTATTTTGTACTGCTTCCGCCACTCTGATATTTATATTAATGAATGTTATAGCACTTGGTGACAAGTCCTTGACTTAAGGCAGGTTGGGTTTGCCTAACTTTACTTAAGTTGGGGATTTGCCACAGTTGGAGTACCGTACTTCCTTATTATCAGTACGGGGGTCCCATAACTACTGCTTACAGTCTTTATTTTATGGGTCCTAATTTCTAACCTTTTTAAGATAACAAGGTCATCCTCTATAGCTGTGGTGGCCGCCCCTTAATCAACTGAGATTAAGGGGTGGTCGTCACAATTGGTATCAGAGAGCATAATAAGGTGTCAGATTGGGATTTGCATTGCTATTTACATAATGGATTATTCTTCTACCATACAGTCACTAAATAAATAATTGAAATATATCCATAGCACCATAATCATATACTTAGAATAAAAAGCATAGAATAAGAATACTCAAATAAGTAATATAAAATACTTAACTATAAAACTCATACATTAATAACCTTAATAATAAAAAAAAGCTCAAATTGACTAAAATTACTTGATTGCATCTATAGGATCAATATATACTTGAAAATGTCGATCTGGGAATACCTCAAAAGGTTTTAATCCATGTGAGAGTTTGACTTTCACATAGGTCAAAAATATGGGAGGCATGTTGATGGAGTGTTTAAACAATGAATATCAGTGTTAGATAAGATGCTTGAACATGCTCTCTTTAGAGGACTATAATTCCCTATCTTAGTCAAGGAGGGGCTAAAGCGTGTAAGTTCCATCCTCAAAGCAATGGAGTGCTCTGATGATATCGAAGTCACACTAATAACCCTCCTTCTCTAAGATCACATCAAACACTGGTGGGTCAACACTTTCTTGGAGCTCACCCATATGCGAGGAAGAGAACGTCGTGATAATTCTTTTGAAGACTTTTGTCTCGCCTTTTTGGCAAAATATATTAAATAAATATTTTAATAGATTGTTCTATGATGTACTTTTCTTATTATATATGTTCTATCTGAAATGAACAATAAAATAAACTAGTCTATTTTAGCTATTCTTAGATTCTCAAAGAATGCTATTTTCTTTGAACTCAGATACATTATGAATCCAGGACAATCATCTTCTACCCCTTGATGCATCTAGCAGTTCATCTTCTAAAATCAATGCACTTCTAAAAATAGTTAAAACCTTAGTGGAAACTCATGTTAGGCAATCTGAAAGAATAAAGAGGTTAATTGCAGTGCAAAGCAATCCTTCACCGACGTCTCTAGCCCCTGCACCTTATTATCCTCCCCAGTAGCACTACCAATCAACAGATGGACTCTTATATAATTTTATCCGACTAAGTATTCCTACTTTAAATGGGAGTATGTTAGCTATGGACACAACCAACCGGCTGAAGTTGGTTGAGAAAAATTTGACAAGCAATAAATGTTCAGATTCTGAAGCCATTAGGTTGACAGCCCACATGTTTCAATATGAGGCTGAATACTAGTGAGATAATATCTGAAATACATTGTTCACAGATTATCACTTTGAGAATATTCCTTGGGATGCATTCGTCAAAGAATTCAGAGCGGAATACATTCCTCCCTTAATATAGAACAATCTGGGGCTATGTTGTGGGGCCCCGTACTTTTCTGCGATCACCCTAGTACTCATATTAGCATAATCATGGGGAGTGCGGTGCTCCACTCCGTGGCAAATCCCCAACTCAAGTAGAGTCAGGTAAGACCCAACTCTCCTTAAGCTAAGGACTTGTCACCTAGATGAATTATAAACATACATCAATACATATCAAAGTAGCAGAAGTAGAAAATAGAAGGTAACATTCACAGGCATAGTATAAAAGAAGAAAAGAAAATAGTAACTCGGATCAAATGCAAAAAGTAAATACATCCAGAATTTAATCATTACAAACTAAATATAATATAAATAAAGATCTCTCAATATCACTGCAAAAAGAGAAAATCTATCTAAGCAGCAATAAGAAGATCCTCCTCCTGCAATGGCTCCAATCCTGCAGCACTGTCGACGAACAACTCTGAATCTGACATTTGTCAGTATCACAAATGCCAGGGCCCCAGCCAACAAAAGAAAAATGTTACAGTTAGACAATTGTCTAAGTATATTTTAGGATATTTAAGTGAACTGAATATTTAAGATATCATATTTAAAGGTTTTAAACTCACAAGCATTATAAGGTGCAATAAGGTACAAGAACGGGGTAGCTATAAATAAATCATTTATAGTTAATCAATAGGTTTGTAAAAATAACATACAAAAATAGCAACTAAAAATGGTGAGGCTAAAAGTAAAAGTAACTGCAACTACTGAAATAAATCTGATCCTAACATGCTTATGATCACATGGAGATATGCTGAGTATCTAAAGAACACATGTGCTGAAATAGACATACAATTCTAGCATCCTAAATATGATAATATTTTAATACTAATCAATAAGAGCATATATATAAGCATGCAGATTGATATGTAAAAGGCCACTGAGATATGTGGCAAAAGTAAACTAAGTACATGCATGAGCAAAAGTAAAGCCACTAAGACATGTGGTAATGCAAGTCAAGCAATAAAAGAAAGGCCACGGAAGTATGTGGCAAAGCAAAATAAACACTAACAACTGAAATAAAGTAGCAGTAAGCCTAAGACATAGTGCTGCCATAATAGAAATAGGCCATACATGGCCTTTGAACTGAAAGTTCAATATGTGTCCATCTTAGGCATCCGTAGAGCTACGTCTGAATCGAACTTATAGAATAAGACATGTATCCATCCTAGACATCTGCAGAGCTAGGTCCGAGTCTATTCTATAACAAAACTAGAACTAAAGTGGCAAACAAAGCTAGGACATACTGTAACAACCCAGAGGTTGTTACCTGTCAATTAGTGATCGAATTGATCTATATCTCTTTTATTACTCTCATATTAGAGTTAAAAGTCTCCACTTCAAATTTCGTGCAATTTGGAGACCGTTTGGTAATTACCAACGTTTCCTGGTTTTCAAATAATTCTGAAGAAACCTAAATTATTTAAACATCAAAATTAAAAATGGAGTCTGTCATTGGACTCAGTAGCTCCAAATTCGCTAAGAATATTATTCTGGGAATTTTTGGAAATCGTTAATTTTCCCGGATTTTCTGCTAAATTTCAATTGCTCAAAAAATTTTTGTTAAAATTTGGGTTCCGATTTAAGTCAAATAAAAATATAATAAAAATATCATCTTATAAAGCCTAATGAAAGAATCCTACTGCAAAATTTTGAGCGCGTTTGGGATCCCGGATTGTCCTGAATAAATTTATGAAGTTTAAACTTCAAAGGCCAATAATATGAACAATATAAATTGGAATTTAGAAATTTTCTTATATCTAAGTCAAGCATCATATGAGGTTGCTGTGTTTTAAGTTTCGTTAAATTTTGAGTTTCTGATTTATCGTAATTAATTTTCTAAGTTTTTTGCTTAAAAATTAATATAAAATAAAATACTTGTCCAAATTCAATAATTTTTAAATACTTGTGTTCGTTTCGTCGAGACGGTCGTTTCAATACCAAGTTTGTAGTTTTTGGAGCTCAAATGACTCCAGATCTTGGCTCAAAAATTCCAGCCATTTATTTTGATCCAACGGCTGATATAAATCCTAAATTTACCTATAACCTCTTCAAAACCTAAATCCTAATTTAGAAGCAGCCAAAATTCCTTTCCTTCCGAGCCCTCACACGATCAAGACGAACCCCCTCGCCCTTATCGCTCGAACGAGAGGAGAGAACGACGTGTGGATAACACCGATCTTCTCTCCAATGGGAAGGCGAACCCATGCCAATCCCTCTCCTTATCTATGAATGTTCAACCTCTCGGCAGGAGGAGGGATCGAAGGACAGCGAACCCTAATGGAGTCTCCATATAGCCGAGGCCTTTGTCTCCTCATCCTCGGTTGGAATCCGAGAGCTCGACCGCACCTTCCTCAAATGATGGCCGAACGCTCTCCATTCTCACCGGCCTTCTCCTCCTTCTAGCCGAGCGCCTTCTTCAAACAGCAGCTGGGCTACTCCATCTCCATTCAAAAAACCTTAACATTGTTTTGGTACGGCCCTCTACTTACCTCTTTAAATTCAAAAATTTCTTTAAATAATTTCATTTTTAGCCTAAGTATGATTGCATGAACCTTCAATCGTCACACGCCTTTTCTAGCTGAGCCGCTTCATCCCGTCGGCTTCAAATACAAGTACTCCATTTCCTTTCATCTTATTTTATTCCGATTAGTCGATGCTGATCTTTAACTCTTTTAGGGTATTATTAAATTAGCAACAACTATTTTAGAACTCATATGTTAATCTGAAATATTGTGAGGTATATTGTTATTCCCTAGTTTAAATATGGAATCATTTGTATAAAGTTAAAGGACTACACAGCAAACTTAATAATAAAGAAGATGGATAAGAAACCTTAGAGGAGATCAAAATAATTCGACTCAGCAATATTGTATATTGCGAGTGTATTTCTATATCTCCATCTTCTTTCCTTTGGCTAGGTATGGAAAGTTGAATCTATCACAGTTAGAATACTACCTCCTTTCTTGTCTTCCCAGTATGCAGTAAATCAAAATTTAATACATTAATCTTGCATGCGGGATTAATTTCTATTAGAAAGTCAAATGGAGTATAATGAAATTATAAGGCAAAAAATTTTCTTATTGCCTATCCAGCTCGATTTTTTTTTTTTTTTGTAGTTAGGTAAGATAATTCAAGAGTATATTGTACTCAGCATTTAATAAAGTACAATTTCTCTTATGTCTCTTCATTAAAGAATTTGATAAATAAACTTAATTTTCTTTTGCAATACATAAATTTCTTTAAGAAATGAATAGATTGTTCTGTATGAGATGATCGTATTCGATACCTTAGAAATTGAGAGTGGGAATGTTATAAAATTACCTTGCTCGAACTTATTTCAGTTTACTTCTATTACATATTGTATACGATAATTAGTTTTCTTTTTGATGAAACCGTCTACCATTTATATATCTTGGATCATTTAATTCAATTATTGAGCCTTAATTCTAATAAATTGATACAGTTTTCTTTTCAAAGTAATTCTCAAATGAGTTCATTTAAAATACTGAATTCCTTTGTTTTACATTATCTGTTTATTCATCATTTAAGATTGAGACTCTTTATAAAATCGTATGTTGCTATCAATTTCATAAGAGGATGTATATCAATTAAGGAAATATGTGCTGCCATTTATCCCAATGTAACTAATGTTGCCAAGTATTTAGGAGACCCAAACACTATTATTTTATTTCATTAAGAAACACATGTTGCCATATAATCATGAGAAGCAAATGCTGCCATCTTTTATTAGAATCATAAGTTGCCTTTAGTTTCATATGGGAATTTATGCTGTCGTTTATTATAAGTAAGGTCTCATGATGCCATCAAATGTATAAGATTCAAGATGCTGCCATTTTCGAAATCAAATGTTATTAAATATTTCCTTGAAAGGTGAAATAGTTATTGTCTTTTATTTAATAAAGAATTACATGCTATCAATAGATGAAGTTGAGGTTAATGGAATACTAGACTAAATACTGTAATCACTTTTATAAATACCAAATGCTCCCATTTAGTTCAATGCTGCTATTTATTCCAATAAATTTAAAATTGTCATGTATTTCCAAAGAGGGGATCAATTAGAAGTTGAGCAATTCAATGTTGCCATTAATTATAATAAGAGAATAAATCTATAACTTAAATTATTCAAAATACTGCTATGTGTTTTAAGAAATACAAATACTGTCTTTTTTTTTATCAAATGCTCTCTTTTCAAAATCACAAAGGTCAAATGCCATATTATTATTTGATTTTGTATATATTAATTTGATTTAAGCTTATTAGAGATTGCCAAGCTAAATTACTTCTAAACAAAATTTTGTGGTATTGTTGAATGGGTTGGAGATATTGAATTTGTATACTTGTTGCATGCTGCCATCACTTACTCTTTTATAGTACATTCAATTGCTAATACCATTCTTATGTTCTAAGAACATCAGTTAAGACATTTGTTGTGTTTGGATTTCTATATTGTATAAATTTGCATAATTATAAGAAAGATGTATGCCAAGTATTAAATAATGACTCTTCTTTGACCCTTTATTTTCATCATATCATGAATTAAATTAAATCTTACAAAAAAAAAGGGAAATTGATGGAATTATATTCTTCTTTGCATAATTCTTATAATAAGTACGGATCAAATGCTGGTTACAAATGCTATGCTTCAATCTTAGATATTATAGTTAAATGCTGAAAATGAATACTACTATACTTTATGTGTAGAGTAGAATACTGCTGTCATTTATTTTAAATGCGAAATGATGTATCAATATTGTAATATTTAAATGCTGCCAATTATATTAAGAGTCAACTCCTGCTATTTATTTTGTGTAGTATCAAACCACTGTTATTAGATAAGTAATAGATCAATTGCTGCCATAAATTATGATTAAAGTGCATATGTTGCTATCAACGGAGTAAGGGAATGAATGCCACCATCACATGTTGCTTTTCTTCCCAAATTGAATGGGATAAATGCTGCCATCTAAATACTGCCATTTATATTTAGAGTGCATTACAGCTTAATGAATGTTTAATGGTTTTGAAATGCTGTGCAAATTTTGTTTCCATAGCTATTAGTACCACTAGATACTATTCTATTATGTTTGCAATTGCTGCTACCCTATTTCCTAGAAAACACCACTACTACATGTGCCAATTTTTCAGTATAACTTCTTTATGAACAATGATCATTTTAAGCAAATGCAGCCATCTTTCTTGATATGTTAACGGTGCCAAGAATTGTACTTGATGAACATGTTGATAAAAAGTTTAAATAGTTGTTACATAGTTTAGAACTTGTGTTTTCATTCGCTTATTAAAGATATATAATATTGCACATGTCGTCTTCTCATGATATCTATTAAATGCATATTTCAATTTATGGCTGTCAATTAATTTATAAATCAAAATTCTGCTATGTAAATTAGGAGATCTAAATATTGCCAATTATCTCAGTAAATACACATGTTGTAATATACTTTAAGGGATCCAAATGTTGTCATTATTTTTCACATGTTGCCATTTATGATAAGGTGAATAAAATGCTATCATGGATCATATGCTGCCTTTTATTTCAAAGTAAAATTAAATTGATCAAATGTTACTTTTAATTCCAAAGGAAAAATAAATAATTAAATACTATTACTCCTCTTATTAAAAGCATATGTAACTATTCATATAAATGAAAGAACCTTTTTGATCACCTCAAATCATATACTGACTTTTACATTAATTATATAAAATTGACTCTTATAAATAAATGTATTGAAAGACCCAATTGCTGTGTTAGAATTTAGTTTAGACTATTTATGTTTCTTTTGTATATAAATGCTAACCTCAAATATTATTCCTTGCAGGTTGAGCTGTAAAATTAATACAAAATGAAATGCTGAATTAAATGCTGTGCAATAAATCAAATAATGCTGCCTTTATAAAATTTGCTTTCTATATCTTTTATTAAATGATTGATATTGCATGTATAAGTTAATAAATTGCTTTGTTTGATTTTATACATTTGAAATTATTGTAGAACTGGAAATGAGCAATCCTATAAAATGGATTGAACTCTATTGTAGAACTGGAAATGAGTAATCCTGTAAAAAAGGTTGAACTCTATTTTAGAATTGGAAAAAACTCTATTTTAGAATTAGAAATGAGCAATCCTATAAAAAGGATTGAACTCTACTTTAGAACTGGAGATAGTCAATAAAAATTGACTTATGTTCACTGTGAAAAAAATTATTTATTGAACAAAAACAAAGGAGACTCTGCCGAAATTTCCAAGAATTTTAAGACTTGGAATATTTTAAAATTTTAGTATTCAAATCGATATATGCATTTCAAATGGTTCACTTTTAAACTTTAGTTTCTTTCCTTTTTAAGATTTGGATAAGTATTTCTTTTATCTTTCTAAATTCAAAATTATGGGAATGAACTTACATTCATTCTACTTCTATTTAGAATTGACCTAAGATCTGATATCTTTAAGTCAATGTGGAGTTTAATTAACTCCAATTATAGAGTAAATCATTAAAAATTTAGATAACAAAAAGATATCACATACATTTACAATTTTTATAATCTATTGAAAGCTTGCCTAGCTTTGAGCCTCTTTCATTGAACATTCATTCAAGAGCATTGTGCATAAATAAAGATTTTTCTTAAATTTTTAAAGGAGAATGCGTTATGGCAATTTGAGTACAAAAGAAAGCGCTTATATTAGAACTTCACATTTTAGGGAGGGTAAATGTGAATGTTCATCTTCCCCACTATATCTGGTTAAGCAGACGTGCTTAACTCCTCGCCTATTCTGTTGTGTACTCCCACAGAATGAGGTATTTCTAAATGTAACTTTAACTAAAGATATAAGAGATTCTTTTACAAATTGTAAGATCTCTTCATAATTATTTAGTTATGCTTTCATATCATAGTTTTAGACTATGATTGTCTTAGATTGAGAATCTAAGATATTTCCTCATTTCCTTTAGCTTTACACTCTCTATTTTCAGTATTGTGTATTGCTTATTTCAATTTAATTTGAATACAGTGTATGTTGCTTAACTTCAATTAATGCTTCACTATATGTCAATTGCTTACTTAGCATAAATTTTATTTAATCATATATTGCTTTCATTTTATGCACGTAGCAATTTCTAGCCTTTAAAATGCTTCCTTACTAATTTTTCAGTAATAGGCTAGAATTTTATTAAAAGTGAGTATTTTTACTCAACTTATTTCATACTGTTTTCCTTACAGTTATGCTTACTTCACTTTCCCATACTTTATAGCTTTTATAGCACCTCTGCTTACTTTAAATTGTAAATTATAATTGTGATGTCTTGTTAATCTAAAAATATAGTTGATTTTAATGTGCTTAGACTGTTTAGTCTAACTATACTTTTCTTTTTCTTGGCTTTGCCCTATCATATTTAAATACCAAAATATGATAGATCAAGAGCCCTTTTATTCAGGTGATACAGGTTCAAGTACTTGAAGGCCTTATAAAGAAATCTGCTTCCACTTGATTTTAATAGATTACTTGTTTAGTGAGAGAGAGAGAGTGATTTACATATTGTATTTTTCTCTTACTTTAAAAAGGTTTGTAATAATTAGATTATAAATTATTTAAGTTACTTTTGCTTACATTTATTTGTGTTGTATCTTCCATAAACTACTTGGGATGAATGAGTGGATTTATCTAATTTCTAGCATTATAGATATTTGTAATATCGCATTTATATGTATTTTCATTTTCATTTATTTAACTTAACAAATGCTCAAAAAGTGACTTGGCCACTTAGCATCAACATTTGAATAGTTTTCTTCTAATTAAGTGTTGGGTGCTAAGGTAACACCCCAATATCAGGATTAATCTTCTATCCAAATATTGGGGCCGTTACACATACCCTGCTAACTAAAAACACTGAAAGAACTAATTGAATGATATGCTTTTCAACACTAGCTTAGGATGTATCTTCCATATCTTAAGTTCTCCTATTATGCTCAAGAAATAAGGCTCAATATTCAAGGTGTGTAGAGCAATCAAAGTTAAGATAAGCAAGAGACTCAATATAAACTTATGTGATACACATTGTTGTCTACTTTATCCAGCTAACTATTCTTAGAAGATACAAGTTTAGGATCTTCAATATCCAGCTATTGAGTAAGATCTCAAATTTACGACCTTAATATTAACGATAGAATTTAACAAGTTCTAATTCATAATCATATGATGACTATAAAGATTTAAAGTAAATAAATCAATGACTTAATTATTATTGTTTTTCCTCTCGTAACCCAAATCTTGGTTTAGTAAATCAAGACTTAAGGATTCTAGATCCAAACTCCACTTGGTGTTCAAATCCTGAATTCAAGGTGATATCCTAGTAAGGATCTAGGGTTCACACTTTAAAACCCAAATTAAAGATAAGGAATCTTATAAGCTAAAGAATTCAGAAGCTATGATCTTAATGAAAGGTTGTGCTAATGTTATAAGATAAAATAATCATTAAGAACTAAGAATCTAAGATATATATTCAATCTTTAGGGTAATTATATCATCTTATAGATTGAATCAATCCTACACCCACATGGAAAGCTTCAAAAGAATTAAACAATAAATCACTTATTGAATTCTAAATGGAGGCAGTTCAATTCAATTAAAAGATCTAAAGTCTAAGATCTAAGATCTAAGATCTAATATTTGATCACTTTAGACTCAAGCTAGGTTTAGACTTAGAATTTTTACCAAGATATTTCTTTTAAAATTCAAGCTTATGGACAAACTCAATTAAGTTATTCATTAAAGATCTAGTACTTAAAGGTAGTAGGCTTAGCTCTTAAGAAAGAGGGTTTTAAGGATATTTAAGGTCTTAAGATCTTAATAGGACTAACTTGAGATCTCTTCAATTAGCATCAATATTATTAACATAGGAGTTCAGAAAGGTACTAATAATCTAACTAAAGATATTTTATTGAATCTATAAGTTTAAGGGGTGCTAAAATACATTTTGGTCAAAATGACCAAAATACACCTCTCAAGACTAAAAATGGGATTTTATAGTTTAATTATCCAAATTGATTCAAATCTATTTTAATGGGTTCCAAATTGGTTAATGAAGTAGGATACACACTTATCTTAGGTTTTGATAACCTAATTAGCCTAATTAGTACTAATAACAATTTAAGGCCAAATAAGGTGATTAAGGAAGCTATGGCATACTAGGGTGATCCATTTGCATTTATAGGTTCCACTATCTTTAATAAGGTATTAGGAACTTAGGTCACTAAAATCAAAGGATTAATCATGGTTTAATTCACTAATCCCTAATTAGGGTAATTAAGAGATGATTAATGAAATTAAGGTTCCTAATTTACTTTTAATGGCCTACATAAGTTCATTGTGGTCTCATGAGTAATCAGAGATCTTAATCAATATTTTTGAATATTAATTAAATTTATTACGATTTAATTAAAAATAGAAAATGATTAGGCAATTATTTAAATTCTAACTATTAGATTTTTGATTTTATTTTATATTCAAGTTCCTTGCATTTTTCTGATTAAAATGATATATTGGATCATACCATTTGGATAAATATAGTTAAAGTTATTTAAATAATTTAATCTATTTTTTTATTTAAATTAAAATCATAGGTTTGATTTTCTGAATTAATTTCCTTAAGGAAATTAATTCAGAAATCCTTTAATATTAAAAGCTGGCCCAAAATGAAAAGGCGCGGGTCACGGGTCGGCCCGACCCGTGACTTTGTCTTCTTCCCATGGATACCCCGACGCCCGAACCCCAGGGCGACCTTCCATTGCCGAATTCTCCACGCTCCGGCCACACCACGCCTAGCTCTCGACGGCTACACCTTCAAGGCCCGAAGACGCGTCGATTGGACCAAGAAGCCTGTCTAGGAGGCGTCGGATCGCTGGAGTGCTACTCGGCCGAGACGTCGCCTAAGGTGCATCGGTGAGGGTCGAATTCCCCTCATACAGTTGACTATACGGGCTGAGCTCAATACATACACGATCAGAGGCTGTAGGGGAATCGATTGCGCTAGACATGAGATCCTGGGGAGGTCTGGATCACTGGAGGGTTACTCATGGTGAAACGCAGATGGGAGTCAATGTCAGGTCGATCGATTCTCAGCCAAATCGATCGATCCAATCGAACCCAACCTTCGATACAGTTTAACAATCAACGCCAAGAGCTCCTAGCACCAATTGGCTGGCTAAACACCTGAGGGAAATGCAGGATTCGACGAGCCAGAGGCCGACTGGTAGTGCACACTCAGACAACGAATTCATCGTCTGGACCATTGCCAGGCCTTGCCAGAGGGCAAGGCATCTACTAGGAAGTCAAGGAGGGGTCCTAACGCAGCATCCAATGCTAGATTGGAAGCAAGCCGAGCTAAAACCAGCTCAATAGAGGAATTGAGATCGAAGGCTGTACCTGAGGATGGCGAGGTGACTGAGGCAATGTAGGTCGCTTGGATCACTCCAGATGGCTGCAGAAGCTCGAGCAAGGGTGTCTGAACTTCAGATACACACCCACCATCAGCAGTACGCCACAGGTTTAGACACTGGGGAGCTCAAACTGCAAGTGAACACTGACAGAGAGGGAGAGGGTCAAGTAGTCTATCCATCGAGAGCAAAGGGATTCTCTGTGGAATCCTGAGGGTATTTTTAGGCTCTGGAGAGGTTTAGGTCAGTAGCCATGGCCTTAGGCTTGGGCCAAGAGGGCTCTCTCCATCTTCCACAATTAAGAGGGTCCAAGCCTCCGGGTCACCCTACTAGGCTCCGCCATAACTAGAAGGGTCCTAACGGCATAGGGGACAAGGCAGGAGGGAATGGGGGACAACGCTGGCGTGGCATCGTACAAGCGAATTTTTCTGTCGTGCTTGCGATCGAGCAAAGACGATAATCCACAGTCGCGGGGTCCATCTCCATCGTCTGATTGCTAGATCGTTGAGGATCGATGGTCTGATGCGGCTCCCAATTAACAGAACTGCAGAGTATATCTCGTGCGTTAGATGATAGATGTCGATCAGGCAGATAGGATTTTATCACGACATGTGTTATATCAGCCGTAGGATCATGAGCGTTAGGATGCGTGCTCGAGCATCCATACATTGGGTATGGTGCCCCACTGTCGGGACCCCGCAGTGGATCTGCCGCGGTCCCGACAGCAAATCCTGGGATATAAAAATATTTAAATAATTTAATTAAATTAATTATAATTCATTTAATTAATTATTCAATTTTTATTAAATTTTTAAATTTAATTTATGACTATATGAGCCCCAAAAACTCCCAAAAATTCACTCACAGCTAATTAAGGTATGGGGAATTTAAAAATGAAATCAGATTTTAATTTGAAGATCAAATTAATTTATGTATTTTCCAGGGCTTAAAAATAAGCAAAAATATCAAAATTTTCAATTTAGTTCCGATTGATTTCAAACTTCTAGGGTTAGATTTAAATGACTCATTGAGTCTAATGGAATCAAAATTAGAGCTTGATTTGGCTTAATTAATCTAGATTTAGCTAGAGTAACAACTATGGTTGTTACATATGTTCCTTAGATTGAAGTAGGGAAACTGTTCTTTAGTTGAATACAAAGCAGAATTTTGGCGCCTAACTTGATTTGCGCCAAATGTGGTACAAATTGAAGTGCTCATTGCCACCGTTTTCTGAGTGGATTGTGTGATACAATAAAGGATCACGTTGTACCATTAAGGTTGTCAAATTTTATTGAATTAATTAAGACAGCTCGTGTGGTAGATCAGTATTAGTCCCAGAGGGACTACAAGAGGACATTCAACTAATCTTCCTATAGGAATGATAACTCCAAAAGAGCTAGATTTCTCTTAAGGAAGGTTTATCAGATAGAAGCGGCTTCCACCTCATCTGATCCATACAATAGATGCACGAACCCCTGTTGTGGAGACCCGCACCCTTAATCCACTAAAGGATTAAGCTAAGGGTGGAGTGTCACTCTGGCTAACCCCTCACTTACCATTGAATTAGGATAAAATCCACAATCCATTTGATTTGGGAAGGGTTAACATATAATCAATCTAACAGTCACTATATAAGTAAACGTACAGAGTGCAGGAGCAGTAAATGACATCCAAACATCACAATATAATATAAGTGCAAAATATGGCTCAGAATATAAGCATATAAATCTAAATACATGGTCAAGGGTACCTGTATTATTACAACAATTAAAGTTTAAATGAAAAAGGAAATGCAAATGCACTCATCCTGACATATAAATCTAACGACTAGATATGCTCTGGCCCGAGCTGCTACTCCTCCTCTATGTATAGCTCCTCCTCAGGTACTGGATCCTCTATCTGCTCTACACCTGCCATTGTCGGTTTCACAATGTAGGGCCCCAGCTAAAAAGAAGAAAATCTTGTGTTAGATAATTGTCTAAGTACATTTTAAGTTGATAAGTTTTATATGTGTTTTGTAATATCACCATTTTACCATTTCTAAGTAATAACCATACAAATATAGGAGCAACTAGCAATACAATAAAGAAGGAAAAAGCTATAAATAATCATTTATAACTTAAGTAAAAAGAGAGGCTAAGACATGCCTCACATGCAAACTAAATAGGGCAAGACATATATAAATAACTAAACAAGTGCTGAAAGAAATTACTACATCCTAAACATGTTGGTGATCAAAGGAAATATGAAAATTAAATAACATAACTCAGTAATGATACATATAATAGCAGTAAAGTTCTAACATCCTAATATATATATAAAAGCAGGACAAAGGAATAGCTGACTGAATAAAAATGCTGAAAATTAACCAAAACATCAAACTACGTGTATATAAATATCTGTGTACTAACTGCCATATAGAAAAGAGCTAATCTAGCCCACTGAATATCAAAAGGATCCTAGTGTCATCAGGGAGACTAGGCGCAAACTATATAACCCTAGTGTCATGCAAGGAGACTAGGTAGATATATAGGGTTTTCTCCTAGTGTCATCAAGGAGACTAGGCAAAGAAAACACAACAAATCTTCTCTTAGTGTCAACAAGGAGACTAAGCAAAGAAGATATAAACCAGGTCTTCTCCTAGTGTCAACAAGGAGACTAGGCAAAGAAGACATAACTGAAAGGTAGCTCTAACACATACACTTATTATCTTTAATAAATCACTTTAATATTTTCACAAAGAATCTAAGGAGTCTCCATATTTTCCTAACATTTTATTCATGCATCAAAAATCTTATATGATATGCTCAATGAGTTAAGGCACAAAAATATAAGGAATATGTAGCACTAAATATCAAAAAGAAGTAAAGGACTCTACTAAACATAATGATATCATTTATTTTCTACTTAACCATTCTAACTATTCTAAGTTACACAAGTTCAGGATCACCATTTTCCTACTATCGAGTATAACTTAGAAATTCGTCCTTATAAGTTAAAAATGATTAGAACTGATCAGGTTCTAATCTAGTTCAATCAGATAGACGACTATGAGTTAAATCAATAAATCATACGTCCTAATTTTGGTGAATTTAGATGTTCTATCTAAGATATGATCAAGATCTTCTAAACCTATAGATTATAGATTAAACACCACGAGATTGGGCTTAATCACAAGATCCAAAGGACAAGACCTAAGATCTAGGTTTTATTCTAAAAGTGATCTACTAATTAAGGCAAATCCTATTAAGTAATCAAACTTAATATGATAAATCTCCTATCCTGAAACTAAGTTAAAAGACAAAATAATCAGAATAAGTTGTAAAAATTTAGGAACTAATAAAACCAAGGGTTTCAGTCATTGAATAACCCATTTACCCAATGAATGAAATCTAACATAGGATCTAGTTCTAGTCTCAAGAGTAGTCCTTATGTGATATGTAATATCCTAAGGAAAAAGGACTTAGAGAAATTTTTAGGGATTTTGACAAATTGACCTAAATATTGATTTTACTCACTTAAATGATTCTAATATAGTTCAAATATTGATTTTTAGTGAATTAGAAGACTAATTAGAGGTTAAGGATTGTTTAACCTAAATTTTGAACAAAATGACTATTTTGCCCCTACTTAAGGGTCTAAGAAGTCAACTTTCAATTTAAGGCTCCAAATTGGGATTTCTTATTATCAAATGATTCATTACTGTCTAACATAGAGATAGACAGTAAGTATGCCAAATTTGGATAAGAAATGTGTTCTATAGGTCCAAACTAAGGTTTTCGACCTAAGGGGTATTTTGGTAGGTTGCACTTAATGAAATCTAAATTTTTATATAGTTTACTGTTGGTTATTATTCAAGGATTCCATAGAGTTCAAGAACACTAAATTCTGAGGTCTAATGAATTATTTATATCCATTTGAATTCCTAAGAATAAATTGGTAATTTTCTAATTTTATAGGGTTCAAAACCTAAATATTACTTTAGATTATTATTGGCACTGAAATTCTAAGGTATCCAATAATTTGCACAATGCATTTTAGGTACAAGGTAGGTTTTGATCACTTATTAACAATGGCAAGGTTTTCAAATTTAACTTTCATATAAAATTTTATGCAGTATTCAATTTTAACTAAAATAAGTTCACTTTTGATATAACTTAGCCCCACTAGGGTCCTAGGAGTCTTAAAATACTTAAATAGTGAAGTTTTGACAATTTCAGTCAAAACTGGGCAGTTTTCTGGAATTTCTGGGCAATTTGCAAATCTGGGCGCTGCAGCGCACTGTAGCGCTTTCCGCGCGATAGCGCACGGTAGCGCCATTGCGCTGCGACTCGCTGCAGTCCGCTGCAATCCGCTGTGACCCGCTACAGTGCACCATATAGCGGTTCATTTTGCAAATCTACTGTTCAATTAATTTATTTTCACATTTTCTAATGTTCTGAATTTCTGCTATAGTCCGCTGCAGCGCTCTACAGCGCGCTGTAGCGACCAATTTTATAATTTACTGTTCAATTAAATTTAAGGCCGTTTTCCTAAGTTCTGAAATGCCGCTGCAGACCGCTGCAGCGTGCAACCGCGCGCTGTAGCGGTTCACTTCGCAATTTACTATTCAATTAGTTATATTAACATTTTCCGCTAAGTTCACTGTGGGCTTACTGTAGCGGTTCACTTCGCAATTACCAACCGCTGCGACTCGCGGCAGCGCGCTACAGGGCGCTGTGGCGGCAGACGGTGATTTCTCCAGGTTCGAAACCCGGGTAGGCCATTTTTTGAGCTTAATTACTCTCAATCCAGAGAGTTCCATGAGCGGTGCCATATATCAATGGAAATGTATTTTCGATACCTTTCTATCGACACTAAAATCGGTACGAATGGACAATCCTAGCTATATTAAAAATACAGATAAATGTAGGGTGTACAGAATACAAAAAAACAGAGAATTTTTCTATGATGCTTTCAAGAGCCTTAATGGCTTTCATACTTAAACATGGATATCTAGAGATGTATTCAAGTATTGTAGCTATATGAAGAAGGCAAAAGAGATGGGTAAAGGGGTACCTTAGTCCTTTGTATGAGGAGGAGGAAGATGGAACCTTTGATTTTCTTCAATTACTTTAGAGGCGGAGAGCTGCACTTCCTTCTCCTTTAGCAAGCTCCCAAAGAAGGAGGAGAAGGAGGAGAAGGAGGAGAAGGAGGAGGAATGAGGGAAAGTTTCAGCAAATGGGGGAAGGAGCCATGCTTCTTCTTAATAAAGGGGATGCTGGGGATGGAGTAGGGAGCTAGGGCATCATTGCCCTAGGGGGAAGGAGTCATCATTGGGCTGCTCAAGGTAGGGAGGCGTCGGCTGAGGTGATGGCCAGCCAGAAATCAGAATTAGAAAAATGGGGAAATTGCGAATAGGGGATCCAATGATTGCTTATTTATTTTCCTTATTTATTTAAAAAAATTCTAATTTTTGAAACATGTTCCGAGAAATCCCAAAAATTCACCCCTAGCTAATTTGGGGGTGAGGAATCTAATGGCGAAGTTGGATTTCAATTCTGATGATTATTTAATTATCCTATTTTTCGACGCATTTAATTATATTAAAATATTAACAAAAATCCGACAACTTCCAAACGCGTCTAAAACATCACCCATAGCTAATTTGGGGGTGACGATCACAACGACGAAGTCGGATTTTGATTTCGAGGTCAAAATAAATACCTCGATTTTTTAATTAATTAAATATTAAAATATTTCAAATTAATCGATTGGTCTCCGAACTGTTCCAAACCTTCAGAGTTTGGTTCTAATGACTAGATGAACATGATGGAACAATAATTATGATATGATTAAGCTCAATTTAAGTTGGGTAACAACCTTAGGTTCTTACACCTGTCTTTTTGAGAAGTGCTACCATAATAAGCAATGATGCTACACATATGGCAAACAGGGCCATTTCTTTCAGCAATGCAACTATGATGAAACTGTGGATGGTGCTCGTATTGATCATCCTAGGCAAAATCAGGTTCTTAACCCAAATCCAGTAAATTGTAAGAGCTAACAGTTGGCAATCATGCCTCCTCCACAATCTACAACTCAAGCTCCGAAGAAAGAAGGAGGTATTACATCTTGACCTAACACGTCAAAGCTTCCTCCAAGGAAGGTCTATAACATTAAGCCCACATGACCTGCTAGGATTTATACCCTTACCCCATTGGAAGCTACTGAAGATAATAACGTCATTGCATGTACATATATTCGACCACATCTTTATCTTCAGAATTAAGTTATGTTATTTCTTGCAAGTTCAAATAACAATTGTTAAATATGGTTAAATTAGGAACCATTTGTATTAATGAAAAACCTTGCCAAATACTATTCGATACCGAAGCCAATCATTCTTTTATATCAGAAAGTTTTGCCAAAATCCTAAATTTACCCTTTTACAAGTTGGCTAAAGCCTTAAATGTTGAACTTCCTTTTGGAGCCCAACTCAGCACAGCCAAGTTCTATGATCTGCAAGTACCTTTGAATAAGAAAATATTCCAAGCTAAGTTGATAATCATATATAGAGCAAACTTCGATATCATCTTAGGCATGAATTGGCTCAGTGGGCATAATGCTACCAAAAATTTCCAGAATAAGAAGATCACCCTTCAATCGCTCGATGCTTCTGAAACCTTTATAGAAATGTTTAGCACCCAAAGCTCATTAATCAACATGATTAAAGCAAAAAGACTAGTAAGCAAGGGTTGTATGGCATTCTTAGTCACTATGTTTGGCGTTAGCAAAGAAGAAGTCCCGCTTTCTGATATCAAAGCCATTAAAGAGTTTGCCAATGTATTTCCTGAAGACTTGCTAGGTTTGCCTCCAGCAAGGGAAGTTGAATGTTCAATCAATCTAGTTCCCGAAACACAGTCAATTTCCAAAGCACCGTACAGAAGGGCTCCTAAGGAACTACAAGAGCTGAACGAGTAATTGCACGAGCTTTTAAATAAAGGATTTATTAAACCTAGTATGTCCCCTTGGGGAGCACCCATTTTATTTATAAGAAGAAAGATTGATATATACGAATGTGCATAGATTATAGAGAATTGAATAAGGTGACCATTAAGAACAAATACCCACTTTCTAGAATCGATGATTTGTTCGACGAACTATTTGGTGTGGTTGTATTCTTAAATATTGATTTAAGAACAGGATATCACCAAGTGCAAGTGAAAAATTTAGATATTGAGAAGACACATTTTTGCACTCTTTATGGACACTACGAATTTCTTGTGATATCTTTTAGACTCACTAGAGCACCGTCAATCTTCATAGACTTAATGCAGTGAGTCCTAAAACCTTATCTAGATAAATTTATTAATATTTTCATTGATGATATCCTCATCTATTTCAAAACTCCAAAGGATCATAAAAATCATTTAAGGGTAGTGTTGGAAATAATGTGTAATCATGAGATATATGCAAAATTCTCTAAGAGTGAATTTTGGAAAAATTATGTAGCATTCTTAGGTCATGTAGTAGATGCTCAAGAAATTTATGTAGATCAACAGAAAATTAGAGCTATTCAAGATTGGGTATAGCCAAAGTCAGTAATAGACATCAGAAGTTTTTTGGGATTAGTAGGCTACTATATAAAATTTGTTAAGGGCTTCTCTCAGATTACCTCTCCGTTAACTAAACTAACTCAAAAAGCTGTACCATTCAATTGGAGTTTAGATTGTGAAGAAGTTTTCAAGCTTTAAAAGATGCACTTTCTTTTGCCCTAGTACTAGTTCTACCTAAGGAGGATTTAAACTATCAGGTTTATACCGATGCCTCTGGAACTGGCCTAGGATGTGTTCTGATGCAAGAAGAAAATGTTATTGCATATGCTTCTTGTCAGTTAAAACTGCCTGAGAGAAATTATCATGTTCACGATCTTGAATTCATTGCAGTAATCTTTGCCTTAAGAATCTGGCGTCACTATTTATATGGAGTTCAAGTTCCATCTTCATTGATCACCAAAGATTAAAATACATCTTCACCCAACAAGAATTGAACTGTCATTAGCAAAGATGTTTGGAGCTGATTAGTGACTATGGTTTGGACATTCAATACCACCCTGGTAAAGTGAATGTTGTGGTACATGCTCTCACTCATCGTGCTACACTATCAACCATGATTTCTATAAGTTCACTAGAAGAAGAATTCTGAAAGTTAGGGATTGTTCCAGTATGTGGTGACATGTTAAGCTCCATATTAACCAATATCAATGTGGAACCCACCTTTCATAGAGATGTCTCTATCTTGCAAACTAAAGATGATGAATATTTAAAGTTCAAAGTAAATATTAAAGGTGGTCACCTTCAAAATTTGCAGTTGCATGGGATTGTAATATATCAGGAAAATCATTTATGGATTCCAAAATCCATGCACCAAGAAATTCTCATAGGAGGTCTTAATTCTAGATATCAGGTTCACCATGGGAGTACAAAAGTATATCAGGACTTGAAGAAATCATTCTAGTGGCTTGGTATAAAAAAAAGTGTGGCAAAATTTGTTGTAAAATGTCATACATGTAATCTCATTAAAGCAGAACATCAAAGGCCCTGAGGACTTCTTCATCCTTTAGCTATCCCCGAATGGAAATAGTTTGATATTTTCATGGACTTTATAATGGGTTTGCACAAGTCAATGCCTGATACTGATTCTATATGGGTCATAGTAGATCGACTGACCAAGTCAGCTCATTTTATATCAATGTCTCAAACTAATTATGTGGAAAAATTAGCAAAGCTATACATTAAAGAAATTATTAGACTCCATGGTATCCCAAAATCCATCATTTCTGATCGTAATAGTAGATTCACCTCCAAGTTCTAGCAAGTAGTGCATCAAGACCTGAGGACTACCCTGGCCATGAGTACCGCCTTTCATCCACAAACCAATGGGCAAATAGAGCGTGTTAATCAGATTCTTGAAGATCTTTTGTATTTATGCATTCTAGATTTTGGTGGTTCCTAGGAAGGCCACATTCCTTTTGGTAGATTTTGACTATAATAATAACTATCAGACAAGTATTGGCATGGCACCCTATGAAGCATTATATGGTCTAAAATGTAGTACTCGACTTACATAGTCTGAGACTGGCAGCATCCAACTTTATGGATATGATCCTATTGATGAAACAAATATAAAGGTTTAATTAATCCAATAGATAATTAGAGCAGCACAAGACCGCCAGAGTAAATACTATGATGCTCATCATCGACCTCTAAATTTCAATGTTGGAGAATTTTCTTATCTCAATGTCAGTCTTATGAAAGGATTTTTTCATTTCGGTGTAGTTGGAAAGTATAGTCCTCGCTACGTCAGACCTTTAGAAGTGTTAGAAAAGATAAGCTCTGCTGCCTATAGATTAAAGCTTCCTGAAGACTTCTCTGCATTTCATAATGTATTCCATATCTCATCATTGCGAAGATGTCTTCAAAATCCTTCGCATCTCATTCAAGTTCCAGTCGTGTCTCTCCAACCCGATCTTTCATATGTAAAGGAGCCAATCAGAATCTTAGCTCGCGATCAAAGGCAGCTAAGAAATTGTTCTATTCCAATGGTTAAGATTCAATGGAAGAATTGACTGCAGGAATAATCTACTTGGGAAAAGGAAGCAGTTATGCACTATAAATATCCTAAACTCTTTGAAAGCTCAGGTACTTCTTTAGCTTCCTACTCTTTCAACTTCTTATCTCTTAACTATGCTTTTTTCTTCCTACTTAAGTGATGTTAAGGATGACATCATTCTTAAGTAGGGGAGTCTATAACAACCCTAGGTTATTACTTTAGTCCATTAGGACTAAACTAAGTACTGATTTTGATGCTAACACTCTTAATAAGTCACTAGAACCTCATCCTGAAGTTTTGGTATAAATTAAGTGTCAAATGAATCAAATACTGATTTTTAGCATTTCAGGAACCCTGAAATTTGACCCATTTAAATTGACCTTAAATTAAAATTCTAACTTTGTCATTGCGCTCATCACCCCCAAATTAGCCACCCCCAAATTAGTTAGGAGTGATATTTTGAATGCATTTGGAAGTCATCAGAATTTTATCGAATATTTTAATATATTTAAAATACCCATAAAAAATAGGAAAAATAAATACTTGTCAGAATCGAAATTCGATTTCGCCGTTGCATTCCTCACCCTTCAATTTATTAATGGTAAAAATTTATAATTTTTCAGAGTTTTTTTAATAGTTGAAATTTAATTTTGAAGATCAAAATAAATTGATTTAATTTATTAATTAAATGTTATCTATAGTGGGTCCTGCCATTCACTAGTGGGTCGGATCGTAATTCGCTGTTCTGTTTGGGCCGGGTCATCCACTGTGTCATCAGGCCCAAACCGGGCATGCACTCAGCATCCGGGCCAGCCCAAGCAATACGAAGATCGTCCTTCGCGCGATCGAACACGTGTCGCTCGCAGCGATGTGCGACGGTCGCCCGTCACACCAGATATCTACCACCACCCAAGGTGTTTATATAAAGCCATTTAACTCTTACTCCTTTTGTGAACTTTAATTTTCATCATTTGAAATCAAGCTCAAAGCATTTTCCTGAAGCTAGAGGTCCTTGACACTCAATCTATGGTACCATCCTAACTTTGAGTTCTACCTTTAATCTTCATTTTAGCATTCAATTTTATCATTATGATTACTGTTATGTCCTAACAAGCTATGGATCCTCCGGTGCTCGATCGAGCCTTCGAGATATCGATAGAGTTGCGTTCGTTGAACCTTAATCCCCCGTCAGGCAGAGCAGTCGGGAAGATGAAGAGATTTCGAGTTGGACCGAAACGAGTCTGGCCCAACTGGTTCATCCACGAGTGGACCGATCTGCGCTTGTAGGGCTCGCTCAATTTTTTGCTGGTAGCCTCGTGGGTCGATGCGCGAAGCCTCTCGCCAAAACCAGAGAGGTGGGGCCCACTCATGTGCCTCTGTGGTACAATGATTTGCATTTCTGCATGGGTGGGGCCGTGCTGCTGATGTCGCCTCATCATGGGTCCCACCATTCAGAGTTGTCAGTTCTATGGTGTAATAATCCAGGTTGCTACTTAGGTCACTTAAGACTAATCTAAGTACTAATTATAGTTCTTGTGCCTTAATTAAGTCATTATGTACTCACCTCTAAGATCCAATCCAAATCAAGAATCAAATGGATCAAATCCTGATTTTAGGAATTTCTAGAAAAACCCTAGAAATTGATCTATTTATTTTGACCTCAAATCAAAAATTTGACATCACCATTACATTCACCACCCTCAAATTAGCTATGGGTGAAGTTTTGGAGGCATTTGGAAGTCGTTGGATTTTTGTTGAATATTTTAATATTATTCAAATCTCCAAAAAAATCAAAGAATTAAATACTCGTCGGAATGAAAATTTGATTGCGCCACTGCGTTCTTCACCTCTTAATTAGCTAGGGGTGATTTATTGGAAATTTTTTTGGATCGCATTTAATAGATTAAAATTTATTAATAGAATTATATTAAAGTAATTAAATAATAATATTTTTAAATAGAAGTTAACGGCTCCGTCATTTATACCCACGTCATCCTATGCTTCCATTTGATCAGACGTCATAGTTTAGGGCCATCTGATCGAACCCTGATTTGGGATCGAACGGACCGCGGAGCGTCGTCTTTGTCTCTAGCGTATGCGATGCTCGTGTCGCGCTCGCGGCAAGGGTTCACCGCGCAGAGCTTTTCTGCCACTTCTAAGCCCTTTAGTCATCAATTTATCGTGATGCAGACTCTGTCCTGGCAAAAAGATTTGCAAGGGATCATCTGGAGCATTTGGCCATCCCGAATCTGGAGCTGTGAATTCCTCTACCGCAACCTGCCTTCGATCAAACACTCCCCCAAAATTTGAATTGAGGTACCGTAACCTCTCTCCTTTATCATTTAGATTCTTCCAATTGATATTGCAATATCCTATGTGTAAGATTAATTGATTGAATTTATGCCATGGTTTCCTTTAATTTCTGCCGTGATCTTTTGAGTCAAACCCTAGATCATTAGGGCGTTCTTGCAATATGCAAATTTAAGATATAGGCTACAGTTTTTATGTTTACATGGAAGGTTGATCTAAGACCTTTCATTTGAAATGCAAATGGCATTTGGAGGTGTTTTGCGGGCTATGTAAAGCGGTGCCCTAATTTTTTGACTGCGTGTGTTCAACAAGGGAGAAGACCCGATTTCGGGTCTATTTCGACCCGCATGATTGATTTCGGGTCAGGCTCTGGTGTCGGGAGTGGAGCCCGCATCCATCTGCATATGATGTCGCTCATCGGGGTGACGCAGCGTAGGTGTGCCCCATCGATTCAATTAGCATGTCAGCGGGACTCGCTCTCCTCAAAATTTTGTCTGTTGATTAATAGCCTGTGGGGCCCGCCAGTCAGATCCAGTGTTTGGCACCCTGCCTTGCAAGTTTTATGGGACTCGCCGCTGGCTTCAACCTGCAAAGATTAGAATAAATTATAATACAAATTTATATAATTAAATTTGTTAATATAAATCATGATTTAATTAAATGATTAATTACAAATTTTCAAAGGCTTATAACTTTAAATTCACACCCAAATATATCAAATATATATATCATTGTACTCAGAAAAATGAGAGAATCATTTTGGCATTGCCTAAATTCTAATAAGATAATTATTTCACATAGTGACATTTAGGATCCCTAAATTAACCCTAAATGTCCCAAAACTTCATTGAACCATAACTTTGTAACCACTTACCCAAACATACCTAATACGGGTCTTTAAATAATTAGCAAACTCTTAGGAATGTTCTAATAGTATCAATTTTGCTATTTAAATAATAATTTGACTAATCACTTTTGGAACCCAATCCTAATCTTCCATAGCTTATTACTTTTCATACACTAGTCCAAACATAAGTAATATGGGTCTTAAAGTAATCAGAAAAGCCTCTAGAACAACCTAGTATTATTCATTTCTCTATTTGAATTAGTATTTGCTTAATCACATTTAGGACCTAACCATAATTACCCTAATTAACCCTAGAACTTCAATTCACCATAACTTAGTCAATTGAGCTCCAAATTAGGTCTTCTAATATACCATTTTGATCTGGAAGACCTAATTAACAATAAACTATAAAAAATATTTTAGATCCAATGATTAATTCTCTTAATCAACCCTAGTCACCTTAAAACTTGATTAGTAAATATTAGCATAATTAGTGATCTAAATTGAGTAATTTTAGTTTCTGAATACTCATAGAGTAGAGTAGAACCTAGTGGTGTGATTGGTTTAGCGATTATATGACTAATTTTACTAATCACTCACTAATCATCTAAACTCTAATTAAGCATAACTTAACCAAATGAGGTCCAATTTAGGTCTACTCCTAATTAAAGTAATCAGTGGATTATAGGGAAGCTATAACCACTAAATTTACTGAATTTGGACTGAATTTGGAAAAGTTAAGTTTTGACCAATTTTAGGAAACCCTAATTTGCTTATTTAGCCCTAAATCTTGTATTGGCTATAACTTAGCCAATACTTATCAAAATTTAGTGTTTTTAGGTTCTATGGAATCCTTAGATTGTAAGCTATAATAAACTGATAGAAAAATTAGAATTCATTAAGTAAAATTACCAAATTGCCCCTATGAGTCAAATTTTTTAATTTGATTTAATACGGCTTAATAATTATCCAAATTTAGTGTACCTACTGTCTATCCTCATATTAAATAGTAAATAATCATTAGCCACTAAAAATTTTTAATTTAGAGCCCTAACTCAAAAAGTATATTTTTAGACCCTTAAGGAGGGGCAAAATAGTCATTTTGCCCAATTTTAGGGTTAAGTGTCTTTAAGCCCTAGATTCTTGTTGAAATCTCTAAAATCAGTAAGTATAGTAATTTAGAATGGAATATCATTTAATTAAGCCATTAATTAAGTTTTAATCAAAATTCTTAGTTTTCTTAATTAGGAAAATCCTAAGTAGTCTTTGGTTGTATGATGTGAGATAAATCTCACATCATACCCCCTTCTTTAAACCGCTTATCTCTTTCCTTAATCTTTCTTATAACATTAGTTAGGTTTGGAGCTTGAGTGTTCATCTTAGTATTTAAGAGCTCATTTCTTAAGAATTAGGATTAGCTCTTAAGTTAGAATTCATCTATTGAGTAAAATGGGTTACTCAGTAAATGAAGTCTTGATTTTGATAATTTATAGATTTGTATAGTTCATTATTAATTATTCAAATTTTTTAACTCTAGATTTAAGAATAGAGATCAATCTTATTAAGTATGACTTCACTTAATAGAATTTGCCTTAAATCTTAATCTGTGAGTTGGGGTATTAAAACCTATTCCTTTAGGATCACCATTTGGATTAAGTAATTAAACTCTAATATTTGGAGTTTATTTATTAATCCTTTCATCTTGATTTGGCTAATCAAGATGCTTTGGATTGTTTAAATAATTAAAATAGGTCGATTGATTTATTATTTAACTTATAGTCGACATCGATTTATTTATAATTAGGACCTAGCTAGTCCTAATTATTTTTAACTTATAAAGTTGTGAATCTGAGTTACACTCAATAGTAAAAATTAGAGATCCTAAACTTGTATAACTTAAAGTAGATAGAACGAATAAATTAGACAATAATGGATATCACAAGTGTCCTAGTAGAATCTCTTGCTCACTTTGAAAATTGATGCTTTGCTTACCTTGGTTTGAGCCTTTTACCTTATTCACATATATTGGACATAGGATATTTGATAAGTATTTCATGTCATCTTTGAATTTGCATAAACAACATTTACATTTTATCGGTGTTTTAGTTTTACTGAATCCAGTTAAGCAGAGTGTGATCTAATTATCTACCTCTTGGTTCCTCTGATTTGATCTTAGACTTCTTATGTGGTCGTTGGCCCGATTCTGACATGTTAGTACTAGTTTTAGGTGCACTTTTACTTAGTGTTTTTGCCTCTTGATTCCTCTGATCTGATCTTAGACTTCTTTTGTGGCCGTTGGCCCGGTTCTGATATGGCAGTAAGTGAGTTTATATATTTTTCCATTCATATGGCAATTTTGGCCAGTGCAATTTTTTAGCTTATACTTACTATTTTCAGTTTACTTTTCTGCATTTCAATACTTTATTACTTCTGTCTTACTACATTTACTAGCCTTACTTCTACTTATAGGATGCTAGCCTTGCTCACTACTTATATACATAGGATATTAGTCTTGCTTATAGTTATTTAATTGTTTCACATGTGCTTTTACTTTAAGTCAATCAATATGAGTTTGTATTGATCATCAGCATGTCTAGGTTGAGTTTCTTTCAGTTATATTAGTACTTAGTCTTTATTTTATAACTAACCTTATTGCAGCTAATTTTGGAGGTATGTACTTACTTCTTATTTTGTTAAGTTATAAACTAATTATTTATAACTGCCTTTTTCTTTCATATGCATTCTGCTCCTTTTTTGCTTATTTTTAAATTTAAAGTGTATAGTGATATCTAAATTAACATAATAAAATTTGTAGCCTAAAATGTACTTAGACATTTTATCTAATTAAAATTTTCTTTTTTAGGGCACTATCATTATGAAACTGACAATGGTAGACTCTGAACTATTTGAGGTTGTGGAGCCTTCTAAAGATCGGATTCGGGAGGAAGTTTGAGCTGTTGATGACCTTTAGCTTTTCTTTTTGCACAAGTGAGGATGTGTAACAACCCAGGTTGTTACTTTGCTTAATTAAGACTAATCTAAGTCTTAATTAATGTTCTAAGTCACTAATTAAGTAATTTAGAACTCATCTCTGAAACCTAGGTCAACTCAGAAGTCAATTGAGTCAAAACAGAAATTCTGGAAAATTTCAAACCCTGGGAAATTGACTTTTTATATAAACATCAAATTGAAAATCCGACTTCGCCATTGCGTTCAGAACACCCAAATTAGCTAGGGCTGATGTTTTGAATGCATTTGGAAGTCATTAAATTTTCGTTTAATATTTTAATATTATTTAAATACCTGAAAATTCAAATAAATTAATACTCATCAAATTAAAAATCTGAGAGCGCCGTTGCGTTCCTCACCTCTCAAATAGTTAGGAGTAATTTATTGGAATTTTTCTGAAGTTATTTTATAATTAATTTTTGAATTAAAAGAAATCAGATTTTTATTATTAAATAAAATTTATAAAACAGTTTAACTTAACAATTTCGTTAAGTCGTTTAACTCACCGTCTATTTTCCCTCAACGCCGTCCACTGTTGCCGTTTGATCGAAGGGAATTGTCTGAACCGTCTGATCTCTTTGATCAGACGGTGGAGGTGTTTCGTCCCTACGAACGCACCACGCAGGCAGGGGATCGCGACGCGCATCGCGTCCATTATCTTTGGAAATGGCAAAGTCTTTAATTATGATAAATTAGGATGAGTACCTAATCTAATTACAAGTAAGGACCTTATCATTTAGGTGACCCTTCCACTGTAATCATGTTAACTTAAGAGTTAACAGGACCACAGTGGGGCATGGGCCGCCACATATGGGTACCAGCTGCTACAATTTAATTTAAGTAATTGAAATTAATTTACTTATGTTGATATGATTAGGATTAATAATTAATTAAATTTCAAGAACTTCAAGCTTCTATAACTTTTAATATACTCATCCAAATATAGCAAATCTATATGTCATTTTAATCAACAAAATTCAAGGAACTTATGGAAGTTTAAATTATCCATTTGGATGAGTATTTAGTATAGTGACATTTTAGAACATCCTAATTAGTTCAAAACCTTAGAAAACTTTGATTGATCATAACTTTGAAACTATAGCTCCAAACATAATCAATATGAGTCTCATTTTAATTAGAAGATCATCATGAATGTTTCTATAATATTAATTCTGTTGTTGGACTCATAGATTGACTAATAACTTTTAAGCCCTTTCCCTAATTACCTCTTAAACCTTAGAAATATTAATTAATCATAACTTGATCAATTTGACTTTAAATCAGGTCATCCAATATATCATTTTGATCAAGAGAACCAAATAAATAGTAAACTGTAAAAATATTTAGTATTTGGTAATTAGATTTCTTAATTAGCTATAATTTCTCTAAAACTTGATTAGTAAAAATTAGCACTTAATAATCCAAATTGAATAATTCAAGTTGCTGATAGCTCCTATAGTAGCATAAAACTCAGTAGTGTGGTTAGTTTTATGATTCTATGAATAATTTCATTAATCATTCACTAATCACTCTTAACCCTAATTAGCTTATAAACTAACCAAATAGAGTCCAAATTAGATCTACTCCCAGTCATTGCACTCAGTATATTATAAGGAAGCTATAGCTAATGAGTTTACTAAATTTGGATAGCATTTGAGAAAGTTAGGTTTTTGACCCTTTCCTAAAACCCTTAATTTATATATTTGAACCATATAATTGTTTATTATAACTTGACCATTTGACATCAAAATTTAGTGTTCTTAGACTCTATGGATACCTTAGACAGTAAACAATAATAAATTAACTGAATTTTTATATTTTCCTAAGTAAAATTACCAAATTGCTCCTAATGAGATAAAATCTTAATTAGAGCTCTTTAGGCTTAATCTTTATCCAATTTGGGTGTACTTACTGTGTATCTTCATATTAGATAGTAAGTAACTATCTGTCATCAAAAATTTTTAATTTGGAATCCTAAATCATAGGGTTTAATTTAGACCCTTAAGTAGGGGCAAAATGGTTATTTTGCCCAAATTTAGGGTTAAGCATTCTTAAACCTTAGAAACCTGATTTAATTAGTAAAACCAGTAATATAATTGACTTAGAATTAATTTAGGATGGTTAGACTAATTAATTCATGATTTTAAGAAAAAAAAAATTCTAAAATTCTCTTAAATCTTCCTAAGTCTTATGAAAAACTTCATAAGGTGAATTTTAACTCACCTTATACCCTCCATAAGTCAACTAATCAGAAAAATAAAAAGTTTAATTAAGATTAATTATATCAATGCTTGAATCTTCTCTTTTATCCTAACTTAATTCCTTAGGAGTTTCTTTAATCTTTAGGATCTTCTTCCTTAAGAATTAGTGATAAAAATTAGGTTAGATTTTATATTTTGAGTAAATGGGTTACTCAATGGATGGAATCTTAATTTTATAGATTTTTAGAATTTCATTATTTATTTATGATTTGTTTGTATTTTAACTTTAGTCTAAATTTAGAAGATCTGCCTTATTAAGATTGACTTTGCTTAAAAAGATATCCTTAAATTGTAGTTCATGAGAATTGGGTTTACCTTATACCATTAGTCTTAGAACTTATTGGATTAAGAGGTTAAACCCCAATATTTAAAGTTTAACTCTTAATCCCTTAATCTTGATTTATATTAATTAAGATTGGCTTGGGATTTCTTAAATTATATAATTTAGGTGTTTGATTTATTATTCAACTTATGTAAGCGTCATTGATTTAAATATGTTAGAACTAAATTAGTTCTAATTACTTTAAACTTTATAGGATTGATATTCTGAGTTTATACATGATAGCCAGATATTGGTGATCCTAAGCTTGTATAACCTTAGATTAGTAAGAATGAATTAAATTAGAAAACAAATGATATCACAGAGTTTTGTATAGTGCCATTTACACATTGTCTTATATGCTTTGCATCCTTGTTTTAAACCTTTTTATTTGTGACATATTATGAAACATAGAATATTTGATGAATGTTGTATGTTAAGTTTGAATTTTCATAAGACATATTTATAAGTAAAAGAGCAGAAATGAATTAAATGAATTATAATATATTTGTGAAATGTATCTTACTTAGTCTTCCATTATAGTGTGATTGCATATATTTGAGACATTGTTGATCTAGAAAATTTCTCCTAGATGCAGGAAATTGTATTTGAGATATTGTTAATATGGGAAATTTCTCCTATATGGTTTTATTTTATGGACCTATTAATTTGTGAAATTTCTCTTATATGTTTCAAAAGAATTTGAGTAGTATTTACTTTTATGACAAGACTAAGTATGTACATGTCCATATGAGCTAGTACTTTTATTTCATATTTTTAGTTTTATATTCTTTAGTATTTATATAGTATTTTAGTACTTATAGTAATTTCTGTAATTATTATGAACATTCTACAGTTTTTTTTATATCTGCAAGTATGCTTGAATGCTAGTCATACTATTTTATTTCAGTTTTATAATATTTTCTCTATTTATAAATCAACATATGTGGAAGTTATCATACTTATTTTGGATGTTCTTTTCACTTAGTAAATTTCATATATATATTGCTTAACTTTTTCTGCAGCTTTGGGTTGAGGTATGTGCTTACCTCACATTTTGCTCAAGTTATAATTATATGATTATAGCTTTTACCACTTTCTGTTCTTATTTTATCGCTTCTGAAATGCTTAGGATATTTTTGATATCATTTAATACATAAAATTCATAGCCTAAAATGTACTCAGACAAATTGTCTAATCATTTTTTCTTTTCTTTTGGCTGGGGTCCTATCATTGTGAAATCGACAATGGCAGATTCCGACCTGTTTGAGGTTGTTGGGCCGTCTGAGGAGCTTGTTCAAGAGAAAGTGCGTGATGTTGAAGACCATTAGTTATATTTTATTCCTGCTTGTGAGGCTGAGTGTTTATTTTTATTTTCAATTAAACTCTTAAATGTTTTGGAATAATACAAGTACCTATGTATTTTCCTTTACTGCTACTTTATTCTGAGTTGAATTTCATTTCATTTTTATATTATGGATGCATGGATATAGCATTTGATACTTTTTTCTTCCACACTCTAATATTCTAGTATACTCATTTAATGAAAGTTTCATTTGCTTTACTTAGGGTATATCCTTCCCTTGTCAATGAATTAGTGATTTTTATTTCTAATCTAATGATAATTGAGGGATTTCCCAATGACGACAAACCCTTAATCTTAGTTGATTAAGGGGTGACCGCCACAATAGCGACACAATAAGCCCATGATATTTTATTCTGAAATATTATCATAAATCAGGGTTCTAAATTTCTAAGGGATTGTAAATGCAAACAACAAAAATTAATTTAACATTATTCCCCTTGCATAATTTAAAATAATACACACAATTTTATCAATACAATAATCAACATCCTAACAATAAACTGAGTTATGAATTATGTAAGGTTATTCTAAAGTTAATTTACTAAGGCTTAAGCAAAAATCATATTAAAAATGACTATATAAATATAATCAGATACATACATTTGATATGCAAGAATTAAAGCATAAGTAGAATAAAGCAAGTTCTATAAGTGTTTAAATCCTCAAGGTGAGAGATACTTTGTAATAAATGAACTTTTCAAGAATTCTAAGTACATATAAGATTAAGCGAAAGTATTGCGTACTTAAATCAAGTTTATATCAAAACTTAAAGCACAAATCCCTAGATACTCATGGAAACAACAAATCATAAATTTCAATAATCCTTTTGTGTCTTGCTTTAAAAACTCAGATCATTCACTTCAATTATAGTTTAATATTAGACTCCAATTAATAGAGCAATATGTACTTTATAGAGAGTTAAGTGCACATCCAATTGACTTGGTTAAACATTTTGTAGGCTACATGTTTGATTAATTTTTGCCAAACACTTAGGTCTTTTTAAGATATATTAATTGGGTTTAATAGTTACCTTCCAAAATCAATGGGATGATATTAGCTTTAAGCTAAGACAATCAAATTATTATGCACACAACCACTTGGATCCAATTTTTTAAGTTTTTTTTATTGGATTATTGCATTAGTTTTAATTTTAAAATTAATGCTACTCTTCACTTAACTTGGTCCCCTTTATTTATGAAAGAGCAATATTTTCCCTAATGCACAATAAACGTGATCTAATCGAGCAATTGAACTATAAAAACTCTTCAATGTTTAATTATACTTCAACCCTGCACTTTATCACCCAAATCATACATTTGAGTAAATTTTAATTGGGGTCAGAGATGAAATAACACATATGTACTATCAAATCTCAGTTTCAAGGTAACCTAAATGCTCTATATATAAACAACTAATTTTCATGATCAAGTTTATGATTAAATTACATATTCATGTAAGAACTATTAAAATGATTCCTTCCCTCCTAATCTTTACTTATTATGTGCAGAATAGAGTTGGAAAAAATATTATATGAATTTGTTACCTTCTCTTGTCTGGATTTGTAAAAGGCAAAGTCAAAGATAAGCCCAAAATTGTATGTTTTCTTTTTTCCTCAAGTCGTTATTATCTGTAGACACTGAGCCCTCGAGTTAAGAGAGGTGTAGAGGGCTCAAAGAATAGGGATCAAATGAAGGAAATAAGGGCAAACCTTCTTGTCGATAGAATGGGGATCAAATGAAGGCATTCGGGTTATACCTCGCCAACAAAATGGGGATCAAACTAAGGAATTGAGAGAAGGATTAGACAACTAATGCGTGTCCATAGTCATCGTGTGAAAGGGAGAGAAGGAAAAGTTGTTGAGCGTGGAGCTGTCAAGGGTTGTACTCACTTCAGGTAGGTCTCCAAGGTGTACTACCCCCGTTGGCTATAAATGATCAAGAAACTAAGAGATTAGAGGTTGAGTGAGGTCTTGTAGGAATGACACTTATAAGGATAGTGCTCGCTCTGACCATTCCATCTCTATCATACGTATGACAAGGGAGATGAATAGCGTGATTTTTAGTGTTTAACATTAGTCCGTTGCTCAATTAAAAAATTGACGGTATAAAACAAAAAATATGTCACTATTTGACAATACACCATTTCCAACTTAGATATATGTTGCTATCAAATTAGTGCTTCTATCATTTCCTTAAGAAAAAATTTTTATTGCCATTCTAAATGGGGAGTTGCCAAAATTTTTATTAGTCCATGATGATTGTGGTAGTTATGGAGCAAAACAAAAAATTTTGGGGAATTGACATAAAATGAAAATTATTGGGAAAATTAATGAAAAATGAAGATTTAGCGGAATAAGCTAATGAAACATAAATCAGCAGGGGAAGTTAACGAAAACAGAAATTAAGGAACTAACTTGTTTAAAGCGTTCCAATTTCTTACATGAATGACTAAGTGTCATTACATGCACCTACAAGACTTTTCCTATATTTTTTATTATTCCCCCCTTCATACTCGAGCTTAAGCTCATTTTCTTACACCTAAAATAATCACTTGCTTATGCATTTAAAGGCAGGATTTCGAGGTGGGTTCCAAGCTTAAAATTTGATGCTTAAGATTACTTTCTAAAGGGTAGTTTGATTGACATATGATGCTACAGATTCTTAGGTTTGAACCAAACAATCTATTTCTTAGATGTTAGGTTTGTCATTTTTCTTCCTTCTTCTACCATACCTTCAAATTTTAGGTACTGTAAATTATTATTTTCTTTACTTTTTTTTTCTTTTGATCCTGATAGAGTTTGCCCTATTTGGTCATCTCAAGCCAAACCCTATAGAAATGGTTGTAATTGAAACTTATAAAAAGTTGTAGAAAGGATAGTTACTTTATATATAAAATTTTGAAATTTATGAATGAGATTTGAACATTGAGAAAACATATGCGCAGAAATAGTTGTAGTTGAAACTTTTATCTATTTACGTAAATGCAGTTCTTGATTACTTATAAAATATGAAGCAAAACTCCTCAAATAGATTCTACACTGATTTTAAGGATTGATGCCTCATCGGGTCTTTGATTTTATGTGGGTCTCATTTGGAGGAGTTGAATCCGAGTCTTATAATTTTATTTATCTATTTGAGAAACATAATACATTCCACTATTTAGTGCAGTAAAAGTGGCTTTCTTATAAGGCCAATTACTCATTGCTTATAACTATAAATAGATTTTTTGTATAACTTCAGTTATTCAAAAATGCTGCTTCAGTTATTCAAAAATGTTACTTCAGTTATTCTATTGCTTCATATTTTTTTATAAGTAATCATGAATTATATTTACTTAAATAGAAGTTTCTCATAACTTCCTATAGTATATTATTTTTATAACTTTAGTTATTATGTTGCTTCAAAATTTTTTTATAAGTAATCATGAATTGTATTTGCTTAAGAAGAAGATTCTCATAACTTCAAATAGTAGATTGTTTTTTTAGCTTTTATTATTTGGACATGTTAATTTAATTATTTAGTTGCTTCAGATTTTTTTATAAGTAATTATGAACTGCATTTACCTAAGTAAAAGTTGCTGATAACTTTAAACAGTATATTGCTTTTATAGCTTCAATTATTCAAAAATGTTACCTCAGTTATTCTGCTACTTCAAATTTTCTTATAAGTAATCATGAAATGCATTTGATTAAATAGAAGTTACTCATAACTTCAAATAGCAGATTGTCTTTATAACTTCAGTTATTTGGACATATTACTTTAGTTATTTTGCTGCTTCAAAATTTTTTTATAAGTAATCATGAACTGTATTTACTTAAGTAGAAGTTGCTGATAACTTCAAATAGAAAATTATTTTTATAACTTCAGCTATTCGGATACGTTACTTCAGTTATTTTGCAGCTTCAATTTTTTTTATAAGTAATCATAAGCTGCATTTGCTTAAATAGAAGTTGCTGATAACTTCAAATAGCAGATTGTTTTTATAACTTCAGTTATTTGGATATGTTACTTCAGTTATTCTACTGTTTCAATTTTTTTTTATAAGTAATCATGAACTGCATTTATTTAAATAGAAGTTGTTGATAATTTCAAATAGCAGATTGTTTTTATAACTTTAGTTATTTGGACATGTTACTTCAGTTATTTTACTACTTCATATTTTTTTTATAAGTATTTATGAACTGCATTTGCTTAAACAAAAGTTGATATTAAGTTCAAATAGCAAATTGTTTTTATAACTTCAATTATTCGAATATGTTACTTTAGTTATTCAAATATGTTACTTCAATTATTCTGATGCTTCAAATTTTTTTTATAAGTAATCATGAACTATATTTGGTTAAATAGAAGTTGTTGACAACTTCAAATAGCATATTATTTTTATAATTTCAATTATTCGGACATGTTACTTCAATTATTTTGCTGCTTTAGATTTTTTTTATAAGTAATTTTGAACTGCATTTGCTTAAACCAAAGTTATTTGTTATAATTTTATTTATTTATTTGAGAAAAATAGTATATTTCACTACTGAGTGGAAGCAAAAGTGACTTTTTTATAAGTTCAATTATTCATTGCTTATAACTTTAAAGAGCATATTATTTTTATAACATCAGTTATTCGGATATGTTCAGTTATTCTGCTACTTAATATTTTTTTTATAAGTAATCATGAACTGCATATGCTTAAGAAGAAGTTGCTCATAACTTCAAATAGCAAATTATTTTTATATCTTCAGTTATTCGAAAATGTTACCTCAATTATTTTGCTACTTCAATTTTTTTTTATAAGTAATCATGAACTACATTTGATTAGATATAACTGATTTATTACAAGTTAAAATTTTTATTGTTTTATAAGATTATTCACTTAAGAAGGTAAATAAGTTTGCCTATAGAAGATGGGTGCTTTGTTTTTCCACTATGTTGGATAATTCTCTGCTAATCAATGAAATTCAGAAATGCTTGCATAATGCATTTGAAGTGAGTAGATTTAAGTTATAATGCATGAAATACATTTGGCCAATATTATAGAATGCAATTTGTGGGTGGCTAATTTGATCGATTTTGGGTAAATGCAAAGGTATTCTCTTTCTCTTTTTTCAGTTTTGAATTTGGATTGCAATGCATGAAATTATGATACTTCAATTTACTTATAATTTGTGTCTGTTTTATTTCAAGGTTTGCAAGTAATGAAAAAATTAAAGGCATAGTTGAGACTTTCCGACAGCCTGCTGCAACTCACAATTAATTATATTGGTAGTCGAGTGCTTACTCTTAAGAAGTAGAGGGAGCTGCATAAGTTGCTATTGTGTAGTAAAATTGTGTAAAAAATGTGATGTATGAGGTGCAATTTAATCCAAAGTGTTTTTGTATTATTTCAAACTATTGTTTAAATTTAATCACATTTTGCTCAATTAAGTATGAAATACTTATTAAGTTTTTAATTTATTGTGGCTTGTTTTCATATTTTAATGTTGCTGCTTTCTTCATTACTCATATTACTTTAAAGTAGAGTTGTGTTATGTATGTAAAATATTATAAAATCCTCACATTGTTGGAACAAAAAGATGACTGACAAATTAGAAGTTTTAATGTAGAAAGAATTTGAAAGAGAATATCAAACAAATAATGATGTTTGTTGTAGATTTGCCCAAAAATAGAATTACTTGAGGTAAAGATTCAAGTTCATAAAATACATTGATTGATATTCTGATAGTTACAAAAGATATTCAATAATTTAGCTAATAAATCTATTAATATGCTTTTGAAGGTTAAGAGATGTCAACTAATTAGATAAAATTTATTTTGAAACCTTTTTCAAAACAAATTCAATTTTATATAGTATGTCTATTATTAAAAAAATAAAAGGAAGTCATACAATGAAGATATGGGTGAAATAAATAGATCAAAGCTTGAAAAATTTCATCGAGCTCAAATAACTAATTTATTTCATGCCAAAACGATCAGTTATAAACAAGAAGTTACAAAACTTGATGGATAAGCACAAACAACAAAAATTTTCACACAATTTTTATTTAAAGTAAATAGATTTGTTTAAGAAAATATGCTGAGTCTGTCAAAGATAAAAAATATGTTTACTTTCTTAAGTGAACGATCAGTTATTATTCCGCAAGAACTTTATAGAGGAAATGTAATTCAAACAAATTTCATTTCTTAGTATCTCCTGTAAAAAAATTAATTCCCAAATTCACATCATTGGAACAAAAAAGAAAATCTTTGAAAATATTTACATACAAATATCCTTTAATTATACGAGCAAATTATAATATAAATACAAAAAAAGTTTTACAATTATTTTAATTAACACCTTTGTTCAATCAAAAATACAACTCAAATATCATTGTTTAAAAATTAAATTAACATAGAACATCTCCAATGAGCCTTTTATGCAAGGCTACTTTGTGCATAGATTAGTATTCTTTAGATGTGCACACATCGGCTACATACTACTTGTGTTGCTCGACAGATGGTCAAGTCTTGGCTAACAGCTGTCGGAAGAGGTATTCTACGCTACAGAAGAGGCAATATTTAAAAATAAATAAATGAAAATGTGTTACAAGCAAAAATCAAAAACAAATAAAATACTCAAGACTAGAAGACTCGGATTCAGCTCCTCCAAATGTGGCTCACAGAAGACTAAAGACCCGATGGGCATCAATCCTTAAAATCAGAGTAGAATCTGTTCGAGGAGCATGGCTAAAGGAAATCACCAAACCGTCGAATGAGGTCTAAAATAATATCACAATCCATTATTATCTCAAATAAAAATTGGCCAATATTTGAAGCAGCAGAATCACTGAAGTAACATATTCGAATAACTGAAATGATAAAAATAATATATTATTTGAAGTTATGAGCAACTTGTATTTAAGCAAATACAATTCATGATTACTTATAAAAAAAAATTTGAAGCAGCAGAATAACTTAATATATAAAAATAATCTGTTATTTGAAATTTTCATCAACTTCTACTTAAGTAAATGCAGTTCATGATTACTTATAAAAAAAATTGAAGCAGTATAATAACTCAAGTAATGTGTTCAAATAACTGAAGTTATAAAAACAATCTACTCTTTAAAGTTATGAGCAACTTCTATTTAATCAAATGCAATTCATAACTACTTATAAAAAAAATTTGAAACAGCAAAATAATTGAAGTTATAAAAGCAATCTGCTCTTTGAAGTTATGATCAACTTCTATTTAATCAATGCAATTCATGACTACTTATAAAAAAAATATGAAGCAGCAAAAAAACTGAAGCTATAAAAATAATCTACTTTTTGAAGTTATGAGCAAATTCTATTTTAAGAAAATATAGTTCATTATTACTTAAGAAAAAATTTGATGCAGCAGAATAACTGAAGCTATAAAAAATATGTTATTTGAAGTTATCAGTAACTTCTATTTAAGCAAGTGTAGTTCATAATTACTTATAATAAAATTTGAAGCAACGAAATAACTGAAGTAACATTTATAAATAATTGAAGTTATAAAAATAATATGTTATTTGAAGTTATCGATAATTTTTACTTAATCAAATGCAGTTCATGATTACTTATAAAAAAATTTGAAGAGCAGTATAACTAAAGTAATATGTTCAATTATTTGAAGTTATAAAAACAATTTGTTCTTTGAAATTATGAGCAACTTCTATTTAATCAAATGCAGTTCATGATTACTTATAAAAAAAATGAAACAGCAGAATAATTTATGTAACATATTTAAATAACTGAAGTTATAAAAATAATCTGCTCTTTAAAATTATGAGCAATTTTTATTTAATCAAATGCAGTTCATGATTACTTATAAAAAAAATTTAAAGCAGCAGAATAATTGAAGTTATAAAAGCAATCTACTCTTTGAAGTTATGAGCAACTTTTATTTAATCAAATACAATTCATAATTAATTATAAAAAAAATTATAAGTCTCTTACATTCATATTTTGACTTTTTCTTCCCTTTCTTTTCATGATTATTTATAAGTCTTTTGGTTGGCGGGCGTCCCTTTGGGTGTGCACGAGCAGGATATTTTATTACATTTGGAACTCCTTGACCACAACAATATTTATTCTTTTCTTTAAGCTCTTGTAAGGCAGTTATATATGTACGTGTATTAGCATTTGCCCCCCCACCCCCCCCCCCCCCCCAACATCAGCAATCTCATTGGCATGTTGTATGCTTTCAACATAATAGTCATCTAATTTTTTTCTGATGTTAGTTGTGCGAGTTGAAGAATCTAATAAATGATCAAATTGTTTATGATATTTTTCCATCATAAGCTTACTAATTTGTCAGGAATTCTGACAATCCCTTCTTGATGCAAAACACATATGTATGAGCAAACAATTTCATTAAACTGAAATGAGCAATAAATGCACCACAAATCCTCTTCGATGAGATTATGAAAAACTCTAAAATCAAATCTTCTCATTCTATCCCACATAGTTATCATATATATTTTAAACGATCCATTAACCTGTGAATTTGAGCAAATGCAGTTCATCAATTTCTTCACTTCACTCTAGAATTTATAAGAGATATTATAGTATATAATTTTGACAATTGTTCTTCATAAACTAGATCTGAGATAAGTTGTGGTTGGGCAATATATGATTTAAAATCTACTTGAGCTTGCTTTTCCAACTTCACCTTAAGAGCATTTTCATATTACTCAACAAATAGATGTAGAGTCATCTTCGAATTGATATACCCATCAAAGAAAAAATTTATGCCATCACTTCTTTGTGTAGTTGGCATTCTAGCCCATAAGAAATCTTTCAAGAATATGGGCATCTAGTTCGCCCTTTTCTCATAAAGAGATATGAATTAATTATTTTCACTAAGTTGGTATTTGCCCATCACTGAAAACCAGCCGTATTCAAACTCATCAACAGACAAAGAGTCATAAACAATATATGAAAATTCAAAGATTAATAATTATTTATCTAATCTACCTCCTAGTATTTCTAGCAACTTTCGCATGATATGCTACAAATAAAGACGATGCTTTGTAAATAGAAACACCTCCAAAATTGTAGATTCTATTGCTCAGCATTGATCAGTTATCATTATGTTTGGATGCTTACCATGTATGCAAGCTAACAATTGCTTAAACAACCATGAATGTTTCACTTGATTCATCACACAATAATGCATGACCAAAAATAATAGAATTTTCATAATGATTCACACACACAAATGGTGCAAAGGGCATGACATGCCGATTTGTGAGTACATGGTATCAAACATCACAACATCACCAAAATAATTATATGCCATTTGGCAGCGCAAATCAGCCCAAAAAATATTCTTTAGTTGATTGTCATTTGTCACATCAATACTGTAGAAAAAATTTGAGTCTTCATTTTGCAACATTTCAAAATATATAATTAGAGCAATTGCATTCCAATCAACTAAATCCTCTATGCTTTGTCACAAAAATTCTACAATCTTTCTCAGTAAACAAACACTTGTCGAATCCTCCGCCTTGTGCAAACATTGCATTAATAGATTTATTTAGTGGAACTCCAGCCTTATCATTTACCATCAACTGTCTTTGGACAGTCAAAGGGAGCTCACGATAGCATAGCATAAATTTTGAGGCTCCAACTCATGATTATGCTCAAAGAAAAAATCATCAAATACCTAATTGGAATTTAAATAACGATCTACAATAATAAATTTTGCCTTGCAGCCTGTTCTTATTATCAGTTTTTTTGCGTAATTTTGATATTTTTGTTGTTGCACGAGGCTTCCCCTCTTTACAACAAGTAAATATAGATGAGTTTTTTTCCTATATAAATTATGATTTGAAAGCTTTCTAACTCCAAAATCACTATAGCACCCTTATGTTTTATAAAATTTGAATGCTTCTTCAAGAGAACTGAAGCCCATTCCAATCTCAAGAACTTTTAAGAAAAATTTCTTCAATTTCAAATACACTATTACTTTCATTTGCACAATTGTTTAAAATCTCTACGTCTACATTAAAAGAATTAACATTATTCAATGCTATAAGAATGTAAATATATAACATTTTGTTACAGCATAATAATTAACCTGAGTTATAATATACTAGTATTTCTCCTTCTAATTGCGGGCAACATTCCATCTCCAATTCGATCATCATTGGCAATGTTTGTTCTCCAAAATTTCTAACATTATCAATAAAATTAGCTGTGGTGTTTGTAGCATCCATGTGTATGTATTTGCGAACTAAGATAAAAGTTACAAATTAAACATAATAAATATACATTTAATATAACGTATAAGCAACACCAAAAAATTTTTTTTTACTAATTCATGCTTTCAAGTTTCAAATAACTCTTCATTTAAGCAAATGCAGTTCATGATTACTTATAAAATAAAATATGAAGTAGTAGAATAACTGGGGTAACATTTCAGAATAATCGAAGCTATAAAAATAATCTACTATTTGAAGTAATAAACAACTTCTACTTAAGCAATTGCAGTTCTTCTATTTTAATTTTTTTTTATAAGTTCACAAACTGCATTTGCTTAAATAGATAAAAGTTTTAACTACAACCATTTTTGTGCATATGTTTTCTCAATATTCAGATTTTATTCATAAATTTCAACAATCTATATATAAAGCAACTACCATTTCTACAAGTTTTTATAAGTTTCAACTATAACCATTTCTATAGAGTTTGGCTCGAGATAACCAAACAGAAGCGGGCAAATCTGTGACGCCCCACCACAAAACCCACAATCATTAGTCTAAGGGCAGCACGACTTTGGCAAATCTCTCACTTATCATTGGATTAGGTATAATCCACAATCCACATAATAAGGGAAGGATAAACTCAGAATGCATATATGAAATATCAGTCACTAAATAAAATACAAGTACAGAGTGCAGAATCAAATAAAGTAAACAGTACATTCAATCTACCATACATTAAATGGGAAAAAAATGAAATAACTCAAAAATAATAGTACAGTAAAGAAAATACAGTCAAGATACATGTATTATTACAATATTAATTAAGGTTTTAAATGAAAAAGAAACATCACTCCTCCTAAATAAAATAGAAAGATCTAAATATCTTCAGCTCCATCCTGCTGCTCCTACTCAAGATAAGGCTCCTCCTTAGGCACCAAGTCTCCAAACTGATCAGATTATGACTTTGTCGGTTTCACAATACCAGGGCCCCAGCAAAAAAAAAAAAATCTTATTAGATAAATTGTCTAAATATATTTTAGGCTGATAAATTATCATGCATTTATTAATATCACAATTTTCCTAAACTTTAAGCAAAAAGAATTAAAATGGGAGCAACAAGCATGCAATTGAAAGAGGAAAAAGTTATAAATAACTGTATTTATAACTTAAGCAACAGTAAGACAAATGATATACCTCAAAAGTAAGCTAAAATATGGCTAGGTAATATATATATATATATATATATATATAAATATAGTAAAAATATTGAAAGAAAATCTAACCCTAAATATGCTGCTAATCATATGAATTATACAAATTTAAAATAACTAATCTAATAGTGATATGTATAGCAAGTAACAAAAGATCTAGTATCATACAAATAAGCGAGTAAGTAAAAATAGCTGACTGAAATAAAAATGTAACTGTAAAGCATAGATTGTAAGCATAAATCAGTAAAAATAAAACAATAAAAATTATGTAATTACTATCATATCAGAAGAGCTGACATCAAAAGGATTCTGCAATACTATTTGGGTTCAAACTTAACATTATACTCCTCAATGAGTAATGTTAAGTAATCCTTATCTCACCTTCCCTCTACCCATTGGGGTACTATGCGCAAAAATTAACCAATAACTGAACCCAATACAAAGTTATTATATCTTTTATATGTTTTCATTTTATATAAAAAAGTTATCTTGTATGACATGTTCAAGGAATAAGGCACAAAATTTAAGGAATGCAAAATTAATAAAAATTCAATAGTAAGCAAGAGATTCTACTGCACATGGTGATATTATTATTATCTACTTAAACTATTCTAACTATTTCAAGTTATACAATATAGAACATGACCTTATAAGTTGAAAATAATTAGAACTGGCTAGGTTCTGATTTAATTCAATCAATGATGACTATAAGTTTAATAATAAATCATGTCATTTTAATTGATGAATTTAAACCTTCTAGATTAAGATCTAATCAAAATCCATTGAAGCTAAGGATTATGAATTAACACCACGAATTGGAGTTAAACACATAATCCAAAAATAAAGTCTAAGGATCTAGGGTTTTCCACTCAATCTCACTGATTAAAGGTTAAGATAAATCCTATTAAGTAAAAGTCAAACTTAATAAATAGATCTCTAATCTTAAGTCTAAAGTTAAAATATTAAATAATCATAAATAAATCATGAAAATCTATAAACTACTAAAACCAATATTTCATTCATTGAGTAACCCAATTTACCCATTGAATGAATTCTAACCTAAGTCATATTCCTAATTCATAAGAAAGAAGTTCTTAAGGAACTAAGATGACTACTCAGCACTAACCCTAACTAATCTTGATTGGAAGCTTTCTTTAATGATTAGAAGATTTTAAGGAAGGCATGATGTGAGATGAATCTCACATCATGAAGCTTAATAATTAATTATTTTGCATAAAAGAAAGGCTATTATTCAACTCACAAATTTGTTACTATTTATTTTGATGTTTTGTTATTTTACTATTTATTTTGTTGTTTACTATTTTTTTTGCAGTTTATTATTTATTTTGCTGTTTACTATTCATTTCGTTGTTTACTATTCATTTTACACTTTATTATTTATTTCGCTGTTTACTATTCATTTCGCAGTTTACTATTCATTTTGTTGTTTACTATTCATTTCATTGTTTACTATTTATTTCACTGTTTACTATTCATTTTGCTATTTACTATTCCTTTCGCAGTTTACTATTCATTTCGCTGTTTACTATTTATTTCGTTGTTTACTATTACTTTCACAGTTTACTCCACAATGACACTTGCACTTTGGAATACTAAAATCAACAAGACTAAAAATGTTATAATACAATACCTGATCTAAATCAATAAAGAGGGATATGAGCATATAAAATTATCAATTAATTGAAGGGCTAGAAATCAAATTCTAAACAAGCATGATTTGCACACATTAAAATTATCTTTAACAACCTCTTTAATGATGCTTTATTATGATTAATATGCACATTATGATGAAAAGAAAATTTAAATAGGATGGCATAACACAGAATTTTCAATTTCAAATTAATCAAATTTTCCTTTGTTTATGTTTAAGGGTTTAAAGAAACTCTCTTTAAATTTAATAAATTGGCTCAATTTGTAAAGCAAAATTCATTGGGCTTGTTGGCAAGATAATCTTTGCTATAATTTTATGTCAGATTAAATAGCTAATTTTAGATTTTATTTTACACTTTATCTATTATCTATATTGGACAATGATAAATAAGATGAAATGATATAGACTGTAAGTAAAGAAGGTGCATTTAGACATTATTTGGTTAAGATAGGACCTAACCACTCATACTGATAATTAAGAAGATGATTAGCAAATTTAATTATCGAAATATATTTTTGATGTTTTATTTTTGCTCTAATTGATATTATAATTTAATAGAAGAATCTTTGGGGGTTAGGATATTACCCTTAAGATATCTTATTTTCAAGAAATTTGGATCCATCTTTTATTTAATTATTATCAAAAATATCTAAATGATAAATTCTAATATTATCTTAAAACTAATTGTATTAATAGTATACTTTTTATCCTCTTAGTCTAATTAGGAATCCAAAAGCATTCTAATAATTATTAGAGGGTGTTAAGAATTCAATTTTAACTTATTAAATAATTATATTCTGATTAATGAAGGCATGATTTACTTAGAAGGCACTTAGTTTATCTAGATATTATTAGCTTAAGTTAATGATGACTTACAAAATTGATTAAGCTAATGAAATAAAAAGTAATATATTATTCTAGCAACAATTCCAAGTTTGCAAAGTATTATGAAGATTCACATTGTATGTATAAAGTACTAATTACTTAAATTACATTTCATATATTTTGATGGAGGATTGAATAAATTACTAAATGTGAGACCATATAAGATAATGATTTCCGCTCTAAGTATTATTATTTGATCCTATAACAAGATTGTGGTCATTTATAATTCAAGACTCCAAAGTTTCTTCGAAGATGCTTATATATTTATAAAGACGAGGTTACAGAAATTCTAAGTTCAGCTGGACATAATATATGGCCGTCTAATTTATAAAAAAGAAATTGCAATTCGAGACCGATTACCATCAATTCAACTTGCAAGGGTTTGCAACAAATTGTCTGAATTGATGCAAGGCAAATCGAGAGTAAACATCGGTGACCATCATTAAGATCAGAGTCAGACTCCAATGGAGTTCGATTGGTGATTTATTAGTTGATTTTCGTCTATAAGAAAGAAAAAAAATCGAAACTAGCATTCATAAATTAAGCATTTGATTAAGAAAAAGTGTACACGTTCATAATTTTGGATTGAAAGCATAGATTAATAGTAAGCAAATGTTAAAAAAAAAAAAAATTCATTCGAATATAAATCAAAATGTATACCTAAAGCACTAAAATCTCTTATCTGGCGAGGTTGGATTTCTCTCAATTGTAATTACTACAAATTTATCTGAAGTATATATATTATTCATGTATCAATTTGTTAAAAATCACACCATCATTTATAATCTATCAAGATTTAATTAAAGTTTTATTGTCACCTTCTTTTCATAAAAATAGAGGATAGGAATCAATATACTACATCAGAAAACATTGAATGCGGGACTAAGTGCACATTGAAGCAGATTAACGCATAAAAATAAGGACAGAGGAGTACTAAGAAACTTAATGAAAATTCTGAGTACAGTAAGGTGCAGGGATACCTTGCTCGACGGCATCACATGGAAGGTCGGCGCGCCGAATGGTGGGAGAGGTTGGCGCTTAAAGGAGAGGGGTGCTCGGCCTTTAGTCGGCTGGAGGGGTTGAGGGGCTCGACCAAATGATTGCTGTAGACTTCAATCATGCAAAACAATCGGGACCCTGAGTGCGCCTGAGGCCTTATAGCCATCTAGATGGAGCCTGCGAGACGGGGAGACGCGTCGATAGGCTGGATGCGCGGCAGCGGAGGCTCCTAGGAGAGGAGGGCGCGTGTCGAGTAGCGATCGACCTCTGCGAGCAACGCGCGTCGGGCGTAAAGGGAGGAGATGCGAGCGACCGATTAGGGTAGAGGAAAAAGAATCGATATTTTTTTTAGGTAAGGGAAAAAGATTTTATTTATAATAGAATTTTAATTTAATTAAATTAATATTTAATTTCTTAATTTTGATTAATTGAATGATTTTCAAATATCACCAAATATTCATCCTTAGCTAATTTGGGGGCAATGAGTGCAATGACGAAGTCCGATTTTTAATTTAAGGTCAATTTGAATAGGTCAAATTCTAGTGTTTCTGGAATCCCCAAAAATCAATATTTGATCCAATTGACTCTTGATTTGGACTATATTTTGGTGATAAACTCCTAATGACTTAATTAATAGACTAAGATGAGAATCAGGACTTAAATTAGTCATAATTGACTAGGATAACAATTTAGTTTGTTACAAAACCCTATCGGGAGCGGAATCGAAGGCAGCGACAGCCGGCGAGCGAAACCCTAGCTTAGGAACGAGACCTAAAGGGAAAAGCTTGCCAGCTAGAAGAAGAAGCAGCACAAAAAATTCGGCACAAAAAGATCGATCGCTCCGCTTCGTTTGCGTCGCTGAGCGAAAATGAAAGGAAAGGGACCCTGGAAAAGAAATGGGAAGCGACATTTCGGGCTTTAGCTGATGCCCTAGCATCGTGCGATCGGGAGTTTAAGCAAATGATGACGTGGCATGACTTGTCAAGTCAGTTGCCGGATCATCGCGAAACAAATGAGATATTAGGGGGTACTTTAGCAAAATCCTTTGACAAAAAGAAATGGCATAATCTTTTAAAGGGTCCAGGAACTTAGCAAGATTTCTTCTAATTTTTCATAAGATGAATGGAATACATTCCAATCAAAGCGGATGCCAGAAGATGAATATCCTTTGTTGCGAGCCTTTGCCAGTGGCCGGTATATGGTACGAGCAAGAAAGAGACGGACATGAAGAGCAGGAACGAATGCTATTTTGTCGGCCTACGACGGGGCAAATATCTAAATATATCAATGCGATCATCAGTAAAGGTAAATCCAAATCGCAAATGACAAGCATAGCTGTTCCCGTGGAAATGGCTGACGCCAAAATTCCATAATCACAAAGGTTAGGATTTCCCAATCAGGAACATTCTTCCCTAAATATATGTGGAATTTGGATATGCAGGGACCTTCACTTTCACTGGCCCTTTTTCAAGGATGCGATTCTCGCCGATAGTAAACATGAGAAGCTCCAACATAAAAGCTCAAAAACCCCAAAATCGCTAGAGGAAGTAGCACTGCAGTGGAGAACTACACCAGGAAGAAAACCGAAGGATTAAAAGAAGTTAGAAAAAGTTCTATCGCTATCGCTAGAGACGAAGAGGCGGAGAGAGAGATGCGAACATTTTCTTATTTTTTTCTTGCCTTTCTGTTTGTTTTAGCGACGCCAGTGCGTTTATTTGAAACGAGGGATTTTCACTCACTTAATATACAGCATAGATTTTGTGAATAATATCACTTAGTGATTATTTTGTTTTGCATCGTACCAATTTTCTGCAGTCTATCACTGCGGTTCTGCAACGTCAGGCCAAAAGCAAGCATTCGCGACATGCATACAACCTGTTCGAGGGAATGCCTGACCCAAAGCTTATTGCCTCGACGCGCACAATATCAGGGTTCATCAAAAGCGGGCATCCGGAGCTTGGCCTGCGCGAATTTCGCCGGATATGCGAGTTCGGTCTGAGGCCAAACGACTATGCCTTATCTCTTGCTCTCAAAGCCTCCCGCCTCGCCGGTAAACCAATCATCGGGAAGACCCTCCATGGCCTAACAATCAAAGCTGGATTTGAAGCCAATCCATTCTGCAGTACTTCGATTATTGACTCGTACTGCAAGCTTGGCTGCATGCCTGACGCACGACTTTTTTTTGACAAATCCTCTTTAATATGCGAATCTATGTGGAATTCGTTGATTGACGGATATGCGCGGCATTCAAATTCTACTGTTGAGCCCATCAGGTTGTTTCACCAAATGCTTCTTTCTTCCATTCCTCCTAATTGTTTTACTTACACCATTCTCATTAAGTTTGGAGCAGGGAATTTGGGCATTGATTTCGTGAAATTCTTCCATGGCCGAGTTTTGAAAATTGGATTGGAGATTGATTGCTTTGTGGGTGGTGCTCTTATTGATGCTTATGCAAAATTTTGGCAGTTAGCTGATGCCTGCAGCTTGTTTTGGGGTATGGAAGATCGTGATCATGTTGTTTGGTGGGTACTAATCGCAGGGCTTCAGCAAAATGGAGAGGCAGAGCGAGCACTTAATTTGTTTATTGAATTTGTTTCAGAGGGCTATAATAATTTGGATCCCTTTATGTTTTCTACCTTATTTAATCTCTGCTCTGATTTGGAAGCTATTGATCTTGGCTTGCAATTGCATTCTTGCTTTGCGAAGTCTGGTTATGAGATGGATTCTTACATTGGTAGTGCTCTGATTGACATGTATGCTAGTTTTGGAATGATTTGTAATGCATATGGTAGCTTCATAGATACATCAGAGAAGAATGAAATAATCTATAGCACAATGATTCACTGTTTTGTTTGTGCTTTGGACTTTACTGCTGCTGTTGATTTGATGCTTGAAATGGGGAAGCTTGGCATGTCTTTGAATCACTCCACTTTAGCTTCCATGCTCAGAGTTTTTTCAAATTTAGATAGGTTTGAAGAAGCCAGAGCCATTCACTGTCGCATTGTGACGACAAAAGGGAGTCAAGATCTTATTATGGGGAACAATCTTATAGACATGTATTCAAATTTCAGGGCTATTAATGAAGCTGTTAAGGTCTTCATGGCTATTGAAGTTCCTAATGAGTTCTCATGGACAAGCCTAATATACGGCTATGTTGAATCAGGCAAACATGAAGAAGCTTTCAAATTGTATCGCATGATGCTGTCTTTAGGATTTGTGAAACCAACTAATTACACCATTGTTGCTGTTTTACAAGCTTGTTCTGAACTTCCAAAAGCAAGCCAAGGAATGCAAATCCATGGTTTTACCATAAAGCATGGGTTGTATTTGCATCCCTTTGTGGCATCTGCTTTGATTGGAATGTATTCCAAGCATGGCTGCATGCAGGATGCTTATATATCATTTTCGAATTTGATGGTGAAGGACATTATTTCTTGGAGTATGATGATAGCATCATATGCTCAACATGGACAATGGGAAAAAGCTCTGAAAACCTTCTTACAGTACAAAAAGGAACATTCAATTATTGATGAATCAATATTTTCCAGCTGCCTTTCAGCTTGCTCCAGCCTGACTTCAATTGACATGGGCAGATGTATCCAAGGAAGTTGTGTTAAAATTGGATATGATTCCAATTTACAGGTTGGTGGTGCCATTATTGACATGTATTGCAAATGCGGGAGCATCAAGGATGCCATTCAGTTCTTCTATGAAATGCAAGAACCTAATGTGATAGCCTATACAGCGATGATTTCAGGATATTCACAACATGGGCTTGTTTTCAAAGCCCTTCACTTGTTTGAGGAAATGAAAGAGAGTTATGTAATCCCTGACGAAGTAACCTTTATTGGGATTCTTTCTGCATGCAGCCATTTTGGTTTGGTGAAAGAAGGATGGGAATACTTTGACTCTATTCCAAAGTATGGGTTGGAGAGAACAATGAATCATTATGCTTGCATGGTTGATCTTCTTGGGCGGGCAGGGCTTGTGGAGAAAGCGGAGGATTTGATTAACAAGGCACCTTTTTCCTCCTCAAAAGTATCTCTGTGGAGAGCCTTACTTGGAGGTTGTAGCAAGCACGGGGATTCCAAGAATGTTGGCCGAATTGCTGAAATTCTTCATGGTTTTGAGCCAAGCAACACATCAGATTATGTGATTCTTTCAAATGTTCTTGCATCTGATTCTTTGTGGGACCTTTCCCTTGTGGTGAAGTGCAAAATAAAAAATGAGTTTATGAAAAAAATTCCAGGATACAGCTGGATAGCTTAGGTATGTTAGCATTCATGCTTGTTATACTGAAACAAAAACAGAATTAAGCTTGTTTATCATGAAGAGATATCGCTCATTCTAGTGCAAAGTATTTTTTTTTAATTTTATGAGGATGAGGGTCGAAGACTAATTAAAAAAAAAAAGGAAATATGAAGCGATTTATGATTACACTTGGTTCAAACCACCAAAACAACATAATTAGAACTAGAACATTCAATTAACCAAATAAAATCAAACTCTCAACAGAGAAGCAAAACTACTATAAACATGAAACCTATTTTGATCATCTTTGATATATTATACTTGAGTCAACCTCTTAGTTTTTCTCTTTTAATTTGGCTAACATATATGTTTTTCTCTATCAATCATTTCTAATTACTAACTAATTTTGCAAATGCTGCAATTTTACTACACGAATTACTATTTTGGATTCATGGCAATCTAGTTTATATTTATTCATTCTCATCATTCTTACATCTAAATCCTTTCCGCCGGAGCTTCATGGGCGTTGCCCCGTTCCCCAATCAGATGTTTGGATGTGAGCTAGACTCCGCGAGGAGCCACATGGGCGTATGTTTGCCTTTCCATTTGACCTCTCTTCCCGAGCGAGATGGAATGCTCAAGGCTCTACAAATGATTCAAGGTGATCGGTTCAGGATAGAAGATCATCCAGAAACCATTGGTGCCCCTTGGTTTGATTAAAGAACTGTAGGATGACCATGGCAAAAACATCCAAAGATGCCAACATGAGGAAAACTAGAAGCTAACAACAAAAACACTGCTACAAAAGGTACTTTGGTTGCAATACTACAAAGTAACAATTTGATGATACCATATCAGTAGCTGTTGAACGAGAGGGAGAATCAGGTGTTGAGGTTAATAACTTCTTAGCCCATCCCAACCAATCTTGCAAGATGAAAGCCAGCATTACTTAGAGTATTCAATTTATAAGCAGTAAGTTTACACAAACGTAACCAATCGCAGCCCTTAAGTGTAATTAGTAAGGAATCACATTTAAGAGTAAGAAAATACTTCCATCAATAGAAATCCAAGATAAATTAAGCATAAAACTATCAATCACTTTCAATATTGACTGTTAGGGTACATCCAACAGTAAAAAGTGTAGGGTTTTGAGGTAATTCAAGTGCGTTATTCAAAAGGGGGTGATTTAGATGCTTTGATTTTCTTAAAATTAAAACAAAAATTTAAGAAAGTATGAGATTTGAGACTCTAAAATTTATAAATCACACATAGAACATAGGAAACTAAAAGTGCGAAAATAGAAAGAACACAACATGTTTATAGTAGATCAGATCAACTTGAGATCTCATATCCATTTTTTTTAAGGTTTGTCTCCTTTGAGAATTCACTTGCAATTGGGTCACTCGTATTATATTGAGCTATTCAATAGCAGACAAAGAAGCCTAGGTAAAATTTCTCTTTGAGCTATTTTTGATGACGAAGTTGCCGAGATTAACCATCTTCCCAAACTCTTGTTCATGTATAAGTGTCTGAAAACTTTCTCATTCACAATCCATGAGAGTAGGTTAAGAAATATAAAAGAAAAAAATAAAATATAAATATTTACATATTTGGGGTGAAGTCCCTAAGATATAGAGTTCCTAAACTTTGAGAAAACTTCAAGAGGTATTTGGAGATCTTGAGAGCTTTGGATGAGCTCAAAAGGTTCTTAGTTAGTTTTGAATATTTTGAATACTTCTAAGAGATGTGGAGAGGCTAGGATTTCAACACCTGTTTATAGGTGAATACTAAGGGCTCAAAATAAGGAGAAAATTTGGATGGTAAGGCCTTTTAGGACATGTGAACTAAAAGTGGGGTTTATTAGAATTATGCTAAGCTCTCAATTTTTGAAGTTTTCTTAAACTTAGTAAGCAAAACCAAGTCTTAATATATTAAAATAAAATCTTCAGTCTTATGCTTGATACCCTAGTCTAAGAGTTGTTGCTCAAGTCATAAAATTTGAGCAATATAGCTTACAACAAGTATACATGCTTACCTTCCTCTTTAAACCATGCATCATAGGCAAGTTTTATGGTGAAAATGACATTGAAGTTGGTGAAAGTAGTTTGTTTCAATTCATCCTTTTGTAGGGTAGCTCATCTCTTAACAAGCTAAAATTGTTTTGGATATAGTAATTCATAGCTTTTTCTTAACGATCCAAAGATTAGTGTTCATTGATTATGCTTTTCTTGTTTAAGGCTGGTATTGGGGTTGAGGAAGAAGCTTTAGATTAGTAATCGCCCTTAACTTGGCTATTTCCTTATCTATCTCATCTGAGAATTTGCTCAGCTCTTAGACAATGGAATTTTGCTTTTGAAGATTTGTATTTAACTTGTCTTTCTGCTTTAATGGAATTGTGATGCTTGGTGATCTCTTTTATCTTTAACTCTTCAATTTTTTCTTATTTCTTACCATCTATGGTGGTTGTAAGTTTGATGTAGAAAAAGATTGATTCCAGTTTTGAGTTATATTTGGATTGGCATGCACGTGCCTCTATAAATGGTCACCACATAAAACTTAATTATTATTATTATTATTGTTTTTATTGTTTTTGTTATTGTGTTTATTTGTGAAAGGAAGCGAACGAAGATATGTCTGTTTGTAAGCATTTATTCATGTAGAGTTATGTGTAAGGATGTGCCTTATCATTGGCATCCGTTGGAGTTATAAAATGTGTTATTTATATGACTTATGAATAAAAAATAGCATGACATTATGTTAAAAAGTTTCTTATTTTAACCCTTAAAGCCTTTGGTGAAGTTCTTGATTTTTTTGCTTGGTGGTATGAGTTTTGCTTGGAGAGCTTTGGATGAGCTCAAAAGGTTCTTAGTTAGTTTTGAATATTTTGAATACTTCTAGGAGATATGGAGAGGCTAGGAATTCAAGACCTATGTATAGGTGAATACTAAGGGCTCAAAATAAGGAGAGAAAAAATTTGGATGGTAAGGCCTCTTAGGACATGTGAACCAAAAGTGGGGTTCAAGGGAATTATGCCAAGCTCTCAATTTTCTAAGTTCTCTCAAACATTAGTAAGCAAAACTTAAGTCTTAAAAAATTTTAAAATTTTAAAATCTCCAATGTTTTTGAATCCTTGGTGCTGTAAAAAGTTATCTTGAGATGTAGTATTAAGTCATAGCTTTGTTGATTATTGATTCTCCAAGTGTATCATTTTTTGCTTATATGTGAAGGCTTCTTTTTATTTCATTCTTATCATCTGAGTTAGCATCCCCAATATTTGAGGTCATTTAATTACTTGAGTTTAAAGCTTAATGCTGTTTTATAAGTTAGCTTTCTGAAACTCAATATTAAACATTAAAACTTATTAATAGTTATATTCTAAATATTGTTATCATCAAACTTAAGTTGAATGTGCATAGTGACTTATAGTCAACAATCTATCTTGTTTTTATAATGAATAAACCTCTAATGCAACTTTTTTAATATAAAAGTAAAATGAAATAACACTCCCTCAAAACTAAACAACATTGTTCTCCCTTATTTTACTATATATAACAAAAAAGGATCAATAACACTAAGTTCATATTTTAATTGATGAAATCTATCATGATATAATAGCTTAGTAAAGATGATTGCAAGTTAGTGCTATGAAAATTCTACCTCTACATTGCCTTGTTATGGTGATCTTGAATGAAGTAATGCCCAGTCTATGTATTTTGTATGTGAATGTTGAACTGAATTCTTAATGAGACTCATATGTTAGTGCCATTATATTTGCTTAAAATCTTTTATGGCACCCAGACGCGCCCGGGCATCTGTGTACCAGGCACATCCAATACCAAGTTAGAGCACTGGGTGCCCAAGCAAGCTCAGGCGTGTGCAAACCTGGCACATAATGCCAGACAAACGACTGAACGCCCAAGCGCATGTGAACTAGGCACATCACGCGCCAAACAGAACACTGGGCGCCCAGGTGCCCAAGCGCGCTCAAGCCCTCAAGACGCCCAGGCGCCTGTAAATCTGAACTTAGTACACATGTTTTTGTCTATATAAAGCTATGTATTACTCTTTATTAACACGAATGCAAACTTATTTTTCTTCCAAGTTTCTCAGTTCTTACATGGTATCAGAGCTAAAGCTTGCCCACACAACTCCACTCCAAGTTTTCTGATCTCCTCTCCTTTAAACCTTTAAAGAATCTAGCTCCTCAAGAACCTCCTCCCTCAGAACTTCCTCCATCAAAACTTCAAGAGCCTCCGGCCTCTTCACTCCTTACCTCAAAATCATCATGGCCTCATCAGCCTCCAGCCCTCAATCCAGCAACAATAACGTTCAAGAACATCAATAACCTCCAATGCTGTCCAGCCTCACCTCCAACCTTATGTTCTTGATAAACAACATCAATAATCTAGTCAATAGCCTTCTCACCATAGATAACTACCCAATCTGGCCCGTGCAACTTCCCTAGCTATTCATAGCAAATGGTCTCCAAGGCCACTTGGACGGCTCCTTGGAAAAACCTTCTCCCCACATCCAAGACAGCTTTGACAACCTCATCCCCAACCCCCTGTATAAAACATGGAACTTCACCAACAAAAACCTCATTTCTGCACTCTATTCCACCATCTCCCCCTCAATTCTTCCTACATAATCCATGCTAAAACCTGCTAAGAAGCATGGCAGACTCTTGAATGACAACTCTAATAAAAAAATCGATCCAAAGTGATTCAACTTAAGAATGCACTGCACAACGTCACTATGAAAGATAAGTCAATGACATCATACCTTTCATAAATTAAAGAGATTGTTGACAAAATTTCATCCGTTGGTTTCATCGTCAACCCATAATACATGATTCTTTAAGCATTAAACGATTTCTCGGCTCAATATCAAGCCTTCAAAATAACAATCTACAAATGGAATGACTTTTGAGTGAACCATGGGCAGTTGTAGAGCATGGAGTGACTTCGGGTCTACACGGATCAACCGGATGCGAGGTAGGCGCAAATCAGATCACATGAGCTTGAAGGTTACTAAAGGAACTAAACTGGGTAGAAGAGTCGACGTTTGAGTGTGCCCAAGTGCCGGGGTTATGTTCCACATTTGAGGCTTTGGTGCGCTTAAGCGAAGAGGAGAAGCTCATGGAATTGGCAAAACTTATGGCTTGGGCACACCAAAGCACTAGAGGTAGTGAACAGATCTGGCGGCTGAAGCTTGGCCGCACCGAAGCACTAGCACTTCTTTTGACAACTGAACCAGGGACAGAGACTTGGGTGCTTGGGCCCAAGCAGCTGAGCCAAGCGAAGCCAATATAGAGTCTTGGGTGCACCCAAGCGCTTTGTTCATTTCCAGTATACCAGAGGAGCCTAAGGCCCAGGCGCTTGGGTGCGCCTAAGCGTTGGTCGAAGAATGCAAAATCGTGAAACCATTTTGATGCATAGGAAAGAGAAATTGGACACATGGCTTTCCTAGGAGGGGTATTGAGGACATGTGGCAAATATCTAAGGACTCTCAAGGCCAGATGGAGGGTTTGGGGGGCTATAAATACCTTAGATGCTTTGGGTTTATGAAAAAATGGTGGCTGTGTTACATGCTGTGGCGGTTGGTGGCTGAGTGCTGTGAGAAGGAAGGAGAAGCTGTAAGGGGGCTGGGAAAGGTTTAGTGCTTTTGAAGAGAATGAGATTTCTCTTGTATCATTTTTTTGATTTCATAATAAAAGTCTTCGTGGTGTGGCTTCGTATTTTTTTCCAGTTGTGGGGTATCCATGTAAAAATTATGTGTTTTATGAATGCTTGCTGTGTTCCCCTATCTTTCTGTTGTTTGTCTTGCTCGTGTTCTTTAAGGAGACAAAGTCAGTGAATTCCTTGATGCATCTGTATAGAGTTCCTCTTCGGTGCAACGATGAGGAGGGTGAGTTCCTCTTCGGTGCAGCGATGAGGAGGGTTGATATGTGGTTGAAATACTTCAACAATGGTTGCTTCTCTACCAATTCACATAACTTGGCCCTAGGTTGTAGGGTTAGAATTGACTGGTGTAGACCATCATTAGAGAAAAGCCCAAACATTTACATTTGACAAATGGGCCAGACAAATTAGGCTATATCAACTCCTGTGAACCTGGGACCAAAGGATTTGTAGGCTTGAGTGATTCATTTTTGGATAAGTTGGGACTACGTTTACATGTGTGAGCCTTGTTCCTATAACTGCTTAAGCTTTGTTCTCTTCCTTTGAACCATTTCACTGAGGCCCGTTCAGGGCCCACCCCCATTCTAGAGCAGAATGGCCATCCATTCTAACTTCGAGCATCATTATTCAACCCATGTAGGCCCATTATTAGTTTGATCAAATACCAATAGAGTAGAACTCTATTGTTAACCTGATTAAACTAACGTATAAAGCACAAATGTCATTTTAACAAGGTTGATCTATGCGTTTTGAGAGTAACCATACCAATCGGGCTGAGTTGGCCCATGCCATTCAACCTGATTGGGCCTAAAATGCTATTGAGCCAACTTATTTCATTAAATTATGTTCATGCAATCCTCAATTCTTTTAGATGTTGGCCCAATTTCTCTAAATATCAATTTAAACAGTGGTGTTCATCAAACTTTGAACAACTTAAGCAGCATATATTTTTGGAGCCATGTATAAAACCATATTATGTGTCCTCTCTACTTAATGAGACAAACTCAATTGTTACATGTAAACCTGTAATGAATTTTTACGAAGTAGGTGTGCTTATTATAACGTAAAATACAATCTTGTGACAATACTCTCAAAACAATGATAGATTCAACTAAATTGTATGATGTTTCACATTCAGTTTTATTTGAGCATATTGAATATGTCCAATCTCTTCAACCATCTTAAGTCAATGTGAACATTAAGATTATTTGTAGTTAGGTAATATTAGGCTTACCATTCTGATACCAATTGTAATGGCTAGTACAGGAGACAACAATTCTGATACATACTATAACAATCGATATTATAGTTAGCAAATATGACATCAACGATTTTTTACCTCAAGGTTGTATTGAGGTATAGAAAAACTAAAATTAACTCATGTTAAATAAATCACAAAGACATTTAGATAACCAGATAACATCATCACAACAATTTAGTGTTACAGACCAATAATTTAAAAGATTTCAAAAGTCTACCAATATTTGATATATATATATATATATGTGTGTTATAATCATATATCTCTATATATAATTGTTAGTAGATCTCATAGTTCAAGCAACCTGGGCTTCTGCACCTCAATGCCTTCCTCCACATCACCATTCTTCTATGCTATCTGATCTAACACATGAAAGATGTCAGTGAATTGAATTCAGTTAGAATGATCTAAGTACTTGATTATTAAATTAAATTACAATTTAGAAACAAGACGTATTATGAATATAATACAAAAATAATGTAGAATTGATCTTCTCCTCGTGCAGGAGAGTTCAAAGAATCAGTAGGTTGAAAATAATCAGCATAGCATTAAAGGTTAATTAAGGACTGTTCAATCATGCCTAAGCAATCATATAATATTATAAGTAACTTAACAAGATTTATGAGTACTTAGCATATCACTATGCATAAGAATATCAGAAGCGTGCATTCAATTTCAAGCTGTGAAAAGGCTCATGTTTTAACAGTACTCCTTCAAAATATCCAGAAACATGCATCAACAATAGTATTCAATAATTTTCTTTTGACTGCAGAACATATTATATGGAAGATTTAATTGTGCCTTAGTACGTCTATTGTGATAGTTGGCTCTTATTTGTATTACTTTATAGGTTATAAAAGTCTTTTTTATCACCCCGACAGACCATTGTCGATCCAACAATCTGCCTAGCCAGTGTGAAAGTATTCTCATTTTGCATTTATTCAGCCATCATGTACATGTGTTTCATGTAGTTTGGTATAGTTAAAATTTACACTAGTGTGAAATCCGATGTGTCGTTGGCGAGAAATTCGACGAAAATGAATTTCAGAGATAGGAAAATTGGCGTAATTTATGGATTGATTTATTCTAAATTGGTATCGTTAAACTTTAATCGTCCTTATGAAGGGAATCAAATCAAAATCCAGTGGTCCGTAATGTAGGAAACCCTAATCTCTTAAACCTAGGGCGTCAGGGGAGATTTGTCGGAGATGAAGGCACTGTAGCCTCGGACTGGCGCGTCGAGTCGGGTCGAATAACGGTTTGGTTCAATCCTCGTCGTTGATACATAACGATTTAAATCCAGCGGTCCGTGGCATAACGATATATAAGTAATATCGATCTGCCGTTCATTCCACTTCTCATATCTTATGACAACCACAATTCACATTTATTTATTAGATGGATTCAATCTCCATCGTCTATTTCGATCCAATGGGTTTGACTCCTTCCGTAGTTACAATAGATTCTAACAATTGGATCGAATCTGATGATTCAACGGTCAGGGATTATCCCGCCATTTTAATTAAGGGATATTCCAATTTAATAAATTTTTTAAATCATAAGAAAATAGAATTAATACAATTTAAAATTTTGTGTATTTTCACTCATTTTAAATTCAATAAATATGAAATTTTCACAGGAGGTGTATTTTAAATTTAAGAATCTAATAATATTTAAATTTTTGTATTTTGACCTGATGTTTTAGAGCTTAACTCTTCAAAAATATATTTAGGATGTTTCTATGGTTCTAATGGTCTTAAATTCGAACCAAAGGTTCCTCATAGAGTTCTTGATTTAATAGTATGTTGGATCAAATTTTAATCCTAATAGTTTGAATATTAATTTAAATTTTAATTAGCTTAAATTAATTATAAATTAAGCCTATTTAATTGGTTTAAAAATCTTGGGTTATTACATTATATCATCAAAATTTATTGGCCCATATTCAGGATGCATAATCATTGCCAACTCTAAGGACGAAGTTTTTCTTAGCGGATGAAGATAGCTGTAAAATATGATCGGTGTTAGGTTGGAATCAAATTTGGATTGTCATGGATGTATTATTCTCCATGGATGGTTTCCACTTAAAGCTTAATACTATTATTGTGTTTATTTCTGAAAGGATGTGGATGTAGAATAATTTGGGGATCCTCCACCTCTAGCCAGTTACTTGATTATCTGCCTAGCGGCAATGGTTTTGTATCTTCTTTTGGGTGATTCTCTATTTTCTTCTCCAGTAGCTCAACTCTTCATTTTCTACACTTCTACTTTGGATACCAAAAAGTGCTACAACACGTGAGTATAGAAGATGAATATTCAAATTGTTGGACAAGTAGGCGGGGAAACATGCGAAAAGGAAGATACAAAAATGATGATACCAATCGAAAGAATCAAGAGCCTTATCATAGGATTTGTAAAGGAGGGTCACCAAACTACTCCATAATAGTTTTTATAAGAAACTCAAATTTTTTAATACAACTTCATGCTATGTTTCTTTCATTCTTAAGCCATATAAACAACATATTACATGGCTTCAAGGGGTGTGAATTATAAGACGCATCCCTGCATTCACAATTTTTTATGAATTGATACTTGTGAAGAGACACGACTTCATCCAAATCTTATCAAAGTAAACACAATAATAATAATAATAATACTAATACTAATAATAATAATAATAATGGTTTTGGTGGACATTAGCCTTCCATCTTTGCAATCCTAGGATCTATAGAAAGGAAACTTCTGGAAGATGATTAAACTTGCTCTGCAGAATAGCAGACTTGAGTGTACATGAGTTCATCATTGTCCAATGTAATGGTTACAATCGTCTCAATCTCACACTTGACTTCAAGGTCAACCACACTCACTGAAGTAGTGTTCTCATAAAAGATTTTGACTCCATCATCTTCTTTCTCTTTAGTGTTCACTGAGTAGAGCAAGAGAAATTAGAGTATTTTGGATATTATTTTATTCATCAAATCTTGAGAAGACATTATACCTGGCTGGGCTATTTGGCTACCCTCTTGCCCTTGCCAACCCCCTTTATTAGAGGTTCGTTGTCAGACTTCTCTTCTTTAAATTGAGTCTCCGTGGGCTTCCTCACTACAAGTTTCTCTCCAAAACTGGAGCTAGAACAAGTAATCTTGCCACACTAATTTGATTTCCATCGTTCCATTGCATAACTCAAATGAGGGCCTTTAACCTCTTTGAAAAACTTATAGTAATGCTTGCTTATGGGGCCGAAGCTCTTTAACATATTTGGCACTTTCCCATCTTCATATTTATAATCAAACCAACTTCGATCCACTGGAAATGAACGAGCAGGTGTTCTCTAGGTACCTAGTATCCTAGCATAAAAGTATTTAGTTTGTCCTTTTTGGCTTGAGGGAAGGTTGACAAAAAGAACGGGAATCTTATTTCTAGACTGGAGATTGGCTGTTCCATTGACCATCTTTTGGTTGGACAAGTTTGAGCATTTTTTCTACTGTAATTTTAAAATGTAGGCAGGGTGAAAACCTTGTATATAGCGTTAATGATTCAACATCAATTTGGCACCAGTTGATTCGGTACTAACTCAAAGAGATTGAGGGTTTTGATTTTTTCAATTTTGAGACTTGCTCTCACATCATGGGTTTCGTTTAATACACAATAATAAAATAGTTCAACCTTGAAAAATCAATATTAATCTTTATCCTTAACACACACCTTTAAGTTCAGTTATAGCTTTGAAGGAAAGATAAACTGTCATGGCGGAGGGCTGTTAGGATTTGCCGTTCCAGTTCCTCTGGACCAAGAATTTCTGATTTGCAGGTCTCTAAGGTTATAATATTTTGTTTTTTTTTTAATTTAAATGAATTTTCTTACTTGATATTCCTTGCAATTGTAGCCATATATTTTCCTCCAATTTAATGTTTTTAGTATTTTTTTTATGTGGTTATATTAAGAAGGGACGATGAAGAAATTGTTGTTGGAAATGATCATGGTATTTTGATGATTTTACCCAGCCTTAAACTGTTGGTGGTTCATCAATTTACATTTTTCCATGAAATGATTTTTTCCTTACTCATCTGAGTTTCCTTCCATTTTTTTTTCTTCATTTTTAAATTAATTCAATTTTATTAGGCGTCACTTAAATATAGTTGGTTATTATTTGACTTAAGTAAAGTTTAAAAAAATGCCAGCCATTCTATTTTTATTTAATTATTCTTATAAACTTTGGAATAATTTGTTCTTGTGAATGTAGAAAAAAAGTCAAAGTTCAACGTTTAAAATATATGCATAGTAAAAAATATCTTGCGCCAACCAGATTTTAGGCACGTTGATAATGACACCACTTCTAGCAGCTTTGAAGAACATGTTGGCTCTGCCCAAAAATGATCACTATGATATAAAGGCTATGGTTTGTTTATTAGCTCGTTATTGAAATTTGCTCTGAGAAGGCTGCCATCACCTGTGATTCAATGCCATTACTTGCCATGATTTGTCACTTGCACAATGCACGACTGCAGACCGCATGCATATGTTGCAAGCCACTTGAAGCTCTTGTGCTCATGTTTTTGTGTTTTATTTCTGTGCTAATTTGGCCCTTTATGAACTTTTCATTAAGTTACACCTTGGGTGGAAAAAGCAAAAATAAATACTTAACGCCCCGATTTAATCTCAACCTCTTAAACATAGTTGTATTAAATCAACAATTTTTTTTTTGGGAGGGGGTATTTCAAGTAAAGGCATTTCTTTCTGTTATTTCAAAATATGGCTGAGAATAAAATTGTTTCAAATATACCTAAAAACACAATCATTGTTCCCCCAATTGTGGATGTTGCTGGACAATGAACATTAGAGGAAAGGGTGGATCATGATTTACTTGACATGTTAATATTCTCTTGCAAACATTGGAGACCCAAATACAACAAATTGTCGCACAATAGAATTGAACTTCTTATTGAAAAGCCCGTGCAGAACATTGGATTCATTACACCACAGTTCATACCATTTTATCTATTAAATTTGAATGGACAATTTGGTAGTGGAGATGAACGTACCAGAATTGTGCATTTACATGAAGTCCTAGAGAAAATTAGGAGAGGTAGAATCCTCTCGGAGTAATGCTGAACACAGGCAGGTCGAAAATATGCCTCGCATAACATTGAAAATGCCATGAGCGTAAATAATTTTAAAATTGTCAAAGATTATTTCCTTATATACGCAGTCTTGTCAACTGCAAGTTACTGGCGGCAACATTTATGAAAGCAGTCATAAGGTGGCTGAATTCTCATTGTACTAAAAATGTATTAATTTTATGTAAATGTCAATTTCATTAACGAACCATTTTGCAGTGGCGAAAAGGCCACCAAGATTAACAGTCATTATTGTTGTTGAAGAATGAATCATTACAAAAACATCGCAAAGCTTATAATTGCGTCTCATGAGATGAAGGAAAACCATCTGATATTTTGGCATTCATTCATGGATTAAAAGGGACTGGGTTTTGCTATATAATAATAATTCCGCCTTAGTGAGCGGGAGAACTGCTGCAAGCCACAAAATATTTGAATGCAAAAGAAATGACCAATCGCTTGCAAAATAAGAAAATATGATCAACCAAAAAGAATCCGGACAAAAGAAGTGAATGCTTAACAAAGCACTTGAAGAGCTAATCTTAGTTTGGAGAGTTGGCTGAGAAAATAATTTAAACAACTCTGGTATTCCAATAGTTGTTAGTAGGTCATATTTTAAATTAATTCTAGGCAATCCAAATTATATAAGTCCCGCACAAATAAATAAATTAATTCATGCCTCAAGTATTCTAGTAGCTATAAGCACCTATTATAAACTAATCATATGCTTACCAAGGGTATAGGCCTCGACTGCAAATTAATTTGGACCAACACTTTTACTAATAAGCCCATCAAACTTTTACCACCAATCATTCGCTTCATACTTAAATCTGCAAATTTAACTGAAATTTTTGACTAACTGCGTGGCTTTATTATGCCTCTGAACTCTCACAAATCATGTTATGAACCTTTACATTTAAGTAGCCTTGCTTTGTGCTTTTGAGCTATATAGTTTGAATTATTTGATTTGTTGAACATATTATGCTTAATTTGTCAAATGCCTCCATGAAAACAACAAAGTTTATGAATTTTGCCCTCATTAAAAGAGGAAGAGTAAGGCCCCAATAAACTGCAAAATTTTCTTGGAATGATATATCTGACTTGGATAGAGCTTGGGAATGTGTTATTATGTATAGAGCTCAATGGAGACAATTGATTTTTATGGTTTCGCTTAGTGGATTAAGGCATGGTTTGCTGTTTTTGGTTTGTGTTTTCTTACATTTTGTAACTATAGGTAGGAAATTTTCATTTTGATTTTAATAGTTTTTTTTTTGCTTTTTTTTTTCTCTTGTTAAATTTCTTATTCACTTAGACTTGCATACTTTTATATCATATTAATGAAAGCTATTGGGTATACTATTGATTTTTTCTCATTTTAAATACAATGCTTCTTTATAACATTGTCTTATATCATATATCTTAAACTGTACCATCTTTCAAACTCTGAGTGCAACTTGCATAACCTGATTGTTGCTCCCAAGTTTGCTAGCAGGAGCTTCAGAACAAAAAAACATTAGTTTATTGAAGTCATTATGATTACTGCGAATTAAGGTTCTAGAATAGCTAGCAAGCTCCACAACAGATATATGGTTGAACAATTACTGGGACGATTTGTTAGAGGGACTTCTAATATTTCACAAACAAAAACCAAACATTAAATATGTGATCTTGGATTTTCTGATCTCTATTGAGCTTTAATAGCTCCAAAGATGCAAGTTCTTTTGGGTTTTCTGCCCCTACTTGTCAGTGGAATATCCTTCCATTAGGTATAGTAATCAATACTCTTATCAGTTAAAAAAAAGTGATTTTCCTTGTCAATGATGGAGACCTCTATCTTCTTGCTGTTTGCAATTGGGTGTATGCCTCAAATTTTGTTTGCATGGTCATAGTAGAGATTTCATTTTATTGCTGTTATTATCTTGCTGTTCTTGTATTTTTACCTTCATTTTTCCTCCTATACAATCAGTTTCTCGTTGTCCCATGCATTTTTTTCCTTCAAGAATATTTTACATAAAATCTTGTGTTCTTGTGGTGTTATTGTGTTGTGTTTTTATCTTTCTTATCTGCTTTCCATTTCTCTAACATAACTGTATTCTTCTAGTATTTCCATTGAGAGCATCAAGTTATTATGGGAAGTTAATTCTAGCTCCTCTGACATAATTAGATCCTTAACCGTATTTCTGGCAGTAGAAGATATCTTTTGCCATATTATTCACAAAGTTGGGCTATTAGTTGGGTACTATAGTAATTTAAATTTATAAATTAGGCTGGTGTGCTCGCAACAAAATCTAATGGAAAAATCAAAATTTCTGAAGATCAATAGTAGCTGCAAAGATCATTTTAACAATTGGAGGTTTGAACGGAGTGCTTACTCAACGAATCTTCAACGAAGGCATATCATTCTTCTGTAAAACTTGTGGTCGAGCGGGGCATAAGGATTGTTCACCACAGGCCAATCATAGAGTGGCTGCACCTGTGGCCGCCAGTCTTGCTGGAGGTGTTCGAGGACTGGATCAAACCATAGGGGATAGTAGCAGCCCCAATCTTGTTTCTACAGAGGAGGGCTGGATTCTAGTTCAAACGCTGAAGGAAAAACAACAATTTAAGACCCACTCCTAAGCACGGAAGAAGGAAGCAATGGGCCTAGAAGACTGCGATTCAGCTGCCAACTGAAGCAGATGTGGCTTTGCGGGGAGCTGAAATAGTTCCTCTAGACAATCACGAAAACTGACAGCGGTTATCCTTCGCAGTCGCTGATGTGGCAATTGGGAATCAAGTGGCTAAGAGTCCTCGAACGCCCAAGGAGAACCCCAACGTCCTACTACGAGTCCATGTCGGCAATTGCAACACCCGATAATGAAAGACATTTGGATACCTTGAGGGGTCGTACTCCTGAACCCGTGAATGTGATGGAGGTGGTGGCTTTGGGCTCACCACTGGCTACACATGCAACTAGTTCAACTACAACCCAAGGGCTGGTGGATGTGCTAGAGCGTAACCCAGTGAGAAAGATGGCCCATGCTCCACCTCGTGCAGCACAGGAAGCAACCTCTATGGAAACTTGTGAGGCTCATCTTGTTATCAAACTCAGAGTTACAGCATCCTCTCGGTTGCTGCGTTTGAGTAGCAAAGAGCGCCTCACCACCTCCCAACGAACGACATCCTAGCCTGAAATTATCGTGGGATGCGGAAGCCCGTGACACATGCCCATCTTTCGCCGCTCATCTTGGAGAGCAAGCCGGGGATTATTGCACCGGTAGAAACTCGTGTGGATACATTTTCCCACCTTGAGGTGGATTGCCTCTTTGTGAGGCATTGGAGTTGTATGATGTAGCCTTCTGTGGTGAAGTTTAGAGGGTTGATTCTTGCTTGCAGGGTGAGTTCATGCAGTGCGTTTTCTCACAAGATGAGCGGTGGGAAGGAGTTTAGAGTTACTGGAGCTCAGAAGGGCTTCTAGGAGATTCTCAGCACGTGCCATCTTCATGATCCAGGGTTTGTTGGGCCGCAATTTATTTGGTGCAACAAGGAGAGAGATCATTGTATCTGGAAGCTCATGGACCGCTTTATTCTCATCACGGAGGCTCTGGACCTGTTGTCGGGTGTAGTTGTGCACCATCATCCACAGGTAGTGATGAACCCAATTTTTATATAATATTTGCTAGTAAAAGTTTGTGTTTTTAGATAAAATCTTTATCACTTTAAATTATTTTGTGTGTTTTTATGTTTTTCTAGCACAAGGGACAACAAAATTGCGCAAAGGAAGGAGGAACGGACGCTACAGCACCGCAACGCTGATCCAACGAAGGTTAGCGCTACAACATGCCATAGCGCTCATCCAACGAGAGCTAAGCATTACAAGGCGCCGCAACGCCCATCCAGCGAGAGCTCTGCGCTAAAGCGCGCCGCAGCGCCCATCCAGTGAGAGCTAGGCGCTACATCGCTCATTTAGTGAGAGCTAGGCGCTATAGCGCCGCAGCGCTGATCTAGTGAAAGTCAGGTGCTATAGTGCGCCGTAGTGCGCCTTAAGAAAAATGCATAGCTAAAGTATTTAATGAAGAAAGAGCCTTGGGCGCAATGGCGCTCCCTAACGTCCTCCGTTCTGAAGGGTGATTCCAACGGACATAATAATTGAGAGAGGGTATTTAATGATGCTTCTTAACTCCCAAAAGCACTTGGGAGTTATTAGAGAGCTCTTAAACTCTCTAGGCAACCTAATTGAGCAAATACAGAGAATCAAAGTTAAACATTAATTTCCTCCAACTCCTTGGATAATAAAGACCAACAATTGAGATTAATACTTGAAAAAAATAGGAGATTTAATTCTCCCATTCAGCCTTCTAGGCTGAGAGGCTATAAGAGAGGGGACTATTTAAGGAAATATTTGAATGCTAGAGAAAAAGGGGATTTTGTTTTTATCATTTTGGAACTCCCAAAAGGGAAAAAAAACCCAAGCAGCTAGAGGAAGAATTTTGGAATTTTTTGTAGAAAGGGCCTGCAGCAGAGAAAGAGGAAGTCAAAGTAGCACTAAGGAGGAAGTTCAGAGGGAAGGAAAGAAAGTACAGGAGAATACTGGGAAGCTATTCTTTTAGTATTGTATTTCTAATTTAGTTCCAATTTATTTTTTTCTTACTTGTAAGAATCAAATGAGTCTCTTGTGTTTTATTTGTATTTTTCTCTATGCTTTATTTGTAATGGTAGCTTAAATCTCATTTTTGGAGAGGGTTAGGTTGAGAACTATGGCATGTTATTGTCTTTGTGCATGTATGCAAGGTTTAAATCCAATGAATTTTATTTAATATTCTGTGCTGATAAATGCTTGCATTATTTTTGAATAAAAAGAAAGAAACAAACTTTTAAATGAAAATATTCAAAAATATATTTAAAATAGTGAAATCTTCATAGAGTTTGATGCTCATTACTGGACTTTAATAATTAAACTAGAAGGGTGTTAGTTGTGAATGAAGTGACATAAGTTCGCAGAGCTTCGTTCTCGTTTATGTGCGTAAGATTAGGAATTAGATACATTAGAGCCATGAATAACCTCTTGAGAAATCCTCAAAGCTTCATTGCTTGTTTTAGGACTTGAATGAAGAAATTAGATGCATGTTAAGCCATGAACGAAGTGACATAAGTTCACAGGGCTTCATTTCTCATTTCTATATTTATGTCTAGAAATTTGATGAGTGTGAGCAGAGGAAAATTGATTAAATAGTACACAGAGCTTCATTGCTCATTCTTGACTTAAATAAAAAAACTCGACGTATGTTAGTCATGAACGAAGTGACATAAGTTCACAGGGCTTCATTGCTTGTTTCCTTAGCGAAGTCAAGAATTCGACGAGTGTTTGGCGTGAACAAGTCAGGATTTCGTGATCTCAGAAAGATAATGTAATATTATCACTTAGACGTAAGGATAAACATAAAAGGAGTAAGAAGCAGAGCAATTTGCACAACTCCTCATGATCATGAAATTACCTATCTGCTTAATTTGAACCACAATGAGTTCTATGTAGCACTAGGTAGGGCAAAACTTTGACTAAAGAAAACACATAACTATAGCCCCTTGATAAATAAGACAACAAAAAATTAAAATGATAACTGATTATAAATTTGAACTGAAGACAATCGTGCACAGGACTTTTACAAACCATATCTTCAAGCTTAACACTCCCTAATTTCATTCCAATTGATTACAACAATTTAGTGTAGCCTTAGTTTGGTCATTATCTCTATTTACATTTGCAATTGTTCAAATATTATTTGAAGAAGAAATTATTTAGTAATCATATACATTGTTCCATGAGGACGATATAATCTGAAATTCACCAATTCTTATATTGCTTGACGACCACGTGCACTTGCGTGTGAATCACAAACGGAATTTGTATTAATAAAAATGTTTGTCAAGTTTTTGGCGCCGTTGCCGGGGAGCGATTGATTAATATTAAAGAAATATTTTAAAAGTAGCAATTCAAATATTGTTTTCTTTTATTTTAATTTATTGCTTATTTGTTTATTTGCTTATTTGTGATATCAATTATGTTAAGACATATCTGTGTAACATCTTGCTGACTACAACAGTGAATTTTAAGCTCGTAAAATAACTTATTTTTCTTAGTAATATAGAAAGATCTCTGTGAATTGAGGGAGAGTACAATTTACTTTTTGACTTCAAAATTGAGAGAACTTTACACAAATTTAGAAGGCCACTAAGATTCAACATAGATAACCACGCCATAGCTTGCCATAATTTAGGAGAATCATTATACGATAGCTGGGAGAAGTTTAAGGAACATTTGAGGAAATGTCCACATCATGGATTACTATTGTGGTGCCCGGTGCAAACTTTTTATAATGGGTTAAATACGAGCACGAGGACCCTTATAGATATGGCAACCAGGGGATCGATATACAATAAGACTCAAGAGGAATCATACAATCTGTTAGAGGAAATTGCCATTAACTCTTATTAGTGGGATGTTGAAAGAATATACTAATATAGAGATTCATTTCCTCACAATATGTGCAGATTTTTGATATGTGGAGTAATGAATATAACTCCAATGCAAAGAATCTTGTGCAGACAGATCCTCACTATTGGATATGAGAGAATCAACAAACATCTTTAGACGAATCTCTTGAGGAATTGAAAACTTACCCATTTGAATTTATTCAAAGAGCACATGCACCTTTGAGCCAATGTGGTGAATCATTCATAAGGCAAGAAAGCTCTATTCAAAGGATTGAGGCGCACTTAGAGGCAATAAGGCAACAATTAGCTAAATCAGCCACTATAGCCACTATCACTGAACATAGACAAGAACAAGTGGTGGCATTACACAGTGGAAGGCTCTAATCTCTATAACTAACACATATGATTCAAGGGATTTGAGAGCTAGGTCACTCACCAAAATTCCTGATGCATGAAAAGAAGAATTGCAGAAAGATAGGGAGGAAGAAGAGCAACCAACAATTGAACCTTTCACAATGCTTGATCCTTATAACCCACTAATACCATTCCCTCAATGTTTAGCAATAGGTAAAACATTAACTGATGTGCAAAAAGGTAAATTGATACAACAATGTGAAGGTGTAGAAGTTATTTGTAATGTCTCTAATGTCATAGACCCCCTAAAAATCTTTATAAGAATTGCTTACAAATTGAATTTGTAGAGAAATGCTCGGGATTTGGTCATAAGAAAATTGGATTTTCCACATTTTTAAAAGATGAAGTTGAGAATGAGGTTAATGATGTGTTTGATGAGTTGATTGAAAAACAAAAGGTGAGATGTGGGAAGAAAGAAAAGAAGAAGAAAAAAGAAGACTTATATTAACTCAGATGATATAGGATGGGTTTGAAAGAGAAAATATAGCACAATTGATATTCATAAAGACTAAATTGTTAAGCAAGTTCGTGCTCATCCCATAGCTTAATGAAAATCTGGAAAGATATTCTAAATAGATAAAAACTCTTATTGGTCGGGCTGAGAACGTTAAACTAAGTTCTGATTGGGAGGCAACCCAACATATGTTTTTATGTTTTTGTTTCTTATTTGTTTCAGGTTATATGAAGAATGTGTACGTGTGTGTCAATAATGGAGTAGGATGAATCTCGAGCATGGTTGTAGTAACGGGAGTTTGCCATAATTCTATCAGGTCGTTTCATTCCTTACTACTCTTAGTTATTTATTTTCAATTTAGTAATTAGTTTTGTAGTTTTCTTTTTGTTGCTTTGGTGTAGTAATGTATCTATCATTTAACTGTTGCTCAGTTCTTGTTGTTCTTAGTAAATTTGAATCAAATGAAATGATTTTATAATATTCAGGTTATCCTAATTATGATGTTGTCATGTTAATTTTGATTGAATTGCTAATCAAGATTTAGTAATTTCTAAAATATTAGTTGGATAATAAATGCAAATTAGATTTACAACCCTTTACAAGTCTTGTTGAGTGAAAATGAATTGAAAGAAACTAATATAAAATTTCTATCTAACACAATTGCTACATTAGATTAAGTGTGGGAAAAAATAAGGCTAGAAAATGGAATTTGTATAGACTTTGAACTAGGTGTGCTAAGTTTCACTAGTTCTCATAATATATGATGCCCATGTTAATTAACAAGCATGTCTTTAAGAAAAAAGAGTGAGAGTTTTCACTCTAAACTTAAAAATTAAATGAAATAAAAAGGAATGAAAAAAAATATCTGTTCCTATATATAATATATATAATAATAATAAAAGAGAAATTAAGTACATTTTTTAAGACGGGGCACATATGGCACTTAAAATCCTAGTATTTTAGCTATATTTTACACCCATTGAATAATCAAATCAATCACATATCCAGATTCAAGATTATCATGAGTGTTATGTAGAAAGAATTGATGCTGATTGTTATGATTTTTCACAAGATTAGATGAAATTAGGTGAGTAACTTTAGGTAAGCATATAATCCACACAATCGAATAGATTTTTGCCAAATCTTTAAGCATTTCAAATCATGTTATCAAAACTAGCAATTCACAATGGGTGTAACCTTATCAATGTAAAAATTTATATTTTTAGATAAAATCTATATCACTTTAAATTATTTTGTGTTTTTATATTTTTCTAGTACGCGGGACAAAATTGCGCAAAACAAGGAAGACCTGGATATTTATGCAAATAGAGAGCCAGACGCTACAGCGTGCTACAACGCTGATCCAACGAAAGCTAGGCGCTATAGTGCACCATAGCGCTCATCCAGCGAGAGCTAGGCGCTATAGCGCGCCGCAGCGCCGATCCAGCGAAAGCCATGCTCTATAGTGCGCCACAGCACGCCTTAAGGAAAATGGAGAGCCATAGCACTTAATGAAGAAAGAGCCCTACGCGCAACGACGCGTCCCAGCGTCCACCGTTTTGAAGAGAATCATTCCAGCGAGCAAAATATCGAGGGATGATATTTAATGAATCTTTGCAACTCCCAAAAGCAGTTGAAATTATTAGAGAGCCCTTAAACTCCCTAGGCAGCCTAATTGAGCAAAATACAAAGAATTGAAGCTAAACATTAATTTCTTCCAACTCTCTAGATAATAAAAGGTTAACAGTTGAGATTAATACCAGGAAAAATAAAAAAAGGAGAATTAATTTCCCCATTCAGCCCCCTAGGTAGTTTTGTTATATCAGTTTGTGCAATATTGTCTATAAGGTGGTAGCCAAGATCCTAGTCATGTGCCTTAAAATAATGTTGCCCACACTAATCTTCTGGGGACTAGGTGCCTTTGTTCCTGGGCGTGATATTAGCGAGTTATAGGAGACTCTTACACTTCTCACATATTCCACCATGATTGCTTGGCACATGAACATCAAGGTGGATATAGAGTAGGCTTATGATTTGATGGAGTGGGATCGTCTTAGGATTGTCTTAGATAGTTTTGACCAGAGGTGGTCAGAGTGGGCTTTCCAGTGCGTGTAATCTTCTAGGTTCCCTGTTTTGGTTGGTGGCCATAGGTAACCTTGGGTTGTGGGAGGAGAGGCTTTAGATAGAGCTGATGTGCTCACAACAAAATCTAAGTTACCAAACGCTTAGTGAGGACTTTCATGTTGTCCAACAAACCAACACCAATGGAAAAAGCAAAACTTCTGAAGATCAATAGAAGCTGTAAGGATCATTTTAACAATAGGAGGGAAGTCAATTAGGAGTGAATCAAACATGGGACCATTCTTAAAGTTGGGTTAGATGCACCAAAATTTAACACAATTTCTACAAAAGATGCTTAATTATAATTATCTCTTTACAATTTTTAGGATGTGAGACTAATCACTTGCATAGCTAATAAAGTTCATTACCATATCAACTATCAACTCTCTTACTAAGACAAGCTTAACTCAATCAAGAATTATGCTCTAAGAGCCTATTTAACCATATAGAAGTATTGTGGGAGTCATCCTCTTTTTTACCTTGTTTTTCCATAGTAAAAGCCACCAAGACTCATAGGAGTAGTGGTAAACTATAAATATCTTTTCGTTTGAAGAAGTCTCAATGAAGTAAATATGTGATAGGTGGGATTTAGATGCTTGATCTATCAAGAGTTTAAATCCAAAAATCTTATCCATTGATACAAAACAATATAATTTTGTATTTAGTTTGGCATCATTTCATATAGAAATGTTTTTTAGCTTAATTATTTAAACATATTATATCATTTACCTTGTGTTTGATTGAATATTTTCTTTTCTTTTTATTTTTTTTTGGTTCTCCTGTCATATATATATATATATATATATATATATATATATATATATATATATATATATATATATATATATATATATATATATATATATATGACAGATCAGAAATAATCTTTGGATCAAGTTTTTGTGAAGGAGTTGATGCATAATGGAGCAATTTAGATACTTATTTTTTTTAAGTTTTAAATTTTTGTTAAAGTATATAATAGATTTTGTAAAATAATTATTATCTATGTTATCAATATATTTTTTGTATTATTTTAGTATTTTTAAATATTGTAATGAACGTAGAAGTGTGTATTATATACACATCTAAATACACTGTTATACTAAACCTTGATATGATTTTGGAAAGTGAGCACATAACGCTAGTTATGCTAATTCTTTGGTAGGTCGCCACAGTTGGTATCAGTGCAGGTTTGAGAGAAAGTTAGTAAAAAAGTGTGCAAGTCATTATTCATGCAATTGAAATTCTAAAAAAAAAAAAAAATAGAAAATAAGAAATTACAAAATTTATATAAATTAAAAAGAGAATGAAAGAATATATATATGACATACCCACTTACAGATATAATTAGATTAACTATCTTTAGGTTAGAAGAAAAAGTTGAACACTGGTGGGAAATCATTGCAAGCTTATAGATCATAGGCATAGATACTGAAAATGTCCAATGGAAAGAATTTGTCAAAATCTTCAGAGTCAAATACATCTCTCCTTTTGCACAAGCCATCATGGAAGATTTGTTCATCAAGTTGTGTCAGGGCAATCGTAGTGTCGCTGAATATGAAATTAAATTTCAAATGCTATCCCGTTATACACCACTACTAGTGAGCACTGAGTCTGCTCGATACAGTCAATTTTTCAAAGAATTAAAACCTTCTATCAAGAAGATTCTTAGGGCTCTTCGAATCTCCAAATTCTTAGACATGCTTGAAAGTGTAAAAATATTAAAATTGGGGAATTAGGGGAAGTATAAGAGGTTAGAAAAAGACTCCCGCCTGCACATGTATAGTAAATGGAATACAAGAGGCCTAAACCACCTCAAGCCAGTGTTTATCAAATAGCTCAGCAAACACATATTGGGAAATGCAACCGATCGCATCCTTACGGTAATTGTTATCATAGGAGCGGGATATGCTATACGTGTGGACAACTTGATCACATATTTTGGCAATGTCAAGCAACCAGTACAGTGGATAATTAGTGGATCATCCATCCTTTTCAGATGCAACAACAAGCACTCATACCAGCTTAAAGGCAAGAACTCGCACCAACGGCCAGACCATCTCGTGTACTTATAGCTGCTCCAATATAAAGGAGAGGTTCGCCCATTGCTCATAAAGCACCAACAACTAATCAAAGGGGAAGACTAATTGCTCCCAAGCAAGATGCACATGCGAGAATCTAAACCCTCACCCCAGCTCTAGTCTCAGAAGATAATGAAGTGGTATCAGGTACCACATTCTTTCTTTATATATATATATATATTTCACATTTTATTTAAATAGAGCATGAATTATCTTTTATTTTAAACTCTAGGCACCTTACATTTCAATAACAAATCTTGTGGCATATTATTTGACACTGGTGCAAGCCACTCATTTATTTTAGAAAGATTTGCCAAAACTTTTGAATTGCCATATTACAACTTAGCTAAGGCCTTGAATATTAGGTTACCATATGGTGACCTTATGAGTACACAAAAATGTTGCCACTGTAATATACCAATTAATGGAAAAGCATATGAAGCAAAAATGATAGTGCTACCTATAATATATTTTGATATTATTCTAGGAATGAATTAATTCAGCAAGCATAAAGTTGTGATTGATTGTCAAAGAAAAAATGTTATTATCAAAGGTTTGAGTAATTTTGAAGTATTTATGGGAAAGTTAGGCATTTCAGCATCTTTAATCAACACTTTGTAAGCATATTAGTTAATTTGGAAGCGATATAATGAGTATTTAGTAACAATAATGGGAGAAAAGATAGAATAAATTTCTTGATGAATTCCCTGATGAATTGCATGGATTACCATCAGTAAGAGAAATCAAATTCTCAATTGAGTTAATTCATGACACTCAACTAATAGCAAAGGCGCCTTACCGAATGACACCCAAAGAACTGCAAGAGTTAAGCGAACAACTGTAAGAGCTGATGAACAAATAATTTATTTGACAAAGCATGTCACCATGGGGAGCCTCAGTGCTCTTTGTAAAGAAGAAAGACGATTCGATACAAATGTGCATCAATTATCATACTCAATAAGATAATCATTAAGAATAAGTATGCTTAACCACATATTGATGATATGTTTGATCAATTAGCTGAAGCTAAGATATCTTCCAAGATAGATCTAAGATCAGGCTATCATCAATTGAGAGTCAAAGAAGAAAATATTCCACAAACAACATTTAGAACTCGCTACGGGCATTAAGAGTTCATGGTCATGTCATTTGGTCTAACCAATGTTCCATCCATCTTTATGGACTTGATGAAAAGTATTCTTAGACGTATTTGCATAAGGTTGTAATAGTATTCATTGATGATATTTTAATTTATTTCGAGAGCAAGGAAGAACACGAGATCATCTGAGAGTTATTTTGGAAACTCTATGACATCATCAACTATACGCCAAATATTCTAAATGTGAATTTTGGATGGATTATGTTATCTCGGTTTAGTTGGATATTATCAAAATTTTGTTAAGGAATTTTTGCAAATAGTTGTACATTTAACCAAATTAACACAAAAAATAGTTCAATTCATTTGGAGTCAGCAATACAAGGAATTTTTTCAACAGTTAAAATAAGAGTTAACAACCGCCCCAATATTAACCCTACAACAAGAGACAATAAATTAACAAGTCGATATTGACACATCAATAGTAGGGCTTGGATGTGTTCTCATGCAAGAGAAGAAGGTAGTAGTATATGCATCTAGGTTATTAAAGATTCATGAAAGCAACTATATAGTGCAAGACTTAGAATTGACAATAGTAGTGTTTGTCTTTGAAATTTGGAGGCACTACCTAAATAGAGTGAGATGTGAAAATTTTTACTGATCATCAAAGTTTAAAATATATTTTCACTCAGAAAGAGTTAAACTATCGACAAAAGCAATGGTTGGAATTGATTAGTGGCTACTACTTGGACATACAATATCTTCCTGGTAAAGCTAATATCATAATTGATGCCATTAGCAGAAAAGTTGTGGCGGCCCGCCCCTAAGAGGGGGGCGGTCGTCACTTGGCAAATCCCTCACTTATCACTAGATTAGAGTACGACCCTCAATCCACTAACAAGGGAGGGATGTGCACTTAAGAAGAGCAGCAAAATCATCCACTAAATACGTACATATCAATCAGAGTGCGGAAGAAAGTAAAGAATGAGTTTACATCCATTATATCTTAATGCAAAAAATAAGAAAAATATGCGGCTCAGAATAAAGTAATGTAGTGAAAAAAAAATATACAGGGTACCTGTATTATTATAATATTTTAATAAGTTTAAAATGAAAAGTAAGTAAACTCTCAGCCTCACAAGCAAATAAGTAACTAAAGATCTTCAGCAGCAGGATGCTCTTCCTCATGATCTAGCTCCACTCCTGGCTTAGCCACCTCAAATAGCTCAAATCTTCCATTGTAGGTTTCACAATGACAGGGCCCCTACCAAAAAAAAAGAAAATATAATTAGATATATTATTTAAGTATATTTTAGGTTGATTAGTTTTATATATTAAATGATATCACCAATTGCTTAAAATAACTAAGCAAACAAATATGTGCAACAAGCTAAGAAAAGATATGTAAAGTTATAAATAAGGTATTTATAATTTAACAAATAGTGAAGTAAAAAGACATACCTTAATCTCAAAACTGCATCAAGGTTAGGCAATATATATATGTAAAATAAACTGTAAGTACTGAAAGGAAAGGCTCATCCTAACATGCTGATGATCATACAAAATTATGCAAATTAATAGAAAACAAATTGAAGTGTAGCATCTTATCTGAATCAACATCCAGCATCTTAGCATATATGTAAGCAAGTAAGCACTAAACTAAAGCTGAACTACAGTAAAAGTAAATAGGAAATAGAACAAATTATGTAAAAATTGTCATATCAGAAAAAAATTGATTAAATAAGCCACTAAATTGTATCATATCATATCACTTAGCATCTAAAGCTAAGGCAAAAATTGTACTGTACTAAAGAGGTATAAAATACATATGCAATAGCTTTTTGTTATTTTACTTTACTCCTATAGACATGTCCAGAAGTAGCTGAGGAGTCAAGTACGTTTACAAGGAATGAGTACGTGTCAGGTATTCTTATTTCTCCTTATTTCCTGTCCATTGGCAATAATGTGTATACATAGTCTCCCATTTAAAACATGAACCCAGTGCAAGTGTTATCCTAATTTTATATGTTTTCATTTTATGCACCAAGTTATCTTGTATGACATGTTCAATGTAAAAAGGCTTAAAATACAAGGAATGCAAAGCACAAAGTTCAATAGTAAGCAATAGACTCTACTAAACACAAGTGATATATGTTATTGTCTATTTTATCCATTCTAGCTATTCTAAGTTTATATAAGCTCAGGATCTCCAACACCGTACTATCAAGTATAAACTCAGATCGACAGCCTTATAAGTTTAAAATAATTAGAATTGATTAGGTCTTAATAAAATTCAATCAATGACACTTATAAGTTAAATAATAAATCAACACATCCTAATTAATGAATTTAGATGATCCAACCTAATCTTGATTAAGATAAACTAAGATTGAGGGATTAAGAATTAAACTAAAAAATTGGGGTTTAATCCTTTAATCCAAAGGTAATCCTTAAGGCTAAGGTGTAAAATCCCAAACCTTTCCAATACTACAAGTTAGGCTATCTTATTAAGCAAAGTCAAGCTCAATAAGATGTATCTTTAAACTTAAACTAAAGTTTAAATACAAAATAATCTTAATAAAGGATGAGATCTAGAAATTATTAAAAATCAAGTTACATCCATTGAGTAACCCATTTACTTAATGAATGAATTCTAACCTAATTTATATTACTAATCCTAAGGAAAAGATCCTAAGGTTAAAGGGAAAATATTAAGGAAATTCTTAAAGGATTAAGTTATGATAAAAGGTGAAGATTTAAGCACTTGTGTTAATTAGTCTTAACTTATCTTATTACTGATTTAGAGTACTTAGAATTACATAATGTGAGATGAATCTCACATTATAAAACTTATTACTTGCTTATAAACTTTTTAAGATGGAACTTACGATTTCACTTAAAAATTTAATTAATAAGCTTAAATGATATAAAATTGAATATAAATTACTTTATTTACTATTTTTAGTGACTAGAGTATGATTTTAAGGTTAAAGGACACTTAAACCTAAATTTGGGCAAAATGACCATTTTGCCCCTATTTAAGGGTCTAAAATGATACTTTTTGATTTAGGGTTTCATATTGAAATTTATTGATGCTAAATGATTACTTAATGTCTAATATGAATATATATAGTAAATATATCAAATTTGGACATTGTGAGCTCAATTTAAGATTTTTAGTCATAAGGACAATTTGGTAATTTTACTTAGTGAAGTCTAAAAATTCAATCAATTTATTATTGTTTACTATCTAAAGATTTCATAGAATCTAAGAACATTAAATTCTGAGGTCTATTGGTCAAGTTATAGCCAAAATAAGTTTGGGGTTCAAAAATGTAATTAAGGGATTCTAGGAAAGGTCCAAAAACCTAACTTTTTTAAATGATGTCCAAATTCAGTAAACTCAGTTGCTGTAACTTTTTTTATAACATACTGAGTGCAATGACTATGAGTAAACTTAATTTGGACTTCATTTGATTAAATTATGAGCTAATTAAGTTCTAGAGTAATTATGGCAAATTAGGAAATATAATTATTAAAATTTAAAATTTTTTGTAGTTTATTGTTAATTAGGTTATCCTGATCAAAATGATATATTGAATGACCTAATTTGGAGCTAAATTGACTAAGTTATAGCTAATTGAATTTATAGGTCAAATAGAGTAATTAGTGAGGGTACCCAAAAGTCATTAGTCTAATCTCAAGTACAACAGTAAAACTAATACTATCACTACACTACTGGCGTTCTCCTGATTAAAATGAGACCCATATTAATTATGTTTGGATCAGTGGGTACAAAGTTATGGAAGTTTAAAGTTTTATAGGATTTTAAACTAAGTGGGAGGTCCTAAAATATCACTAGATTAAATATGCATCATAATGGAAATTTGATACCACCACATTATTCCTCTCATTTTTATGATTAAAATGAGATATATATTTAATATATTTGGACTTATGGATTGCAAATTATAAGGATTTAAATATTCTATAATTAATTAATTTGATTATTCTTAATCAATTAATTAAAACCTTACAGATTTGATTGAGTTAATAATCCATTTAATTTAATTGACAGCGGCACCCACTGCATGCGATTTATGGATTGCAAATTATAGATTGACTTGCAACTTAAAAAATCTTCATGAATTTATTAGTTTGACATATGTGTATTGAGCGAGTAAGTAACCCTAATACATCAATGATTCAATATAAAATTGCTTAACCACTACCCTGATTCTTTTACCAAACCAATTGATGCAAGGAAATTAAGTATGGGGGAAACTCAGCTCATATGAGATAGATGAATGATTGGCTAAAATTAGGAATATACTATGCTTTAGTAGAACTTCATGAATGTAATGCATTATATGAAGAAAAATGTCTCTCCCATAAAATTTAAAAAGAAAATAAAGGGATAAAAAAAAAACTCTCATCGAAAGTATATGTATGCATTACATTCCATAAGAAGAAACAAACTTGACATAAAAAATTTCTAAGGATACCATCATCAAATATACTTAATAAAGAGCTCGAAAATTTCCCAACATGTATTTCATATAATCACTAATGGATATAAAGAAAGGAGTCAAGAATAGTGGGAAAAAAGTTAATATTGAATAAGGCACATTAAGGTTACTCTCGACCAATTATATCATTGTTATAACTATATTATGTTATAATGAGAGTTTCAAATCTGCATCAACACAGAGTAGAATTGTTAAAAATAAACTGATCCAAAAAGCTATTTGTTGCTTAATGAATAAGTAGTTAAGTGCGGGGGTGTGATGTATTCAATAAACATAATGAATTTTTATGCTAGAATTTATATTTTTATTAGGATTAATTATACTTTTAGTGTGTTTTTATGACCTTTCAGGCAAGAAGAGATTAAAATGGAAAGAAAAGAAAAATTGGATGAAAAGAATGCCGCAGCATGCTGCAGCGCATTACGACGCACCATAGCGCCCCTGCTCCTGAGAGCAAGGCGCTGCAGCGCGTCATAGCGCCATAATTTTTGAAAGGAAGGCGCCATAGCATCAGAATTTTTGAGAAGAAGCCGCTATCGTGCACCGTAGCACCAAATTCATGAGGCAGAGGTGCCATAGTGCGCCACAGTGCCTGGTTTCCCGAGACCAAGGCGCTACATCTTGCCACAACACCTAATTTTTTGAGACTGAGGCTCCAAAGCACCTAGATCCCTGAGATAAAGGTGCTGTATCGCGTCACAATGCCCAATTTCTAGAGACTGAGGTGCCATAGCGCGCCAAAACACTGGCTCCCTGAGACCAAGGCTCTACAACGTGCCACAATGCCCAATTTCTCGAGATTGAGGCGCTAGAGTGTGCCACAATGCTTGGATCCCAGAGATAGAGGCGCTACAACATGCCGTAATGCCAGAATTCCAGAGACTCAGGCACTATAGTGCGTCGTAGCGCCAGGTGAACTGCAGGCGAGGTGCTATAAATTGTCGTAGCATGCACCTTAAAGCTGTCTTGGATAACCCAAATATTTAAAACTCTCCATTTTCTCACAGCAAGAATTAATGCAAAACATTAAGTTCCCTCATTTCCAAGAAAATAAGGAAATAAAATTAATTGAAATTGCAAGTTTTAAGAGAAGATTTTGGCAGCTAAGGAGAGGGGAAGGCTGAAGAAGGGAATTATAAAAGGGAAGATAAAAGACTATGAAAGGGTTCTATTTTTAGTTTGGAAAAGAAGATATTCAGGAGGACTTCCCAACCCTAAAGAGGAGAAAAAGGTTGTAGATTGTGAAGAAGCAAAAGCACACAGGGCAAGGAGTAGGGAAGGGGACTGAGGAGAGAAGAAGACCGGAGAATGCCAAGAGCTGTTCCTGAATATTGTGCTATCAATATATTTTCTTGATATTTGCTTGTAAGAGCAATGAAATCGCTCAGCATCTATTGTAGCTTTTTTGTTTATCATTTGTAATGGCACCATAAACCCCCCTTCAGGGAGGGTTTGGCAAGGACATGTAAAAGTCATGGTGTAATATCTGTAAACTATTCTAGTTAATAAAATATTATTTAGCTCTCAGCATTTTTGAATATTTTATTATATGAACAAGTTGGAGAATGATGAATATTTATATATATATAATTCATCTACTCAATATTCAATGAAAATCTCATAGAGCTTATTGATCGCTCTTGCCCAAAAGTTATGCACTCTCGCGCGTTAATTCCACGAATGGCCATGACAACATTCGCTGTGTGAAAATAGCCAGTGCACAATTTAGGACAAAAACTTGATCATTTGAGCCATGAGGAAATCTAACATAATATTCACTGAGCTCCATACTCATTTAGCTTCACAGCTCATTTTCTTAGCTAAAGTGGCATATCATTTTAGGTATGAATTTGATGCATGTGAGCTAAGAACCATTTATAGAGCTCCACAACTCACTCTTGATTTATGCAAGGATTCGAACACATTAAGCTACGAATGATGTGATATAAACTCATTTAGCTTCACAGCTTATTTTCTTAACTAAATTAAGAGCAGATGCATGTGAGCTATATGTTTAATCAAGATCATGTGATACTTAATTAAAATTGAGGATTTTATCACTTAGACGTAAGAGATGATTTCATTAATTCAAAAATCACACGGTCTATGTGCCGAGATCGAACATATTAGTGTTCATCTCATAGCACTAGATAAGATTTATTACATTTAAAGTATCATTTAGAGAGTACTAAATCTCTTGATGATGAAATGAAAATTAATCCAACTAACTTGATATATATTTGAGAAGAAGAGTACTTGCATGAACCATGATGCACTGCATGTTTAACCTCAACTCTCCCAAAATTTTCAAAACTATTTTAAAACCACAGTAATCTAGGAATTATAATTTAGGAATTCAAAACCAAACAATTCACTTTTTTAAACATTATTAAAATTAGACACACTCTAGTATCAAATCTAAACACCATTCACAGAGAATGATAAATCTTAGGATCTCATCATCTCATATTACTTCGAACCACGTATACTTACGTGTGAATGCATACATACATAATTTAGGTCCGTCAACTGCTTTGGAATAAAATGGTACATTTCTTAATGTATTATATATCCATTATCGTACATCGTACTAAATTAATAATAAATTAATTCTATCATTACCTACATTTAATAATTAATAAATCATTTAAAGTTTCTCATTTTTATTTCTAAAAATCAAAATCTATTCTATTAAGCAATAAAGGAAAACGCATGAAGCTCCTTCAATTGTGCAAATGTTACCATTTTTGAAATGTACCATTCAATTATATATTTACTTTATAGGTCATATCATTTAGTGTACTAGAGATACACTATGATATGACTTGTTGGTTTTTTAGGGATAAAGTGACACAACTTAAACGAAAAAGATGAAATAGGTATCTTACTTGGTGAAATGGTCCTTAAAGAATCATTATTAATTTTAAATGAATTTGAGATAGTTTATCTAAAGTCTAAAAAATATAAACCTCGCAAATGCAAGCGAAAAAGTAAGAAGTTAAGAAGAGCAAAATAAGTAATACGCATAAAAATTGATAATGATTCTGGACTACTTGAGACCTTACATCCACACTTCAAAGGTTCACAACCCTTAAGATTTTACTAATAAAGAGTTTTTTTTTTCATTGTCCCACATAAGGCAAAGAATCCTATACAATCCCTACTTTAAATGCATTATCTACATAGCTATAGAAGTAATCATCCATCTCAAACCAATTCCTTAAAAAAATCCAATACTACTCTACACACTTAGCCACACAGCGATGTAGCCTCCCATATTCCTAAGGTTATGTTATCATCATTAATCACTCATTCACAAACTTTGCCTATAGAGCTACAGTTCTTTTCCTCCTTTGTAACAACCTAAGTTGTTATCACTGTCAATTAAGACTAATTTCGGTCTTAATTTTGATCATAAGTGCTAATTAGGTCAATAGGAGTCAACCTCTAAGACCTAGTCCAAAACAGGAGTCGAATGGATCGAATCCTGATTTCTGGAAAATCCAGAAATGCTAGAATCGACCTATCTAAATTGACCTCCGATCGAAAAACGGACTTCGCCATTGCTCTCATTGACCCCAAATTAGCTAGGGGTGAAGTTTTCGTGTCAATCGGGAGTCGTCGAAATTGCGACGTAAATTTTAATAATATTTAAAATACCCCGAAAATCGAGAATTTAAAATACTCGTCAAAATTGAAATCCGACTTCACTGTTGCGTTCCTCACCCCTCAATTAGCTAGGAGTGAATATTTGAAAAATTTTCTAAAATCAATTATTTATTTAATTTTTAAATTAGAAATTAAGATATTTAATTATATTAATTAAATTAAATTGGCACTTAACGGAGCCGTTTCGATCCTGCGCGCTGTAACCCCCCCTACTGTCCGATCTGACGGCAGATCCTTGTGGCGACCGGGGATCGAAGTTCGAGAGTCTTTAAAGAACAATTCATCTCAATTGAAAATTTATACATTTTTATAATACAAAAGGGACATAATAAAATAATAATAGAGATCCACAGTCCTTTTATACAAAGAGCCAAAACATATACAAAAAGTTACAACAGTTTGAATTTTTACAAAATATGTAATAGAAATTTCTACATTCTTCTGCTTCTTCTTCTTTTAAATTTGGCAGGTCTTCTAAGTTCTTTTAATTATCAAAACCTGAAAAATTCAGTTTACCAGTCAGGTAGGAGTACGCAAATTATTCTTATAAGAATAAATCTAGCATCCTATAATAGGTATGAATCAGATATAAAAATGACTGAAAATCTGCATGTAAATAAAGCAATTGCTAAATTCAATTTCTGCCCTACAAAATAGCTGTGAAAATCAACATATATGAAATAAATTTTATCAAAAGCATTTGTAACAATAAGGCGAGTCCGGAGACTCCTGAGCCCAAATGGGTAAACACATAGGCATAATTTGTAGGAAGCTTATCTCGCCACCCGTCGGTAGCTTACTCAAATAATAATTCTTGGTGTGTCTTTCCTCTGGATTTGCCTACTTCCCACAAGAGGCTAAATCCCTCCATATAACTCCTAGGGGCTGCTAGCTGGCCCAATCTGTACAGATTCTCAGTGTTGCGTTCCACCCTCCAAAGATAATCACCATAATAATATATTCATTGTTTCATCTTTTTGTTACATGCTATTCGATATCATTCTTTTTGCAGATTATAAAGCGGTAAGCAGTGTAAATAATATTCAAATGGAAAATGGCTCAAATAAGAATACTGAAATAAGACTTATAAGTAAATTTGCGTACCTGACTTGTTTTGATTAAAAATCAACCAAATTTAATTTCTTTGATCTGCCAAAATAATGAAAGTTATTAATTTAATATTTTATATTTGTAATATCAGTTTTCCTAATAAGATGAATATTTTGATTTATTTTATTAAGTTATTTTATTATGCCTTATAAGGTCAAATTGGGAATTTGATCTTATAAAGGTATTTTAGTATTTTTACCCTTAATAGAATATCAAATTTATGTTAGTTTATTGAATGTTATGTTTTAAGGTTTTCATAGAATCCAAAATTATTAAATTCTGATATGAATTGGTTAAGTTATAGCTATTCTAATTTTTAAGATTAATAATTAGGGTTAAATGTGATTAGTGAGTGATTAGTGAATTTGAGTCATAAAATTATTAAACTAATTATTCATTTAGGTTCTAATATATTTTATGAGTTATTTAAAACTAAAATCACTTAATTTAGATTATTATATTTGCTAATATTTACTAATTAAGTTTTTATAGTAATTAGTATTAATTAGGAGATCTAACCGTTGGATCATAAATATTTTTGCAGTTTACTAAAATTTAGGATTTTTTGATCTAAATAGATATTTGGATTTCCTACTTTGGAGCTAAATTGACTATCTTATGGCTATTTGAAGTTCTATGTTAAATTAGATTAATTAGGGTTATTTGAATATTCTTCCTAATTAATATTCCAAAATGTCACTATATAAAATGTTGTTTTTACTGATATTTGGTTGGCACCATAATATTCCTTATATTTTTCTGATTAATTTGATATATTAAATTGTATAATTTGGTTAAATAATTTAGGAGTTATGGATTTTTAAAGTTTTAGGATTTTATGAATTTAATTAATTTAGAAAATATTTATTTCTATTTATTTATTTATTTTATTTTATTTGTTTTTAATTAATCTTTTAAATATTTATAATTTCTGATTATTTATTATTTAATATGATTAATTTATTTGTAAATTATTTATTCTTATTTTTTTATTTATGAACATTATTGTATCATATTTATTTAACTAATTAAAATTTTATCTAATAATATTATATTTTCTATTTATTATTTAAAATTTATTTTATTATTATCTTGATTTGATTTAACTTATTTTATTTATTTATTTATTATATTTTCCTAAATTATACTTTGATTTTACTGTTTTTATTTATAATATATATATATATATATATACATACGTATATATTATCATTAGTTTTATATTAGAAGAATTTAAATGTATTACTTTAATTAATCTGTTTTATTTTATTTATTTATTTATTTTCTGTTTTTATATTTATATAAATTTATAAGTATACTTTATAATATACTTATATATATATGGATTTATTATATAATAGATTTTATTATATATATATATATATCTGTTTTTATAATGATTTTTATTACTGCAGGTGGGGTCCACATGCGCAGAAGAAGGACACGTGGCGTCGATTGGTGCCATCCCGCATTTTTTTACGCGACACGTGTCCCTCATCTGTGCGATGAGGAGACCGGCGCTGTGCTGTGGGCCCCGGCTGCTGACGCGTTTAAGCATTTGCAAATAAAAACGCGACACGTGGCCTTTTTCAGGATCCCACGGATTGATGAAGTGGCAAAGATTGACGGTCTTAAAGTTTAGGATTGATCCAACGGTTTTTATTAGATCTAGGCTTAAATTAAATCCAAATCGTTAGATTTTGAAACAAAATTAACGGCCGGATTGAAGAGGTGATCCATCTTCCAATAATCACGCGACACGTGGCCATAGGATTCGAACCACGCGCCGACCGGTTCACAGAAGGAGCGAACCGGTTCAAGACGCGCCGGTTCGTCGCTTCGTCTCCTTCTTTGCGCAGCGAGAGAAGGATCATTAGGGTTACGAGGGATTTAGCTTCGATCGATGATTTCGCTCGATCAAAGGCTTTTTAGCTTAATCGGACCGTATAAATTGATTAATAGCACATAAGTTACATATAGAAACAATAATCTTTAAAATCGAATTAAGATCAAATGTATTTGGGTACCTGGAGATCGAGTATAAGGGTAGTCGAAAAGGATTTCAGGTATCTCTTAGAACTCTTGAGAGCTAGTAAAACACTAGATTAATCATTGTGAGTTTAAATGGGGAAGAAAAGCGGTGGATTGATACGCGGTGCGAAGGAATGGCGACACGCGTATTGTCTTTGCCGTGTGTCCTGCTATGCCGAGTCTTCGTCTCGCAGACGAAGAAGACGAGCTCTCGACCATCCGATCTTTCGATCGGACGGATCAGAGCATCCGTCCAAACGAACGGGAATTATTTAAACAGGATGACGGCGTTACTCTTATTACTGACGGCGCCGTTAAATGCAATTTAATAATTAATTATTTAATTTAATTTAAATTAATAAATTAATTTAACTTAATTTAATAATTATTTTCCAAAAATTTTAAAAATATCAATCCTAGCTAATTGAGTGCTTCTGAACACAATGACGCACTCGGATTTTTGATTCGACTAGTATTTAATTACTCGAATTTTCAGGTATTTAAATAATATTAAAATATTCGACAAAATTTTAATGACTTCCAAATGCGTTCAAAACTTCACTCATATCTAATTTGGGGGTGGCGAACGCAATGGTGAGGTCAGATTTTCAATCTGAGGTCAAAATTATTTAAATATTAATAAACAATTTGAAATGGAATTTTGGTATTTTACAATCCTAGTCGTTCGATCGGATGATCGAATGGCTCGGTCTACCTCGCCCGCATCGCTCGCCTCACGCGCGAGTGCCGCGCGGCGTCCTTCACTTCGCCAACTGCCGCGACCACTCAAGTCCTCATCGCCTCGGCCGCACCTTCCCTTTAACTCCAGAATTCCTCCCCCAACCTCGACTGACAGCCGGCGAGGGGTCACAAGCTGATTAGGAGCGGTTGGCGGAATCGAAGCAAACCCTATCATTTTCCCTGACACTCGACTAGGTACCCTTCTAACCTCCTTATTCGATTTCAGCTCTGTTGCCTGCATGCGTATTCCATAGCCTGATTTCATTCTCGTACGGTTCGATCGTAAGCCAAACTCGGTTCGATCCAGTGATTCCTGGCCATTCGAACGAAGTAGGCAACCGTAGGGTCCGTTAGTCCCGACAGGCCGAACTAGGGTTCTAGGTGTTCGGGGCTGGAGGTCACCCACGACGTCACTCCACCCCTGGTTGGGTAGGCCTCGCTGTCCCCCACCTGTCGCCAAGCGGTCCGAACCCTATCGCCGCCGGGAAGGCGGCGATTTTTCGGGCCCTAGCTGCATGCGTCGCTGGGTGCCAGGAAGGGAAGGGACCGTGTCGGGCCTGGATGACCCGAGCCCGACCCGCTTTTGGCAGGTCGCGTCTCTGACCGCTGCATTTGCAGCGTGTCCCACAGGCGTCAGGCCTGCCGCTCGTGGGGTCCACCCGGGCATCCGCAGCCAGCCGATTGGCGCCACGTGTCCACTCCTGCAGAAAATGTTAGATCATAGTAATGCTATATAAATACATATATGCAATTATATACTTATGCGTATACCCATAATATGAACCTAATCTTGTATAGTTATTTAAAACTGTAGTGCTTAGCATGAATGGGTAGATGCATGGGGTGGTATAAATACACGTGTGTATATATATATAAATATAAATATGCATAACAAATAAGATCTTAGGATAATAAATAACTAGCACCAATTAAAGTGATTAACTAATTAGTTTAAATTATACATATATATTTTCGTGTATGGTAATTACGCATTAAATAGATACATATTTATGTGCATTCATATGTGAACCTTGGGACAGGAGAGAATATAGATAAAATATTAGGATAGAAATATTTAAATAAACATATAGACAGAAAAATCATAAATTAGAAGGTTAAAATAATTTAATCAACTTAATCTAATGTTAATGAGTTAATATAGATATATAGATATACATATATATATATATATAGACATATGGGTTAATTAACTAAAATGTAAGCTAAAGTAATTAGCATAACTAATTAGATAATTATGATAGATAGATCAACAGCAATGAATGAATAAAGTAAATTAATTTTGGGCACGCATAACGAAGTAGCATTTTAGGACCCCATAACTTTTGTCATAGTTAACCAAACTTAGTCAATATGGGTCTCAAAATGCTCAGGAGAGCGGCCCCATTACCGTAGTAGTATTAGTTTTCCCATTTGGACATCAGGATAAAAAATCAACTCTAGAACTCCTAGTTGACTTTAGGGAAAATTGACTAAAATGTCCTTAGAATTCAAATGACCATAACTTGGTCAAATCAACTCCAAATTCAAAAATTCAAGATGCTAACTAGTTTAGAATTTTAATATCATCAATAAATTGAAATAATATTTAGAATCTGAACCCTAGACATTTAAAAATTGACCAAAATACCCATAACCTTAGTTAGGTCATGACTTGACCATTTGAAGTTCAAATTGGGTTTACTCTCTACCAACATACTCAGTATATCATAGGGAAGCTATAGACACTGAGTTTGCTAAAATTAAACTTCAAATGGAGAAGTTCAGTTTTTGTCACCGTTGACCGACTCGAAATTACCAAATTGCCCATCAAAATCAAAACGTCCATAACTTAGCTATTTGAACTCAGAATGCAGTGTTCTCGAACTCTATGGAATCTTTGAGCAGTCACCAACAATAAACCACATAAAAATTTAGGTTTCAGTAGTATGAAAATTACTGAAATGCTCTTAGGTCAAAAACCTTAGTTTGAACTTGTAGAACCCGTTCCTTGTCCAAATTGAGCGTACTTACTGTCTATCTTTAAGTTAGGCAGTAAGGAATCATATGAAAAAAAGAAACCTCAGTTTGGATGCTAAAATCAAAAGTTGATTTTTTTCGAACCCTTAAGTAGGGGCAAAATAGTTATTTTGCTCTAAGATTGGATTAAGTGCTCTTAATATTTAATTAACTTCTCCAGACTCAAAAACCAATGTTATAATTGTATCAGTGACATCTAAGTGAGTAAAATCAACCATTAGGTCAGATTCCAAAATTTTTGTAAGTCTTTAACACTACACCTTAAGGACCATTCCTGTTGAGACTAGGACTAGTTCGTAGGTTTGATTTTATTCATTAAAAAATAGGATTTTTCAATGAATGAATCCTTGGTATTATTAGTTTCTATAATTTTTCAACTTATTTTGATTATTTTATCTTTTAACCTTAGATTTAAAATAGGAGATTCATCCTATTAAGCATGGTTACTTAATAGGATTGGCCTTAACTAGTAGATCACTTATAGAACAAAACTCAGAACTTAGGTCTTATCCTTTTTGGATTATGTGATTAAGTCCAATATCATGGCATTTAATCCATAATCTATAATTTAGTAGTTTTGATTTGATCTTAGTATAAAATGTCTAAAATCATTAATTAGGACGTGATGATTTATTACTTAACTCTTATAGTCGACTTTGATTTAGTATATTAGGACCTAGCTAGTCCTAATATTTTGTAACTTATAAGGACGAGTTTCTGAGTTATACTCGATAGTAGGAAAACAGTGATCCTGAACTTGTGTAACTTGGAAAGTTAGAATAGATAAATTAGAAAACAAATGATATCACCATATTAGTAGAGTCCCTTACTTATTTTTATACTTTGTGCTATGCATTCTTTGTATATTTGAGCTTACTTTGTGCATGAAAATGAAAACTTAGAATAATAGGATAACAGTTGCCTTTGGGTCTAGTTCATGGTGGATTATGGTGCATATTTGCCCCGATGGATAGGGGTAAGGTGAGATCAGAATGCTTAACATTCTTATTGAGGAGAGTATGTTAGGCTTGGGACCCGTAAAGTCTTGCAGACGTGCTTGAATCCTCAGTTGTTTTTGAAATTGTTCACAGAAACAAAAGTAAAATAACTAAAATATGTTGTATAGTATTTCCTGCCTCTTCAATCACACAATATATTCAGTTATGTTTATGGGAATGGATTGATATGTATATATGGGCCAATTTGGCCAAGTCTTCTGATATGGTAGTCATTATACAGAGATTCATGTGCAGTTTGATATTTGACTATGATTCAGCATTATTTATTCAGTCAGCTATTCTTTGTTCAGCTTATATACAATAAGATGTTAGAATTTTGCTGCTATTATACATATTACTGTCAAGTTTACTTATTTAAGATGCATGTTTCATTTGATCACCAGTATGCTTTAGGATGTATTATTTCCTTTTAGCACTTATTTAGTTAATCATATTTATATACCCTACCATATTTACTTTACTTTTGAGGCATGTCTTAGCCTCATTTTGTTTAAGTTATATATGTTATTTATAGCTGTTCCATTTCTTATTGTACTGCTAGTTGCTCCTATTTTTATTTTTGCTTAGAAAAATGTAAAGTGGTGATATTATAAAATACATAAAAATGTATCAGCCTAAAATGTACTTAGACAATTGTCTAACACAAGATTTTTTTTTTTTTTTTGGTTGGGGCCCTACATTGTGAAACCGACAATGTCAAGTTTAGAGCAAGTTGAGGTTACAGTGCCTGAGGAGGAGCCTTATTTGGAGGAGGAGCAGCAGCTTGGACCCGAGAATATTTAGCTGGTTATTTCACTTGTAAGGATGAGTGTATTTTCTCTTCTATTAGTTTAAACTTTAAATGTTATAATAATACAGGTACCTATGACGGCGTGTTTGGATTATTTTATGCTTATATTCTGAGTTATGTTTGATTTTTATTATATTGTGATGCTTGGATGTCATTCCTTAATTTGCTTTTGCACTCTGTATGATTTAGTAGATAGTGGCTGTTAGTTAATTATGAGTTAATCCTTCCCTAATCAGGTGGATTGTGGATTCTACCCTAATCTAATGATAAGTGAGGGGTTAACTTGTTGGGTCCCCATACTGACAATAAGGAAGTACGGTGCTCCAACTGTGGCAAATCCCTAACTTAAGTAAAGTTAGGTGAACCCAACCTTACTTAAGGCAAGGACTTGTCACAAAGTGCTATAACTTTCATCAATATAAATATTAAAGTAGCTGAAGCAATATAAAATAGAGTAACATCCACAAGCATATATAGTAGGGAAAAAAAAATACAATATAGTAACTCATCACAATGCAGAAGTAAAGTACATCCAGAAAGTTTAATTATTACAAACTGAAATGAATAACTGAAAATAAAAGACTCTCATTCTCACTAAAATAAACAAGACAAAACTATCTAAACAGCAACTGGAAGGTCCTCCTGAACGGGCTCCTCCTCTGCGACCCTGCCTACGAACACGTCTGAATCTGATATTTATTGGTATCACAAATGCCAGGGCCCCAGCCAACAAAATAAAAAGGTTACAGTTAGATAATTATCTAAGTACATTTTAGGCTATTTAAAGTGAACTGAATATTAAAGAATATCACATTTAAATTTAACTATACATGCAGCAGTAAAGGGGTGCAATAAGCTATGAAAGAACTGTGATACTATAAACTATCTATTTATAGTATGGAACATGTATGTAAAGTAACATACAGAACTCAAATTAAGCAAGGTAAGGCTAAGAGCAAAAATAACTGCAACTACTGAATAAACATGATCATAACATGATTATGATCAAAGTAAAACATGCTGAGTATAAAAGAACACAAGTACTGAATTCAATAAAATTCTAGCATCCTAAACATGCCATTCATACATATATTTAAGCCAAAAAGTATACATACAACATGCAGATTAAGATGAAAAGAAAGGCCACTGAGACATGTGGTAAAAAGCAAAGCAATATATGATAAGTAAAGCCACTGAGACATGTGGCGAAGCGAGCAAATATTGAAAAATAAGGCCACTGAAGCATGTGGCAAAACAAACCAAAAAACCAAAATAATATAATACAGGTAAAGTAGTAATATGCCTAAGTTCTAGTACTGCCAAACCAGCTAATAGGCCATACAGGGCCTCCAATATCAATCAATTAGTCAATCCCCAGCCTAACCATCCAAATATGCTAGGTCTAAATCCAGTCTATACAATACTACTACTGAAGAGGCAGACTAAACTAGGTCACATTCTACTAACTATGACAAAACAAAACTGAATAATATGTAAATTCAATACTAGCTTAGGATACATCATCCTAAGTTTTCCTATTATGCTCAAGGGCTAAAGTTTAAATTCCAAGGTATGCAAAGCAATCTGGTCAAAGTAAGCAAGAAACTCAATCTAGACTTATGTGATATCTGTTGTTGTCTAATTTCCAAATCTAACTACTCTGAGAAGGTACAAGCTTAGGATCTCTAATATCCAGCTATCGAGTAGAATCTCAGATTTACGTCCTTAAAGTCAAAAATTAGAACTTAACGAGTTCTAATCCAAAAATCATGTGACGACTATATGGTTTAAATAAGCAAATCAATGACCTAGTTTTATGAATATTTTACTCTCTTACCCAAATCTTGATCAAATAAATCAAGATTTAAGAATTTTGAACTTAAACCCTATGAGGGTTCAAATTACAAATCCAAGGTGCTATTCTAAATAGGATCTAGGTTTCTCACTTAATCCCAAAGGTAAAGAATCCTATAAGTTGAAAGATTCAGGAACTAAGATCCTAGTGAAAGGCTATTCTGCTGATTATAAGATAAAATAATCAATTAAGAACTTAAGAATCTAAGATCTATATTCAATCTTTAAGATAACTCCATTATCTATTAATTGAATCATCCTATACCCACATGGAAGGTTTCAAAAGATTAAATAATAAATCATTAAAGAATTTCAATTGGAGGTGGTTTGATTCAAATTGAAGATCTAAGTCTAAGATCTAAGATCTAAAGATCTGAAGTTTGATCACTTTAGACTTTTAATTAGAGTTTTGACAAGGGTTTCCATTTGTGATTTTTTTTAGAATCTAATTTCATAATTAACTATAAGGAGCTTATTAATGTTAAGAACTGACAATTCCAAGTATTAGATTAACATTAAACCCATTTTGACCTTCTTAGGCTACTTAAGATCTAAGGGTCTGAGTTTTGATCACTTTAGAACTTATGTTAAGATTCTACTTAGACATTTCTAGTTCCCTTTTTCTTTTAACACTTAACTCTAATATTATCTTAACTGAACTTAATAATGAAGTAACTGACCATTTCAATTATTAGACTTAATTAAGTTAATGTCCAATGATCTTTATAAGGAATGCTTAGATTTAAGTATCTTAATTAAGGAATTAATGATACCTTATGGATTGGTGATTATTATTATTCTAGGAATTTAGAGAACATTTCCAATCTATGTTATAGTGGCTTACTGAAATTTTCAATCCTTAAAGAACACTAAATCACATTTTGGCCAAAATGACCAAAATGCCCCTCTTAAGGCTAAAATTGGGATTTTAGGGTTTTGTTGTCCAAATTTGTTCTAATCTATTTTAAAGTATTTCATATAACTAAATGAAGTGGGAAACACATTTACTTTAGGTTTTGATGACCTAAATGGTCTTAATTAGCACTAATCACCTACTCAAGGCACTTTGGGTGATTAGTGAAATTAGGGCACTTTAGGACAATCCAACCTTACACTTAGGTCTTACTAGGTTTAATATGATATTAAGAACTATTCTCACCCAAATCAGAGGCTTAATTAGAGTTTAGTTTACTAATCCTTGATTAGGGTGATTATGGAGTGATTAAGAAAATTAATTATCCAAAATTAATTTTAAGGGTCTGGAATTATTCCTTAGGGTACAAGGAGCAATCAGAGCCCTTAATCTCATAAATTGGATAATTATATGCTTTTATTTGATTTAACTAAAAATAGAGAAGGTTTGGAAAATAATTTTTAATCCAACCATTGGATCTAAGATTTTATTATATATTTCGATTCTTTGAATTTTTCTGATTTAAATGGTATATTGGATCATACCATTTGGATCTGTATAACTAAAGTTATTTAATTAATTTATTCTGTATTTTTATTTAGATTAATACTATAGTGTTTAATTAATTAAATTCAGAATCATTAAAAATGCATTCCTAAAATTATTCAATAATCGCGGCCCAAATTCTAAACCGCGCGGGTCGGGGCTCGGCCCAGCCCAAAATCCTCGTATTCCTCCTCCCGATCGCGCCCGCAGCCCTAATCCCTGAGACGGGCTTCCAGCGCCAAATTCACCGCACTCCGGTCACGCCGCGCTGCAATTTCGATGGCTACACATTCCCTAACCTCAGATGCGTCGATTGAACTAAGAAGCCCTAATTGGGAAGCCCTAGATCACTAGATGCCTATTTGGCCAAAACGCTTTGGCTGGCGCGCCTGTGAGGAGATAATTCTCCTCACTGAGTCCACGAGCCGCCGATATCTTGATCCCTACACGTTCAGGGATCGAAGAGGGAGCGTTAGGGCGCAACGAGGGATCTTGAGATGGCCCAGATCGCCGGGGTGATACTCAGTATTTTCTGCCTTCTAGACCCATGACTGGATCGATCGATTCCAGTCGAATCGATCGATCTGGTTGGGCTCAAACCACGATACCAGCTCGCAATTATTGTCCAAGCATTCCTAGTACTAGCTAGGCTATTAATTCCAACTGGACAAGCCGTGTTTGACGAACCAAAATTTCGTCTGGCTGTGCGCTTAGACGACGAATCCGTCATCTGGGTCACTGCCAGACTATGCTTTCCGCTTGATCGACCGCGGAGGAGATCAGGTAAGATCCTACTCAGCATCTAGGCTTGCAAAAAGGTGATAAGAGAGTTGAATTCCAGCTTGACAGGAAACAGAAGAAGGCTGTACCTCAGTTCAACAACTCGCAGCGAAGGAGGCAATGTAGCTGGGCCGGATTGTTCCAGAAGGTTGCAGAAGCTCGGCAAGGGGGTCTGAACGCCAGACCATGCCCTCTATCAGCAGGCGCAGCTCTGAAAATCTCCTGGAATGGCGGCAGCTCCAATGGACACCAGCAGGAAAAAGGGAGGATTCCTGAGAGTTTCAGTGAGCAAACGAGCTCATTGAACTGCGGGATGGCTATTTATAGGCCAAGGGGCTCTGGAGGAAAGGGTCCATAGCTGAGGTTCGAGAAACAGGTTCGACCGAGGAGTTTACTTGGACGCCTTCTAATGGACTGGCCTGGACATCCTACCCAGCTCCCTAGGCTTGGCCCTTACCAGAAAGATGCTAACGGTCTGCAGATGAGGAGTGGGGGAGTGGCAGACAAACCTGATGTGGCGAATTTCAGCGAATTTCCTCTGTCGGGGCTGGGGATCGCACGGGGGACGAAGATGAACAGCAGGGAGCTGTCCTCCACCGTCTGATATAGAAGCCGTTTGGTTTGAACGATCTGATGCAGAGATTTAAATGGTCCGTTGGATCTAACTAAAGCGATCCAACGCTCCATCGGAGTTTACTTAAGACGGGGCGTGGAAAGCCGTTGGATCAAATTTCTTGATTGAGCGGCCACGATCAGATCATGGCGAGGACGGATCGCGTCGCTGCACGGCTGCGCCAAGATGCGTGCAACCTAGGTCAAATCTGAGTCAACAAAGTCAAATCAAGAATTCTGGAAAATTCCAAACCCTGGAAAATTGACTTTTTATCTATACTTCAAATTGAAAATCTGACTTCGCCATTGCATTCAGAACATCCAAATTAGCTATGGGTGAAGTTTTGGAGGCATTTGTAAGTCGTTGGATTTTCGTCGAATATTTAATAATATTTAAATGCCTGAAAATTCAAATAAATAAATACTCGTCGGATCGAAAATCCGAGTGCACCGTTGTGTTCCTCACCCCTCAATTAGCTAGGGGTAATTTATTAAAATTTTTTTGGGATGCATTAAATCAATTAATTTTTAAGTAATAGAATTAGTTTAAATTATTTAATTAATAAATTAAATATTTTTATTTAAACGGTGCCGTCCACTAGCTCCTCACGCCGTTTCCCTGCATTCTTCCCCGCCGTTAATTTTGGCAGCATGTCCTGACCGTTCGATCTGAGATCGAACGGTGGGCGCTCTTCGTTCCCTCGTACTCTTCCGCGTGTCGAAGGATAGGGCACGCGGCACCCTCGTTGTATCGTGGCCACCTCCACCGATGATCGAGCTTGTCTAAGGCTAAATTAAAACTCCAAATTGCTCGGTCTTGGAGTGGGGGCGAAAGTGAAACCTTAAGGGAGGAAAAGGAACCCTAAACTGGATCCTCATTTTTTTTCTGCCGCCAGGTACTTCGATTCCTAAAATTTTTGCTCTATTTTCCAATTGCAATTTCATATCAATCTCTAACATCACTCGTTGTATATGATTGTTATGCTCGGATATGATTGTGTCCAGTTAGGAATTTAATCGGGTCAAATATTGTGACCTAGTTTCACTTGGATTCAGAAATTTGCATGCGTCTCATAGATAAAATCTTAGGGTTAGGAATTACTTCGGCTACCGGCTGCCTCTGCTTGCGTTTCATTCGTCTTATGGAAGAACTCACCGAGCTCTTCTCAAATTCTTACGGATCAGGGCTCCCCCTCGCTGGAAAGAAGGTTTCAGGCAAGCCCTAAATCCCTGTCTTCGACTTCTAGACGAAGAGGTCGCACAGAAGTCTGGGCCGAGTTCGGGTCAGTTCGGCCCGCAACCAGAACCGCGAGTTTTGTCTGCATCAGCAGACCAATCAATAGCGTGGGACCCGCACGGACGGCGGATCGTGTAAAAGCGCCGCGTGTTATGTGGTGGGACCCACTGCAGAGAGTTAATTCAGATGGATTTTTAATTAATATATAAGTTAATATAATTCAGCTTAAATTAAAATAATTTAATTACCAAAACTTTAAGTATCAATATCTTTTAAAATATATATCGAAATGACACAAATAAATATATCAAATTGATCAGAAAAATATGAGGAATTTATTGATGCTAATAATTTTGCATTTGAACCTGTATTTAGCAAAATGATATTTAGGATTTAATTAAGTTCAAATTTATGTCACAAAATTTTATTTAACCATAACTTTATGTAGGTTAATCCAAATATACCCAATATGGGTCTTAAAGTGATCAAAAAACCCTAAGGATTATTTTGGTAGTATTCATCTTACTGTTTGGATTTATTTTTGCTTAATCACATTTAGAACCTAACCCTAATTACCCTAATTAGACCTAGAACTTCAATTGACCATAACTTGGTCAATTGAGCTCTAAATTTAATGATCCAAATATCAATTTAGATTAGAAGAACTTATTTAACAGTAATATGTAAAAATAATTTAAATCTAATGATTAGATTTGCTAATCACCCTTAATTATTCTAAATCTTGATTAGTAAATATTAGCAAATCTAATAATCCAAATTGAGTGATCTAAGTTTCAGAAGACTCATAGAGTCATTTAAAACCTAGCTGTAAGGTTTGATTAGTGTTTGAGTGATTAATTTTACTAATCACTTACTAATCACTCTTAACCCTAATTAGGTCATAACTTAGTCAAATTAGATCCAAATTGAGCCTACCACATGTCATTTTGATCAGTGGACTATTTGTAAACCATAGCCACTGATTTTGCTTAATTTGGACACTAATTGACAAAGTTAGGATTTTGACCCATAATTAAGAATTCCTTAATCCCCTTTTAACCCTAGATCTTGTATTGGCCATAACTTGGCCAATACTTATCAGAATTTAGCAAATTTAAATTCTATGGAAAGCTTAGGCAGTAAAGAACAATAATCTGAAATTTAACTTTTATATAGCCAAATTCCTAAATTGCCCTTATGAGTCAAATTCACTAATTTGATCTCATATGGCTTAATAATCACCCAAAATTACTTTAGTTGCTGTCTAATCCTACATTAGACAGTAAGAAATATTTTCCAAAAGAAAATTTTAGAATTAAAGCCTTAGATCAAAAGAATTTGATCTTTTGATTTAAATAGGGGCAAAATGGTCATTTTGCCCAAATTTAGGGTTTAGCCTTTAAAAGCCTTAAATTCAGTTTCTAATCATTAAAATTAGTAAATAGAATGACTTAGAACTGAAATTAATCAAATCCAAGTTTAAATTAGATTTTGATTAAAATCTCAAAATTTGCTCCTTAAGGAAAATTTCCTAAGTCTTAAGTGAGTGATTTCTCCTTCTTTAATCATTCTTAGACATTTCCTTAGATCTTATAACATTAGTTAGGATGTGTGTCTTGAGAGACACTCTAAGAAATTAAGAACTTTAAATTCCTAAGATTAAGAATATATCTTAAGTTAGAATTTATCTATTGAGTAAATTGGATTACTCAATAGGTGAAACCTTGAGTTTTCTAGTTTATAGATTTTCTTAGTTTATTAAATGATTATTTGATCTTTAAACTTTAGAACTAAGAATAGAGATCTGTCCTAATAAATTTGATTTATCATTAGGATTTGCTTAAACCTAATCTGTGAGATTTGGGTTCTAAACTTAGACCCTTAGATTATACCTTTAGATTAAGTAATTAGACCCCATCATCTGGAGTCTAATTCTTAATCTTTTCATCTTGATTTGGCTAATCAAGATGAGGTTGGGGTAAATTAAATTACAAAATTAGGTCGATGATTTATTCATTTTAACCAAATAGTCATCTTTTGATTAAGTTATAATTAGGACTTGGCCAGTCCTAATTATCTTCAACTAGTAGGATTCGTGATTCTAAGTTATAGAATGCGTAAGAATTGATGATTCTAAAATTTATGTAACTTGGAGTAGATAGAACGAATAAAGTAGATAACAACGGATATCACCTGTATTTTAGATAGAGTTTTCTTGTACTTTGATTTTGATGCTTCGCATTCCTTGATTTTGGAGCCTTATACCTTGAACATATATTATGAACTTAAGATATTTAATAAATATCTTATGTTAATTTGGAACATTTATAAGCAGCATTGTGTTTTCGTTTCACAAGTAGTTTGTAAGGTGTAGCTTGATTAGTATACCTCTTCGATCAACTCGTTCGGGGTCGGCAACCTTTCGAGGGTTTAATGTTCGACAGTCTATTGGCCATGCCTAGTCCGAGTGATAGGATGGATAGACTCTCACCCTACTGATTATAGAGTCAGGATTCTGATATGGATATACTAATTCAAGTACACTTACATTCAGTTCTGTCTTAGCTCATCAGGCTAAGAGTTTTCAGTGACGTTTAGTTCAGAGTTTCTTAGCTCATCAGGCTAAGATTTGCTGAGTATGTTTTCAGTTTGAGTGACTTAGATGGTCACTGCAGTTTCCGTTTTCAGTTACTGTTTTACTTATATATTCTGCATTATAGCACTATTTTATTTGCAACTTTCCTACACGTGTTATATATAGGATGCTAGTCTTACTTACTGTTTTCATATGCTCTCCTAGGATGCTAGTTGTTTTCAGTTTTATACTGTTCAAATTATGTATGTCACCTAGCATATTCTGTTTGATCATAAGCATGTTTAGGTTGTACTTTTCTTACAGTTTTATTTAGTATTTTGCTTACCTGTCTTTGTTATAGTTGCTTGGAGGAGGTATGTATTACTTCTTAGTTGCTTTAGTTATAAACTGTTTGTTTATAACTTTATACTATTCTTTTGTATGTTTTTTTGCATCTATTTTGCTCAGTTCTGTTCTTATGGTGATATCTATTTAACTTAATAAAATTATTTACCCTAAAATGTACTTAGACATATTGTCTAACCAGTTTTTCTTTTGTTTGCTGGGGCCCTACCATTATGAAACTGATAATGGTAGGCTCTGAGTTTGTTGGAGCAGCAGATCCAGTGGAGAGCTTACCATTGGAGGAAGAGCCCGTTCCTGAAGATCTGTAGTTTTAGTTTTCTTTCTTTCAGTGAGATTGAGAGTTTCCTTTCAGTTCTTTTAAACTTATTAATTGTTTTAATAATACAGATTTATATTTCTCTTTCAGCACTTTACTTATTCTGTATTATTGTATTTATACTGTATTGGATGGATGTTATACTTTTTATGCTTCCGCACTCTGAGTTCATGTATAGTCATTTAGTGATAGTTCTTATGTATTAAATGGCAAAGTTCTTATTTAAGTTGGATTAGAACATATGTCTAATTCAATTCTAAGTAGGGACTTTGTCATTTGGTGACCCCTCCACCGTAATCATGTTAACTTAAGGGTTAACAGGACCACGGTGGGGCAGGGCCGCCACAGTTTCTAAGCTGGTACTGTGCCTATGTGTGAAGAATAAACATGCATGTGCATGTGAGCTAGATATCTATGGCATTGACTATTCCATAATGTGTTTGCTCAAACATAATTTTAAAACTAAATTTGGAGTATTAACAATCATCATTAGGCACTAGTCCACCTTCCCATAGATCAACCTGCACTAATCATAACACACATGGGTGTGCTATTGGTTTGAGCCACAGATCATACATCTAAGCATGATACATCCGGTCGCACTCATTTGGCTGCACTGTGAAGAGTACCTAGGTGCGTGTTTTGGCTAGGTAGAATGAAATGTGGTAATAAGCTTATATAGTACATCAATTATAAATACAAAGCACACAAAATAAAATAAAATTTATAGCAGGTATCTAGATCTTGTAGCCTAAGTTTGATTGCTTAATTAGCTTTCTTAAAATATACACTAAATAGAATACTATTTGCAATTGTCAAGGCCAAATTAGTAGATAAAAAAGATCTCAAATGGACCTTTGGTTAGGGGGAGAGGGTGGACGTAGTTGCTTGCTTATGTATTCTCCTTCACCATGTAAGCTCTTTTATGGGGTTAGGTCTCAGAACTCGGCTCTCCTCGGTCCTCCTACTCAATGCCGGCTCTCCGTCTTTGGCTTCTTCCTTCCCTCTTCTTTCTTTTCCAATTGTCAATGTGGCTCCATTTGACAATGTAGTGTGCCCTCCTTTGGAGCTTCCTTATTCTACCTCAGCTTGGGGAGATTATTCCTTTCCTAATATGGTTGCGAACTCGCACTTATTTCAATGGGTCCTTACCTTCTGCTCTCATGGGCTTATCTACCAAAACTCCTTCTTAGGGTGATGACAAATCTACTCTTTGTTCTATGAATAGGAAATTTGAGATTCAATCTGCTCTCTTTGAAGTCAACCTCCTTGGAAAATTTCTTGCTAGTTTACTCTATTGGCCTCATTGTTTGCAGATATGAGTTTATTAAGCTCTCTGACAATGTAAATTAATCAAGATTATTCTCACAAATCACAATTATGGGGAGAAGGTCATCCTATGCATCCCTTCTAGTGGTCTGCTTTCTTTGACCTAGAAAAAAGGAGCTGTTTTGTCTAGGTCAATTTCAGCAAGATGCCAGTCAAAAGGAGCTACTTCAAAGGCATATTAAATTACGAAATATTAATGGGGATCCATCTCTCTCTCACAAACACACAAATATATATATATATATATATATATATATATATATATATATATGAATTATAACAATGAAATACAAAAGAATATTATTTTTAATATAATATAATGTATTTTTAGTTTTAGTTATATATATATATATATATATATATAATGTATTCTTACTATAATAATGTATATACCTATGCATACCTTGTTAACAAACACATAAATATATGTATACACTTTAAGAGACCCACTTCAAATTGGCTTGTGATTCCGACAGAAAAATAACAATAAAGCAAACTTTGACTTGATGAGCAAATTTACATCTTTCTTACATCTTTCTCAAAATTTTGGAGCAAGTCTCCAAAAACACTTTTTCACCTATGAGAATAGTTGGAGTGTATAGACCCATTTGTACTTAAATGCCTTTTTGAATATTTTGACTAAAAACTATTCATTTTAGAGAATTTTAATGCTCATAGGTGTATTTGAGAGGTTGTGGATGCCTCTATTAATAAAGAAAGATGCATATTTAAATCAGATAACAATTTAAATTTTAGAAACTAGATACACCTACCAGTGTGACTTAGATGCACCTGGTCAAACGCATTCGACCTGCGGCCATTGGGTTCCTAAATAAAGCTCGTTCATGCGCATGCCCAGGTCTATCCAAACTGACAAGTTCAATTGCCGTTCAAAAATTGGATGGGCACGCCTGGGTAGGCAAAATTTGACGCCAGCTGAAACTTAACTCAAATTGAGTTCGAGTCCAACAACTCAACTCGAACTCGACTTGAAACTTTTGAAGCCAACCCAAACTGACCTGTGCAACTGCTGTTCGATTCAACTCAAAATTCGAGCAAGTTTTGAGCAAATTTTGAGTTTCAGGTAAAGTTGCTAGCCCTAATTGCAACTTATCGTTGCATCGTTTATGATAGAGGCTAAGTTTATGGATGTCATAGCGGGCAATGAATGAGGTGATTTTGATGCAATTTCTATTGGATGATTCGGGAGTGTAGTAGCAACAATTGTGTGTTTTATGATGTAGCAGGGCATAATCTATTTTGTCAAAAATGCAATTCATGGACCAAATATATTGATGTGTGGTACAACTTCATCTAGAACGTGATCAAGAAGGAATATTTTGTTAAAAGGATTGCCAATAAAGGCAATCTACTGGGTATGCTTATAAAAGTCCTAGTAGTACAAATATTTGCATACATGCTGCTTGATTTCTTTTGGGTATCGATACATAAGCAACATTCTTTGGTGCATCAGCTAATTGTGGAAATTTTTGAACTGCAAATATGAAATTTAGCCCTCAATGGCTGATGTGGAAGGGTTACAAACCAAAGGTCCCAATAGCTCTTTATACTGATGAGCCCTCAATAGCTCTTTATACTCCTTAGTGATGTGTCCGGAAGGGTTACGAATGAACTAGAGGCGAAGCAAATGCCAAATGGTCCCATAATGGGCTATAGTACAAAAGTTACTTTTTGGGCCAGCACTTAAGTGCCCAAGCCAGCCCAAGCTGTCGACGCACTGTCGGGAGGTTGTTGGAGCACCGCAAACTTGAAAGGCGGACACATGGGCACGCCCAAGCTCTGATGGAGGCTCCGCGAGGATGTTACAAGTCTCTTTATATACTAATAATGAAAACAAATGCTTTCCTGTGGCAATTTGCGCTGGTGAGAGAAATTGCTCCGACAATTCGTGTTCGATAAAATTTGAATTCATTACCTATAATAATAAATTCTAAACCTTAACCACTGTGCTGCAACACACCTTTCTATTTTTAGTCAGTATGTAATGAAACTGTGCGACTGTGTTTTTACTTCCATTTCTTTTATATTTTAGTCAATGTTTATTATTGTCAGTCATACTAAAAATATAACATATAAAAAAAAATGTAATAACTTAAATTAAATGTGATATATCACATTATATCTGACTCAGTCAAACAGCATTTATCTTATAAAAAATAGGTCATTATTTGAATAATAATTTATTGTATTTTCTTTAAAAAGTTTAATATATTTTGTTAGTGGATTATTTTAAATGAATTTATAAAAATTATTTTAAAAAAATATATTAATCAAAACTTCAAAATAATTGTATTCTTAGATTCATCATATTTTTATTTATCTTGAAAATTTTCATCAATTTTGGAGTTCAGTTGATTAAAAATGCAAATAATTTTTTATTTATTTAATTTAATGTATATTTTTTATATTTTATTATGTCGTAATTTTGACTATTTAATGCTATGAATCTTTTTTATTTTGAATCCTTCCCTTAGCTCCTATATTTAATTTAGATTTTAATTTCTAACTATTGGGATGCTTGAAACTTAATTTTCTCATCTTCAATCTTCAACCTTATTCTCTTCAAGCTTCAACACTTCATAAGGATTAGTCTAACCTTAGAGGTGCATTCCTCAAGGGACCACAGAATACGACCCTCTAACCAAGTTTCACTTACTCGAGTCCTATCAGATTAGTTCACCCGGGTTAAGAAGTATCAATTTGTGGGGTTGCTTTCTTATACACTTTATACCATTCAAGCTTGGACATAAAGCTGGTGACAAATGATGAACATTTGAAGTAGCAACTACAAATTGTTGTCGTCTCTTTGGAACATGATAGGATCGTTGCTTTGGAGCAGTGCATGCCCTTGATAAAAAATGCATGCAGGGATAATGTAATGAAGAAGATTTATAATAATTTGAAGAAATTATTTAGAAGGTGCGATGAAAGCAAGCGGTCGATGAATACAAAGGAAAATTATCAACCTTTAAAGAAAACTGCAATTATCTTAGGATTTTGGATGGGCAGAGGCAAGAAAACATTATGTAACACCTTAAGCATTGAGTATAACATGATTTTCTTTATGGTTTACATGTTGTACATACAAATCGAATATCAGAAGATGCAATGTTCCCTTAAGCACTGAATGATGATGATGAGGCAAGCCAAGGTTGAGGGACGAAGGGCTTGGCTTAAAACTGACGACTATGATATTTTCACTTGATTGAAAAGGAATGGTTCAAACTGACGACTATGATACAATTTTGTTTTCCACACAAGAAATTCCTCCATTATATGTTATCATGTTGAGCCTTATACTATTGCTAAGTGTGCTCTAGCTTCTTGACAACCTTCTTATGAATCCTTTTTATATGTGTAAGAAATTTGGGAGCTCAATTAATTTTAATATTCATTTGACCATTTATCAGAGATTTGATAAAGAGTTGTAAATTACAGAGATTTGCTGGCAAGAAACCTATGCAAACTATAATCATCATGGCCTTTTAATTGAGAACCTAATAGTATGCCATTAATTAATCATTTTTAATCCAAAATAATAAATAAATACTATGGGAAACACCTAGCTATAAAATCTCGACACTTTGAATAAATTTCATCTATTCAATTTCATTAAATAAATGCTCACTAGAGGTATGAGGGGTTCCCAAGAGGTCTAGTTAGCTTTCAAGTGGGCTGGTTGAACCCTAGCTTAACTTGAATTGTACTTGAGTTAACCCAATTAAGGAGCTCCCAAGTTCATTCCTCATGACTGGATTTCAGCTACCAATGACTTCTCCCCACTTTCAAAAGCTCTCATCTATCTTTTATATGTCTTAGGAATACTAAGAAAGGCTTTAAGGATTGTTGGAGGTTAGAGGATCGACAAACATGTTGCACATAAAGGAGGGCTGATAGAAGAGGGATAGACCTTTATATAATTTAAGTGGATATGAGGATTTGGAAATGGAAAAGGAGTATTCCTTAGATGTTAAGGGTTACAAAAAGAGCATATAAGCTTCATCAGGGGCCAGATCATGTTGATTCACCAACACTAAGAATAGGTTATTGACCATCAATTGATGATGACATTTGTATATGATATTAATGGTCATCATAACAACCCAAGTGACCATCTACTAGAAAATATACGGAACAAAACTGGTGTTATTAGAGTGCTAACACCATCAAACGACTTCGGTGGCTCATACAGACAATTTAGTATTTGTGAAACATTTCGATAAAGCATGATCAAGTTATGTGACAATCGAGAAATCAAATTTGAGAATTTTCAAGAAATAATTCATATTTAAAAGAGCAGTAATGAAAGTAAAATAATAATAAATCCATAATTAACAATCCAGAGCCATACATATATACCTTACATGTTTTATTCATTAATACATCAACATATAAAATAAAGTGTCAATCTCCATCTCACTTCTATAAATTAAGCCCTTTCTTTTTTCAAGTTGAGCTTCTTATGTTCAATTATCAAAATCTAAAAATTTAACAACAATTACCATTCAGGTAGGAGTACGTAGACTATTCTATAAGAGTTAATTTCTAGTATCTTATATTAGGTTAAATCAGTAACAAAAGTTAAATAACTTTGCATCAAAAGTAAGGAAACATAATATTTGCTAGATGTAGCTAATTTTGCCTTGCATGTTAGTCTTGAGAAACATATATAAAAGCATAAAATAATTTTATCAAAAGCCATATGTGACGAAAAATTGAGTTCGAAGACCCCTGAGCCCAAATGGGTAAACCCATAGGCATAGCCTTTAGGAAGCTTTATAACTATCTGTCGGTAGTTTATTAGCCTTTTCTCAAATTTTGGCATGACTTTCCTTTGGATTTTCCCACTTCCTAAAAGGGCTAAATCCATCCTTATATCACCCAAGGCTACTAGCTGGCCCAATCTATACAGATTCTCAATATTACTTTTTTCCTTCAAAGATAAAACACCATATATAATGATACATTATATCTTTTTGTCACATGTATTATGCTAGTATTTTGCAATTTGTTAAGCGATGAGCATATCAAAAGGCATAAATCATGATTCAAATAGAATTAAGCTCAAAATAGATACAATGAAGCAAAACTTATAAATTAATCTACGTACCTCATTGATTTGATAATACACAGTAATTTACTTGATTTGATCTATCAAATATCAATTTAAATTGAACTTAGCTATCCCATATTTTTAAGAGGTAAATAATACATTTATTTAATACACATGATTTCCATTAGTTCTTAAGAGAATACCACAAATGTAACTTTGCCATATAAAATTCATATCTAAATGATCCAAACATCATAAGTACGAAATCAATATTTATACTGCATGTTTAGTATATTCTTATGTCATTTCAGTTCTGGGGTGGGCATATTGTAAAAATTGTGAAGTTATAGAAAATTGGGTGATGTAGTGCACAGTAACATGCTTTTGTGCCATAAACCCGTGGCATAGGCGCTGTAGCGTGCTACAGCGTTGTGGCACCCCGCTCCGCCGCTCTGGGCAAAAGGAAGTGTAAAATAGTGATGAGAAAGGTCATCACTGAGAGATAACCCTGATTATTATTTACAAAGTAATACTTACTTTGCAAATACCAATAATATTAAGATGCCTAAGTAATAAACAACTTAGACATACGATTGTGCCCTTATCATATAAGGATAATTTATAATTTAAAATACAAATGGACAGGTGCAATAAATAAATAGAGTGCAGAAGCTGAAATAATTAAAAATACATTCATTCATTACATTTCAAAAATAAACAGAAAGTAGAGTAAATATTACATCCCAACTGATATAGTATTGAAATAAAAATATACAATACAAAATTTAAATATTATAAGCCATTTAAATAGATCTAAAGGAAAGAAAGACTGAAATGAAACAAAACTATCTCTCTTCAACAGAAATTAAATCTAAACAATGACAAAAGGGTCATCTTCATGCCCTTGCTATTCACCTGAATTTGGCTTCTCAAGCTGCTCTAAAATTGACATGTTGATTTTTACATGCCAGGGCTCTAGTCAAGAAAATAAAATCTTGGTTAGACAAATTACCTATGTGCATTTTAGGTTTATAATTTGTTAAGTTTTAAGATATCACAAATCATCCTAAGCAATAAGGAGCTATGAAGCATCAACTGAAATTGTGAAAGCTATAAACAATACATTTATAACTTATGCAAAATATGAGGTAAGTAAATATACCGTAAACCAAAACTGCAGAAAAGGTTAAGCAGTTGTCAATGTAAACTAGTAAATACAAATAAAATCTTAAACAGATATGATCAATTTATACATGCTAGTTTTTTTGATGAAAGTGCAATGTAAGTAAAATATCATTGAAACTGGCATCATAACATGCTTACACAAAAAATTCTAAATAAAACAAAAAAATTGCTGAAAATACATAAATACTGAAAGAAACTGTAAATATTATAAATATTGTAAATACTAAAAACTAAATTGAGCTGAGCTAAAATTAATTGAAATTGAAAATAATTGAACTGTAAAATTGTTGAACCGAAAAGTTATTTCATTTTAATTGGACATATGCCTAAATTAGTACTGCCATAACAGAAGATGGCTAAACCTAGCCACAAAATAGAAAATCCCATATGTATCATATAGACCACAAATAGTTAGATTCGCGTCAGACTATAGAATCAGACATGTATCATCCAAAGCCTCTCATAATTGGATCTGAGTTGATTCTATCTCAAAAATAAAATTGTAGAGGCAGACTAATTAGGACATATTCCACTGAATATCATATCTTAATCTAATGTCAAAAGATAAAATAATTAAAACTAAAGGTTAAATCTAGAAATCTAAATTAAGGATTCATTCCATTGAATTATCTATTTACCCAAGAGAATGAACACTAACCTAAATCTACTGCCTAAGCACTTAGAAGGACATAAAGATCTTCTAAAAGGAATTACTTAAGGAATCAAATTTATTTAAATGGCTTAAGGAAAGCCTAATAATTAAACACTAAAATTAATATTGTTTTAAATAACATCGAAGTGTGATTAGGAAAAGCATAATGTGGGTTCATATTCATATTAAAAATTTAACAAATTTACTTAATAACATTTAGAGGAAAATTCTAGGGTTTACCTTAAAATTAAGCTAACATGTCTAAATAACTTAATATTGGTTTATAAAAATTAACTTTATTGATTTTAAGGGAAATTTCAAATTTTTAAGGCCTAAGAGCACTTAAGACAAAACTTAAGAAAAATTACCAAAATGACCCTCCTAAAGAGTCAAAAATGGGATTTTAAGATCTAGGGTTCCAAATTAAATTCTCTTAATGCCAAATTATAAATTACTATTTAATATAAATATTGACACTAAGAACACTCAATTTGGCCAAGGATTAAGGCTAATGAGCTCAAAATATGGTTTAAGCTCATTAATGATTGATTAGCAAAATTACTTAGGGAAATTTAAATTTTATATTATACTTTGGTTCTATTAAGTCTAAGAATTTTATAGATAATTTTTTTGCAGTTTATTGATCCTTGTATTTTTCAAATCAAAATGGTATTGGATCATATTATTTGAAGTTTATTTGACTAAGTTATGGATTAATCAATTTATAAAGTTAAGAGATTAATTAGCCTAAAAGGTGATTAGTGAACTAATCACCAAACAAAAAAATAAAGGCACTAAAATAATCCTTGCATTTTTCTGAGAAAAATGAGATATAACTTTGCTATATTTGGATTTATGGTTGCAATGATATGAGGGTTTGGAATTTTACAATTATCTATTTTATTAAACAAAATATTTAAATTTTAAATTCTTCAATTTCACTATTCAAGAACGCACACATGCGAGCTTAATTCATCAGCCGCGTGTTGAAGGTACACAACAGTCACACGCCCAATTTTACTGAGCCTGCTATGGGCCATGCGGGTCAAACCCGACTCGACTCGACCTGATCTAAACCATCCCGGATATAGAAATGGAGAATCCCTGATACACCGAGCTAGGGCAGCCAAATAGAAGAGGCTATGGTGGTCACCGGAGGTCGGCCCGACAACTATTAGTTCGTACGGTGGTTGATTCATTTTCGGAGGTAGCCTGTGCCATCAACAATATTAAGCCCTAGCCTCCATCCGATGGATGGGAGGCGGTACGGTGCGGCATTGTAGCTAGATCTTTGATTTGGCAATTGGATCGAGCTCAATTGAGCTCGATCAATCTCCAGGTACATTCATAAGCACATGAAATACATAAACGAGCAATAATAATTGAATCTTGAAAGAAAATCAAGGGAAATTGAGGTACCTTTTTGGCTCGAGACAGGAAGAAGAGGAAGAACTTCTAAAGGATACAGGGTTCCTTATACTTCACTTTATCGTTCAATTGATGACAAAGCGCAATTTAATATGAAGAGGTGGTTTAATGGAGATTAATTGAGGCTTGCAAGGGCCTCAGAGCGGTGACTTCCATCTGCACGCAGGGAGGGTGCCGCGTGCTCACCTGCGCAACACGTGCAGCAGCGCGAGTGGGGGCTCGCTGCAGGGACTACGCTTGAGCCGTCTGATCAAGACGACACGATCGAATGGTGCATAAGGCATAATTCCGATTAACGGGCCCGACTCATTGTTAAATGGTAGGTCCCACAAAATAAATAAATATTTTATTTAATTTATTTTTAGAAATTTTAATAATTAAAATTAAACTATTAAATGAGCTACCAAAAATCCTATAATTTCACTCCTAGTTAACTTAGGGATGAGGAATGTAATGATAAAGTTGGATTTTGATTTTGAGATCAATTTAATTATTATAATTTTTGGGGTATTTTAAATTTATTAAAATATTTGGGAAAATCTGATGACTTTGAAAAATTCTGAAAACATCATCCCTATCTAATTTAGGGGTGAGGAGTTTAATGGCAAAATCAGATTTATGATCCAATATCAATTTAATTATTTCATTTTCCTGATATTTTAAATTCCCCAAAATTAGGGTTTTGCCCAATTGATCCCTGATTTGAACTAAAACTTCAGGGTTTGCTCCTAATGACTTATTAAGACTAATGGAATGAAGACTAAAACTTGGTTTAGTCCTGATAAATTAGGATAACAACCTTGGGTTGTTACAGACTTCCTCACTTAAGAACGATGTCATCCTCGACATCACTTAAGCAGGAACAAGAATGTAGGGATATAGATGACATGGAAATAAAAGAAGGATTAGGGAAGTACCAGGACTTTCAAATAGATTCAAATATTTTGCTCGCATATCATATTCTTTCTCCCAAGTGGCTTCTTCAGTACTATAATTTTGCCACTGCACTTTAACCTTTGGGTAGATCGACTCCTGAGTTGCTTTTGATCTCTACCTAGAATCTTGGCAGACTTTTCAATAAAAGATAGATCCGGTTAAATATTTACAGAAGAAACATAAATAAGATGATGATTTCTCTTAGGCACTATTCGAGTGATGAAAAATGGAATACATTGTGCACCTCATAGAAGTCATTAGGCAATTCCAGCTTGTACGCAGATCATCCAACCTTCGATAGAATTTTGAAAGGTTCAACATATCTTGGACTATGCTTGCCAGCTACACCAAAATGGTAGATTCCTTTCATCAGGCTTACTCTTAGACAGATGAGATCACCTTCCTAGAACTCGAGAGGACAATGACAAGAGTCATGATACTTACTATGTTGGTCCTGAGCTATTTGAATCCTTTGCTGAATGAGTCTGACTTTCTTATTGGTTTCTTCTACTAACTCAAACCCATACAACTAAACATCTCCAGTATTATACAAAGATGATTGTAACAACCCAAGTCATTACTTAGGTCAATTAGGACTAATTCAAGTCTTAATTATGATTATAGTATCTTAATTAAGTCACTTAGAACTCATCTTTAAGATCCAGTCCAAATCAGGGATCAAATGATCAAATCCTGATTTCTGAAAATCTAGAAACCCTAGAAAATTGACCTATCTAAATTGACCTCAAATTAAAATCTAACTTCACCATTGTGTTCACCACCCTCAAATTAGTTAAGGGTAAAATTTTGGAGGCAATTGGAAGTCGTTGGATTTTCGATGAATATTTTAATATTATTTAAATACCCCAAAAATCAAATAATTAAATACTCGTCGAAACAAAAATCTAACTTTGTCGTTGCATTTCGCACCTCTTAATTAACTAAGAGCGACATGTTGGAAAATTTTCATAATATATTTAATTGGATAATTTAATAAAAGAAAGTCACTTTAAAACTATTAAAATAATGATATATATATGTTTATATATATAATTAAATTATTAAAAGAAATTAAATCCAAAAGGTGGGGCCCGCTCGCACTTACACGCGGTCCCATTTCTTTCGCTGGACTGAACCACCGGTCCAGCCTGATCCGGCTCCGCGCCAGTTCGAGTGAACCGCGAGTCGTCTCCCTCAGTCCCGTTAGGGCACGCGTACAGAGTGCTGGACACGTGTCCAGAACCGCGAGCGACAGAGGCTCTACCACCACCTTGAGCCTCTGTCATCTCTTAGTATTCAATGACCATGAGTTCTCATTCCACGGGATCAAGCTGAGCTGACTTGGGAGTGCTAAGATCTTCTTCCTCTCAAATCCTTTCTTTTGATATCAAGAAGCATTAGGTACCTGATTTTCCTCTTTTTACTTCATTTCAATTCTTATATCATGCTTAAATTATTGATATCAAACTAGAATAAAGAATTGTTATGTACTATACTGTGTAATTATCAATTTAGGATTTAGTTCATCTTAATCTAAGTCGATTAGGGCATTAAATCTAGAAGGGCTAGCGATTGCTTGGAAAGGAGAATCATAGTATATTAAGAAGAGAAACTCGAGGGCTGAATTTTGGTGTTTGAATCAGGCTCCATCTTGAGCCAATCTTGATGCAAGGCAAATCCCTAATTTTTTCTTTGTATCCCCATCGCTCGACAGGGATGAAGTATTGCATACGGGTCGGGCTAGGCCCGACCCACAAGCCGCAAGTGTTCCCAGGCCCGAATCACGTGGCACCTGTTGCGGGCGAATGTGGGAACCACCGTTTAAGCCCGCCTATTGCATTCCGTTCGCGTGGAGGGTCCCGCTAGCCTTCTGGTTGTGTGGGCCCGCAGTCAAATCGCATGCTGAGAAAAATCTGCTAAGATTAAGGAATAAGATTAATTATAATTTAATTTGATTTGATTTAATTCAAATCAGAACTTTAATCCCTACTAAATGTTAATCCAATAATCCAAACATAGCATATGTATATACCATTTTAACCAAAAAATTATGAAGAATTTATTGGTACTATCAAATTTCCATTTGGAGCAATATTTCACATAGCGACATTTATAGGGTATTAAATAATGCAAAATATGTTACAAAATTTCATTTAGCTATAACTTTGTGTGTGTTTAACCAAACATACCCAATATGGGTCTTAAAGTGATCGAAAGAACCTTTAGAATAACATAGTAGTGTTTAATTCTCTGTTTGGATTAATATATACTTAATCACTTTTAGGACCTATCCCTAATTACTCTAATTAACCCTAGAACTTCAATTAAATATAACTTGGTCAATTGAACTTCAAATTAGGTCTTCCAATATATAATTTTGATTAGAAATACCTAATTAATAGTAAACTACAAAAATATTTTATATCCAATAGTTAGATATTTTAATTAGCCCTAATCATCCTAAATCTTAATTAGTGAATATTAGCATAATTAATAATCCAAATTTAAAAATTTTAGTTTTTGAATACTCCTAGAGTAGAATAAGACTTAGTTATGTGATTGGATAAGTGAATTTGTGATTAATTTTACTAATCACTCATTAATCACTCTAAACTCTAATTAGGCCATAACTTAGCCAATTTGAGTTCAAATTGGGCCTACCACTATTCAAAGTAATTTGTGAGTCAATTTTGAATTATAGCCATTGATTTTGCTCAATTTGAACACCAGTTGGAAAAGTTAGGAACTTTGACCCTTAATTAAGAACCCTAATTTTTACCATTTTACCCTTAAACTTATATTGGCTATAACTTAGTCAATACTTATCAGAATTCAATAATTTTAGGTTCTATAGAAACCTTAAATAGTGAGAAACAATAAACTTATAGAAAATTTAGATTCCATCTAACCAAATTACTAAAATGCCTCTATGAGTTAAATTCATTAATTTGATCTGATGAGGCTTATTAATTATCCAAAAATTAATGTAATCACTGTCTAATCTTATATTAGACAGTAAGAAACACTTTTCCACTAAAAATCTTAGATTTAGATCCCTAGATCAAAAGTTGATCTTTTTGACTCTTAAGTAGGGGTAAAATTATCATTTTGCCCAAATATTGGGTTAAACATTTTCTAGCCCTATAATCATTATCTAAATATTATAATCAGTAATTAAAGTAATTTAACTTTAATTTAGATAGTTCTAAGTTTTAAATTAGAAATTCTAGGAAAATCCTAAATCTGGTCTTAAGTAAATATGTGAGTTCTTTTCTTTCTTTTGAACTTCTTAGTTCAACCATAGGTCTTATATCATTAGTTAGGATGTGTGTCTGAGTGCTACTCTTAGTATTTAAGAGCCTTAATTCCTAGGATTATGAGTAGAGCTTAGGTTAAAATTCATCTAATGAGTAAAGGGTGTTACTCATTAGGTGAAATATTGGTTTTAATAATTTATAGATTTTTATAATTTATTAATTGATTATTTGATCTTTTAATCTTAGAATTTGGATTAGAGATCTATTCTATAGGATTTGCCTTACATTTAATTAGTGAGATGGGATTAAATCCTAGTCCTTAAGATAACCTTGTGATTAAGAATTGAACCCCATTATTTGGAGTTAAATTCTTAATCCTTTCAATCTTGATTTGGCTAATCAAGATTGGGTTTGGGATTATTTAAAATAACAAATTAGGACAGTTGAATTACTTATTTAATTATATAGACGACATTGATTCGGTTATAATTAGTACCTAACTAGTCCAATCTTAATTTTAAATTCCTCAATTATAACATAAACAAAATATTTTAATTTATTAAACATAAACGAACAACCATAATTGAATCCTGAAGCAAAATCAAGGGAAATAAAGGTACCTTGATGGCTCGAGATTGGAAGAGGAGGAAGAACTTCAGAAGGATGCAGGGTTCCTTAGACTTCCCTTTTAGGTTCAATTGATACCAAACCACGACTGAAAACAAAGAGGTGCTTTAATGGAAATTAATTGAGTCTTATGAGGACCTCAATGCGGAGGCTGCTATCTGTACGCGGCGGGAGGGTGTCACATTCTTGCCTGTGTGACACACGTAGTGCACATGGAGGCTTGCGGCAGGGACATCGCCCAACTCATCAGATCAGGACAGATCGATCAAACGACGCAGAAGGCACAATTTTAATTAACGGGCCTGACCCATTAAATTAAATGGCAGGTCCCACAAATTAAATAAATAATTTATTTAACTGATTTTTAGAAATTTTAATAATTAAACTTAAATTATTAAATGAGCTCCGAAAAATCTTAAAACTTCACCCCTAGCAACTTTGAGAGTGAGGAATGCAATGAAAAAGTTAGATATTGATTTTGATATCAATTTAATAATTTTAATTTTTGGGGTATTTTAAATATATTAAAATGTTTGGGAAAATTCGACGACTTCAAAAAATTTCTAAAATATCACCCCAAACTAATTTATGGGCAAGTAGTTTAATGGCGGAGTTGAATTTTTTGATATGAGGTCAATTTAATTATTTAATTTTTTTGATTATTTAAATTACCCAAAATTAGAGATTTGCCCGAGTGATCCCCAATTTGGACCAAAACTTCAGGGCTTGCTCCTAATAACTAATTAAGACTAATTGAAAGAAGATTAGGAGTTGATTTAGCTTGATAAATTAGGATAACAATCTTGAGTTGTTACAGGTGCTCTCGACCAGAGAGCCGGGCACTACAGCGCACTACGATGCTCCCATCCTGAGTGCCAAGAGCTACAGTGTGCTACGATAGTCCCGACCTAAGAGTCAAGCGCTATGGTGCTCCATACCTGAGAATCGGGCACTACGGCACCACGCGGGTCAGCCTGTTTGGACGTAAACTGGGATGTCCCTCTAAGGCATCAAAATTCTTTTAATTTAGGGCACCTAGCAGATCATGCCATATACCGATCAAAAGGTCTTTCCGATACCTTTCGATTAGTACCTAAATCAACATATTCTAACCACTTTAATGCCAAAATTGAAGCCCTGGCTTTTGGTATTTAAAGAGAAAAATAAAATTATAATTTTTACTGCATAATATTGTTCATCTTCATCAAAAATTGAACTCAGATCGAACTTGTTTGAGCTCGATCTAGCACTTTAGGGTTTCATAATGAAGAGTAATAAGCAATAAAGCTTTTAATAACACGTTTTCATTATTAAATTCATGGGAAGGAAAGTACCTAGAGTTTCAATGATGGAGATTTTCTTAGCTCGAGGTGAAGCTTCCTTAGCTCTTTGAGGATTCCTAACAGTAAGGCAGGTGAAGCTGCCGAGGGTATCTAGATAATGAGGAAAGAGGGTATGGGCTTAACCATGGAGATAAGCTTTGTAGAGAGCCTGATGTAGGGCATCGATGAAATCATTATCGATGTGCCAAATCATAAATTAATTTAATGGTACTATATTTTATTTTCCTATTTTTGAGTCCTATGGGCTTTTGTATTTATTCCATAAATGGGCTTTCATCCTAGCCCATATATTGTCATGTGATTTCTTATGTAAAAGGATAATTTAGTCCTTCATGAAAGAGTTGGTTTATGATTTATTTGATCATTTATATGAAAGGATATTTTAGCCCTTTATGAGAGAGTAAGTATAGATTTTTTTGGTCTTTTAAAGGAAATTATAATTTTGTAACAACTCAAGTTATAACCTTAGTCAATTAGGACTAATCTCAATCTTAATCTTGATTCTAAGCATTACTTAAGTTATTAGGAGTCAACCTCTAAGGCCCGGTCCAAATCAGAAGTCAAACGGATCGAATCCTGATTTCTAGAAAATCCAGAAACCCTAAAATTTGACCTATCTAAAACAACCTCCAATTGAAAAACAGACTTTTCCATTGCGCTCATTGCCCCCAAATTAGTTAGGGGTGATGTTTTCATGTCAATCGGAAGTCGTCAAAATTTCGACGAATATTTTAATAATATTTAAATACCCTGAAAATTGGAAAATTAAAATACTCGTCGGATCAAAAATCCGACACCACCGTTACGTTCCTCACCCCTTAATTAGCTAGGGGTGAGTATTTGGAAAAAATTTGGAACTAATTAATTAATTAGAATTAATTAGAAATTATTTTAGAAATAATTAATTAAGTTATTTAAATAAAATTGTATTTAATTTATTATTTAAATAAATGCGCGCCGCTATCTTCCATCACGCCATCCATCCAAAATAAGACGCGTCGTTTGGATTTGACGGCTAATCAAGATCGTTTGATCAACCGATCGAATGACCCTCGGCTGTCGTCCCCGAGGCCAATCGCGCGCTAGCGCGTGGCAAGCCACCGCGGCCTACTTCCAACCAGTGCTCACGGTTGCCTTAGGAAGCTTCGTCGGCCTTCCTTAAGTCCTCCCAGCTGTGGTCGCACTCCTTCGCAGATGAACTGAGGACCCGTGTGCAGCTCTAAGACCGTGAATCGACCCCTCCTTCCTACCTCCTGCCGCTGGATTTCAGGTACCTACTTCTTCTAAGATCTCCTTTCGGTCAATAGCCCTTTCAATGCATGCACCCATTATTGTTCTGGTGGACTGAACATTCAGCTTATTGTCGATGGTATCGAATGCGGGAGTGAGGTTAGGGCGTTTGGTTCCCGTAGGGTATACAATAGGGCTCAAAGTACCTCGCGACTTAGGTAACTCCGAGGCTCGTTCGGCCTACGGTTGGGAAGGGCTCGTCGACCTCTTCACGTCGGTATGCGAGTCAAAGCCCTCCGGCACCGGGACGGCCACCTAAAGCGAAGCCCTAGCTTCCCCTGCGTCTCGGGCGTGCGCTGAAGGCGAGGAAGCCGAGCCCACGTGGTATGCTGACGCAGAACGGAGGGGGGGCCACTGCTCCAGCTGGTACCGCGTGACAACCTTCAGGCTCGCCGTGTGGCATGTGGGCCCGGAACTGTTGCTTCGGGCTGCACGTGGGGTCGTGCGTGCAGCAGGTCGCCATCGAGCAGACCGTGGGGCCCACCTGCAGTGCATTAGCTATACAGGGCTCGATGCGTGGCGCTGTGGGGCCCACTGCATCTGCAGCGGCCGGTTATAGGCCGCCACGTGGCAAGTGGCTGGTCCCGCCGTCCTTTCCTTGCGGAATTAAATAAATGAATTAAAAAAAAAATTATATGTATATATATATATATATATATATATATATATATATATATATATATATATATATATATATATATATATATATATATATATATATATATATATATATATATATATATAAAATCTATTAAATAATGAATCTTAAAGTTATAACTATACAGATATATAGGTATACATGTATGAACTATGTTAAAATTTAATGAGTTAGGTTGTTTAATGACAATTAGGCTAATTAATGAGAATTAAATAATTAATATAAACATTAGTTAAATAAACTGTCTAACAATGACATTATATATTAATAAATATATATACTATTAGTTCTGTCACAATAAATTAATAGGTACAATTGATTACTTAATAAACTTTGATTAATTAATTTAATTAAGTAATTAGCTAATTAATATAAATTAATATTAATCAATTAATAAATATTAGTTAATTAATCTGATTAATTAATTAATTAATCTTGTTCATGAATATATTAGTTATTAAATAAATTAGATAATAATTAGTATATTTAATTAATAAGTAATTAAATTAATTAGGATTAGTTTAACAATAATTAAGAGAGTGTTAACATTTAATTAATTAATAAACTACCTAATATTAATAATTAATGGTTTAATAAATAATAATTAAATAAGGCTTAATTAGTACTAATCCTAATTAAACAGTAATTCTAATAATTAAATATAGATTAGAGATAACTAAATAATTAATTAATATTATAAAAAATTAATTTTTAACTTTATGAATGAATAATAAATTGATACAATTTGAATAAATAAATAGTAATTTATTTAATTAAATTATTTAATTTAAAATTCTTAAAAGTTTAATAACTTTTTGTAGGATGATCCAAACATAGTCAATGTAGGTCTAATTTTACTCAAGAAAATAAAAGGGATCAAATAACGTAATGCAAAAATTAGTTTTGGGGTACGTATACATAGTGATATTTTAGGACCTAATTAAACCCTCATAACTTTTAACATAGCTGTCCAAACGTAAGCAATATAGGTCTTAAAATACTCAGGATAACATCCCCAACACCATAGAAGTATTAGTTTCCCCATTTGGAGATTAGTTTAAAAAGTAATATTTAGGACCCCACTCTAAAAATGACCAAAATGCCCCTCGACTTCTTTTGGCCATAACTTGGTCAATTCAACACCAAATTCAAAAATTCAAAGTGCTAACTAGCTTAGAATTTTGGTGTTATTAATAAACCAAAATAATATTTAGGATCTGAAAGCTAAAAAATTAGAAAATAACCAAAATACTCCTAACTTTAATTAAGCCATAACTTGACCATTTGAAGTTCAAATTGGATTTATTCCCTATCAACACACTCAGTATATTATAGGAAAGATATATAAATTGAGTTTGCTAAAATTAGAATTCAAACAAAAAGTTCAGTTTTTGTCACCCCTTGACTAACCAAAATTATTGAATTGCCCTTAGAAATTGAAATAGCTATAACTTAGCCATTTAACCTCAGAATGCAGTGTCTTAGACTCTATGAAATCCTTGAACAGTAACAAATAATAAACTACACAAAACTTTAGATTCCATTAGGTGTAAATTATAAGATTGCCCTTAGGTCAAAAACCTTAGTTTGGACCTGTAGGATCCGTTTCTTGTCCAAATTGAGCGTACTTACTATCTATCATCATGTTAGATAGTAAGGAATCATTTGGCAGTAAGAAATTCTAATTTGGAGCCTTAAATATTAAAAATTAGATTTTTGGACCCTTAAGTAAAGGCAAAATAGTCATTTTGCCCAAAATTTAGGTTAAGTATCTTTAACTCTTAAAATAACTTCTAAATGAGTTAGACCAATGTTAAAACTGTAATAGAATCATTTAAGTAAACAAACAATAATTCAATCAACTTAGTAAAATTCCCTAAATTCCTCTTAGTCATTTCCTTAGGATCTTTTCACCTCACATTAGGATTACTCCTGAGACTAGGGTTAGATCATAAGTTAAATTTTATTCATTGAAAAATGGGGGTTTTCAATGAATGAATCCTTGGTTTTACTAGTTTTTAGAGTTTACACTTTATTTTGATTATTTTGTCTTTTAACCCTAAATTTAGGATAGGAGATTCATCCTATTAAGTTTGATTTGGTTAATAGCATTTGCCTTAATTAATAGATCACTTTTATAATAAAACATAGATCTATTATCTTATCCTTTTGAATTATGTGATTAATCCCAATCTTGTGATGTTAATTCCAAAATCTATAGCTTAGTAGATCTTGATCAGATCTTAGATAGAACGTCTAAGTTCATAAAACTAGGACGTATGATTTATTGATTGAACTTGTAGTCGTATTTAATTGAATTAGATTGGGACTTGATCAGTTCTAATCTTTTTTAACTTATAAGGCCGAGCTTCTAAGTTACACCCGATAGTAGGAATTGGAGATCCTGAACTTGTGTAATTTAGAATAGTTAGAATGGTTAAATTAGAAAACAAATGATATCACTATGCTTAGTAGAGTCCCTTACTTACTATTTGACATTGTGCTACGCATTCCCTGAGTTTGTTGCTTACTTTCCTTGTACATGTCATATAAGAAAATATTGTTGCATGAAAATGAAAACTTAGAATAGACATTTTGCTTGATATAGAGTATAAATGGTGATATTAATAAATACTTAATAAAATTTACTTACCTAAAATGTACTTAAACATTTTGGCTAACAAGGATTTTCTTTATTGGCTGAGGCCATGGCATTGTGAAATCGATAATCTCATAACTTGAGCAGTTTGAGGATCTTGTACCTGAAGAGGAGCCTTACTTAAGGGAGGTGCAGTAACTTGGACTAGAGGATATTTAGCTGACTCTTATATTCATTGTGAGAATGAGTGTTGCCTATTTATTTTATTTAATTAACTTTAATTAAAATGATGTAATAATACAGGTTATGTGACTGTGTTTACTTTTTGTATTTTATTATTTTTTGAGCTATCTTATTTAAATTCATGTATAATATATGGTGAATGAATGTAGCTTATACTTTTCATATGCTTCTGCACTTTGTATATATATAGATGTAGTGACTGATTCTCTTTATTATTATGTGCACATCCTTACCTTAGTAGTAGATTATAGATCTTACCTAATCCACTGTTGAGTGAGAGATTTGCACGAGTGACACTCTGCTCCTTAGCCTAATCATTATGAGATTAGGGAGCGAGGCGCCACAGTTGGTATCAGAGAATCCCATAAGGTGTCAGATTGGAATATGTATTCCACTCTACCTAATGGATGATTCTTCTGCCAATCAATCATTAACTAAATACAGGAGTTACATCCAAACACCATGATCAAGAGCTCAAAATAATAAGAGTATGGAAATGGAAATACATGCACAAGTAACATATCAGTAAATGTGACATAGAAAAAAATTATTAGACATGCGAGGATGTAACAACCCGAGTTGTTATCATAGTTGATTAGGACTAACCCTAAAGCTTAAACACAATTATAAGTGCTAATTAGGACAATTGGAGTCAACCTCTGAAACCTAGTCTAAATCAGGAGTCAAATGGATCGAATCCTGATTTCTAAAAATCCAAAGACCTTAGAAATTGACCTAATTAAATTGACCTCCGATCAAAAAATGGACACTACCATTGCGTTCATTGACCCCAAATTAGCTTGGGGTGAAGTTTTCGTGTCAATCGAAAGTTGTCGAAATTTCGACAAATATTTTAATAATAAAAATACCCCGGAAATCGAGGTATCAAAATACTCGTCGGATCGAAAATCCGACTTTTCCATTGAATTCCTTGACCCCAAATTAGCTTCGAAAAACATATTCAAAAATTTGTGGAAATTAAAAAAAAATAATAATAATATTTAATTAATTACTTAACGGCCGCCGTTAAGTAATTAACTGTTCCATCAACTATCGCTGACGGCGCCGTCTATCCAGACGGCGCCGTCTCAGCCGTTGCATCGCGCTCGGATCCAACGGCTGCGGAGCCGTCGAGGACGACGGCTCCGTCCGCGCGACACGCGGCGCGACAGTCGCCCCACCCGGCCAATCCGGCCCCTCCCCGGCCTCGGCGAGGTCGCCGGCGCCTCTATAAGACCACCGGCCGTTTCTGGGCTTCGGGTTTGCGAAATCCGAGGAAGACGAAGTCCGGGTCGGGCCGGGTCGACCCGAACTCGACCCGCCCGAGCCGGGTCCGCGTCAGCCTGGTGGGGCCCACCAAGCCACGTGGCGCCTTCTGGGCCTGCAGCGGCGGTTCGGCACGCCACGTGTTTAAATATAAAACCTAGAACTTAGGATAAGAATATAAATATATATATATATATATATATATATATATATATATATATAGTAGACAGAAAACATAGTTTAATAATTTATGTGTATATATAAATATAAATATATATAGTGATACCAGAAATTTTATGATAAGAATATATATATATATATATATATATATGATATATTTCTAGCAGAACTTTAGCTTTTGATATTTTTATGAATGCATATGCATATATATATATATATATATATATATATATATATATATATATATATATATATATATATATGTATATATATATATTTGTCTATATATATGTATATATATAAATGTATATTCATATAAACGTATGTATGTAATAGTAAGAATATAATTGTGAAGAAGTAATTAAAACTACTTAATATTGTACTTAAAATGAAAATAAGACATTGATTAAGTTTAATTATGATTAATTAATGATAAGTTTGGTTAAATGTTAACGTATAATGATTCTTAAAACAGATTAGATACTGATTAATTATCTTAGAAATTGAATTATCAATAACTTAGTCGATCGAACTCAGAATTCAGTGTTCTTGGACTCTATGGAATCATTGAGCAGTCACCAATAATAAACTGCATAAAAATTTAGGTTTCAGTAGTATAAAAATTACTGAAATGCCCTTAGGTCAAAAACCTTAGTTTGAACCTATAGAACCCGTTCCTTGTCCAAATTAGGCGTACTTATTGTCTATCTTCAAGTTAGACAGTAAGAAATCATATGGAAAAAGGAAACCTCAGTTTGGATACTTAAATCAAAAGTTGATTTTTCGGACCTTTAAGTAGGGGCAAAATAGTCATTTTGCCTTAAGATTGGATTAAGTACCCTTCACCTTTAATTAACTTCTCAAAACTCTAAAACCAATATTATAATCGTATTAGTGATAATTAAGTGAGTGAAATCAATCATTATATCAGATTCTAGAATCTCCCTAAGTCTTGAACACTCCACTTTAAGGACCCTTCATGAGATTAGGACTAGTTCATAGGCTTGATTTCATTCATTGAAAAATAGGATTTTTCAATGAATGAATTCTTGGTTTTATTAGTTTCTAGAATTTTTCAACTTATTTTGATTATTTAATCTTTTAATTGTAGCTTTAAGATAGGAGATTCATCATATTAAGTTTGATTTCTTAATCGAATTTGCCTTAACTAGTAGATCACTTTTAGAATAAAACCTAGAACTTAGGTCTTATCCCTTTTTGGATTATGTGATTAAGCCCAATCTCATGGTGTTTGATCCATAATCGATAGTTTAGTAGCTTTAATTAGAACTCAGTATGAACGTCTTAAATCATTAATTAGGTTGTAATGATTTATTATTTAACTCTTATAGTCGACTTTGATTCAGTATATTAACATCTAGCTAGTCCTGATATTTTGTAACTTATAAGGATAAGTTTATGAGTAACACTCGATAGTAGGAAAATGGTGATCCTGAACTTATGTAACTTAGAATAGTTAGAATTAATAATTTAGAAAACAAATGATATCACCATATTAGTAGAGTCCCCTGCTTATTTTGATACTTTGTGCTACGCATTCCTTATATAATTGAGCTTACTTCCTTGGACATTTCATATAAAGAGAACTTTGTGCATGAAAAATGAAAACTTAGAGTAATAGGATAACAGTTGCCTTTTGGGTCCAATTCATGGTGGATTATGGTGTATATTTTCCCCGATAGACAGGGGTAAAGTGAGATCAGGATGCTTAACATTCTCATTGAAGAGAGTGTGTTAGGCTTGGGACCCGTATAGTCTTGCAAACGTGCTTGACCCCTCAGTTGTTTTTGAAATTATCTACATAAACAAAAGTAAAACAACTAAAATATGTTGCATAGTATTGCCTGCCTCTTTAGTCACACTATATATTCAGTTATGTTTATGGGAACAGATTGATATATATATATACATACATATATATATATATATATATATATATATATATATGGGCCAGTTTGGCCAAGTCTTCTGATATGGCAGTCAGTATACAGAGATTCATGTGCAGTTTAGTATTTGGATATATTTCAGCATTATTTATTCAGTCAGCTATTTCTTTGTTCAACTTATATACAGTAGGATGTTAGAATTTTGTTGCTATTATACGTATCACTCTCGAGTTTACTTATTTAATCTGCATGTTTCATTTGATCACCAGCATGTTTTAGGATGTAGTATTCTCTTTCAACACTTGCTTAGTTAATTATATTTATATGCCCTACCTTGTTTACTTTGCATTTGAGGTATGTCTTAGCTTCATTTTGCTTAAGTTATAAATGTTATTTATAGCTCTTCCAGTTCTTATTGTACTGCTAGTCGCTCCTATTTTTATTATTGCTTGGAAAAATGTAAAGTGGTGATATTATAAAACACATAAAAAGGTATCAGCCTAAAATGTACTTAGATAATTGTCTAACACAAGATTTTCTTTTTTTTGGCTGGGGCCCTACATTGTGAAACCAACAATGTTAGGTTTAGAGCAGGTTGAGGTTATAGTGCCTGAGGAGGAGCCTTATTTGGAGGAGGAGCAGCAGCTTGGACCCGGGGATATTTAGCTGGTTATTTCACTTGTGAGGATGAGTGTATTTTCTCTTCTATTTGTTTAAATTTAAAATGTTGTAATAATATAGGTACATATGACTGTATATTTGGATTATTTTATGCTTACATTCTGAGTTATGTTCCATATTTATTATATTGTGATGCTTGATGTTATTCTTTAATTTGCTTCTGCACTTTGTATAATTTAGTAGATAGTGGTTGTTAGTTGATTCTGTATTAATCCTTCCCTAATCAGGTGGATTGTGGATATCATCCTAATCCAATAATAAGTGAGGGGTTAACCAGAGTGACACTCCACCCTTGGCTTAATCCTTATGGGTTAAGGGGCGAGGCGCCACAGAAAGGTTGTGATGCCTTCCTAGTAACAATACTAGGAGAGAAAAAAGAAGGCATTTCCTTATCTAAGAACCCCGTCATTTGCAAATTCACCGATATTTTCCCAGAAGACTTACCCGGTCTTCCTCCTATACAGGAGGTGGAATTTGTAATTGACACAGTTCCAGAAATGCACCCAATCTCTAAAGCTCCTTACCATATGGTGCCCAAGGAATTGCAGGAGTTGGATAAATAGCTACAAGAACTGCTAGAGAATGGTCTCATTAGGCCAAGCTCGTCGCCTTGGGGAGCACCAGTACTATTCATAAAGAAGAAAGATGGTTCTATGCGTATGTGTATTGACTACCGTGAACTAAATAAAGTCACAATCAAGAACAAGTATCCATTGCCACGCATAGATGACTTATTCAATCAATTGGCAGGAGCCAAGGTATTTTCTAAAATTGATATGTGATCAGGCTATCATTAACTGCAAGCAAGGACTCGGATGTTGAAAAGACAGCCTTCAGGACTTATTATGGGCACTATGAGTTTATAGTGATGTCATTTGTGTTGACAAATGCACCTTCAATGTTCATGGATTTAATGTAGTGTATCCTTAAACCATACCTTGATAAATTCATAATCGTGTTCATCAATGATATCTTGATCTACTCCAAGGACCGAAAAGAGCATGAAGAGCACTTAAGAATAGTACTAGAAGAACTGCATAACCATAGATTTTATGCTAAATATTCCAAATGTGAGTTTTGGCTCGATTCAGTAGCTTTTTTAGGGCATGTGGTAGATGCCCAAGGTATTAGAGTCGATCAGAACAAAGTCAGCGCTATCCAGGAATGGGTTCAGCCCAAGACAGTGACCGACATCAAAAGTTTCTTAGGCTTAGCTGGTTACTGCAAAAAATTTGTAATGGGCTTCTCCCGGATAGCCTCTCCACTGACTAAGCTAACCCAAAAAGCAGTGCCATTCGAATGGTCTCCAGCATGTGAGGAGGCCTTCCAAGCATTGAAGGATGCACTATCCACTATTCTAGTTCTAGTCCTTCCTAAAGATGTAGTGAACTATCAAGTCTATACTAATGCCTCAGGTATAGGCTTAGAGGCCGTATTAATGCAAGAAGGAAGAGTCATCGCGTATGCTTCTCATCAGTTGAAGCCCCATGAGAGGAACTATGCAGTGCAAGATCTTGAGGTAGCAGCAGTAGTGTTCGCCTTAAAGATTTGGTGTCACTATTTTTATGAGATTCAGTGCTCAATATTTATAGATCACCAGAGTCTGAAATACATATTCACTCAACAAGAGCTAAATTGCAGGCAGAGAAGGTGGCTAGAATTAATTAGTGATTACGACCTTGATATTCAGCATCACCCTGGAAGGGTGAATATGGTAGCTCACTCTCTAAGCTGTCATGCCACTCTCAATGCTCTTATCTCCAAGAGTCCTCTGGAAGAAGAATTCTGTAAGTCAAACATTCAATCAGCACGTAGCGGCTAAGTGAGTATGATGCTCTCGATGATTAATGTGGAGCCCACATTCCATAGAGATGTATCTATCACTCAAACTAAAGACGATGAGTACTTAAATTTCAAACAAGCCAGCGAAAGTGGTCGTCGTACTGATATTCAATTTCATAAAGGTGCCACCTATCATGGAGATCGCTTATGGATTCCTAAGTCTATGCATTAGGAGGTGCTAGTTAAATGTCATAATTCCGGATATCAAGTTCATTAGGGGAGTTCAAAAATTCCAGATATTCAATTTCATCTGGTGGCCAGGAATGAAGAAAATTATGGTTGAATTCGTTTCTAGGTGCCACGCTTGCAGTCTAGTCAAGGTAGAACATCAAAGACCCGGTGGTCTGCTGCAATCACTTGAGATTCCTGAATTGAAGTCGCTAGATATATCAATGGACTTCGTTATGGGTTTGCCTCGTGCAAGATCTGGAGCTAACGCTATTTGGGTCATAGTTGATTGATTGACTAAGTCTGCCCATTTTATCCCTATCTGTCAAACAGATTCAGTTGTGAAACTTGCAAAACTCTACATCAAAGATATAATCAGACTTTATGGAATTCCTAAGTCAATTGTATCCGATAGAGACAATCGATTCACCTCCAAGTTCTGGCAAGCCATGCACCAGGATCTAGGCACAACTCTAGTAATAAGTACAACCTTTCATCCATAGACAGATGGTCAGACAGAATGAGTGAATCAAGTTCTTGAAGATCTGCTTTGATTATGTATTCTTGACCTTGCTGGATCTTCGAAAGATCACCACCCACAGTAGAGTTCGCTTACAATAATAGTTTTCAAGCCAGTATAAAAATGGCACCATATGAAGCCCTATATGGCAGGAAGTGTGGTACTCCGTTAGCATGATCGAAAACAAGCAATGTTTAGCTGTACGGATCTGAATTAGTAGAAGAGACGAACAAGAAAGTCCAGTTGATTCAATAGTGAATCCGTGCAGCTCAGAGTAAATACCATGACCTTCATCACCATCCTCTGGAATTTAAAGTTGGAGACTTCGCGTACTTAAAGGTCAGTCTAATGAAAGGAGTCTTCAGATTCGGCATAGCAGAGAAACTTAGTCCTCGTTATATTGGTCCTTTCAAAGTATCAGCCAAAATAGGTTCTTCTGCCTACAAACTTAACCTTCCGGATGACTTCGTAGCAGTCCACGATGTATTCCATGTGTCGTCACTAAGGAAGTGCCTCAGAGATCCGTCTCACCTCGTGCAGTTCCTAGAGATTCAGATCCAACCTGATCTATCATACACCGAGGAGCCAATTCAAATTCTAGTCAGTGATTGGAAGCAACTTAGGAGTCGTGCTATCAACATGATCAAAGTCCAGTGGAGGAATCATTCTTGCAACGAAGCAACTTGGGAGAAGGAATCCGATATGCGAGCTAAATATTCTAGACTCTTCGAGAATCCAAGTATTTTTCCTTAGCATTTTAAGCTTTCGAATTCAAGTCATGTTTCATTTTTGCCATATGATTTCTACTTGGGTGATGTTGAAGACAACATCTTTCTTAAGTGGGGGAGTCTATAACAACCCAAATTGTTACCTTAATTAATTATGACTAATCTCTGTCTTAATCTTGATCCTAAGAGATAATTAAGTCATTAGGTGTAACAACCCAAGATTGTTACCCAGCTTAATTTTAGCCTAATCGTATCATAATTATCATTTCATTAAATTCATCTAGTCATTAGAACTAAGCCCTGAAGGTTTGGAGAAATTTGGAGCCCAATTGATTACTTTGGAATATTTGAATATTTAATTAATCAAAAAATTGAGGTATTTATTTTGACCTTAAAATCAAAATCTGACTTCGCTATTGCGATCGTCACCTCCAAATTTGCTAGGGGTGATGTTTTGGACGCATTTAGAAGTCATCGGATTTTTGTGAATATTTTAATATAATTAAATGACCTGAAAATTAGTATAATTAAATAATCGTCGAAATCAAATTCTGACTTTGCCATTGGATTTCTCACCCCCAAATTAGATAGGGGTAAATTTTTGAGAATTTTCGGAGGATGTTTCAAAAATTAGAATCTTTGAATAATTAAAGAAAATAAATGAGGAATTATCTAGTCATAAACTTGCAATTTCCCCTATTTTCTATTACTTGTTGTGAGCCCCATTACCTCCATGCCCCTTGGGCTAAAAAATGATGGCCTTCTGTAACAGCCCAAACTCTTAAGCATCAATCAAAGTATTATCTACTTTAGCCTAAAAGGCCTCACGGTTTTGCCCTCAGAAAATAACTTCCCAGCAGGTCACCCATCCTGGAAGCGCTCTCAACTGAGCACAATTAACTTTGAAGTTCTTATCAGAAACTCCACCGTTATCTGAAAAGACGCCTCGATGTTTAAGAGTTTAACTTATTACTTACTTAAGTGGGTCTTCACAATCTCCCCAACTTAAGTACCTGACATCCTCGTCAGTATCCACAAACAGATCCAAGAACCATCCATTGGGTAGATGGGTTTAGAGGTGACCCCTATAGGCGCAAGAGGTACCCACAACCATGTAGCACCTTAACCATCATGGGTTCAAGAAGCTGCTCACATGAAGTGGAACTTGCCCTGTATGGCACTTAGCTCCTATCTGACACCCTATGATTTGCTCTGATGCCATTTATAACAGCCTAAGCTATTAAGCACCAAAGTATTATCCGCTTTGGCCAGAAAGGCTTCACAGTTTTACCCTCAGAAGATAACTTTCCAGTAGGTCACCCATCCTGGGAGTGCTCCCTCCTAAGCACACTTAACTTTGGAGTTCTTATCAAGAACTCCACCGTTATCTGAAAAGGCGCCTTGATATTTAAGAGTTTCCCTTATTACTACTTAAGTGGGTCTTCACACCTCTCCTGCCTATGCTCATGATGGCCTAGTCCCCCTATCACCTCTCATTCTCCTCCTTTAAGAAGGAGCTCAAGCTCCTTCTTCTTCCCCATTTAGCAAAAACTGCAGCTCTCCTTTCCCTTCTCCTATTGCTGCTCCATTGTTGTACCTTGAAGAAGCTTCCTCCAAAATCTTAAAGAAAGCAGTGAAGTCTTCATCCCCCACTCCTTCCAAGGATTAAAGGTACCCGTTTGCTCACTCTCCTTGTACCTATGTGCCTTCTCCATGTTGATATTATGCTAGAATGTATCTTTAGAAGCCCATAAGCATGTATGGAATCCATTAAAGCTCTTAAAAGCATCTAGAAAATTGCTCTGTTTTTCTTGTATTCTGCAGACCCCTGTATTCATCATTATTTTTTGTATAGTTAGGATACTCAGTTTGTGCCAATTTTGGCGTTGATGGAAAGGTATCGGAAAGATCTTTCCATTGATATATGGCCCTGCTCTTGGAATGCTCTGGATTGAGAGTATTATAGCTAGAAAATAGGCCTTACGAATTTCATACTGGCGAAATCTCCGTCTGGCGCTGTAGCACCCAAGATTGCAAAATGGACCGCTGTAGCGCGCCAAAACTAAGTATTCTGCACACCCCTGCATTCATCATCATTTTTCATATAGTTAGGATGCTCCGTTTGTACCGATTTTGGAGTCGATGGAAAGGTATCAGAAAGACCTTTCCATTGATATATGACACCGCTCATGGAATGCTCTGGATTGAGAGTATTGGAGCTTCAAAATAGGCTTTATATGTGTCGTCCTCGCGAAATCGCCATCTGGCACTGTAGCGCCCAAGATTGCAAAATGGACCTCTGCGCGCGGCGCGCTGCAGCGGTATTTCGGCAGAAACCATAAAAAATTAATTATTAAATAGTAAATCGCAAGTTGGACCGCTGCAGCGGGCTGTAGCGAAATTTCGGGAAAAATTTAGGAAATGTCAAAAATAAATTATTTTAATAGTTATCGCAAGTTGGTCCGCTGCAGCACGCCATAGCGCGCCACAGCGGACTGTAGCGCTGAGAGCGCTGTGCACGCTGCAGTGCTAAAAGTTCCACAGTGCATTGCAGCGCTAAAACTGCCACAGTGCGCTGCAGTGGCAGAAGCGCCACAGCGCTACGGCGCCAGAAGCGCAGCGGCGCGCTATAGCGCGCCACAGAGCGCTGTGGCGCTTAAAATTGCAAAAACTGCCCAGATTTTTGTAAAATTGCCCAGAATTGGCTAAAATTGCCAAAACTTCACTGTTTTAGTATTTTAAGGTCCCTAGGACCTTAGTGGGACTAAATAATATCAAATTTGAATATATTTTAGCTAAAATAGAATATTGCATAAAATTCTATATGGAAATTAAGTTTGAAAATTTATTATTTTTATCAAGTGCTGAAAACCTACTATGTACTTGAAATGTATGTTATGCCAAATGCTAAGTAATATAATTTTAAATGCTTGTATCGAATAGGTATGTCTTAACAACTTAATAGCATGAAACTTAAGTCTTTTAGAATTATAATCAAGTGCTAACCCCTTTGCTTTGATTTAGAATTTGGTTAGCCTTAATTATCTTTTTATTTTATGTCATATTTATAATTAGATGCTTTCATGAGAAAACCCTAAATATCTATTTGGACACCAAATGTGCTTAAATTGACATTAAATTATAATTGAACATAGTAATCATAATAACTTGATTAAGTAGATGATACTTAATCCAAACCTGAAATTGCCATCAATAATACACTAATAACACATTGATTTGTCATTGACCTTTAAAAGTAGCCTTTGGTCTTAATGGTAGAAGGGTTAGGGGTTAAACCCTAACTTATCTTGATTAAGATCTAAACCTTAATCACTTAATCAATTAACTTGATTGAAAGAATTTAATTGACATTATTTCAGTAATGCATCTGATTTAGTATTGATCTTAAATTATTGAATTAGAAGTGCTAAGTATAATATTGAATATGTGTGATTAAATCATCTGAATCTAAAACTTTAGATCTTTGATTTTCTCTTATATAAGACTACTAGCATAAGATGGATAATAAAATTGCAATGATTTATGAAATGATCTAACTCTAATAAGATCTTTGATTTCATCCCATGATTGTAGAATAGGAAAGGATTTGATGGATCTTATTCATCTGATCTGATAACTTTAACCCAAACCAGTAAATAAACCTTGAATGTTCACTTAAGAAACAGAAAAGTGAGATCTTAAGGGTCTTGCTATAGGATCATTATCGAAATGGTTAAAGACCTAAACTAATGATACATTGAGATAGGAAGGACTTTTGTAACTTATTGAGGTAGAAACCTAGTTGATCCTTCATAACTTTAGAAATTGAACTTGATATCTTGTGGTAGGAATCACCTAAAGTACTTATAATGTGGCTTATTCCTTATGGTAACAACCTATATTGAGTGATCCTTTGATCATATCCTTGGAGCCTTGTATAGGATACACCTACTCAGAGTAAGGATTAATAGATTTGATAAATTCTTATTGATTAAATAGAATCTTTTGAACTCAGATTATTGGTTGGGTATAGTAGGGTATACCCATAGTAATGGGTTATTTCAGTAATATTCAGGATTTGTTGATTCACTCTAATGTGGACTGATGACTAGGTGCTATCCCGAGGGATTAGACGAATACAGTTCCATTAGAGTAAATCTTCTAAGACTAAGAGTGTTACAATTAGTAAACCAGATCCTTAGTTTGAGATGAAAACTACGATCGGGTTCTGCCTCATATCAGAGTGCGCTTCGATAAGTGCAGTTTAAGCAAACTAAGTATCTCAAATCACTTTGCGTAGGACACTAAGTATGCTTATAATTAAGACATTTAATGGCTTAGCTTGAGCTGTAAACAATGACCAGGTTCTGCCTCCTATCGTAGTGCACTCCGATAAGTGCAGTTTAAACAAGCTAAGGGTTAAATCTATCTTTCTTGCAAACATGCTAAATATGTGTATATAATCATATAAGCTAATGATTTTCAAGTAAATTCTCAACTTTAACAAATTATCGAAGTTAGAATTTTAGGAGTCAGTTTTTTTTAAGCAGGATTCTGCATAATGGAGATGTTGAATTCATTATCGGATTTCAAAGTATTTCTGGATTCTTTTCTCATAAGCATGAGCATGCGTATAAGCATGACGTGTGAGCATTAGAAGGATGTATGGGTATCAGTGATAATTTATGAGTTACGGAATATTGCATACATTGACTGAGGAATTTCAGAATGCATCGGCATAACAGTAAATATTATTCCCAGCTGGATGTATGTATATATTCGATCATACTACTTATAGCAGTTCAGTGATATTTTGGTTGCATATCAGTAGCATATAGTGTTGTGGCATATTCAGATGCACAATTTCAGTGACATACAACACAATTTTACATCTGATTACTCAGTTTTAGACTCAGTACTATTTTGGTTTATTTTTAGTATTTCAGTTTATAATTCAGATTCATTTTACTTTACTTAAATTTTGTACACTTTTATACAATTTTATGCTTTCAGTTATCCTTACAGTATTTCTACAGATTTAATCACATTATGTAAATGCTAAATGAATAACTAGAAATACTTAGACTAGTTTCGATGTGTTATACTTATTATCTAACACGAGGTACTTTTGGAATCCGACAATTTGCTAGATCATGAGCAGTATATTGAGCCAGGTCAGGAGGACACTCAGGAGATTCAGGAGGAGACCGTGGAGCATTAGTGGACTCTTCCTCAGTTTTATTTTTTTGCTTAGTATTTTCAGTTTAGTGCTTAGCCCTATGTCTGTTATTCAGCAAATATTTATAATAATTCTGAATGTATTTTCTTTTCTTTTCTGAGATGATTATTTTCATACAACTTTTGAGATGAATGTCTCAGGATGTTTGCTTTAAGCTTGCACACTCTGTTATACACTACTTATACTTAGTATTATGATGTGATCAGTATATTGGAATACTGATATCTTATACATATATTGGATTCCTATTGTATTCTAAATCTAATGTATGTATTTGTCTAATACTTAGGATAAGGATAATACTCTTACCTTAAGTATTAGGTCTCAACCCTCTTTGAGGTTGAGTCAGTAGCCCTTCAAACGGGCTTAATTTTTAACTATTTGGGGATCAGGTCATTCCTCCCCGAGTGGCGTACCGGTCTGTCGCCAAACTTAATTATGACCATTTCATTTGCGCACGGCGACGGGGCGGGGCGCTACATTAGGAGTCAACTTCTAAGACCTAGTCCAAATCAGGAGTTAAACGGATCGAATCCTGATTTCTGGAAAATCCAGAAACTCTAAAATTTGATATGTCTAAAATAACCTTAAATCAAAAAAACGGACTTCGCCATTGCGCTCATTGTTCCCAAATTAGCTAGGGGTGATGTTTTCATGTCAATCGGAAGTCGTCAAAATTTCGATGAATATTTTAATAATATTTAAATACCCTGAAAATTAAAAAGTTAAAATACTCGTCGGATCAAAAATCCGACACCGCCGTTGTGTTCCTCACCCCTCAATTAGCTAGGGGTGAGTATTTGGAAAATTTTTGGAACTAATTAATTAATTAGAAATTGTTTTAGAAATAATTAGTTAAGTTATTTAAATAAATTATATTTAATTTATTATTTAAATAAATGCGCGCCGTTATCTGCCCTCACGCCGTGCATCCTAAATAAGTCACACTGTTTGGATTTGACGGCTAATCAGGACCGTTCGATCAACCGATCGAACGGCCCTCGGCTGTCGTCCCCGAGGCCAATCGCGCGTTGGCGCGGGGCATGCCGCCACGACCTGCGTCCAACCAGTGCTCACGGTCGCCTTAGGAAGCTCCGTCAGTCTTTCTTAAGTCCTCCCAGCTGTGGTCGCACCCCTTCGCAGATGAACTGAGGACCCGTGTGCAGCTCTAAGACCACGAATCGACCCCTCCTTCCTACCTCTTGCTGCTGGATTTTAGGTACCTACTTCTTCTAAGATATCCTTTCGATCAATAGCCCTTTCAATGCATGCACCTATTATTGTTCTGGTGGACTAAACTTTTGGCTTATTGTTGATGGTATCGAATGCAGGAGTGAGGTTAAGGCGTTTGGTTCCCGTAGGGTAGACACTAGGGCTCGAAGTACCTTGCGACTTAGGTAACTCTGAGGCTCGTTCCGCCTACGGTTGGGAAGGGCTCGTTGACCTCTTTATGACGGTATACGAGTCGAAGCCCTCCGGCATCGGGACGGCCACCTAAAGCGAAGCCCTAGCTTCCCCTGCATCTTGGGTGTGTGCCAAAGGCGAGGAAGCCGAGCCCACGTGGCATGCTGACGCGGAACGGAGGGGGTCACTGCTCCAGCTGGTGCAGCGTGGCAACCTTCAGGCTCGCCGCATGGCGTGTGGGCCCGTAACTGTCGCTTCGGGCTACGTGTGGGGCCCGCACGTGTCAGCAGGTCTCCATCGAGCCGGCCGTGGGGCCCACCTGCACGCATTAGCCACACAGGGCTCGCCGCATGGCGCTGTGGGGCCCACTGCATCTGCAGCGACCGGTTAGAGGCCGCAATGTGGCAGGTGGCGGGTCCCGCTGTCCTTTCCCTGAAGAATTAAATATATGAATTTATAAAAAAAAATTATATATATATATATATATATTTATTTATATAATCTGTTAAATAATGGACCCTAAATTATAACTATACAGGTATATAAGTATACATGTATGAACTATGTTAAAATTTAATTAATTAGGTTGTTTAATGACAATTAGGCTAATTAATGACAATTAAATAATTAATATAAACTTTAGTTAAATAAATTGTTTAACAATGACATTATATATTGATAAATATATATACTATTAGTCCTGGCATAATAAATTAATAAATTAATAGGTACAATTGATTACTTAATTAACTTTGATCAATTAATTTAATTAAATAATTAGCTAATGAATATAAATTAACAGGGGAATCAATTAATAAATATTAGTTAATTAATTTGATTAACTAATTAATTAATCTTGTTCATTAATATATTAGTTATTAAATTAATTAGATAATAATCAGTTAATTAAACAGTATAATTAGCTAAGATTAGTTTAACAATAATTAATAGAGTGTTAACATTTAATTAATTAAAAAACTAAATATAATTAATAATTAATGGTTTAATAAATATTGATTAAATAAGGATTAATTAGCACTAATCCTAATTAAACATTAATTCTAATATTTAAAAATATAATATTTGAATCAATTAAATAACATATTAATTATTAATTAATTATAATTAATACTAATTAATTATAGATTAGTGATAATTGAATAATTAATAAATAATATAGAAAATTCATTTTTAACTTTACGAATAAATAATAAATTAATATAATTTGAATAAATAAATAGTAATTTTATTTACTTAAATTATTTAATTCAAAATTCTTAAGAGTTTAATAACTTTTTGTAGGATGATCCAAACATAGTCAATATATCTCATTTTACTTAAAAAAATAAAAGAGATCAAATGACGTGATGCAAAAATTAGTTTCGAGATACGTATAATGTAGTGATATTTTATGACCTAATTAAGCCCTCATAACTTTTAACATAGTTATCCAAACATAGGTAATATGGGTCTTAAAATACTCAGGAGAATAACCCCAATATCATAGAAGTATTAGTTCCCCATTTGGAGCTTAGTTTTAAAAAGTAACATTTAGTACTCACCCTAAAAATGACCAAAATACCTCTCGACTTCAATTGACCATAATTTGGTCAATTCAACTCCAAATTCAAAAATTCAAATTACTAACTTGCTTAGAATTTTGGTGTCATCAATAAACCGAAATAATATTTAGGATATAAAACCTAGAAAATTATAAAATAACCAAAATACTCCTAACTTTAGTCAAGGCTATAACTTGACCATTTGAAGTCCAAATTGGGTTTGCTCCCTATCAACACACTCAGTATATTATTGGGAAGCTATAGAAACTGAGTTTGCTAAAATTAGACTTCAAATGGAAAAGTTTGGTTTTGTAACATGTTGACCGACCAAAATTACTAAATCGCCCTTAGAAATTGAAATAGCTATAACTTAGCCATTTGACCTCAGAATATAGTGTTCTTCGACTTTATGGAATCCGTGAATAGTAACCAATAATAAATTGTACTAAAATTTAGATTCCATTAGGTGTAAATTACAAGATTGCCTTAGGTCAAAAACCTTAGTTTGGACCTGTATGATCCATTTTTTTCCAAATTGAGCATACTTATTGTCTATCTTCATGTTAGACAGTAAGGAAGCATTTGGCAATAAGAAATTCTAATTTATAGCTCTAAATCAAAAAGTAGATTTTTGGACCCTGAAGTAGGGGCAAAATGGTCATTTTGCCCAAAATTCAGGTTAAGCGTCTTTAACTCTTAAAATAACTTCTAAATGAGTTAGACCAATGTTAGAACTCTAATATAATCATTTAAGTAAACAATCAATAATTCAATCAACTTAGTAAAATTCCCTAAATTCCTCTAAGTCTTTTCCTTAGGATCTTTTTACCTCACATTAGGACTACTCCTGAGATTATAGTTAGATCATAGGTTAGATTTCATTTATTAAAAAATAAGGTTTTTCAATGAATTAATCCTTAGTTTTACTAGTTTATAGAGTTCACACTTTATTTTGATTATTTTATCTTTTAACCCTAGATTTAGGATAGGAGATTCATCCTATTAAGTTTGATTTGCTTAATAGGATTTGTCTTAATTAATAGATCACTTTAAAATAAAGCCTAGATCTGTTATCTTATCCTTTTGGATTATGTGATTAAGCCCAATCTCATGGTGCTAAATCCATAATTTATAGCTTAGTAGATCTTGATCAGATCTTAGATAGAATGTCTAAGTTCATAAAACTAGAATGTATAATTTATTGATTGAACTTGTAGTCATATTTGATTGAATTAGATTGGGACCTGATCAATTCTAATCCTTTTTAACTTATAAGTCCGAGCTTCTAAGTTACACTCGATACTAGGAATTGGAGATCCTGAACTTGTGTAACTTGGAATAGTTAGAATGGTTAAATTAAAAAACTAATAATATCACCATGCTTAGTAGAGTCCCTTCCTTACTATTTGACTTTGTGCTACGCATTCCTTGAGTTTTGTGCTTATTTTCCTTGGATACGTCATATAAGAAAATATTGTTACATGAAAATGAAAACTTAGAATATTAGGAAAATATTTGTATTTGGGTTCAATCTTTGGTTAATTATGGTGCACATTACCCCAATGGATAGGGGTAAGGAGAAATAAGGATGTTTAACATTACTCATTGAGGAGTGTATATTAAGCTGGGAACCTGCCTAGTCTTGTAGACATGCTTGACTCCTCAGTTATTTTCAAATGTGTCCATGAAAATAAAAGTAAAATAATTAAAAGACTCTGCATAGTATTATCTGTCTCTTTAGTTTTGCTTTACTTTTGTTCTGTTCTTTATGTCCTAGCCCAGAAAGCTATGGGAATATACTGGGCTAGATTAGCCAATTCTTTTTGATATGGCAGTTATACATTCTTTTTAGTTTTTTAGCTTACTATATATTATGATGCTGATGCATATTATTTTAGTTAGCTGTGTTTCCTATTTTACCCACTTACTTATATATTTATATAGGATGCTAGACTTTATTGCTTATATTTTATGTACCATTTTCAGATTTCTATCTTTAATTAGCATATGTCATATGATTATTAGCATGTTTAGGATTAGACTTTACTTTCTGTACTCTTACTTACTGCACTATATATATATATATATATATATATATATGTGTGTGTGTGTGTGTGTGTGTGTGTGTGTGTGCCTATTCCTTGCTTAGTTTGTTGAGGTGTGCTTTCGCCTCACTTTTTATATAGTTATAAATGCCATGTTTATAACTTATCCTATTTCCCTTGTATGCTTACTTGCTCCCATGTTAGATACACATTTTACTTGGTATAGAGTATAAATGGTGATATTAATAAATGCTTGATAAAATTTACTTGCCTAAAATGTACTTAGACATTTTATCTAAAAAGATTTTTTATATTGGCTGGGGCTTTGGCATTATGAAACTGACAATGTCAGAACTTGAGCAATTTGAGGATCCTGTATCTGAAGAGGAGCCTTACTTAGGGGAGGTGCAGTAGCTTGGATTAGAGGATATTTAGCTGACTCTTATATTCATTGTGAGGATGAGTGTTGCCTCTTTATTTCGTTTCATTAACTTTAATTAAAATGATGAAATAATACAAGTTCTGTGATTATGTTTACTTTCTACAATTTATTATTTTCTGAGCTATTTTATTTTAATTCATATATGATGTATGGTGAATGGATGTAGCCTTTAATTTTCATATGCTTCCGCACTCTGTATATATATAGATGTAGTGATTGATTCTCTTTGTTACTATGTGCACATCCTTACCTTAGCAGTGGATTGTGGATCTTACTTAATCTACTATTGAGTGAGGGATTTGCACGACTTACACTCCGCTCCTTAGCTTAATCATTGCGGGCTTAGGGAGCGGGGCGCCACAACTTTAGTTCTTCATGAGAGGTTGCTTAATAGTTTTTATGGTTATTTGGCATGTATTTTCTTGCTATAAATTGGCCACCCTAACATGTATTATGGCATTACAAGTGATATAAAAAATACTCTCTTCTTCTTTGTGTTAAGTAAGCTTCATTCTTAAGAGAAGGACTTCTTGAGGTGTGGATTGCAATTCTTGGAGAAGGACTTCCAAGGAAAGAAGGTTCGATCTGCGGCGAAGGACTGCTTGTAGAAGTTTATCCATTTTATCGTAAGCTGCATATTCGGTAATAAGGCTCCCGTAAGATTTTTTAATTTATTTTTATTTTCTTTCCTCCTACCTTAAAGTGTGCTCATTTAATCCTAGCTCTCATTACTTGTAAACGCTTACAACACTTCTCTTTATTCTCAATAAGTGACTCGGATATCTTCTATAACTTAAATATGCAAGGTTAATTTCATTAATTAATTAGTGGATTTGATTATATTACATGTCATCCCCCATTCTACATCAGATTGGTATCAGAGAGAGATTATCCTCATATATAGTCCTATATTTTTATATTAATTCATAATAATTTTTATTTTAATAAATATTAAAAGTTCATTAGTTTAGTTAAAATTTAGTAGGATTCTAATTTATATCATCCTTAACCACCAAAAAAAAAGAAACAAAAAAAAATAATAATAATAATAAAATATTTCTTTTTTTCTTACTTTTAATTTTTTCACATTTGCATCATTAGAATCATTCAATTTTTTTTTTAATATATTTATAATTATAAATCTAGTTTTTGGGTAATCGACAAGAAATTTACAATTTTGTAGCTGGTTATTTCATCATATACTCGGATAGCTATGATTACTCGCAGTGATCATCCATATCAAAATTAAATGCTCGGTCATATATAAGAGAATGCTATTCTTAATCTGTAAGTGCAGCTCGATGATTTAACTTTTCTCTATCAACAAACTTGTAGAGAGTTCAGAGGAAGATTGGAGGCCCTAGAAAACAAAAATAACAATAACACAATTCAAGAACCTAACTCGACACTAGATGCCCCACCAGAGAATAGTGAGTGAAATACACCTTATGACCAGCACACAAATTCTTCTCCACTTATGTTTAGAATATAAAGAAATAGGACATTTCCACAGAATGATTTATTTGAATATCCTGAGGCAGAAGATGTTCCATTTCAAACTCTTCATAGAGCTAATGCACCTTTGGATCGACTAGGAGGTTTTAAACAAAACCAAAATCATTAACGCTTTGAAGAACCTTATCGAGGTTATGAGTAACTTTACACCACCACAAGGTGCATTGAACATGACCAAGAAATAGACATTACTAGAAAGGTTAGAGTAGACCCTCCAACCTTTGATGGGCATCTTTATCCTCAAATTTTTTCTGTTTGGCTTGTAGAAATGGATCAGTATTTTGATTGAATGGCAATGTCTGGAAATCGTTAGGCTAGATTTGTTAGTATGAAACTTGCTGGTCATGCTAAGACTTACTGGGTAAATCTAAAATGACAACAATAATGATTTGGCCAATTATTTGCTAGATTTTGGGAAGAAATAAAAGAGATGCTCAAGCAAAAATATCTTCCTTCAATATTTCAAGACCAGCTTTTAGATGAACTCATAACACTTAGGCAAGGATCTATGAGTATTGCAGATTATATGACTCGCCTTGACGAGTTATTAATTCGATATGATATTATTGAAGATTCTAGAGCTATTATAGCTAGGTTTCGAGCTGGATTAAGACCTGACATTCATCGAGAGATGTTGACTCGAGAGATATATACACTTGAAGAAGCATTTCAAAGAGCCCTCCAAATAGAACAATACTTAAGGCTAATTTCTCAATGCAGATTTAATAATGTGCAAGGTGCACCTCTTAAGACAAATCAACCACCACCATCTATTCCTAAAGTACCAAATGATTAAAGAGTAAAACCCATATCTAGAAATTCAAATGCTAAATCAAACATCACATGCTTTACTTGTGGAAAAATAGGACATTATGCAAATAATTGTCCACATAGGAATCTTCATGTAGATTCCATCAATCCAGAATTGCAAGATGATCATCAAGGTAATGATATTGAGTGTGATCCATGTGAAGATGCTAGTGATGTGATGAAGCCTTAATTAATCCACATTTAATAGTAGTTTGTTGTGTCTTAACTATCCATAAACTAATTCAGATTGGAAACAAATAAATATCTTTCACACTTACTTTAAAAGTGGAGATAAGTCTTGTAAACTTATAATTGATAGTGGTAGCTGCATGAATATTGTCTTAGCTAGTGCATTAGTAAGAATGAAACTAAGCCCGGAGCCTCATCCACAGCCATATAAGGTTGCATGGGTAGATAAGACTAGTATCTCTATTACCCAAAGATGCCTTTTTCCCCTCAACTTAGCAACAAATTCTGATCGCATTTTGTGTGATGTTCTCCCTATGGACGTTGCACATGTACTTTTAGGGAGACCTTGGCTATATGAATTAGATGTTACTCACTTTGGACGGGCTAATACTTACATCTTTATGTTTGGTGGAAAGAAAATTATCTTAATCCCGACAAAGCCAAAGGAACTTTTGATTGAGAATCCAAAACACTCTTCTGCACCAATAAAAAAGCAGCCTTTAACTATTATTAGTAGGCAAGAGTTTGAGCATTCTAGTGAAAATAATATTGTTTATGCTCTTGTTGTTATGGAGTCTTTAAAAGGGAATGAAAGTTCAACCCAATCCTATAAAGTCACTCAACTCTTCATTAAATTTCAAGACTTATGTCCTGAAGAACTTCCTAGTGAGCTACCCCCATTGAGAAACATACAACATGCTATCGATTTGGTACCTGGCTCTACCTTGCCCAACTTGCCACACTATTGAATGAATCCAATTGAGCATGCTGAACTTAAGCGCCATGTTGATGATTTATTACACAAAGGATTCATTCGTGAGAGCTTGTCCCATTGTGCTGCTCCAGCACTTCTTACACCTAAGAAATATGGAACTTGGCGCATGTGTATTGATAGTATAGAAATTAATAAGATCACCATCAAGTATCGATTTCCTATTCCAAGGTTGGATGACATGCTTGATATGATGGCTGGATCCGTAATATTTTCAAGGATTGATCTTCGAAGTGGATATCATCAAATTAGAATGAATGATGGTGATGAATGGAAGACTGCTTTAAAAATACAAAATGGCCTTTATGAATGGTTAGTTATGCCTTTTGGTTCAACCTTATATTGGGGTCTTTTTAGATGTGTATTTTGATGATATTTTAATATTTAGCAAAACCCAAGAAGAACATCTAAGTCATTTAAAAAAAGTATTTGAAACACTTTGTCTAGAAAAAATTTATATTCATATGAAGAAATGCTCTTTCATGACTTCATCTGTCATATATTTAGGATTTGTTGTTTCAAACCATGGAGTCTCAGCTGATCCTGAAAAGTTAAAAGTAATTAAAGAATGGCATACACCAAGATCCATTCATGATGTTAGGAGTTTTCATGGGTTTGCCATATTTTATAGAAGGTTTATTCAAGGATTTAGTACCATTATGGCACCTAACACACAATACCTAAAAAAAGGTGATTTTAAATGGACTCCTGCAATAATTATGGCTTTTACTGAAAATAAAAGAGCATCTAACTAGTCCACCAATATTGAAGTTGCCAGACTTTGATAAAGTTTTTGAAGTTTCATGTGATTCTTCTAGGGTAGGAGTAGGTGGAGTGCTTAAGCAAGAAGGTCATCCGATAGCCTTTTTCAGTGAGAAGTTAAATAATGCCTGCCAAAAATATTCTACATATGATCATGAGTTTTATGTAGTTGTTCAAACTCTAAGGTACTGGCGACATTATCTTTTATCTCGTGAATTTGTTCTCTACTCTGATCATGAAGCCCTTAAATACTTAAACTCTCAGAAAAAGTTAAGTGCTCGTCATGCTAAATGGGTTCAATATTTACAAGAATACACTTTTGTTTTAAAGCATAAGGTCAGTATTGAGAATAAAGTCGCAAATGCTTTGAGTCACATATTTCTCCTTTTACATACAATGAAAGTAAAAGTAATTGGGTTTGATAAAATGATTTTTGATTACTCTATATGCAAAGATTTTGGTCAAATTTATTCTTCATTATCTGAAAAGGGGCTAGTTATTGATTCAAATTACCAATTTTAAGATGGATATCTTTTTTATGGCACTCGTCTTTGCATTCTCGATTCATCTTTTCTTATTTTCCTCATTGACGAGCTACATGCAGGAGGAATTGCAAGACATTTTGGGTGTGACAAAACTATAGCAATGATTCAAGATCAATTTTATTAGCCTAGTCTAAAGAGAGATGTTGCTCGTATGGTTTCTCAATGTCATGTATGCCAACTTGCAAAGGGAAAGCAGAATAATTTTGGACTCTATACTCCTCTTCCTATTCCTCATAAGCCTTAGGAAGACATAAGTATGGATTTTATACTAGGATTACCTTGCACAACACGACACTACGACTCTATTCTTGTAGTCGTTGATTGATTTTCTAAGATGGCACACTTTATTCCATGCTATATAACTTCCGATGCATCTCATGTTGTGACATTTTTTTTTTGTGAAGTAGTCAAGCTACATGGTTTACCTAAAATAATCGTGTCAGATCAAGATGTACGCTTTATGAGTTATTTTTGGAAGACTCTTTGGAAGAAACTATGCACAAAACTTCACTTTTTGAGAGCATATCATCCGCAGACAGATGGTCAAACAGAAGTGATAAATAGAAGCTTAGGAGATCTGCTTAGATGCTTAATCTCAGACCATCCTGCTAGCTGGGTTCTTATATTACCCACTGCTGAGTTTGCTTATAATAGTTCTATTAACAGATCTACTAGTAAAAGTCCTTTTCAAATTGTAACGGATAATGAGCCACGAAAACTAATCAACTTAATTGATCTTCCCATATCATACAGAGCTAGTGAGTTTGCATCATCATTTGCTTAAAGCATGCATGATCTCCACCAAGAAATTGAACATAAATTAACCACTACATACAATACGTATAAAATTAATGCAGATAAGCGAAGAAATTTTGTTGAATTTCAAGAAGGTGATAAGGTGCTAATAAGGATGAGATCTGGGAGATTTCCAATTGGAACATTCAAAAAGTTGAATGCTAGGCAAGCGGGACCTTTTAAGATATTAAGGAAAGTCAATGAAAATGCTTATGAAGTTGATCTTCCAAATGATGCTGGAATATCTCAAGTTTTTAATGTGGCAGACCTTATATTGTACCATGGTTATGCTTCTTCCGATATATTGGATGCTTCTACTTGTTTTACTAACCTGTAGGAACCACAAAACCAAGAACCAGTATTACCATTGCCACTACCAACTCGTCGCCTCCGTTCTCATCATCCGTCCCAAATACTTGATGATCAAATAATTGCTAGTACTAATGGTGGAGCTCAAAGATATCTCATTCGATGGAAAGGCCTTTCAACTTTAGAAGACTCTTGGTTGACGCATGAAAAACTACAACAACTTGATTCAGATCTACTTCAAGAATATAATGAGATTCATTCACCAGAGGTGTATCCTTTAAAGCCAGGGAGTGTTGATGCAGGGCATCAACAAAATCATCATCGACGTGCCAGATCATAAATTAGTTTAATAGTACTATGTTTTATTTTCCTATTTTTGAGTCCTATGGGCTTTTGTATTTATTTCATAAATGGGCCTTCATCCTAGCCCATATATTGTCATGTGAGTTTTTATGTAAAAGGACACTTTAGTCATTCATGAGAGAGTTGGTCTATAGTTTATTTGGTCATTTGTGTGAAAGGACATTCTAGTCCTTCATGAGAGAGTAAGTATATGGTTTTTTTGGTCTTTTAGAGGAAACGACACTTTAGTCCATTATGAGAGGTTAGTTAATGGTTTTTATGGTTATTTGGCATGTATTTTCTAGCTATAAATTGGCCACCCTCACATGTATTATGGCATTGCAAGTGATATAAAAAAATACTCTCTTCTTCTTTGTATTATGTAATGTTCATTCTTAAGAGAAAGACTTCTTAAGGTGTGGTTTACAATTCTTGGAGAAGGACTTCCAAGGAAAGAAGGTTCGATCTGCGGCGAAGGACAGCTTGTAGAAGTTAATCCTTTTTATCGTAAGTGGCATATTCGGCAATAAGGCTCCCGTAAGATCTTCTTCATTTATTTTTATTTTCTTTCCTCCTACCTTCAAGTGTGCTTGTCTAATCCTAGCTTTTATTACTTGTAAACGATTACAACACTTCTCTTTATTCTCAACAAGTGACTCACATATCTTCTAGAACTTAAATATGCAAGGTTAATTTTGTTAATTAATTAGTGGATTTGATTATGTTACATGTCATCCCCCCATCCAACATCTGAGCCCATCTATTGGCAAATAGGTGGAGGACCCCACTAGTTAATAATTATTTTATTCAATGTAATTTAGTAATTAAAATTAGGCTACTAAATGAGCTCCAAAAATTATAAAAATTTTACCCTTAGCTAATTTTGGGTGAGGAATACAATAGCGAACTCAAACATTAACTTAAATATCAATTTAATTATCTTAAATAAATAAATAAATAAATAAATCTATTAGAATAACCACAAAAATTTGATAACAGAGAAATTCTCTAGAAATTATCAAAAATTCTTTAAAAGTGAACTTAATAATCGAATAATTTTATTTTATCATTTTATTGTGTGATTTGCTTAAACTAAAAATGAGAAAAACTACAAATTAACTTTTATTTTAAATATGGCATTTTACAAGTTAGAATCTAAGCAATTTCTTGTACTCATGGCGATGCTCTAAGTACAACAGCCTTAAAGGGAGGTTTACTAGGTAGCTAAAAAATCCTCATTTTACTTGGTCGCAGTCGCAGATTAAATTGAATATTTTATATCCTTATATTGCCTAATTTTTATATCAATAAATTTCTCTTAAGTTTAGGAGTCATTTCAATTAAAAAATTTCCTTGATCAATGAACTCTAAAAGAGTAATTTCAAATCAAAAAAATCTTTGATCCATAATGCCTAATTTTTATATCAATCAAATTCCCTGAAGCTTAGGAATCATTTATTTATTCATATTGCCTAATTTTTAGGATAGTTACTCTATTGTTTTTTCTTTCTTCATCATCAATATTTCATTCATTAAAATTTGGTTTCAATTGTGTTTAATTAATGCTTAGTTATCCTGATAATAATTTAGGGCTATCACATAGTTAACCTCCCTAGTGTTGATAAATTATATGCCACTTTAATTTATGCTTTCAATTCCACCAATGAATGGAAAATTTTGTGGAACTAAATCACCACCATTGCATGTAATATCTTGAGTCCCTAGATGTTGTTGGTAAATAGACCTTCCAGCATCGAGAACACTCCACAGCGGAAGCGAATTTGGTTAGTGCACTTGATTAAGGAATGGGGTTGCGTTGACGATTACCAAGCAAGCATAAAATCACATATCCACAAGAGAAAAATCACAACACATGCATGCAAAATAAACTCAAGCACACAAACATTCAAACATAAAAAATTATATGGAAAACTCAAGAATAGAAAAAATCACACAGCCACACCACATAAAATATCCATTAAGAATCTAAGAGTACAGAGTTACAAATAGCTTAACCTTTGATAGGAAACACAAGCTCTTACTTCAAGATGAAGAGGAGAGGAAGTAGCCACTACCAAAAGTATCTTCTCCAATTAGTAAGAGTTCTCTTGCACTACAACTTTCTTAGGGCATCACCTTTGGGATCTCCTCCTCATAGTAACCAAAGTCTCTCAATATGTAATGCCAACTTAGAAAACTCCTCCCAACTTATTTCACAACCCATTTTTAGACCCTAAATAGTCCAAAATACCCCCCCAATTTACTTAGGATGAAACCTGAACTGGAGGAAAACTTTGCCAGGCACTGCGGTGCGCTGTAGCACCTGGGTCTTGGGTAGCCAGGCGCTACGATGCGCTATAGCGCCTGACTCTTGGGTTGCCTACTGCTGTGGCACATTGTAGTGCATTCCCTTGGGTTTCCTACTAACACAGTGCGCTGTAGCACCAAATTCTACTGGGCGTGCTGTAGCGTCTGGTTCTTTGTCTGCTGCCCACTGAGGCACATGACTGCGCCTCTGTCTTGGGTGAGGGAGCGCTAAGGCGCGCTAAGGCGTGCTACGGTGCGCCATGGCACGCTGCAGCACCTGTGTTGTTCCTCGACTTCACACTTTTATTCTGAACTGCCTCGAAACCTCTTGGAAACTCACCGGAGCACCATTAGCATCTCCATGATGGACTAAGTGGTATCCATAATACAAAAATATCTCACTTGAAGAATGTGGGGTCACTCACCCCCATTCTCTCTTCACATACTGAGGCCAACTAAAGCTGCACATAGCTTCAGTTTCTTCACCGTTACTACTTTTTAAAGCATATCAGCTAGATTCTTAGAAGTGTGGATCTTCTCCAATCTAAGCTGCCCTTCTTCTAACACTATCTGAATGAAATGGCAACGGAGTTGAATGGCTTTGTCCTAGCAGAAAATGTTGCATTCTTCACTAGGTGAATAGTGCTCATACTATCACTATAAGGCTTCACATCCTTCTGCTCCTTTTTCAATTCTGCTATGAAACTCTACAGCCAGATCATCTCCTTACTTTCCTCTATAATGGCAATGTATTTCAGCTGTGTGGTAGATAGAGACATGATATTTTGTAGCTTAGAGATCCAGCTCACTATTGTATTTACCAATATATACACGTAACCCATAGTGCTTCTCTAGCTATCAACATCTCCTATAAGATCTGAGTTTATATAGCTCTGTAAAATAATATAAGATCTAAGAAAGCATAAAGCCTTTCTTATTGTACCTTTCAAATACCTTAGGATCTACTTGACTACATCCCAATGGTGCTTCCTTGGGTTTCCCATGAATCTAGTAACCACTCTCACTGCATGGGCAATATCAAATCTTGTGCAGTTCATCATGTACATCAAGCTCCCAACTGCTGAAGTATAAGGAACCTTCAACATATGCTCCTTCTCTTCTTCATAATTTAGCATCCACTCCTTAAATAAGCTGAATTAACTTACTAGGGGAGTGCCCACTTATTGAATCTTTTCAGCACCTTTCCAACATATTCTTTCTGCAACTGCTTCATAATTCTTGCACTTTTTTCCCTATTGATTCTCATTTCAAGACTATATTTGGCCATCCCTAAGTCCTTCATGTCAAACTCCTTTGACATAAGCTCTTTCAGTATCCTTGTATCCTCTATGTCCAAATTTGTGATCAACATATCATCTACATACATCAACAAAATGATATAGGGCTTACATTATTTTATGTAACAACAGTGATCTGCTTGGCACTCTTATACCCAGATTCTGATATGAACTTATCACATCTTTTATACCACTATCTGGGTGCTTGCTTCAAGTCATAGATGCTTTTTTTGAGCTTGTGCACTAGCTCAGCTTTTCTCTTCTCTTGAGCCTTGTACCCTTCAGATTGTTGTATGTCCAACTCCTAATCTAGCTCTCCGTGAAGGAATGTAGTTTTGACATCTATTTGCTCCATATGTAAATCCATAAATACAATAATGTTCAACACAACACTGATGGCTATCAACTTCACGATTGGGGTAAAGATCTCACTGTAGTCAACCCCATGCCTTTAATGGAAGCCCTTTACTAATGTCTCGCCTTATAGCGCTTGCTCCCATTTGATTCTTACTTTACCCAGTAAACCCACTTATTATAAAGGGCCTTCTTCCAAGCTAGTAGAGGTACTAACTCCTATGTTCCATTTGATATGAGTGATGTCAATTCATCATTCATGACAGCCTCACTTGATTGAAACTTCAACCTAAAGTGCCTCTTCCAAGCTTTTGGGTTCACCAGTATCTATCAGTAATATTTAAAATAAATAAGGAGTGTACCTCTATTGCAATCTTGTGACTCTTGTGGATCTTTTTAACATGGACATTTGTGGTTCAATATTGACACTCTCTTGAACTTCATGTACTCTAACATCTAGCTCAACACTGTCATCAATTTCTATGTGCCAAGGCTCAACATTTGAAGCATCCTTGGAATCAGCCTTGACTTCAATACAGTCCTTGTACATTTCACTTTCATTGAAAGTGATATACCTATTTCTGATAACCTTTTGATTCTGATTGTCCTAGAATTTATAACCAAACTTGTCTGCACCATATCCAACAACTGTGCACTTGATCGCCTTAGCATCAAGTTTGCTCCTAGATCCTGCATCAATGTGCACATATGTGAGAAGCCACATACCTTGAGGTGGTTCAATTTCACCTCCTTTCCGCTCCAAGATTCCTTAGGAATCCCTTCATTCAAGGGTATGGAAGGTCCCCGATTTATCAAATAAATAGCTGTGCTAATAGCTTCAGCTCAGAACTGCTTTGGAAGACCTGCAAGCAATCTTGGGCTCTCGGCTCTTTCTGTGATTATTCAGTTCATCTGTTCTGCAACATCATATTACTGTGGTGTTCTTGGGAGTGTAAACTTTCTCTTGATGTCTCTCAAGGCACAGAACTCCTTGAACTCCTTATCAAAGTACTTACAGCCATTATCAAACTTCAAACACTTAAGCTTTAGTTATGTTTTGTTCTCCACCATAGTTAACCACTTTCCAAACACATCAAATATGTCAGATTTATATATCAGAAAGTAAACTCATACCTTCTTTATATGGTCATCAATGAAGGTGACAAAATATGTGGCTCCACCTATGGAAGAAGTAAGAGCTAGCCCCCATACGTTTGTATGCACCAACTCAAGTTTTTTGCTTTTATTTTGCAGCGCCCCGCCTCGTCGCCGTGCGCAAATGAGATAGTTATAATTAAGTTCGGCGATGGAGCGGTGTGCCACTCATGGAGGAATAACCCGTCTCCCTGGATAGCCTGAAACTAAACCTATTTGGAAGGGCTGCTGACTCAACCTCAAGGAGGGTTGAGAGCTAATACTTAAGATAAGAGTAGTATCCTCATCCTAAGTATTAGACCAATACATACATTGGATATAAAGCATATGAGGAATCCAATATATGTTTAAAATATCAGCATTTCTAGTATACTGATCACATCACAATACTAGGTATAGGTAGTATATAACAGAGTGCAGAAGATTATAGAAAACATCTATAAACATTCATCATAAAAGCTGTATGAAATATTCATCTCAGAAAAGAAAAGAAAATACATCTAGAATTATTACAAACATTTAATAAAACACAGACATAAAAGCTAAGTACTGAACTGAAATAAACTAAGCAGAAAAGTAAAGCTGAAGAAGAGTCCACTAGTGCTCCACGGGCTCCTCCCGAACCTCTTGGGTATCCTCCTGACCTGGCTCAATAAAATGCTCAAGATCTAGCAAATTGTTAGATCCTAAAAGTACCCTGTATTAGATAATAAGTCTAACATATTGAAACTAATCCAAACAGTTCTAATTAATCATTTAACATTTACATAATATAAGTAAATCTGCAGTATTACTGTAAAGATGATTGAAAGCATCAAAACTGTATCAAAACTATACAAAACTAAAGTAAAGTAAGGCAAAGTAAAGCTGTACTAAAACTTGAATATTGAAAGTAAACAAAAATAGTATTGGATCTAAAACTGAGTGATAGCATGTAAAAATATGCTGTATGCCACTAAAATTGTGCATCTGAATATGCCACAATGCTACATGCTACTAATATGCAACCAAAATATTACTGAACATTTATGAGTCGTACGGTCCAATGTATACATACATCAAGTTGGGAACTGTGATGCTGATGCATCCTGAAATTCCCTAGTCAATGTATGTAACATTCCGTAACCTAAAAATCATCATTGATACTCATATCTAATACTCAAACATCATGCTTATGCTCATGTTCATGCTTCTAAGCTTCATGATATAAATCTAGAAATCTAGAAATACTTTGAAATTCAAAAATGAATTCAAGGTCTCCATTGTGCAGAATCCTGCTAAAAGGATTCTGACTCCTAAATTCTAATCTCGATAATTGGTTAAACTTTAGAGTTTATTTAAAAATCATTATATGGGATGTTGTATACACATATTTAGTATGTTTCCAAGAAAGGTGATTCTTAACACTTAGTTTGATTAAGCCACCCTAACGAAGCGATCTTCAATAGGGGGCATCACCCGATGGCAATTTGTAACTCAAGCTAAGTCATTAAGATACCCAACTCATAATTACACTCAGTGTCCTAAAGAAGGTAACTCGAATTACTTAGTTTATTTAAGCCACACCTATTGAAGTGATCTTCACTAGGAGGCATCACCTGATGGCAATTTGTATTTTAATCAAACTAAGGAATGAGTCCCTATTTATAACACTCTTAGTCCAAGAAGATTTACTCTAATGAAACTGTATTCAGCTAATCCCTCAGGATAGCACCTGGTCATAAGTCCACATTGGAGTGAATCAACCAATCCTGAATACTACTGAAGTAATCCAGTACTATAGGTATACTATACTATACTCAACCAATAATCTGGGTTTAGAAGATTTTATTTAATCAACAAAGATTATCAAAGCTATTAATCCTTACTTTAAATGGGTGTCCTACACAAGGCTCCAAGGATGTGATCAAAAGATCACTCAATATTGATTTCTACTGCAAAGGAGAAGTCCATTCTAACTGCTTTAGGTGATTCCTACCACAAGGCATCAAGTTCAACTTATAAGGTTATGAAGAATCATCTAAGTTTCTACCTCAATAAGTTACAAAAGTTCTTCCTACCTCAATGTATCAATAAAAAAGGTCTTTAAGCATTTTAAAAATGATCCTAAAACAAGACCCTTGAGATCTCACCCTTCTACCTCTTAAGTTAACTTTTAAAGTTTATTTCTAAGACTTGGATTAAAGTTACTAGATCAGATGAATAAAATCCATCTAGTTTATTAGAGTTAGATCATTTCATAAATCATTACAATTTTATTATCCATCTTATGCTAATAGTCTTATATAAGAGAAAATCAAGGATCTAAAGTTTAAATTCAAATGGTTCAATCACACAAATTTCATATTAATCTTAGCATTTCTAATTTAATGATTTAAGATCAATGCCAAATCATATGCATTATGGGAATCATATCAATTAAATTATCTTTCAATCAAGGTTACTTGATTAAGATGATTAAGGTTTAGATCTTAATCAAGATAAGTTAGGGTTTGACCCATAGCCTTACCAAAATTAAAACCAATGGTTAATTTAAGGGTCAATGATAAATTAATATATTGTTGGTATATTATTGATATCAAATTTTAGATTTAGATTAAGTATCATCTATTTAATCAAGTTATCAAGAGTCTCATGATTTTTGTGTTCACTTATAGTTAATGTTAGTTTAAGAACATTCAGGCATCCAAATAATTGTTAAAGTTCTCTAACATACATCCTAATATCATGAAAAACATAAGAATATAAAGATAACATAAAATAAAAGTTAATTAAGGCTAACCAAATTCTAAATCAAACCAAAAGGGTTAGCACTTGATTACAATTCTAAAAGACTTAAGTTTCATGCAATTTCATTATTAAGATACACCTATTTAATACAAGCATTCAAAGATCCTATTATTTAGCATTTGGCACAATATACTTAAGGCATATAGGGGGTCTTTGTACATATCATAAAAGGGCAAATTTTCAAAGTTGAATATTACACAAATTTTTATGCAATGCTCAAATTTGATATAATTCAGTCCCACTAGGGTGTAGTGCCCCGCCCCATCTCCACGTGCAAAAGAAACGGTCATGATCAATTTCGACGGCGGAGCAGCGTGCCACTCGGGGAGTAATAACTCGTCTCCCCAAAATAGTTGAAAACTAAACCCATCTGAAGGGCTACTGACTCAACCTCAAGGAGGGTTGAGAGCTAATACTTAAGATAAGAGTAGTATCCTTATCTTAAGTATTAGATAAATACATACATTAGATTCAAAATACAATGGGATTCTGATATATACATAAGATATCAGCATTTTCAATATGCTGATCACATCACAATACTAAGTATAAGTAGTATATAACAGAATGCGGAAGCTTAAAGCAAACATCTAGAATATTCATCACAGAAACTATATAAAAATATTCATCTCAAAAAAGAAAAGAAAATACATCCAGAGTTATTATAAATATTTTACTAAAATACTGAAATAAAACTAGGTACTGAACTGAAAATACTAAGCAAAAAGGTAGTAAAACTGGAGGAAAGTCCACTAGTGCTCTATTGGCTCTCCCTAAATCTTCTGGATGTCCTCCTGACCTGACTCAATGTACCGCTCAGGATCTAGCAAATTGCCAGATCCCAAAAGTACCCGTGTTAGACAATAAGTCTAACACATGAAAACTAGTCTAAACAGTTCTATTCATTCATTTAATATTCACATAATATAATTAAATTTGCCAAAATATTGCAAAAGTAACTGAAAGCATAAACTGAATAACACTGTACAAAATTGAAGTAAAGTAAAGTAAAGCTGAACTATAAACTGAATACTGGAAACAAACTAAAATAGTACTGAATTTGAAACTGAGTAATCATATATAAAACTATGCTGTATGTCACTGAAACTATGCATCTAAATATGCCTCAACACTGTATGCTACTAATATGTAACAAAATATCACTAAAATGTTATGAGTAGTACGGTTTAATGTATACATACATCCAGTTGGGAATACTGTTTACTAATGATGTTGATGCATCCTAATATACCCAGTCAATGTAAGCAATATTCTGTAACTCATAGATCATCACTAATACTTATACATTATTTTGATACTCACACATCATGCTTACGCTCATGCTCATGCTTCTAAATTACATGAGATAAATCTGAAAATCCAGAAAATGCTTTGAAATTCAATAATAAATTCTAGGTTTCCATTTGTGCAGAATCCTGCTAAAAGGATTCTGACTCTAAAATTCTAGCTTGATAATTGGGTAAAGTTGAGAGTTTACTTAAAGATCATTAGATGGGATGATTGTATATACATATTTAGCATGGTTACAAGAAAGATGATTATTAGCACTTAGTTTGATTAAGCCACCCTAACTAAGCGATCTTCGATAGGAGGCAACACCTGATGGCAATTTGTATCTCAAGCTAAGTCATTAAGATGCCCAATTCACAATCACACATATTGTTCTAAAGAAGGTGACTCAGATTACTTAGTTTGTTTAAGCCACACCTATTGAAGCGATCTTCGCTAGGAGGCATCACCCGATGGCGATTTGTATTTTAATCAAACTAAGGAATGAGTCCCTGTGTAATGCCTCATTATTAGATTAAAGTTTAATAATCTAACAATGAGTGTTATGGTAGTATTTAATATTGAGTTAGGAAATTCTAACTCAATATTTAATACTACCTTATATTATATGGATCTACGGGGAGAAGAAGGACATTCAATTATTTTAACTCAAGCATTCATTATTTATAATATGAAACATAATAATATGAAAGAATAGTTTACATCACAAAATATTTTATAATTTACAAACGGTTCAAATGTAAAGTTTATTCTCACATAATCAAATACAAGTAAATTCTCTTCTCAATTATTTCTCAGCTTCCTCTTTAACTGCAAGTCCTGCTCCTTGCTCTTGATCTATCGTATTTTGGTTTTTAAATACGGTATGGCACAGCCAAAAAAGAAAAAAAAATTGTTAGACTTTAAAAGTCTAAGTATATTTTAAAAGTAGGCAAAACATTTATTAAGCGGATATCACATTACAAGTTTAAGAAATAGCGGTGCAATAAGCAATAAAAATTGTAAAAAGATATGTAAGAAAATGTGCTCACAATGCTAGAATATTTTTGCCAATCCTGCAATAATTGTATTAGTAGCATTTGAATTATTTGCAATTTGAAAGAAAACATGAATATATTTAAATAGATTTGTATGCTAGGTAAGAATAAAAAGAATTGTAGGAAATTCTATACTGTATAAATTTATGAAATATTTAATCATGAAAAATCATTTCAGTCAAAAGATTGAATATATCATTCACATTAATGAGATTATGAGAAATGCAATTATAATTTATTTATCTCGAACTTTTGTTCTATGGGAGCAAAACAAGTCTACTCAACTTATCTGTCAGTGGGGTCAAAATAAACACACATATTCCCCCTCAAATGAATTATGTGGCCTCCAGATACACCAATAGCCTTGCCCAAAAAATTGATAGCTGTACTAAATCCTCCATTAGACCCCTCTGAAAATTTTATAAAATATCTTGAAATTTTGTTCTGTGGGCGCAGAACAAGTGAAGAGTTGAGTACGTCTACTCAACCTATTTATAAGTGGGGTCAAAATAAACACACACATTCCCCCTCAAAGGAATTATGTGGTCTCCAGATACACTAATAGCCTTGCACAGGCAAATGATAGCTGTACTAAATCGTCTATATAAACCCCTCTGAAATTTTTATAAAATGTTTATTATATGCACAAAATCTTTTTGTATGAATCAAGGTTTTAAGATCAATGCATTTGCAGCACAAGAATTGTATTAAAGTATTATAAATCTTGTGATATCTATTGTTTGTATTGGTTTTTATTATAATGATTTCATATTCACAATGGTTGCCTATATAGGCCATCCAAATTGTGATATGACAATAAAAAGGAATAATGAAGAACGATGTATTTCAATAATCAAGACAATAATATGAGATTCAAATTCTAAAAAATTTAGCATGGTCTCCCTTGTATTTGTTTAAAATAAATAATTTCAATATTAATCAATCCATTATATGGTTCCAATTCATGTTAGCATTTGTATAAGGTAGATGACAGCATTTGAATTCTATAATATAAATGACAGCATTTGTATACATAGCAGCATTAGATTCATTGTGATAATAGCATTTAATCTTAAATGATAAATGGCAATATCATATGAGAACGAATGATAATATTTGAATCTTAAGAAATACATAGCAGTATTAGATTTATTGAGAAAACAACATTTAATCTTAAATGATAAATGGTAGTAATTTTATCATGTTAGAACGAATGACTATGTTTGAATCTAAAAAAATACATAGCAGCATTAGATTCATCTTGAAATAAGAGCAGCATTTAGATTTCATAAAGTAAATGGCAGCATTTGGATTTCATAAAGTAGATGGCAGCATTTTGATTTCATCAAGTAAATGGCTGCATTTTGATTTCATATATATTAATTGACAGTCCATATATTAAAATATGCATTAATAGATAATGAATGCTGGCAATCTTCGCTAGAGGTTTGTGTTAGTAGACGTAAAGCAGATTTTGAAGTTCATCAGCATCACGATATAACTTAACTAAAACTGATATAGAACTGAAATAACATATAAGCAAACATCTGCAACCATCTATATTAATGTACATAATATGCATTTGATTAAGATAAAAGAATAGATGCTGTGAACTATAAATTAAATGATAATTTGCATGAATAGGTGTATGCCCCCAGCCTTCTAACTTCTTAGTTCATATACGATTAGTAATATATATATATATATATATATATATATATCTAATAAATATGTTTAAACAGTTTAACAGAACACCTGATTACATCCTTAAACAAGATTTAATGTTTGAAATGTTAATTATACAGTAATTTAAGCCTTGAGCAATAAAAGCCAAAGAAAGAAAAAAAAATATAACAATTTTTAACAATATTTACATATTAACTAGCAAATTATATACATCAGCAATGTATCCAAAATAAGAACATTATATAATCTAAGTTGAGATTAATGACTGCAATTCTCAATTATTGTACACCAAATCTTTAGACAATTCCAGTATCCATATTCAATATCTGTGATTATCAAAAATCTCAGCATGGTCTAATATTTCTCTTAGCATCTACTTGCTTAACTCAACAAAAGTTGCATTGATAAGTAGTAAATGTTCCATAGTATAAATAGAAATGAACAACATTTAGTATTTAATAGTTAATACTATTAGTTGACAGTAGAAAGAGATAAACCAAAAGGATCTGTATCAAGTATCAATAGAAGAAAAAAGTATACATTGTTTCCAGCAATAACAAATATCCCACTCTTAAATTTTCAGTACAAGTATAAATAAGAACAATAAAGATGTTCAATACCAAATAGAACTTTAATAGCAGCACAGTTAATCATACTATACGTGTTAAATCGATCTCAATCTTAAGTACATTTAGATTGATATTAGAGTCTTCTACTAAATTAAATCCCATTCTCTTAAATTTACATATATAGTATCCACGCTTCCATGTTTATTAATAAAACTCCCATCTTATTAATTATATCACAACAAATGCCCCATCTCAATCATAACTTTAAATCATAATTTTGGATAAAATCACGTGTACAAGTGGAGATTAGAAAGTAATTTTCTATATCATCAGCATCTCCCTTTACCTTACTGGCATCAAATCATTGATTAACTTTTGGCACGCTTTCTAGTCCTTATCATGCGAATCTATTGTTAGACACAAGTTGGCAGCAAATGCTGATTTATCCAAGCATTAACAATGCTAAGTGATGAAATGACGTGTAAGGGTCCGATGTTGTATGTTACCAATAGACAAGCTTGATCAATGAAATTCAAACAATGTTTTCCATGAAATAAAACTTCTTTGAAATGCTTACCAATTCACTTGCTAGTAATCCCAAATAATGAAGTATAATATTAATTCTGTAATGAACTTTCATTAATAGTAAGGACAAATAATAATCATTACTTGCAAGCATTTTAGTGTAAAGAGTGACCATTAAATTTACTTTTCAAACTAAAACTAATTAAAAGTGAAATAGACTATAAAAGAGTAAAGAGTTTTACCAGATGTATCTCCATTGTACAAAACATAAGAATGGAGTTAGCAATTGAATGTACTATAAAAGAGTACGTGTTCGCAACATGCAATAAGTATATATATTCAATATCTCCAACCAATTCAACCACACCACAAAGTTTGTTTAAGAGTAATTTAGCTTGGCAACTTTCAATAAGCTTAATCAAGCCAATATATACATATTTGAATAATAATATGGCATATTAACTTTGAATCAAGATTAATTTAAGAAGCAATTTAAGCAAAATAAAAAATTTGCATTATTCCTATGACAATTTAACATCATGATATTAATAGATTGAGCCTTAATCAACCATTTCAGAACAACCATCACGATAATATTCAGCCTCAGTGATATTATGAAGAACTTGGAACTTTGGGATGTGCTACTATTTGAAAAGCATAATTAATTCATATAGCCAGTCACACTTAGTGGTATCAAGGTTTGTTGTTATTGTTGTAAGCTTGGAGCATCCAATTCTCATATTTCAACAAAATTTATCATACGACATTAAGTTATTTCACATAATGAATGAACAGCACCTCCATTTAATTTGAATAAAGTCGAAAGCAGTAAATAATTGTTGTAAATAACAAATAGCACTAATTATGCATCTTGTGTTCCTTCTTAATACTTAATTAATAAAGTAACAAATGTACAGTTCATAGTTTTAGATCCACTTGCAGAATTCTGCTGATAAAAATGGGTAAGCATCTTGTGTTCCTTTGAAAGTGCTGTCTTAATGCCATGTGTGTAAATTAAATCGAGAGTTTTTATATTATAAACTTATAATGTAAACCAATCATTTTAAATCATATACCAAATAGTTTCTGCAGGGATTTCATTTATATTCAGCTTGAATCAATTTGATTGCTGCATAGGTATTCATTAAGCACATTTGATGATATGGAGGGGGAGACCACACAAAGCTCAAAGTAAACTATTAGCTTTTTAGAGTCGGATGAAAAGAAAGCATTAGTTTAGAAATCAATAATTCTTGCAAGCGAGTATCTATTTGATAAATGGTGATATGGTGGCATTTATTTTAAACTGATTACCAACGAGATGTATTATAGCAAAATATCAATAAGAAAATAGTAATATATAAACTGCAAATTTTAACATCAAAATAGTAATATAGAAAATAAACTGCATAATATAAACTTCATTGTTCTCTTTGTCCAACACAATATGATCACAATTGTCGACAACAAAGCTATGTAGGGCCATGTGTACATGCTTATTTATCAAAATAAACATTATCAATCCTTTTAGGAAGAGTGGATAAGCACCCACCATCTCCACATGACTTGGCAAACTAGCGGTGTTTCAAAATGCGAGCCAATATAAAGCATGAGTAAAATTTTCTTTTTCAATGTGAACACCCTTTTCATATATTTTGGAATTCTAATAATTTGATAAAGGGGCATAAATGAAAAACTACATGAAAGAATAAATTCATGTTAAAATGTGTGACTCGCCTTTTGATCTTATGCCTCTTAGTTTCTTCAACAATCATCGTATACAATTTATAGTAAGATATCACACTCAGCACACTACTCAATTAATGATATTGCATCAAAATAAACTATGTTTGAGAAAATTGAGAGTTTTCATAAAATAGCTAAAGAGATAAATCAAACTTTTAATAATACAACTCCTTATTCAAATAATCTCCTTGTAAATAGGAAACTATATGTAATTAATTTTCTTTATTTTTAAGCACTGAAAGCAGATTTCATTAAATCATAATCAGTCCCTCATTTGACAGCTTAAAGTCCGAATCAACAATCGATCTTATGTAAACTACACTGATAGGAGAATCGGTGAAGTACCTTATCAAATCATTGTGAGGCAATCGCTAGGGTTCGGAGCCAAGCTTCCTTATCTTCCCTTCGAATAATGACTCTCGTGCTGAGAGGATGAGGGAACTTTATAATAGGGGATCGTCATGGATTTAATGGTGATAGATATGACAGCATACTCTTTGCTAGCTTCTCCATTGGCGAGAGCAACGGTGTGTGGCACGCGTCACCCTCCTCGAATCGAAGGAGAGGACGATCCTCTCGGGACCGTGCGGCGGGTTAGGGCAGAGAGTGTACGATATTAGGGTAAAATAGAATTGGGTATATATATATATATATGTAATATATTATTTAAATTGGGAATTTATTTAATTAGAATTGTATGATTATTTGATTCTAAGAGAATTTTTTAAAAAATTGCTTTTTAGCTAATTTGGGGGTATCGGACTCAAATATGAAGTCAAAATTTTAATTGGAAGTAAACTTAAAAATTTTAGTTTTCAAGTTTTCAAAATTAATAAAATAATTAAGAAATTTTTTGACTATCTCCAAAACTTATCAAAATTTCATCTCAAGCTAATTTGAGTGTTAGGAACGTAATGGCGAATTCTGATTTTAATCTAAGGTCAAATTAATTTTCTTATTTTCTTAATTTTAAAAATTACTAAAAATCAGGATTTTATTCGTTTGAAATCCAAACTATATTAAAGTTCTAGAACTCACTTTTAATGACTAATAAAGGCTTAATAGAGGAGATTTGAAGTTAATTGGACTATCATATGGTGATTAACAACCTTGGGTTGTTACATCCTATTTATAACACTCTTAGGATCAATTGAGTTACTCTGAGCGAGATTATATCTGTCTAAACTCGTAGGATAGCACAAAGATAAATCTCACTTAGAGTGACTCAATCATTCCTGGATACTACTGAAATAATTAAGTACTATGGGTATACCATACTACACAAATCAATGATCTGGGTTCAGACAACTCTATTTAATCACAAGGATTTATCAATCTATTATTCTTAGAGCCCTACATCAGGCTCTAAGAATGTGATCAAAGGATCACTCAATATGGGTTACTACCACAATGAATGAGTCCCAATTTAAGTACTTTAGGTGATCCCTACCACAAGGTATTAAGTCCAATTTCTAAAGTTATGAAGGATCATCTAAGATTCTTACCTCAATAAGTTACAAAAGTTTTTCCTACCTCAATGTATCAATAATTAAGGCTTTTAACATTTCACGAACGATCTTAAAGCAAGACCCTTAAAATCTCACTTTTCTACTTCTTAAGTTAACATTCAAGTGGTCAGACTAGATGATTGAAATCCATTTAATTCTTTTCTATTCTATAATTATGGGATAAAATCAAGGATATTATTTGAGTTAGATCATTTCATAAATCATTACAATTTTATTTTCCTCTTATGCTAATAGTCTTATATAAGAGAAAATCAAAGATCTAAAGTTTAGATTCAGATGATTTAATCACATATATTCATTATTAATCCTAGTACTTCTAATTCAATGATTTAAGATCAATACCAAATTATATGCATTACTAGAATCATATTAGTTGAATTATATTACAATCAAGTTGATTAATTAAGTGATTAAGATTTAGATCTTAATCAAGACAAGTTAGGGTTTAACCCCTAACCTTCCTATAATTAAGACCAAGGGTTAATTTACAGGTCAATGACAAATCAATATATTATTAGTGTATTATTGATGGCAAATTTTAGATTTAGATTAAGTATCATCTACTTAATCAAGTTATCAAGAATTCTCATATTCAAGTGTAGTTTAATATCAATTAAGTGTACTTAAATATCCAAATAATGTCTATAGTTCTCTAACATACATCCTAAAATCATTAAAATATTGAATGTAAAGTTGACATAGAATAAAAGGTATTTAATGTTAATCAAATCCTAAATCAAACTAAAAGAATTAGCACTTGATTACAAATCAAAAAGACCTAGGTTTCATGCCATTTAGTGGTTAAGATATACCTATTCAATTCAAACACTTAAGATTCTATTATTTAGCATTTGGCATAAAGTACATTTAAGGTACATAGTGAGTTATGAGCACTTATTTAAAATGATGAAAGTCCAACTATAGTTTTCATATAGAATTTATGCAATGTTCAATTTTAACTAAAATATATTCACATTTGATATAATTCTGTCCCATAAGAGTCCTAAAGACCTTAAAATACAAAAATAGTAAAGTTTTGGCCATTTCAGCCAAAATTGGGCAGTTTCAAATAAATTATGGGCAGTTTTGCAAGTTTGGGCGCTGCAGCGCGCTACAGGCGTTGTAGCGCTTTTCGCGCGGCAGCGCTGCGGTGCGCCATAGTGCGCCGCAGTGGTTCAATTTTCAAAATTACTGTTCAATTAATTTGTTTTTTGACATTTCCTAAGTTTTCCAGAAATTCTGCTGCAGCCTGCTGTAGCGCGCTGTAGCGGTCCATTTTGAAAATTTACTGTTTAAATAGTTTTATTAATATTTTTATATGTTTTGCCGAAATACTGCTGCAGCGTGCTACGGCGCACTGTAGCGGTCCATTTTGCAAATTTACTGTTTAAATAGTTTTATTAATATTTTTATAAGTTCTGCCAAAATACCGCTGCAGCGTGCTACGGCGCGCTGGAGCGGTCCATTTTGCAAATTTACTGTTTAAATAGTTTTATTAGTATGTTTATATGTTCTGCCGAAATACTGCTGCAGCGCGCTACGGCGCGCTCCAGCGGCCTTTTTCGCAAATTTGGGCGCTGCAGTGCCGTATGGCGATTTCGCCAGGATGAAAACTGTAAGGTCTATTTTTGAGCTCAATTACTCTCAATCTAGAGCATTCCATGAATGGTGCCATATATCAATGGAAAGATCTTTCTTATACCTTTCCATCAACTCTAAAATAGGCACAAACAAAGCATCCTAACTACACAAAAAAGGGTGATGAATGCAAGGGTGTGCAGAATAGACGAAAACAGAGCAGTTTTCTGTGATACTTTTAAGAGCCTTAATGGCTTCCATACATGCTTATGAACTTCTAAATATTCATTCAAGCTTTGTAGCAACATAAAAAGGACATTGAGAGGAGCAAAGGGGTACCTTTAGCCTTGCAAGAGGTGGAAGAGGACCTTTGCTTTCTTCAAGACCTTGGGGATGAGCTTTCTTCTTCAGCACAAGGACTTAGCAATGGAGGGAGAGGGGGAGATGAGAAATTTTTCAGCAAGGAGAGGAAGAGTGGTTGAGCTCTCCTTTTAAAGGAGGAGAGTGAGAGGGAGTCTCCATGATGAGTTAGGGGCTAGGAGAGGGGATGAGGATGTGACCTCACATCAAGGCATGGAGTGGAAGGAGTGGCCTTTGCTTGCATAGGAGATAAATGGGGGGAAGAAATGGCCAGCCGAATGAGGGAAGCCAGCTAGGAGAGAGGGGGAGAAATTACAAATTAAGTACTAAATAAGTACTTGTTTATTTTCTCTAATTATTTAAAAATTCAGGTTTTAGAAACGCACTCCGAAAATTCTCAAAAATTCAGCCTTAGCTAATTTGGGGGTGATGAATCCAACGGTGAAGTCAGAATTTGATTCCAACAATTATTTAATTATTTCAATTTTCGGGGTATTTATTAAAATATTCGTGAAAATCTGACGACTTCCAAATGCGTCCAAAACATCACCCCTAGCTAATTTGAGGGTGACGATCGCAACGGTGAAGTCAGATTTTGATTTTGAGGTCAAAATAAATACCTTAATTTTCTAATTAATTAAATATTAAAATATTCCAAAATAATCGATTGGGCTCCGAATTGCTCCAAACCTTCAAGGTTTGGTTCTAATGACTAAATGAACTTAATGGAATGATGATTATGATATGATTAGACTAAATTTAAGATGGGTAACAATCTTGGGTTGTTACATAGGGTCCTAAGGACCTTAGAATGCGAAAACGGTGAAGTTTCAGCCATTTTAGCCATTTCTGAGCAATTTTAGAATTTTCTGGTCACTACAGCACGCTGTAGCACCTTCTTTTCAAAAGTCAGGCGCTACGGCGCGCTGTGGCGCGCTATAGTGCACTGCATCGCTTTTTGGCATGGTAGTGTGTTGTGGTGCGTTGCAGCATGCTACAGCTGGTTTCAGCGCTCTGGCGCGCTGCAGCGCTTTCAGGCGCTACGGCGGGTCTCAGCGCTGTGGCGCACTGCAGCGCTTTTAGGCGCTCGGCGGGTCTCAGCGCTGCGGTGCGCTGTAGCCCTGCGGTGCGCTGTAGCGCTACGACGGGTTTCAGCACTGATTTTTGAAAGGCGGTCGCTACGACCCACTACGGTGGATTTGTATTATTGTTATCATATTATAGTTGTATACATTGAAAGATTTTTAAGACACTGCGGCGTGCGGTAGCGCGCTGTGGCGGATCAGTTTTTGCAACTCGGGCGTTGCAGCGCCAGACGATTCTTTTGCCAGTGCGAAACCCCAAAAGGACCTACTTTCGAGCTCAAATACTCTCGATCCAAAGTATTTCATGAGCGGTGCCATATATCAATGAAAGTGTCTTTTTGATACCTTTCCATTGACACCAAAATCAACATGAATAAATCATCCTAACTATACAAACAATGGTGATAAATGCTAGGGTGTGCAAAATGGACGAAAAGCTGAGCAGTTTTTCTTCAAGAAAATGTGATGCTTTAAAGAACCTTAATGGCTCCCAAACATGATTATAGATTTCTAAGGCTATAATCAAGCATAATAGCAACATGAAATAGGCAACGAAGAGGAGCAAATTGGTACCTTTAGCCTTTAGAAGAGGAAGAGAATACTCTATTTTCTCCAAGAACTTGGAGATGAGCTGAACTTCTTCTTCTTTAGCACAACTCAGGAATGGAGGGAAAGGTGGGAGCTCTAGATGGACAGTAAGCCAAAGAAGGAGGGTTGAGGCTTCTCTTTAAAGAAGATGGAGGAGGTGAGGGCATTGCTAAGAGGCTAGTGAGGTGAGGGGAGAAAGAAAGGCATGGGAGACCCTGCCTTGCTGCTTGCGCTTAAGGGGTATGGGGGCGCCGGATGAAGGTATGGAGGGAGCCAGCAAAGCAAATTAAGAAAGTAAATTTTCTTAATTAAATAATTTATTTAATTATTTAAAAATTCGGATTTTTGAAACGCGCTCCGAAAAATTCCAAAAATTCACCACTAGCAAATTTGGGGGTGAGGAATTCAACGGCGAAGTTGAATTTCGATTCCAATGATTATTTAACTATCCTATTTTTTTGGGATATTTAATTATATTAAAATATTAGCGTAAATTCATCGACTTCCAAACGCGTCCAAAATATCACCCCTAGCTAATTTGGGGGTGACGATCGCAATGGCTAAGTTGGATTTCGATTTCGAGGTTGAAATAAAAACCTCAATTTCTTAATTAATTAAATATTAAAATATTCCAAAATAAATGATTGAGCTTCGAATTGTTCCTGATTTTTAGGGCTTAGTTTTAATGACTAGATGAACTTAGTTAAGATATAAGCTGGGTAACAACCTTGGGTTGTTACATCTTCTCTCTTCCAACTTTTGAGAATGAAATATTCTTCTGTTTACCCAACATACAATCTTCATAGAAATCCAATTCTACTGATTTCAGTCCTTGGAGCTTCCCCTTTGACTGTAATGATTTTAACCCCCTCTCACTTATATAGCCAAGCCTCCAGTGCCATAGATCTACATCTATCTCTTCTGCAAATATAATAGAATTGGACACCTTATAGATCAGGTAAAGTGTACCTTCTATATTACCTCATGCAACAATGAGTGCACCACTGGTGACCTTCCATGAGTCTCTAATAAAATAAGTGTTGTAGCCTTCTCTGGCTAACTAACTTATAGAAATCAGATTTCTCTTTAGATATGTCACATGTCTAACATCTTTGAGCTTCCAAACTGCACTGCTTAGTAGTTGAATATCTACATCACCTCTATCAATCATGTCGCAAGCCTTATCATCTCCAAGATATACTTTCCCCAAGTCACCCTTGGTGTAGTTCTTGCAGGCACTCCTCGACAGAGTCGCATGAAAATATGCGCCTGAGTCCACTACCCAGGATTTCGTGTTGACAAGTAAGAGGATCAACGCATCCTGATCCTCCTCAGCTAAAAAATTCACAGTGGGGCTCATCATTTTACCTCTACCATTTGGCTTCTTCAAGGTAGGGCAGTCCTTCTTGAAGTGAACTGCCATCCTATAATTTCAACAATCCGACTTTGCTTTTCTGAGTCTTAATTTTTTTCATCGAGACATTGACCTATTTCTATTATGTCTCTTTTTTGTATGTCTTCTCCTACTTTCAGCATTCAGCACTGAGGTGGATGCCTCACCATAGGATTTCCTTAGCATCTCCTCATTCAGCACAAGCCCAATAATGTCATCAAATCTTAATAATGCATTTCCTGATGAATTGCTGATGGCAGTAACCAGCCCATCCCAACTGTCCGGCTATGAAGAGAGAAACAACAAGGCTTGGACCTCATCATCAAAATTAATGCCCACTGAACTTATCTAGCTTGTCACCATGTTGAACCCATTGAGGTGCTCAGTCACTAAATAGTCATTCGTCATCTTCATGTTAAACAATCTCTTCATCAAGAAAACTTTATTTGAAGCTGAGGGCTTCTCATACATTCTCATCAGGGCATCGATGAGATCTACAGTAGTTTTCTCATTAATAATGTTAAAAGCAAGTCTACAGAAGAAGACAATGATAAACGAATCAAATCTAGTGCAATTCTATCGATAACTTCCCACTCTTCATCAGTTATAGCTGCAGGTTTTATGTCAGCTCCTTTCAATTGAAGATATAACTTATTTTGGTAAAGCAGATCATCCATCTGCATTTTCCAGAATGCAAAGTTCATTCCATTGAATTTCTCTATCTTGTATCTCATCTCGTCGTCCATTGCTCCCATTCAAATAGCAAACCCCAGGACCAATAAGGTAACATCTCTTTGATACCACTTATTGGTAAATAAACCTTCCAGCACCGAGCATACTCCACAGCGGAAGCAATTTAATTAGCGCACTTAATTGAGGACTGGGGTTGTGTTAATGGTTACCAAGCAAACACGAAATTACAGATCCACAAGAGAAAGATCACAGTACATGCATGCAAAATAAACTCATGCTCATAAACATCCAAATACAGAAAATTACGTGGAAAACCCAAGAATGAGAAAAGTAACGAAGTCACACCATAGAAAAGATTCATTAAGAATCTTGAAGAGTATAGAGTTACAAAGAGCTTAACATTTGACATAAACATAAGTGCTTACTCTAAGATGAAAAGGAAAAGAAGCAGCCACCACCAAGAGTATCTTCTCCAATATGCAAGAGCTCTCTTGCATTGCAGCTTCCTTAGGTCTTCACCTTTGGGATCTCCTCCTCACAACAGCCAAAGCTTCTCAATCTAAAATGCCAACTTAAGAAACTCCTCACAATTTATTTTCCTTAGTACCTAGCTCATTTTTGAACCATGAATGGTCCAAAATACCCACCAATTTACTTAGAGTGAAACTTGAACCAGAGCAGAACTCTGCCAGGCACTACGGTGCACCATAGAGCCTAGGTCTCAGGTAGCCATGCACTGCAGCACACTAGAGCACCCACCTCTTGGGTTTCCTGTCACTGCAACATGCTGTAGCATCCGCCTCTCTAGTTGCCTACTGCTGTGGAGCATTGTAGCACCAAATTTTGTTGTGACGCATTGTATTGCTGAATTCCATTGCGGCGTGCTGTAGCACCGAATTCCGCTGCAACATGCTGTAACACCTACTTCTCTATCAGCTAACCACTAAGGCATGTGATAGCACCTCTGTCTCAGGTGAGGGAGCACCAAGGCGCACTACAGTGTGCCATGGCGCAACAGCACCTATATTGTTCCTAGACTTCACACATTTGTTCCAAATTACATAGGAACCTCCTAGAAGCTCATCCAAGCACCATTAGCATCTCCATGATGGACTAAGTGGTCTCCATAACACAACAGATATTTGCTAAAGATTTCAAGTGGTGATAACTCACAAGAAAAGGTGGTTTAAAGGAAATCACACCACCAAGCTTTTGATTTTAAATTATTTGATTTTGATAATGGTATACTGGACCTACCTTCTATAAGTCACGCACATACTTATATAACCAATAACACTTCAATTCATTCTTTATAGCTTGATAGAGTTCTTGTAAATGCACCTTTTAAAAAATATTTTCCCTTCTTTTTCTATAACATCAACTCTCCTAGTCTCTCTTATCATTCTCCGTTATCGCTTAAGTTATTCTCTAAAGTAATTAAGGGATCTATGCCTTAATACAGAAATGAATTATTTTTAAAGGAGAATTACTTGACTATTGTGCATAGAGCTTGGCTTAAGTTCTTCAAGGGAAACCCATTAGCAATCTTCTCATATAAATCAAATGAAGTGAAAATTAGTTAATCCCAATTTAAGCGTTATAATTATTTTATGGAAGTCAATGATATTTATAGGAAACAAGATAATTGACCAATACATCCTTGTATTGTCGACTATACTCTGCTCTTGATCATGCCAAATTCAAAAAATTTGTCACTCATAATCTCCTTAGACTCAAATAGAAGCTAAACTTATATGGATCATGATAACGGGATATGTTATATGATTCTTATATAGTCACCTTAATAATTACAAAAATATAAGCCTCATTCAAAAAATTGAGGATAATAATAATCTATACAAACATTATAAGCAAGTTGTTTCTTTATTTCCAGTCAATATATAACAAATTTTAAATTAGAACAACCATGCATCATTTTCTTAATGCCTTAATTAACCTCACTAGCTAGTCTGGAACTCATATCTCAATCACTCTTGATATAATTCATGGTGACCCTAATGCTTCTTCTTAGCATGATATGCTCTCAACTAATTTTTATTTGAGATTTGATCTTATTAATAATCAAGTGATAAATATGATTACCTGTAGTGCCCCATTTTTTGCCATGGTCCCGCTAAAACAGATGTTAGCACGATTATGGTGGGGTGGCCACCACGGTACATCCCTCGGTTATTATTAGATTAGGTATTCACCCTAATTTACTAATAAGGGAAAGATGTGCCATATGCTGAGCTGAAATTCACTAAATAACTATACCAGAATATCAGAGTGTGGAAGTAAATAAAAGTAACATCCTTTTAGCCATAATGCAAGAATAGATAACATTCAACTCAAAATAAATGGTGCAGTAAAAGAAAATACAAGTTACTACTTGTATTATTACATCACTAAATTAAAGTTTACTAAAATAATGAAAAATTACTCATCCTCACTGAAAATAAAAGAGCACCCTAACTAAGGATCCTCAACAACAAGGCGATCTTCCTCCTGACTTCGCTCTCCTTTTGGTGCTATCTCCACAAAATGCTCAGAAGCTGATATTATTGGTTTCTCAATGCTAGAGCCCCAGCCAAAAAGAGAAAAACTGGTTGGACAATTGTCTAAGTATATTTTAGGCTGATATTTTCATATATTTTATGATATTACAAACCATCCTAAGCATTTAGGAGCAATAAAACTTCAATGAAAAGATTAAAGCTATAAACTATACATTTATAACTTAAGAAAAATATGAGGTATAAAGATATACCTCAAACCAAAGCTGAAGAAAAGGATAAGCATTTTATATGTAAGAACTACTAAGTATAAGAAATATTCTAAGCAAATATGATCAAATTTACTTATGCTGATTTTTTGAAATAAATACAATCTAAATAAAGGTGAACTGAAATCTAGCATCATAATATGCTTGTACATAAATCCAAAAGCTGAAAACACAAAAATATTATAAATATTATAAATGCTGAAAATACTAAAACTAAACTGAAAGTAACTGAAACTGATTGAAAATATTTTTATTGGACATATACCTAGATTTTAGTCTTACCATAATAGAAAATTGGCTCAACTAGCCACTGAATCCAACTTTGAAGCATCTAGGACACTAATACTTAGATCAATAGATCCATCATATACATCTAAATTCAACTGAATCATCCAAGATACTAACGCCTAAGAACTAAACTGAAGCGTAATATAATGTATCTCAATATCAAACTGTAGAGGCAGACTAACTAGGGTACATTTGACTTACTGTTATCTTATTTACTGAGTTATATGATCTATCTGACTCATCTAGTTCACTTATGTTCATGAATTATGCAATATCAAATCTAATATATCATAATCATCAAATATCTTATGTTTCTGCCAAAATCATAAAGGCTCAAAACAAGGAAGTAAAGCGTACAAAATAAGATATAAATAACACTACACATACATTTGTGATATCACTTATTTTTTAATTTTAATTGTTCTAACTAATCTGAGATTATATAAGCTCAGGATCTCCAACATCTAGATATCCAGTATAAATTCAGAGTTGCAGTCCTTTAAATTTTAAAGCAATTCGAATTAATCAAGTAATAATATAGTTCAATTAGTGACACTTACATAAGTTAAATAATAAATTAAATGCCTTTTTATTTATTGCTTGTCCTCTAGTAAGCAATGGATACCCCCTTTTGAAAACTTAGAATCATTTACTCCTGCTTTGAATAGTTTTTAAATTCTTGACTATAGTTTTAAAGTTGTTCAACAAAGTGATGATTGAATAGTGGTACCATTCATTTGTATTTAATTCAGTGTTTCCCTGCTCTTTTCACTTCCTTTTTTCAATTTCTCTTAAAACATTGAGTAAAGTTGAGAGTAGATGATTTTGGAAACTCTCAAGTTCTTATATTGGTGTAACTAAAGGTTCGTGTTCTTGAATATTTCCATGTCATATGTGCTTCTTCTTTTGTCATGCGTGCATGTCGCATCTTTTGGCAGAGATATTTTTCTTTATCCTAATATTTCAAGAACATCATACTAATCAGTGATGCTTACATAAGTTTAAAGCAATTAAAATTAATCAGCTTTCTATTCTTTTCATTTCTTTTTCCTTCTTTTAATAATAATAATAATAATAATATTATTATTATTATTATTATTATTATTATTATTATTATTATTTATGCAATTTTTATTTCTGTCATTTTCTTTTTTTTTTCTATAACAATATATCCTAATTTTTGATATTTTAATTTTTAGAAATTAATATAATATAAAATATAACTTCAAACTAAGTAATTTTGGCACATATGCCTTTGTCCCAATGAGATACAGCTCAATGATATGTTTTGTTAATTTTGGAGATAAAATGACGAAAAAAAGTATTAAATTTTAAGGAATAAAATTTTAATTAAAATTATTATTTATTTATTCAAAATATTTTTTTTTATTATTCATCATATTAATGCACTATTCACCCAAAAAATCTCTTCCAAAATATCTCACATCCAAAATATCTAATCCAAAATATCTCACATCCAAAATATCTCATTCAAAAAATCTCACATATAAAATATCTCACCCAAATATCTAACATTAAGTTACTTAAGAGAGAAGTAACTTAAAAGAGAAGTAAGAGGAGAGAGAAAAGAAGAGAGGCAAAAGGAGGGAGAAAATCAAAAATAGAAAAACAATCTATAAATATCCCCTCACCCCTTGTGATTCCCCGAGCTGATCACCGGCGGATAACCTGGGATATCAGTGGGGAGATAATCTATCCTGGCTTGTCATCAACTCAACACTTATGTTGCATTTATTAGGATCAAAATGAGTTATTTCAAAATATACTTCATCTCAGGACTATTCCTTAAGATAATATGATAATTATCCCAAGTATTAACCGTCTTATCTCTATGCTTTGATGGTATTTCTAACTTATAAGATTCGCTAATAAATATGAGATAAGATAAAAAATATATAAAAATCATATCACAATACTGAGTACAAGATAGTATAACATCAATGTGCAGAAGCTTAAATATTCATTCATAACATTCATCACAATAGCTAAAGTAAATATTCATCTCAAAAAGAAAAGTAAAAGTGCATCCACAGTTAATTAATTATTACATGCCAAAATTAAATGTTTAATGAAAATAATGCTCTCATCTCACTAGCAAAAATAATAAAATTAAGCATTAAGATCAACAATCCAATGTCTACAGCTCCTATGATTTTTCCCGAAGCTCCTGAGTCTTCTCAAAAGTAGGCTCCTCAAACTGCTCCAAACCTGACATCTATATTTCACTTATCATGGCCCCAGTCAAAAAAGGAAAAATCTTATGTTACATAATAAGTCTAAGTACATTTTAGGCAAAGTACAGAATTTCTTATCATTTAAGGGATATTACTCATCATCAGAAATATCGATAAAAATACATAATAAAATAGAAACAAAACTACGTAGCTGAAAATAAACTGCATTAAATGATATGGTTAAATTGACCCTAGAAAATGTATCAGGCTCATTGTGGCACGGGCTACTCTAGCGCTCAATAGTACCTGAGCCATAGAAGAGCCCAAGGTACCCATTTTGCTGACCTGATTCCTGAAACCACTGGAAATAGCTCCTTTAGGTAGGCCTAGTCCTAGGGAGTGTGACGATTCCAATCATTGTTATTAAGGTTCACTGTGTGAGTTATAATTCGACCCCATAGTAAACCAAAACCCTAAAAAATTAGGTTATGGTTAAGTCGACTGGCGAGCCGTGCCATGGGGGTTTTTGTACCCTTGTGTAGGCCATCTCACGAGGAGTATTTGGGTACCTAGCTTGACCCGTGGGATGTCCTATGTGAGGAGGAATTAGGGATAAAGATCAACAATGTCGGGCAGGTTGACCTCAACCAGCGTGACACTACCTTTGGGCTCGCACATGTGGATGACCATATGCATGCAATGGCCGCAAGTCAGACGAGCTGAGGGCATCGTGCGTGTAATGGAAACTTATGTTAACTAAACCTTTAATTAAATTAAACTTTGTTTAAATTAAGTAAATAACTTTAAAATCTAAATCCAAATATATTAAAATTATATGTCAAAATGATAAAAAATGTGTATGACAATAATATGAGATTTAATTTTTATTTTGATGGTTAATTAATTAATCACTTTTTAATTATCATTAAATGTCATTAAGGCTTGTATTGATCATTTGAAGTCCAAATTGACCATACTTATAGTCATTGTACTCATCATGCTATAGGAAAGCTATAGCTACTGATTTTATCTTATTTGGATATCAAATAGAAAATAAGAATTTTTGGCACTTAAATAAATTATTATTTTATTCTAAAATTAAGGTTTTTTCCCATTTTCCTAACCCTTAAGATTATGACATGTATAAACATTAGAGGGTGATTTGGATAGAAAAATAACTAGATTGACCTAGTATTGACTTAATACTAGCAAACTTTGAATTAAGCCCTAATCTTTATGAGAGAGAAGTTTACGTGAGAAATCTAGTCTTAATCTAGTATACAAATTAGGATTGTAGTAAGCAAACATTATAGTAGTGCTTATGACTAGGAGAGAACATATGGTCTTAGAGTGTAACCATCTTAGGAGGGATAGTGGGACATTTATCCTAATTAATGATTAAATCAGTATAGTTTTGTAGATAGTCTAAAGTGGATAAGAGTCAACTATCTTTTGTAATGTAGGTTGCCACTAAGTGATAAGATCAAGACCTAGAGTCACCTAGGATGTCTAGTAGATGAGCTAAGAATATAATTAAGTTTAAGTTATAATAAGAATTAGAATCCTTAAGCATTAAATATTGAAGCCAATGATAGAACTAAGTAATAATAACATTAGGGCATGGAACTATAAGATTAAAATAAAAGAATTGATACTTGGATTAGAAAATTAATAAGAGTTAGATCTAGATAATCTTATCCTATGTAAGATCATCCATTAAGTCTTACCCAAGTAAACTAGTAGTTATGAAAAGCCATTAAGCTTAAGTGTAGTAAGTAAAAACTAATCTATTAGTAACCTATTGAGAATGGTAAGTGTAGGTTAAGATAGATGTTGATAAAAATTAATAATAATGAATAATTAAGTTAGGAATATTAGAAAACAATATAATATAGGATTTTGAATAGTGTAATTTATAGGAATCCTACAACTAAAGTAGTATAACCTATAGTATTAAATTTTGGAGTATTATCATCTTGTAGTGTAGGAGTAAATTAGATAACTTAGGAAATTGTAGCACTAGCATTAGGATATGACTTTTTATTGAAATCTTGCATCTATATTTATAAATTATTTTATCATCTAAATAATGCCTTAATTAAATAACTACTCTCTAAACCATACTATATATTATTATGAATCAATTAGCTGAAGAATTTGATGAATTTCTAAGTCAATTGGTGGGTTGATTAGCCTCAATCATTATGGTAGATAACTAAAGTAGTTAATAATAGATATCACATAGTTTATGATTAGCTTTGAAATCCTTGAATGCTGCAATGCAATGAGGCTAAATCCTTATAACATTCATTCAAACATTGTGCAAAAATTAAACATTAAATATTATTCTTAGGGGTTTCATATGGTGGATTGTGTTGTGAAATCATTATTGAACCAACACAGGCTATAGAGTGATTAAAGGACCACAAAAATTCTATGAGGGGGAATATGTGTGTTTATAGGAAATCACGCCTAAATTATTGTTAGGCAAACGTGCCTGACTCTTCACTTTGCTCTGTATAGTGTCTGTAGAATATATTAAAATAAGATAAATAAATCATATTTACAGTTTATAGTCTTTAAGATTGTATTTATAATTTATTCAGCTCTTGAGACTAAAATCACCTTACTTTCATTTTTATAGCTTACTTGTATTTACAGTTCTTTTTACCTATATTTTTTGCAATGTATTTTAGTTTATATTTCCATTTCTCTATCTACTTAGCACAATCATGTTGTACATATTTCTTATTGTATTGAGCGCGCGCGCGCGCGCATATATATATATATATATATATATATATATACACTTGTTGGCAAGACTCCGGAGATGGGGCCTCCAGGGTCCCCCCAGAGATGAGTTTCCTGGCTGGTCTTTGCTGGAGGCATTATTTGCAACCGAAAGGCTTCTATGGGACCTCTCCTCTGTGGGTTCTTCGAAGGGTGCTCATCCTTCGGTGTTGGTCGCTTGGCTTATGGATTTCTTCAGTTTTCTGAGGAGCTTTTGGGGCTCTCTGTGGTTTGATTTCTGTTGTTGACCGACTTGGAGCTGTTTGGGTCCGGCGTTGGTAATTGGTATCTGGGTCTCTCTTTTCTTGTCTCTCGGATCATTTTGAGATGGCTCGTTGGTGTTTTTTCCAGCTTTGGGCAGTTCTGGCTGCTTTTCCGCTTTCTTTGTCGAGTTCTGGCACTTCCTCTTCCCAGCGCTTCTGAAGGGCAGCCGCAGTACTGCAACCATTTGCTGGGCTTTCTTGAGCCTTTTTGCTAGATTTTCTTAATTATGTTTGCGGGGCCTTTTTTGGTCGGTCTTATTTTGTTTCATTGGGGCTGATTTTAGTTTCGTGGAGAGCGGGTGTTTTTTTTGGTTTTGGTTTCGTTTTGTTGGCGCTGTCAGAGATACTTATTACTTGTCCCATCGCATTGTCTTTGGTGACTTGAATCGTCGGAGGTCACCCTCTCCCGAGCTTTATTAATCTTGACTTCAGTCACAGCGGGCTGGGGGTTTTGTCTGGCTTCCTCGCCCGAGCTTCCTCCCGTGCTCCTTCGGCTCCTCTGTCATGGCGTTTCGAGCGAACCTGAAGGCACTTCGCTCTGCGGTTCCCTTCCCGGAAGCGGGGCTGGTTTGCAGGGTGATCCATCTCTTCTTTCATAAGCTTCGATTATCTATGTTGTACGCTTGTCTGGTTCTTATGCTTCACTCGTTCTGCTCCGTCTACCAGATTGATCCCCTGATTTTCGGCATTGATGAAGTCTTCTGGGTTTGTATCACTATGTACATGGAGGTTGCTATGCTCCTTGAAGCCAACCAAGGTTCCTTGCCATCGATGCTTCCGCTGTATATTTCCCTCTGGTTTCTGCTTTGGGTGATGAGGGTGGTGATGCTGTTGGTTTTCCCTATTATTTTTTGATATTTTCAAGACTTTTTAGAATATACCCTGAGTCCTATTTTTTTGGAGGCAGTTGGGTCGTTCTTTTTGAGCCTCATGCTGCCCTCTTATGTTTTTGCAAGTTTTTAGTGTTTAAGCATTACAAAAGTGGTTTAAAAAAATATATATATATATATTTACTTTTTTATTTATTATATTTTACATTTGATGCAGATTATTAGCATCTTTTCTATGTATTTTTCTTTACCTTTTACTAATTATTTCCAATTATTTCTTAACTTTTTATTTTTACTGTATTATGCACTACTTTTAAATTGTAAATGGCTTATGTGATATTTACCAAACTAAAGTAACTTAGATGCCATAAAATTTGCTTAAACTTTAGAAGTATATCACTTAATTTTACTTTTTCTATTGTATTAAAAATCAAATGCGGTAGATCAGAAGCTAAGGGTGGAGATTTTTCTATATAAACTAGTTTACTTTATTTACCTAAAGTAGATTGTGTACAGTAGTTGCAGCTTGAAGATTTTTCTATTTAAACTAGTTTACTTTATTTTCCAGTGAAAATGAGTGTCATTATGACTTAAAATGTTTGAATAATTTTAATCAATTTATGGATGTTTTACTTTATTATATTATTATATTGTGATGTATTTTCTTTTTTTTTTCTTATAAATAGAATTATATGTATCTATAATGTGTTATGGATCTATTTTTCTACTTTAAAAATTCTTGGCTTCCCGTAGTACTTAATATTCGGTGAAGACTCACTAACCTAGTTATAAATACTACACTAACACCTAATATTAGGCTAAATTATCTAATCCAATATCAGGCAGTTACACGACTCTTTATATTCTTAAATTAATTATAATAAATGTATTTTCCTAAGATAAAATAAGACATTAAAATGTAGTTAAGCATTTTAAAATCTACTCAGATTTCTTTTTTTTTTCCCTAACATATGATACCAACATGTTATATTATGTCAGATTATTAGTATATAGAGGATTTCACATATGAGGTGCAGTGTATGCATGAGAAGGAAGCAACTTCTAACTTATATATTTAGTTATTTTGATTTTAGCTAAATGAGAGAGTAGAACATTTATATTTTTAATTTATACTAAATATTTTTGATGATGATTTTTATCTTCTTTCTGAGATGAATCATTTTATAATTATTTCAAGATGAATGGTTGTGAATGGATATTTTCTTTTGTCATTGAGTGGCACCGAGTCATTACAAAAGGGAAGTTGCCAAAATAAAATCATGAATACTTCAATTCCTCTTATTTCCAAATTACTCACATCAACTCCATTATGAATTCAAAATGGTGTCTTTACACAACACCTTTCATGAGATATTGTTTTTGATGATTTCAATTTTATCATACTTTCAGTTGCATGCACCATTTAATACATACTTGATGATTCAGTCATATGATTTATGCATGTTTCGGATGGCATAACATGCATAAGTATGTTGTGGTTGATCAGGTGTCAAGTGGGCATAAGTCTGTTGAATTCAAGGGTGTTGGGCTCATATGTTATGGGTGTGTTGGGCACAAATTAGGTATACATTGTGCTTATATATATATATATATATATATATATATATATACACACACACACACACACATATATTTTTGAGAGCGTTGGGCTCACTTGCTTACGGGAGCATTGGGCTCATTTCTTTTTGGGAGCATTGGGCTCACTTATTTTCGGGTGCGTTGCGCACAAGTATATATGTGTGTATTCGAGAGTGTTGGGCTCACTTGTTCTTAGGTGCGTTGGGCACATTGGTTTTGCATATATACTTTAAAGCACATTTCAGTTGGGTGCTGTGAAACACATTGCAGTCATATTTAGTAACATATGTAATTTAGATTAGAATATGTTTGGAATCTATATTCCATTTATGGTATTCAGTTTTGATGCATCAAATTTGTTGATATCTTAGTATCTGGAATGATAATTCAGATTCAGGTTAAATAAACAATAAAAATGGATATTGTTTTTGATGATTTCAGTATAAAAGGGCATTAGTAAGATTGAAAGGAGTTTTTTTATTCATGTATAAGCTCAAAAGACTATATATATTCCTTAACTTTTAGATTTGTCTTAAAATTCAAAATTTTATAAATTGGATATCATATACGGTCGACTAGCATGGCTGATAAAGTTTGAATTGATGTCATCTAATATGGCAAAAGCTCTCAACTATTAGTGTGAACTGTCTAGCTGGAGTTCCTTTTACAAAACACCAAGCACAAGTCTCACTAGCAACTACATTTTTTGAACAAAAATATCATCCATCTTTAATAAGCTCCAAGCACATGAGATCTTCCTATTTATTATTTGAGTTTTGAATAATATTTTACTAATCATAAAATCATATGTTAAAGCACACTCCAATATTATTTTTTATTCTTCGTTAGTCTCATCTAAACCAAAAATTTTGTAAAAATTATTTAATTATTAAATCTTATCATTCCTTAATTATTTTTTTTAATTCATTAGTTTTATTACCACCCATCTCTTAATTTCATTAAAACTACCTTTAGATTCATATTTGAGTTGATGCTCATGCCATTTCTATGTCAATTTTACCAAACTATAAAAATACCAAAGCATCCAACATAAACTGTTGATTTCTTTTGCTTTATTATTTTCTTAATTTTTTGTATAATTGATAAAGTTCTATCAATGTTTATCCAAGGAAGGAACATATTGGATGGCATCAACCTTACTACTGAAATTCTCACCATCTCAACATTGGCAAGAAGAATTATTTTTATGCAAGGCTTGAAATCAATAAAGCTTTCAATCAAGTTAAAAGAGATTTTGTTCTACTACATATACAGTATCGAGGCTTTCCTATTCACTTTATCAAAGTAGTGGTAACTTTCATTTAAATTATTCACTTTTCCATTATTGTATGTGATGCTTTAGAAGGATACTTCACTCCCACAAATATTGTCTAGTACAGTTTTCCCTCTCTCTCCCTACCTCTTTATTATAGCTATGGATGGTTTCTTGGCTTTTCTGAATGAGGTTGTTAGCAAAGGAGACTTCATCCCTTTTAAAAGAAGTTATAGTTGCTCCCATTTACTTTTTGAAGATGCCTTACTTCATTTCAGAGAAGTTAATAATGATATATTTAACTCACTTCTCTACCTCCTGTATGGAATCTTATTATTTATAGTATCAATTCTATCCATATTCCTACCACTGTGGCTAATAAACTTAACTCTCTTAATGCTCACTTGTTGATTTGATGGCTCAAAAGGTAAATCAATGAACATAATTCGCTAGGCCAATGCCCCATTCCTAAGAATTTAAGGATGATTAGGCCTTATTAACATCAAGCACCTAATTAAGGCTTGCAAAATCTCTTGTTACTCAGAAAAGCCAAGAAACCATTTATTCTTCACATACGACAATGTGTATCAAGTGCTCAAGAAAACTACATTGTGAATAGTCATCTCTTTCCTCCAACGGCTAACAGCTACATGTAGGTTGCTCGACCAGAGGAATAAACACTTTAAACCTTTCTTAATTGCTTCTATTAGTGCCTATAATCATTAACTAGAGAACTAAAACACTTTATTTGTGTTATTATTATATAATTTAAGTTCCTCAGGGCAGAAATGACGAGCAATGAAGTATGTGATGCACATTACTATTGCTGGAGGACATGCATCATTTGATATTTAGCAAAACAGATACTTTATGAACTATTAGAGAGCTTGCAACTACTTGGCAGTCTGCATATAACTTTACTAACTAAGCTCGGAGCTTCCACTATCTCCTTGTTGCGTGCAGTTCTTTGTATTGTGTGGTCTTTTTGGTGCATATAGTTCTATAGGAAGCTAGACATATGGAGGCATCCTGTTTGGTGGAATCTGCGACTCCCTGTGTTTTTTTTTTTCACTTGTTTAGCATAGTTGAACTGTTGATCTTCATTTTATTCTTTTTTGTTTTCATATTTTTCTATGAGTTGTTAGGAATGAAAAATAAACACAAGAACAAGAGAAAATAAAAAATAATCGCAACACAATCACAACACAAAAGATTTACGTAGTTCAATGTGAACGCATGCGTCCATGGAGAGGGATGAAGAAGAAATTCACTATACATAGAAGAAATTACAATTAGGGTTTCACAAATCCTTCACCCTTGACAATGGTGTTTCTTACGGCAGCCAATCTTTCCCACAGAAACAACACACAGCTTCGAAACACTTATAAACACTTTTATAATCATCCAAATCTGCCCTAAGGATGTATGCCTTTGGGTCTGAACAATCATAGGAGCCTGACGCTTAGCATACAAGCTGTGATACTATTAAAGGCGCTCGGGTGCACCCAAGCGTCTGACCTTTGGTTTGGGGGAGCCCGGGCCTCGGTTGCTTGGTGCTGGAGGCATGCCTGGGCATTATTGATCCCATAAAACAACTCATGTTGAATGTCCGGAACACATCAATACCTCTTTGGTTGATCCAATTTTTCCTTGGGTTCACCTCTTCTTTTGAAACAACATGACTACTGTAATTAAACCACTTCTTATATTTGAATTACTTTTATGGAATGAATTCAATCTCTGAGCCCTTAGACTTTTTGAAAAAAACTTTTGGCCAGCACCTTTGCTCACTTTGATTAGATAAATCATATTTTATAACTTTAATAATAAATACATAAAATTATTATATAAATATTTTATTATATTGTTTTTTATATTATTATGTAATAATGAATATATATATATATATATATATAAATAAAGACAAATAGAAGATTTTATTAATACAAATTCAGTAATAGGCTAATAGCCCATAAGAGATGTTGAAAATGAGGTTTCAGCAGCTTCGAAATTGCTCTCATGTCCTGTTGCTAGCCAGAAGTTATGTAGTTGCCTTTCGGTACAATTGTGAACCACCGCAGCCCAATAGTACAAGTGCTTCCATTTTGATCAAAAGAGCAATTATGGTGAGAAAGCATTTATATAGTCTACCCCACACTATACAATTGCTATCATTTTCCACCACTGCACACTTCAAAACAAAACGTCTCTCAAATATTATATATCATTCCAATGATGTGACCTTTGTCTCGGGGCTATGACAACAACGTGAGCTAGATGGCTATCTCCACTTGACCTTAAATTTAGTGAATTGCTTCTTCCTTTCTTTATTTAAGTTCTGAGCCCAATGCTTTTGTGTTACTATAGGATCTTTGCTATTTATGTGCAAGTCTATTCTTCTCTTACTTTTTGGATTGGTCTCCTAGTGCATTGGGAACAACTTCCCTTATTACTATTGGAGCTCTTCTCTGAGCTACCATTTCTTTTTTTATTTTTTGTGTAGTTACACCAAACATGTTCGACGGTGAGATTTGAACTTTTGACATGGCAATAGTTCAAATACAAGAGCTCAATCATTGAGCCACAACACCATTCACGCTACCAATTCTTTTTTTCTTCTCTTCTGCGATGATTAAATATGGCTTGTGTTCTAGGTTTTTGCTAGAAAGAAACTGATGATAATATGAATTCTTTCATTATACATATCCTGTGATCATATTATTTTCAAAAAAAAATATTGCTGAAATTCTTAAAGCACATTACACTTAATAGGATAGTTGGGATATAGATGCAGCTTTTTGCAAGGCTGGAGTTGCTACAAGCGTAGAAGGAACCTAAGCAATCACATGTGATTACATTTATTACGGTTTAGAAGTGCAAATGGGAGATGATGCCCAATTTTCTTGTGCAAATGGCAAGCTTTTTGCTTCGGAACGCAGTCTACACATTTGAAAGTGGCGCGTACTTGGCGGATACTCGAGACTGGACAATATACCACTCGTAAATTATTATTTTAATGTATTTAATTAATTAAAAAAATACGAAATTATATTGACCTACAGTCAAAAATTCGATTGTATTTTTAAGTTTCTCACCCCTAATATGTGTCGTTCGATCAAACCCGGTGCCTGGATCGGAGTTTATACTGGATAATAGTATATTGAAGATCCTTATCTTGTATTATCTTAAAATAGCTAGAACAAATAAATTAGAAAATAAAATATCTCACAAATGTTTGAATAGTTACTACTTCATATCCTTGATTTGTACGCATTGCTTATCTTATTACTTGAACCTTTTTGCCTTGATATATTTAGATGAGATATGAGATATTTGATGAATATCCTGTTGGTAAATAACCTTCCAGCATCGAGAACACTCCGTAGCGAAAGTGGCTTGGTTATTGTACTCGATTGAGGACCGAGATTGCGTTGACTATTACCAAGAAAATTTGAAATCACAAAACCACAAGAAATAGATCACAGCACATGCATGCAAAAATAAACTCAAGCACGCAAACATCAAAATACAGAAATTATGTGAAAAACTCAAGAATGGGAAAAACCACAGAGCCACACCATAGAAAATATTAACAAAGAACCTTAAAGAGCACATAGTTATAAAGAGCTTCACCTTTGATAGGAAACGCACAAGCTCTTGCTCTAAGATAAAGATGAGAAGAAGCAGCTACCACTATGAGTATCTTCTCCAATATGCAAGAGCTCTCTTGCACTGTAACTTCCTTAGGGCTACACCTTGGGATCTCCTCCTCACAGTAGCCAAAACCTCCAACCGGAAATGCCAACACTCTTAGTTTGCTTTGCTTCACATATATGAAACTCCTCACATGTTCCCTTAAGTACACAGCTCATTTTCGAACCCTGAAAGGTCCAAAATGCCCCCAAATTACTTAGGGCGAAACCTAAACCAGAGCAGAATTATGTCAAGCGCTATGACACGCTGTAACGCCTGGGCTTTGGGAAGCCAATCGCTAGGGCACGTTGCAGCTTCTTAGTCTCCGTTACCCTGCAGTTGTAGCGTGCTGTAGCGCAGCCTCTCTGGATGATTGTCACTGGGCACACTGCAGCGCCATTTCCGCTACGGTGTACTACAGCGCCAATTTATGCTGAGGAGCGTAGTAGCACCTCCCTCTCTATCTGCTAACCACTGAGGCATGCGATAGCGCCTCCATCTCGGGTGAGGGAGCGCCAAGGCACATTGCAGCGCGCCACGGTGCACTGCAGCACCTATGATGTTGCTGGACTTCACACTTTATTCTGAACCACCTCGGAATCTCCCGGAAGCTCATCGAAGCACTATTAGCATCTCTATAATGGACTAAATAGTCTTCACAACACAACAATCTCCCACTTGAAGACCTTTAGGCATTATGTAACAACCCAGGTTATTACTTAGGTCAATTAGAACTAATTCAAGTCTTAATTATAGTTTTAGTATCTTAATTAAGTCATTTAGAACTCATCTCTAAGATTTAGACCAAATCAGGAGTCAAATGAATCAAAACCCGATTTCTAAAAAATATAGAAGCCCTAGATATTGACTTATTTAATTGGATCTCAAATCAAAAAATGGACTTCGCCGTTGCGTTCACCACCCTCAAATTAACTATGGGTGATGTTTTGGAAGCATTTGAAAGTCGTTGGATTTTCAGCGAATATTTTAATATTATTTAAATCCCTAAAAAAATCAAATAAATAAATACTCGTCAAATCAAAAATCTGATCACGTCGTTGCGTTCCTCACCCCTCAATTGGCTAAGGGTGATTTATTGGAAATTTTTGGAATATAATTAATTAATTAATTTGATTAATGAAATCAAGTTAAAAATTTATTAAATAAAATTATATTTAAATTTAACTTCCATTAAAAAAAAAAATCCTTCGGCGCCATTCATTAAATCCTAACGCCGTCTTTGCTAACCGTTTTGCGCCGTCATCTTCACGGTTAGGTTTAGTCGATAGTCCTGGACCATTTGATCAATGATCGAACGGTCGTCGCTTTTCTTCCCCGCCGCGTGTCGCAAAAAACGCACGCGGCATCGCATCCCCGCCAAGTGGCCATTCGCGTCGCTGATGAGGGCCAATCGAAGCCAGTTAAAAGCTTCAGCTCCTTTCCTCATCAAAGTTTTTTCAATTTAGTGGCGCGTCTAGAGCTGTGAGACCCCCGAGCCATCCTTCGTTTTGAACTCATTTCTGCACCGAACAAGTAAGGTACCAGGTCTTCCCAACCTATTCGATTCAATAATTGCTTACTCTACATTCATACATATGTGCTGTTATGTGAATTGATCGAATCCTTTGTTTTAACGTACTTCTGCCCTAACCCTAGATCGATTTTTAGGACATCACCTTTTCAATCGATAGAGCTCTTTTAGACAATTGATTTTCTGAGTTCCACTTTTAGGACTGTCGAGGGTTTCCAGCGGTAGTGTAAGCCGATCTTAAAATCGTGTCGAGTCCTAAAATTTGCCTAAAACCCTAATTCATCGTATCGTTCGCATAATAGGTCTGTGCGAGCCGAGCGGGGGAAGGTGATGCTTGCGTGTCACCCTCTATAAAGTGGTGGGCACCACTTCTATCCATCGTATACATTTGACCAACGCGTGTGCATGGGTGGGACCCGCTCCTGTCATCCCCTCTACTTGTGTACCGGGTTGTGCTGCACAGTTAGCATGGGTGGGACCCGCCGCCTGTCTTCTCAGTTGGTTTAACTGAAAGGTTTAAGTTAAATTAATTTAAATTAAGTTAATTAATTAATTTAATTTAGGAATCTTTAATCTTCCATAACTTAAAATCCACTTAACCGAATATATTAAAATAATGTACCATTACACTCAGAAAAATGAGAGGATCATTTTGGCACTATCAAATTTTTATTTGGAGCTATATTTAACATAGTGATATTTAGGATCCTCACATTAAGCCCTAATTGTCCCAAATGTTCAAACTACTATAACTTTGTAACCATTACCAAAATATACCCAATATGGGTCTTAAAGTAATCAGCAAAGCCTAAGGATTAATCTAGTAATATTGGTTTTGCTGTTTAAGACATATTTAAGCTAAACATTTTTGGACACAAACCCTAATTATCTTAATTAACCCTAGAACTTCAATTGACCATAACTTGGTCAATTGAGCTCCAAATTAGGTCTTATAATATACTATTTTGATCAGGAAGACCTAATTAACAGTAAACTACAAAAATATTTTAGATCCAATGGTTAGATCTCTTAATTAGCCTTAATCACCTTAAAACTTAATTAGTGAATATTAGCATAATTAATAATTCAAATTTAAAAATTTTCATTTTTGAATACTCCAAAAATAGAATAGAACTTAGTTATGTAGTTGGATTAGTAATTCTATGTTTAATTTCACTAATTACTCACTAATCACCTTAAACCCTAATTAGACCGTAACTTAGCCAATTATAGTCCAAGTTGAGCCTACCACTAGTCAATATGATCAATATAATTTTAGGTTCTATGGAAACCTTAGATTCTATTTTACCAAATTACCAAAGTGCCCTTATGAGTCAAATTCATTAATTTGATCTCACGAGACTTATTAATTATCTAAAATTAATTGTAATCACTGCCTAATCTTATATTAGATAGTAAGAAACACTTTCCCATTGAAAATTTTAGATTTGGAACCTTAGATCAAAAGTTGATCTTTTTGATGCCCAAATTTAGGGTTAAATACCTTTCAGCCCTAGAATCATTATCTAAACATCATAAACAGTAATTAAAGTAATTTAGACTTTAAATTTGATAGTTCTAAATCTTAAATTAGAAATTCAAGGAAAATCCTAATTTTGGTTTTAAGTAAATATGTGAGTTCTTTTCTGTAACAACCCAAGTTGTTACCTTAGTCAAATAAGACTAATCTTAGTCTTAAATTTAATCTTAACTGCTAATCAAGCCATTATGAGTCAACTTTGAAGACCCAGTCCAAATCAAGAGTCAAATAGATCAAATTTTGATTTCTGGAAAATCTAGAAAACCATTAAATTTGACCTATCTAAAACGATCTCAGATCGAAAAACGGACTTCGCCGTTGCGCTCATTGCCCCAAATTAGATAGGGGTAACGTTCTCGTGTCAATCGGGAGTCGTCAAATCCGACATCGTCATTGCATTCAGCACCCCTCAATTAGCTCGGAAGAACATATTTGAAATTTAAAAAATATATATTATTTAATTAATTACTTAACGGCGTCGTTAAAACCTTAAGCTTTGCCGTTAAAATCATAACTGCGTCGTCTGATCAGACGGCGCCTCATCCGCCATCGGATCTAATCCAATTCGACGGCTGAGATATCATCTCCTTCGGAGGCTCCGCCCGCACGCCACGCGTAGGGCCGCCGCCTCGCTCAACCAGCCAGCACTCAAGCCCGCCTTGCCGACTCCGCCACGCCCTCCTTAAGATCCCATAAGCTCGAAGGATTGCGGGTTAGCGCAAGCCAGGCTCGAACAGTGGTCCAGGTCGTCTTCCAAAGCCTCGAGTCCCTCGGAGCCGTTCATTCCAGGTACTCCATCCTCTCTTGATCTTGCTTCGATCCTTATAATTTTGTTTCGTATATCTATTCCGAGCCTATGATTGTCGATCCAACGGATCGATCGGGTTGGATCGAACCCGATCGATTGGATTCGACGATCGACAAACAGTCGAAATCATTACCCGTTTTATCCGCCGAACACTAGACCCTAGGGTTTGTTCCTGCCGACGACTCCGACCACTTCCCGTGTCGACCCACCCACCAGCGTATAGGCCTGACTCCGGCCTTTTGTCGGTCGTGCGAGTCGAAGCGATCCGGCGCCGGGAGGGCCGGCAAAAGCCGTGCCTTAGCCCGGCGCCCTCGGTAAAAATCGCGAGGGGATGGTAGCCCGGGTCGGGTCGGTCCGGGCCCGCCCCGATACTTGCCCGGGTCCGCGTCGGCAAAAGAGTGGGGCCCGCGGTGCCACCCGGCGCGAGCAGAAGCAGCCACGTGCCGCGGTGGGGCCCACTGCGGTCGCTTTGACCGCAACCGGGGTCCCACCCCCCACCCGTGGCCCTATCCCGAGCCGCCACGTGGCTCGGTGGGACCCTTCGCTAGTCTGTCGCTGCTGTAGTGGGGCCGCCACAGGTTTGTGGCCATTAAGCGAGTGCCACGTGTCCTTCTGGACCCTCCTTCATTAAAACCCGTGGAATAAAATATTATTAAGTTAATAATTAATTAGTTGATAACTGTAATTAACAGTTAGTCGATTAATACTAATTAATGTTAATTAACTTAACCCTAATTAAAGAGTAATAAAAATAATATTATAATTAAAATAATTAAATAATAGATTAATTAATAATTAAATATTAATTAATTATAGATTAATTAAGGGATTAATAATTGCAGAAAATATATAACTAAAAATGAACAGTAAATTAATACAAATTGAATAAATGAATAGTAAAATAATATAATTATATTTTTGAATAGTAAAACTTAAAAGTTTAATAATTTTTTGTAGGATGATCCAAATATAGCCAATATAGGTCTTAAAATACTTAGAAAAATAAAATGAATCAAATGACATAATACAGAATTTAGTTTCAGGGTACGCATAACGAAGTAGCATTTTAGGACCTCTTTAGGACCCATAACTTTTGACCTAATTAACTAAACATAGTCAATATGGGTCTTAAAATACTCAAAAGAACGGCCTCATCATTGTAATAGTATTAGTTTTTCTATTTGGATATCAGGACAAAAAGTCCACCCTAAATCTCACAGTTAACTTGGGGAAAAATTGACCAAAATGCCCTTAGAATTCAAATGTCCCTAACTTAGTTCATTCAACTCCAAACTCAAAAATTCAAGATGCTAACCAATTTAAAATTTCAATATCTTCAGTAAACTAAAATAATATTTAAGATTTGAACCCTAGAAATTTAAAAAATGACCAAAATACCCCTAACCTTAGTTAGGTCATAACTTGACTATTTGAGATCCAAATTGGGTTTACTCCCTATCAACATACTCAGTATATCATAGGGAAGCTATAGAAATTGAGTTTGCTAAAGTTGGACTTCAAACAAAAAAGCTCAGTTTTTGTCACCCGTTGACCGACCTGAAATTTACCAAATTGCCCTTCCAACTTAAAACATCCATAACCTAGTCAATTAAACTTAGAATCCAGTGTTCTTAGACTCTATGGAATCCTTGAACAGTAACCTATAATAGACTATATAAAAAGTCAGGTCTCATTAGAGTAAAAATTATTAAATTGCCCTTAGGTTAAAAACCTTAATTTAGATCTGTAGGATCCGTCTCTCGTCCAATTTGGACGTACTTACTGTCTATCTTCAAGTTAGATAGTAAGGAATTATTTAGAACTAAGAAAATTCAGTTTTGACCCTTAAGTTAAAAGTTGACTTTTTAGACCCTTAAGTAGGGGGCAAAATAGTCACTTTGCCCGAAGATTGGATTTAGTACCCTTAACCCTTAATTAACCTTTCAAAACTCTAAAACCAATGTTATAATTGTATTAGTGATATTTAAGTGAGTAAAATCAACCATTAGGTCAGATCCCATAATTTTTCCTAAGTCTTAAACACTACACCTTAAGGACATTTCCTGAGATTAAGACTAGATCATAGGTTAGAGTTCATTCATTAGGTAAATAGATTACCTAATGGATGAAACCTTAGTTTTATTAGTTTCTAGACTTTTTTTTTTATTTTACAACTTGTTTTGATTATTTTTGCCTTTTAACTTTAATTTTAGGATAGGAGATTCATCCTATTAAATCTGATTACTTAATAGGATTTGCTTTAATAAGTAGATCATTTTTAGAATAAAACCTAAAACTTAGGCCTTATCCTTTTTAGATTATGTGATTAAACTTAAATCTCATAGTGTTTAATCCATAATCTATAGGTTTATAAGATCTTGATCAGATCTTAGATAGAACGTCTAAATTCACCAAATTTAGGACGTATGATTTATTGATTTAACTCATAGTCGTCATTTGATTGAATTAGATTATAACCTAATCAATTCTAATTATTTTTAACTTATAAGGATGAGTTTCTAAGTTACACTCGATAGTAGGAAAATGGTTATCCTGAACTTGGGTAACTTAGAATAGTTATAATGGTTAAGTAGAAAACAAATGATATCACCATATTTCGTAAAGTCCCTTGCTTCTATTTGATGATTGTTGCTATACATTCCTTATATTTTTGTGCCTTAACTCCTTGAGCATATCATATAAGATTTTTTTGATGCATAAATAAAATATTAAAAAAATATGGAGACTCCTTAGATTCCTTATGAAAATATTAAAGTGATTGATTAAAGATAATAATTGTATGTATTATAGCTGCTTCACAGTTATGTCTTCTGATTGCCTAGTCTCTTTGTTGACACTAGGGGAAGACCTTATTTATATCTTCTATTGTTCCATTGTGTGCTGATTGCCTAGTCTCCTTGTTGACATTAGGGGTACACAATCTTGTGCCTTAACCGTGATGGTGCTAATATCTTTTATATTCGATGGGCTAGATTAGTCCTTTTCTGTATGGCAGTTAGTATACAAATGTTTATATATATGTTTAGTTGATGTTTTGTTTACTTTCAGCATTTCTATTCAGTCAGCTATTCTCTTTGCACTGCTTATATATTTTAGGATGTTAGAATTTTGCTGTTATTTATATGTATTATTACTGAGATCAGTTATTTTAATTTGTATATTTCTTTTTGATCACCAGTATACTTAGGATGTAGTATTTTCTTCTAGTACTTATTTAGTTATTTATATTCATATGCCTTACCTTGTTTAGCTGCATTTGAAGCATATCTTAGCCTCTCTTTTTGTTTAAGTTATAAATGATTATTTATAGTTTTTTCCTTCTTTATTGTATTGCTAGTTGCTCCCTTATATAGTTATTGCTTAGAGAATGTAAATGGTGGTATTACAAAACACATATATAACTTATCAGCTTAAAATGTACTTAGATAATTGTCTAACACAAGATTTTTCATTTTTTGGTTGGGGCCCTACATTGTGAAACTAACAATATCAGGTTTATAGTAGGTTGAGGTTACAGTACCTGAGGAGAAGCCTTATATGGAGGAGCAGTAGCTTGGACTTGAGGATATTTAGCTGATTATTTTACCTATGAGGATGAGCGTATTTTCTCTTATATTTGTTTAAACTTTAATATTGTAATAATACAGGTACCTATGACTACGTGTTTGGATTATTATATACTTATATTCTGAGTTGTATTTCATTATATTTATACTGTGATGCTTGGATGTTTCTTATTATAAATCGCTTCCGCAATCTGTATGAATTCTTATTAAGTGACTGAAAGTTTGGTTCTAGGCTCACTCCTTCCCTTATTAGGTGGATTGTGGATTTCATCCTAATCCAATAATAAGTGAAGGGTTAGCTAGAGTGACACACAACCCCTTAGCTTAATCTTGTGGATTAAGGGGTGGGGCGCTACATTTTCTTTCCTTTGAAGTTCTTTGTTCACCCATAGATCTTATATCATTAGTTAGGATGTGTGTCTAAGTGATACTCTTAGTATTTAAGAGCCTTAATTCCTAGGACTAGGAGTAGAGCATAGGTTATAATTCATCTAATGAGTAAAGTGGGTTACTATTAGGTGAAACCTTAATTTTAATAGTTTATAGATTTTCATAATTTATTAAAGGATTATTTGATCTTTTAATCTTATAATTTGGATTATAGATCTATCCTATTGAGTTTGATTTTACTCAATAGGATTTGCCTTAAATTTAATCAGTGAGATGGGATTAAACCCTAGTCCTTAAAATAACCTGGTGATTAAGAATTGAACCCCATTATTTGGAGCTAAATTCTTAATCCTTTTAATCTTGATTTGGCTAACGAAGATTTGTTTTGGGATTATTTAAAATAACAAATTAGGATGGTTGACTTACTTATTTAATTATATATACGACATTGATTCAGTTATAATTAGGACCTATCTAGTCTTAATTATGTTCAACTCATATGATTGTGATTTTAAGTTATAAACAATGTAAAAATTGATGATTCTGAATCTTATATAACTTAGAGTAGTTAGAATGACTTAATTAGAAAACAAAGTGATATCACAAAGTTATTTAGTGCTATTTTATTTATTAAAAATTGTATGCTATGCTTTCCTTATTTTGAACTTTATACTTTGTACTTTATATTAAATATAATATATTTTATGTTAAACTTTGAATACATTCATATGGAATTTTCACAACTTAAAGAGAAAATTTAATGGAAATAACTTTATTAAACTATGGGAGCTATGTCTTATTTAGTCTGCCTTCTAGTATAACTTTACTTTTGAGATGGCTTTTGCCTAGGACACTTTCCTAGTGCATGTTACTTTTGCCTAGGACACTTTCCTAGTGCGTAATACTTTTGCCTAGGACGCTTTCCTAGTGCGGCATACTTTAATCTGGGACACTTTTCTAGATGACCAGATGGACCTTACTTTTTGGTAGGACTAAGTAGGAGTATCTCCACACTTTACTTTATATCTTTACTTTATATTTACTTTATCAACTTTACAGTTCTGGCATATCTTTTACATTACAGTTCAGCATACTTACATACAACAGTTCTTTAGTACTTACAGCTGTACATGTACATTATATTTTTCAGCAGTTCACTTTTACTTTATGGCATATTAGGATGTTAGAATTTTACTTTCAATTCAGTACTTTCATTTTATATTGTAACCAGCATGTCTTAAGTCGATCATATTACTTAGGAATTTCCTTATGCTTAGTAGATTTCATTATATGTTACTTAACCCTTCTCTACAGCTTGAGTTGAGGTATGTGCTTACCTCACATCTTGTTTGAGTTATAATTATGTTAATTATAACTTTGTCATTTTCTTTGATGCTTTACTGCTCCTATTTTTGCTTAGATGTTGTGATATCATTTAAATTAAAAATTTATAGCCTAAAATATACTTAAACATTTTGTCTAACTAGTTTTTTTTTCTTTTGTTGGCTGGGGCCCTATCATTGTGAAATCAATAATGGTAGATTCTGAGCTTTTCGAGATTGTGGAATCTTCTGAAGATCTGATTCAGGAAGAAGAGCGTGCATGAGAAGATTCTTATCTTTTCTTTTACTTTGTGAGGACTGCGTGATTTTACTTTACAAGTACTACTTAAACTTAATTGTTGTTTTGTAATAATACAGGTTAAAATTGCTTTTCTTTTCATGCTTATGTATTCTGAGTTGTATAAGTCTTATTTAGATTATATGGATGTTGTTACTTGTCTTTCTTCCACACTCTGATATATTATAGTATGCTCATTCAATGATTGGTTCTTTTGCTCTTTCTCTTTATGGTACATCTTCCCTTGGCATTTGATTAAGAAGGCCTATTCCTTAATCTGAATGCTAAGTGAAGGTTTGTCCGTTAACGACCACCTCCTAATCTGGATGATTAGGGGGAGGTCGTTCACACATCACCCCCTCTTTGATTTTTAAATCTTCATTATCTTCTTCTATTTCTGTCAAGAAACATGGTGTGGCTCACCCTCGCTCTCTCTTCACATATCGAGGCCAGGGAAGCTGCACACAGCTTTAGTTTCTCCAATGTTACTACTTTTATAAGCATATTAGCTAGATTCTTAGATATATGAATCTTTATCAATCCAACCTATCATTCTTCTAACAGTGCCTGGATGAAATGGTAATGGAGCTGAATGTGCTTTGTCCTAGCATACAATGCTGCAATCTTTGCTACCTAAACATTGCTCATACTATCATTATAGAGATTCACATCCTCCTACTCCTTGCCCAATTCTGCCATAAAACGCTTTAACCAAATCATCATCTTACTCTGTAATGGCAATGTACTTCGCCTCTGTGGTTGATAATAACATATAATTTTGTAGCCTAGAGATCAAGTTCACCGCTTCATTTCCAAATATATACACATAACTCATATCGCTTCTCCAGCTATCAACATCTCCAGCAAGATTTGAGTCTGCATAGCCCTGTAAAATAATATAAGATCTTCCAAAGCATAAAGTTTTGCCCACTGTACTTTTCAAATACCTTAGGATCCACTTGAACACATCCCAATGGTGCTTCCCTGAGTTTCCCAAGAATTTGCTGACCACTCCCACTGCATGGGCAATATCCAATCTTATGTGCAGATTATCACGTACATCAAGCTCCCAATTGCTAAATCATAAGGAACCTTCTACATGTGCTCCTTCTCTTTTTTTAACTTTAGCATCTGCTCCTTAATAAAGCTTAAGTGACTTACTAGGGGAGTGACCACTAGTTTCACCTCGCTCATGTTGAGTCTTTTCAACACCTTTTCAACATATTATTTTTAGGCAGCTTCATAGTTCATGCACTTCTTTCCCTATTGATTCTCATTCCAAGAATCTGCTTGGCCGGCCCCAAGTCCGTCATGTCAAACTACTTTGACATCAGCTCTTTCATCATCCTTATCTTTTCCATGTCTGATTATGCAATCAACATATCATCCACATGTAGTAGTAGAATGATATAGGAGGACTTTGTGGCGCCCCACCCCTCAATCCACAGAATTAAGTTAAGGGATGGAGTGTCACTCTGGCTAGCCCTTCATTTATCATTGGATTTGGATGAAATCCACAATCAATCAAATAAGGGAAGGAGTAAGCACAGAATAGAATACTTAGTCACTATCTAATAAAAATATACAGAGTGCGGAAGTGATTTAAGAATGAGAAACATCTAAGCATCACAGTACAAGTATAATGAAATATGACTCAAAATAAAAGCATATAATAATCCAAACATACAGTCATAGGTACATGTATTATTACATCATTTTAAAGTTTAAGAATGAAAATGAAAATATGCTCATCCTCACATACTAAGTAACTAAATGTCCTCTGGCCCAAGCTGTTGCACCTCCTCTAAGTAAGGCTCCTCCTCAGGTACAGGATTCTCAAGCTGCTCTATACCTGACATTGTCAATTTCACAATGTAGGGCCCCAGCAAAAAAAAAAGAAAAATCTTGTGTTAGATAATTATCTAAGTACATTTTAGGTTGATAAAATTTATATATTTTAGAATATCACCATTTTACAACTTCTAAGCAACAATTACATCCAATAATAGGAGCAACTAGCTAAACAATAAGGAAGAAAAAGCTATAAACAATATTTATAACTTTAAGCAAAAGGGAGACTAAGATATACCTCAAATATAAGCTAAATAGAGTAGGCATATATAAATAACTAAACAAGTGCTAAAAGAAAATCCTATATCCTAAACATACTGGTGATCAAAAAAATATGCAGATTAAATAACTTAACTCAGCAATGATACATATAATAGCAACAAAAATTCTAACATCCTAATATATATAAGCAGAATAAAGGAATAGCTGACTGAATTAAAATACTAAAAAGTAAGCCAAATATCAAAACTGCACATAAATATTTGTGTACTAGCTGCCATATTAGAAGAATTGGCCAATCTGACCCATATATATATCTATCCATACCCATAGCCTTTTTGGGCTAGGGCAAAATCTATCTATCCATATAGCCTTTCTGGGCTATGGCAAACATATCTATCTCCATAGCCTTTCTGGACTAGGGTAGACATAACTGGATACATTGTGTGACTGAAGAGGCAGATAATACTATATGATCAATCCATAAATTATATCAAAAATAAAGGGGAATCTCATACATTTTTGATCCTTAAGCTGCTCTTAAATCAAATTTTGTCTACATTTTCAGGAAAATAGCTATCCAAAGGAGTCCTGAGACATTTATGCAAAATTTTTAATTTTTTTCAAAGGAAACTGCTACAGTGCGCTACAGTGCGCTGCAGTGGGTCAATTTGCGAATTAAGGGTGCTATAGCGCGCTGCAGCGGGTACATCTGTGAACTGCGGGCACGGTAGCGCGCTGCAGCGGGTCCAGTTGTGAACCACGGGAGCGGTAGCGCGCTACAGCGGATCCTGTTGCGAACCGCAAGCACGGTAGCGCGCTGCAGCGGATCCATTTGCAATTCATAGGCGCGGTAGCGCGCTGTAGCGGGGCTTTTCGCAATTTAAATCGCTACCACACGCTATAGTAGAGCATTATGCCAAATACTCCCGCTACAGTGCGCTGCAGCGGTACGATTTGCAAAATGCTACCGCTACAGCCACTGCAGCGGTACGATTCACATAATGCTAGCGCTACAGTGCACTGCAGTGATACACTTAGCAAAATTTGGACGCGGTAGCGAGCTGCAGCAGAACACTTAGCAAATTTTGCTAGCACCATTGTGCGCCAAAGCGCGCTACAGCGTGCTACAGTGGCCCGCCGTAATTTTTCCAGATATGAGCATTTATTACGGCTGGGACAAGACCCCCAACTTATATCTTGTCCCCAGCCATCATTCTCTACAACTGGTACATTTTTATATGGAAAAGAAGATCTTGAGCTGATGTTTTGGCTAAACAAATAGAGATCTTGGTCACTTCACTATCAATTGGGATTTTTTCCATCATTGCTCAGAATTTTCCATTGGAAATGCTGGTTTGGATCCTAAGTGGGATGAAGGCAGCTCCTCCCCTATATATATTACTCCTCTTGACTAGAGGAGGGTTCACAATTTTGCTCAAATCATTAAGTAAGGAGGAGGGGTGCATAAGTGGAAGTGAGGAACTCCCCAAGGGTGGCAAAGCAAGTTCTTGTTAAGGAAGAGAAGAAGGAAGGCAGCACTAGCGACCTAAGGGAGGAGCTTAAAGAAGGAGAAGAAGAAATTCGGAGAACTTCCAAGGAAAGTTTCTAGTATCTTCTAAACTTTACTCTTATAGTTTCTTTTATTAGTTGATCATGAAAGGGTCTTTATCCATGTATGTGTTGTTCTTCATTTCCTTTGTAATGAGTAGCTAAATCTTTCTTGGGGAGAGTTGGGGAAACCTCATGTGTATAATTTAATTTTAATGTATGAAGTTTTTCCTCAAGCACTAATAAATTGTAAGAACTCTATGCCTTGTTAAGAAATGCTTTTTATTATTTAGTCTTGAATGTGGATGAAAGGAAAATGAACTCATAATCTCAAGAACTAACTTGTCTTGTGCTCCATAGCTCATCTTAGGTTGGATGCTAAGTTTATGAGTGCATGAAAGCTTAGAACTATGTGATAAAGTTCTTGAGCTTAATGCACATTAATCTAAGCTCAACCAAAATGTTGATGCATGTGATGCTAAGACCCACTAAATTAGCTCCTTAGCTCAACATAATTAAAGTAGAGGAAGAAAAAGTTGAGTGCTCATGAACTTAGTGACATAGTCATTGAGCCCAACATATTAATCCCTGATCTCAACTATGTGGGATGCGAGTGATGCTCGTAGTGGAATCAATGCTTATAAGATCTTAAAGATTTAATAATCGTAATCTCCTTGATCAAGAGATAAGATGAAAACTTAAAACCTAAAATCTTATAGGAATCTTTGTGCCGAAATAGAACTGAATGTGTGTTAATTTTGTGTACAAGATTTGAACTTGTGAGACTTTGAGATAAAACTCAATGTGAACAAAGTGCAATTGATTTAAAAATAAATGAAAGACAAAGCTTGAGAAATCAACATACATTAGTAATATATCATGACATGTGAGATAACCCCAACTCTCCTCTCTCTTTTATCTAACTTATCTTCATTTAGTAATTATTGTGCTAAATCTATGACCAACTCATCCAATCAATCGTAGCTTAAACATTAGTGAGAATAGATAGACCTTAGTAACAAAACAACCAATTCTCGATGGTTCGATAAATCCTGAAATTAACACTTTCCACTTATTACTTCAGATCACGTACACTTGCGTGTGAGCGCAGACGTGTATTTACAGTCTGTCACTATGCAACATCTTTTAGTTATTTTACTTTTGTTACTGTGGACAATTTCAGAAACAACCGAGGAGTCAAGCACGTCTGCAAGACTAAATGGGTCCCAAGCTTAACACACTCTCCTCAATGAGTAGTGTTAAGCATCCTAATCTCACCTTACCCCTATCCATTAGGGTAAATGTGCACCATAGTCCACCATGAACTGGACCCAAAGGCAACTGTTATCCTAATTATTCTAAGTTTTCATTTTCATGCAGCAATATTTTCTTGTATGACGTGCTCAAGGAAAATAGCTCAAACATCAAAGAATGCATAGCAACAAAATATCAAAAGTAAGCAAGGGACTCTACTAATATGGTGATATTATTTATTTTCTAATTATCCATTCTAACTATTCCAAGTTACACAAGTTCAGGATCACTATTTTTCTACTATCGAGTGTAACTTAGAAACTCGTCTTTATGAGTTACAAAATATTAGGACTAGCTAAGTCCTAATATGTCTAATCAGAGTGACTATAAGAGTTAAATAATAAATCATCACGACCTAATTAATGATTTTAGACGTTCTATACTATGCTCTAATCACAACTACCAACTATTAATCATTATATTAATTAAAGGAAGTTTAATTAGGGTTAATTATATTAATTGATTTACTGATTATTATAATATGCTATTAATTATTACTGAATTATTAATTATGTCATTTATTTTATTAGATACTGATTAATGATAGATTAATTACTCATTACTGTTAAGTATATATTAATTATTTATTCACTAACCTTAATATTCACTAATTAGTAATAATTTACTGCCTAAATTACTAATACACTTATAAGTATATCTTAAAACTAACTTAATTATACTAACTTAGCTAATATTATACATATAATATAATTTAATAATTACATTTGTCATTCTGCAGGTTCAGACGACGGCGGGCCCGATGCCACGTGGCAGGCTTTGGATGGCACGGGACTGCGGGTGGGGCCCGCAGTCAGAGACGACGGGACGGCTGACGTGGCCCTGGGCCCACCACGATTACGTGACGAGACGGATACGCGACACGCGTGAAGGTGGGCCCCACGCACGGGAATGCGGATCGGCGCGCAGACCCGGGTCCCGAGCCCACGAACCGGGCTCGACCCGACTCGAACCTGCGGGATCGTCTTCTCCGAGACGGACCCGACGCTGCTCAGCTAGGGCAGCCGAGTGCTCGGCGCACAGGCGACAGCGAGGCTCGAGCCACCCATCGTTGAGAAGGTCTCGATGAGACCGTTCGATCGACGCATGGGGCGAAGCCATGGGGTGGCTAGATCTCCGGCTATGGCGAACCCTAGCTTCCTAAGTTCGGGTCTATGGGCCCTAATGGTAAGGACTGCTCACCGAACCCTAAATTCGGTCGATCGGGGACTCTGATCATCGATCAAAATTGATCGATCGTCTATCTATCCTACGGAATAAGCTTGCGATCCGATAATGCAATAATCAATTGAGAGAGATCAAGGATCGAGGGGTACCTGGATGGACAGCTCTTAGGTTTCGAATCCTCCCGGCTCGGCTCGGCGCACTCGACTACAATGCCTCGATCCTAAGGGCTCGAATGGGTTCTATAGACGGAAGGACGAACTGGCCGAGGCTTGGGGAGGCGCCAGACTGGTTGAGCGTGGCGGTGGGTCGCCGCGTGCCGCGGTGGAATCTATGAGGGGGAAGACACAATCAGGACCATCCGTTTGGACGGTCTGATGGACCGGATGGGAGCTGACGGCGCGGATGGCTTCTGACAGCACCGTTAATTGTTTTAATTAAATATTACATATTAATTAGTAATTTATTAAATTCTAGTTAAAATCGCATAATAAATTGGCTTCAGAAAAATTTCAATTATTTACCCTTAGCTAATTGAGGTGTGAGGAACGCAACGGCGAGGTCAGATTTTCGATCCGAAGAGTATTTTATTATCTCGATTTGCGGGGTATTTAAATATTAAAATATTCGTCGAAATTTCGACAACTTCCAATTGACACGAAAACATCACCCCTAGTAAGTCAGAGATATTTCGGTTTCTGTTCAGATTCAAGAGGCCGCGTAGCGAATAATTTGGGGGTAATAAGTGCGATGGTGAAGTCCGTTTTTCGATCGGAGGTCAATTTAAATATGTCAAATTTTAGGGTTTCTGGATTTTCTAGAAATCAAGATTCGATCCATTTGACTCCTGATTTGGACTAGATCTTAAGGGTTGACTCCTATTGACTTAATTAGTGCTTAGGATCAAAATTAAGACTAAGATTAGCCATAATTGACAGTGGTAACAACCTGGGTTGTTACAGACTTACACTACTTTATATAACAAAAGTGATCTGTAACAACCTAAGGTTGTTACTCAGCTTAATTTAAGCCTAATCATATCTTAATTATCATTCTATTAATTTCATCTAGCTATTAGAATCAATTCCTAAAAATTTAGCACGATTCAGAGCTAAATCCAATATTTGGTTTATTTTAATATTTAAATAATTAAAAAATTGAGGTATTTATTTTGACCTCGAAATCGAAATCCAACTTCGCCGTTGCGATCGTCACCCCCAAATTAAATAGCGGTTTAGGATTTAGGGTTTAGGTGCACCGAAAAATGGTATAATTAAATAATCGTTGGAATCGAATTTCGACTACGTCGTTGAATTCCTCACTCCCAAATTAGCTAAGTGTGAAGTTTTGGGATTTTTCAAAACACGTTTATTTAATCTAAATTTTTAATAAATTAAATATTATGAATAATAATTAATTATTCATTAATTTGCTTTTTCTCTTTCCTTATCTCTCCTAAAGGCTAAGGTACTCTTTTGCTTACTCTCCTTGTACCAATTTGTTCTTCTTTCTTGGTCATTTCATTCCTCTATTATGCTTATTCGCATATTTAAACATCCATGATTAAGTATAGAAGCAATTATAGTTATTCAAGTAATATACCTCATGCTCTATTTTTCGTCCATTCTGCATACCCCTGCCTTTATCACAATTGTTCATATAGCTCGGATGATCCGTTCGTGCCAATTTTGGTGTCAATGGAAAGGTATCGAAAAACCTTTCCAATAATATATAGAACCACTCATGAATTTATTTAGATTGAGAGTATTTGAGCTCGAAATGTGACCCTTCACGATTTTCGCACAGGCGAAATCACCGTTAGGCGCTACAGCACGCCGTAGCGTCTAGAAAATTCATTTGACCATATTTTAGTTATTCATACTCCAAATCCAAAAATTTAAAGTGCTAGATAGCTTAGAATTTTAGTGCCAAAAATAATCAAAAATAATATTTAGGTTCGAAACCCTATAAAAATTCGAAAATGACTAAAATACCCCTAACCTTAATTAGGTCATAACTTGACAAATTGAAGTCCAATTTGGGTTTACTCTCAATTAAAGTACTCAGTGTGATATAGAGAAGTTATAGCCACTAAATTTGTTGAATTTGGATATCAAATGAAAAAGTTAGCTTTTTGATCCCTTAGCTTAGAGAATTACCAAATTGCCTTTGGAAATTAAAATTGCTATAACTAATTCATTAGACTTCAAAATTTAGTGTTCTTAGATTCTATAGAATCCTTGAATTACAACCAATAGTAAACTGCATAAAAATTTAGATTTTATTGGTGTAATTTACTAAAATGCCCCTTAGGTTAAAAACTTTAGTTTACACCCGTATAACTCATTTCTTATCCAAATTGCATGATTAGGGTGCCATTAGTTTCCTTATGCAAAGTAGAATGAATATGCTAAATGATTTATTTTTCTGATCTCTGTATTTTAATTTATGCTCTAATCTTGTTAAATTATGATTAGTAAAAATTAGGGTTTGTAATTATTGGATTTTAGCAAACTTAGTCTCTAATTAATTGTATGATAAGATAGAACTTATGAGCCAAATTTTATGAATTTTTGATGGTTAAATTTGTAGTTATGTGCTAATCCTTTTGGATTGATTTAGGGTTTGATTAACACTAATTATTTTTTGGTTTTTAAATTTTATCTATTAATATGATTCATAATGGTAAGGGAGATGTATTGAAATCATGTATGCAAATTTAGGATGTATAAATTGAACAAATCAAAATTAGAGAACTTAATTATCATAATTAACTTAAGAAGTCTTAAGACTTTAATCAAGATATTAGGACTTGATCTAGGTCTAAGATTGCCACCAATAATATATGCCAAATTCACTGATTTGACATTTTATTTATAAATAAACATTTGATCTTAATTAGGCATGAGTAAGGGGTCAAACTCTAATCTAGTTGATTAAGATCCAAACTCTCAAATCCTTAATTAAATTGACTTGATTACAAGATAAGGAAATTGGCATTATTCTAATAATGCATCTGATTTGGTATTGATCTTAAATATTTGAATTAGACATATTAAGATTATTGAGAAATCTATGTGATAATCTAAACTTTAGATCCTTGATTTTCTCCTAAATAAGACTATTAGCATAAAAAGATAATAGAACTAAATTGATTTAATAATTGATCTGACTCTAATAACATCCTTGATTTAAATCCCATAATCTTAGAATAAGATATGATCAGATGAATTAATCATCTGATCTGATCACTCTAAATCTAATTATTAAATGGAACCTAATATGTTAGCTTTAGAATTAAGGGTACGAGATCTTAAGTATCTCAGCATATGATGGCCTCTGAAATATTTTAAAGACCTAAATTTAAATATATATTAAGGTAGGGAATTTTGTATAACTCATTGATGTAGAAGCTTAGATGATCCCTTAACCCTAGAAGTTGATATTATCCCCTCATAATAGGAATCACACAAGATATTAGAATGACACTTTTTCTTATCGTAGAACTCATATTTAGTGATTCTTGATCACCCTCTTCTTAGAGCCTTGTATAGGACTTACCTATTTAACATATGAATTAATAGTCTTGATAAATCCTTGTTGATTAAATAGAATTGTTTGAACCCAGGTTATTGGTTGGTGTAGTAGAGTATACCCCTAGTACTGGATTATTTTAGTAATATTCAGAATTGATTGATTCACTCCAATTTGGACTTATGACCAGGTGCTATCCTGAGGGATTAGACGAATACAGTCCCATTAGAGTAAATCTTCCAAGACTAAGAGTGTTACAATTAATAAACAAGATCCTTAGTTTGAGATGTAAACTACGATCGGGTTCTGCCTCTTATCGTAGTGCGCTTCGATAAGTGCAGTTTAAGTAAACTAAGTATCTCAAATCACTTTATGTAAGACACAAAGTATGCTTGTAATTAGGTCATTTAACGGCTTAGCTTGATATATAAACTGTGACTGGGTTCTGCCTCCTATCGTAATGCACTTTGATAAGTGTAGTTTTAAACAAGCTAAGGGTTAAATCTACCTCTCTTGGAAATATACAACCATGTGTATACAACTTTTCTAACTAATGATTTTAAGTAAACTCTCAACTTTAACCAATTATCAAACTAGAACCTAGGAGTCATAATATTTTTAGTAGATTCTGCACAATGGAGACATTAAATTCATTATCGGATTTCAAAGAATTTTTTGAATTTTTTGGATTTACCTCATGTAGTTTAGAAGCATAAGCATGAGCATGCGCATGATGTGTGAGTATCAGAATGATGTATAAGTATCAGTAATGATTTATAAGTTATAGAATGTAGCGTACATTGACTGGGGAATTTCAAGATACATCAGCATTATAGTAAACAGTATTTCTAACTAGATGTATATATACATTGGACCATACTACTCATAGCAGTTCAGTGATATTTTGGTTGTATATTAGTAGCATACATTATTGTGGCATATTCATATGCACAGTTTCAGTGACATACATTATATTTTTACATATCATTACTCAGTTTTTAGATTCAATATTATTTTTGGTCTACCTTCAGTATTTAGTTTACAGTTCAATTTTACTTTACTTCAGTTTGTACAGTTTTATACAGTTTTATACTTTCAACTATCTTTACAGTATTACTATAGATTTAATTACATTTTGTAAATGTTAAATGAATAACTAGAACTATTTAGATTAGTCTCGATGTGTTAGACTTATTGTCTAACATGAGGTACTTTTGGGATTCAGCAATTTGTTAGATCTTGAGCAGTATATTGAGCCAGGTCAGGAGGACACCTAGGAGATTCAGAATGAGCTAATGGAGCACTAGTGGACTCTTCTTCAGCCTTACCTTTCGCTTAATTTAGTTCAGTACTAGCTTTTATTTCTGTTTCAGTAAAATATTGTAATAATTCTGAATGTATCTTCTTTTCTTTTCTGAGATAAACATTTTTATACAGCTTCTGTGATGAATATTTCTGGATGTTTGCTTAGCTTCCACACTCTGCAGCACGCTACAGCGCGCTTTTCGCTCTGCAGCGCGCTGCAACGCCAGAATTGCCACAGCACGCCGTAACGCCCAAAGTTGCAAAATTCCTAGAATTTCTTGAAAATTGCCCAATTTTGGCTGAAATGACCAAAACTTCACTGTTTTTGTATTTTAAGGTCCCTAGGACCCTAGTGGGACTAAATAATTTCAGATTTGAACCTATTTTAGCTAAAATTAAGCATTACATAAAATTCTATATTTAAATTAAAATTGAAACTTTGTCATTGTTAAAGTGCTCTAAACCTACTATGTTCCTTAAATGTATTGAAATTACAAAGGCTAAGTAATAGAATCTTAAATGCTTGTATTAAATAGGTATACCTTAATAACTAAATAGCATGAAACCTAAGTCTTTTAGAATTTTGATTAAGTGTTAATCTCTTTGGTTTGATTTAGAATTTGATTATAGTTAAGTATCTTTTTATTCTATGTTATATTTTCATTTATATGCCTTCATGATATTAGGATGAATGTTAGAGAACTTTAACATTTTGGACACCTTAATGGGTCTAAATTAACATTAAACTACAATTGAATATAAGAACTTTGATAACTTGATTAAGTAGATGATACTTAATCTAAACCTAAAGTTGATATCAATAATATACTAATAATACCTTGATTTGTCATTCACTCTTAAATTAACCTTTGGTCTTAATGATAGAAAGGTTAGGGGTTAAACCCTAGCTTGTCTTGATTAAGATTTAAGCCTTAATCACTTCATCAATCAACTTGATTGTAAGATAATTCAACTATCATTATTCCAATAATATATATGATTTGATATTAATCTTAAATCATTAAATTAGAATTACTATGGTTAATATTGAATATATGTGATTGTACCATCTAAATTTAAATTTTAGATCCTTGATTTTCTCTTATATAAGACTATTGGCATAAGATGAATACTAAAGTTGTAATGATTTATAAAATGATCCAACATTGATAATATCTTTGATTGCATCCCATAATCATAGAATAGAAAAGGATCAAATGAATTTTAATCTGATCTGACCACTTGAATGTCAACTTAAGAAGTAGAAAGGTGATATCTTAAGGGTCTTTCTTTAGGATCGTTCCTGAAATATTTAAAGACCTTAATTATTGAAACCTTGAGGTATGAAGAGCTTTTGTAACTTATTGAGGTAGAAACTTAGATGATCCTTCATAACTTTAAAAGTTGAGCTGGATACCTTGTGGTAGGGATCACCTAAAGCAGTTAGAATGGGACTTCTTCCTTGTGGTAGCAATCTATGTTGAGTGATCATTTGATCACATCCTTGGAGCCTTGTGTAGGATACACCTACTTAGAGTAAGGATTATTAGATTTGATAAATCCTTGTTGATTAAATAGAATCTTCTAAACTCAGATTATTAGTTAGGTATAGTAGGGTATACCCATAGTACTGGGATATTTCAGTAATATTCGGGATTTGGTTGATTCACTCCAATGTGGACTTATGATCAGGTGCTATCCCGAGGGATTAGACGAATACAATCCCATTATAGTAAATCTAAAGTCTAAGAATATTACAATTAGTGAACAAGATCCTTAGTTTGAGATGTAAACTACAATCGAGTTCTACCTCCTATCGTAGTGCGCTTCAATAAGTGCAGTTTAAGCAAACTAAGTATCTCAAATCACTTTGTGTAGGACACTAAGTATGCTTATAATTAGGACATTTAATAACTTAGCTTGAGTTGTAAACTGTGACCGGGTTCTGCTTTTTATCGTAGTGCGCTTTGATAAGTGTAATTTAAACAAGCTAAGGGTTAAATTCATCTTTCTTGCAAACATGCTAAATATGTGTATACAATCATCCCAGCTAATGATTTTCAAGTAAATTCTCAACTTTATCCAATTATCAAAGTTAGAATTTTAGGAGTCATAATCCTTTAAGCAGGATTCTGCATAATGGAGACATTGAATTCATTATCAGATTTCAAAGCATTTCTGGATTTTTCTCATAAGCATGAACATGTGCATAAGCATGACATGTAAGTATCTGAAGGATGTATGGGTATTAGTGATGATTTATGAAGTTACGAAATATTGCATACATTGACTGGGGAATTTCAGAATACATCGGCATAATAGTAAATGGAATTCCCAACTGAATGTATGTATACATTGGACCGTACTTCTCATAGCAGTTCAGTGATATTTTGGTTACATATCAGTAGCATACAGTGTTGAGGCATATTCAAATGCACAGTTTCAGTGACATACAACATAATTTTATATATGATTAATCAATTTCAAACTCAGTACTATTTTGGTTTATTTTTAGTATTTCAGTTTATAATTCAAATTCATTTTACTTTACTTCAATTTTGTACAGTTTTATACAGTTTTATGCTTTCAGTTATCTTTACAGTATTTTTGCAGATTTAATCACATTATGTAAACATTAAATGAATAACTAGAACTGTTTAGACTAGTATCGATGTGTTAAACTTATTGTCTGACATGAGATACTTTTGGGATCCGGCAATTTGCTAGATCCTGAGCAGTATATTGATCCAAATCAGAAGGATACCCAAGAGATTCAGGAGAAGCCCGTGGAGCATTAGTGGACTCTTCTTTAGTTATATTTTTCTGCTTATTATTTTTAGTTCAATACTGAGCTCTATGTCTGTTATTCAATAAATATTTGTAATAATTCTGGATGTGTTCTCTTTTCTTTTCTGAGACGATTCATACAGCTTTTGTGATGAATGTTTTTGGATGTTTGCTCTAAGTTTCCACACTTTATTATATATTATTTATACTTAGTATTGTGATGTGATCAGCATACTGAAAATGCTGATATCTTATACATATTTTGGATTCCTATTGTATTCTAAATCTAATGTATGTATTTGCCTAATACTTAGGATAAATATACTACTCTTATCTTATGTATTAGCTCTCAACCCTCCTTGAGATTGAGTCAGCAGCCCTTCGGACGGGCTTAGTTTTCAACTATTCGGGGAGACGGGTTATTCTTCCCTGAGTGACGCGCCGCTCCGCCACCGAACTGATTATACTTATCTTTCGCACATGGCGACAGGGCCGGGCGCTACAGCATCAAACTACATATTCATGACTATTCAGTGATATTCCAGATGCATATCTATGGCATACAGTTCTATAGCATATTCCATTATATATGCATATTCAGTAGCATACATCATAGTTTCTAATTCACTATTTACCCAGCTTCAATTTCTTTACTATTTTCTCCCTTTCAGTACTCAGTTTTCAGTCTCAGTTTTACTTTACTTTCAAATTTGTGCTATTTTAGATTTTTTAGATATTTTAACATGTTCTACAATTTTATTTGATTATTTAAATGATAAATATTAGATAATTATAACTATTTATATTAGCTTTCAATGTGTTAGACTCATTGCCTAACACGTGGTACTTTTGGGATCTGACAATTTGCTAGATCTAGAGTAGCCTATGGAGCTAGTACTGGAGACATCACAGGAGATCCAGGAGGCATCATAGGAGATCCAGGAGGAGTTCATAGAATACTAGAGGACTCTACATCAATATTTAATTTTTTTGCATTAGTTTACTTTCAATTCAGTCATTGGACTATTTTTTGTTATTTTATTTAAGTAGATTATTTGTATTAACTCTGGATATATTTTCTTTTTTTTCTAAGATGAATGATTTACTTAGCTTCTGTAATGGATGATCTGGATATATGCTTTAGCTTCCGCACTCTGTGTTTACTACTACTTATGCTTGGTATTGTGATATGATCAGCATACTGGAAATACGGTTGTATTTATATATATATATTGGATTTCTTATATTCCACTCATAATCCAATATATATACTATATTGTCTAATAGTTAAGATAAGGTTTTACATATATCTTAAAGTTTAGTCCAGCCGCTCATTATTCAATGGTTATTCGAGGAGGTTCAGCAGTCCTTCCCGAGTAGCGCACCCACTGTTCCTCCGCCAACTGCTTATTTAATTACCTCATTTGTGCGCGGCGATGGGATGGGGCGCTACAAATATACTCAATTTGAACCTCATTTACCTAACTTATGTCCTAATTAGGGTTTAATATGATTAGTGAGTGATTAGTGAAATTAATCCCATAAGTAGAATTTTAACTTCACTAAGATATTCTACTCTACTCTATGAGTCTACAGCAACTTAAATTTTTAAATTAGGATAATTAATTATGCTAATATTCACTGATCAAATTTTGGGGTGATTAAGACTAATTAGAAAATTTAATTAACAAAACTAAAATATTTTTACAATTTACTAACCCTTAGGTTTTACTAATCATAATGGTATATTGGATGACCTAATTTAGAGTTCAAATGATCAAGTTATAGCTAAATGATTCTAATCATCCTCCGACTCGAGATCAGTTTTATGAGCTAAATCCTAAGATTTAAGGGTGTAATTAAGGGGGATCCTAAATGTCATTAGCAAAATTACAAGTTCAAATAAAAATTGAACACTCATGTAATATTCTTGGTATTTTTTTTATTAAAATGAGACATATTTGATACATTTAGACTGATGGATTAAGAGATATGCGTGTTTAAAGTTCTAACAATTAATCAATTAATTTATTTATCCTTAATTAATTTCTCTGTTAACGACTTTGACAGGAAGGAGGGGCCCACACAGAAAAATTGGCGCTGAGCAAATAGGGCCCACGATAAAATAGTCAACAAATGGCGGGCCCCTCGGCTGGCCAAGCAAAGGTAATAAGAGAGGGACCCACTGATGACTCAGCGTACATAGCGCCACGTGTCGCCGCAAATGGATGACAACGCCATGGGGCAGGTGTAGCGCCCTGCCTCATCGCCACACGCAAAAGGGTAAAACTTAAATATCAGATCGACGACGGAGCGGTGCGCTACTCGGGGAAAATGAGCATCTCCCCGAATAGGCTAAAAGACTGAGCCACACTGAAGGCTACTAACTCGAACTTAAGAGTAGGATCGAGAGTTAATACTTAAGATAAGAGTAGATTACTTATCTTAAGTATTAGACTAATACTTATATTAAATTTAAAGAGGTAAATATGAATCCAATATATGTTATGAATATATCAGCATTTCCAGTATGCTGATCACATCACAATACTAAGCATAGTAATATAACAGAGTGTGGAAGCTAAAGCAAAACATTCAGAATACATTCATCATAGAGCAGCAGTAAACATTCATCTCAGAAAAGAACAGTAAAATACATCCAGAATTATTATAACTGATTTAAAAGATGAAAAGTAAAGTCTAACTGAAGTACTGAAAATAAAGCAGTAAGTAAAAGGTGGAAGACTGATCCACTAAGGCTCCACGCACTCCTCCTGGATCCCCTGTAGGTCCTCCTGCCCTGTCTCCACAAGCTGCTCGGGATCTAGCAAATTGTAAGATCCCAAAAGTACCCCGTGTTAGACAAGAAGTCTAACACATCGAAACTAACTAAGCAATTCTAAAGTAAATACAATAACAGTAAAGTAAACATGACTGTAGAAAAGAATAGTAAAGGCACTATGTAACTGAAATAGTAAGGACTAAGCAAAGTAAAACTGCATCGAAACAAAATACTGAAAGTAAACGAAAATATCAAATGCTCATAAATCAAGGTGAAAAATTTCTAATACTGTACTAATATGTCACGGAATGATGCATCTAAGTATGCCACAACACGGTATGCCACGGTATGTAATATAATTATCACTGAATGGCTATGAGCCACACGGTCCAATGTCTACATACATCTAGTTAGGAAGACAGTATGGTGATGCCGATGCATCTTAAGATTCCCCAGTCAATGTATGCAACATTCCGTAACCCATAATTATTCACTAATACTCATATGTTACCAATGAATCATTCATCATGCTCATGCTTATGTTGATGCCATACTTCTATGCTATATGAGGAAAAATCTCAAAAATCCACAAATGCTTGAATATCGATAATAAATTAAAAGTCTCTATTGTGCAAAATCCTGCTACAAGGATTCTGACTCCTAGCTTCTAGGACGATAATTGATTAAAGTTGAAGATTTACTTAAAATTATTAGATGGGATGATTGTATACACATATTTAGCACATTTGCAAGAAATGTAGTTCTTAGCACTTAGTTTGATTATGCCACCCTAATGAAGCGATCTTCGATAGGAGGCATCGCCCGTTGGCGATTTGTATCTCAAGCTAAGTCAGTAAGATGCTCGACTTACAATCACACTCAATGTATTAAAGAAGGTGATTCTAATTACTTAGTTTGTTTGAGCCACACCTATTGAAGCGGTCTTTGCTAGGAGGCATCGCCCGTTGGCGATTTGTATTTCAATCAAACTAAGGAATGAGTACTTATTTAATACACTCTTAGTCTTGAGAGATTTGCTCTAACATAATTGTATTCGTCTAATCTCTTAGGATAGCACCTGCTCATAAGTTCACATTGGAGTGAATCAACCAATCCTGGATACTACTAAAGGAAGTCAGTACTATGGGCATGCCATACTACACCAACCAATAATCTGAGTCCAGCAATTCTATTTATTCACAAGGATTTATCAAAACTATTCATCCTTATGCTAAGTAGGTAATTCCTACTCAAGGCTCCAAGGATGTGATCAAAGATCACTCAATATAGGTTCTACCACAAAGAAAAGGGTTCACTCTAAGTAGCTTAGGTGAGTTCCACCACAAGGTAGTAAGATCAGCTTCTAAGGTAAAAAGGGATCATCTAAGCTTCTACCTCAATGAGTTATACAAAATTCTCCTACCTCAATGTATATTTAAATTTGGGTCTTTAAAATATTTCAGCTGACGATCTTATGATGAGATGCTTAAGATCTAATATTCTTAATTCTGATGCTAACACATTAGGTTTTCCTTATCTTTTAAATTTAGAGTGATCAGATCAGATGATTAAGTCATCTGATCATTCTTTATTCTAAGATTATGGGATTTAAATCAAAGTTATTATTAGAGTTAGATCACTTATTCAATCAATATGATTCTATTTTCTTATGCTAATAGTCTTATTTAAGAGAAAATTAAGGATCTGGAGTTTAAGATTCAGATTAAGCAATCACATAACTTTATTATTAACCTTAACATGTCTAATCCAAATATTTAAGATCAATATCAAATCAAATGCATTATTGGAATGATGTCAATCACATTATCTTATAATCATATTCATTTATTTAAGGTTTAAGAGTTTGGATCTTAATTAAGCAGATTAAGGTTTAACCCCTCCTCATGTCCAATTAAGATCAAGAGTTCATTTATATATCAATGTCAAATCAATGAATTAGATATATATTATTGATGGTAATCTTGGACCTAGATCAAGTCTTAATAGCTTGATCAAAGTCTTAAGACTTCTTATGGTTAATTAAGAGATTTAAGTTCTCTATTTATTATTTATTCAATTTATACATCATAACCTTGCATACATGATTTCAATATATCTAGCTTACTGATATGGATCATATTAATAGAAAAATTTCAAAAAATAAAAAGTAATTAGTGCTAATCAAACCCTAAATCAATCCAAAAGAATTAGCACATAGTTACAAATCTAACCATTCAAATTTCATGCAATTTGGCACATAAGTTTTAATTTACCATACAATTAATTAGAGACTAAGTTTGCTAAGATCCAATATACATAAACCCTAATTTTCACTAATCATGGTTAAATAAGATTAGGGCATAAGTTAAAGTACAGAGATTAGAAAAATAAACTACGTGGCACATTCATTCTACCCATCATAAGCAAACTAATGGCACCCTAAACATGAATTTTTCTTAAGTATAATTACTAATTTATTCTAATTAAGTTCTGCCATAATTAGGTTAAAACAGAAAATCAAGCCATTAGATGTTCAATATTATTTTATATTATTTTGAGGATTTTTTGATCAATTTCATATAAAATATCATAGGGTTGGATCAGTGGATTGAAAGTTATTCAATTAATTTATTCTATATTTTTCCATTTTAATTTTCCTATAATTGGATTAATTGGATTATTTTCCTTAAGGAAAATAAATCCAATTAATTGGAATAATTTAAAATGGGCTCGGCCCGTTAGTCGAACCGCGTGGGTCGACTGGGGCCCAAGGAACTCGGCACTATCGCGCAGCGCGGGTCATGGGCTGACCCAGCCCGCACAGTGATGTCGTCCCCAAACCCCCTTCCTCGATACCCAGGGAATTAGGGTTGTCTTCTGCAGTAAAATCCCGAGCACTGTTGTCATGTCGTGGCCCCTAATTGATCCTCACACCATCAGTGGGCCAATACGCTTCGATCGAACCCCTTAGCCCCTTGTGAGGTGGTCGAGGTAGCCCGGACCTTACTCACCTGAGAGGCTTCACCTCGGAGCTACTGTGGGGAGACAATTCTCCCCACAGAGGCCATGCCAGACCCAGGGCTTGATCCCTATACCATCAAGGAGGTGAGAATGATCGAAGCCTCCTGGCCTGAGGGCCTAATGTGGGACTGGATCATAGGGGCCTTACTCGACCCATGGCATTTCATAAGGACTTATCCCGATCAATTAATTTGATCGATCGGGACTAGCTTAGGGCTTTGGTTCGATTGCCTTGGGTTCGTTTCGACAATACGCATGATTACGAATCTAAAGGAAGAGGGTCTGAGCTCAATTGGCTTAGGCCGAGCAAACGGGGGGTACCTGGTTTGACGGGGGACTTGCAGATGATGCCAGAGACAATGCCAAGCTTGCTGAGCTTCCTGAGATTATGAATGCCAGGATACTCTTCTATCAGTGGTACGCACGCCTGGATGCCTAGGAAGCTCAGACAGACAGCAATGGAAGCTTGGAAATGGAGGAAGGTAACTCGGCTCCAATTGATCAGCAAAGGATCATAGGGTGAAATACTGAGCCTATTTATAGCCTTAGCATGGAATGGGGAAGCTTCCAGAGCCATTGGCTCGGGCTGGGGAGACCCGAGAGCTCAATCCATGGCCTTGCTCTTGAATTTTCAATTTGAGCTCGGCCGGGCCACGAGGCCCAATTGGGGCTCCAATGCATTTCAGGAGAGGCCCCAACAGCTTGCTGAGGTGGACACGGGAGTGGGGGACAAGCTGGGCAGCTGGCGGTACGGGAATTCTCCCTGTCGGGTGTGCGAACGAGTGGGGATGAAGATCCACAGTTGTAGGAGGGTCCAGAGCCGTCTGATTGATCAATCGAAAAGATACGATGGTCCTGATCTTCCGGATCATAACGGTTGGATCGGATTAAATCCGTGTCGTATGATCTTACGGGTTGATCTAACGGCAGATCCGTGGTTCCGCGGGATCTATTTCTAGCCGTTGGATTAATAGAACGAATGGCAGATACGATAGAAGCACCGTTATCGTGTGACCCGGGCTCCGCAATGGATCGCCCGCGGTCCGCACAGCGGATCCCAGCCGTTTAATTAATTAGTTAAAGGTATAAATGCAAATTTGAATTATTGGAAACCCTAAAATGCAATTAGACCATTTTAATTAAATGTGATTTATGGCCTAAATGATTTCTAAATTGTACTAAAATTTCACCCCTAGCTAATTTGGGGTGAGGAATTCAAAAATGCAATCAGATTTTAATTCTGAGATCAAAATATTTTAGATCTAATCTAGGGCATCTAGATTGATCAAAATACAGTTATAGACTTAAAGGAATCTAATTAACTTTAAATTTTCAGGATAGGCTTACTTTGATATCTTAAAAGTAATGGGATCAAAATGAATGCTCAATTATGCTAGAATTTAACAGGGTAATAACCTAGGGTTGTTACAGCAGGCCCCATGCTAAAGTGACACTCGATCGACCTTACATCGCACGGGTCAGGCCCTGAGTCAACCTGACCCGACCCAAACCTCCGATCTCCTGGGACGAATCGCGGTGGGGAAGACTATGGCACGCATAAAAATGGCCTCCATGCGATACTAGGAGCCAGCTCGCACCGCCGAGGATGGAGCACGGCAAGCACTTCCTAATACCAGTTGAGTTGTGGATGGTGGGAGTCTGAGGCGCCGGATAATCCAAACCCTAACTACCCACCACAGAACGGAATAGGACGAGCAAAGGGGGAGTTTTACCTAAATTCACAGTCAAATTAGCCCGATCAAGCTCGATCGAGCCCAATCGGACTTGACAATACTATAATCTAATGCTGTAAATAGATATAGAGATTGAATCAATATAGATCAAATATAATAAATAAGGAGGATTCGATGATACCTGATCAACAGATGCAGACTTGGATAAAAGCGATAATAGGTGATTCCTCTTCGGTCTGTTGCTTCTGATATTCCCAATGGTCATGGGCAAGGATAGAAGCATAACAAGGTTTAATTGCTTTTCTGAGGAGCTCGGAAGCAGCAAGCGGCATCCACCTAGCTGGCGAGGTTGCCACGTGAGGTGCGGGCTGCCATGCACAATTTTGTGCGGGACGAAAGGACCCCAGCCATCTGATCTAGACGGCTGGGTCTGATCGAACGGCTATGGTTACACCGTTTGATTAGATGGTAGACACGAACAGCGCATAGATAGGACCATTAAAATAATTTTAAATATTATTTAATAATTAATATTCTGAGTTTTTTTCTTAATTAAAATTAACGAATTAATTGTTCCCCAAAATTTTCCAATAAATCACCCTTAACTAAATAAAGGGTGAGGAACGCAATGGCGAAGCTGGATTTTGATTTCAACAAATATTTAATTTTCCTATTTTTTAGGGTATTTTAAATATATTAAAATATTCACCAAAAATTCAACGACTTCCAAATGCTTCTAAAACATCACTCATAACTAATTAGAGAGTGATGAGCACAAGTTGAAGTCTAATTTTTTATTCAAGGTCAATTTAAATAGGTCAAATTCTAGGGTTCTTAAAATTCCATAATCATGGTTTGATCCATTGAATACCTGATTTAGACTAAAACTTCAGGGTGTGATCTTAATGATTTATTAAGAGTGTTAGAATAAAAATTAGGACTTTGTTTAGTCCTAATTGACTATGGTAACTGTGAAGACCCACTTAAGTAGTAATAAGAGTTTGAGTTATTATAAATAGTATCAGAGCAAATCATAGGGTGTCAGATAGGAGCTAAGTGTCATATAGGGAAAAGTATCACTTCATGTGAGTAGCCACTTGAACCCATGATGGTTAAGGTGCTACATAGTTATGGGTACCTCTTGAGCTTGTAGTGATCACCTCTAGTTCTATCTACCCAATGGATGGTTCTTGGATATGTGTGTGGATACTGATGAGAACATTAGTTACTTAAGTTGGGGAGATTGTGAAGACCCACTTAAGTAGTAATAAGAGTTTGGGCTATTACAGTAACAACCTTGACTTATTAAATTTTCACTCCAAGCTTCCACGGGAATCCATTCATTCAAGGGTACGGTAGGTCCCCAATTTAACAGATACACCGTCATGTTAACGGCCTCAGCCCAAAATTGCTTTGGGAGACCTGCATGCAATCTCATGCTCTTGACTTTTTCTATGAATGTTCTGTTCATCCATTTCATAACACTATTTTGCTGTGGTATTCTTGAGACTGTAAACTCCCTATTTATGCCTCTCAAGGCACGGAACTCTTTGAACTTTTTATCATAGTACTCACCATCATTATTAGACCTCAAGCACTTAAGCTTTGATCATGTCTCGTTCTCCACCAAAGATAACTATTTTCCAATCACATCAAACATGTTAGATTTATATTTCAGAAAGTAAACCCATATCTTCCTCTTATGGTCATCAATGAAGATGATGAAATATGTGGCTCCATATGAAAGAAGTAGAAGCTGGCCCCCTGTAATAGCCCAAACTCTTAAGCACCAAGGTATTGTCCGCTTTGGCCAGAAATGTCTCACAGTTTTGCCCTCAGAAGATAACTTCCTAGCAGGTCACCCATCCTGGGAGTGCTCTCACCTGAACACGCTTAACTTTGGAGTTCTTATCAGGAACTCCACCGTTATCTGAAAAGGCGCCTCGATGTTTAAGAGTTTCACTTATTACTACTTAAGTGGGTCTTCACAATCTCCCCAACTTAAGTAACTGGCATCCTCGTCAGTATCCGCACACAGATCCAAGAATCATCCATTGGGTAGATAGGACTAGAGGTGACCCCTACAGGCGCAAGAGGTACACATAACCATGTAGCACCTTAACCATCATGGGTTCAAGAGGCTGCTCATATGAAGTGGTACTTTGCCCTGTATGGAACTTAGCTCCTATCTGACACCCTATGGTTTGATCGAATGGAGTGCGAAAGAGTTGAAACTAACCTTTATTTTCATTCTTAAAGCAGTGAGGAGGGACAAATGGTGAGCGACATGATGGGAGGTGCCGCGTGTGGCTAGGCGAGCCACGCGTCTGTGCCGGTGCCACGCGTAGGGTTACGCGTGCTTTGGGGAAGACGAAGACGGTCCGTCTGATCTTTGATCGGACAGTCCGATCTTGCCGTCAGATTTAAACGATAAAGGATGAACGGCAGTTAAATTTTAAACGGTGCTGTTAATATTAAATAGAATATATTATTTATTAATTTATTTTAGTGGATTTAATAAAATAAATTTATCTTGATAAATATGTTTTAAAATTTTTCAAAATATCACCCCTAACTAATTGAGGGGTTCTGAACGCAACGGTGCGCTCAGATTTTTGATCCGACGAGTATTTAATTACTCGACTTTTAGGTATTTAAATAATATTAAAAAATTCATCAAAAATTTAATGACTTCCAAATGTGTTCAAAACTTCACCCCTAGCTAATTTGGGGGTGGTGAATGCAATGGTGAAATTAGATTTTCAATCTAAAGTCAAAATTATTTAAATATTAATAAACAATTAGAAATGATATTTTGGTATTTTACAATCCCATATGTTTGTATGCACCAACTCAAGTTTTTTGCTTTTTAGCTCTCTTATAACTTTGAAGAACGAAAACTTCTTCTAATTCCCTAGAACATTGTATTCACAAAAATTCAAGTCTATTACTTCAGTCCTTGGAGCTTCCCCTTTGACTATAAGGATTTCAATCCTCTCTCGCTCATATGGCCAAGCCTCCAGTGCCATAGATCAGCATCTATCTCTTTTGGTGCTGCATTAGAATCAAACACTTTATTGATCAGGTAAAGTGTACCTTCTATATTTTCCTGTGCAATAATGAATGCACCCTTGGTGACCTTCAATGAGTCTCTAGTGAAACAAGTGTTGTATCCTTCTCTAGCTAACTGGCTCACAAAAATCAGATTTCTCTTTAGACATGGCACATATCTAACATATTTTAGCTTCCAAACTATGCCACTTAGCAGTTGAACATCCACATCACCTTTTCCAATGATGTTGCAAGCCTTGTCATCTCCAATATTTACTTTTTCCAAGTCACCCATAGTGTAGTTCTTGAAGGCACTTCTCGATGGAGTCGCATGAAAGGATACACCCGAGTTCACTACACAAGACTCTGTGTTGACAAGTGAGAGGATCAATGCATCCTGAACTTCCTCAGTTAAAACATTCACAATGGGGTTCATCATCTTACCTCCATCTCTTGGCTTCTTCAAGGTAGGGTAGTCCTTCTTGAAGTGACATGCTTTCCATAGTTCCAATTATCTAGTTTTGCTTTTCCATGTCTTGATTTTTTTTATTGAGACATTAACCTAATTCTGTTATGTCACCTTTATGTATGTCTTCCCCTGCTTTCAGCATTCAACGCTAAAGTGGATGCCTCCCCATGGGATTTCTTCTGCCCCTCCTCATTCAGCACAAGCCTGATAATATTATTGAATCTCAATGACGCATTTCCTGATGAGTTATTGGTGGTTATAACCAGCCCATCCCAACTGTCCGGCAATGAAGAGAGAAACAACAAAGCTCGGACCTCATCATCAAAACCGATTCCCACCGAACTTAACTAGCTCATCACCATGTTAAACCCATTGAGGTGTTCAATCACTGAATAGTCATCCATCATCTTTATGTTGAATAGTCTTTTTATTAAAAAAAACTTTGTTAGAAGCCGAGAGCTTCACATATATTCTCATCAGGGAATCCATGATACCTACATTAGTTTTTTCATTAACAATATTAATAGCAACAGAAGAAGACAATGATACATGAATCAAACCCAGTGTAGCTCTATCGAGAACTTCCCACTCTTCGTCAATCCTAGTTGCAGGTTTTTTGTCAGCTCCTTTCAATGGAAGATATAACTTCTTCTGGTATAGCAGATCCTTCATTTGCATTTTTCAAAATGCAAAGTTTGTACCACTGAATTTCTCTATTTTGTGTCTCATCTCATCAGCCATTGCTCCCACTCAAATAGTAAACTCTAGGACCAACAAAGTTCTCTCTGATACCACTTGTTAGTAAATAACCTTACAGCGCCGAAAACACTCCACAACAGAAGCAGTTTGGTTAGCGTACTCAATTGAGGACCGTTGTTGTGTTAACGGTGACCAAGCAAATCCAAAATAAAAAACCATAAGGAGTATATCACAACACGTGCATGCAAAAATAAAATCAATCACACAAACATCCAAACATAGAAATTACGTGGAAAACTCAAGAATGGTAAAAATCACAGAGCCACACCACAGAAAATATCTACTAAGAACTTTGAAGAGTACAGAGTTAGAAAGAGCTTCACCATTGATAGGAAACACATAAGCACTGACTCTAAAATGAAGAAGAGATGAAGTAGCTACCACTAGGTGTATCTTTTTCAACATGCAAGAGCTCTTTTGCACTATAGCTTCCATAGGATCTCCTCCTCATAGCAACCAAAGCCTCCAACTAAAAATACCAACCCTTAGCTTGCTTTTCTTCATGCATAGGAAACTCCTCATATGCTCCCTTAAGTACCCAGCTCTTTTTTGGACTTTGAAATATCCAAAATACCCCCCCAAATTACTTAGGGCAAAACCTAAACCAGAGCAGAATTTCGTCAAACACACCGTAGCGCCTAGGCTTCAAGTTGCTAGGCGTCAGGATGTGTTGTAGCGCCCTGGTCTCTATTAGTCTGCCGCTTCAGCACGTAGTAGTGCCTGCCTCTCGGGATGACTGTTATTGGGGCGCGCTGTAGTGTCATTTCTGCTGTAACGCTGATTTCTGCTACAGCATGCGGTAGCACCCACCTCTATGTCTGCTGACTGCTGAGACGTGCGATAGCGCCTCCATCTATGGTTAAGGAGCTCTAAGGCGCGCCACGGTGTGTGGCAGCACTGTTGTTAGACTTCACACCTTATTTCGAATCGCTTCCAAACCTCCCGGAAGCTCACTGTAGCACCATTAACATCTCCATGATGGACTAAATAGTCTCCACAACACAACATATCCCATGTTAATTTTGAGATGTATAATACATTGGCAGTAATGATCAATAAATTAAAATTCAGTAAATCAGTTAACAGCTTAGTGGAGTGTGTCCTAGTTAGTCTGTCTCCTTAGTTCTTATTATTGAAATAAAATCAACTTAAATCCAACCATGATGGGTTTGAATGATATATGTTTGATTCTATAGTCTAGCTCGGATCTAGCTATGAATGGTCTAGACGATACATGTGGACTTTGTGTTCTATGGCCATATTTAGATAGTTATTGTTATGGCAGACTTGTCTAAGCATACGCCCAAATTAAAATATGATGATTTATAATACAGTTTGTTTACAGCTCAGCATAGTTTAGTTTACAGTATTTACAACATTTTTTGTATTTGTATGTTTTTCAACAAATTTTCTTGAGTTGTATATATATAAAAGCATGCTATGATGTTAATTTCAATTCTATTTTACATATTATGTATAATTGATCATATAGTAATTTTATGTACACATGCTTAACCTTTTTGCAGCTATTAGAAAATGAGGTATGTTTAATCACTTCATATTTTACTTAAGTTATAAATATAGTATTTATAAGTTTTCTTTCATTTGTTTGCCTTATTGCATCTTTACTGTTTAGAATGATTTGTGATATGCAAAATTGATGTAATAACTCATCAACCTAAAATATACTTAGACAATTTTTTGTCTAACACGAGAATTTTTTTTTCTTGGCTCGAGCCCTGGCATGTAAAAACTAACATATCAAATTTAGAGCTTTTAAAGATCCAATCTCAAGTGAGGAGCTAGAGCATAAGGAGGATCCTTCTACCAATGCTTAGGATTATCTGTTGTTATTTTGGGAGGGAGTGATTTTAGCATTTTTTTTTATTTTCATTAAACTTGGTCTGTAATAATTAAAGTTTGCATTTATATTTCTATTTCAATTCTATATTATATGATATGTATTATTCACGTTATTTCTTTTACTTGAATGTGATGAATGGATGTATTATCTTTCTTCCAGCTTTCACGCTCTATTTAACTATTGCACCTATTTACTTGTACCCCGAATTATGATAATCATTGCATGATAATTTGGGGCACAATTATATGTCTAAGTAGTTAGTTGCTTAGACATTCAGTAGGACTAGTGTGGGCAAATCAAGTGGCCTCTTAGCAAACACTTACTTTGTTAACACTGATCTAGGATCATCATTCAGAGTGATGACCCGTCCCGCCGCAAATTCATACTTCGTTTGCGCAAGCGGCAAGGCGAGGCCCCACATCTAGGCACTTGCTTGAAACCATATAACAATTTTTTCAATTTATATAGTTAAGATGATCTATATTTTCAATACCTAGTGGTTGAACAATATATATTTCTTGATCGATATTTTTATTTTTATTTTTTTAATGACTTTCTAGTTTGAATGCCTTCAAAAAAGATCTCTAATATTCATTGTCTTAAGGAGGACTATGCCTATACCTCCCCCCATTGGTAAATCATTTCTATGTCCAATATTTCTTCTAAGTACTTAGTTATTTAAATTAGTTTCTAATTCATTGTCTAAAGTATATCTAATACATGGTTAAAATTTTTATTCATCAAAGTTTATATTAATTTGTTCTTCCACTTTTAATTTTTTTTTATTGAATAAATATTAACTTGAGAAAGACCTTTGAACAATAAAACTTTAATTAAAGACCAACTCATCCTCAAGAACTCTTAAGAAATTAAAATTTGCCATAAATAAATATCCCTTATAATTTGTAATTTCTCAAAAATAAAAGAAATTTCAAAATTATTTTTCTTTTAATTTTAAAAAAATTAATAATTTTTTGAATCACCATAACAGCTCTTCTTTTAAATTCAACTGCCAACTTCGAAACGTGTCCAGATTTCTAGAAATCCTCTCTCTCCCTCTCTTGCATCAAAAGCAGGATCTTGAAAGAAAAGAGCGGAGCTGAAACAGGGGAGAAAGAAAGGAAGAAAATGGGGGTGCTATGGCAGCTTCTATCTGCGGCGACCCCTCTTCTCCTCTGCGGCATCGCCGTCCTCATCCTCCGGCAACAGCTCTCCTACCTGAAGAAGAAAGGGCCTCTTCCTGGCCCCACGCTGATCATCCCCTTCCTGGGCAGCGCCATCTCCATGGTCTCCCGCCCCGTGCGCTTCTGGGAACGGCAGGCCGCGATGGCCGCCTCCTCCGGCCTCGGCTTCTCCGCCAACTTCATCGCCGGCCGCTTTGTCGTCTTCCTGCGGTCCTCCGAGCTCTCCCATCGCGTCTTCGCCAACGTCCGTCCTGACGCCTTCCACCTCATCGGCCACCCATTCGGGAAGAAGCTCTTCGGGGAACGCAACATGATCTATCTTTTCGACGAGGAGCACAAGGAGCTTCGCCGCAGCATCGCCCCCAATTTCACTCCCCGCGCGCTCTCTGCCTACCTCCAGATACAGCAGAGGGTCATCCTTCGCCATCTCCGCAGCTGGATAGAAATCGCGGACTCGCGGAAATCGGCCGTCCCGCTCCGCCTCCTCTGCCGGGACCTCAATCTGGACACGTCGCAGACGGTCTTCGCGGGGCCTTACCTCTCCGCGGCGGCGTGTGAGAGATTCAATTCCGACTACGGGATCTTCAACCGCGGCCTCCTGGCCTTCCCGCTGGACCTGCCGGGGTTCGCGTTCCGCAGAGCGAGGCTGGCGTCGGGGAGACTGGTGGAGGAGCTCACCGGGTGCGTGGGGCGGAGCAAGGCGAGAATGAGGGCGGGGGAGGAGCCGGGCTGCTTGATGGACTTTTGGATGTCGGAGCTGGTGCGGGAGAGCCCGGAAAAGGATTCCGACGGTGAGATCGCCAGACACTTGTTCGACTTTTTGTTCGCGGCGCAGGACGCGTCCACGTCGTCGCTGCTGTGGGCGATCGTGTTGCTGGAGTCGCACCCCGATGTGCTCAGGCGCGTGCGGAGGGAAGTGGGCTCGCTTTGGTCGCCGGAGTCCAGCGAGCTCATAGGGGCGGAGGCAGTGAGGGAGATGAGGTACACGGAGGCGGTGGCGTGGGAGGTAATACGCATACGGCCACCGGCGACATTGGTACCGCACGTGGCGGGAGAGGACTTTCGGCTGACGGAGTGGTACACTGTTCCGAAGGGGGCAATCGTGTTTCCGTCGGCGTTCGAGTCGTCGTTCCAGGGGTTTCCGGAACCGGGCCGGTTCGATCCGGACCGGTTTTTGGGGGAGCGGCAGGAGGACCGGGTTTACAAGCGGAATTACCTGGCGTTTGGGGCGGGGCCGCACCAGTGCGTTGGGCAGCGCTACGCCATCAATCATCTCGTGATCTTCATCGCGCTCTTCGTTTCCTTGATTGATTTTCGGAGGAGACGGACGGACGGTTGCGATGAGATCGCGTACGTGCCGACCATCGTCCCCAAGGATGATTGCACCGTCTACTTAACTCGCCGACACTAGCTTCCCCCTTCTGATTTATATATATATATATATATATATGCGCATAGAAATGCTATTTAGTAGTATAAAAAAAAATTCATTTAATAGGATTTGAATATCATTTTATTAGTATTTATTTATTTATATTAAAATAGTATAAATATTATTTTTAAAATTTGTGTTGAAATAATATATAAATTTTATTGGATAAATTTTTTTAAATATCACTTCAACAAATTTAAATAGTATTTCTTATATTTGAGCCAAATTATGGGTTAGAAGATTTTAGCTCTAAGAATATATAAAATATAAATGAATTAAATAATAAATTTATGTAATAAAAATTAAAATTAAAATGTGTTATTAGAAAAGCTTGTAACTCATGTTTAGGGTTACACCATCTCCTTTGCCTTACCAAAAATTTTCTTCCAATAAAATGTGTTGAAATCAAAGCTAGAGCCTTCTATAACATTCTAGGTAGGATGCTTCTAGTTGAGTTTGAGTCGAGTCAGTCCAGACTCGAACTCGAAAAAATTTAGTTGAGTCCGACTTGAACTCATTCGAGTTCGAGCTCAAGTCAGTTTGAGTCATTTTGTGTCGAGTAAAATACAGTTCGAGCCAAGTCATTTGACTCGGATGAGTTAAATCAAAATATTTAGAGTTCGAGTTCAAGTTTTGAGTTTTATATCAAATTGCCAGCCTTAATTCTAGGTAATTTAGCTTGTATATTTGAATAGTAGGTGTAAACAAAAGGTTCAAACACCAACCAATTATCTGAATGATAACTAATGCTAAAGCAATCACTAATATGAAAATTGTGTTATTAGAAACCATTATATATCCCTTGCACAACATACTATGCAATTAAGAAATGATTGCAAATAAAAAATGGCCATAATCTATTCACATACCTTAAGTAATATACATTAACCCACCAAAAGGTTTTCCTAGTTAAATATTCGAATGTGTGCCTAATAATATGGATTCTCTCCAAGACCTAAGTTTTTGAATACCTAAAGCATTAAATATTTGAGGCTTACACATATATCTAAGCCAAATACATGAAAACCCTCTTAAATATAATTAAACTAAACTCTTAAACATCAAGATACATTTTGCAAATAATGGTGGAGTTCCTAATAATAATTTAAAAGTTATGTGTGACCAAGTGGCAGCACTCCCACGATAACTTTATGTGAGAACAAAATCGTGAGATATATATGGTCCCAGCAAACAATACATTAGTGCTTAAGAGTTTAGGTTGTTACAAATTATATCAAAGTAGATCAGTGGGTGTCAGATAAAAGCTAAGTATCATACACAACAAAGTATCACTCCATGGTAGCGACCTCTTGAACCCATGATGGGGTTGAGGTGCTACATGGTTGGAGGTACCTATTGAGCCTGTATGGGTAACCTCTGGTCTTAACTACCTGATGGATAGTTCTTGGATCTATGTGTAGGCACTGATGACTTTAGTTATTTAAGTTGGGGAGATTATGAAGACCCTCTTAAATATAATTAAATTGAACTCTTAAACATCAAGATGCGTTTTCAAATTACAATAGAGTTCTTGATAATAACTTCAAAATTAAGTATGCTTAAGTGAGAGTACTCCCAGGATTGGTAATCTATTGGAAAGTTATATTGTAAAGACAAAATAATGAGACCTACATGGTCAAAATGAATAATACATTGGTGCTTAAGAGTTTGGGTTGTTACAAAATAATATAACGTTGAATCAGAATTACCCTTCCACAAGAAACATTGGATCAACTTCTCAAGGGCGTTGAAGAGTGGAATTAGGCATAGGTGAGTGAATCAACACAAATGAGGGAGTAGCATTTAGAACAAAGTTTATCAACACAAACACATCCAATAGTAAACATATGTTTGGAGCTCCAAACATGAAATTTGTGTGATAATCTAGAAATTAAAGCAAGAAAATTTGTGTTCTTAGGAGTTCAACGGGTTTATACTAAGATATAAAAGCAGGGGGGGAATGAAAAAACTTAGAAAGGCTTAAATGCATCTTCATTTAGTAAAGTCTTTCTATAAATGTGCAATTGAGATTTCTCCTTCTTAAAACACTGTCATGTCCATTCACCATAATATATAGTGTTGAGAGAAAGCACAAGCAACTTTAATTGAAGTACTAGAAAAAGAGATAACATCATTAGTGCATAACATATTCAAAATAATGGCTTTGTCATGGTTAATGTAGACATGGTGGTGAGTAACTGGCAATTTGGAAAATGAAATTCCTCTAAATGGTAAAGAGCAAAGCATAAATAGACATAATGACAAAAGGCAATCTTGCACAAATCCTCACTTAACATTTATCCATTTGAGCCTTTTTATTAATAAATGCCAAACATGAGTTCTTAGATATGATTGGGATGCGTTGGTGCGTGTGAGCAGTAACATCAATAGGCACATGAATAAACTATAATATTGTTTAGCTATCTAAATTGAAATATTTTATGCGCAAAAGAATACAATCAAGTAGTATATATATATATATATATATATATATATATATATATATATATATATATATATATATATATATATATATATATATATATATATGGTGAGCATATAGAGAATCATCCTCAAAGAAGTGTTAATTGCCATTCATTTTTTAGAAGTTATATTTTGATTAATTAATTTATTAGCATTTTTAGTATTTAAGGGATATGTTGTAATTATAAAAAGTGTTGAAATTAAAGTTGTAAGCCCTAAATTAGTTTAAGTAAAAAAAGAAAACAATAAAAAGAGCTAAAAAATAATAGAACTAAAATTACATAATGTAAGATATTGAGAAAGTTATCAAGGTCAAATATGAGCATATACTATTAGATTTAAGCTCAATCCATATAAAATGTATGTAAGTAAATGAGATTTGTTAACACTCTTAATGCTAGCATTTCTCTCCAAAATTATATTAACTATATTATCTCTAATAATAATTAACATAAAATTAGATATATAAAAAGGTTGTTTCCATGTTATCGTGATCAAGACATGAAAGAATATCTATTTATTGTGAACTCTAGCATACTTGAATTTTAAACTACACATAATGGATCTCTATCACTAAAAAACCCTAAATATGCATAGACACCTTGCTACATCTTTATCAATAAGGCATGCTTCATAGAATAAATAGAAAATTCATTAAACAAAAACATTATTTCTGAGTTTTAACAAATATGACGAGAAAGAAGTTATATCTCGAGTAAACTCTAACTTTCATAAGAACTACGGAACACATAAATGATATATGTCTCTTGTAAATCCTAAACATACTTATACATCTGATATATCTCTATCAACCAACGAGAATATTTCATAAATTAAACTAAAATTTTAATAAATAAAAACTCATGTATATTAATGTTTCAATCACATGCTTATTGTTCATGACTTAGTCTATTCACATGAACCAAATATGCAATCACTCACACATAGTAAAAGAAAACAGAGTGCTAAAAAACACTAATTTACTTTAAGGCGGGATAATTAAACTCAAAGTATTTGAAGTAAGATGTTAAGAAAGTTATCAAGAGTCTAATAAACGTACATGCTCATGGATTTAAATTCAACATTTGTAAAACATATGAGAATTGATAAACCTCTCAATGCTAGTTTTTCTATTAAAAATATATTAGCTATATTATCACTAATTACAATTAGCATGAAATTGAATATATTAAAAAGATATTTTTATTTTATCACAATCAAAATATGAAAGAAAACATAACTCTAGTGAACTCTGACATGCTTGAAAGTTAAAGAACAAATAAATAATATATATCTCTAATAAACATTAAATATGCACACACAGTTTGATTTATTCTCTATCAATGAGACATATTCCATAACATAAATACAAAATTCATTAAATAAAAATATTATTTTTGAGTTTTACTAAGGATGGCATAAAAAAAACTATTTCTAGAAAATACATTAAGGCTTTATATCCTTATAAATCCTAAGCATACTTTTACACCTAACTATATCTCTATCAACAAGGCATGCCTTATATATTAATTACAAATTTTATAAATAAAAACTAATGTACATACACAATTCATTCACATATAGTCTACTCATGACTTAGCCCATTCATATAGACCACAACATACAATCACTCACATATAGCAAAATAACAAAAATATAGAAACATGCTTTTATATATTTTAAGACACAATGTAGAAGAAGATACAAGTGTTGGTGTGCTAAGAAAAAGAAATATAAAATAAAGATATGGTTCTTCCCATGCCTCTTCTTTCAAGCCTTCCTTTAAGAGCTCTAAGAGTGGCTAGCTTCCAAGTTGGGAAAGGGTCCATGCAGTGCTTATCCTTCTTTCTTAATCTTCTTTCTTGCTATAGTTGTGGGAGGAGTTCCACTTTGAATGTTGGCTTCCCCTTTCCTTCTCTTTGATTTCTTATTTTATTTGACCCCTTAAAACTACATAAAACCACTAAAATTGCATTCAACCACTAATGGATCATTCTGAAACTATTTCCAGCACATGGGCACGCCCAAGCGCCGAGCCTAGTTGCTTGAGTAATTAGGTTTAGTACTTTAACACGCTGAGGCACCAAAACGTTTGTTATGTTTGATGGTTAATGCTTAAGCATGATCGAGCACTGAACTTCCTATATTTGAATGGTGTGTGGATGCTAAGGCGTACTCTAGCACTGGCGATTTGATCTTTGCCGGTTGTAACTATTCTTTTGTCGCTTAGGCACTTTACAGCGCTGAAGGTTCTCTGATAATAAGCTCAGCTAGGCACTTAGTCATGATCAGATACCAAACTTGTCTCTTTTTTAAAATCAAATTTGCAATTCCATGCTCTATATTCTTTTTTTTTTTTGAAATAATTTTACAAAATATTAATGCAGCATTTGTCCTTACTTTTTATTATTATTTAATTAACCTAATTTTTCCCAAATTTTTATATAAATTTTAATGTTAAAGAACTCTCTTGATATTAGTATGTCTCTCCAAAATTAAATTAACTATACTATCTCTAATTAAAGTTAACATAAAATTAAATATTTAAAAAAAAATGCCATGTTAATGTGATCAAGACATACAGTAGAACCTGTCTAAATAATAATCTCGGGACCGCCACTAGTGTATTAATTTAATTTATGGAGGTTATTAATTAATAATCTCGGGAAGCTTGCAGGATGTCCAAATTAATAATCTCAGGACCGCCACGGTGATACATTTAAAAGTCATCGGAAATCGTCCATTTTTCACACGCCCAACACACCCAGAACCACCGACAACGATGCCGCTTCAAGGAGCAAAGCACACCACCATGACGGATAGCATCCGCATCGGTCTTTGCAAACATCACAGAGACAACCCAAAGCTGACGCAGACCGAGCTCGTCACCTGGCTTCAGGAAACGCACAACCTAATAGTCAGCCAAGGTACCGTTTCCAACACCCTCAAACGGAAGGCAGATTTGCTCAAGCACTACATGGATGAGGCAAACCTTAACAGCAAGCGTCAGCGGGCAGTCAAATATCTGATGATGGATACTGCACTGATCGAATGGTTCAAAGGCCACCAAGAGCGCGTCAATCTGAGCGGTGACCTTGTGTGTGAGGCTGCCCAGAAAATTCTCGACCACCTCTATCCAGGCCACGATCCATTCAAGTTCTCCAACGGCTGGCTAGAAGCGTTCAAGAAGCGACATAGCATCCATTCGTACAAGCGTTTTGGAGAGAGCGGCAGTGTGAACACAGATGTCATTGCGGATAGCCTTCCACGCCTACGCGAAACGATCGACAAGTTCGAATGGAAAGATATTTACAATATGGATGAGACTTGACTCTTCTTCCGGATGCAGGTAAGTGCATTTGTCCGCACTTGCACCTTTGATGGCTAATGCTGACCGCACAGGCAAATGTCAGGCGGATAACTCTCTCGCGACTCGGCAACTCGAGGGTCGTAAACAAAATAAGGAACGGATCATCGTCGTTGTCTGCTGCAACGGCGATGGTAGCCACAAGCTTCCCCTCTGGATCATCGGAAAGTACGCCAATCCCAGGTGCTTCAAGAACGTCAACCGGGCAAACCTTGGATGCAAGTATCGGTACAACTCCAAAGCTTGGATGACCCATATCATCTTCTTGGAATGGCTGAAGTACTTCGACCGCCGTATGGCCAACCGAAAGGTGCTGCTGATTCTCGACAACTGCAGCGCTCATGTCCTCATCGATGGGCTTTCAAACCGGATCACCCTTCGGAACACAACGGTTTTATACCTTCCTCCCAACACTGCGTCAAAAATTCAGCCGTGCGATCAAGGGATCATCCGCAACTTTAAAGCTTATTATCGCCGCCGCTTCAACCGCCTCCTTCTTCAGCATCTGGATGACAAGGTTGAGCAACCAGAGAAGATTGACGTCCTGCAAGCCATTCCGATGGCTGTGCCAGCCTGGGCTACAGAAGTCAACCGTGAAACTATCCATAATTGCTTCCGTCATTGCAAGATTCGGTCAGAGCCAGCTGGCACAATGCCAATTCAAGAGGACGAGCTTATGGATAATGGCGTTGTTGAAGAGCTGGTGTCGCAGATTCGCCAGTTTCGCTATCTCAATCCGATGGACATCGGCAACCTGCTGGATTGCCCCGCTGAGCAGGAGGTGTCCTTCGTCCCGGACATCGACGACGTCGTCGAGAATCAACTGACGACAGGGGAAGCCGACGATGCTGACGATGACAGCCAAGAGCACCCAAAGATATTCCCAGCCGAGGCGCCGAAAATGCTTCAGACACTTGAAAGATTCTGGATGCAGCAGGAGGCGGACTCCCAGGAATTCATCATTTCTCTCTAGCGCATGAATGACAAGCTCAGCAAAATCCGTGTAAACCAGATGGTCCAGAAGGATATTCGTCAATTCTTTAACAGTTCCTAAACTATTTCCATAGTGTTCTTTCACATTTTCATAGTATCTTATGTAGGAAATATAAAATTATGAAATTGTCGGGAACGCTCGTTACAATTAATAATCAAATAACAGAAGTTTATTAATTGATGCAAAGGACCGAGCTCGGGATCGACCCATATTATTAATTAACAGAGGTTATTAATTTATGGAGGATTAATTTAGACAGGTTCTACTGTAATACATATCTCTAGTAAACTTTAGCATGCTTAAGAGTTAGAGAACACATAAAAGATCTCTATCTCTAGTAAACCCTAAGCATGTATACACCGTGCTACTCAAAAAAAAATTAGTTGAAATTGGCTTGACTCAATCTCAATTCAAGTTCGAATATGACCTTATTCGATCGAACATGAATAAAAGGATACAAAAGAGGAGGGTGATTACTTAATGCCTAAATCTAAAAATCCAAAAATCACTTAAATAAGAGATGACAAAGATGAAGCAAAGATGCCCTCTGTAGGCACAAAAATTTGAAACAAAGAATAAAGATACAGCATAAAGGCTCTCATCAGGCACAAAAATAAGAAACACCTTCAGAGGACAGCTTCAGCATGCAACCGAGGCAAAACAACAGCCCCCTACAGCAAGCACATGATGAGCCCCAGACGCAAAGCAGATGTAAAGGTTACCATAAGCCAGTAAACAGAGCATGATTGCAATAAAAACACTGAAGGCTGCCTTGTGACACTAGCATAACAATAACAGACCTCTCATACCAATCGAGCACAGCAAACAAAAAGTTTATCAATTCAGTAGTTAATCACCCATCTAAGACGAAGCGCCCATCCATAGCAGAGAACCAGTAATATCTCCAAAAAGCACACACATACAGCAAAAACACAGAGTCCTTAATACCAGCAAGCACACAGTACAATTCACCACAGGCTGGGTTCAACAACTAAGCCCATAAATTGTATAGCCATTTTATCTTTTTCCATAATAGTTTATTAAATACCCTTCTTAATTTCAATGACAAACAAACTCACACAGCTTTATTCTGCTTTTCATCTAAAAATTTTTGCAAGCCAGTGCGATTTTGCTGCTGAAACCGTCTGGCCCGTTCCCTGGTGTAATATCATTAATGGGTTGCTCTAATTATAGCATTTATATTCTAAATTAAAAATTTTTCAAATGAAAATAAAAATACTTGAAGCAGACATAATTGAGGGCTTGAACCTTTTAAGAAGAAAAAATCTCTCAAATTTAAAGATCTTCCAAAAAATAAAAACCTTTGGAAAGGAAAAAAAAAATCTTCCTAAAACTCTTAAATAGATGGTTGCAACAAGCTCAAGAAAGTATCAAGAGTCTAGGATCACAAGGAACTTTCCATCCTGACGTAGAGGCGAGCTCTATATCATCAACATCCATCCTTGTCTCCATCGACCAAGAGTTGGACTAAATTCGCACAATCAAAATCGATGGAAACTGCAATGAGAAAGGGGGAAGAGAGGTGGAGAACCTAACTGTCAGCAGTTGCCTCTTAAAAATAATAATAAATTGGCTAAGGATGAGAGCTTCTTAATGGTGTTACTGCATGTCACTTTTTGCACGAAAACACACTTATTCTTTCCATCCCAGATATGGTAAGTAGTCATGCAAGAGAAGAGTAAGATCAATATGTTGGAGTGGAACTGAAATTCTTCAGAAAATGTGAGCTTCTTGTAAACAACAAACAAAGAGTAGCAATAAAAAAATAATCAACAATTTTCAGAGATTCCCCACAAAATTTGCACAGCATACCACAGCTAAAACCTCTCTTTAAGAGAGTTGGTCTGCAATTTTTAGGCTAACGTGCATAAGTTTCATATAAAGCAGAAAAATTGAGCTTATTGTAATTTAACCAAATCAAATTATGCCAATTGATTTCAGTTTAGACCTATAACTAATGTTTTTGCTTTTAAGAGAAAGTGATGCATTTTCAATAGAGAAAAGGTCATTAAGGCAGGATTATATATAGGAGTTGGGAGATGTTTTTGTTAGGACCTCTAACCACCAATTCTAAAGTGAATCCGGAACAAAACCCACAAAACAAAAAATCATACAAATCTCAAAACAATCATAGAGAATTAACCATCCAAACACAAGAATGTACGTGGAAAACCCGATAACGAGAAAAACCACGGAGCCATACTACCAAGAACATTCACTATGTAGAAACCATCAAAAACTTACCGAGTTATTCTTGAGAAACCCCAACCCAGAAGAAGAGGAAGATTGCACAACTAAGGAGATCATACAAACCCTAGCATCCTTCTCTCTATTCACTTCCACTGTTTCTCTAACTCAACTCTTGAATATACAGCAGCTCCCACTACAATCAACACTGCAGCCAACGAGCCACTACTTCAGCCCTCCGCTGTGGGCACCGCCATACCACTCCGTTGCGGGAACCACCGCAACACACCGCTGCGGCCACCAATGTAACCCCCTTGTGATCACCTACTGCGGCACGCCGCTACAATCCTCCCGTGCAAATCTCCAGGGAAGATCTTCATCAACCGCTTCCTGGTGCAACCCCTGCTGCAGCCTCCTATTGATGCCCTAAGCTTCTACCTCTGTTGTGGCCTTTGGTTGCAACCTTTTGCACCTTTTAGCCCTAAGGTTGCCGCCCCCTTCTCCTTTTCACTCACAAGGCTTGCTTATGCATCATAATAACCCCCCACATGTTTAGGCTTTTATATAAGGTCAAGCCAAACCCTATTTTACCCTAAACATGCCTTGTGGTCCAAGGGACAAATCTATTGTTGTTTGAGTCTGTCACGGGCGTCTGGGAGCGCTTGAGCGCCCAGGTCTCTGCGACTCAGGCACTTGGGCGCGCCTAAGCATCGGGCACCTGAGTGCCTGTCGCCTAAACACGCCTGAACGCCTATTCCTCGAGCTATAGCCTCTGTCAGGCGCCCGAGGTGTGCCCTGAGCGCCTAGCTTGCTGTCGGCCTAGTGCCACCTTGCCTCGGGACCCTCCAAATCCCACCAAAACGCTGTGCCTTGCCTCAGAACCCTCCAGAACACTACTGGAACTCCGTCGACACCTTCCGTGTTGATCCAATGAAGCTCCATACCCAAAAAATTTGAGCCTTTTATTGTAAATGGTGTATTGGGGACTGTTGGGATCCCAAATGTGCAACTTTTAGCTTCCGCCAAGCGCCCAAGAGAGACTCATTGGATCCTCCAGATCCTCCAAAGAAAATTGCTATTTATCTCCCAAATAGCAATGACTCAAAGATTTGGGTCAAGAGATGTGATTAATATGATCCAAATTAGATGAATAATCTGAAGGAGAACTTATGGGTTTGTGCAATCGGAAAATCCCACGCAATAAATATGCTATGTAAGGTTGAATATTGGCAAACAAAGAAAAAATTTACCAATAAAATAAATATTACTGAGATAAGAAATCTAACAAGGATGGGTGGGTATACTCAAAAAGATAGAAAGAGAGATTAGATAATTTGTAGCAAAGTTGGGGGCTCCAACTATGAATAAGATAAGAAAATGTCATCTTAGATGATTTGAGCATATTATGCGTAGTCCGTTCATTTTGCCCTTGTTAAGAAATAATTTAGTATATGAATTTTGCCCATGTTAAAAGAGGAAGAGGAAAAACAAAAAAAAAACAAGTTTATTTCCCACTAGCAGATTGTCTTCTTTAATCTAACAAATGAGAATTTTACTAATTTGGTTATATTTTGTTATGTATTTTAGTTATATTATTATTTTGAATTTTAATTTAATATTAAATTAAATTGAACAAAAAACAATGTTTTGAAAGGTATGTTTAACTTAGTAATAATTTTGAAAAATTCAAATCTATGGTTATTATAAAAAACTGCTAAGTTTAATTAAAATATATTTTACATATTTTATTTTTCTGTGATTTTAACAATGGTTTGATAGATAAGTCTAAAATCATCACCGAACAATAGCATCTGTAAATTTAATAAATAATAGCAGCAGTTTCAACTAAGAAAAACCATTTTATAGGATGATATTCGATTATATATAACTTGAATGACTTTTAATAATTATTATATAATATATGTTAGATGTGTAAGGATATTATATTAAATATTTTGAAGCAATAATATATACCTTATTTAAATATATAGCGATCTATTTAAATGGTTGAATTCTTATTCTAATTTTTACTTCAACAATTACAACCCGTTATTTTATACTTAAAAATTTAAGAAAAATGCATATAAAAACAATTCTGAGTCCAAGCTTCTTATATATTTTTAAGTTTCATTGTTCTGTTTCTTCCTGTTTCAATTTCATTGTATTGCTTAGTAATCTAGTTTATTAGTCTTAGTTTAGTTTTTTTACTTTTTCTTTTTCAAATGCTTGTTTTTTTTCATGTTATTCAATAAAAAATCTAACATATCTAAATCTATTTTCATTTAAGGGCAGGCGTGGGTCAAGGGAGCGGGATGAGGCGGTCCTCAGCACATAGTAAGGTCTCCGTCTTGTAATAATATTAAAAAAAATATTTCAGTACCCCTCCACAACCCCAGTTCTTTTTCCTAAATAATTAAATGCCTTTAATGTAGCTATAACTATAATTTTAACTAATGAATTTCAATGATTATCAATTTAATAATCTATTTAGATAGATGCTAGAGATACTACAGCAAAATCCTAATACTAAATAAAACAAATATGAAGTAACTTCACCTCAATTGCAATAGATCTTAGAATAACTCTTGAACTAAACAAAAAATATTCAAGTAATTACTGTTTTATCTGCATAAAAAACTAACATTGAATAAAATAGCACATTGCCATCTAATTAGCATGCAACTAAAAAGACCCCTAAAGAAAAGTCATATTGTTCCATGGCAAGAAAGAAAGCAATAATAATTTGGATAGAGTAAGCTAAAATAAATCAACGTTTAGGGCAATGAATATTATTTATCATCGAAAGATTGAAACTGCACCCAATAGTGCGGAGAATGTAGCGAGTATTGAATAATTTGAAAAGAATAAGTAGCCAAAAGTTTGCATGAATAGAAGTTATCCAAACTTCCTCAACATAACAATAGCATCACATGGCATCACAATTATATCATTTGTAGCACTGAGACTCCCATAACTCTTTGCTATAAACTGCTTAGGCAAAATCTGAATTCTAGTTGTAACATAAAATAGCACAAATGCCAACCGCTGCTGGATTTGAAATGAAGTATCAAGCAAATTTCAACCAGTGATCCAGTATTTTCGATAACTATTGAAAACAAAAATGAATCCAAACTCCCCCAAGCAGCTATTCAAAAATTTTAAAAACTTTATAAGAGTTTAACATACTGGCAAAAAGCTGAGTTGAAACGCAACTTGCACCAATACTTTTGTGCACGGTTATTTGGGGTATCCATATCAGTATCAAGTAAAGCTGCAACACCTACAGCAGCATCACACAAAGGATGACACCTTTTAAAAGAAGGTTGCAGTAAAACAAACTATGATCCTTTTCAGGAGTATCAGTTAAGAATGAAACCATAATCATTTAAGTATGTTATGAACATGATTATCGCCAAATGACAAGTATTGTGAACACAAAAGAGTAGCAACTCAAATTTCATCTTAAATTTCTTTAAAAATATTTTTCCAAGATAAGAAAGATTTATTGCAAATTTATAGTGTAATGTTAACGGGACTGTTAAACAATAAACAATTAATATGCCACAATCATCATCATTTTCATTGTCATCAGTAGCATAATCCCAACCAAATATTTAAAAAATCATTGCAGCATAAAAACATTAAACAGCAACAACTTGAACCATCTCAACAATCACCAAAATTCATCAAATATAGGCACAAAGCTAACCAAGAATGAAAGCTGTCTAAATAAATCAAGGGCAATAAAAATTTTCCAAAATCCCAAATTTAAAACTCTGGGCATAACATTAGTGAGAGACAAAGATATCTGTGCTTTAGGATGTAAGACGCATACTTTTAGCCAAACTTCACCACTCAACAACACATTCAAATCAGGAAGCATGTGCCTCAGATAAGTATTAGAAATCATAATCAAATGCTCGAAAAATTAGACTTTACAAACCTCTCTTTCAGTTGCTTTACTTCTCCAGCTAGGTTCACCAGCTTCCTATTGTGCATCATGATGTGTCCTTCACATTCATTAAATTTCATCAAAACCTTATCAAGATTGTCAAATGAGCCTAACAACTTTTGGCGCTCCTCCTCCCTTTTCTCTAACTGGTGCTTTTCAAACTCCCTCATACTGAGAACCAGACCACCAGTCCCAGGAACATCCTTGTAAAGAGCTTCTTCATCATGTGAGCATTTCTTCCTAAATTCAGCAAAAGAACTTCGAGTCTCTTTTAGTGCTTTCTTATAGCCAAACAGCATCTGGGTCATTAAAGTCAGTTCATGCTCATAATGGCGAACTATCATCTTACAATGCTGTTGATCTTCCAACATTATCCTTAAAGAACGGATACTCTCATCCTTCTCCTGTAAAACATGGTTCAAGTATTGCATCTGCACATTCATATTCGCAATTGTTTGGTTTTTCTCTGCATAGAGCAAACTTGCTCTTTCTGCACTGGCCTGCATACATTCCAAACACTCATCAAAAGACAGTTCCAAATTGCTCCACGGTTTAGCAGTGCAGATCCTTTTCTGCCTGTTCTGTTCAAAATGAGCTTCTGCAGCACTTATGGCACTAGCGTGCCTTTTACTAATATTTCCAGAATACAGGGTACCATTTCGACAATGGATGAGAACATCCTTATCAGACTCGGAACCCATCTTCAGAAATTCACGAGAAGTTGCATTGAAGGAGTCCATCTGCTGATCAAAATGAATGTTTGTAGTGCTTGTGTTTGCCATTGTATGCAAGAGGTCTGAAGATGCTATCATTCCTATGCTAGAAAACTTAGCTGAAAAATCATCAGCATAACCCATCTCCTGACTCACCTGTTCATTTTCCTTAGTCAAATTCTCAAAGTCAATGTCCTTATCAATTCTAGAATTGCAGCGTCGAAAGCACTGCTCAAACCCAGCATTCTCCCCTTCATCAGGCCACTGGCCAACTTCTGCTACCTTATCTTCTTCCAAATCATCCGTCAGGTTACCTTCTACACCGAGTGCCAATCCCAACTCTCTATCCTCTTTATCAGGAACCTCATTTCCAAATTCTTCAAAACTACTCACCTTCCCAGCATTTTTATCATCATAAGCAGCATCTTCTTCTGCAACAGCAACATTATGATTATCACCAGTCATGCCTAGCACTGCTTCTGCCGCCAAAGTTTCTTCTTCTTGAGCCTCAACCACAGGCTCCAACACAGGATCTTCTTTCTTTTCAAACAAATTAGACCGCTGGTGCTTAAGCAAGCACTGCAGATGTGAGGCACAGTGAAAAACTCCGGATTTGGAAGCATCCAAGAGCTCCTTCTCCACCAAAACCCACATCAACGCTGCCCAATCAACCTTTTGAGGCGTTTTCTCCTTCACAAACTGAGTCGCCAGCATTATTTCAGAGGGTAATATACACATATCATCCCCGTACGGCATATAATTCGAAATGAATTCTAGAAGAACACCAACGTCTTCATCCGCACACTCGAAAACATTGGCTTTGTCTTTCTTAGTCGGGAGGCGAAGAGCACGAGCAAGATCAATTCTCTTAAGAGAGATCCGAGTGCCATGAACAAAACTGCAGTGATTGGTAGAATCGTAGTAAGCGATCAGATGAACAAGAAGATCGGATCTCACCTCGCGATCAAGTTCCAAGTGGACGAAATCCCAGAGACCAAGCGTGCGGAAGAGTTTTTCACGCGCAAAAAAATCTAGGGTTTTACCCGGAGAGAACGGGACGGGATGAAAATTGTCGGACAGAAAGTGGAGCCTGCTCTCAGCGTCGGTACGTTTCTTCATTCTAAGAGCGTTCTTCTTCGAAGTGTTCTTCTTTCGTCCACCGTGGCTTTTCTTAGGAAGCGGGGTATAAGAGGGGGGCTGGAGCGGATGTTTGGCATCGTCAATAGGTGAAGACGATGGTGCGGGAGATTCCATGGGATTACCTATCGCTTCACCGACTACAAATTATTGTCTTCTCCATCAATGGCTTAAAGTGCCGGCAGGGATGATTTCATGATTTCTTGGGCATGGGGGGATTATGAGCTAGCGCCGTCCTGGGCTTTGTCACTTTTTTTCAAGCTAGCGCGCATAATAAATAAAGAACAGATATAAAAATAGTATGAGAATGTATGGGATTGAATCTAGGAAAATAAAAATAAATATGGGAACACATTCACACTTAAGTTGAAACCAAACAAATTTATATAAAAAATGATTCCTTAATCTGAGTGAGATTACGTCCACGGAGAAGAGTAAAAGCTTAACATTGGAAAGCATCCATAAAAATGTAAATTTTGTTCTCAAAGTTTCAGAAATAGTACTCAAGAAGTCGTACTAATACAATTAATGGATGCTTGCTTCAAAATATTAGAAGCATTGAAAACTAGCAATCAAAGTAAGTTTATTTCAAAACACCAAATGCTTTAAGAACCAATCAGCTTCTCATCATCACATATTGAGAGTATGAAAAGGCAAATCCATTATAGAAAAATACAATTATATAACACATTTGTTCATAGTCAAATATCATAGCTTTCTGCAACAAACAAGTATCAAAAAGTGATTAATGGGTAGGATGATGAATTCCACTTTTAATGTTCAATCTTTCAAATTGATGCAATACACACATTGATTTGTTATTTCAAGTTGTCTTCCATTGGTAAAACTTACTCTTAAAAGTGTAACTTCAAGGAGTGCAAAGGTTATAAATACTCTTTGAAAAAAAATTCAAATGACTAGCTTTTGTGTTTAAAATAGAATGAAAATGCTAATGTTAACAAGGGGTACCTATAATTTGATCTGAGATTTCTTAGGTTTAAAAAATATAAGGTTTAAGGCCCTTTCATGTACCTAGTAATCCTGAATGTACAATTTTGATTCCTATTCTCTCCCTCTTTAATCAATCATTTCGGCATTTTTCGGTAGGCAACGGTCGTCAATAATTTTGTAAGCAGAATACTTATATAACTCTTTTGGATATCTTAAAAATGTTGCCCTTATTTAGTAAAGCACCTTCTGGAAGCATTAAATTTTCTGTAGTACTTGTAAGCATATGATGTCTTCTAACAAGTACTATTGTCTAACATAGTATAAAGTTTGAACTTGTTGTGGTAAAAGTTGTTATTTTTGGAGGAGTGCGATAGAGAAAATTCTAAGTTTATCTTATTGTGGAAAGATAAATAATCCTAATCTTTCAATAATTTCCTTTTCTCCACTAGTTACATAATTTTTGTGGTATAAAAAGGCATTAAAGTTTGCAAGTTGTAGTTCTTGAGCCCACTAAAGAATGACTAATATCATAATTCTTCTACCTTATAACTTAATAGAGATCAACTCATATTTGTTCAAACCATACAATTCAAATTGGGTGGAAACAAAGGAATAATATCTCCATATAGTATGACTAAGAGGTAACATGGTCTAGTTAAAAGGTAAAAACAAGATTAGTATATCTATTAAGTCTAGATGTGTGATGCCCCGCCCCCAAATTAGCAAGGTTAGGTTAAGGGGAGGTGTACCACTCCGGCAAAGTCCTCACTTATCATTGGATTAGGTGTAATCCACAATCCACTAATAAGGGAATGATGTGCCCTAAAATACATGCTATGGTATCAATCACTAAGTAAATAGAAACACAGAGTGTGGAAGCAAGGGAAAGTAATTGATACATCCAATTCACTACAATATAAGTAAGAAAATAGTAACAAACAGCTCATGATAAATAGCATAGTAAGAAACACAGTCACGAGTACCTGTATTATAACAACATTTAAATAAGTTTTAAAGAAATAAACATGCAATCTCTCATCCTCATAAGCAAAGAAGAAAAGGATCTATATGGCTTCAGCTCCACCCTGCTGCTCCTCCTCTAAGAAAGGCTCCTCTTCAGGCACAAGCTCTTCAAAGCAATCAGATTCTAATATTATCAGTTTCACAATACCAGTGCCCCAACCAAAAAAAGAAAATCTTGTTAGACATATTATCTAAGTACATTTTAGGTTGATAATATTTCATAAATTTATTAATGTCACCATTTACTTAAACTACACAAAGTAATTAGCATATGAACAACAAGTATATAAAAGGAGGTGATGAGTTATAATTAAAAGCATTTATAACTAAGTAATAATGAGGTAAAACACATACCTCAAAAGTAATTTAAGATAAGGCTAGGCATACATATATAAATACAGTAAGAAAAGTGCTGAAAAGAAAAGAACTAATACTAAACATATTGATGATCATATGAATTATATAAGTTAAAAATAAATAATTTGTCTATGATATGTATAGTAAGCAATAAAGAGTTCTAGCATCCTATAAGTATGTAAGTATATAAGTAAAGTAAAGTTGACTGAAGTAAAAAGAACGATAAATAGTAAATGGGTATATAATAACTGTCATATCAGAAGGAGGGCTAAACTAGCCTGCTGCAAGAAAAAATGTATATTTTTAGCGTCATCTGAGGCTAAGCCGATAAATAACAAGGAAGAAACTGAACTGAAGAGGCAGTAATTACAAATGTAATAATATTTTAGTTATTTTACTTTACTTCTATGGACACGTCCAGAAGTAGTTGAGGAGTCAAGCACAACTGCAAGACTGTTTGAGGTGCCCCACCCCTGAATCCATAAGATTAGGTCAAGGGGAGATGTGCCACTTTGGAAAATCCCTCACTTATTATTAGATTATGTATAATCCATAATCCACTAATAAAAAAAGGATGTGCCCAGAATATACATATAGCATGATTAATCATTAAGTAAACACAACTCAAATTATGGAAGCAAAGTAGAGTAAATAATAAATCTAATTTATAATAATAAGTAAGGAAAGTACAACATACAGTTCAGAACAAATAATATAATAAGAAAAACATAGTTTAAAGTACATGTATTATTATAATATTTTAAATAAGTTTAATGAAATAATAGAGCAATCTCTCATCCTCACAATAAAGCAGAAAATAAAGGTCTAAATGACTTCAACACCACCCTGATGATCCTCCTCTATGAAAGGCTCATCTTATTCTAGCACAAGCTCCTCAAAATGATCTGATTCTGATATTGTCGGTTTCATAATGCCATGGCCCCAGCCAAGAAAAAAAAAACTTATTAGATAATTATCTAAGTATATTTTAGGCTAATAAATTTTCATAAGTTTATTAATGTCACCATTTACTTTAAACTAAATAAAATATGCTAGCATATAAATAATAAGCATACAAAGAAGGTGGTAAGTTATAAATAATAGCATTTATAACTAAGCAATAATGAGGCAAAGGACATTCCTCAATAAAATAAGCTAGGATAAGGCTACGCATACATATATAATTATAGTAAGAAAAGTACTAAAAGTAAGACTAATTCTAAACATGTTGATGATTATATGACATATGATGATTAAAAATAAGCAATTTAACTGTGATATGTATAGTAAGTAGTAACAAAAACTAACATCCTATAAATAAGTAAGCATGTAAAGTAAAGCTGACTAAAGTAAAATGCCACAACAAAATAGTAAATAGTAAATAGTAAATAATAACATGTATGTACAAATTATCATATTAGAAATTGGCCAATCGAACTATAATAATATTCCCAAAGCCTTTTTGGGCTAGGGCAAAACTGAATTGAACAGGCGAAACTGAGGAGGCAGAAAATACAAATGCAGTTCATTTTAGTTATTTTACTTTTAGTCCTGTGGACACATTCAGAAGTAGCTGAGGAGTCAAGCACGTCTACAAGACTTTTGGGTTTCAAATTTAACACAATACTCCCCAATGAGTAATACTAAATTATCCCTTATTTCTCCTTACCCTTATTTATTAGGGTAAATATGCACCAGAATCAACCTGAATATTGAACCCAATATAACTATTATCCTAATTATTCTAAGTTTTTATTTATTTCATGCAACAATGTTATCTTATATGACATGTCTAAAATAAAAATACAAAATACAAGGAATGCATAAGCACAAATAATCAATAGTGAGCAAGAGACTCTACTATACTAGGTGATATTAGTTGTTATCTATTAAACCATTCTAACTATTTCAAGTTACATAAGTTCATGATCTCTAATTCCTACTATTGAGTATAATTTAGAAGCACAACCTTATAAGTTAAAAGCAATTAGAATTGATCAGGTTCTAATTTAGTTCAATCAATAATGATTATAAGTTAAATAATAAATCATCTTGTCAAATTGATGAATTTATACATTCTAAGCTAAGATTCGATCAAGATCCACTAAGGCTAAAGATTATGAATTAAATACCGTGAATTGGAGTTAATCACATAATCCAAAGATAAAGCTTAAGGATTAAAGTTTAAGTCTACATGTGAACTAATGATTAAGATAAATCCTATTAAGTATAGTCAAGCATAATAAGATGATTCTCATATTCTTAATCTAAGGTCAAAAAATAAAATAATTAGAATTAAATTATGAAAATCTAGGAACTCATAAAACTAAGGTTCTATTCATTGAATAACTCATTTTATTCAATGAATGAATTCTAACCTAGGATCTATTCCTAATCTTAGGGAAAGGTCCTAAGGTAAAGTGTCAGAATGTTAATGAGCTCCTTAAAAAATGACTTAGGGAGATTTAGGATTTGAGGAAATTGATAGAATTTATTTTCATTCACTATTTTTATTCAATTAAAAGAGCTAAGGATGCGTTTAGCCAAATAAGGTACATCATCCTTAGGGATTTTCAAGCCATTAATTAGGATTTTTATCAAATTATTCAAATTATAAGATTTATAACTTAAACTAATTCTGAATCAATTTTATTATTGTTTTTAATAATTTAAAATTTATTTTAAGAGTTAAGAACACTTAACCTAAATTTTGGGCAAATGACCGTTTTGCCCCTATTTAAGGGTCCAAAAATATACTTTTTAATTTAGGGTCCCAATTTGAGATTTCTTATTTCCAATTGATTTCTTACTGCCTAACATAAAGATAGACCGTAAGTATACTTAATTTGAACAAGAGTTGAGTTATATAGGGTCAAACTAAGGATTTTAACCTAAAATAGTATTTTGGTAATTTCACTTAATAAAGTTTAAAATTTTATTCAGTTTATTATAGGTTACTATCCAAGAATTCCATAAAGTCCAAAAATACTAAATTCTGATGTCTATTGGTTAAGATATGCCTAATTCAAGATTAGGGGTAAATATGTAATTTCTAAGGTTAAGAGGGGTCAAAAACCTAACTTTTCCATTTAATGTCCAAATTTAACAAACTCAGTGGCTATAATTTCCTTATATTATACTAAGTACTTTAACTAGGAGTAGACCCACTAACCCACTGAAGGTTGCTAACTCAACTCCAAAGGATGGTCGAGATATTGTGATGTATTTATCCTAAGTATTATATAAATACATATATTAGATTTAAAATACAATATAAAGAACTAATATATGTATAAAATATTAGCATTTCTAGTATGCTAATCACATCGTAATATTAAGTATAAGTAATATATAAATAGAGTGCGGAAGCTAAGCATATATCCAAAAACATTCATCACGAAAATAGAATAAAACCATTCATCTCAGAATAGAAAAATATGTATATCAAAAAATTATTACAAATAGTTTACTGAATTAATACTGAAATAAAGTCTAAGCACTAAACTAAAATAACTAGTTAAAAGCGGTAAAGCTGAAGGATAACTCCTCTAAAGCTCCATGTACTCCTTTTGAGGCTCCTGAACGTCCTTCTGACCTAACTCAAGCTGCTCAGGATCTAGTAAATTATCGGATCCCAAAAGTACCACGTATTAGACAATAAGCCAACACAACGAAACTAGTCTAATAATTCTAGTTATTTAAGTTAACATTTAAAAAGTATAAGCCAAATAGCAAAAAAATAATATAATAGCTGAAAACCTAAAATTGTATAAAATAGAAGTAAAGTAAAGTTGTCTATATACTAAGTACTGAAAATAAATAAAGTTGTATATGATCTAAAACTGAGTAAATAACATGTAAGACTATGTGATATGTCACAGAAGCCATGCATTGCCACGATATGATATGTAACTGAAATATCACTGAACAGGTATGGATCATACAGTCCAATGCCTACATTTATCCAGTTGGGAATCCAGTACTAGTCATCCTAATGATTTCCTCAATTGATAAATGCAACAATCTGTAATCCATAAATTCTCACTTGTACTCATACTTTATGCTCATGTTCATATTCATGTTCATGTTCAACCTCTACACTACATGCTTTAAAATCTAGAAATTCAAAAAATGATTTAAAGTCAAATAATGAATTAAATGTCTTCATTATGCAGAATCCATACAGATGGATTCTGACTCCTAATTCTACTTCCAATAATTTGCTTACTTAGGATTTTACTTATAATTATTAGTTTGATAGGTTGTATACACATATTTAGTATATTTTCAAGAAAGGTGAGTTTAACACTCAATTTGTTTAAAACTGCTCTTATCAAAGCACACATTAATAGGAGGCAGTACCCGGTCGCAGTTTATATATCAAACTAAGCTATTAAATACCTAGATTTCCAGCATACTTAGTGTCTTAAGAAGAGTACTTGGGATACTTAGTTTGGTTAAAACTGCACTTATCGAAGTGCACTTCGATAGGAGATAGTGCCCGATTATAGTTTATATCTCAAATTAAGGATTTAAGTCACTAATATAGACACTCTTAGGATTGGATGATTTATTCTAAGTGGGACTATATCCGACTAAGCCTGCAGAGTAGAACACATTATAGTCTTATATTAAAGTGAATCAACTAAATCATGAATACTACTGAAGTGATCCAGCACTATAAATATATACTACTATACTCAACTAATAATCTGAGTTCAGCCAATTCTATTTAATTAACAAGGATCACCAATACTATGAGATTTAGACTACAAAAAGTGAATCATACACAAGGTTCCAAGGATGAAAAGATCACCCAATATAATTTACTACCATATTGGAGAAATCTCATTCTAAGTACTTTTAAGTGATTCTACCATAAGGATCTAAGATTAAGTTTTTAGGGTTAAGAAGGATCATCTAGGTTCCTATCTCAATATGTCACAATATGTAACAACCCAGGTATCTTAGTCATTTAAGGATAATCCCAATCTTAATTATGGTTTAGATAGCTTAGTTAAGTCATTAGGAGCAAACCTCTAAGACTCAGTCCAAAACAAGAATCAAATGGATCTAATCCTGATTTCTGGAAAATCCAAAAACCATAAAATTTGACCTATTTGATTTGACCTTCGATCGAAAAATGGACTTTACCATTGCATTCATTGCCCCCAAATTAGTTAGGGGTGATGTTTTCGTGTCAATCAGAAGTTGTCAAAATTTTGATAAATATTTTAATAATATTTAAATACCCTGAAAATTAGGAAATTAAAATAATCGTCAGATTGAAAATTCGACCTTGCCATTGCCTTCATCACCCCTTAATTATCTAGGGGTGAACATTTGGAATTTTTCTAGGTTCAATTAATTATTTAGTTTTAAATAGAAAATTAATTAAATTTAATTAATATTATAATTCCCTAAACGGCGCCGTCAAGAACCCACCCGCGTCGTCCACTTTGCACAAACGCCGTTTTCTGCCTCGTTTGATTCGGACGGATCAATTAGAGCCGTCGATCAGATGGATTTCGTCGACTCGAGCTCGTCGTCCTCAGAAGCTCCGCGGTCGAGCCATGTGTCGCCGTGCTGTTGGGATCGGCCAACCCGTTCCCGTCCACCCTCGAATGCTCCATCCTAAGGTCGATATGATCCTCACCCGCGCCCAGCCAATCCCTTTTTGGCATGAATCAGAGCCTTCGAGCTGCTGTGAAAGGATCGATCGAACCCTAAAGTTCCGCAGCCGTCCACTCCTAGTACACTCTTAACCTCCGATCTCCTTCTAATTGAGCCAATGATTGTTCGTTCGCTTATTCCACTGCTTAGATTAGGTTAGAGTTGACCCTGATCAATCGATCGATCGATCAATCGAATTTCGGGATCGAGCGACAGTATAAACCGTTAGGATCGCCCGTCCCGAACCCTAGCCACTAGGGTTATGTTTAGCCAACACCTCCGGCCTCCCGTGCTGACCCACCCACCGGCGTGTAAGCCTTGCTTCAGCCTGTCGTTGGCCATGTGGGCCGAGGTGGTCCGACGCCGGGAGGGCCGGCAAATGTCGTGCCCTAGGCACCATCCTTCGGGAGCCCTCGAGGAAGAGGAAGGCTCTCGGGTCAGGCCAGGGTTGGTCAGGCCAGGTCAACCCTGGCCTGACCCGATTCTCACTCGGGTCCGCATCTACAAAGGAGTGGGGCCAGCGATGCCACCCAGCGCGCGCAAGAGCAGCCGCGTGTTGCGGTGGGGCCCAAATCTCATCCACGGCTATCAGTGCGGGGCCCGCTGCGATCGTTTCGACCGTAGCCGTGCGTTCCACCCTGCGATCGTGGCCCAATCCCGAGCCGCCACGTGGCTCGGTGGGGCCCGCCTTTGGTCTGTTGCAGCTGCCGTGGGGCCTGCCGCAGGTCCGTGGCCAATGAAATGGTGCCACGTGTCCCGCTGATCCCGCCACCATCAAACCCTGCAGAAAATAATTATGGTTAATTAAGGTTAATTATGATTAGTCAATAATTAAGTATACTTAATAGTTAGAATAGTTAAATTATGGTTAATTAAGGTTAATTATAATTAAGTAATGTTAAATAGAAAATATTAATTAATTAATTAACTAATTAATTATTAATCATTAGGTTAATAGATTACTTAATTACTAATTAGGTTAATTATTAGTTAATTAAGATCTAATACTAATTCAATGTCATCTCTTCAACCCTACAGTTGACTTTAGAAAAAAATGACCAAAATACTCCTATAATTCAATTGATCATAACTTGGTCAATTCAACTCCAAATTTAAAAATTCAAAGTGCTCACTAGTTTAGAATTTTAATATCATCGATAAACTAAAATAATATTTAAAATTTGAACCCTAAAAATTTGAAAATGACTAAAATACCTCTAATCTTAGCTAAGTCATAACTTGACCATTTGAGGTCCAAATTGGGTCTACTCCTTGTAAACACACTCAGTATATTATAAGAAAGCTATAGAAACTAAGTTTTTTAAAATTGGACTTCAAACAAAAAAGTTCAGTTTTTGTCGCCCGTTGACCGACCAAAATTACCGAATTGCCCTTAGAAATTTAAATAGCCATAACTTAGCCATTTGACCTCAGAATGCAGTGTTCTTAGACTCTATGGAATCCTTAAACAGTAACTAACAATAAACTACATAAAAATTTAAGTTTCATTAGGATGAAAGTACAAGTTTTCCATTTAGGTCAAAAACCTTAGTTTGGACCTATATGACCCGTTTTTTGTCCAAATTAAGCGTACTTACTGTCTATCTTCAAGTTAGATAGTGTAACAACCCAGTCTATTACTTAGGTTGATTAAGACTAATCTAAGTCTAAATTATGGTTCTAGTATCTTAAGTAAGTCATTTAAAACCTACCTCTAAGATCTGGATCAAATTAGGGATCAAATAGATCAAAACTTAATTTTTGAAAATTTTCAAAACCCTAGAAATTAACTTTTTATCTAGACCTCAAATCAAAAATTTGACTTTGCCATTACATTCACCACCCCCAAATTATCTAGGGGTGAAGTTTTGGATGCATTTAGAAGTCATTAGATTTTCGTCAAATATTTTAATATTATTTAAATTCCCTGAAAAATCAATTAAATAAATACTAGTCAAAATAAAAATCTGATCGCGTCGTTGCATTCCTCACCCCTCAATTAGCTAGGGGTGATTTATTGGGAATTTTTGGAATGCATATAATTAATCCAATTTAATTTCTAAAATCATAATTTAATTAACTTATTATTAATTTAATTAAATGCATTTAACGGCGCCGTCTATCACTCTCAGTTTGATCAAATGGCAGCCAATAGCTGTTCGATCAATTCAATCAGCTGATCATGTGGCTGGAGTTCCTCATCTCCCTCATGCCTGCGCGTGGAGTCGGGTAGGGCACGCGACCATTGCCACGTACGTCCGAGCGCTATCCGCTACTCAAGCTTCCCCATTAAGAGCCTTAGGAATCGATAGATGTCACTTGGATATTGAAGTATCTCAATCAAAGTCGAGCATTTGAGGAGCGTCATTCTATCTAAGACCCTAAGAGATTTTAAGCCATCGCCAGGTACCTCCGAGTTCATCCCATTTTTTTTCTCTAAAAACACTTTCTTAAGTCTAATTTAATTGTTTATCTTGTTCGATTTCTGCATCCTTTAGGTTTGCCTTAATTCAGTTTGAGTATAGCAATTATTGAAATATTGTAAATCATATTCAATCATGGAGAAGTCTCGTTCGATACCACCCGTAAATGTCAACCTAGGGCTACTCTTTGTCGGCAACTATGATTACCTCCACCGTTTGTGAGGGTGTCGTTGGATAGAGATCAGCATGCTCTACTCAATTTCATGCATTTTAGCCCCTGTCTATACTTGGTGTGCTTCATTAGGATGTGCCCTAAAAGGATCCTCCAGATCCTTTCTGTGGCGCCCCACCCCTTAATCCATAAGAATTAAGTTAAGGGGTGGTGTGTCACTCTAGCTAACCCCTTACTTATAATTGGATTAGGGTGAAATCCATAATCCACATAATAAGGGAAGGAGTGAGTATAGAATCAAATATTCAGTCACTATCTAAGTAAACATACAGAGTGCAGAAGCGATTTTCAATGTAAAACATCCAAGCATCACAACATAAGTATAAAGAAATGTATCTCAGAACATAGGTATAGAATCCAAATATGTAGTCATAAGTACCTGTATTATTACATCATTTAAAAGTTTAAGTAAAAGAAAGTGCAAATACACTCATCCTCACATATAAAACTAAACAGCTGCTTCCTCCAAAGGCTCCTCCTTTGGGTATGGCTCCACTCCTAGCTCCTTCTTATCTAACTAAAGAGGATCTGACATTGTCAGTTTCACAATGTAGGGCCCCATCCAAAAAAGAAAAATCTGGTTAGACAATTGTCTAAGTACATTTTAAGCTGATAAGTTTGATACGTGTTATGTAATATCACTATTCTATAACACTTAAGCAACAAATGTATAAGGCAAAAGGATGGAAAAGCTATAAACCATCATTTATAACTTAAGCAAGAAGAGAGGCTAAGATATGCCTCAAATGTGAGCTAAGCAAGGTAAGGCGTATAAATATACATAATCAAACAAGTACTGTAAGAAAAATGCTACATCCTAAATATGCTGGTGATCAAAAGAAATATACCAATTAAAATAAAATAACTCAGCAGTGATACATATAAATAGCAGCAAGGTTCTGACATACTAAAATATATAAGCAGTACCAGGAATAACTGATTGAATAAGAAAATGCTGAAAAGTAAACAAAATATCAAACTGCATACATATGAACATCTGTGTATAATCTGTTATATAGAAAAGGCTAATCCAGCCCACCAAATATCAAACGATCTTAGCACCATCATGGCTAAGTCACAAAACTGTGTACCCCTAGCGACATAAGGAGGCTAGGCAACTAAACACCCAAAGTAATCGAAGGATCTTAGCACTAGTACGGCTAAGGCACCAACAGTGTACCCCTAGCGACATAAGGAGGCTACACAACTAGGCCCACAACAAAACAAAGTCCTTCCCCTAGTGACATAAGTTGACTAGGCAATCTGAACATAATTGAGAGGCAGCTTAAATACATATAACTATTATCTTTTCATTAATCACTTTAATATTTTCATAAGAAATCTAAGGAGTCTCTATATTTTCCTAATATTTTATTCATGCATCAAAAATCTTATATGATATGCTCAAGGAAATATGGCACAAAAATACAAGGAATGTGTAAGCAATAAAGATCAAATAGAAGCAAGAGACTCTACTAAATATGGTGATATCATTTGTTTTCTAATTAACCATTCTAACTATTCCAAGTTACATAAGTTCAGGATCACCATTTTCCTATATATCAAGTGTGACTTAGAAATTCATCCTTACAAGTTACAAAATATTAAGACTAGCTAGGTCTTAATATACCAAATCAAAGTCGACTATAAAAGTTGAGTAACAAATCATTACGACCTAATTAATAATTTTAGACGTTCTAACTAAAAACTACTAAACTATAGATTATGGATTAAATGCCATGAGATTGGGCTTCATCATATAATCCAAAAAAAAACAAGACCTAAGATCTAGGTTTAATTTTAATAGTGATCTAATAGTCAATGTCAATCCTATTAAGTAATCAAACTTAATAGGATGAATCTCCTATCTTAGATCTAAGGTTAAGAGATAAAATAATCAAAAATAAGTTGAAAAATTCTAGAAACTACTAAAATCAAGGATTCATTCATTGAAAAATCTTATTTTTTAATGAATGAAATCAATCATATGATATAGTCCTAGTCTCATGAAGGGTCTTTAAGTATAGTGTTAAAGACTTGGGAAAAATTTTGGAATTTGACCTAACTATTGATTTTACTTATTTGAATGTCACTAATATGGTTATAATGTTAGTTTTAATGTTTTAAAAGACTCATTGATGGTTAAGGGTGTTTATCCTAAATTTTTGGCAAAATGACCATTTTGCAATTACTTAAGGGTCTGAAAAGTCAACTTTTGATTTAAGTATCCAAAATGAGGTTTCTCTCTTCCATATGATTTCTTACTGTCTAACTTGAGGATAGACAGTATGTCCAATTTGGACGAGAAACGGATCATACAGGTTCAAATTAAGGTTTATGACTTAAGGGCATTTAAGAAAATTTTTACTCTACTAAAAACTAAATTTTTATGCAATTTATGGTAGGTTACTGTTCAAGGATTTTATAGAGTCCAGGAACATAACATTCTGAGATCAATTGACTAAGTTATGGACGTTTTAAGTTTGAGGGGCAATTTGATAATTTAGTCAGTCAACGGATGGCAAAAACTAAACTTTTTCATTTGAAGTCTAATTTTAGCAAACTTAGTTTCTATAACTTTCCTATAATATACTGAGCATGTTGGTAGGGAGTAAACCCAATTTTGATCCCAAATGGTCAAGTTATTATCTAACTAAGATTGGGGGTATTTTGGTCATTTTCTAATTTTCTAGGGTTCAGATCCTAAATATTATTTCAGTTTATTGATGACATTAAAATTCTAAGTTAGTTAGCATCTTGAATTTTTGAATTTTGAGTTGATTTGACCAAGTTATGGCCATTTGAAATCTAGGGGCAATTTGGTCATTTTTCACTAAAATTAACTCTGAATTCTAGGGTTGACTTTTTATCCTTATATCTAAATGAGAAAACTAATACTACTACAGTGATGGGGCCACTCTCCTGAGTATTTTAAGACCCATATTGACTATGTTCTGATAACTAGGTCAAAGGTTACGGGGTCCTAAAGAGGTCCTAAAATGCTACCTCGTTATACGTCTCCCGAAATTAATTTTTATATTACGTTATTTGATTTTATTTATTTTTTTTGAGTATTTTAAGACCTATATTTGCTATATTTGGATCATCCTACAAAAAGTTATTAAACTTTTAAGTATTTTTCAATTAAATAATTTAATTAAATAATTTGACTATTCATTCTTAAAGTTAAAATAATTTTTCTGATTTAGCATAATATTTATTAATTAAATATAAATTAACTAATTATAATTAATACTAACTGAACTCTAATTAATATTAACTAATTATTAACTTAAGTTTCTGTTTTGTATATAATAAACATATATACATTAATTTATTTAATCAACTTACTGTTAATATTAATTAACTTTAATTGTTTGTCAATTAAATAATCTAAATCATTTTATGACTATATATATATATATATATATATTTCAGTTAATTAATATACTAAATAATTATATTTAATTAACTATAAATTTATTGGACACCATTTAATTGATCCTAATTTAATTAATTGAATACTACTATATTACTAGTTAGTGTCATAATTAATTGTTTGAATATTAATACTTTAATCGAGATATTCGATTTAAATAATCTGCTGCAAATATTACTTAATTAGACTAATAATTAGCTAATGTATAAGATTTCAATTATAATCAAGTATTATTTAAACTAACATACTATTATAAGTATAGTTATATAATTACTCTAATGATTTCTTCTGCAGGTTTTAAGACGGCGGGCCCCACCATGCCATGTGACACGCATTCATTGGCTGCGGGGCTGCGCACGGGGCCCACCTGTGGCCACGTGGCTTCACGCGAGCGGGCGCGGAGCACACGCGGGACCAACGCGGTCTGCCGACCGCGTCAGCGGGTTCCACCGCCTCGGGTGCTATGCGCCAAACCCGCCGCACTAACGGGCCGGGCCCGGGTCGACCCGGTCTGACCCGGGAATGTGACCCTTCGCCTTCCGCGACACGCCCCAAGCCGGGAGGCTTCGGGCTTGGCATTTGCCGGCCCTGCCGGCGGCGGATCGGCTTGGCCCGTCTGGCCGGAGGTCGGCCTCGATGAGGCCCATCCAACGGCAGTCGGATCGCCGAGCGAGGGGAGCGTGACTGCCGGCTGGGCTTAACCCTAGGCAGCTATGGTTTGACAGCCGAACGATAACGGTTTCGACTGTGCACGAATCGTCGATTCCGTTCAACCCCGATCGTCTTAACTCGATCGAGCTGGTAGATCGACAGTCGATAGGGTGAAATAGCCTTTCGAAATGTAAAAGCGAACAATCATATGAACAAATGGGTAGATCGGGGGTACCTGAAATGGAGGGTCGGCTGATTCTCGAGCTCTCCCGAAGCCTCCCGATGCGTAGGACAGACCGACACGCTGCGGAGAGCTTAACGCACTCGGGACGGAGCCTCCGAGGCCGTCGAGAGCTCGGGTTGGCTGTGCCTAGCGGCGAGCCGCCGCGTGGGAGTCTAGGGTTTGTGGATGGGGACAGAAGCGTGAGAGCCGTCTGATCGAGACGGCAGATCCCCTAACGGCGTGATGGGGACGGACGGCGTCGTTTGGAAGAATAAAATAATATTATTATTTAAAATAAATTAATTAATTCATTCTTATTTTAAATATTTAAATTGATTTCAGAAAAATCCCTAATATTCACCCCTAGCTATTTGAGGGGTGAGGATAGCAACGGCGAGGTTGAATTTTCGATCCGACGAGTATTTTGATTCCTCGATTTTCGGGCATTTAAATATTATTAAAATATTCGTCGAATTTTCGACGACTTCCGATTGACATGAAAACTTCACCCCTAGCTAATTTGGGGTCAATGAGCGCAACGGCGAAGTTCATTTTTCGATCAGAGGTCAATTTAAATAGGTCAAATTTTAGGGTTTCTAAATTTTCCAGAAATCAGGATTCGATCCATTTGACTTCTGATTTGAACAAAGTCTTAGAGGTTGACTCTAATTGACCCAATTAGCACTAGTCTTAAGACTAGAATTAGTCCTAATCGACCTAGGTAACAACCTGGGTTGTTACACTTTCACGCGAGACCAGGACTAAGAGTCCTGCTGCGAGTCGAAGTCCCGAGCTTGGAAGTGGACCCCGCGACGCATGTCAACCGTAGAGGGTGCATGGTGGGCCTGGGCTGTCTGTCGTGTCAAGTCAACAATGTGGCACTTTTGTCATTTTCCTGCATACGTTATTAATTAATTTTAATTTTAGTTAAATTCTAATTAAATTAATTTAATTAATTGCCATTATTCAAATCTCCTTAATTTGTAAAATATAAGTCCAAATTACACACGCACACACACACACACACACACACACACACACACACACACACACACACACACACACACACACACACACATATATATATATATATATATATATATATATATATATATGAATTTGATCAGTAAAAATAGATGATTAATATGAAATTTTCAAATCTTAGTTTGGATGAGTATTTGACATAGTGACATTTATGATCCCTAATTAAACCCTAAATGTCCCAAAATATCAAATGATCATAACTTTATAACCATTGATCCAAAACTATCAATTATGGGTCTCAAAGTAATCAGTAAAGCCTAAGGATTGTCCTAGTAGTATTGGTTGTGCTGTTTGAGACCTAATTTAACTAATCACTTTTGGACCTAAACCTTAACCTTCCTAAGCTCATAACTTTTCAACCCTTAGTCCAAACCTAGCCAATATGGGTTTTAAAGTGATCAGTTGAACCTCTAGAATAATCTAGTAGTGTTCATTTTGCTATTTGGATTAGTTTTAAACTAACAACATTTAGGACTTAACCCTAATTAGGTTAATTAACCCTAGAACTTCAGTTGGCCATAAGTTGGTCAATTGAACTCCAAATTAGGTGATCCTTATATCCATTTTGATCAGGAGAACCTAATTAATAATAATCTGTAAAAATATTTTAAATCCAATAGTTAAATTCACTAATTAACTCTAATTACTTTAAAACTTGATTAGTGAATATTAACAAATCTAATGATCCAAGTTAAACAATTTAAGTTTCAGAGAACTCTTAGAGTATATTAAAACCTAATGGTGTGATTAGATTAGTGATTTGGTGATTAATTTCACTAATCACTCACTAGTCACCCTAAACCTTAATTATGCCATAACTTAGCCAATTATAGTCCAAATTGAGCATGCCACTAATCATTGTAATCAGTGGATCATTTGTAAATCATAGTTACTAACTTTGCTCAATTTGGATACCAATTGACAAAGTTAGGATTTTTTTTGACCCTTAATTAAGAAATCCTAAATTACCCATTTTAACCCTAAGCTTGTATTGGCTATAACTTGGCCAATACTTATCAAAATTCAATAATTTTAGGCTCCATCAAAACCTTAGATAGTAAGTAATAATAAACTGAAAGAAAATTTAGATTCCATTAAGTCAAATTATCAAAATGCCCCTATGAGTCAAATTTATTAATTTGATCTCATAAGACTTAATAATTACCCAAAATTAGTGTAATTACTGTCTAATTTATATTAGACAATAAGAAACACTTTGCCACTGATAATTTCAGTTTTGGAACCCTAAATCAAAATTTGATATTTGAACCCTTAAGTAGGGGCAAAATAGTCATTTTGCCCAAATTTAGGGTTTAGCATCTTAAAGCCCTATCAGGCTAAGTACATTGATACAATCCATTCAGAGCTTCTGTCTTAGCCCATTAGGCTAAGTGAGATTATGTTTGATTACAGTTCGAGTGGCTTGAGTAGCCAATACAACTTTCAGTTTTGGATTTACTGTTTTACTTTACATTTTCTGCATTTCAGCACTACTGTTACTTACAGTTTAACTGCATTGTCAAGCATTGTTTTCATATAGGGTGCTAATTTTACTTGTTGTTTACACATGTATAGGATGTTAGTTTTGTTTTCAATTTTATAATATTTTTACGTTCATTTACTTTTATGTCACTTAGCATCAATCTATATTGATCATAAGTATGTTTAGGATGTATTTTCTTTATAGCCATTACTTTAGTCATTCTTTTACTTACTTGACCTTGTTGCAGTTGCTTTGGAAGAGGTATGTTCTTAATTCATAGTTGTTAAGTTATAAACTAGTTGTTTATAGCCTTACATTGTTCTTTCTTACACGTTCTTGCTCCACTATGCTTTTGTACTTGTTTATGGTGATATCTAATTAACTTAATAAATTGATTACTTTAAAATGTACTTAGATATTTTGTCTAACTAAGATTTTTTTTTTGTTGGCTGGGGCCCTATGATTGTGAAACCGACAATAGTAGATTCTGAGCTATTTGGGGTGATAGAGCCTTCAGGATCTGCCTGTGGAGGAGGAGCGTGTACCCGAAGATCCTTAGTTTTCTTTCTGTATTTGTGAGGATGAGTGGTCGATTTTAATTCTTTTAAACTATTTAATGTTGTAATAATACAAGGTTAATTTACTTTCTGTACTTTACTTATTCTGGACTATTGTATTTATATGATGGATGGATGTTTATATTTATGCTTCTGCACTCTACTGTTCTTGTATTTTCATATAGTGTGATTTTTTGCTTAAGAATGGCAAAGTCCTTAGTTAAGTTGGATTTGAATGTGTGTTTAATCCAATTCTAAGTAGGGACCTTGTCATTTTGGAGACCCCTCCACCGTAATCTTGTTAACTTAAGAGTTAACAGGATCACGGCGGGGTAAGGCCGCCACAGTTGGTATCAGAGAATTCTATAAGTTATCGGATTGGAATTTGCATTCCTCTCTACCTAATGGATTGTTCTTTTGCCACTTCATCACTAAATGAATACTTGAAAACAACATCCATATCATGATGATAACAACTCAGAATAAGAGGTAGGAAGTAAGAAAAACACTTCAAGAATGAAACTTTAGTAAAGACTAATTTAAAAAGTGATAAGTAGTTTAATAATAATATTTATAAGATCTTTAGGATCATAGAAATAAAAATATTAAACCTTGAATTTTTGAATGAGAGATCACGTCATTATTAGGAATTCAAACTATCATAATAGATCAAAAGATATAAGAAATTCAAAATTGTGTGCTAAGTGAATCTCTTCAGTATACCATCTCTAGAAGATTAGATCGTCCACGTTGGACTAAATGGTGACTTAAAGCGCATAGGATTTTTATCAAATTAAACTACTATGTTATACTTAGGATCTTTTCTATTGTAATGAATTTATCCTTTGAATAATGAGAACCCAAGAAGTATAGTAGCTCTTCTTTTGAGATTAATATTAATCATATTCAGTTCAAGGAAGAATAAATAAGAAGCCAATAAAAGTCTTATGTTTCATCTAAAGATAGTTATTTTTATTTTAGGAAAAATGAATCCAGCAACTTCACCAAACAATGTGCCAGTTGGCACTCCTCCCCCTTACAAAGTTCCAGCAAATAATGTGGAAACTTCTGTTAATGAGGTCATGATTCTTAATGATAATAATATAGAAGAATCGGTATCTATGAGGAGTGTTATGAATACACTAAATCAGCAAGCATTGGCCATACAAAGGATGGTCTTTGCTCTCCCATCCGTCAATGCTAGTACATCCTCTTCATCCCCAACAGAATAGACAAACTAGTGATAGAATATTACATAGTTTCTTAAGGTTAAGACCACCCACCTTTGATGGATCTGAATCACCTATAGATACAATGGCATGGTTGAAATCCATAGAGAAGAATATAACAAGTCTAGGGTGTTCAAGAAACCAGTCTGCCAGATTGGCTACCCAATTGCTTCAAGGAGATGCAGAATATTGGTGGGAACAATTACGAGAAACATGCTTTGAAGAATTTGAGTTAGAAGAAATAGAATGGAGCTGGTTCGTTCAGGCCTTCAAGGAGACATTTGTACCGCCGTCAGCCAAGAATATTATCAACGACTCCTTATTAAGATTAACTCAAGGGAACCGATCCGTGGCTGACTATGTTACTGAATTCCGAAGACTCATTCGTTTCGCTCCACATCTAGCACCAACTGAAGCTGATAAATGCTACATATTTGAATGTGGACTTTGTGAATCCATAAAAGACCACATCGTTCCACTTCAGCACACTGAACTTGAGAAGTTAATTGAATTAGCAGGGGTGGTGGAACACCACCAATCAGTGAAAGAAATGGAAAGAAAAGCATTCAATATGAACAATCATCCTCAAGGTTTCAAACAACACCGCCCAAATCCGGGAAGGGTATATCAAATGGAGACTTCTAAAATAGCTGAGCAAGTTACAGAATTCTATAGAAATCATCCATATGGTAGGTGCTACCATTTTGGAAGAGTTTGTTTTACCTGTGGCCGACAAGGTCATAGATATCGAGAGTGCAAGGTAAACAAAACAATTGATGGGACGTTGATTCATTAGAACCATCAGAGTTAAGTGTTCCGAGCAACTCCTATAAATTCAAGAGAACCACAGATGGCTCTCATGCCGCCACCTCTTGCTCAGAAACAAACTCTAGATAAAGCTCAATCTACTGCGGGACCCTCAGCTCAGAATCCAAAAAGGGTCAACCCAGTAATCAATTATCCTGCAGGAAAAGCTATGGTGTATAATCTTACCCCTGTGAAAGCAGCTGAGGACAACAATATAGTCTCAGGTACATATATTCAATTTCATCATTCATTTTTAGTTTTAAAGTTTATTTCTACTTCATACAAGTTCAAATTATAATGACTTAATTATGGTCATCATTTAATTTGAATCTTAAATATAAGCTTAATCTAGCATTTAATATGTTAACCCTAAATTGATAAATAATTATTCCTTAAGCTTAGTTAATCAAACTTTAGATTCTTTTGGCATAAGTTATAAGGCATGACTTATAGCTGTAGCCTTAGTTTCCTATTAGTATTCCTAGTACTTATCTATTTGAATAAGTGAGTATCTTGCCATTATCAATTCAAAATTTTTGACTTGTGTTAATACATTTTGTAATTATTAAACCTTGGATATTAATCCTATTCACCCTAATAGCATATTTTAATAAGAGATGAATGTCTCTTTATTAATTCACATTTAATATAGACTAATTCATATATTTAGTTCATCCTCATTCTATCCTTAATTTAAAATTATAAGCCAAACCATTTGGATTCATTATTAGACTTAGATTCTAATGATGGATATTTTTCTAAAATTCTAATAAAATAAGTGATCAAAGAATGCTAGTTCTTTGATGCCAAATCCTTGAATTCCAATTCATTGAATTAGAATCATTCTTATTCTTTAATCCCTGTTGAATCTTGTAAAGGCTTAACTAGTTGCCAAAGCCTTCTTAAGTAGTGAATATGACTTAAATATAGAATTGTTAGAATCTTAACTCCTAAATTCATCCTATGTTCAGCAAGTGATATCACCTTCCAAGTTATAATCATCTTGTATTGCTAAGCCATATGTTATGACTTAGGATTTGATCTTTAAATTCTTAAAGTTATATCTTAGCTGAGATAAATGTTAACTTCTCTTTTTCTAATATTGAGATTCTTATTAAAGGATGGTTATCACTTAGTTGGATAGCTCTTTAAACACAAAATATTGGGATATAATTTTTCCATCATCAGATATAAGATAAGATTATAAAGATTGGATTTTAGTTGGATAACCTTCAAACCTTCAATTCATTTTAACTCTTTACTCATTTAGATAGCTTTGTATTCTTAAAACTTATGATGATTATGGAATGTAATCATTAATTGAATCTTCAATTTCTAAATGCAAGTCATTCTTCTAGGGCATAATTTCTAATGATGTGCCATAATTACAATTTATTGTTGTAGGACTTTTAGTGCCTACAAATTTCTTCTATCTTTTAATTCCCAAATGAGATTAACTTGATACTTTCATGAATTTCATCTTCCTGTTTCTAATAAGAATTTGACCAAAATTATCACTTACTGTAATACCTTTAAAATCCTGAACAAAGATCAAAAATTGATTATTTGATCTAAGATCTAATTATGAGCCTTGATGTTTCTTCCACCTCTACTAGACTATTCAATATTCATTCAGACCTCTTGCAATTGTACTTATTCAATTCTAGTATTTTCAATTCCAATAATTTGCTATGTTTTTATTTTCCACTTAAGTGATGTTGAGGACGACATCATTCTTAAGGGGGGGAGTCTGTAACAACCCAGGTTGTTACTTAGGTCGACTAAGACTAATCTAAGTCTTAATTATGGTTTTAGTATCTTAAGTAAGTCATTTAGAACCCACCTCTAAGATCTAGATCAAATCAGGGATCAAATAGATCAAAACATGATTTCTGGAAAATTTCAAAATCCTAGAAATTGACTTTTTATCTAGACCTCAAATCAAAAATCTGACTTTGTCATTACGTTCACCACCCCCAAATTAGCTATGGGTGAAGTTTTAGATGCATTTAGAAGTCGTTAGATTTTCATCAAATATTTTAATATTATTTAAATTCCCTGAAAAATCAAGTAAATAAATACTCATCGAAATAAAAATTTGATCGCGTCGTTGCGTTCCTCACCCCTCAATTAGTTATGAGTGATTTATTGGGAATTTTTGGAATGCATATAATTAATCCAATTTAATTTCTAAAATCAGAATTTAATTAACTTATTATTAATTTAATTAAATACATTTAACGGCATTGTCTATCACTCTCCGTTTGATCAAACGGCAGCCAATAGTCGTTCGATCAATTCAATCAGCTGATCGTGTGGCTGGAGTTCCTCGTCTCCCTCACGCCTGCGCGTGGAGTTAGGTAGGACACGCGGCCATTGCCGCGTGCATCCGAGCGCTATCCGCCGCTCAAGCTTCCCCATTAAGAGCCTTAGGAATCGATAAACGTCATTTGGATATTGGAGTATCTCAATCAAAGTCGAGCGTTCGAGGAGAGTCATTATATCGAAAACCCTAAGAGATTTCAAGCCATCGCCAGATACCTCCGAGTTCATCCCATTTTTTTCTCTAAAAATACTTTCTTAAGTCTAATTTAATTATTTATCTTGTTCGATTTATGCATCCTTTAGGTTTGCCTTAATTTAGTTCGAGTATAGCAATTATTAAAATATTGCAAATCATATTCAATCATGGAGAAGTCTCGTTCGATACCACCCGTAAATGTCAACCTATGGCTACTCTTTGTCAGCAACTATGAATACCTCCAGCGTTGGTGAGGGTGTCGTTGGATAGAGCTCGGCATGCTCTACTTAATTTCATGCATTTCAGTTCCTGTCTGTGCTCGGCGTGCTTCATTAGGACGTGCCTAAAAGGATCCTCCGAATCCTTTCGCGTGAGACCGGGATGAAGAGTCCTGCTGCGAGTCTAAGTCCCGAGCTTGGAAGTGGACCCCGCGACGCATGTCGACCGTAGAGGGTGCATGGTGGGTCCGAGCTGTCTGTCACGTGAGTCAGCTGCGTGGAACTTTTGTCATTTTCCTGCATACGTTATTAATTAATTGTAATATTAGTTAAATTCTAATTAAATCAATTTAATTAATTGCCATTATTTAAATCTCCTTAATTTGTAAAATATAAGTCCAAATTACACACACACACACACACACACACACACACACACACACACACACACACACATATATATATCAATTTGATCAGTTAGGAATCATTTGACAATAAGAAACTTTAATTTGGACTCTTAAATCAAAAGTTGACTTTTAGACCTTAAGTAGGGGAAAATGGTCATTTTGTCCAAAATTTAAGCTAAGCATCCTTAACCTCTAAGTTGTCTTTTAAATCACTAAAACTAGTATTAGAGCTATATTAGAATTATTTAAGTGAGTAAAATCAGCTATTAAGTCAAATTTTTAAAATCCCTAAAAATCCCTCTAAGTCTTTTCCTTAGGATATTTTCATCTCATAATAGGACTATTCCTAAGATTAGGGCTAGCTCATAGGTTAGATTTCATTCATTGAAAAATGAGATTTTTCAATGAATGAATCCTTAGTTTTATTAGCTTCTAAACTTTTACAACTTATTTTGATTATTTTATCTTTTAACCCTAGATTTAGGATAGGAGATCCATCCTATTAAATTTGATTTGCTTAATAAGATTTTCTTTAATCAGTAGATCACTTTCAGAATAAAACATAGACCTATTATATCATCCTTTTGGATTATGTGATTAAACATAATCTCATGGTGTTTAATCCATAATTTATAATTTAATAGATCTTGACCAGATCTTAGATAGAATGTTTAAATTCATAAAACTAGGACGTATGATTTATTGATTGAACTTGTAATTATATTTGATTGATTTAGATTAGAACCTGATTAGTTCTAATCCTTTTTAACTTATAAGGCCGAGCTTCTAAGTTACACTCGATAGTAGAAATTAGAGATCCTGAACTTGTGTAACTTAGAATAGTTAGAATATTTAAATTAGACAGCAAATGATATCACTATGCTTAGTAGAGTCCCTTGCTTGCTATTTAATTTTTGTGCTACGTATTCCTTGATATTTGTATCATATTTCCTTGGACATATCATATAAGACTTCGATGCATGAATAAAATTTTAGGAAAAATATGGAGACTCCTTAAATTCTTAATGAAAACATTAAGATAAATAATTAAGATAACATTTGCATATGTTAGAGTTGCCTCTCAATTATGTCTTCTGTCTATGCCTCATTGTTGACGCTAGGAGAAGACTTTGCTTATATTTTCTGCCTATGCCTCCTTGATGACGTTAGGAGAAAATTTGTTATGTTTTTTCTGCCTATGCCTCCTTGATGCTATATTCTGCCTATGCCTCCTCGATAATATTAGGAGAATATAGCTTTGCGCCTTAGCCTCCTTGTTGATGCTAAGATCCTTTTGATATTTAGTAGGCTAGATTAGCCTTTTTCCGTATGGCAGTTAGTACACAAATATTCATATATAGTATTGATGTTTTGTATACGCTTCAGTATTTTTATTCAGTCAACGATTTCCTTATTTTGCTTATATATACATTTTAGGATATTAGATTTATTGTTGCTATTTATATGTATTATTATTGAGTTTATTTATTTAACTTGCATACTTCTTATGATCACCAGCATGTTTAGGATGTAGTATTTTCTTTCAGTACTTCTCCAGTTACTTATACTTATATGCCCTGTCTTATTTAGATTACATTTGAGGCATGCCTTAGCCTCCTTTTTGCTTAAGTTATAAATATTATTTATAGCTTTTCCTATATTCTGTTGTGCTAGTTGCTCCATTACTTGATTTAATCATTGCTTAGAATATGTTAAATGGTGATATTACAAAACACATAAAATTTATCAGCTTAAAATGTACTTAGACAATTTATCTAACAATATTTTCTCTTTTTGGCTGGGGCCCTACATTGTGAAACTGACAATGGCAGATCCATATTAGATAGAAGATCGCCATAGGAGGTGCTCTATCTAGAGGAGGAGCCCTTAGAAGGAGCTGTTGTTTTGTTTCTTATAAGCGAGGATGAGAGAATTACGTTTTTAATTCATTAAACGTTAATGTGATATAATAATACATGTACTCATGACTGTGTGTTTTGGATTGCTATACTGTTTATTCTGAGTTATATTTCATATTATTTCTATTGTGATGCTTGAATATTTCCTATTTAAATTACTTCTGCACTCTGTATGAATTCTTATATAGTGACTGATCATTTGATTTTGTGCTTACTCCTTCCCTTATTAGGTGGTGTGGGGCTCCCGTACTGACAACAAGGAAGTACGGTGCTCCAACAGTAGCAAATTCCTGACTTAAGTAAAGTTAGGTAAACCCAACCTGCCTTAAGCCAAGGACTTGTCACCAAGTGTTATAACATCATCAATATACAAATATCAAAGTGGCAGAAGCAATTGAATAATGGAATAACATCCACAAGCATACATAGTAGGAAAAGAGAATGCAATATAGTAACTCATCACAATGCAGAAATGAAATACATCTAGAATTAATTATTACAAACTGAAGTTTAAAGAAAATAAAAAAAATGTCTCTCAATCTCACTGAAATAAAAATGCAATATCTATCTAAACAGCAGCAGCACGATCCTCCTCCTAAATCTGCTCCTCTTCTGCGACACTGCCCACGAACACGTCTGAATCTGACATTTGTCGGTATCACAAATGCCAGGGCCCCAGCCAACAAAATAAAAAGGTTATAGTTAGACAATTGTCTAAGTACATTTTAGGCTATTTTAATGAACTGAATATTTTAAAGATATCACATATTAATTTAACTAAATATGCAACCAATAAAGGGTGCAACAAGCTATGAAAGAAATGGGTAACTATAAACTATCCATTTATAGCCAACAACTAGTATAGAGAACATACAATGCAAAATAAATAAGGTGAGGCTAAAGCTAAAAGAAACAGCAACTACAATACAATTCTGAACCTAATATACTTTATGATCATGTTAACACATGTTGAGTATATAAAAGAAACACAAGTACTAAAAATGTGCAATTCTAGCATCCCAAACATGCAATATATATAAGTAAACCATACGAGTATACATACAACATGCTAGTTAAGAAAAAGAAAAGAAAATGCCACTGAGACATGTGGCGAAAGTCAAGCAATCTATGAAAGGTAAAGCCACTGAGACATGTGGCAAAGTGAGCAAGTACTGAAAATAAGGCCACTGAAGCATGTGGTAAAGCAAAACAAAAAATAATACTGAACAATCCAGCTAAAGTAGCAATAAGCCTAAGACATAGTATTGCCATACCAGTCATCGGGCCATCCAGGGCCTCCAATATCAGTCAATCAATCCCCGGCCTAGCCTTCCAAATATGCTAGGTCTGAGTCCAGTCTATACAATACTACTACTGAAGAGGCAGACTAAGCTAGGACATATTCTACCAACTGCAAACAAGGCAAAACTGAATGATATGAAATTCAAATACTAACTTAGGATGTATCATCCATATCCTAAGTCCTCCTATTATATACTCAAGGAATAAAGCTCAATATCCAAGGTATGCAAAGCAATCTAGTCAAGTAAGCAAGAGACTCAATCTAGACTTATGTGATATCAGATATTATCTAATTACCAAATCTAACTACTATGAGAAGGTACAGGTTTAGGATCTCCAATATCCAACTATCGAGTAGAATCTCAGATTTACGTCCTTAAGGTTAATATTAGAACTTATCAAGTTCTAATCCAAAGTCATGTGATGACTATATGGTTTAAGTAAGTTAATCAATGATCTAATTTATTAATATTTTACTCTCTTACCCAAATCTTGATTATGTATATCAAGATCTAAGGATTTAGAATTTAAACCCTATGTTAAGTTCAAATCCTAAATTCAAGGTAATGTCCGAACTAGGATCTAGGGTTCACATTTACTACCCAAATTTAAGATATATAATCCTATAAGCTGAAGGATTCAGGAACTAAGAACTTATTGAAAGGTTATTCTACTGATTATAAGATAAAATAATCAATTAAGAACTTGAGAATCTAAGATCTATATTCAATCTTTAAAAATAATTTCATTATCTTATGGATTGAATCATCTTATACCCACATGGAAGATTCAAAATATTAAACAATCAATCATTTACAGGATTTCAATTGGAGATGGTTCAATTCAAATTGAAGATCTAAGTCTAAGTTCTAAGGTCTAAGGATCTGAAGTTTGATCACTTTAGACTTTAAACTAGAGTTTTAACTTAAGAGTTTCCATGTGTTTTCTTTAGAATTTAAGTTCATAATTAAACTATATGGAGCTTATTAAAGTTGAAATTGACAATCTTAGGTATTAGACTAAACATCAAACTCATAGTGATCTTTTTAGGGCTACTTAAGATCTAAGGATCTTAATTAGGGCTAAATTGAAGATTCCATAATTTCAATCTCAATAGTATTAATATCATTAGCCTAAGGGTTCAGAGAACATTTCTAATCTATCTTAGGGTGGTTTACTGAATTTCCAAGGTCTAAGGGGCACTTAAGCATATTTTGGTCAAAATGACCAAAATGCCCCTCTTAAGGCTAAAAATTGGGATTTTAGGGTTTAGCTATCCAAATTAGATCTAGTATGGTTTAATATGTTTCATATTGATTAATAAAGTAGAAGTTTCACTCATCTCAGATTTTTGACCACTTAATTAGGCTAATTATCACTAATTACTTAATTAAGCCCATTATGGTGGTTAGTGGAAATAGGCATCTTTAGGGCAATCCAACCTTACACTTAGGTTCTAATGGACTTAACATTGCATTAGGAACTTACTCACCCTAAATCTAAGACTTAATTAAAGTTAATTTACTAATCATTAATTAGGGTAATTAAAGAGTGATTAAGAATATTTAACATCCAAACTTGGTTTTAAGGGTTTGATATTGTTCTCTAGGGTCTAAGGAGCAATCAAAGACCTTAATCTCCACATTTGGATATTTATTAAAGTTAATATGATTTAATTAAGGACAGCAAAGAGTTGGGCAAATATTTTTAAATCCAACCATTGGATCTGAATTTTTATTTTATATTTAGGTTCCTTGTATTTTTCTGATTCAAATGGTATATTGGATCATATAATATGGATCAGTATAGCCAAAGTTATTAAATTAATTTAATCTGAATGTTTATTTAAATTAAAATTATAGGGTTTAATTAATTTAATTCGCAATCATTAAAAATGTTATCCAATAAATATTAATTAGGCGAGGCCCAAAATCAGAACCGCGTGGGTCACGGGTCGGCCCGGCCCAGAACCCACGACTTCCTCTCTTTCCTCTCGACGGGTCCTGAGTCAGCCGAGCTTCAGCGCCAAAATTCTTGGCGCTCCAGTGACGACAGAGGCTCAACTCGATCCCTACATGCTCAGGGAGTCGAGACGCATCGATTGAACTAAGAACCCCCATCTGGATCCCTCTGGATCGACGGGGTGCTACTCGACCAAGATTCCTTCGATACGGGCATCTCGGGCCGACTGTGAGGGGACAATTCTCCTCACAGAGGACTCAATTTGACTGGGATTCGATCCCTACATGTTCAGGGAGTCGAGACGCATCAAACCCCCAACCTATCTTAACCTGGGGTGCAGCCAATCGCTAGGTCCTTACTCGGACTCAACCATTGGCTCGGCTGCTAGCTCAGTCGATTGATACGATCGACTTGAGCTAGCTTAGCCCCAGGCGATAATTTCCACAGGTTCCTTAGGTGGCTACGGTTCACTAGGCGACATCCAGGGCTCATCCAGAGGATAGAAATGAAATGGAGCTAAAGGAATTTTAATGGGGGAAAGGTTGTACCTCAAGTTAGGCTGCAGGCTTAGCCAAGGATAGACGAAGGTGCACAGGGGGTCTGAACACCAGACAGGCCCTCTATCAGCAGTTCAAGCTTCTGAAATTTCTGGAATTTACCGGGGGAGACGGGACTCATGCAGTGCTTCAGCCAGGCAATTCGGGATTCACAGTGAGCAAAGGGATTCACTGTGAAATCCTGGAGGAATTTATAGGCTTTAGGGATGGACACTAGAGCTTGGGCTGGGAAGAATGGCTCAGCCCGAGGGGTTCCCTCAATTTCCCAATTTGGGGTGGTCAGGGCCTCAGGCTTGGCCGGGAGTGCTAGGGAGGCTAGGGCAAGGTCACAATGGTCTTCCTGACGTGGCACGGGAGTGGCAGATCGGCTGGAGGACGTGGCAGTACGGGGAAGATTCGGTTGTTGAGCGTGAGCTGGGGAGGAAGATGATCCACAGTCGCGGGGGTCGCCAGTACCGTCTGATGGATCACCAGTTGGCATGGGACGGCTTTGATCACCTGACATCTAATGTTCGCACGAGGAGTTGGATCAGCCGTCGGATCAGACCCACGGATCGAACGGGCGATCGGGGATACTTAAGGCGGATGGGTTAGATGCCGTCGGATCAAATCTCAGAACCGCGGAACGACTGAGATTTGACGGATCCGAGCGAAGACGCGGGCCGTTGGATTAAATCCGTGAAACGGATGGCCCGAATAGCTCCCGCGGTTTGGAAACCAGCCGACCATTGGAAAGGTTATATTTGCAATTATGAATTGTCTAAAACCCTAATTTGCAATTAAACCAATTTAAATTAAATCTAAAATGTGACTAAATGACCTCCAAAAATACTCAAAATTTCAGCCTTAGCTAATTTGAGGGTGGGAAACTAAAAAATAAACTCATATTTTGATTTGGAGATCAAATTATTTTAGGTATTTTTCAGGGCTTAAAAATAACCAAAAATACCAAATTTGCCAATTTAACTACGATTGATTTCAAACTTCTAGGGTTAGATTTAAATGACCCATTGAATCTAATAAAATCAAATTCAAAGGTTGGTTTAGCTTTATTAATCCAGATTAAGCTTGGGTAACAATAAGGATTGTTATAGGTGGATTGTGGATTTCATTCCAATCTAATAATAAGTGAAGGGTTAGTTAGAGCGACACACCACCCCTTAGCTTAATCTTGTGGATTAAGGGGTGGGGCACCACAGATGGTATTAGAGAATTCCATAAGGTATCAGATTAGAATTTGCATTATTATCTACCTAATACAAGATTCTTCTAACAATTCAGTCACTAGATCAGGAATAATATAGTCACATCCAAGACACCACAATATCAAAATATAGAATAAGGAGTCTAGTACTGGAGATGCACAAGTAACTATATAAAGTAAATTCCTAAAACTTAACTACCCAACCTAACAACTTCTGTAGGAATACTTATATATTTGAGGATGATGCTTAGGTGGCATCACCAACAATTTGAAGATAGGTGGGAACATATTGTCCAACTTCATCAACAATACGAGAGGTACATAGAAGGAATGTCAGACCCTGAAGCTCGGATGCTGGATCGACCACTCCAGCAAAGTGTATTCAGGGGATACGATCACCCTGTTGCAGCCAAGGGATGGCTGAAGCGGGCAAATTTTGTGTTTGGAATTATTAACTGCCCAGACAACATTAGGATCCCCATTGTATCCCGCCTCCTACATGACAGAGCCAAGGATTGGTGGAGCGCCACCCTGCGAGCACTCACCCATCGGCGTGAAGAAATACAAAGGGAGGTCACCTATGCAGATTTGCGTTGTGCCTTTACCGCTGGATATATCGGATAAACTTTTTTTTTTCATTCCTATGCTACCTATTTTACTTTATGCATCTTTGTATCTTAATGTTGAATTAAATAATTATTCTTATGATGCTTGATCTGGATACCTAGGGTTACTACTACATGATCATGTTGGTGAGCAATTTCTATACTCGCTTTGAGAATAAGTGGAAATTTGATGTGCTTGTGGCGAAACGATATGGGAGGGAAGTCCCGGGGGTCTCCTCGGAGGGAGCCAGCATACTGGAAAGGATTGGAAGATGGCGTATACAGGGGACTGGATTTTCTTATCCTGGCCATGGAATGGTTACAAAGAGTAACCAAAGCATTCGACAAGCTAACTTACCCAGATTGTATCCGGCTCAGCATCGTTGAGCTCTTACTCCAGGACTATGCCAAGGAGTGGTGGGCCCAAAAGCAATGGACGTTCAGACACAAAACGAATCGTCTGCACCGAAAGATAACCTACGCAAACTTTTCCCAAGCTTTCACTGAAGAATACATAGGATAAACTCTATAATTTCTCAGTTACTATCTTTTATTTATATTATATCTACTATTTACAATGATGTGTTTTTCATCTTTTATCTTTGATTTATAAAAGAGATAGAATGTTATGCCCTCCTATTTTTTTTTGAATTTCTGAATGTGCGTTGTTTTAAATTCATATTCTAGTAAGAGACATTGAATCCTGGATAGAGCCCATCCCCTGCTCCCTCCAGCTCTTCGTCCAGTGAGGTAAGCGCCTTACTGGAGGCTGTAAAAATAATGGTAGAATTCCACTAGAAGCAAACAAGATCCAGCCAAAAGCAGGCTAGGAAGGCTATGAAAGCATAAGCCAAGCAGGCCGAATGAATGGAACGGTTGTTGGTATCTCAGATAGGCCAGAACCGCATAGGGGCGGAGGTTGCCCCAACACTTCAATACTCCTATCAGCACCACATACAGTCCGCAGAAGGACTGCTATATAGCTTCCTCCATCTGAGACCCCCCACATTTAACGGGAGTCTATCAGTAGTGGACACAGAGGACTGGCTGAGGATTGTGGAGAAAAACCTAACGAACATAAAGTACCCTGACACGGAAGTAATCCGACTGGTCACTCACTTGCTCCAAGGCGAAGCGGAGCACTAGTGGGGCCACATCAGTAGCACACACTTTGCTGACTTCCATCTGGAAGAAATATCCTATGAAGAGTTTGAGGAAGTATTTCGAGCTGAGTACATCCCATTATCAGAGCACCGCAGTATGGCAGATGAATTCCTTAAGATGCAACAGGGGAATCGCACTGTGGCTGCATACGAACCTGGTGCCTGCCGAGTCAGATAGGTGCCACCATTTCCAGAGCTGTCTTCAGCCCTCCATCCAGGCCTAGGTTGTGTCATTTCATATGACCAACTATCGAGAGCTATTGGAAACTACTAAGGTAATAGAACGGCACCAGCATCAAGAAGCCAAGATAATCGTCGACTCTGCAGTGCACCGATAGGACAACCCTAAAAGGGCTAGGGTTTATCAGATTGAGGCAGAAGCACCTTCCACTGATCCTTTCAATGACTATATGAAGCTACGATAGATGCTTCCATGGTCAGCGAGTCTGCTTCACTTGTAGAAGACTCAGGCATGGTTACACTCAGTGCCACATGACTAATACAATTGATGGGGAGCCAATTAAGCATGTGCAAGGCCTGCCGGTGTTTGATCTCTACCACAAAGCTCCCGCCACGGCAGTAGCACACCCAGCACTACCACCTCCTGCTCCATGATATGCGGCACCTCCTACCTCCCGTCCTGGTACTTCAAGGCCACCCCTCAGGCAGCCTAGCAACAGTAGGCTTGCTGGCCAAGCTTGAGTGTACGCCCTCACGCCCACTGAGGCCATAGAAGATAATCATGTGGTGTTAGATACACATTTCTGAACTCAACTATTTCCCAGCATTTCTTGTTTCAAGGTAGCAAGTAAATTACCACATTTGTAATTAGGTACAATCCTTATAAACAATAAACCCTGCAATATTTTGCTTGATACTAGAGCTAGTCACTCTTTCATCTCTAAGAGTTGGATTAATGCTCTCAATATACCATTGCATCGTCTAGCCAACCATTTGATTGTAGGGTTACCGTTAGGAACTCAATTACATGCCCACCAATTTTGCAAAATTCAGATTCCTATCGGAGACAGGGCATTCGAGGCTAAGTTAGTAGTGCTACCAATAGCCAATTTTGACGTTATATTAGGGATGAACTAGCTATGTCAACATCATGACACCATTAACTGCAAGAAGAAGAAGATTACCCTAGGCAATAGCAAGCAAGCTAAGTCATTTATCGAGGACCTCAGTACAAGAGCTTCTCTGATCAATGCCATCAAGGCTAAGAGCTTGGTAAGCAAGGGCTGTGAAGCGTTCCTAGTGACTATACTGGGAGACAAGAAAAAGATATTCCTCTATCCGAGAATCCCGTTGTTTACGAGTTTGCCGATGTTTTCCCTGGAGACCTACCCGGTCCTCCGCCTGCACGGGAAGTAGAGTTCGCAATTGACATTATTCCCGAAATCCATCCAATCTTGAAGGCACCTTATCACGTGGCACCTAAGGAACCGTAGGAATTAAACAAGCAGTTGCAAGAACAATTGGAGAAGGGTCTCATCAGACCAAGTTCATCCCCATGGGGAGCACCAGTTCTGTTTATGAAAAAGAAGGATGGGTCGATGAGAATATGCATTGATTATAGAGAGCTAAATATGGTGACAATAAAGAATAAGTATCCATTACCCCGCATCGATGACTTATTTGATCAGTTGGCTGGAGCAAAAGTATTTTCAAAGGTCGATCTGTGATCTGGATACAACCAACTGCAGGTGAAGGAGTCCGACATTGCTAAGACTGCTTTCAAAACTCAATACAGTCACTATGAGTTCTTGGCGATGTCATTTGGGTTGACCAACTCATCTTCTATCTTCATGGACTTGATGCAACGAATCCTAAAACCCTATCTTGATAAATTTGTCCTCATTTTCATAGATGATATTCTGATATATTCCAAGACAAGGAAGAAGCATGAAGGACACCTCAGAACTGTCCTGAATGAACTGCGGGATCATCAGTTATATGCCAAGTACTCGAAATGTGAGTCTTCGCTGAATTCAGTTGCTTTCCTAGGCCATGTAGTTGAGGCCCAAGGAATCCGTGTTGATCACAACAAGATTAGCGCAATCTAAGAGCGGGCTCAACCCAAATCAGTAACCGAAGTCAGAAGTTTTCTAGGGTTGGCAGGTTATTACAGGAAGTTTATAAAAGGTTTTTCCCAAATTGCCTCTCCTATTACTAAGCTCACTCAGAAAGTGGTACCGTTTGAATAGTCACCGGCATGTGAGGAAGCATTCCAAGCACTTAAGGATACACTTACTTCTGCCCCCATACTAGTTCTTCCAAGAGAAGGGGTGAACTATCAGGTATACACTGATGCCTCTTGCATAGGCCTAGGAGCTGTATTAATGCAGGAAGGTAAGGTCATCATCTATGCGTCACAGCAATTGAAAACCCATGAGAGGAAGTATGCAGTTCACGACCTCGAGCTAGCCGCAGTAGTGTTTGCTCTGAAGATTTGGCGAGACTATCTATACGGAATTCAATGCTCAATATTCACTGATCACTAGAGTCTCAAGTACATATTCACCCAGGGGGATCTAAACTGTAGGCAAAGAAGGTGGCTAGAGTTGATCAGTGACTACGATCTAGACATACATTATCATCCTGGAAAGAGCAACATAGTAGTTGACGCCCTGAGTCATCAGGCCACCCTAAATGCCATTATATCAGAAAGCCCGTTAGTAGAAGAATTTTGCAAAATAAGTATCAAGCCTGTTTGTGGAGACAAACTCAGCTCCACATTAGCAAACATTAATGTGGAACCCACCTTTCACAGAGATGTGTCCATTTCACAAACCAAGGATGAAGAGTACTTGATCTTCAAACAAGCCATTGAAAGTGGTCGCCATACTGATCTTCACTTCCATAAGGGGGCTATCTATCAGGGGAATCGTCTATGCATTCCTAAATCCATGCACCATGAAGTACTAGTTGAAGACCATAATTCGGGATATCAGGTGCACCCGGAGAGTACAAAAATGTATCAGAACCTGAAACTATCATTCTGGTGGCCCAAGATGAAAAGGAGTATAGCAGATTTTGTGGCTAAGTGCCACATGTGTTGCTTAGTAAAAGCAGAGCATTAGAAACCAACTCGTCTGCTGCACCCACTAGAAATTCCAGATTGGAAGTGGTCAGACATATCCATGGATTTTGTCATGGGACTACCTCGTGCGAGGTCTAGAGCCGACACAATCTGGGTCATCATAGATCGTCTCACTAAATCTGTGCACTTTATTCCAATCCACAAATTAATTCAGTTGAGAAACTTGCGAAGATCTATATCAAAGAAATAGTCCGACTTCATGGTATTTCCAAGACTATTATGTTAGATAGAGATAGTCGTCTCACATCAAAATTCTGGCAGGAAGTCCATCAAGATCTGGGTACCACACTAGTCATTAGCACATCCTTTCATCCACAAACAAACGGTTAAATGGAAAGAGTAAATTAAGTTCTAGAAGACTTGCTCCGTCTATGTATACTAGACTTTGCAGGATCCTGGGAAGACCACATACCTCTAGTAGAATTCACATATAATAATAGCTTCCAGGCAAGCATTAAGATGGCCCCATATGAAGCCCTATATAGTAGGAAGTGTGCCACACCAATAGCATGGTCTAAAACAGGAGATGTTCAGCTTTATGGCTCCAAATTAGTAGAAGAGATAAACAAGAAGGTGAAGCTCATACAGTAGAGAATCAGGACAGCTCAAGATAGGCAGAGCAAATATCGCAACATCCGTCATCGTCCCTTGGAATTCCAGGAAGGAGACCCTATATACCTAAAGATCAGTCCTATGAAGGGTGTCTATTGTTTTGGAGTTGCAGGGAAACTCAGCCCAAGGTATGTTGGACCATTCAAAGTCTTAAAGAGAATTGGGTCAGCAGCATACAAGTTGGAAATGCCAGAAGATTTTGCTGTAGTACATAACGTATTCCACATATCATCACTCAAAAAGTGTCTAAGAGAGCCTCACCAGTTAATCTCGATTCCACCAGTTGAGATCCAACCAGACTTGTCATTCGTTGAGGTACCCGTGAAGATTCTGGGGAAAGACCATAAGAAGTTAATGAACCGATCCATCTCCATGGTCAAAGTGCAGTGGAGGAACTGTTCCTGTAATGAAGCCACTTGGGAAAGAGAGTCAAATATACAAGCCAAGTATCCCATGTTATTTGAGAATACAGGTACCCACTCTTAGTTCCTTATTTTCTTTAAATTCTATTCAATTGCTATAATCCCGCCTTATTCTTTCCACTTGTGTGATGTCGAGGATGATATCGTTTTTGAGTAGGGGAGTCTGTAAAAACCCATGTTGTTACCTTAGTCATTTAAGGATAATCCCAATTTTAATTATGGTTTAGATAGCTTAGTTAAGTCATTAGGAGCCAACTTCAAAGACTCAATTCAAATCAGGAGTTAAATAGATCGAATCCTGATTTCTGAAAAATCCAGAAACCCTAGAAATTGACCTTTGATCAAAAAATGAATTTCACCATTGCATTCATTGTCCCCAAATTAGCTAGAGGCGATGTTTTCGTATCAATCGGAAGTGGTCAAAAATTTGACGAATATTTTAATAATATTTAAATACCTAAAAATTGGGAAAATAAAATACTCGTCGGATCGAAAATTCGACCTCGCCATTGCGTTCCTTACCACTCAATTATTTAGCGATGAGCATTTGGAATTTTTCTAAGTTCAATTAATTATTTAGTTTTAAATAAAAAATTAATTAAATTTAATTAATATTATAATTCCCTAAACGGCGCCATCAAGAACCCACCCGCGTCGTCCACTTCATGCAAACGCCGTTTCTACCCAGTTGATTTGGACGGATCAATCGGAGCCGTTCGATCAGATGGATCGAACAGCTCAGGCTCATCGTCCTCGGAAGCTCTGCAGTTGAGCCGCGTGTCGCCGCTTTGCTGGGATCAGCCAACCCGTGCCCGCCCACCCTCGGACGCTCTGTCCTGAGGTCGATATGATCCTCACCTGCGCCCAGCCAGTCCCTTTTTGGCGTGAATCAGAGCCTTCGAGCCGCTGTGAAAGGATCGATCGAACCTTAAAGTTCAGCAGGCATCCACTCCAGGCACACTCCTAACCTCTGATCTCCTTCCAATTGAGCAAATGATTGTTCGTTCGCTTATTCCACTGCTTAGATTAGGTTAGAGTTGACCCTGATCGATCGATCGATTAATCAAATTTCGGGATCGAGCGATAGTATAAACTATTAGGATCGCCCGTCCCGAACCCTAGCCACTAGGGTTAGGTTTAGCCAACACCTTCGGCCACGCGCTGACCCACCCACTGGCGTGTAGGCCTTTCTTCGGCCTGTCGTTGACCGTACAGGCCGAGGTGGTCCGACGCCGGGAGGGCCGGCAAATGCCGTGCCCTAGGCATCGGCCCTTGGGAGCCCTCAGGGAAGAGGAAGGCTCTCGGGTTGGGCCGGGTCAACCTGGGCCAGACCCGATTCTCACTTGGGTCCACGTTCGCAAAGGAGTGGGGCCAGCAATGCCACCCGATGCGCGCAGGAGCAGTCGCGTGTCACGGTGGGGCCCATGCCTCATCCACGGCTGTTAGTGCGGGGTTTGCTGCGGTCGTTTCGACCGCAGTCGTGGGTCCTACCCTGCGGTCGTAGCCCAGTCCCAAGTAGCCACGTGGCTCGGTGGGGCCCATGTAACAACCCTAATTTGTTACCCTAGTTAGACCTGGATTAATTAAGCTAAACTAATGCTTGATTTTGATTCCACTAGATTTAATGGGTCATTTAAACCTAACCCTAGAAGTTTGGAATCATTTGGAGCTAAAATGGAAAATTTAGTTTTTTTGGCTATTTTCAAGCTTTGAAAAATATCTAAATTATTTTGATCTCCAAATCAAAATTTGAGTTCATTTTTGAGTTCCCCACTCCCAAATTAGCTAAGGGTGAAATTTTAGGAATTTTTGGAGGTCATTTAGTCACATTTTGGATTTAATTTAAATTAGTTTAATTACAAATTAGGGTTTTAAACAATTCCTAATTGCAAATCTACCCTTCTCCAACGGTCGGCTCCTTCCCAAACCGCGGGAGCCATCTGGACCGTCCGTTCCGCGGTCTTGATCCAACGGCCCGCACCGTTGGTCGGATTCGTCTAATCTCAGCCGTTCCGCGGTTATGAGGTTCGATCCGACGGCACCAGCCTCCTCGCGCGGACGTTAGATGTCGGGATATCAGAGCTGTTCCGCGTCAACCAACGATCCATCAGACGGCCCCGGCAACCTCCGCTACTGTGGATCGTCTTCCTCCCCAGCTCGCGCCTGACAACCGAATCTTCCCCGTACTGCCACACCCTCCAGCCGATCTGCCACTCCCGTGCCACGTCAGGAAGACCATTGCGACCTTGCCCTAGCCACCCGAGCAATCCCAGCCAAGCCTGAGGCCCGGTCCACCCCAAATGGGGAAATTGAGGGAACCCCTCAGGCCGAGCCATTCTGCCCAGCCCAAGCTATGGTGTCCATCCATAAAGCCTATAAATACCTCTGGGAATTCACAGTGAGTCCCTTTGCTCACTGTGAATCCCCAATCGCCTGGCTAAAGCTCTGCGAGAGTCCCATCTTCCCCGACGAGTTTTGGAAATTTCAGAAGCTTGAACCACTGATAGAGGGCCCGTATGGTGTTCAGACCCCCTGTGCACCTTCGTCTATCCTCCAAGAAGCTCCAGAGCACCTCAATTCCTCTCAGCTGAGCCTGCAACCCGACTTGAGGTACATCCTTTCCCCCATTAAAATTCCTTTAGCTCCATTTCATTTCAGTCCTCTGTATGAGCCCTGGATGTCGCCTAGTGAACCGTAGCCACCTAAGGAACCTAATGTGATTATCGTCTGAGGCTAAGCTAGCTCAAGTTGATTGTAACGAACGACTGAGCCAGCAGCCGAGCCAATGGCTGAGTCTGAGTAAGGACCTAGTAATTTGGCTGCGCCTCAGGTTAAGATAGGTTGGGGGTTCGACGCGTCTTGACTCCCTGAATGTGTAGGGATCGAACCCCGGTCAAATCGAGGCCTCTGTGAGGAGAATTTCCTCCTCACAGCCGGCCTGAGATGCCCGTATCGAAGGCGTCTCGGTCGAGTATCACCCCGTCAATCCAGAGGGATCCAGATGGGGGTTCTTGGTCCAATCGACGCGTCTTGACTTAAGGAACGTGTAGGGATCAAGCCGAGCCGCCGTCGTCATCTGTGCGCTGAGAATTTCAGCGCCGAAGCTCTACTGACTCGGGACCCGTCGAGAGGAGGAAGATGAAATCGTGGGTCCTGGGCCAGGCCAGCTCCCGACCCGCGCCTTTTTATTTTGGGCCACAGTTAATAACGAATTTTTAAAATGCATTTTTAATGATTATGAATTAAATTAATTAAACCCTATAGTTGTAATTTAAATAAACATTTAGATTAAATTAATTTAATAACTTTGGCTATACTGATCCAAATGGTATGATCCAATATACCATTTGAATTAGAAAAATACAAGGAATCTAAATATAAAATAAAATCTCAAATCCAATGGTTGGATTAAAATTTATTTGCCAAACTCTTTGCTGTCATTAATTGAATCGTACAAAATTATTTAAGTATCCAATTTATGAGATTAAGGGCTCTGATTGCTCCTTGTATCCTAAGGAACAATATTAGACCCTTAAATTTAATTTTGGATCAATATTATTCTTAATCACTCCTTAATCACCTTAAATAAGGATTAGTGAAATTAACCCTAATTAAGCCTCTGATTTGGATGTGAGTTATTCCTAATGTCATATTAGGTCTATATTAACTTAAGTATAAGGTAGGATTGCCCTAAGAATGCCTATGTTCACTAATCATCCTAATTGGCTTAAATAAGTGATTAGTGCTAATTAAGATTAATTAGGTCATCAAAACCTAATATAAGTGTGTTTTTCACTTCACTAATCAATATGAAACTCATTAAAATAGATTTAATCTAACTTGGGTAACTAAACCCTAAAATCCTAATTTTTACCCTTAAGAGGGGTATTTTGGTCATTTTGACCAAAATGTGTTTAAATGCTCCTTAAAGCTTGGAAATTTCAGTAAACTATCCTAAGGTAGATTAGAAATGTTCTCTAAACTCTTGGATTAATAGTAATGTTAATGTGATCAACAATTCAAGAAATCTTCACTTAATCCCTAATTAAGATACTTAGATCTTAAATGATCTTATAAGAGTCATTTGGCATTAATCCTTGAATCTAATAATTGAGATGATTAAATATCACCTTAATAAGTTCAGTGAAGTTAACCTAAGAGCTAAAAATGTAATTGGTAAGGTTTAAGTTAAAATCTAGCTTAAAGTCTAAAGTGATCAAACCTCAGACCCTTAGATCTTAAGTAACCCTAAAAAGATCAATATGAGTTTGATGTTTAATCTAATACTTAAAAGTGCCAATTTCAACCTTAATAAGCTCCATATAGTTTAACTATGAACTTAGATTCTAAAAGAATCACAAATGAAAGCTCTTAAGATAAAACTCTAATTTAGAGATCTAGTGTGATCAAACCTCAGATCTTTAAATCTTAAATCTTAGACTTAGATCTTCAATTTGAAATTAAACCATCTCCAATTGAAATTCTTTAATGATTGATTGTTTAATCTTTTGAAACCTTCCATGTGGGTATAGGATGATTCAATCTAAAAGATAATAAAATTATCTTAAAGATTGAATATAGATCTTAAATTCTCAAGTTCTTAGTTGATTATTTTATCTTATAATCAGTAGAATAACCTTTCAATAAGTTCTTAGTTCCTGGATCCTTCAGCTTATAGGATTTTATACCTTAAATTTGGGTCGTAAATGTGAACACTAAATCCTAGTTAGGACATTACCTTGGATTTGGGATTTGAATTCAACATAGGGTTTTAGTTCTAAATCCTTAAATCTTGATCTACTTAATCAAGATTTGGGTAAGAGAGTAAAATATTAATAAATTAGGTCGTTGATTAACTTACTTAAACTATATAGTCATCACATGATTTTTGATTAGAACTGGTTAAGTTCTAATGTTAACTTTAAGGACGTAAATCTGAGATTCTACTCGATAGCTGGATATTGGAGATCCTAAACTTGTACCTTCTCAAAGTAGTTAGATCGGGTAATTAGATAACATCAGATGTCATATAGTCTAGATTAAGTCTCTTGCTTACTTTAACAGATTTCTTGGCATACCTTAGATATTGAGCCTTATTCTTTGAGCATAATAGGAAAACTTAGGATATGGATGATACATCCTAAGTTAGTATTTGAATTGCATATCATTTAGTTTTGCCTTGATTGCAGTTGGTAGAATATGTCCTAGCTTGTCTGCCTCTTCAGTAGTAGTATTGTATAGACTGGACTCAGACCTAGCATATTTGGATGGCTAGGCTGGGGATTGATTGATTGATATTGGAGGCCCTGTATGGCCTATTGGCTGGTATGGTAGTATTATGTCTTAGGCTTATTGCTACTTTAGCTGGATTGTATTATTTTCTGATTTGCTTTGCCACATGCTTCAGTGGCCTTATTTTCAGTATTTACTCGCTTTGCCACATGTCTCAGTGGCTTCATATTTCATAAATTGCTTTGCTTTTGCCACATGTCTCAGTGGCTTTTATGTTCTTTTCCTGTTCTTAACTAGCATGTTGTATGTATACTCATATGGCTTACTTATATATATTGGCATATTTAGGATGCTAGAATTGCACATTTTTAGTACTTGTATTTCTTTTATATTCTCAGCATATGTTAAAATGATCATAAGCATGATTAGGTTCATAATTATATTGTAGTTGCTATTTTTTTTAGCTTTTAGCCTCACCTTATTTATTTTGCATTGTATGCTGGCTATAAATGGTTAGTTTATAATTACCCATTTCTTTTATAGCTTGTTGCACCCTTTACTGCTTGCATGTGTAGTTAAATTAAAATATGATATCTTTAAATATTCAGTTCATTAAAATAGCCTAAAATGTACTTAGACAATTGTCTAACTGTAACATTTTTATTTTGTTGGCTGGGGCCCTGGCATTTGTGATACCAACAAATGTCAGATTCAGACGTGTTTGTGGGTAGTGTCGCAGAAGAGGAGCAGGTTCAGGAGGAGGATCGTGCATCTGCTGTTTAGTTAGATATTGCATTTTATTTCAGTGAGATTAAGAGACATTTTCATTCTCTTTAAAATTCAGTTTGTAATAATTAATTTTGGATGTGTTTCATTTCTGCATTGTGATGAGTTACTGTATTGCACTCTCTTTTCCTACTATGTATGCTTGTGGATTTTACTATATTATTCATTGCTTCCGCCACTTTGATATTTGTATATTGATGATGTTATAGCACTTGGTGACAAGTCATTACCTTAAGGCAGGTTGGGTTTACCTAACTTTACTTGAGTCAAGAATTTGCCACAGTTGGAGCACCGTACTTCCTTGTTGTTAGTACGGGGCCCCACAGCCCGCCTCTGGTCTGCCGCAGGCCCGTGGCCAATGAAATGGCGCCACGTGTCCTGCTGGGTCCTGCCATCATCAAATCCTGCAGAAAATAATTATGGTTAATTAAGGTTAATTATGATTACTCAGTAATTAAGTATACTTAACAGTTAGATTAGTGTGTAATTAAGTAATATTAAATAGAAAACATTAATTAATTAATTAACTAATTAATTATTAATCATTAGGTTAACAGATTACTTAATTACTAATTAGGTTAATAATTAGATAATTAAGATCTAATACTAATTAAATAGTGATTAATTTAACTAATAAAAAATAAATAACAAATACAATTAATTAAATTAATTATGATTAATTCAATTAGCACTAATCCTAATTAAATAATAATTATTATTATTATATAATTAAAATATTTAAATAATAGATTAATTATTATTTAAATATTAATTAATATTAATTAAATACATATTAAGCTAATTAATAAAAATAGAAAAATATATTTTAACTTTAGGAATGAATAGTAAATTTATACAAATTGAATAAATGAATAGTAACTTTATTTATTTAAATTATTAAAATTCTTAAAAGTTTAAAAAAATTTTGTAGGATGATCCAAACATAGACAATATAGGTCTCCTTTTACTCAGAAAAATAAAAGGAATCAAATGACATAATGCAAAAATTAGTTTTGGGGAACATATAATCTAGTGACATTTTAGGACCTAATCAAACTCCCATAACCTTTAACCTAGTTGTTCAAATATAGGTAATATTGGTCTTAAAATACTCAGAAGAATAGCCCCGTCACTGTGGTAGTATTAGTTTTTCCATTGGACATTAGGATGAAAAGTCAACTCTTCAACCCCATAGTTAACTTTAGAAAAAAATGACCAAAATGCCCATAGAATTCAATTGACAATAACTTGGTCAATTCAACTCCAAATTCAAAAATTCAGAGTGCTAGCTAGCTTAGAATTTCAATGTCATCGATAAACTGAAATAATATTTAGGATTTGAATCCTACAAAATTTGAAAATGACCAAAATACCATAATCTTAGTTAGGTTATAACTTGACCATTTGAGGTCCAAATTGGGTCTACTCCCTATCGACACACTCAGTATATTATATGAAAGCTATAAAAACTGAGTTTGCTGAAATTGGACTTCAAACGGAAAAATTCAGTTTTTGTCGCCCATTGACTGACCAAAATTATCGAATTGCTCTTAGAAATTGAAATAGCTATAACTTAGTCATTTGACCTCAGAATGCAATGTTCTTGGACTCTATAAAATCTTTAAATAGTAACCAATAGTAAACCACATAAAAATTTAGTTTTCATTAGGGTGATATTACAAGTTTACCCTTTAGATCTAAAACCTTAGTTTGGACCTATAGAACCCGTTTCTTGTCCAAATTGAGCGTACTTAATGTCTATCTTCAAGTTAGATAGCAAGGAATCATTTTACAATAAGAAACTTCAATTTGAACCCTTAAATCAAAAGTTGACTTTTAGAGCTTAAGTAGGGGCAAAATTGTCATTTTGCCCAAACTTTAGGCTAAGCGTCCTTAACCTCTAAGTTGTCTTTTAAATTACTAAAACTAGTATTAGAGCTATATTAAAATCATTTAAGTGAGTAAAATCAGCTATTAAGCCAAATCTGTTAAAATCCCTAAAAATCCCTCTAAGTCTATTCCTTAGGACTTTTCACCTCATAATAGGACTATTCCTAAGATTAGGACAAGCTCATAGGTTAGATTTTATTCATTGAAAATAAGGTTTTTCAATAATTGAATCTTTGGTTTTATTAGCTTCTAAAGTTTTATAATTTATTTTGATTATTTTATCTTTTAACCCTAGATTTAGGATAGAAGATTCATCCTATTAAGTTTGATTTGCTTAGTAGAATTTGCCTTAATCAGTAGATCACTTTCAAAATAAAACCTAGACCTGTTGTATCATCCTATTGGATTATGTGATTAAGCTCAATCTCGTGGTATTTAATCCATAATCTATAATTTAGTAGATCTTGATCAGATCTTAGACAGAACGTCTAAATTCATAAAACTAGAACGTATAATTTATTGATTGAACTTGTAGTCATATTTGATTGATTTATATTAGAACTTGATCAGTTCTAATCTTTTTTAACTTATAAAGCTGAGCTTCTAAGTTACACTCGATAGTAGAAATTTGAGATTCTGAGCTTGTATAACTTGGAATAGTTAGAACATTTAAATTAGTCAACAAATGATATCACCATGCTTAGTAGAGTCCCTTGCTTACTGTAGCGCCCCGCCCCATCACCGTGCGTAAAAGATAAGTATAATTTGATCGGTAGCGGAGCGGTGCGCCACTCGGGGAGGAATTACCCGTCTCCCCGAAGTAGCTGAAAAACCAGACTCCTCTGAAGGGCTGCTGACTCAACCTCAAGAAGGGTTGAGAGCTAATACTTAAGATAAAAGTAGTATCCTTATCCTAAGTATTAGACAAATACATACATTGGATTTAGAATACAATAGGAATCCAATATATGTATAAAATAATCAGTATTTCCAGCATACTGATCATATCATAATACTAAGTATAAGTAGTATATAACAGAATGCGGAAGCTTAAAGCAAATATCCAAAAACATTCATCACAGAAGCTGTATGAAAACATTCATCTCAGAAAATAAAAGAAAATACATCCAGAATATTACAAATATTTTATTGAAACATACATGGAAGCTAAGTACTGAACTAAAAATAAACTAAATAGAAAGATAAAACTAAAGAAGAGTCTACTAGTGCTCCACAGGCTCTTTCTGAATCTCCTGAGTGTCCTCCTGACCAGACTCAATCTAATGCTCAAGATCTAGTAAATTATCGAATCCCAAAAGTACTTCGTATTAGATAATAAGTCTAACACATCAAAACTAATCTAAACAGTTCTAATTATTCATTTATCCTTTACATAATGTAATTAAATATGTAGAAATACTATAAAGATAACTGAAAGTATAAATTATATTAAACTGAACAAATTAAAGTAAAGTAAAGTAATATAAAATTGAACTGTAAATTGAATACTGAAAGTAAACCAACATAGTACTGTATCTGAAACTGAGTAATCATATGTAAAACTATGATGTATGCCTCTGAAACTGTGCATCTGAATATGCCACAACACTATATGCTACTGATATGCACCAAAATATCACTAAACTGCTATGAGTAGTACGGTCCAATATATACATATATCTAGTTGAGAATATCATTTACTGATGATGCTGATGCATCCTGAAATTCCCCAGTCAATGTATACAATATTTAGTAACCCATAAATTATCACTAATACTCATACATCATTCTGATACTCACACATCATGCTTATGCTCATGCTCATGCTTCAAGGCTACATGAGATAAATCCAAAAATCCAGAAAATGCTTTGAAAACTAATAATGAATTCAAGGTCTCCATTGCGTAGAATCATGCTAAAAGGATTCTGACACCTACAATTCTAACTTCTATAATTGGTTAAAGTTGAGAGTTTACTTAAAAATCATTAGCTGGGATGATTGTGTAGCACCCCGTCCCGTCGCCGAGCGCAAAGTACGAATATAATTCATAGTTTGGCGGTGGAACGGTGCGTTACTCAGGAGCAGTGGGCCATACAAGTAAAACCCATCTTCCCGAATAGGCTAAAGAGATAGTGCCATACTGAAGGCCGCTGTCTCGAGCTCTAAGAGTAGGCTCGAGAGCCAATACTTAAGATAAGAATGGAACCCTTATTTTAGGTATTAGACTCAGTACGTACATAAGGTGTAAGGGAGGAGAAAAGGACCCATGTACATTACAAAATATATCAGCATTTCCAGTACGCCGATCACATCACAATACTATGTATAGTAATATAACAGAGTGCGGAAGCTAAAAAGCAAAACATCCAGAATACATTCATCTCAAGCAGTATAAAATATCCATCTCAGAACAGAAAAAGTAAAAATACATCCAGAGTTTTATTACAAACCATAATAATGCAGAAATATAAAGAGTCTAGCCAGAATACTGAAAAGAACTAAAAGTAAAAGTAGGTGCTCGATCCCCTACAGCTCCAAGTGCTCCTCCTGAGTCTCTGGGACATCTCCCTGACCTGTCTCCAATAACTGTTCGAGATCTAGCAAATTGCCGGATCCCAAAAGTACCCCGTGTTAGTCAAGAAGTCTAACACATCGAAGCTAATTATACAAGCTAATCTAAACATAACAAATATGCAAGAACATAAAGTAAAAGTGCAGAAAAAACTGTAAAGCATCAAATAACTGAACTGTAGGAACTAAGCAAGGAAAAACTGTATCAAAACCAAATACTGAAAGTACATGAAAATGTTAGATGCTGAGAAGGATGCTATAAGCTGCACTATATGATATTGAAGCAATGCTCACAGATATGTTATATCACGGTATATCACAGAACTATCACTGAAGGTTTATGAGTCGTACGGTCCAATGTAAGCACAACAGTTAGGAAGTCAGTATGGTGACGCAGATGCACCCTGAAATTCCCCAATCTGTGTATATAACATTTTGTATCTCATACTGTATCACTGATAACCATGTGTCACAACAGAATGAATGAGGTCAACTCATGTTCATGCTTTATGTTTATGCCATTATATGATATGCATGGAAAATCCCGAAATCCATGAAGAATATAGTAAGAAACAAAAATAAATTCTAAGTCTTCACTGTGCAGAATCCTGCTAAAAAGATTCTGTCTCCAAATCTCTAGATCGATATTTAGTTAAAGTTGTTTATTTACTTAAAGATCACTAGGTAGGGTGATTGTATACACATATTAAATATGCTGCAAAGATAGGACCCTCAACATTTAGTTTGATTATGCCACCCTAATAAAGCAACCTTTATTAGGAGGCACCATCCGATGATGACTTTGGTATCTCAAACTAAGCATTTAGGCACTAAACTCACAATCATACTTAGCATCTTAAGGAATGTAATTCTCCTTTACTTAGTTTTATTTAAGCCATACCTATTGAAGCGATCTTCGCTAGGAGGCATTGCCCGATGACAACTGTCCTTCAATAAAACTAAGGAATGGGCACCCGTTTAATACACTCTTAGGATCGATTGATTTACTCTAAGCGAGGTTATATCCGCCTAAGCCCGCAGGATAGCAACAAAGATAAATCTCACTTATATTGACTCAACTAATCCTGAATATTACTGGGGACCAGTAATATGGGTATACTATACTGCACTACCCAATAATTATGGTTCAATCAAATCTATTTAATAGAATAATGATTTATCAAGACTACAAGTCTTAAACTATTAGGTAAGTCTTATACAAGGTTTCACCAATCAAATGTGATCAAGGATCACTTAATATGGATTCTACCATAAGGAGATGTATCTATTCTAATGTCTTAAGTGATTACTACCACAAGGAAAATATATCAATCTCTAAGGTGAAGGGGTCTTCTATACTCCTACCTCAAGGATTCATACAAGGCCCCCAACCTCATGACATATAAATTTGGGTCTTTTAGATAATTTAAGATGATCTTAATTAAGAGAGCATCAAGATCTCCCCTTTTGATGTTGATATTAGACTATTAGGTTCTGGTTCATTATTAGATTTAGAATGATTAGATCAGATGATGGGATCACCTGATCACACTTAGACTAAGAGTATGGGAACTAAATCAAGCATATTGTTTAGGATTAGATCACTTGTTTAATCGATATGATTTTAATTGTCTTCTTATGCTAGTCTTCTTCCTTCAGAGAAAATCAGGGATCTAAAGTTTAGATTCAGATCAAGCAATCACATAGATTTATTATCAATCTTAACATATCTAATTCAAATGGTTAGGATCAATAGTAAATCAGATGTATAATTGGAAAATGTTCAATTCATAGTCTTGTAATTAATATAGTTGTGTTAGGGTTGTTATGGTTTTGGATTTGCCCTAAGTAGATTAGGGCTTGACTCCTTCTCAAATCTTAAGTCAAATCAAGTGTGTATTTAAAGATCAATATCAAATCAATGGATTAATTATGCATTATTGGTGGCAATCCTAGATCTAGATCAAGTCTTAAAAGCTTGATCCAAATCTTAAGATTTCTTAAGTTAATTAAGATAATTAAGATTCTATAGTTTTAGATTGATTCAAGTATACTTAATAAGTTTATGAAAGTTGGTTTCCTTTCACTTAGTGTACTGTCATAAGCCAAAATAATGATCAAAGTTTAATAAATAATGATTACTTAGTGCTAACCAAACCCTAATTCCAAAAAAAAAAGGATTAGCAAATAAGTAAAAATCCAACCATTCAAATTACATGAAATTTGGCATGTAAGTCCTAATTGATCATACAAGTAATCAGAGACTGAGTTTGTTATGATCCAAGGTGTATAAACCCTAAAATTCACTAATTGTGATTTGACAAGATTAGGACATATCTACATTTACAGAGCTCAGAAAAATATTATACTTGGCACAAGCAATCTCATTAACATCAGTGAACTAATGACACCCTAAACATGCAATTTGGATAAGTAAATTTACTAATATATCATAATTAAGATTCATTGTAATTAGGAAATAATTAAATATCTAACCATCAGATATATGATTTTATTTTATATTTAAGTTCCCGAGATTTTTCTGAACATTTTCATATATAATGTTATAAAATTTTGACCACTGGATTAAAAGTTATTTGAATAATACATTCTGCATTTTTATTTAATCAAAATCCTATGATTCAATTAATCGAATTATTTTTCTTAAGGAAAATAATTCCATTAATTCGATTTAATTAAACGGCTCGACCCGATCCATCGATTCGATCGATCTGGGCTAACCTAGACCCTAATTATGATGCCACTGAGTTCGAAATGACAATATGAACAAAACCGCCTCAAATGGAGTAAGGTCTGAGCCTTATTAGCTCAGAACCTGCAACTGGGATACTTAGTTTTGGCCGAAGGGTGAGCAGACGTCGCGGGAGCAAATGCTGGGCTGGACGAGCTTCCTTGAGCTTCCTCCGAGAGTTCCTGAACTCCATGAGACTCCCCTATCAGCGGTACGCACGCCTGGACGCCTGGGGAGCTCGAGAATGGCAGAAGCAAGCTCGACTCTAATTGATCAGCAAGGATCAATTGGAGGTGAGCTGAGGCTATTTATAACCTCAGGGAAGTGCCGTGAAGCTTCCAGAGGCTTTAATTGGGCTGAGGAGGGCCGGAGTGGTCGGGACATGGCCGGGCTTCTCCGTTTCTTCATTTGGCTCAGCTGGGTCACGAGGCCCGACTAGGACTGATATGCCATTGGGGAAACGCTCCCAACGGCTTGCTGAGGTGGATTGGGTAGTGGGGGACAGGCCAGGCTGGCGAGGATCCGCGGGATTCCTTCGGTCGGCTGCGGGCGTGGCGAAGACGAAGATCCACAGTGCGGGTGCACTGTGGACCGTCTGATGTATCGATCGAAAAGACGCAATGGCCCGATCAGCTGGATCCTAATGGCCGATTCAGATTAAATCCACGATGTAGGATCGCTCGGGTGGATCTAACGGCGGATCAGCACTTATGCGCGATTAAATCCCGACCGTTAGATAAAAGACGGAACGGTCAGATGCGCGGGATGCCGCTGTCGCGTGCCCCGGGCTCCGCAGTGTGCGAATCCCAGCTGTTAATACCCCGTTAATTCAGTTAACGGGATATTTTTGCAAAATTAAATTGTTTGGAACCCTTTTATGCAATTGAACCATTTTAATTTAAATTGAATTATGGTCCAAATGAATTCCAAATTGCACCAAAATTTCACCCTTAGCTAATTTGCGGGTGAGGAATTCAAAAATACAATCAGATTTTAATTCTGAGATCAAATTATTTTGGGTCTAAACTAGGGCATCTAGATTGATTAAATTGCAATATTTGACTTAGAGAAGTCCAATGGACTTCAAATTTTTCAGATAGGCTTAACTTGATATTCTAAAGGCAATGGCACTAAAAGTTGAATCAAACAACCTGTAATTAACATGGTAACAACCTAGGGTTGTTACAGATTGTATATACATATTTAGCATTTTTGCAAAAAAGGTTAATTTAACCCTTAGCTTGTTTAAACTGCACTTATCGAAGCGCACTACAATAGGAGGCAGAACCCGGTCACAATTTACATCTTAAGTTAAACCGTAAAATGACCTAAGTATAAGCATACTTAGTGTTCTATGCAAAGTGACTTGGGATACTTAGTTTGCATAAATTGCACTTATCGAAGCGCACTACAATAGGAGGCTGAACCCAGTCATAGTTTATATCTCAAACTAAGGATCTTGTTCACTAATTATAACACTCTTAGTCTTAGAAGATTTACTCTAATGGGACTGTATTCGTCTAATCCCTTAGGATAGCACTTGGTCATAAGTCCATATTGGAGTGAATCAATCAATCCTGAATATTACTGAAATAATCCAGTACTATGGGTATACCCTATTATACCCAATTAATAACCTGGGTTCAGAAGATTTTATTTAATCAATAAGGATTTATCAAAGTTATTAATCCTTATTCTAAATAGGTAAGTCCTACACAAGGCTCCAAGGATGTGATCAAAGATTACTCAATATTGAAGGATTAAGTACTATTCTAACTGTTTTAGGTGATTCCTACCATAAGTATCAAGTTCAACTTCTAAGATTATGAAGGATTATCTAAGTTTCTATCTCAAAAGGTTACAAAAGTTCTTCCTACCTCAAGGTATCAATAATTAAGGTCTTTAAATATTTTGAGAACGATCCTAAAGCAAGACCCTTAAGATCTCACATTTCTACTTCTTAAGGTTTACGTATTAGACTTATGTTAAAGTGATCAGATCAGATGATTAAAATTCATCTGATCCTTTTTTATTATACAATCATGGGATGAAATCAAAGATCTTATTAGAGTTAGATCATTTTGTAAATCATTATAATTTTATTACTCATTTTATACTAATAGTCTTATATAAGAGAAAATTAAAGATCTAAAGTTTAGATTCAGATGGTTTAATCACACAGATTTGATATTAACCTTAGCACTTTTAATTTAATAATTTATGATCAATAATAAATCAGATGCATTATTGGAATAATGTCAATTAAATTATCTTTCAATCAAGTTAATTGATTAAGTGATTAAGGTTTAGATATTAATCAAGATAAGTTAGGGTTTATCCCCTAACCCATCTACCATTAAGACCAAATGTTACTTTTAAAGGTCAATGACAAATCAATGTGTTATTAGTGTATTATTGATGGCAATTCCAGGTTTGGATTAAGTATTATCTACTTAATCAAGTTATCATAATTGTTATATTCAATTATAGTTTAATATCAATTTAAGTACATTTAGGTGTCCAAATAATGTTAAAGTTCTCTAACATTCATCTTAATACCATGAAAGCATATAAATATAAAGATATTATAGGGCAAAAAGGTAATTAATGCTAATCAAATTCTAAATCAAACCAAAGGGATTAGCACTTAATCACAAATCTAAAAAGACTTAGGTTTCATGCCATTTAGTTGTTGAGATATACATATTCCATTCAAACACTTAAGATTCTACTACTTAGCATTCGGCATAAAATACATCTAAGATACATGGTAGATTTTGAGCATATATTAAAAATAATAAAGTTTCAAATTTAATTTCCATATAAAATTTTATGCAATATTCAATAGGTTCATATTTGATATAATTCACTCCACTATGATCATAGGGACCTTAAAATGCAAAAACAGTGAAGTTTTGGCCATTTCAACCAATTCTGGGCAGTTTTAGAAAAATCTGGGCAGTTTTGCAATTTTGGGCGCTCCAACGCTTCTGGCGCTGCAGCGCGCTGTGGCGCTTCTGCCGCTGCAGTGCGCTGTGGCGCTTCTGCCGCTGCAGCGCACTGTGGCGCTCTTAACGCTACAGCACGCTATAACGCTCTTAACGCTGAGGCCTGCTGTGGTGCACTGCAGTTGTCTAACTTGCGAAATTACTGTTTAATTAATTCATTTTTCATAATTCCTAAGATTTTTCGAAAATTCTGCTACAGCTCGCTACGGCATGCTATGGCACGCTGCAGCGCTCTATTTTGCGATTTACTATTCCAATAGTTTTATTAACTGATTTTATATGATTTTTCCCAAATTTCGCTGCAATGCGCTGCAGCGGCCCATTTTGCAACTTTGAGCACTGCAGTGCCAGACGGTGTTTTCGCCAGTGCAAAAACCCGTCAAGGCCTCGTTTCGAGCTCAAATACTGTCAATCTAAAGCGTTCCATGAGCGGTGCTATATATCAATGGAAATTTCTTTTTGATACCTTTCTATTGACACCAAAATCGGCACAAACAGAGCATCCTAACTATACGAAAAATGACGATGAATATAGGGGTGTGCAGAATAGACGAAAACAAAGCAGTTTTCTGTGAAGATTTTAAGAGTCTTAATGACTTTAATACATGCTTATGGACTTCCAAAGGCGCATTCAAGTATAATAACAACATGAAAAAGGCAAATGGGTGCAAGGAGAGTGAGCAAACGGGTACCTTAGCCTTAAAGGAAGAAGAAGGAACTTCTATTTTCTTCAAGCTTGGAGATGAGCTAAACTTATTCTTCTTCAACATAAGGACATCAATGGAGGAAGAGAGAGCTGCAGTTTTTGCCAAATGGGGATGAAGAAGGAGCTTGAGCTCCTTCTTAAAGGAGAAGGAGAAATGATGAGCCTAGGGAGAGGGAGGAGTAGGGAGCCATCATGAAGGAGCCTAAGTGCATGGGGGCGCCAGATGAGGTGATGGCCAGCCGAAAATGGGAATTAGAATAATAGGGAAATTGCAATTTGTGGACTGTATAATTACTTATTTATTTTCCCTAATTATTTAAATATTCAGATTTTTGAAACGCACTCCAAAAATTTCCAAAAATTCACCCATAACTAATTTGGGGGTGAGGAATTCAACGGCGAAGTCGGATTTTGATTCCGATGACTATTTAATTATCCTATTTTTCAGTGCATATAATTATATTAAAATATTTGCAAAAATCTGACGACTTCCAAATGCGTTCAAAACATCACCCCTAGCTAATTTGGGGGTGACGATCGCAACGGTGAAGTCAGATTTTGATTTTGAAGTCAAAATAAATACCTCAATTTTCTAATTAATTAAATATTAAAATATTCTAAAATAATTGATTGAGCTCCAAATAACTCAAAACTTTTAGGGTTTGGTTCTAATGACTATATAAACTTAATGGAATAATAATTATGATACAATTAGGCTAAAATTAAGCTAGGTAGCAATCTTGGGTTATTACAAGTGCTCACCCTAATAGCTCAAAAGTATGGAAAGAGAGACCTCCTTAATAATCTTGTCAAAAAGTGATCCTAACCAAATTGGGCTAATGACTTAAAATAAAGTGCTTCTTGGGAGGCAATCCAAGTAAGAAAAACAAAAAAAAAAGGCTGAAGAAATCAGATCCACCACAGCGCGCTATAGTGGGATGAATTCGAAATTCAACCGCCGCAGCGCGCTGCGACAATTAAAATTTTGAAATGGAATCGCTACAATGCGCCATAGCGCGCTACGGTGAAAATTGCTGCTTTGAAGCATTGTAGTGTGCACTTGTATGTTTCAAAAATTTCCCAAGTCGTAGTCGTTGTAGCGCATCACAGCGCACTACAACGCGCTATAGCGAATTTCTCCAGCTACAGTAATTTTGACTGTCTAGGGAATCCAATGCAGTCAATAATTACTTTATTTTAGGATTCCTAAGCAGTCAAATGGAGGTGCTGAAAAAACTATCTCCCTCTTCCCCTTCCTAATTAAAGTATGTCACATTTATGGCACGGGGGGCATCTTTAACCAGATTTTTCTTGGCCCTCATGGTTGATTGGCAATTTAAGGGGCTTAAGAGGGGATATAAGCTTACACCTCCTAGTTTCTTCTGCTCTTGCATTTTCATTCTCCTCCTTTCTAGAGAACCTTAGCCTCTTTTCAAATCAAACATGTCATCTGGAAAGAAGTCCATCCCTCGCATGGAAGCCGATGCCTCCACATCCGGTGGAGCCTTCAATAAGAAGAGGTTCTTCTCCGCCGAGGATGAACAAAGGTTCACCATGGTTACTTCTCAGCGGAAGTTGATCCCCGAAAAAAGTTTCGGGGGGGGGGGGGGGGGGGGTGGTCTTGCTTGTACCCTCCAAACAAGTTGGCCCTGGGGATGGAAGGAGCTGGTGACCACCCAATCCAACTCATACCCGACCTTGGTTCAGGAAGTTTACGCCAATGCCATTCACTAGGCGGGGCATAAAATTTTTGTACGGGGAATGGGAGTAATTTTTTAGCTCGAGCAAATCAAGCATTTTTATGGCTTGAGGGAGGTCAAGGACTGCTCATATTTGACCCTTATTGAATCTCATTATGACCCGGAAGCACTCGCGAGTGAGCTCGTCCGCAATAATGTAGATTGGAAAGGAAATCTAGACAATTTTGCTCGAGCCCTCCTCACAAACTCAAGCAGTGCTCGACAGGTTTTCATCTCCAGCTTCATCATGCCGACAGGGCACCTTAGTGAAGTGACCCATTCTAGGGCACTGCTCATGTGTGCGCTCCAAAGGCTTGGACAAATTCATATCTCTAGCATCATTCTTGAGCAGCTCTGGAACACTCTTCACGGGTCTTGCACTGCGCTTTCTTTTGGATCATTAATATCGGGCATCTGTCTAGCCCAAGGGGTCAAGATCCTCTACTCCGACACCATTGGTCCCCCTAGTGCCCCTCTTATGCAAACAAATCTGAATGTCTATTCCAAAGAACGAAAGCAAGCCAAGAAGAGGAGGGGAGAAGAAGGAGAAGCCTCAGCATCCACTGGATGTACATTCTCAAAAAAATTGTTGCTACTGATCTACACTCAACAAACTGACTTGGGTAAGGCTATGGCCACCGATATGTGGTTCTGCAAGAAAGAAATTGCCCGATAGCACAAGTTCCAATCATAATTTATATCATAAATAAAGAAAATTCTCATTCAAATCCATAATAGAAACAACCTACTTTAATAAAATTTTGTTCATTTTCAGAAAAAATGAGAGCACAGCATATTCTGGGAGAATCTGAAGCATTTATGCAATTTCTAGGAGAAAACTGTTGCAGCGTGCAATAGCACGCCACAGCACGCACCAGCTACTGGCAAGCAGAAAATACTAATCTAAGGGGATTCCCGAAATCTGGAGCGATTCCGCTACCGCGCGCCACAGTGCTCCAAAGCGCACTACCGTAAAGAAAGAATCGATCTTACATCGCTTGCAGCACGCCATAGCGCGCTACTGCGGAGTAAGTTATGAAACTTAATTCGCTGCAGCGCGCTACCACGGGTAAGTTTTTGAACTTAATTCGTTACAGCGTGCTCCCGCAGGTAAGTTTTCGAACTTAAACCGCTTGCAGCACGCTACCGCATGTAAGTTTTTGAACTTAATTCACTACAGCGTGCCATAATGGAAGATACGTCAAAACTGATGCCGCTACAGGCTCTACCGCGGGTAAACTTTTGAAATTAATTCGCTACAGCATGCCACATCGCGCGACCACGGATGAAACCTTATGGGCTCAGCAGACTCAAACTTCGGAACCTAGCTGCTACAGTGTGCCATAGCATGCTACAGCGAGTAAGTTTTCAAACTTAATTTGCTACAGTGCGCCACAGCGTGCTACTGCAGATCAAGCCAAAGAGGTAAGGATGCTACAGCATGCTACTGCGGATGAGGTTATGAGCTTAAACCGCTGCAACACACTACAGTGGGTGTCGTATTTTCTGTCTCTTCAGGGCATTAATTGCAGCTGGGGCAAGACACCCAGCTAGCAGCCTGTCTCTCATCTGACATATCCTCTGCCAATGGAGTATTATTTAGAGAAAATGAAGGTTTTTAAAATAATTACAAGATTTAAGAATACAAAAGGTGAAATCATTTCATGCATCAAGTGGGATTTGCACTCATTACAGCAGAAATGGTGGAGGGAAAAGAGCAAAATTTGAATATAAGGCAAAGGAGAATGACTCCTCTATAAATGCAGCCTCTCTTGACATGAGAAGGCTTCCCATTCTCACTCCAAAATTCCAAATTTTTAGGGGCTGCATAGAAGAATAAGCAGACCTCTCTAAGGGAGGTTGAAGGGGCCATTGCTAGAGGAGAAAGAACTAAAAGCTACACTAGGGAGCTAAAGGAAAAGAAGAGAGGAAGAAGAGGGAAGGTTCAGAGAACCCCATTAAGGGTTGTTCCTAGTACACTCCTAATCTTACTTTTAATTTATTTTTAGTGGATCATGAAAGGGTTTTCATCTTTGTGTGTTTTTCTTTTTATCTCAACTGTAATGGAAGGCTAGACCCCATTCAGAAAAGTTGGGCTGAGTCCATTATGAAATGTAAGGGACTTAAATGGATGTTGGAGAACTTTCTCAAGCAGTTAATAAAAAAATCTATATTTGAATGACTTTATAAAATCACTCAAAAATCATGCTGTAGACTAAATGAAAAAATGTGTTAAGAAAATATAATTATAAATATGAACATCAAAATAAAAGTCTTATGTTTCATAGCTCACCACTTGGTTTAAGAGCTGGACATGTGTACGTTAGTGCTTAGAACTATGTGAGAAGTTCTTGAGCCTAACTGTACCATGCTCTAAGCTCAATCAAGAGGTCAAAGCATATGAGCTAAGACCCATTAACGGAGCTCCATTGCTCAGCATACGTGAAAGGAGGAAGAGGATTCATCGAGAGCTCATGGATGAAGTGACATAGTCCATGGAGCCAATGAAATCACTTCCTTATCTGAACTACGCATGACTCGAGAGATGCTAATTAGTGGAATCAATGCTCGTGAGATTGCCTTATTAAAATAACTATCTTGACATAGGAAAGTTAAGATGCTCTAATTATGATCTCATGAGAATCTTTGTGCTGAAATAGAACCCTAATGCATTCACAAGATTTGAACTTATAGCAATTAGAGGACAACTCTAAGGAATACAATGTGCAATTAATTATTTGGCATGACTATAAAAGAATGAAAGGTGCTTGAGAAGTAATTCAACATGAGTCCCTATTGATTCACATGGAGGAGACCCAACTCTCCTCTCTAAATTAAAAAGTTTATAAACTCTAAATTTTTCTTTGTTAACGGAACCAAACCAAAAAATTGAAATCATACCATTTAATCATTATTGTATATAGATATACTTTAGTAACAAAATACATCGTTCCCTGAGGATAATAAATCTCAGAACTTATCTTCCAAATTATTACTTCAGGCCATGTACACTTGCGTGCAAGCGCAAATGTGTAACTACAGTCTGTCATTAAGTTAAGTAAATTTCGACTTATCAAAGGGAATCAACACAAAAAAGTAAAAATAATTAAGAATGTCATAATAGGATAGTCAATGCCTCAATACTTCAATAATTGATCTAATTTTAACTTGAACTTTAAAATTGACTCTCAGATGGTAGATCATGAATCAAACTTAAGATATTATACTAGATTGGTATTCCAATATTGGGATGAAGATTATTTAATTGGCTTGAAGTACGATAAATTGTATGTTGGAGTGTCTCAAGCCGGAGGTGATGTCATGAACAAGATTCTAAAGTATTGTGTGTTCCGAGGTGATTGCATTCCTGAGTTGGAAATGGAGTGGCTTTTCCATGTCACAGAGACATTTGAAGTAATCAGTTTCCCCGATCACATTTGCTTCAGAGTCATGGACCAACTCTTCGACAACTACACCTAGGAGTGGTGGGATCATGCTTTTGACAAACTTGTTCGAGAGAGTGAATGCCTCCATCATGATCCAATATATCAAGACTTTGAAATCATGTTTTATGCAAAGTTCTGTAAATGATCGTATTAGTTTTCTTTTGCAGTAGCCTTTATATAGTAGCTTATATCTTATTTTTGCTTTCCTAGTACCATTCATATTATAACTCTTAAATCTTTCAAGTTATAATGAGAATCTTTCCATTTCTTTGTTCATAAATTATATCTCCCTTTTCTTCTTAGAATGAACTCTGAACCAAACACCCCTATTCCCTCAGAGGCAAAAGAGGCTGCTTCTGTCTCTCCATCTCCAAATGAGGAACTGAAGAACCTTATGGAAATGACGAAAGTTATGATTGAAGCACAAACTCGTGCCATTGAGAGAATAACTTCAACTAGTACCCCATCTCAACCATCTTCTACTCCACCTCATTCATCTTCTATTCTACCTTAGTCATCCTCTAATCCACCTCAAACTCCTACCCCAATACCTTAAGAAACTCCTGTTACTCCACAACCAATTCCTGGTCCTGTAGTTAACACCTTCCATCTCACCTTTTTATGTTTAAACCCTCCTATGTTCAATGGCTCTACTTCCCATATTAAAGCTGCTAACTGGTTTAAGGCAATTGAGAAAGCCTTGGCTAGCATCAAGTGTCTTAAAGTGAGTGCATTCATCTTGCCACTCATTCGTTTCAAGAAGAAGCATAATATTGGTGGGATAATGAGCTGAAAGCCCATTTTTTTAAAGTTGGTGTGGATGATATTTCTCGGAAGGAATTCGAGGAAGTATTTTGTGAGAAATTTTTTCTTCCTTCTGCCCAGACTATTATTGAATATGAGTTCATGCAACTCACACATGGGAATCGATCTATTCATACATACGAGATGGAATTCAGAAAGCTATCACATTTTTCTCCTGACCTAGTTCGCACTGAGACGGCTAAGTGCGGTAGTGTAATAACTCAAGGTTGTTACCCTAGCTAATTAAGAATAAAACAAGTTTTAATTTTGATTCTAACACTTTTAAATAGTCATTAGGACCATACCTTGCAGTTTTGGTCTAAAGAAACAGTCAAATAGATCAAAACCCAAATTCTAAGAATTTCATGAATCCTAAAAATTGATCTAATTAAATTAATTTCAAATCAAAAATTGGACTTCTCCACTGCGCTCATTACCTACAAATTAGCTAGGGGTGATATTTTGGAGGCAATTAGAAGTCGTTGGATTTTTGTCGAATATTTTAATATATTTAAAATACCTTGAATAATAGAAAAATTAAATTCTCATCAAAATCAAAAGCTGACTTCACCGTTGCATTCCTCACCCCTCAATTAGCTAGGGGTGAATATTTGAAATATTTATGGATGCCATTTTCTAATTAATTTTAATTAGAAAATTTGAAACTTTGAATTTAATAATTATTATTTTAATTAATTCCTAACGACGCTGTCTGCCTAACCCTTGCATCGTTAGCCCTGCTGTTTGATCGATTGACAGGATATCACCGTTCGATCGGATTGATCAAACGATTCATGATCTGCCCTTTCTGTCTCCCTCTAAAGTTAGGGCACACAGTGCGCGTTGCCCTGGCCGCAGCGCACGTTGCCCGAGCCGCGGCACGTGGCTAATTGCCACACGTGGTTCAGCATTGGAGGTTCCATCAGATTCAATTAAGCCATGAGCCGTGGCATATGGAAAACTTGGGTTCTTACCTTCTTCATCTTGTAGCCCTCGGCCGTCCACTTCCAAGTACCCTTCAATCCTCTAGTCTTCATGCGATTTCAATAATGCCAATTCCTATGCTTATTCCATGTTCGAGATTAGGAGTTGAACGAGTCAGATCGAATGATAATTGGTTCGATCACCTAAATTTTGCAAACCCTACACAGTACATACTGTTAGACATTGGCCCGTCCGTAGGTCCTGACCTAGGGTTAGGTTGTGTCAATTCACCGGGCTGCCGTAAGTGTTGATTCACATGCCATTAGAAATGCCTCTCAGATACCTTTCCAACTACATGTGGGTTGCCCCCTATCATTGCTGGCTTAACCTCCAAACAGCATGCCCTAATTTTCCCTCCCGTGGATGCTCCCGAGAAGGCGATGAAGCCTCGGGTTGGGTTGGGTCCGACCCGACCTGCGTGGAGTTTCAGCCGAGCCGCGTGTGTCGCTGCGACTCCCACCCGCATCTGCCGCAGACTTGGATGGTGGGTCCCACCATCATTCCTTAGCGTCGTTCTATCCCCTGACCCGACGCAGTGGGTTCCACCTGCTCGCTCCACCTGTTGCCACGTCACTCGTGGAACTGCTGCTGTCCAATCCTGTAGAATAAATGGTTAACCTAAAGTTTAATTAAATCTATTTTATTTAAATTAGTATAATTAAATAAATGAAAGAACTTTAAATCCTCATATTTTGTAATCTAATACTCTAAATGTAACAGCCCAAACTCTTAAGAATCAAGGTATTGTCTGTTTTGTCTTGAAAGGCCTTACAGTTTTGCCCCCAAAAGATAACTTACTAGCAGGTCACCCATCCTGGGAGTGCTCCCACCTGAGCACACTTAACTTTGGAGTTCTTATCAAGAACTCCACCATTATCTAAAAAGGCATCTCAATATTTAAGAATTTCACTTATTACTACTTAAGTGGGTCTTTACAATCTCCCCAACTTAAGTAACTAACATCCTCATCAGTATCAACACATAGATCCAAGAACCATCTATTGGGTAGATAGGACTAGAGGTGACCCCTACAAGCTCAAGTGATACCCACAATCATGGGTTCAAGAGGCAGCTCACATGAAGTGATACTTTGCCTTGTTTGGCACTTAGCTCATATTTCACACCCTATGGTATGCTATGATACAATTTGTAACAGCCCAAACTCTTAAGCACCAAGATATTCTCCGCTTTGGCTTGAAAGTCCTCACAATTTTGCCCTCAGAAGATAACTTCCCACCTGAGCACGCTTAACTTTGGAGTTCTTATCAGGAACTCTACCATTATCTGGAAAGGTGCCTCGATATTTAAGAGTTTCATTTATTACTACTTAAGTAGGTCTTTACACCAAATATATTAAATATATATCTCATTTTAATCATAAAATTGAGAGGAATATTATAGTAGTCTCCAATTTTCTATTTGATGAGTATTTAGCATAGTGACATCTTAAGACCTCTTCATTAACCTTAAACCCTAGAAAACTTCAATTAGTTATAATGTTGCACCTATTGAACCAAATATAGTCAATATGGGTCTCATTTTAATTAGGAGATTATTATGAATATTGTGATAGTATTAGTTTTATTATTAGGTTTTCAATTTGACTATTGACATTTAGGCCCTTCCTTAATTACTCTATTTAACCTAGAATTTCATTTAGCCATAACTTAGTCAATTTAGCTCCAAATTAGATTATCTAATATATAATTTTGATTAAGAGAACCTAATAAACATTAAACTGTAAGAAAATCTATGTTTTCATAATTAGATTTTATAATTTGCCATAATCATCCTAAAACTTGTTTAGCTCATAACTTAATCAAATGGGATCCAAACTGAGTCTACTTCTAGTCATTGCACTCAGTATGTTATAAGAAAGTTATAGCCCTTGAGTTTGCTAAATTTGGACATCATTTGAGAAAGTTAGGTTCTTAGACCTTTCATAAAACCCATTAATTACCCTTATAAATCCCAAACTTATTTTGGCTATAACTTGACCAAATGATATCAGGATTTAATAATTTTAGACTCTATGGAATCCTTAGACAATAAACAACAAAAGTATAATTGAATTTTTAAAATTCACTAGATAAATTTATCAAATTTCTCTTATGAGCTATAAACCTTAAATTGAGTTCACAAAGCTTAACCCTTGTCCAAATTTGGTGTACTTATTGTCTATCTTCACGTTAGACAGTAAATAATCATTTTGCATCAATAAATTTCAATTTGAAGCCCTAAATTAAATAGTAGCATTTTAGACCCTTAAATAAGGGCAAATCAATCATTTTGCCTAAATTTAAGGTTAAGTATCTTTAAGTCTTAAAATCTTAATATAACCATTAAAATTAGTAATATAACTAATTTGGAACCAATTTAGGACCTTTTAGGCCCACAAATTTGATACTGTAAGAAAAACCCTAAAATCATCTTAAATTTTCCTAAGTCTTAAGATAAGCTTCATAAGGTAAATTTAGCTCACTTTATGCCCTCCAGAAGTTAACTAGATCAGAAAATGAAGATATTTAACATTAATTAATCATCAATGCTTAAATTATCCATTCTAATTCTAAGCCATATTTTAGGGTTTTCCTGTAACTTTAGTGTCTCCTCCTTAAGAATTAGAGATATATAGATGTAGGTTAGAGTTTATTCATTGAGTAAATGGGTTACTAAATGGATGAAACCTTAGTTGTAATAGTTTCTAGATTTCATACTTTATTATGATTATTTTGTATTCAAAATTTAGTCTAAGTTTGGAGATCCATCGTATTAAGTTTTACTTTGCTTAATATGATAGCCTAACTTGTAATATTAGGAGAAATTAAGATTTAAACCTTAGCCTTTAAGATCACCTTTAGATTAAGAGATTAAACCTCAATATTGGAGTTTAATTCTTAATCCATCAATCTTAGTTTATCTTAATTAATATTGGTTTAGATCGACTAAATTCATTAATTATGATGTGTTGATTAATTATATAGCTTGTAAGCATCATGGAATAAATTCTATTAGGACTTGATCAATTATAAATATTTTTGACCTTATAAGGTTATGAATCCGAGTCTATACTTGATAGTAGGATATCGGAGATCCTGAGCTTGTATAAACTTAAAATAACTAGAATAGATAAAATAGATAATAAAAAATATCACTTGTGTTTAGTAGAGTATCTTGCTTAGTATTGAACTTTGTGCTTTGCATTCCTTATATTTTGAGCCTTTTTACATTAAACATGTTATATAAGATAATTTGATGCATGAAATGAAAATATAAAAAATTAGAATAGCACTTGCATTGGGTTTATGTTAGGGATGGGAGATTGTGTATACACATTACTGGCAATAGACAGGTGGTAAGGAGAAATAAAGATTACCTAATATGAACTCAGTGGGGAGAATTGTGTCTAGGTTCGAGAACCCTCCTCAGTCTTGCAGATGTGCTTGACTCCTTAGCTACTTCTGGATGTGTCCACAGAAGTAAAATAAAATAATTAAAAATTATTGCATTTATATTTTTGCCTCTTCAATTCAGTACAATTTTTTGCCTTAGCTTTGAGAAGCTAAGTGATTTGATATCATATAGTTCAGTTCATTTATAGTTTAGTAGCTTATTTAGCCAAATTTTTTGATATGGCAACTTGTACATAATTCTTTTCTATTTTCCATTTACTTTTACTGTAGTTTAGCTTTAGTATAGTACTTATTTATATGTGCTAGGATGCTAGTTATTGATTCAGTTTACTTATATGTATCACACTTTAGTTTACTTTTGGTTAATTTGCATAATATTATATAATAATTAGTATGGTAGGATGAGTTTTTCTTTTTAGTATTTACAATTTATTATATATATATATATATATATATATATTGCCTAACCTTGTTGCAGCTTTGGGTTGAGGTACATCTTCTTATCTCACTTTTTATTATATTATAAATATATTATTTATAGCTTTTTCCTATTCTTTCTTAGCTTATTACACCCCTTTGCTTGCTTTAGTTGTTTAAGTAAATTGTGATATCCTAAAAGAACATGAATTAATCAGCCTAAAATATACTTAGAAAAGATGTTTAATCAAATTTTTTTTTTTTGGCTGGGGCCCTATCATTGTTAAACTGATAATGGCAGATTTCGAGCTGTTTGAGGTGGTTGAGCCAGGAGTGGAGTTAGATCAGGAGGAAGAGTGTTCTACTACTGAAGATCTTTAGCTTTCTTTATTATTTGCTTGTGAGGCTGAGTGTTTATTCTTTTTTTAGTTTAAACTTATTAAATATTATAATAATACATGTATTTTGTGTATTTTCTTTTACTGCTTACTTTATTTTGAGTTGTATATTTTCTATTTCTACATTATAGTGTAATGGATGTAAACTCATTTTTTTATTTCTTCCACACTTTGATTGATGTGTGTGTATTTAGTAAATAATTCCACTGCTTCATAACTGAACATCCTTCCCTTATTAATAGATTGGGGACTATAACCCAATCTAGTTATAAGTGAAGGAATTGCTAAGTAACGACTACCCCAACTTACCTTGTCAGGGCACAAGTCGCCACAAGTAGGTTCCTTAAGAGATTGAAGAACTCGATAAATAGTCACCTAATATCCCAGCACCATGATAACTTCCCTAAGCTGCTAGAAGGACTAAGGATGATTAAACACCATCAAGCTCAGATGGAGTTCAAAAAGCAATTACATCCCCAAACTTCTAGGTCTAAACAGTTTAAGAGGAATCATCCTCATGGACCAAAAGTCTTCCAGCTTACTCCAAGCCATAATCAACAAGGAAGACCTATTGCAAGATGTACTAAGTCGCATCCATATGGTAAATGCTACCATTATGGCAATAAATGACTAGGTGTAGTAGGTTCCTTAAGGGATTGAAGGATTCAATAAAGAGTCACATGATGTCCCAGCACAACGATAACTTCTCTAAGCTGCTAGAAGTAGTAAAGATGATCGAACACCATCAAGCTCATTTGGATTTCAAAAAGCGATTGCATCTCAAACTTTTAGGTCTAAACCATTCAAGAGGAATCATCCTCATGGACCAAAAGTTTTCTAGCTTACTCCATGCCAAAATTAATAAGGAAGACCTATTGTTAATTGTACTAGGTCGCATCCATATAGTAAATGCTACCATTATGACAATAGATGTTATACTTGTGGCAGGATTGGCTATCACTACTGGGACTATAGAGCAGTCTGGGCTGTGGATAAAGCGAGAATCAACTGCCCATCTGTTGTTCAAAATTCTACTCCCATTAATTCTCAAGTGTTGGCACTTTCTTTAATGCCTCCTCCTGCGGATAGAAATACCCAATAGTTTAAGGGAGCATCTTCATCGGCCCAAAAGCAAGTTCATGCCAGAAGTGTTTCAAAGGGCAAGGTTGTTGCCCAACCTCCCGACATACCCCACGTATGTGCACTACCTTCATCTATCGCTCAGGATGATAACAATGTTGTCACTGGTACGTCCTACATTTAATTTCTATATTTAGTCTTTCATTTCTTGTGCTTTTATTTTTGTATTTCATGCTTTAAATTGCATTATTTGTAATTAAAATTTTATCTTTCCTGATATAGGAACTCTAGTTAATAAAAATCAATTATGTTGCACACTCTTCGATATAAGTGCTAGTCACTCTTTTATATTTAAGAGTGGTGCTGCGTCTCTTAACTTCAACCTTTCAGTTTGGGTAATGCTTTACGAATGCAGATGCCATCTGGTGCTGAAATGTGCATAAACAAGTTATGTTTGGTAGATATTCCAATTAATAACCAACTCTTACAATATAAGCTTATTGTTATGTCAATCACAAACTTTGAGATAGTTATAGTCATGGATTAGTTAAGTAAATTTAACATCGTAATAAACTATTATCGAAATAAAGTTTCGCTCAAGGTAGGAAAGAAACCTAGGTCTTTATAGGCAAACTTAGATTAATTGCATCACTTATAAATGTGATTGAAGCTGAGCGTCTTGTTAGTAAAGGTTACAATGAAATTCTAGTAACCTTAATCGATAAAGATAAAGAAGATAGGAACTTGGAAGATACTAGCGTTGTTAGAGAGTTCCTGTATGTGTTTTTTGAGGACTTTCCTGTACTACCTCCTTTACGTGAGGTAGAGTTTTTCTTAGAACAGATACCTAAAATTTAGCCTAAATCCAAAGCGCCTTATAGAATGACACCTAAAGAATTGCCTGAGCTTTGTGAGCAGTTGCAAGAATTACTTGAAAAAGGTTTTGTTTGCCCTAGTATGTCGCTTTGGGGAGCTCCCGTTCTGTTTGTCAAAAAGAAGGTTGGATCGATGCGAATGCGTATTTATTATCGTGAACTTAACAAGGTGACAGTGAAGAACAAATATCCTCTCCCTAGAATAGATGACTTGTTCGATCAGCTTACTGGAGTAAAAGTCTTCATACTTAATATTAAAAGTTCATACTTAATATTAAAAATTTTCATACTTAATATTAAAATACTTTTTTTGCTTTTCATACTTAATATTAAAATTTCAAAATTACACAAATATCAAAACCTTAACTTTCCAATTAATAATATTTAAAGAAAGCTTATCATAACATAGAATATTTATATGAAAATAATAATAAATAGAAAATATTTATATTATTTATGTAAAATATCCATTCTAATCTTCATCAAAATGAAATACTATTTAGACCCGCTGATATGACACCTAGAAAAAATCATCCAATGAGATTTGGATATCATTTCAATACAAACTTTAAAAATAATATTTCTATTATTTAAATATAAATAAATAAATACTAATAAATAATGTATAAATCCCATTTGATAGATTTTTTTGGGTAACATGTTAGTAGGTCTAAATAGCATTTCTCTACAAAAATATAATGTTTATTTTAAAAAGCATTAAACTAAACCAACTAATTATTATGAAAAAAATCTTATTTTATTATAAAAATTATTACTTTGCTTCCAAATATCTCCAAAAAAAGATTGATGTTGGAGTTGTATTTTAGCTAATTACTTTTAAAACCCTTACTAATCACTCAAGAACTTAATTAGGTTATAACCTAACCAAATAGAGTCTAAATTGGGTATACTCCTAGCTAAAGTACTCTATGTATTATAGGGAAGCTATAGCTACTGAATTTGCTGAATTTGGACATCAAATGAAAAAGTTAGGTTTTGAGCTATTCTTAAAAATCCTAAAATTTACACATTGATTTGATTATAACTTAATCATTAGGCCTCAGAATTTAGTGTTATTGGACCCTATGGTATCCTTGAATAGTAAGCATTAATAAACTCACTAAAATTTTAGACTTCAATAGAAAAAATTACCAGATTGCTCTTATGGGTCAATTTCCTTAAATTGAACTCATAAGGCTTAATTATTTTCCAAATTGGGTGTACTTACTATTTATCTTCATGTTAAATAGTAAGTAATAATTTTCCATTGATAAATTCCCATTTAGAACCTTAAATCAAAAAATAGCTTTTTAGACCCTTAAGTATAAGCAAAATAATTATTTTGCCTAAATTTAAACTTAAGCATTCTTAGACTTTAGAACCATAGTCTAATTATTAAAATTTGTAAATAATATGATTTAGAATTAAATTCATATGATTTAAGCTATTAATTAGAGTTCTATGTGAAATCCTAATTCATTCTTAATTGATTATTTAAGATTCATAATGTGAGATTTATCTCATATTATGTCTAATTAAGCATAATAAGACCAATTAGTTTTAGTGCTTAAGTGTTCATCTTAACTCCTTAGGATCTCTTTCTTAGGAATTAGGAATATAATTATATTAATTTTCATTTATTGGGTAAATGGGTTACTCAATGGATGAAACTTTAGTTTTATAAGTTTATAGATTTTCATAGTTTAATTATGATTACTTTATCTTTCAACTTTAGATTTAAGATTAGAGATTCATCTTATTAAGTTTGACTTTATCTAATAGGATTTGCTTTAATCTTTAGTTTATGAAGGTTTGGGATTTAAACCTTAGCCTTTAGGATCACCTTTGGATTAAGTGATTAAACCCAATTTTGAAGTTTAATTCTTAATCCCTTAATCTTGAGTTATCTTAATCAAGATAGGTTTTGATCATCTAAATTCATTAATTATGATGTGTTGATTAATTATTTAACTTGTAAGCATCATTGATTGAATTTTATTAGAACCTGATCAGTTCTAATTACTTTAAACTTATAAGATAGTAAATCTGAGTTTATACTTGATAGTAGGGTGTTAGAGATCCTGAGATTACATAAACTTAGAATAGATATAACATATAAATTAGATAACAACAGATATCACATGTATTTTTAGTAAAGTCTCTTGCTTACTTTGAACTTTGATGCTTTGTAATACCATGTATTTGAGCTTTACACCTAGGACATATTTGGTGGACATAGGATATTAGATGAATATCATATGTCAATTTTAATCTACATAAACATCATTGCATCTTCATCGGTGCTTTCAATTCTTTGATTTTAGGTTCAGTAAAGTGCAACCTAATTAATCTGCCTTTTCAGTTCAGTACTTTTGCTTTAGAATAGGCCAGGCCTAGCTCTATGGTTAGCTAGGATGGCATTTGTATATTTTAAGTCTAACCAGGCCTAGCTCCACAGTTGGTTAGGATGGCATTTGTACTTTTATTAGGATGGTCTTCATTATAATTTTCAGTTCAGTGGCTTTTTTTAGCCAATTTCTAATATGGCAATACTAGTTTAGGTACACTTCTACTTTATAGTTTAGTTTTTCTATCTTAGTCCAGCAGGCTAAGTGAGATTGTGTACTTTTCAGTTTAGTGGCTTGTTTAGTTATAGTAGCTTTTTTATATCTTTTTGCTACTTTCCGTTTACTTGTACTGCATTTTAGTACTTACTTACCGTTTTACTTGGATACTAGCTTACTTATATGCTAGGATGCTAGCATTGCTTACTTTCTTATATATATGATGCTAGACTTGTTTTCAGCCTACTTATATATATCACATGTTCTTTTATATTATGTTAATCAGCATAACTTAATATGATCATAAGCACATTTAGAATGAGTTCTCTTTTCAAACTTTAGTTATTTGCTTTATAATTATTTATATGCCTAATCTTGTTACAGCTTTGGGTGGAGGTATGTGTTTACTATTGTTGTAGAAATGATGATGATGCACACAAAATCAAATTTGCCTCTTGAAGATTCCTGCATACTCTCTTCGCTTGCAGAAGCATTTTCACAAGAAAGCGCACACTTCAAGGATGGATTTGAGGATCAGTGTTGCATTGATGGTTACCAAGCAAACTTAGAAATCACAAGCACATAAAAGAGAAAAGCACACAACACACATAAAATATCCAAATATCAAGATTTACGTGGAAAACCTAAGAATGGAAAAACCACGGAGCTGCACCACAAAGAAATCCACTAAAAATAATTTGAAGGTTATATAGTTACAAGAGCTATTCACCTCAGCACATATGCTTCAGCTCTTACTCTAGAATAGAGAGAGGAAGAAGCAGCTATTACTTAGAGTCACTCTCCCAACTTGTAAGCCTTGGCTTGGACTGCAGCTCCCTAGGAGTTTAGCTTAGGGTTCTTCTCCTCATAGTAGCCTTTTGCCTCCAAACTAATATGCCAACACTTAGGATTTCTTCCAACACTTAGTCTTAAGTAGTCAGCTCAATTTCATACCCAAAAATGTCCAAAATACCCCATATTTGCTTAAAGCAAAACCTGGAACGAAGCAGAACTCCGTCAATCGCCACGGCGCGCCGTAGCTCCTAACTTTCGAATAATCATCCGCTATGACATGCTATGGCACATGGTAGCGCATGTATCTCGGGTTTGGTACCCGCGCCTTGGAATGGATCTACTGGGGCATGCTATGGCGCCGGTTTTCGCTGCGGCACGCCGCAATGATAATTTTCACTGTGGCGCGCTACAACGCCTACTTCTCGAATGCTAACCGCTGAGGCGCGCGACAGCGTGTCAATTTTGAAAGAGAACTGCCTGGGCATGCGGCGACGCGCCACGATGTGCCGCAACGCTTTTGCTGCTTCTGGATACTAAAGGCTCTCCATATATAACATTTACTTTCTATTGCTTAAGTTATAAACATGTTTTTATAGCTTTTCCTTTTTTCCTTTCATATGCTTTCTGCACCTATGTATGTTTGCTTAGTTGCTAAGATAAAATGGTGATATCTAAAATTATTTGAAATATAATCAACTTAAAATGTACTTAGACAATATGTCTAACAAGTTTTTCTCTTTTTGGCTGGGGCCATATCAATGTGAAACCAACAATAATAGTTTCTGAGCTCTTTGAAGTTGTGGAGCCTTCTGAAGATCTGGTTCAGAAGGAAGTGCGTGTTGTTGAAGATCATTAGCTCTTTTCTTTTTATTCTGCTTATGAGGCTGAGTGTTTTATTTCAGTTTAGTTAAAACTTTTAATGTTTGTAATAATTCAGATCTAAATTGTATTTTCTTTTATTACACTTATTCTGAGCTGAATGTATTTACTTACTGAATTGTGATGAAATTGATGTATATATTTTTGCTTCTGCACTTTAAATATTTTATGTATTATCATTTAGTGAATATCTTTTGTAAATAATAAACTTCTTAATTATAGTGGATTATGGTGAATGTCTAATCTGTCTATAAGTGAGAAACTTATCATTTGGTGACCGTTTCATCATAATTATGTTAACTTTAGTGTTAACATGACCACAGCGGGGCTGGGTTGCCACATAGACCCTCAGCTAAAGCTGTCAACCCAATCTCGACATCCCGATCGAACCCGAGCCCAGTAGTCGTTCAAAAAGGTGCATTCTGATCTCTCCTTTTATTTGATAAAATTGTGCAATAATGTTTCATTTACCTATTTCAATTCATAGATGGTATTATGGTCGGTTCGATCGAGCTCAAACGAGCTCGATCTGGCTAATTTGCAAATCATTGTATAGTGATCCACAGTGAGATTTTTCTCGCCTTCGCCCCATCACTTTGCATTTAGGGTTAGATGTTGCACCAAAAACATAGCTCCTTGATCATTGTTTCCCCCGCCGTTTGAAAGGTCTCTCTTATGCCTTTTTAATGGCCTACAGACCGACACCCATCGACGGCAAATTCATCGCCATTTTTCATGCCATAGCCGGTCCCTTTCGGGACGTGTCGCGACTGAGGAAGGAGTTGTTGGGTCAAGTTGGGTTGACTTAGGCCTGACCCCTATAACTCAGGCCGCATCTCCTGTCATCAACCGCATCAACGCTGCTCTGTATGGGGCCGCTTCTATGTTTGAGTCTGTAACAACTCGTAGTTGTTACTAGAGTGATTAACTCCAAATTCAAGAGGATTAAGTCAAAATTAGAATTTCAATTTAAGTCAAATAAAAATTTGATAAAATATCCTCAAATAAAGCATATTGAGGGGATCCTCCTCCGAAATTTTGAGCGTAATTGGGATCCTAATTGTCCTAAGTAAATACGAAAAATTTAAATTTCCAGAGTTTATAATAGATAAAATAAAAGTCAAAATTTATAATTTTTTGCATATTTAAGTTAAGCGTCATATGAGGACGCTATGTTTTAAGTTTTGCAGATTTTCGAGCTTCGAATTAATCGTAGCGAGTTTTTGAAGTTTTTCACTTAAAAATTAATATAAATTAAAATATTCGTCCAAATTCAATTATTTTTGGACACGTGCATTCATCTCGTCGAGATGCTCATTTCGATACTATGTTTGTAATTTTTGAAATTCAAATAGCTATAAATCATGGCTTGAGAAATTTCAGTCATTCATTTTAAATCCAATGGCTAGCTTGGATTGGGTTTTGGCTTTAAATGGATTGTTAAATTATCATAAACCTAATGAGCTGTCAAACATAAGTACCTTTTCTTTTTTTCAGCCGAGAGTCTCTCCCTTATGCGACGCAAGGGTCGAGCGCCTCTCCCTCCTCTCCTTGACTGAGCACCTCTCCCTCCCCTCCATGGCCGAAACTTGCTGGGTCGAACCCTTCATTCGCTGGACCACCTTCCTCTTTGACCGTGTGCATCATCTCCATAGGCGAGTTTCTTCTTCTCCATCCCATGGCTGAACCCCACCTCTCCATCTCCTCGGCCGAGCTCCTGCATCCTCCTCCCCTTCGTCGATCTATCATCTTTCATCGTCGATTCCCTTCCATTCGGCGTAGCCAAGGATCGTCGAGCCATCCATCTTCATCCTGTTGAGCTCCTCCCTCGCCGATCTGTGCATTCTCCTTCTTCCTTCAAAGATCGCATCAGCGACTTCCCTCATTGTTTCCAACTGCCTCGTCGCTCCTATTGATGGTACTTATCGCCACTCAAATCTTTATTTTGTATATATATTTATAGAAAACTTCAATAATTTCAAATAGAGCATTATCATCTCATTTTTTTAATGAGCCTAGCACCTCATATTTGCTGCTAATAGAAAGATTGCAAAATTGATATAATGATACTGCTTTACTTGTTAATATTTAGGTTTGATCATGGAGCTATATATATTTTTTTTTAATAATTGAGTAATATGTATGTGAAAATCTGTTCAATATATTTTTTTCTAATTCCATATATTGCACTAGCTATATTATTTACTTTAGGAACTTGAGGTCTTTCTTAAAGTATTGCTAATTAAATTACTATATTTTGCTGAAATATATGCTCAATTATAATTATGGTTATGATAAGTAATAGTATGTTACGCATCTGAATATTATTCTACTTTGCTAGTTTCAACTTCAGCATGTTATTCTTTATGTATTAGCTCTCTATCACACCATTCTATTTTGTTAGTTTCAACTTCAGCATGCATTTTTTTTTTATTGGTTAATTATTCATTTCAAATATGCCACATATACTTTTATTTGTCATCCATCATCTAATTCGTCCGTAACAATTGTAAGCAGAGCTATTAATTGTCATCCAATTAATTGATATGGGTGTTGTTAGTCTAATATTAAAAATTAGAGAAATTTAAATTTCTTTGTGTTATGCAAATATCTATTCTTAATCAAAATGCATTTTCTTTCATTATTTTGAAGAAATGCTTAATTGTAATATCTCAAATGATCACTCATGATTTAATATTTATTGCTCTTTGGAGTTGGTTTAGTGGCACCTTGGGTTCACCTCATCTATGAAGAATCATATTGTATGTGCTTCCATTTAAATTTGCATTAAAATGTTGGTTATCACCCTTATCAAGCCATTTAATGTTATCTTGTAGATCTCTCTCTATCATGTTGTAGATTAGTATGTTATCCTTAAATTATGGTAAATGAAATCTAATGGGGTTCGTGCTAGCTTAAGTAAGCATCTCTTATAAAAGTAGCTATCATTTAGTTATATTTTGCCCAGTTTCTGCAGGTGTTGTGAGTGCTGCCTCATCCCAAATAGTTATTAAATTTCAAACTCATATCGCATGTGCAAGGTACGTAAGTACTTAAAACTTGTATTGAGTTCTAATAAATTAAATTATTCTATTTAGTCTTATGTTAAGTGGGTACACCACTTGCCTAGTTCTTATTGCTGTTATTGTGCTTTTATTTTTTTGAATCCTATACTAACTTACATTTATTTTGTAAAGTATTTTGAAGAAAATGTTATGAATTGTATGTTAGATTTATCATCTTGTTAAAATGTGAAGAGTTTGGGAGGAAATACCTTAATTATTGTTTCACACTTGCATTTATCAAAAATGAGCAAATCAATAGCATGTGATTCATTTCTTAAATTAAATATTGCATGTTATATCATTAAGTCTTGTAAAGGATTAAGGTGTTTCATTTTATCTTAAACTTAATCCTACATCTTCTTAATTTTCTCTTAAATAAGAGGATTAGCATGTAATGATATTTAATTAACTAATAAGATGTATTAATTTATCAAACAGCCAAATCCTAAGAATTTTAATGACATCCCATAAATGGGATTAAAGGAACATTTGATTTGGTACGCTTCATAACCTGCATAAAACTAACAACTCTTGCTGATTTGTCATGATCTTAGACTAGTAAACTAGAAGAATTTAAGAGCTATACCAAACTTATGTGATTTATTATCTGAACTTAAGCTTGAGATCTTCCATTTTTTCTTATATAAGATCCTTAGCATGAGAACAGCTATAAAACTATAATAATTTACAACATGATCTACTCCCAATAATATTTTTGATTTTATCCCATGATTGTAGAATAGGATGTGATCAGATGGGTCAAACCATCTGATTTGAACAAATCAATTCATGCTTAATAAATGAACTTATGGATTTAGCACAAATATTAAAGGTGTGAGATAATGATGATCTTGCTATAGGAGTGTATGTAGTATCTAAAATACATAATAAATGTTAATACCTTAAGGTAAGAAGAACTTATTATGACATACTATGGTAGAGACTTAAATGACCCTCCTTAACCCTAGTAGTTTGATCTTAGACTCTTGCGGTAGACTTCACCTAAGGCATTAGAATAAAATTTCTCCCATGTGGTAGTAACCTATATTGAGTGACTTCTTGGTCACACCCTTGGACTCTTGTGTAGGATTCACCCAATTATAGTAAGGATTCATAGCTTTGGTAATCTATGTTTGTTAAATATAATTATTATATCCCAAATTATTAGTTAGGTATGATAGTGTATATTCGCAGAGCTAAATCACTTCAGCAACATTTCAAGTTTGGTTGAGTCACTCCATGTAGGATTGTAGAGTCTCAGTCTTATCTTATGTGACTGGATAAGTACAGTCCTGATTAAGGTAAATCCTCCAAGCCTAAGAGTGTTATAATTAAGGAACTAAATCCTTAATTTGAAAGAATAATTGCAATCGGGTACTGCCTCCTATTGTCGTGCACTTCGATAAGTGTAGTTATAAGAAAACTAAGTATTCCAAGTTACTCTTCTTTAGACACTATTAATATGTTGTAATTAGGGAGCTAAATCCTTAGTTTGGAAGAATAAATTGCGACCGAGTACTGCCTCCTATCATTGTGCACTTCAGTAAGTGCAGTTTTAAACAAACAGATTGTCAGATTCACCCTTCTTGGAAACATATAAACTATGTGTATATGACATTTCCAACTGATAATTTTAAGTAAAATATTAAGTAAAATCATTTACTGAATTAGAACCAAGAGCCAGAATCTATTTAGGTGGATTATGCATAGTGGAGACAATGGAATCATTACCTAATTTTTAAGTAGTTTTCTTGATTTCTGAATTTAAGGCATGTAGACATAGAAGCTAAGCATAAGCATAAGCATGTATGAGCATCAAGGACTATTTGTGGATTACAGGATGTCACATATATTAAAAGGTGTGAAGACCCACTTAAGTAGTAATAAGTGAAACTCTTAAACATCGAGGCGCATTTTTAGGTAACGGTGGAGTTCCTGATAAGAACTCCAAAGTTAAGCGTGCTCAGGTGGGAGCACTCCCAAGATGGGTGACATGCTGGGAAGTTATCTTCTAAGGGCAAAACTGTGAGGCTTTTTAGGCCAAAGCGGACAATACCTTGGTGTTAAGAGTTTGGGCTGTTACAAATGGTATCAGAGCAAACCATAGGGTGTCAGATAGGAGCTAAGTGTCATACAGGGTAAAGTACCACTTCATGTGAGCAGCCTCTTGAACCCATGATGGTTAAGGTGCTACATGGTTGTGGGTACCTCTTGCGCCTGTAGGGGTCACCTATAGTCCTATCTACCCAGTGGATGGTTCTTGGATCTGTGTATGGATACTGACGAGGACGTCAGTTACTTAAGTTGGGGAGATTGTGAAGACCCACTTAAGTAATAATAAGTGAAACTCTTAAACATCGAGGCACCTTTTCAGATAACGGTGGAGTTCCTGATAAGAACTCCAAAGTTAAGCGTGCTCATGTGGGAGCACTCCCAGGATGGATGACCTGCTGGAAAGTTATCTTCTAAGGGAAAAATTGTGAGGCCTTTCAGGCCAAAGTGGACAATACCATGGTGTTAAGAGTTTGGGCTGTTACAAAAGAGGAATTACGAGATGTAATGAGCATCAAGATATCAGAATTCCTAATTGGATGTATGTGGGCATCGCTATATATTTATGAAAATTCAGGATATTTTGATTGCATTTCAGTGACATACATCATAATTTTACATAATTATTTACTCAGATTCAGATCATTTACTATTTTTTCTACTTTTAGTTTTATACAGTTTTATACTTTCAATTATTTTATAGTATTTCTGCAGTTTGATTTCTGTTTTACTGATATATTGATCAATATCTTTTAAATACAATAATATATTATTTTTCAGCTTAATTGTACTTACTTTATAAGTCTAATATTATTTTTCTTTGTTAGCTCTGCCCTGTCATATATGTACATATGGCAGCATCAGGTTATAACTCAGACCTTGCGCTTGGGGGTGTGCTTATGATAGAAGGTCAAGTGAAGTTTGTGGCCTGCAAAAAAAAGAGAAATTACTGATATTAAAATTTATGTTGCCCATATTTTATTCAAATGTAATAAATGAGTTTCTTTTTTGTTATTCTATATTTTCAGTATTGCATGTGAATGAATATATGTGGATAATGTCCGAATGCTTTGTTTCTTATCTTTTGTACTGCTTTACTTATGTTTCTACCAAGATCTTGCTCACCTTAGGATTAATATCATGAAGATCTCATTTATTATCCGTGGTATTAGTGACGACCATCACTTAATCGTAGTTGAGTTAGTATTACTCGACAATGATTAAGAGGCAGTCGTTACAGAGCCGCTGCCATGGGACCCGCCAGCAGCATTAGAATTCCGCCACAGCTTCGGGGCCCCGCCTTTCTCGTTGACTGCATGCGTGGGTCTCGTCATAGATTTAACTTCGTTTAATGAGTTTAAAACAAATATATATATATATATATATATATCTGTTAATCATAGTTTTAAGTTAATTAATCAAAACTTTAATCTTCCACAACTCCCAATCCATATACTCAAACATAATAATATTATATGTCATTTTAATCAGCAAATTCAAGGAATATTATGGTAGTGTCAAATCTCTATTTGGATGCATATTTAACATAGTGATTTTTTTTGCCCTCTTAATTAGTTCAAAACTCTAGAAAACTTCTAATGTTCATATATTTGCAACCATGGATCCAAATATAGTCAATATAGATCTCAATTTAATCAGGAGAATCCTAAGAATCTTTTGGTATTATTTATTTTACTATTAGGTTAATAGTTTGACTAATGACTTTTGGGTCTCTTCCTTAATCCCTTTTAATTTTAGAAATTTGTTTAGCCATAACTTGATCAATTTAACTCTAAATTAGGTCATCCAATATGCCACTCTAATCAGGAGAATATGTAGAACTATAAACTGTAAGAATATTTAGGTTTTGATAATTAGATTTTCTAATTAGCTTTATTCACCATAAAACTTGATTAGTGCATAAATTAATCAAATATAGTTCAAATTAGGTGTACTCCTAGTCATTGCACCCAGTATATTAAAGAAAAATTATAGCCACTGAGTTTACTAAATTTGGACGTCATTTGAGAAAGTTATGTTTTTGGACATTTCCCAAATCTCTTAAATTACATTATTAGGCATCAATCTTGTTTTAGCCATAACTTGGCCAATTGACCTCAGAATTCAGTGATCTTAGACTCTATAGAATCCTTAGACAGTAAACAACAAAAGTACAACTCAAAATTTAGAATTTAGTAGGGAAAAATACTAAATTACCCTTAATGAGCTAAAACCTTAATTTGAGCTTATTAGGCTTATCATTGTCCAATTTTGGGTGTACTTCCTATTTATTCTCATATTATATAGTAAGTAACTTTTTTTATTAATAAAATTTAATTTGGAACTTAAATTATAAAGTAGTATTTTAGACCCTTAAGTATGAACAAAGCAACCATTTTACTCAAATTTAGGCTTAAGTATCTTTATGCCTTAGAAGCATAATCTAATCACTAAAATCAGTAAGGTAACTAATTAAAAATTAATTTTGAATATTTTAGAATCATTAATTTGTTATTTTAAGAAAAATCTTAAATTTCACTTAAAATTTCCTATGTCTTAAAATAAACTTCGTAAGGTGAATTTAATCCACCTTATGCCTTCCATAAGGTAACCACATTAGAAAATATATATATAGTTAAGATTAATTAATATCAATGCCTAAGTTATTCACTTTTCTCCTAACTTAATTCCTTAGGATTTCCCTTAAATTTCTTTGGATCTTCTTCCTTAAGGATTAGTGATAAAAATTAGGTTAGATTTCATACATTGAGTAAATGAGTTAATCAATGGATGAAACCTTAGTTTTATTAGTTTCTATATTTATTTAATTATTTTGTTTTTAAACTTTAGTCTAAGTTTAGAGATCCATCTTATTAAGCTTGACTTTGCTTAAGAGATAGCCTTAATTTGTAGTTCGTGAGAATTAGAATTTAAAACTTAGCCTTTAATATCACCTATTGGATTAAGAGGCTAAGCCTCAATATTTAGAGTTTAATTCTTAATCCCTCAATCTTTATTTGTATTAATCAAGATTAGCTTTGGATTAATTAAATTCATCAATTATGATGTTGATTTATTATTTAACTTATGTAAACATCCTTGATTGAATTATATTATAATTTGATTAGTTCTAATTACTTTAAACTTTAAAGGACCAATATTCTGAGTTTATACTAGATAGTAGAATATTGGAGATTATGAGCTTGTATAATCTCAGATTAGTTAGAACAAATTAAATTAGAAAATAAGTGATATCATAGAGTTTAGTATAGTGCCATTTATACATTGACTTATATGTTTTGCTTCCTTATTTTGGACTTTTATTTTTGTGACATAATAGGTGAAACATAGAATATTTGACGAATGTTCTTTGTTAAATTTGAAAAATACATAAGGCATATTCATGAATAACTGAATAAAAGAAAATAAAAATGAATCCATAAATTTATATAATATTTAAAATTGAATTTATCTACTTAGTTTATCTCTATAGTATTGTTTCATATATTTAGATTTCAGATGCAGTTCAGTACTTAAGTATTAGTATCCTAGAGGATATATATATATATTTGAGATGCTGATATTTTCCCAGGTATTTGATCCTAGATGATGATATAGCATATTTTTAATGGACTTGTTGATCTAGGCATTAGTGTTCTAGATGCTTCAAAAGATTTATATAGTGGCTAGATGAGCCACCCTCTTCTGTTATGGCAAGTCTAAGTATGCATATGTCCAATAATGAGATAGCTTTTTCTTAATATATATTCAGTTTGGTATTCTTCAGCATTTATGTAGCGTTTATATATATTTACAGTGTTTCCAGCAATTTTAAATATTTATATGTTCAATAATTTTTATTTCATATGAAAGTATGCTAGGATATTAAATTTATTTAAGTCTTATTCATATTATTTATTGAACCAACATGAGTAGATTTGATCATATTTACTTAAGATGTTTCTTGCACTTAGTAGCTTTTACATATGCATTGCTTAACCCTTTCTACAGTTTTGAGAATGAGGTATGTTGTTCACCTCATACTTTGTTTAATGTTATGATTGAAGAATTATAATTTTTATCTTTTTTCTTTTGATTGCTCTATTTCTCCTAAAATTCTTAGGTTATTTGTGATATCATAAAATACAAATAATATTAACCTAAAATGCACTTAAGCAATTTGTTTAACCAAATTTTTTTTTTTGGCTGGGGCCCTGTTATTGTGAAACTGACAATGACAGTTTCTAAATATTTTGAGGAGTTAGTGCCTATGGAAGAGCAGTTCTAGGAGGAGAAGCATCTTGGAGATGAGGAGCCTTAGTTTAGGTTGCTTTTATTTTAGTGAGGATGAGAGTTCTTTTGCTGCTTTCTTAAAACTTATTTTAATGTATTGTAATAATGCATGTATTTGTATATTTTTCTTTACTACTACTTTATTCTGAGGTGGATGTTATTCTATCTTATATTATGAATGTATGGATGTTAAACTTTGATATATTTTTCTTTCGCACTATGATATTCTAGTATGCTCATTTAGTGAATGTTTCAATTGTTATATATTGCATATCCTTCCCTTATTAGTAAGTTAGGGATAAAAACTAAATCTAATGATAAGTGAGGGATTACCCCATGACCCTCCATAGTGAAATAAAAATGAATAAGGCTGAAATCAAATCCTCCACAGTGACCTCATTCCCCATAACCCTACTTAGCCACATACTCCCTCCACTGTGAACCAATCGGCTACCTTAGGATCTCTACATGTTTCATGGGTCAAGGCCAACTTAAGGAACCTAAAAACCTCTAAATGAGATGACCTCATTCCCCATAACCCTACTTAGCCAGGGTTATTATGGAGTACTGTTGACTCTAAACATATTGAGTGTAATTGAGCTCACTTGAGCTTAATTAAACTAGGTATAATCTATAATAATGCTAACAATATGTTTCAAACACTAAATCAACTTAGATGGTAGCATGAAATAGGGTAGTAGGGGGTACCTTAGCCTCTGATTTGTCGATTTGTCGCTGACGGTACTCCATGATTCAACTCACAAACTGATGATATCTTCATGCTGAAGCTCCCAGTGACGTTGAGAAGCCTCCAATTGCTCACTAAAGGCAATGGTCATCGGCACTAGCTGCTATGACAGTCGGGTGCTCGAGAGGTGAATAGGAGGAATGTGAGCAATGGGAGTGAGTGAGGGGCTCTTCTTGTGAATCACTTAAGAAAAAATGGGGTTAAGAGATATTAGCGATGGATAAGGAAGATGGCCGATCATGGGAGGCAGCTGTTGTAACAACGCAGGTTGTTACCTCAGTGAATTAGGACTGAACCAAACCTTAAACTTGATTCTAATACACTTAGTTAGTCATTAGGAGCTCACCCTGAACTTCTTGTTCAAATCAGGGGTTAAGTGGATCAAACCCTGATTCTAGAAATTTTAGGAATCCTGGAAATTAACCTAATTAAATTAACCTCAAATCGAATATTGAACTTCACTATTGTGCTCGTCACCCCCAAATTAGCTAGGGGTATACCCCATAAAATATAATAATTAAATAATCATCGAATTTAAAATCTGACTTTGTCATTGAGTTCATCACCCCCAAATTAGCTAGGGGTGAATTTTTGGAATTTTTCATAGCACATTTATAAAATCTGATTTTTAAAGCATTAATTAATCAAAAATATATCTTTCCCTCTTCTTTTCCTTAGCTAAGCTCTACTCTGCCTCCTTCATGCTTTCCTAGCACCTTCCTCCCCATTCTCTGCACACTCAAATGGGTTTCTACCCCTCTCCTTTCCCTCCATGCTAATGGGAATGCTCATTGATGGAGCCATGCCCCATCCTCCTTTAAGATGAACCTTCAGCCCTCCTTCCTTCAATTGTTAAAAATCCCTCCTCCCTCTCCATTTTCCCAGTTGAAGCTCTTTCCCCCTTCCCTTCATTTATTATGCTTGTTGTTGGAAGAACCATCAGCCCTCTTCCTCCTCTTGCTAATAGTTGAAGAAAAAGAAGAAGAGGAAGAAGAAGAAGAAGCATCTCTTCTCAAGCCTTGAAAGAAATAGAATTTGATCTTCTTCAAACCAAGGTACCTCCCTTTTTCCCCATTGGTTGATCCAATGTCTATTCCATTTTTGTTTTTATACTTATTTCACATCCATAAGAATCTGTGCTTAGGATATGGAATCCATTGGAGCTTATTAAAATAGTAAGTTTTAGGGAAGAAAATATATTCTACAAATATAATTTTTGTATACCTAAACCTTTAGCTTCATTGTTTGTATTGTTAAAATAATCATTTCATGTCAATTTTGGTATCAGTGGAAATATCTTGGAAAGACCTTTTCATCGGTATACTGCACACACACATAAGGTGTCCTAAATCAAGAGTATTTGGGTGCCAAAGGGGACATGTTTCAGTTTTCGCACATGCAAAATCACCATCGAGCGCTATAGTACGTTATAGCGCCTGGATCTCGGCCAAGAGGCACTACAGCGTGCCGCAGCACCCGCATCCCGAGTTGGCTATGTCGTAGGGTTAAAAGTGCTATAGCGTGTCATAGCACCTAGCTTTCAAGAAAATCTGTCACCATCACGCCCACACCTCAAAAAAACTTGCACCACAGCATGTCGTAGTGCCAAGCTCTCAGCCAGGAGGCGTTACAGTGCGCTGTAGTGCCCATAACTATCCGAAATGGATTAAACTTCATATTTTTCACATTTTAATGACTTTAGAATCTTATTGGGGTCAAAATCTACCAAAATCAAATTTGGATTTAGTAAAATCAAGCATTGTGTGAATTTGGAGGTAATTTTGAATATATAAATCTATAATTTATCATAAATGACATATTCTAAATCATAAAATTACACTTTTAGATCTTAAAATAGTTTTAGTCATAACTTAATCAATTGACATCAGAATTTAACATTCTTAGGCTCTATGGAGTCTTCAGATAGTAAATAATAATAAATTGACTAAATTTTTAAACTTCACTAGGTAAAATTATCAAATTGCCCTTATAAGTTAAAATCTGTAAATTGGACCCATAAAACTTAATACATGTCCAAATTGGAAGTACCCAATATCTATCTTTATGTTGGATAGTAAGGAATCTTTTAGTATCAATAAAAATCCAAATTAAAGCCCTTAATCAAAAAGTAGTATTTTAAACCCTTAAGTAGGGGCAAAACGGTCATTTTGCTCAAAAATTAGGTTAAGTGCTATTAATCTCTAGATTATCAATTGAAATATTATAATCAGTAATAAAATTGATTTGGAATCAATTTAAAACTCTTAGACCCATTAATTGAATAATTTGAGAAAAATCCCTATTTGAGGCTTGAAAAGAATTCACAAGTAAAACTAATACCTCTCTAGTTTAATTCTTAACTCACACCTTAACTTCCTTAACTAAATTAGGTCAGCAAATAAATATAAATTGTTCTAATTATCATCAATTCCTAAAATTCTTATGTCATTCCTTAGGATTTGTATCTTCACTTTAGGATATTTTTCTTAAGAGTTTGGGATATAAATTAGGTTAGATTTTATTCATTGAGTAAATGGGTTATTCAATGAATGAAATCTTAATTTTATTAATTTTTAGATTTTTAAATTTTAATTATGATTATTTTATCTTTTAATTTTAAACTAAGACTAGGGGATCATTTTATTAAGCCTTGATTACACTTAATAGGATTTACCTTAATTATTAGTCCACAATTAGACTTAAACCATAGTCCTTATATGAAGACCCACTTAAGTAGTAATAAGTGAAACTCTTAAATATCAAGACGCTTTTTTAGATAATGGTGGAGTTCCTGATAAAAACTCTAAAGTTAAGCGTGCTCAGGTGGGAGCACTCCCAGGATGGGTGACCTGATGAGAAGTTATCTTATGAGGGTAAAACTGTGAGGCCTTTCAGGCCAAAGCGGACAATACCTTGGTGTTAAGAGTTTGGGCTATTATAAAATGGTATCAGAGCAAATTATAGGGTGTCAGATATGAGCTAAGTTGCCATACAGGATAAAGTACCACTTCATGTGAGCAGCCTCTTGAACCTATAATGATTAAGGTGCTACATAGTTGTTGATACCTCTTGCGCCTGTAGGGGTCACCTCTAATCCTATCTACCCAATGGATGGTTCCTGGATCTGTGTGTGAATACTAATGAGAACGTCAGTTACTTAAGTTGGGGAGAATGTGAAGACCCACTTAAGTAGTAATAAGTGAAAATTTTAAATATCAAGGCGTCTTTTCAGATAATGGTGGAGTTCCTGATAAGAACTCCAAAGTTAAGCATGCTCAAGTGGGAGCACTCCTAGGATGGGTGACCTGATAGGAAGTTATCTTATGAAGGCAAAACTGTGAGGCATTTCAGGCCAAAGCGAACAATACCTTGGTGTTAAGAGTTTGGGCTGTTACACCTTAAGTATTACTTTTAGGATTATGAAGATAAAACCTAAAACTTAGAGTTTAATTCCTAATCCCTAACTTTAGTAGTTCTTAATCAATCTTAGTTCAGATCATCTAAATTCATCAAATATGACATACTGATTAAATACTTTACTTGTAAGCATCATCGATTGAATTAAATTAGGACACAATCAGTTCTAATTATTTTTAACTCATAAGGCTATAGATCTAAGTTATACTTGATAGTAGGAATTAGAGATATTGAACTTGTATAACTTAGAATCGATTAAGTGGATAAACAACAGATATCACCTATGTATAGTAGAGTCCTTTACTTATTATTGAATTATTGTTGCTTTTGCATTCCTTACACTTTGTGCTTTTTTCTTGAATATGTCATACAAAAAAACATTACTATATTAAATAAAAATATAGAAAAGTTAGGATAATATTTGCATTTGGTTCAGTTTCTGGTCAATTTTGCATATTTTACCTCCAATGGGTAGGGGAAAAAGAGAAATAAGGATTACTTAACATTACTCATTGAGGAGTATTGTGTTAAGCTAGAACCTGAATAGCCTTGCAAACATGCTTAACTCATTAATCACTTTTGAATGTGTCCATAGAAGTAAAATAAATAACTAAAACTTATTGCATATGTATTTTTTGCCTCCTCAGTACAGTTCTATTTCCTGCCCTAGCCTATAAAGGCTATGAGAATTCTGCCTTAGCCTAGAAAAGTTATGAGAATTTATAGTATAGAGGTCCGATTGGCCAATTCTTCTGATATGACAGTCTTTACATACTTACATATCTATTTTACTATTATTTTTATTGCAGCTAGCTTCTGCTTTACTTGCTTAACTGTATATTTATAGGATACTAGATTTCTTTTCCTGCTTACTTATATATATCATAGCTAGATTATTTTCTTTTAAACCTGCATAAATTATATGATCATAGGCATGCTTATGATGAATCTTTTCTTTCAGCACTTTTTTTACTTTACTTGTACTATTATGCTTGACCTTGTCACAGCTTGGTGTGAGATATGTCTTTTTATCTCATATGTTGCTTAATTATAAATGTGTTTATTTATAACTTCTTCATATTCCTTTGTATGTTTGCTACACCTATATGCTTTACTTATTTTATAGTTTAAGTAAATGGTGATATTATAAAATTCATGAACATAAACAGCCTAAAATGTACTTAGATAATATGATTAACAAGATTTTCTTTTTTTAACTGGGGCCCTGGCATTGTGAAACCGATAATGTCAGGATTTGAGCAATTTGGGGACCTTGTGCCTGAAAAGGAGCCATACTTAGAGGAACAGCAAGTTGGAGCTGAATATCAGTAGAGCAGCCGTTCTTTTATTTCTATGAGGATGAGTGTCTTATTTATTTTTAAAACTTAATTAAATGATGTAATAATATAGATACCTATGTATGTTCTTTTATTATACTATTTTATTCTGAGCTGCAGTTGTTATTACCTCTCATTTGTATTGTGGTAAATTGGATATAGCATTTTACTTTCTTTGCTTCCGCACTTTATTGAATGTATATACTTAGTGAATGATTTTGCTGCATTTACCAGGGCACATCATTCCCTTATTATTGAATTGTGGGATTAAACCTAATCTAATGATAAGTGAGGGGTTTGCCAAAGTAGCACACTACCCATTAGCATTGATTGTTGGTGATTAAGGGGCGGGGCGCCACAGCTATGCTATACATCTTGCGCATGATCGTGCTAAGCCAAGGTGGAGAAAATGACAGGGAACAATGCACATCTGATCGTGGTCTTCTGATCCATCAGGCATGCATGAATGCATCTGGCGCAGATATTAATCATGGGTTTAACAGCAGTCATTGGCTCTGGGTTTAGATCCAATGACTGATATTAAATTAGATTGCCAATTTAATTTTCATCGTCTGATTAAATCATCATATGGTGGAATTGCTCTGATCCGCTGGATTGGCTGCCCGGTGCTCAGGACAGAAGAACGGATCCATGCTGTTATGAGATTCAACGGTTAGCCATTATTTAATTTTTTTAATAAATTAATTTTAATTATTATAATTAATGCAATTTGCATTAATTCACATACATTGATCATGAGCTCCAAAAAATTCTAAATTTTCACATTTAACTAATTTGAGTGTGAGGAATTTAAATATACTATTAGTATTTGAATTTAAGGTCAATTTTATTTTTTTACTTACTTAAATATAATAAAATATTCAATTTATTCAATAGACTTACAAATCATCTGAAAAATTCAAGATTTGCTCTTAATATTGATTAAAGATTAATAACAATACATTTATTCTAAATTAGGTCATTTTAAACTAAGTAACAACATAGGATTATACAATAATAGTGAAATATTCCACAATTCTATCCATTTGGTGCTTGCACTGTAATATGATCTGATAATTGAGCAACTCAATGACATTCCTACATAAATAATTGCAAGAGAAGATCTACATGCAACAACTCATGTATATGGTGCTAAGTTAGAGTGATTAATCATCATGATAGTGGTATAAAAATTTGACAAAGTTTTGTATGTACAAAAATACATAATGATTCAATATGATCACTATACATACTATAAAAATTTTGAGTAACATGAAATTGATCACACTACACACAAAAGATATTAGAAAATTAAAAATATTTTCGGTATATATTTTCCCTGAAATTAAATTAGTCTCACCGCCCTCAAATTCTTATAAAAATATAATAAAATGACACATCTTCCGATTACCAAATAATCGCATTTAAATAATGTTATCCGGCGGCTTTGCCGCCCTCGCCCATTTCAGGCGCTGAATCGCTTCCCAATCCCAATTTCCCGGGGCAAGTCAACGTCGACGACGGCGAGTACCGTCGACTGTCGTCGATGATGTGGTGAACTCCAAAAGATAAGTTCCAACGAGAGAAATCGACAAAGAAATGAATCAGAAAAGTCATCTCTGTCCTTAATGCTCTCTATATCCTCACTCTTCGCTCCACTCCTTCCTATCCGCGTAGCCTCTTTGTTCATTACTAAATAAGGATGGCGTGCGTGCCATCTCTTGCCCATACCCATACTTATCGCTGCGCCGCAACAAGGATAAATGCAAGGAAGGGGACCCATGCGTCTTGCTGCATTTCTTCTTCCGATTGCTTCGGGACCCCTCCGAATTATCGCGGCAATTTCTCTGGTATGTTTTCCGTTTTATCTCTTGTATTTATTTCATGTTGGAGTTAGGGTTTGAAATGTAGTGGCGATTGCGCTTGAGATTTTTTTTGTTACCCATTTTGCTTTGTTTTTGTTGTACAAGTGTTTTCAATTCAAAATACTGTTATTTGAGAAGTTTCATTTGGGATTGACGGACACGAATTCTACATCATAACGAGGGAAGAGAAGCCTATTAGGGTTTGGTGCTGTTAAATTTTGATGCTTTTTTTTTTTTTTAAAATAACGAATTGCAGCTCTAAGCTATGGACGCGCATCGTGTTCTATTGTTTACCAGATATTGTTTTCCTATCTGTATCCAATATTGTATATTTTTGTATGTTTCTTATTTGATGATGTGCATCAATTATCAATTTGAAGGACATTTCTCTCTGTATTGAATTTTATGTATTTGGCATTATTTAACTCCCAAGTTGCTTCAAGGTCTGATTTTGGTTACGCCAATTATAACTCTAAGATCATTAATGTAATAATTGTTGAAGTCTAGGTTTCTTCTTGAAATAGATTCACGAGGCTAGTGAACTTGTGACGAATTGATTCATGTACATCAATTACACTAGTGGGATGCCATTATAGCCATATGCCTAAATTTAAGCATACGAGTGAAATCTTTCAGATGATAATGGCTTTTTTAGTTCTGTTTTGTCATAAGAGCAGCTGTTGCACATTTTTTTGTTGAACTATGTTCCAGCTTTTCTACCTTTGTGGCATGCACAGTGAATAATTTTTTTAAATTAATAATTGGATGGCAAATTAGGGTTAAGGATATTCAGCAAGAATCTACTTTAGCAACAACCCCATGGCTCTCACATTCTCACGTCATGGTGCTATACTGTGACTGATCCTACTTTATCGAAATGATGAGATTATCTATGCAGGCCTGGGTACTATTAGCTTTAACGTGAGTTTTGCATATCCAACTATGACAACTACTCAGGAAGGAACTACGACTCCTTGCAACATATATGATGCCAAGCATGGGCCTGTTCACCTCCTTGTTCTTGTGCATGGTATATTTGCTAGGTAATTTACGTGTGTAGATGCAATGCTTCATTAATCTGTGAATTTATCTTTTTTGTAAATCTCATCTCTGTGGAGGATTTTCTCATGGACTCAATCTTCGTGAATGTAAATTATAAATTGTTGGTTTGGTACTTATCTATAAATTCTGATATTCTAATGGTTACTTTTAAACTATAATACCCAATGCCTTTTTGATTAGATTATTACTTCTGCTACTGGCTCATCACCTATATTTTGCTGTATGACTCAAGAAATGTTGTTAGAGGCTGAGTTCTTACTAAACATTAGAATTCCTTACTGTATGTAATGTTTTATAGATAACGTTAGTTGTGTAATGTCATTTTTCATAAGTATATATATAAGTATATATATATATATTATTGTGCATCACATGATTGACCAGTGAAGTTCATGCAAGTGCTCCAATACTTAACTGACTTTTTTTTTGTAAATATAATTTTGTAGATCAATGTGTATACCACTGGAAGATTATTGAACATTTTGCTCTTAATGTCAGCAAGAACCTCTAAGTTAGACTGATGCTAATCCCAAGGAAACAAATGACTTTTCAAGCACTGGATCATTATTTTGAGTTACTAAAAAACTGAATGACGTGCTTTCATATTCCATGTGATTACCACAAGTAAATTACAGCTATATTTTTTGCGAGTAAATTCAAGTTATTTTAACTGTAAAGAATACAAAAACCATGACAACTATTTTAGATTAGGAATAGTACTCTAACATTCAATTTTTAGTTATTTACATTTCTATTACCTAAATCTTGCTTTTTATTTAACCACCAATTGACTTGACAACCCCATCTGCATATAATGATTGAAATGGCTTAAAGTGTTAGTACTTTTGCTGTTATAACGAAGTTCTAGGTGGTTATGTTAAAAATATTGAAAGTTTGGCTTTAGCTATGTAAAATATAAGCATTCAAGTATGTGCATAAAATTTCCCCGTTAGATTAATAGCACAATTGAGCATATATTTAAATTTACTATTTAGATGAAGCTTAACTGAAATTATAAATTGAATTGTGCCATGTAAAATTAGATGGAGGTCATAGGATTTTTATTAGAAGATAATTGTCTATTCAATGTTATCTAATATAATTGCCTATCCTAAGTAACCGCATGTTATCCAATGTAACTGCCTATCCTAAGTATCACATGTTATCCAATGTAATCGATGTTAAGATTATTACGGCGGGTTTGAGTTGAGGTTACCATAGCAAAAAGCAGAAAAATATAAACCAACACAAAATCAAAAATAAACCACAGCACAAGACTTTCATAGCATAAGCCACAAACATCCAAATACAAGGATTTACGTGAAAAACTCAAAATTTGAGAAAAACCACATCCACAAGAAATCCACTGTATGAAGAATACAAGATTGCATAGTACAAACCAAGATTTGAACCTTTGAAGGAATAATAAGATGACAAACTCCGCCAAGGAACACATTCAAGTCCTGCCTCTCTTCAACACCCTCTCAAACTTTCACACAAGTCTTCTTTCAAGGGATCTATGTTAATCTCTAGAGGCACTCACACCCTCACACACCCTTTATTAATTAAGGCTTCCAACAGGCTTTAAAACAAGTTCAAGATCGCTTGAAACCGCCCTCAAATGCCCATGTGATGCTTGTTTTCGCGTTTGACCTGTTCCATGGGCGCTTGGGCGCCCAAGATGCTGTTGCATGGGCGCTTGGCCGAGCTTGACTGCACCTGGGCGCCCCTTCCTCGGGCTACAGACCCTGTAGGGCGCGCCTGAGCGCCTGGTTTGCTGCCGGCTAGTGTAGCCTTGCCCCAAAACCTCTTGGAACCGCCCAGAACCCATTGGAACTTTGCCAACACCTCTTTTAGTGATCCAATTGATCTCCACATCTTAATAATCTTTCACTTAGAGACTAATTGAGATTGACCTATCTTCAATTTTGGAATTTATTCTCCTTAACTTTAATCCTTGCAAAGGACGTTGTGTGGCTCACCCTACATTTGATCACATACCTAGCTTCAATTTTTGTAATTTCACCTATTCCTTACTCGTATGACCACGTCTTTGGTGCTTAAGATCAGTCTTGGTTTTTGCTCCCACAAAAAAATCAGACGCTTTATTACTCACATAAAGTGTCCCTTCCATATGCCCTGAGCTGTGACCAAAGCATCTCTTGTCACTTTCCATGAGTCTTTGGTGAAGATTGTAACATAGCCTGCAGAGATCACATTTCTCTTCATACTTGGAACTTGTCTTACATCCCTTTGTCTCCATACCAATCCATTTGGTAGCTTGATGTCGACTTTTCCAACAACCTTGCATGCCTTATCATCTCCCAAACAGGTCTTTTCCAAATCGCCTTGTGTGTAATTTCTGAGTTTCACTCTTTCCAACAATCTTGCATGCCTTATAATCTCCCAAACAGACCTTTCTCAGATCACCTCGAGTGCAATTTATGAGTACCTCTTTTCTAGGAGTTGAATGAAAGGATGCACCAGAATCCACAACCTAGGATTCTGTAGACTTCGAAGATAAAATCAACACATCGTTGATATCATCTGCCGTAATATTTGTAGAATGATTCACATTTTGATTTCCTTTGCCTGACTTCTTCAAGGAGAGACAATCCTTCTTCAAGTGCCCTTTTTTCCACAGTTCCAGCACTCAACCTTTCCTTTTTTTGGTTTTGTTTTTCCCCTTCTTTTGCTTTTAACACTGGGCTGAATTTGAAGTTTCACCGCAAGACTTCTTCCGAATTTCTTCATTCAACACAAGCCCCACAATATCATTAATTTTCAAACTCGCATTTCCTGATGAGTTACTGATCGCAGTAATTAATCCAACAGCTTTAAAACAAATCCAAGATCGCCCGAAGCCGCCCACAAGTGCCCACGAGATGCCTGATTTTGTGTTTAACCCATCACGGGTGCCTGGGCACCCAAATTGCTGTTTTACAGGCTCCTGGGCGCCCTCTCCTCGGGTTACAGGCCCTGTAGGGAGCCCGGGGCGCTCCTGAGCTCCCGATTTGTGTCGATTAGTGTAGTCTTGCCCCACCGGAACTCCGTCGGCACCTTCTTTGGTAATCCAATTGGTTTCCATATCTTAAAAACCACACACTTCTATATATATATGTATCCTCATCCATGTAATAATATTATATGAGAAAAGCTTTCCGTCTATTTCTCCTTACCTCATGCTAACTTCACATGGTATCAGAGCCATCATCTCTCGGCCTGCAACCTCAAGATCCTCTCCCCTAACTCTCTGTTATGCACATCAAGGGCTCAAATTTCCCCAAGAAATCCATTATTCTCTCCCTCCTTATTCGTCTCCACTCTTCAATCCCCTAGCTTCCATCAAGAACCCAACTAATTATTATCTCTCGGCCACAATAACACCAAGAAACTCCTCAGCCCAAGTCTCTTTAACCAGCCCATCAAGACGCACCAAGAAAATACCCTCTTCCCCCTCACCACAATCATCAAATGGCCGCCTCTTCCTCAAATACAATAGACGTCACCGAAGCTTCTTGAAACCTAGGAATGCTGCCCTCACACTCTTACACAGGATTACATTCCTACTAACAACATCAAGAACCTAGTCAACAATCCCTTAATCGCAGAAAACTACCCACTATGGTGTGCACAACTCCTAACCCTATTCAAAACAAACAACCTCCAAGGCCACCTAGATGGCTCATCGGTAAAACCACCAACCTACAATTCCAACAATGCAGGAAATCAAACTCCCAGCCCTATATCCATGGTATGGAATGCCACTGGTTGGAATCTCGTTTCTGCCCTCTACTCTACTATCTCCCCATCAATTATTTACTACATAATCCATGCCGAATCTTGTTAAGAAACATGGAAAATCCTTGAACAAAGACTCCAAGCAACTAATCGATTTAAAGTGATTCAACTCAAGAATACTTTTCACAATGTCACCATGAAAGATAAGTCGATGCTAACCTACCTCTCCAAAATTAAAGAAATAATAACCAAAATTTCTGCCGCCAGCTGCACCATCCATCCAAAATACATAATTCATTACACCCTAAACGGTCTTCCGACTCAATATCAAGCCTTCAAAATAGCGATCCAGACAAATCTACAACTACTAAGCCTCGAGGACCTCTATTCCTTATTGTGCAGCGAGGAGGTAAATCTCCAACATGAATCAAGTCACGATCTCCAACAACACTCGCAACCCACTTTCTTGATCCACACACGAGGTAGAGGACGTGGCCAGCTGTAGAGGGGAAGAAACCACTACAATTCAGGTCCACGACCAATCAACAACTGTGATTATATCAACTATGAACGCTTCCCTCGTCCTTCCACTCCTACATGCCAAATCTGCAGAAAAAGATGGCATACAACACTCTCTTGTTGGCACTGATATGATTCATCCTATAAAAACAATCCCAACCGACAAAACTAATCTCCGACGAATATTTGGACACCAACTGGGTTTTGATTATGGCGCATCCACTCACGTAACTAATGATCTCAGCAATTTCTCCATCTTCGACTCATACAATGGGCCAGAGAAAGTAACCAACGAAAATGGAAAATCCTTGCACATCTCCAATGTCGACATGGTCTATTACTTATACCATCTCATAAGCTTACTCTATCTCAAATACTACATGTTCTCTAATCAAAAATTCAATCTACTTTCAGTCCACAAACTAGCAATTGACAATAATTGCTCTCATTTCTCTCATTTGACCCCATTTGGTTTTTGTAACCGCATGTTATCCATTGTAACCGCCTATCATAAGTAACCACATATTATCCAATGTAACCGCACACCTCTATATATATGTATTCTCATCCATGTAATAATAATATATGAAAAAAGCTTTTTTTCTATTTCTCCTTACCTCATGCTAACTTCACAATTTGAACAGGTGTTACATGCATTTTGATGCTTTGTGGCATATCTTGTGAAAAATGTCGGTATTGTGCACTATTTATATTCTTTTGCCATTATATACTCTCTTAATATATATTTTCTTAAGTCTCAAAATCACATTTAGTTTTCATTTTTTTTTGTCTATTTTGCATGAAAACCATTTCATAAATGCTCATTACTAGCTTTTAATTAATAATCTCTCTTGAATGTTTCGCATGAAGAAATATGCCTAATGTATTTCGCTAACTATGGTGACATTTTGTCGTGCAAGATTTCTGAGTAGATAAATTCTTCAAAAGATTTAGAGAAAACATACATCTAAGATTGACATATCTTACAAAATATCAACTTCTAGTAATTATTTGCATTTGTTTTCAATTACTTTCTTTTGAAAGTAGTGAGGGTGCTATAGGAGAAATGGGGAGACATAATTATTATTATTTTTTTACTCGTTTCACAATGTAAAAGAAATTATTTGTATCAATGCTATTTAAAAAAATAAGAAGCAATATTAGCTTATTTATATCCTTGAAAAGTGGATTTTTTTTTTTTGAATTAAAAGTATCGAAGCTTAAATGTATTTAAAATTTTAACTTATCAGTAATCTATTATTTTGAACTTAAATCTAAAAATCTAGCTTTTTATAAATCTTTTGTCTACATGGCATGTGCTTGGTTATATATCTTCACATTTGGACTATGGTTTAATCTTCTTATCCAATTTTCAATTAAACTAAACATTTTCAAAACATGCTTGAATCACTAGATGCTACTTTACTTCTAAAAATTGCCATAAAATGCAACATATAAAGTAGTGCCATATTTGAGGATGTTGTAAGCAAATTAATATCAAAGCCTTGTTATGCAAAATTTACTTGAGACCACATGCATCTATAATACAATTTTTAAAAGTGTATAGTTGTGTTCAGTTTAAGCCATAGCATTGAGTTAAAGAAAATCTTAAACTTACAATTGAATTAATATTGCTTGAAACTTAATACTCACTTAAATTTTGAGTCTATTCTAGTGTTGAGCCGGCAGTTATTTTATGAAATTAAATTAATTTGAGTCACTTGAGCCAATGGTGGATCACACGAATCAACTCAAAAAATATGTAAACATGTTTTAATTATTTAATTATACTTGTAAATCATTTACTTTTAGTGATTTTAGTTCACTATGTTATTTGATGAGATTAAAACTTCAATTCATTATATTTTTCAATGATTAAAAGTTTAGATTTCAAGCAAGCTCGGATTGATTTTAAGTGCTAAAAAATGAATCACTTAGACTCGAGGCTTCACATGCCTTCATGTGTCCGTAAGTCTACACTTGTAGCTTGTATTCTATTAGGAAGGCTCCTTTAGTTATTATGTTTACAGTTGAGTTTCTTTTGCAGCTTGAATCTTGATCGATTGTGCCATTTGTGGTTTCAAATATTATTGGCAGACCTTTCTCTTAATTTTCTTCGGTTTTAGTTAAAGAAAACCAGTTGTTTAGTTCGTAAGTTTTAAATTGTGAATTTTAAAATTTGATTTGCAAGAATGTTATTTGTCTCTGGCGTCATACTTTTATATGCTCATAAAGTATATTCTGATTTTCCCTTGTGGTTTTATATCAATTATCCATAAGCAAATCATTAAAAAGTTCTAGCCTGGGTGCCTATCTTAAATAAGATGAGCCATTTGTTTTTATATATATATATGAATTTTCTTAATCATACTACCAGTGTATTTTCATTTCATTATTTGTACAGAAGCAGTTTCTCTACACACATAAACGCTTTCAAATGAATTGATTCTTATTATGTAGTCCAAAAGACTGGATATACGCTGAAGCAGAGCTTAAAAGACGGTTGGGAAACAATTTTTTAATCTATGGTATGACGATAGGCATTGCTGATTTTTTTTTCTTTTCTCTGAGTACTTATAAGCTGTTAATCTGACTTTATTCAATTTACTTTCATCATAATAATTTAGTTCATAATGTTCGGTATATTTTTTTTGGTTGCATTTTTGTTCAGTTAGTTCTTCAAACACTTATATTAAAACCTTTGCTGGAATCGATGAAGCTGGAAAACGATTGGCAGATGAAGTATGCAGTTTAATGCATATTTATTATTTTCTTGACTATTTCTTGCAAATGTTTAGTACGCTTATCTCATTTTCAACTACCTTTGCATAGGTTCTATCTGTGGTACAGAAAACTCAAAGTTTGAGAAAGATATCCTTTTTAGCACATTCTTTGGGCGGATTGCTTGCAAGATATGCAGTTGCAGTACTCTATTCATCTGATAATATGAATGCAAATACTTGCAATAACATCATTTCCTTATCTAATGAAAATCCTGATAAATTAAGTCACTTATTCCCATCTGGTAAAATTGCGGGATTGGAGCCTATTTATTTTATTACTTTGGCAACTCCACATCTTGGGGTTAGAGGGAGAAAACAGGTGAGCTTTCTACTGAAGTGTAGGCATAATCCAACTATATTGTTAATTTTCTTGCCATTATTCCTATTCTCAGCGATGTGTCTTTCTAGTCTTGTATATGCTTATCAAGCAAAGAGACTGACACCTGTTTAAGAAGGGAAACTTTAAATTGATATGTACCACTTGTGTTTATTTTCAGCTGCCATTCCTTCTGGGAGTCACTTTTTTGGAAAATGTGGTAGCACCTATAGCGGCCATGTTTACTGGTAGAACTGGTAGACAGCTGTTTCTTACTGATGGCGAACCTAAAACCCCACCTCTTCTTTTAAGAATGACATCTGACTACAAAGATCTACAGTTTCTGTAGGTTTATCCAAAAAGTGTCTTAAAAAGAATTTATTGGTTTTGATGTATAATAAAATTTAATTCCTTTTCATTGTTTATTGCAGATCGTCACTTGCAGCATTTAAAAACCGCATTCTCTATGCCAATGTTTCATATGACCGTATCCTCATGTATTTATGGTAGGTTTTATGTTTGATTTGCTTTTTTCTCTATGACTAGACTTGTCTATATTTTACTTGGGGGCTATTTGAGTTGAGGGAGTTGGAGTTTGGGTATAAAATAATCTTTTTATTTTGAATGCGAATTAGAAGGTACATTATTTGAAGTAAATTTTGAAGGAAAGTTTTTTGAAACCTCAAGATTCAGGTAAAAAGAATGCCAGCCAATTTTGGGGTGATTTTTCTTTTTTACTGCACACTCAGCTTATAGGAAAAAAAAGTAATCAAGCGTCATTGCTGCCGATGCACACCTCATTGCAGCCGATGCACATCTCATTGTAGTTGATGTACACCTCAACGACCATCAGTGAACATCATTGGCCCTTATCAACCGATCCCCATGCCTTGTAGGTCATTGCTTTAGCCTCAATGAACCTCACATATAGATGTGCAGGGCTTGTTAATTTGAGCGTTGCCTCATAACCCTGCCTGGTAGGTGTCGGGAAACTATTTGATGGCAAAAATATAAACGTTGCATTCATTTTTAAGAGAATCAAAACACAAAAATATTTCTCAATAACAAAATAAAGAGCCAATTAAACATAAAAATATCTTTTAATAAATAGACATTGATAATGTCTTGCAATCATGAGGTAACTGATAAATGAATATATCTACTAATGTAACAAAAGCACTGCTACTCTGAAAACTATGATAGAAATTTTAAAAAATAAAATGTGGTATTAAATACGATGACGGAAGGTTAGGTTACTGGTTTTATCAGCCATTTAAATCTTGATTTGAAAATATTAGAAGTAGAGTGATAATTATAAACTCTGTTAAATAATCAATAATGAAAAAGAGAAATATGTATCCTCTAACTAGTAAAAAATTCATCACTAGTAAGTAAAAATTGGAAGCAAAACTGTAAAAAAAATGTATAGTAAAAAAAAAATCAAATATATGAAAGTAAAGTTGCGAGTTAGATACAAATTGGTTCTAGCTAAATGCCATTTAAATTAGTTTTTGTTTTCACTTAATCTCGATAGAGTACAGTTGTAGAGATATTGAGCGATGCATCATCTAAGAACCTGAGGCATGAAGGCCTTTTGATCTCGGGAGCTCATTAAATTTGCATTTTCATAAGCATTGAATTCTTAAATTTTTTTCTTGCATAATTGTAATTTTCTTTAACTACGTACATTTGTAAAGATAACTAATTTTGATATGAAAATTAGCTTATCTTCTAAGATGGTTGATTATCGTGTAGTTGAAATAAATCATTTCATTTCTTTCTAAATTCGATATGTATAAATAAGGATGTATGGTTAATATATGAGTTAACAACATATAGTATTGGATGGCTATTTAAATAAATCTTACTAGATTCTAAGCTTAGATAGATAATTAACTATCACAAAATCAAGCTATTTTAATTATTAGGAAAAAAGAGACTAATGAGTAAAAGTTATAATTTTTATTTTAATTGATGTCTGGATCATTTGACTCTTGCTGAACGAAGTCCTACAAATTCATTAATGTTAAAAGGGAGTAAATACATTAATTAGACATGTAAACACTATTTAAGAAGGTTTCTTTAGTTATTGGGGAAAGAGAAACAACACCAACTTATCCCATTTACTTTCCTAATGGCCCATATATTTATCAACTTTATTATAAACATAAATATTGCTGAAATAAATGTAGGAAGGGCTATACTTCATCGGATTTAGGTTGATTAAAAAGTAAACAGTTGTCCAACAGAACCTTAGATTAGGTTGGACTTAAATCTAAAAGGTAAATATTGATATTCGGGCTTAGATTGTGTCCAAAAGTAAATACAAAAACAACAAAAGTACAACAAAAGAGATTTAGATACTCTTAGCGTAGGGGATCCTACAGATCGTGTAGGGGGGCAATATTAGTTTTCTCTCAACATCATTTTGACCTAAAAGAGAGGGCTAAACTTTATGTTTCTAATATAAATTAGCTGGTCCTAGTATGAAATATGAAATTCCAAGAATAATATATTGGGGAGAACGCTTCTGGATGTGGACAATGGAAAATCATCCCTAAAAAAGTAGAAATTCTAGGTATACATCGATAAATCTCTTGTTCTTAAAAATGATACCTCAGTGATGTATAGATGTCGCAATTGATCATAGTGGTTTCTGGCATCACCTTGTTGGAGCACAAATGTGGGGAGAAAATCTTTGCAATTTGGCACAACAAGAGTTAGCAATTTATCTATTATAAAAAAATTGAGCATGAGAATTGGGGGAAAGGAGACGAGGAAGTGGAGAGACTTATTGTGTATGTTTGAGAAGCCATGGGAGGAGAAAGAGAATTAAGGTTTGAAGAGGTTGACAAAGATTAGAGGATGCATATGGGGGGGGGGGGGGGGGGGGGCTATTGGGAGTTGCTAGGAGGAAGAGAAGAAGATAGGCTTGTGATGTCAAATTGGAAAGGTTTTCTCTACAACTTCGTACTTCGGTAAGACTCGTGAAACTGACAATTACTCAATCAATTTTGACATCACCACTTCAATAAGATGTTATTTTAGAAATTAGCCAATTTTATTTCACAAAATTAGAGATTTATCAGTTCAAACTTTAAAATCTAATTTTTTTATGACTGATTTCTTGTCGTTCGCATCCGAAAATATTCTGCACACATTTGGCTTATCTATTCATGTAATATTCATTTTTTTTCATACTAGATTAACGGTTTATGTTGTAAACTTGAGATCTAACCTTATTTCCTAGGTTGAATTAACGCTGAGATAAACTGGTATCGTCCCTATGCAACCCATTAAAAAACAATGGTGTTACTTTTATAATATTGCTGTTTTTGATTCTTGGACAGCAATCTAAGCACAAAAGTCTAAATAAATCCCTCTAAAGTTCTGTTAAACTATTAATTGCTTGCTAATTAATCCAAATATAGCAAGGTATAACTCTTCCTACATTTATTTTATGAATTTTCATGTTTATAAACAATTAAATAATTTTTTAGGGCTCATTGGGAAAGGAAATGGAACTAGCTGATGCTCTTTCTCTTTCTCCAATGTCACACAACTTCTTAAGATTGATTAGATGTGTTTACATTCCTAATTAATGCATTTACTCTCTTTTGGGATTGATGAATTTTGAGAGACCTCTTCACTTCAATTCAAATGATTCGGTCATTAATTAAAGTGAGTAATTATAAATTTTTAAATAACTTTACTTATTTTTTCTTTTGATTTAAATAGTTTAGCATTTGATTTTGTAGCAGTCTTATCGGTTTAAACTATGATTCTAGTAGGATATATTAAAACTCCAGGCCTCCAGTAACTCAGATACAAATCTTGCTTTTTGTTTCTATATGTTGAAAGTAGAAGTAAGTGATTTTGATTATTTCCTTAGTTACAAAAAATTTGCAAGCTTAGAAGTTGCCAATTTTAATATTGCATTACATATTTTCAGAATTACCTGACCTTTATTGTTTTACCCAACTTGTGGATTTAAATGCAATTTAAGCAAAGAAAATATCAATCAAATTTATAAATTAATGGATGCCCATTCTACATGTGATGCTGTGTTCATTTTTACAAGGTAAATGTATTAGATATATATGTGTATGACGCTTGAGGTAAATATTTCCTATGGGTAGAATCCTCCCTGTATCGAAAGTGTTTCATGTCATGGGCTTTAGGTGATGTGTTGCCAAACTTTTCTACAATGGTACTCTATCGAGGTTAAGTGAACAAAAGCTAATATAAATGGCATTGAACTTGAATCACTCTGTGTTTGACTCACAACTTTTCTTCCATACATTTGTTTTTTTGCTATACATTTTTTATTTACACTTTTGCTGCTAGTTTTTGACTTTTCAATTGTTCTCATTTTTATAGTTGTTGAATCTGTCTTGAATTTTTAGAACATACATATTTCTTCTTTGCATTATTAATTATTTAATGGATTTTGTATTTATCCATTATAACTCATTATTCATTTTTAGGTCAAGTTTAGATGGTTGATAAAATGACTGACCCGACCGAAACTTGTCCAATACCCATATTTTACTTTTTCTTAAAGCAGTTTGTTATAGCTTTTGGTAGTTCTTTTATTATACCAGTAGATGTACTTTTACTAGTTACCTCATGACTATAGGCATTATTGATGTTTCTTTATTAATAAAATCATATATATATTTAGTTGGCTCTTTATTTTGTTAATGGATGATATTTCTAGGTTTTCAAATTTGTTAAAGAATGTATGTAATGTTTATGTTGCCGTTACATTATCATTTCCTAACGCTTACCAACCCGCAACTTCACTGCCGTCAACAACAACCCATAATTGGGGGCAACAACCCATAACTGGGCCTCGTTGACCTTTGCTAGTCTCACGCTAGCTTTTCGACTTTTTGGCATCACCGGCATGTTCTAGGCCTGCTTGTTTATTTGTTTTGTTTTGTAAATATATAATAAACTACTTGTTGTTGCTGTTGTTGTGTAGACATGCGCGGGCCGGGCCTGATTGGGTCAAGAGGGAATACATAGCGGGCTTGACCAGAGAATTGGGTTAGAATTTGTAGCCCAATCAGCCTTGAGCTTGGGGCGGGCCGGGCTGGTGACATTTAAAAGCAATAAATTTTACTTCATTAAAAACAATAAAAAAGGATGAAAATTAATATATTTGATATATTATTGGAGTAACACAGATGAACAAAATTTCTGTTGAAAGATAACATCAGTGTATTTAAGCTTAGTAAATAATAAACATTTGCTCACATTCACATTTTGATATTTTTAGCTTAACCAACATCAAATCACATTTTCGTATTTCATATATTACAACACTCAACATTAGTTTTTGGCTATTTGCTAATATTTTATAAAATAAAGGAAAATAAATTAAATTATTTCCACTGATATATGTTGAGCCGTGTCATATGAACACACAAGTCTCAGACTCCCAGTGCTCGCAACTAGTCGTCAGTTTTGGAGGTGAGCCCATTTCATCATAGTCCGTCTTAGCCTTAAACTAAAATAAACAGTTTAAATAATATACAATATTTGATAAAATTAAACAGTAATACAAAAATGAAGTAACCAATCTTAACTGAATATCTGAATTCTTAGCCCTCCACCAACTATAATATGATGTCTAAGCACAATACACAGCAAAGCAGTAACTCATACACAACAAGTCTTAGTTGAATATTTGAACCATATACAGCAATAGCAAAACAACTATCAGATTACAATAGCAGATAGTAGATTATACAGGACAAAGTTACCTTACTGGGTGATGCATATATGAAAAACACAACATTGCAGCAGCAGCTAGAATGCACCTCAATATGTGTAATTAAGACTTAAGAATTAAGACAAATAGCAACACAATTTCAGTAGTAAACATAAGCTAAATATCTGTTGTCCAGCAATAAGACATGCAACCTATTAAGAGTTGAGACAAATAGCCGCAGTGCAGCAGTAGTTTATATTAAAAATGTAAGGCAAAAGTATAACACAAAGAAGACTAAAAAATTAAGAAGATCTGGATTCAATTTTTTTCACAATAACAATGGGTTTTTCGAGAGGTTGTCTCAAGGTGGTCTGTTTGTAGTATCTAAGTACAGATAATAGATATTCACTAATAGATCACATTTTAGTATTTCTAGATTAACAACAAATTACAACATTAGTATTAACTTATAATTTATAAAGTAAGAGCAACAAATAAAAAAAAATTCAACTGATAACTACTTAACCCCTTCTATGATAGCAAGTTAGCAACTGATAAGAACGTAAAAGCCTCCAATTCCTAGCCCCATTTCGCCCATCTTTTTATTAAATTAAATAAACAATTTAAATAACATACTATTGGACAAAATCAAAAGATTCAAAACTAAAAGCAGTAATTAAAAATGATTCAATATATCTGAGCCGAATTTTTGAATTTTAAACTATTCACCAACAATACAGATTGCAACAAAACATCAATACACAACAAAACAGTAATATATAAACCATAAACTGCAAATCTTAGCTGAATATATGAACTATACACATCAAAGCAGCAACATAGGTTATAATAGCAGATAATAAACTATATAGGACAAACTTCCTGTACTATATAACACGTATATGAAGATAGCATCCCTGCAGCAGTTAGAATGCACATATCAAGTGGACAAACATCATATTACGATTTTAGGGGAGCTAGAGTGCAGCATTGTAGCAATAATTTATATTAAAATTGTGAGGCAAAAGTGCAAAACATAGAAGACTGAAAAAACTAAGTCTGAATTCATATTTTTTTACGATAACAATGGGTTCATTGAGAGGTTGCTCTCCCTAGGTAGTATCTGTTTGTAGTACCTGAGTGCAATGCTTAGCTCTGAAAAAGAGAACCATCTAATCTCGTGAACCTACAAAAGGCTGGTTGGAGTTCCTCATCATTCATCATAGTTTCATAAAAAGAAAAAGATGGAAGAATTGAGTAAACACAAATTGCCAATGGACATAAAAAAAAATAAAAAAACAAAGTATCTAGTTGCCACCTGATGCGTATAGATAATTAACAGTTACTAAAATATTGTAGTTACTGCATATGAACAGTTGGGATTTAGATGTTAATAAAATGGTGCAGTTAATGCGTATGAATTATGAACAATTAGCAATTAGACAGATTATAGATAGCAGCCTAAATGTAAAAAAAATATTAAGACACTGTTAACAAAAAATTAGATATCACCGGTTAGAAAATAGACATATAATATTGTAGCGCCAATTAGATAATAGATGTTGAGAGGAGCACTGCATATAGCGCAATTTCCTTAAAATACATCACCACTGTGCATACAGATACCAACACTACATTTAGATAGCAAAACTGTAGCATTGCATGTAATCATGTAAATAAAGCACATTTGAACTGATACAATAGTATACAGCATTGTAGCAGTTGGATGTAGAGCAACACTGCAATATTACATATAAAAACATCAGCTGCTTACATAGTCCGATAATAGACGTATAGCATTATATCACCACTATACAGTCAGATACCAACATGGTAATTAGATGTAAATAAAGAAGAGCTGGACAGATATTGCATAACAGATTTACATAGCTAGATGTAGAACACGGTTTGCAACACTGCATATAGCAGAACCAATAACTTAGACAATCAGACAATACTTTTTTACCACAATACAGTTACCAACACCACAATTAGATGTGAATAAAGAACAACTGCACACATATATCGACAAAGCAGATGGATACTAAGTACCAACGCTGCATTTAGAAGTATATATTGCTATCTTCATCAAGATCATCTTATTCAAACTCATGATCAGATGAAGAAATAACTTGTTGATCCTCTTTATCAACTAAAGATTGTGACACTAACGATATAGAATTTAAAGTTAATAAAAATTAACATGCATAAATTTTGCCATTCAAAATCCATTCAGCAAGACAAATAAATGCTGGAATTAATTTCATGCTTTAAAGAGCTCCGTTATAGATTAATTTTTTTTTTTCGATGCTAAAATTTGATTTAGATGCTACTGTAGAAATTGAAACAACCAACAAATCCCTACTAATGCAGCATGACCGGGATTTCTAACTGAGCTTTTATTTCAAAATTCTATTATATCTATATTAGAATTGATATCATAACTTGTTCTTTTAAATAAAAATCTAGCTTGGATTTTTCATCTTAGGATTTAGTTTTCTTGCTTTGAAATATATTATAATCATCAAATGCATCACTGTCATCATCATCAAACCCACAACTTGTATTCACACTAGTTGTTGCAACAACATGATGGGAAGTTAGAATTGCATTATTTTTGTACTCACTAAACTTATAAAAACATTTTTGTAGTGTCATTGGTGAACCTCAAATTTGTAAATAATCTACAAACTTTATCTTGTATTTAGGGTTAAGCATTGTAGCACATGATAATAACAGATTAAGCTCTCCCAAATACTTGTCAAATTTTGCTTACATCTCATTAACAACATAACTCATAAAGTCATAGGCGTCAACCATCAGCTCAAGCAACTATTTTGTATTTTTCATACACCATTAGGTACAAATTTGATGTGACTTATTTGGTGTCTAAAAATAAATATGTAAGATAATAAAATACATTAATTTTTTTCTTATTATCACAACCTTTTCTCAATTTTCTTAAGATAACATATATCTTCTCAACATAGGATCTCTTATAAATATAAAAAAACTTTCTTGTAATGAATGTCTCTTCAATCATAAGAGAAATAGAGTTCTAATGAACACAAATATTTTGTCATAATCTCTTGCTAACATCAAGATTGAACACTTTTGATGCAACTTCTTAGAACTTGGGTCTTCTAGACATTGACTTTTGGATGTTTTAAATGGCATCATGATTGCATCAGATGTTATTCTCAAGCAATTATAAGTCAGCCTGAACAATCAAATTCAATATGTGAACAACACCAAATTTGGAAAAAATACAATCACATAATAATCTGTTTTTAGTTTACAATTTTCTTATAAGTGATGCCACTATAGTATCATTATATAAGCATTATCAAGTGTAAAACTCAGCATTTTGTTCTAAATATTCTATTGTGTAAGACAAAGGAATATCTCATTTGCTATTGAAATACTATCAAATAGAGTCAATGCTTCGAAATTGATAATTTTTTTTGCATTTTCTAGTTTCATCAATATAATGTGTCGTTATGCTCACATATTTATCCATATTATACTCATAATTTGAATTATTAGATGTTAAAGAAATTATTTCTGGAGGTTTTTTAAAAGCTCCTTTGTTACATCCCTCTCCTAGATACCTTGCAATTACATCTTGAGGGTTCTACTGATGCTCTTAAATTCTAGAAATTCTGGACACAAGTAGCTAGTGAATTGCAAAACATCACGTTCCTCAACTATCATGAAAGGATTCTTTTTACAAGCACTAAATACGATTAGTGCTTCATGTGATTGTTCAAAATTAAATTTGAAAGGTTTCAGTACACTACTCTACCATAAGTAGTTGATCTTTTGCATAACAACATCTGTTGTCTTGATTTTTTTTGAAGCATCTGTTCAAATGTTGCCTTAAGTGTGAAGTACTATTTTTGGATTAGCTTAAAAATATAATATTGTAATGCTTACATTAAATTTTTAATAGGTCATTATCACCACCCTTTATTTGATGAAATTTCCCCATGTTTTGGAATAAAACATCTTTCTTACTAACAACTCACACTCTTTAAAAGCATCATCAATATTTGGTATATAACACTATTACTAGTAGGCTCATTTTTTGCTATATTAATTGAAATTTAAAAATACCTAGATTTTGAATTGCAGCAATCTTACAGTACTGAAAAGACAATATTTGACATATGCAATGAGCAATTTTAATATGCAAGATAACATTCAAAATATACAATAATGTCTATATTGAAATATGTAATCTTACAGCATGAACCTGCTAAAAGACAATATTTGAAATTTGCAATGGGCAATCTTAGTATGCAAGACAACATTTGAAATTTACAATGTCTATTTTGAAATATACAATCTGCTAAAATACAACATTTGAAATTTACGATGATAATCTTAATATGAAATAAAACATCTGAAATTAAAATATTTGTATGAAACTTAGCATATATGATCAATTAATTGAGTAACAAAAATGAACAAATGAACAAAATCCTTTGTTGTAAACCTTCAATCAACACATTTTTCCTTCACAGTAGTAACAACTTAGCATAGGAAATCAAACCACATGCAATTGTAGGAAACTTATGCAATGGCTTGCTGTCTAATTTTTGCATTCTTTGAAATAAAGCCAGTACAAAATAAAATCAAATATTCTACATTGAATACATGACTAATTAATATATTAGGTGGCATATTGAAGAGATAAGCATTGGGCCCAATTTTCCTAATCACTCTATACGAACCTGTAGCTCGAGTATGCAATATTTTATATTTGGTGTTGGCATACCTCTCAGGTCGCTGAATGCACACCAACACATGATCCCCTTCTTTGAACTTCTTTTCAGATCTATTTGCATTTACTTTATTTGCATATTTAGAATTTGAAAGTTCTATTTGCATTTTAACTTTTTCATATAAAATTTGAAAATCAGTAAATATGCAATATCAAAACAAGGATGACTTGGAATTTCTAAAAGATCAACATGCTTAGGATTAAAACCATATACCACCTCAAATGGTGTTTTCTTAATGGTTCTAGAGAACGTGTTGTTGTAAGTAAATTCAGCAGTAGGTAGATGACGATCTCAATTTCCTAAGCTCTCCCCAACTAAACATCTTAGTAAATTTTCCTAACTTCTATTTGTTACCTCAATTTGCCCATCAGTCTAGGGATGAAAAGTAGAAGAAAATATAAGGATAGTGTTGAACAATTTCTTAAGTGTCTCCCAAAAGTAAGAGACAATCTTTACATCTTTGTTCGATACTATGTTGGGTATCCCTTGCAATTTGACGACTTCTATAAAGTAAAGCCTGACCACGTGAGATGAGTCTATAGACTTGGAATGAGGAATGAAATGTGGTATTTTGGAGAATCTATCCACAACCACAAATATACTATCAAGTTGATGGGTTGACCTAGGTAGTCCCAAAACAAAATTCACAGAAAGATCCTCCCATGGTCTATAAGGGTTAGGTAGGGTTGAATATTTGCCAAATTTTTACTTAGTTATTTTGACCCTCCTATATGTGAAGCATTGTGAAACAAATTTTCCCACATCTCTCTTTAAAGATGGCCAATAAAAATAGGGTGGGTGGTTTATCTCTCCATAGGTGTCCTACAATTCCACCGCAGTGCAGTTCACCAATCAAATAAATCTTAAGTGAAGTTCTAGAGATACATAAGGCTGGTCCTTTAAACAAATACCCTTGAACGATGTGATAGTCAGATTAATAGGTAGCAAATAATAACTTGATTGGCTATAAATGAGATGGAAATCAGGGCAACACTCATAATCACCTTTCAATCTTTCAAAACCTACAACCTCACTCGACAACGAAGACACCGCTAAAACTATCCGAGATAATGCATCAACTGGTTTATTTTTAACGCCCGACTTGTGCTTGAGAACAAATGCAAAATCTTACAAGTATTATATCCATTTCAAATGTTGATGGTTTAATTTCTTTTGGGTATTGACGAACTTTAACGCTTGGTGGTCCGTGTGTAAAATGAACTCTCAATGTAGCATGTATTGATGTTAGCGCTTAAGAGATTGAATGATGGCATAATACTCTTTATCATATGTGGAATACTGTTGTTTTGCTGTAACACTCCTCCAATTCCAATACTTGAAGCATCATAAGCGACTTCAAATATTCTTTTAAAGTCTGGGAGCTTAAGAACTGGTGATGTGGTCATGATCTTCTTAATGTGATGGAAAACCTTATTATCAGCACTAGAAGTCCAAGTGAATCTATCATGCTTTAGAATTTCAATAATAGGAGCCATGATTGTGCTAAAGTTTCGTACAAATCTTTTATAGAATGTAGGAAGCCCATGAAAACTCCTACCGTCAATAAAACTCTTAGGTGTGATTATAGCTCAAATCTTTGAAGGATCTGGCTTTATACCTATAGAAGATACTATAAAACCTAAGAAAATGACCTCATATTGCATGAATGAGCACTTCTTATTTATAAATAACTTCTCTCCATGAAGTTTCTCTAGCACCAATCTCAATTATTCTATGTATCTCTCCTCATCATTGTTAAAAACAAGTATATCATCAAAGTACACCACCACAAACTTTCCTAAAATAGTTTTCAATTCCGTATTCATCAATCTCATGAAAGTACTTGGTGCATTTGATAATGCAAAAGCATAACAAGCCACTCATATATTCCCCATGGTGTCTTACAAGCAGTCTTCCACTCATTACCAGGTATAATCATAATTTGATGATAACCACTTTTAAGATTGATTTCAAAAAACAAATGTGAGTTGACTAAATCCAACATGTCATCCAGCCATGGTATGGGAAACCTATACTTGATAGTGATTTTGTTAATAGCTCTATTGTCTATGCACATCCTCCAAGTGCCATCTTTTTTTGGAGTTAAAAGTGTTGGTACAATACAAGGACTAAGACTCTCTCTCAAGAAAGCCTTTTTTAAAAACTCATCTACATGACATTGTAACTTGGCCTGTTCAATAGGATTTAGGTGATAATGTGGTATATTCGGCAATTGTGTACTTGGGATCAGATCAATAGCATGTTGGATATTTCACATTGCTGGTAATTCATTTGGCAATTTATTTATATTTTTCTCAGTAAAATGCTCCAATAATTTTACTACATGTGGTGGCAAAGCTGCATCATCTGAATCAAGTGCTATTTCTTTCACATGCAAAATGTGCATGAACAAAGTATTTATGAGTTCTCTTTTTAACTTTCTCAATCCAACAGACTCAATATGCTGATCCAAAGTAGGAGATCCTATGGTAAGAAATGAATAGCTATGGAGGGTGGATCTGAAGTGGAAATGGTAATAAATTGAAGTCTAGCTCCTTTCTTTAATTGAAGTGGAGGTTTTTCACTTGGCAGCTAACTAGAAGTGAGTTTGGATGTCATAAGGCCTATAAAAGGTGTGGAAACCAAACTAGTGGTAGTTGGTGGTATTTTGTTGGATGGTTTCATGGAATACAACTTTATTGACTTTTGTTTGAACTTAAATACATAAGTATTGCCCCTCCGATAATGAACTATATCCATATCAAATAACCATTGTCTTCTTAACATAACATGTGTTATGTCCATAGGCATAACATTGCACTTGATCTGATCCTCATAACTCCCCATCTTGATAGAAACTAGACACCTTTGCATGACAGAAAGTGAGGCTTGGTTTACCCAGCTAATTTTAAAAGGATTTGGGTGTGGTTTAGAGTTAATTTAGCTCGCAAAAATATGTGGGTAGACACTACATTCATGGCACTACCACCATCTATAATCAGTCCACATCCTACCCTATTGCAAGACATTGATACACTAAATATAGTTTTTCTCTTCCAATCGTCCTCACCAATAATGGTACTCAAACAACGAGCTACACCAAAATGTGTCTCTTCCCTAATAACAAAATCCTCATCCTCAAATTGATCAACACCATGATAAGACTCACGATCCTCCTCTTCCTCATCCTCTAGAATTGTAGTAGTTATGATAGCATTGCACTCATGTTATAAATGCCCATGTTGCTTACACTTATAACAAATAATATCCTTAAATGTTCGTGCAGATTGTACTACAAGTGTCTTAGGGGTTAGGGTGGCTTGGGAAGTGGATGGCTTTTGAATTAACATAGAATTAGGCTGAACATAATTCTCAGACCTAGAAGATGATGTCTGTTATGAGATTTTAATAATAGAGCATCATGTACTACTTCTATTATCTGTGGGTCTGCAAATTCTACTTGATGCCTAAGATCCATTCTTAAGCTCAATACAAACTTATTTGTTAATTGCCAATATGGATTCTAGCAGTTTGTTCTAGGCACTAAATCTTCAAAATGTATCAAGATATTCAGTTACACTTAAGGATCCTTGTCTCAATGTCATTAACTTAGTGTGAAGCTATTTACTATGATAACGAGGACAATATTTGTCCTTAAGCACTTCTTTCATTTCAACTCAGCTTATGCTTCTTCTACCTGCTCTTTCTTCTTTCATCAAGAAATTGTTCCAAAATATCTTTACTTGATCTACCAATTTCATCTTGGCTAATGTCACCTTCTGATAATCATCTAAGTTATTCCACTTAAAGAATTCCTCAAGTTATGTTACCCAATCAAGAAATCTATCTGGATCATGTGTTCCATTATAAGTGGGTGCTTCAACTATAATGCCCATTAGTGGGCCATACTCAGAATCCTCTCTCTCTACTTCTTTGTCCAGTAGTTCTTAGGTCCCTCTTGAAAATCTTGACCCCTAGCACGATTATGTATCTCATCATATTGATCATCATCAAAATCATCAAAATTAAGTTCATCTCTATGAATCTGTTGTCTCCTATAGTTTGAATTCGTCCTAACATCAAATTCTTCTTGATCATTTCTGTAGTGTTGAGGTGATTGTGAACGGTGGGGTAGTTGTGGGTTTGGTTAGGCAGGGGTGGAACGCTCTGGTTTTCCCTAAAGGCTGTAAAGGCTGTAATTAGTTGATGCAACTGCTCTACTAATCTTCCCATTGAATCCTCTAACCTTTGCACCCTCCGATCTATGTCACCTCTAGGATGTTCTTGTAGATTATTTTGGTTATTCATAGCTGCAATTTTTTTTTTGCTACAAATTTTCACAATTAACTAAAAGTAAAAAGAAAATGCAACAAGCAGTAACAAACAAAACTACAAATTAAATGTATTGAGAACATAAAATTCTTATTCAATTTAGAGAATTATATTTTAGTTGTACTATAGGAAGATTCACTTATTAGTGGAAATATTCCCTCACAAGTGGTCACTCAATTTATTAGTGGAAGCCTTCTCTCATAAGTGGTCATTCAATTTGGCTAAGGTAGGCTTGGTATATAGATAACTTGTGATGGTGGAACTTACAAATGGACCGCAATAGCAAATTAACTTTTAAACTTGCATCACGATATGAAATAGCTCAAAATTCAATAATAGAAACTTGATAATTAAATTCCGACCGATTTTAAAACAAAATATGCAAGAATTATGCCTCTGAAGTTGAACGAATCACCAATCATTATGAAGCTCCAAGACATGCTTATCGAGGTGAAATTGAAAATATTCCACTTTTGGATTGAAAGTGGTTGTCTCGGGAATCCAACGGTGTAAATGATACTGAAAGAGGAGGTCAAACAACGGAGAATGAGGTGCCAGAAGTAGACACAACGATGCGCGCACTGATGTGCGGGCGTTGTAAAAAATTTCTTCCACATTTTTTTTCTTCTCTTCTTGTAGCAATAACAATAATAACAACAAACCATAATATTAATATAATATATATTTTTTTAACAATAAAGACAAAAACTAATAAAACATTAGTAATGAGAAAAAATTATGTTCTCTTTTTTTATTCTAAAATGCCGGTAGGCAAATTGGGCAACCAGGGCAACCACGCTAGAAATTGCATGGCTGATGGGTCAGTGTGGATCGATCGAGGCCCGATGGGCTACTTAGAAACGTGGATAGGTGTTGACGAGCCAGTGGCGGGTCGGTTGGCGGATTGAACTAGTTTGGTAAACAATAGGTAAAAAGATTTTGGAATTTTCACAGCTTGTAAAGATCCAAAAAAAATCCAAAAAATCAAAAAAAAAATCCTAAATAATCAGGAATGGCCATGTCTTTGATACCCAAATTTGGTGGCATATGGTGGACTTAGCCTTAGGATTATTGGATTTAGCTTTTCAATTTAACAAGTGGTTTGAGATCGAAATGAGATGAAACTTTAAGAGAGGTTATAAACAATATAGAAGAACTCAAATATAGAAAAATAAAGATAAATGCTAAGGTTATGCACACTTTGTTCATCATCGATTATGCGCAACATCGAGAAGGCTTGCCACCAATGAGAGCCAAATCCGTGGAGAATAGCTTATCAAGCATTCAAAAATTTCTTAGTGATTTTTTTTATGTTCTCATACAAGGGGATGACAGCCTTATTTATAGACAAATAAGGTATGCCAAATTACAATAAAAACCATAAACCAACTCAAGCCAACTCTCTCATGAAGGACTAAGATGCCTCTTGCACATAAAAGACAAGTCAATTCTTACTTACCACCCTCATAGTTAACACATGTTATTTGACCAAGCTCTCATGCATGACAAAAATAAAATACAGGTATATGTAAATAAATAGAAAATTAGCACATTCTCAAGTCTTCGTTTCATAATATGAAAACTAGCATATTTGATTCATTAATAAAGTAACAAAGATGAACAAATAAATAAAAGCTTTGATTGAATACTACCATAACTGATTCATTAATGGAGTAACTAAAAACAATTATTCAAACTGATTTAACTAAAATGCTACCTGAACATGAAGGCATGAACATGAAGTTGCTGAAAAATATCGCATAACAAAAAAAAGATTTTTGACATGAATATGAATTGGCATGAAGCATAGCTAGTGAATTTTAAATGATTTGTACAAAATATTTTTCTCTTACTACATGGTCCATCATTCCATCCGTACAAATGTTCCATTATCTTGAAAGATGAAATGCTACTAACCATCTCTAATTGGTGATGACGAAAGACCCCGAGTGATAGCATCGCAAGACTCACAACTCACAGTGTTAACTAGACAATTGACATTTCCTAAAGGTTGCTGAGGGGATCGAGGAAATCAACGAGAGAGATCTGAGAGTAGGTGCATGAGAATTGAGAAATCCTAAAATCCTAGATCGTGATTCGCAGGACGGCAGACAGACCCATACTTAAAAATAAAGAAATTAAGAGTGAAAAAAAGGTAATTATCCACCATTCATTCAATTGACAGATAAATCAGCTTAGCTCATATTTAAATCCGCAGTCTGTTGATTTTCTTAAATTACTTAAAGGGCTGGGCCGTGCCATGTATTAACACAATGGGTCTGCATCTGAGCAAATATATAATTAGGCCAGGCCAGCCGGGCCCGACTCAATTTTTACCACAGGCCCATTTTTCCCTCCTAGGCCCAATAGTTAACTAGACTGGGTGGGGTTCCGGGCTCATGCCCAGGTCTACATTGCTGTGTTATATAAATAATAAATTACTTTTGATTTCATTTTAAACATAAAAATAATAAAACAAATAAACGTTATGCCATCCAAACATCTAATGACGTTTTATAATGTAATAATTTTTATAAAAACTTTATGCGATAATCATTTTATATCTTGTTTTCTTTTACCTCAAACCAAATAGCCCATGAATCTTAAGTTTTCTTGAGCCTTTTTAGACATGGTGGGTTGGCGTACTTCTTCAATTAGAAGAGAGACTGAGCTTGTTAAGGTATGTCATTCAGGAACATTGATTTGATGCATTCAATCAAATCAATTTCCTTAGTGTTTGCTGTCAGTAATATTCTTCATTCTATAGAAGCCTATCAAGTGTTAATTTAGCATGTCCTAATGGGTCTTGACAATATTTTTTGAAATTTCATATTTGTTTCTTAAAATGTGAACAATGCCTTATTTTTTGAAATAAAACATGCCTTATTAAGATTCTACCATAATTTTTTTTTCCTTATTTCAGTATGATTTATAAAATCCTTTATTCATACCTGTCAATTGAAGTATGGTGTGAGTACATATATTTGCATATCCATTTCAATATTTTCCAGCGTTGCTAACTTTGATGTATAGCTATTATTTGTTTTAATTTATTCAAATAAAGTTTACCTCTCCTACTGCTTTTTCCTTCCATCATTTCCTTGATATTGTGACTCTGATCATTTCTGTAGTGCATTTTATTCTATACTCATTAATTTTTTCACGCTAATCTTAACTTAACAGGCTGGAATTTTTCAACAGGCAGCAAATATTGTTGAAAATCAGGCAACTTATTTACAAAATTTAGCATAATACTTCCAGCGTTACTAGGTAGAAGTTTGAATTAAATTTAGAAATATCATAAACTAATGCTAGCAAATATAAACGCCTTCATTTTCAGGCAAAAGTTTTTGAATTGCTAGCTACATACAAGTGCATATGTCACAAGATCTTATGCAGTAAGTGGGATATTGTTTTCATTAGTAATAAAATATAAATGATTACATTATAAAATTCTAGTTTTAAAATCAGTTAAATAATTGAAGAAAACACTAGAGCAAGGTTACTTAGGATTACGATGGAGGCTAAATTAATTAATTGCAATAAACCCCTTTAAATTGTCATTGTTAAATTTCCCAATTGGTGATGACAAAGATTACACTTTCCTTTAACTAGCCTCTTTCGGCAGAAGTAAAATCTTAAACCTTTAAAAAAAATCTCCCTCTAAAAAGCTCTTACTTTCTTTTGCAGTAAATTTTTTCTTACCAAAATGGTCCTCTGGCTTTTCATAAGTGTACAATATCCTCAACTCTTTTATTTTGATTTAGATAGTTTCATGTTAACTATTCTATTCCATTTGGATGAAAATGAGATTGTTAAATAAATTATATATGACCATTTTGGTCTTATATTAATTATGTGTTGAAACTAATAATATTAACTGATTAGAATGGATTCTCCCATATTATTTTTCTTATAGTCTCATCTATATATATATTTGTGTGCAATTATTTGTAGCCGACATAAAAATTTCAAGATTATTACTTGAGTACACTAAAATCTTTATAATTTGCAAAGTCAACATTCAAATTTAAATTCTAATATATTAATGTTTTATTTATGAAATTTACTCTCCATTTATTAATTAACAATGGCCTTACTAAAGTAATAGTTTTGATACATTTAGAAAAATATTAATGTTTTATTTGCAAGAATAAATTTAAATGCATAAATGTGAGGATGATTTTTGTGGTATGTATAAAACTGCCGCAAAATAATTTCTCTCAACATTGATGAAATCTGTGAGGGATATGGAAAAATTGAATTTAAATTGCTGTAGCTTTGCCCAATTTGTCTTCCACATAATAGAACCAAGTTGAATTCAAATCAAAATTATGGGAATACTAAACCCATTTGATTAGTATTACGAATAATTTTAATTTTGATTATTAGGATTTTGTTATTCATATGACAATTAATAAAATTTCAAAATGCCCATGCATTAATTTTTTCTAAAATCAAATTTTTATCCAAAATAGGTGGACAAATTAACATGGGATTGTTTTGGATCAAAATAAAAAAGTTGATTAGTTTGGGCACAATAATGAGTCTAGGTCTGCATGAAAAGTCAAGGGACCATTTTGATAAAAGACTTTTTTGCGGTAAGTAATTTCAAGTTTGTTCTTCTATTGTACCATGAAGATGAAACAGATAGAAGTCTTCCCCAGCATTGAAGGGTTCTCCAATGTTTTTCTTTTATTAAGCAAGCACTTCTAAACCTTCAAGAAGTTTAAAACTAGTCAAGACTTTTCTGTTAGGATCTCTCACCGCCAATTATAGAGTGAATTCGGAGCAAAATTTGCAAAACAGAAAATTATACAGACCTCAGAATAATCACAAAGAAATAATCATTCAAACACAAGGATATACGTGGAAAACCCGATAATGAGAAAAATCACAGAGCCACACCATTAAAAAGATCCACTATGAAAAACCACCAAAAGCTTACAGAGTTAGTCTTGATAAACCCTAACCTAGAAGAAGAGGAAGATTGCACAGCTAGGGAAATCACACAAACCCCCTTCTATTTATGCCCTTCTCTTGGTTCTCTAACTAAACTCTTGAATATACAACATCTCGTACTGCAGATCACCACTGCAGCAATCGAACCACCACTTCAGACCAACTCTATAGGCACCACCATTGCACTCTGCTACGGCCACTGCAACAACACTCTACTGCGGCCACCGCGGCAGCACACCTCTTTGCAGCCACCACCGCAGCACACTGCTGCGGCCATCAATGCAGCCCTATTGTGGTCACCTACTACAGCATGCCGCTGCAGCCCCTTGCGGTCACCTACTACAGCATGCCGCTGCAGCCCCTTGCGGTCACCTACTACAGCACGCCGCTGCAGCCCCCTTGTGGTCACCTTCTACAGCACGCCGCTGCAGCCCTTCCATGCAAATCTCCGGTGAAGATCTCTATCAACGGTTTCCTGGTGCAGCCACTGTTGCAGTCTCCTGTTGGCGCCCTTAGTTGCGAGCGCCGCTGTGGCCTTTGGCTGCAGCCTCAACCCTGGGGCTGCCACCCCCTTCTCCTTTGCACTCACAAGGCTTGCTTAATCATCATATCATGCCCCCCACATGTTTAGGCTTTTATATATGGTCAAGCCAAATCCTAATTTGCCCTAGACATGCCTTAGGGCCCAAGGGACAAGTCCCTTGCTGTTTGAGTCCGTCGCGGGCGCCTGGGTGCGCCTGGCGGGGCCCCCAAGCTCGGTCTGGCGGGGACGCCTGGGCTCCGGGCCTTCGGTCTCTAGGCTCCGAGGTGCGCCTAGTCCTCGGGTCCAGGGGCTGCAGGGAGCGTTGGGGCGTGCCGAAGCGTCCGAATTGCTCTTGACTTTCCCGGAACACATCAGGACCTCCTAGAAACCCATTAGAACTTCATTGGCACCTCCTTTGGTGATCCAATTGGTCTCCTCATCTCAACATTTTCCCTCTCCAGTTTGGACCATCCCCCAACATGTCTATTCTAAGATTCAAACTTTTAACTCCTCTATTGAACTAAAGGTCATTTCCTTCAAAGGAGAAAATCATAGTCTTGATCTTTTTTTTTTGGTTTTTACTCCTTCCATTTTTTTCTTGCGGTTCTAATGGAGAAGAAGAATCTAACTCTTTAAATCAGTTTCTCTTCTCCCTCTCTTAAAAGGTGTTGACGCATTTTTAAAAATTACAATTATAGAGGAAATAAAATTGAACCAGCCCTTCTTTCTGCTGTTCCTCTTACTTTTTCAACTTTGAATTGCCCGTGTTTCTATTCTACTGATATTGACCCTGTTCCGAACCAAGATATTTGGCGTTATTTGTTGGGCTGGAGTAAAAATATAGTCCAATTTTACACTTGATTAAAACCACTCAAATACATCATTGAAATTTGAGCTGATTCTGTAAATTAAAATGCAATAAATTAATACAATTTTATATAAATTATATTTAAACTTGTTAGTATTCAATTTTAAGTTCAAAGTATCAAATTTGATGTGTAATTTTCCCAATCAGCTAGTGTGAAAATCATTTGTTTTATGAATGTCACATGCTTATTATGCTTTGGAGGTCTTTACTAGAGTCAATACACTCCTTGTACATTCTGAACACGGCACCACCATTTGGAATTCAATTGAGCTGCATATGTTGGATAAAGTGTATTTTCGGCAAAGAATATGATAAACATGTTATACAATAGACTAGTCTCTTCAAGTAGTTTTTTTATCTTATTTTTATGCGCATTTCACTTCTTGCTTTGTTCTAACACTAATGGACTAGGAGACTAGAAATATCGTAGTCTTGAAAGAATGTTATTGCGATTGGTTGTAATTGCCTCGAAATGCTATTATTGCTTTACGCAGCCGCCACAACAATCGTTGGATGGCTACAACCACATCGTAAATGTGCAATATTGTCCACCAATCTTATCAGATTGTTCTCATTTTCCTCCGGAAGCAGCTAAAGCTAAGGAACAGGCTAAAAATATACCAAACACACAAAATGCAGCAGAATATTATGCCACTATGGAAGGTACAGAGTTTATGTGAAAGAACAGTTCCGTGATGTCTCTTTTTTGTTTAATTTTGTATTACCTTAGTTGTTCACATGAGTTATACTGTTAATTTGATATCCAGAAGAAATAATAAATGGGTTATGTGAAAGAGAAGATCCGTGATGTTTTGATTTTTTTTTTGTTTGTTTAATTTTGTTTTATCTTAGTTGCCCACATGAATTATATTGCTAATTTGATTTCAGAAGAAATGATACATGGGCTGCAAAGGGTAGGATGGAAGAAAGTTGATGTGAGTTTCCACTCGGCACTTTGGCCCTTCTTCGCTCATAATAACATCCATGTACGATTAATCTTACTGCTTAATATTGAGATCGGTGGAAGCAGGCTTGCATAAATATTTTGTTTTAAATGAACCGTGCATTTTTGGAACAGGTTAAGATAGAATGGCTTCACAATGCTGGTGCTGGCGTTATTGCTCATGTTGCAGACTGTTTAAAGCAGCAGGAATCTCGCCCCTTAATTGGAGCCAGTCTTTAAGAGAGTAAGCTGAATATGATCTACTTCATGTGCTTCACATTTTTAATTATTAGAAAAAATTGGCATAAAGGGTCGATTTCTTTTTCTTTTTCTTTTTTTGTGTAAAAAAAATGTTGCTATACATTGCAGTTTTTAACGTATTTTTAAAAATCTATGTTACTAACATTGTACATCGATGTCAAAATTTGTAACAGTTAGTGGTCGGTGTTGTTGTAACCTGTTTTGTTGCTGGCATGCTATTTTATCAGCATTTTTCTTACATATTTGCTTACAATTTTAGTCGTCGCATGAAAATGAGCGAATTTACCCACCAAGTATTTTTAGTGAACGACAAGCTTCAGAATAGGTGGTGTGGATAGTGGCAAAATGGGTAGGTTGCCGGAGTATTGCGAGGTTAGCAGCAATGGTAATTAATCATTAATATCTATATATATGCTGGAACATATAAAAATGAGAGATCCGGTAATCCATAGCCGCTCAACAAACTAGGATGCCCCTGCATACATGAAATAAGCAAAAGGAAAGGATTTGGGTACCATAGCAATTATATACTATATGCCCAAATGGTAGGTAGAGGGAGGTTTCCATTCCGAGTACGAAATGCTCCAAAAGTCTGGCAAAACACTTAATGATACCAACTCTTACAACTAAGCCTCTCCTCTTCTACTAGCTGACCAGTAGAAGCTAACCATCACCATTCAGTATATTAAGTACCGTCATCGTCCTGGTATACCAATGAAATAAATCAAATATTAAGATCTCTAGCCATAACCCTATATGAGGTATAACAATGGTTAACACTGCAGCTTTGTCATCGTCATTATTAAAATTGTCGTTGTCATCCCCATAACAAATTTTCTTGATCGGAATTGTGATGTATGTCAACACAATCTAGATATCTACGCAGGCATGGAATCCTTAGATCATACTTCGGAACCTTTTATTTCTCTTAATATTGAAAGAGAAATGCAGACCCGCTGACATGGCACTCAAAAATATCCATTCAATTGGATTTAGATTTCATTTCATTAGTATTTATTTATTTATATTAAAATAATATAAATATTATTTTTAAAGTTTGTATTGAATTATATGTTCAAATCCTATTGGATTGGTATTTTTGGGTGTCATATCAGCAGGTCTAAATAGCATTTCTCATATTGAAAAGATGCCCAAAATTGCTTACTTTCAATTTTGTGCAAATGCTTAAACCCATGGAAGAGGGGGGGGGGGTGTTCGATAATATTAGTCTCTTTGGAAAATGCGTCGGATTATTTACAAATTGTTATGATGGGAGATCTGACGAAATCCCTAGGATTAGGGTTTACCGTTGAGAGTTAATGAAGCAAACAAGAAATATAAACTAATACAAACAATTGAAAATCAAAACACAACATTCACACAAGCATACGAACAAAGAATTTTATGTGAAACCAAGAATGGAAAAAATAATGAAATTGCGCCACCATAAGAAAATTCCTTATAGAATAAATGATTACAGGGTTACAGAGAACTTATCAATCACTTAGAGGAAGAAATGAATCATCACATTTGAACTTCTTCTTCACTTAAAATTCTCTTTCTCACTATAGGGTTTCAAGCTTCCAAGCCTTCACAAGCTCTCCCACAGAAAATGACACCATCATACACTAACACAATATATTAGTATTTATATGGAACCCCAAACCAACCCCCCAAGTTCCTTAAATAGCTTAGGACACGCCACACCTGGACTGAGATTTTCGTATGCGCCTTCCTTGTTGTCTTTGGGGAGCTTAGGCGTTAGGCTTACTGTTTCTGAGGCGCTTAGGTGTCAAATTCTATGTCTGTTGGGCGCTTGTGCACGCCTGGGCATCTGGGTGCCAAGCTCTCTAGCTATTGGATGCATGGGCATCAAGCTCTCTGTCTGTTAGGCGATTGGGCACAACTGGATGCCAGCCTTGCTGTTGGTCGCTGCATATCCATCCCGAAATCCACCGGAACATCATCTGCACTGCCCTTGATAATCTAATTGGTTTTCACACCATAATAGTTTCCAAATTGGAGATTGATGGCGACCAATCTATCTTCAACCATTTGATTTTCTTCATCTTGACTTCCATCCTTGCAACTGACCAATCCCTCCGGTTCCATGCATATCATAGCGTACATCAAGCTCACAACTTCTGAAGCATATGAAACTTTTACCATACGCTCTTGTTCTGCTTCAGTCTTTGGCATTTGCTCCTTCGACCGAGTGAAGTGACTTGCTAAGGGTGTGCAAACTGGATTTGCCTCATTCATGTTGAATCTTTTGAGTATCTTCTTACCATATTCAATAATCCTGCTCCTCTCCCTGTTGATTCTCACCCCGTGAATCTATTTTGCAGGCCCCAAGTTCTTCTTGTCAAACTCCTTTGATAATATTATTTTTCAATCTCTTTTTCTCATCCATGTTTAATCCTACTATCAACATATCATCTACATGAAAAAGTAGAATGATATTTGAGGTGTTGAGCTGCTTTACGTAACAACAATGATTCGTCTGGCATCTTTTGTACCCCATGTCTGATATAAACATGTCAGATTTTCTGTACCACTGCCTCAGTGCTTATTTTAAGCAATGCATGCTTTTCTTGAGCCTGCAAACTAGCCAATTCTTTTCTTGAGTTTCATTACCTATCGTTCATGTGCGACTCCTCCTCTAGATCACCGTGAAGAAATGCGGTCTTCATATCTATATGTTCAAGATGCAGAGTTTCATCCCCCATAATGTTCAGTACTACTCTGATAGTAGTCATCTGCACCACCAGAGCAAAAGTCTCACTGTAATCCATATTATGTTTCTGCTAGAATATTTTTACTACAAGCCTTATATTATAGCATTTGCTTCTGTAATAACCCTAGTTACTACCCAAGATAAATCAAGCTTTGATTTTTATTCCATTAGACTCAATGGGTTATTTAAATTTAATCATAGTAGTTTGAAATCTATTGGAGCTCATTTGAGTATTTTGGCTATTTTACATATTTTTGGATCCTGAATATTAGCAAAAATAATTTTATCTCCAAATTAAAATTTGATTGTATTTTTTAATTCCTCATGCCCTAATTATTAAGGGTGAATTTTTGAAAATTTTTAAAAATCATTTAGTCATAAATTGGATTTATAATTATTGAAATTAATTAAAGAAATAATAAGTGTAATTAAATGAAATTAAATTATAATTTAAATGAAATTCAGCTGGGGGATTTGCTGTCTGGACCGCGGCATATCCGCTGCGAGGTCCCGACAGTGGCGCTGCATGTTCCACCTATTGGATGCGTCTGCACGAATCGCAGCATGAGATCAGACGACGCTAATGATTAGCCCCAAGATCCTCTTCCACTAGTAGGATCGACTAGCCGATCCAACGGCTGTTGGCACGCTGTCGATTCTGTTTAACTAAAATCGCATCAAATCCTCCATTTCCAATAGCTCCGCGATCAGATGGTGGACGCAAACCCCAACGCTGTAGACCGTCGTCTGCAGCTCGTTCGCTCGACAACTAGAGATCCTTCGTACAATTCGCTGCCAGCATTGTCCCCCACTCCTCTCTATCATATTCCCTCGGTCGTTAGGATCCTCCCCATTAGTGGATGGGCCTCCTTGGCAGGTCGAGAGGGTTGAATCCCTCTAATTAGCGTAAGCTGAATAAGCATCTCAGCCCAAACCTAAGACCTCACCCCCAACCATGGCAACCAACCTAGCACCTCCCTAAGTCTTATAAATAGCTCTCCCTCAACTCAGTGAGTCCTTTTTTCTCGCTAAGGATCACTTGAATTATCCCTAGTTCTCGCTCGAGCTCTCGGCATTCCCGGTGGATATAGCTACTGCGTATTGCTGATAGAGGGTGTGTGTTTGGTGTTCAGACCCCTGATAGCTACAGCGAACTTTTGGAAGTTTCAATGATCTCAAATTCCCTCTATCGTGCCTTACTTCACCATTTCCAGGTACAGTTTCCTTCCCAGCTGAGCAGAGTGGGTTTAGTTTCTAAATCAATGCAATTAAGTTAGTTCTATTATGCTTGGATCCTCTTCTAGAATCTCTAGGATGCTTGCGAATGATTTGGATTGATCTAGTTCAATCCAGACAGTGGTAATTCACTAACTGGAGGGAACTCGAACTAAAGGCAATGTCGACATCCCTCTGGTGTTGCTTGGCTCAATCCCCACTCATTTCATTTCCTGATCAATCGTGCAATCTATCTAGACCCATTGTGATTGTCATGTGGGTCTAGGCTAGCCCGATTTGATCGTCATGATCGTTTGGGTTCCACAAAGAGTTTGCAGTCGAGCTCGAGTAAGGACCCGACGATCTGGAGCTTCCCAACCATCGTGACCATAGGGCTTCGATTTGCCTCACCACCATGATGGTGTAAGGATCGAGCTCTGGGCAAATGGTTTCCTTTGTGAGGAGAATTAACTCCTCATAGTAAACCCTAGATGCTATGATATGGTCGAATCCATGGAGTAGCCATCCGATCTCGTGCCTCCCAGTTAGGGTTTCTTAGTTCAATCGATGCACCTTGAATCCCTGAAGATGTGGTGAATGAATGCTGACTTTGGCGTGGAGTATCGGCCAAGAATTTTGCGATCTAAGCTCTCCCTTAATTGGCCTGTCGCGAGAGGAGAGCGGGGACAACGACACTGTCGCATTGGGTCGGGCTAGCCTGGGCCCACGCAATGCGACAGTGCCGACCCAGCCGGGCCCTGATCCGACCCACGAGGTTGGATTATCGGTCGGGCTATTTAATTTATTTAGGAATATTTTTCCTTATAATAATTCACATATGAATGCATTTAATGAGATATCCTATGGTTTGAGTAATTGAAAACATTCAAACTAAATTAATAGAATAAATTAATCAATACTTATCTAAATGGTATGATCTAATATACCATTTTAATCAGAAAATCATAAGGAATAATAATATGTAATAAAATTTTAAATCTAATGGTTAGATTTTTCAGATTAGCCTAATCTCTCTCTAATATTAATTAGTGAATAAATAATTTATTAAATGTCTAAAATTCATGATTAAGGTCTCTGATTGTTCATAAGATAGAGGAGAACTTAATTATGCATGTAAAAATAATTTAAGTGTTATAAATTTTCTAATCACCCTAAATCTTGATTAGTGTTTAATGACCTAATTAATCCTCTGATTTTGGTGGACCAAGTTCCTATTATCTTCTTAAGTATATTAGAACTTACCTATGTGTTTAGATTCCTATATTAAATCCTAATTTCCTTAATCACTTTTCTTAACCTTAAAAGTGCTTAGTGATAATTAATCTAATCTTAAATTCAAACTTAAATTTAAGTGTCTCATTCTTCTTATTAGTCAATATTGAGTCTATTAGAATTGATTAGAGTCAATTTAAATGTTTTAATCTTAAAATCTCAATTTTAGCCTTAAGAAAGGAATTTTGATTATTTGGTCAAAAGTTTATTTAAGAACCCTTAAACCCTAGATTATCATTATTGAGTTTTAATCAGTAATATAATGTATTAAGATCATTCATTTATCCTTTCGACCTACTTGATTAATCTAAAAGGGCTTAAGCTTAATTCTTCTTAAGTTTTTTCTTAAGTAAATCATAAAGATCTTAAAGTATCTTGTACCCTTCACTTAATCTTGAATAATGAAATTTAATCTTGAGAAACCAGCATTAAGTACCTTATTAAAACTAATCATAATAATTATTCCTAAGAAAATGTCAATGAAAACCCTATGTCTAAATCCAATCTGAAGTGTTAAGTGATTAAACCTAAGACTTAGATCTTAGATCCTTAGTGATTACCCATGTAATTTATTTGAATTGTACCATCTTATTCTTAAAATTCTTATTTGATTTAATCATTTTAAATCCTTCTTGTGGGTTTAGGCTGATTTAACTTATAGAATAATGTGATTATTTTATATATTGAATTTAGATCTTAGATTCAATGTTCTTATTTGATTATTTTGTCTTATAATTATAAGTTCAACATTTCCTTAAGATCATCATTCCTTAATCTTTCAACTTCTAAGATTCTCTACCTTTAGAATAAGGGTGGGTGTGAACCCTTAGATCCTTAGAAGATGTAATGATCTGCTATTATATTAGATATATAATTCTAACAATGGGTATTATGGTAGTATTTAATATCGAGTTAGGAAATTCTAACTCAACATTAAATATTACCTTATATTATATGGATCTATGGGTGGAAGTAAAATTAATCATTCTAATTTAAATATTCATTATTCAAAATATGAGATTATAGATAACATAAAAGAATAGTTTACAAACATCATTAGAATATTTATTATACAAGTTTTTGAGAATAAAAACTCTCATCCCCACTTAATAAAATAAAAAATGAACAAGCTCTTTAATCCAGCTAATACTCAGGTTCTTCCTTAACTGCAGCACCTGATCCACTCTCCTGGTCTACTATATTTTAATTTTTAAATACGGTAGGACACAACCAAAAAAGAAAAAGAAAAAGGTGATTAGATGTAATGACTCACTTAAGTAGTAAAAAGTAAAACTCTTAAACATCGAGGTGCTTTTTTAAATAACGATGGAGTTTTTGATGAGAACTCCAATGTTAAGCGTGCTTATGTGAGAGCACTTCCATGATGGGTTACCTGCTGGGAAGTTATCTTCTATGGACAAAATCGTGAGGCTTTTTAGGTCAAAGCGAACAATACCTTGGTGCTTAAGAGTTTGGGCTTTACAAATAGTATCAGAGCAGGCCATAGGGTGCCAGATAGGAGCTAAGTGCCATACAGGGCAAAGTATCACTTCATGTGAGCAGCTTCTTGAACCCGTGATGGTTAAGGTGCTACATGGTTGTGGTTATCTCTTGAGCCTGTAGGGGTCACCTCTAGTTCTATCTACCCAATTGATGGTTCTTGGATCTGTGTGTGGATACTGATGAGCACATCAGTTACTTAAGTTGGAGAGATTGTAATGACTCACTTAAGTAGTAATAAGTGAAACTCTTAAATATTGAGGCATTTTTTTAGATAATGGTGGAGTTCCTGATAAAAACTCCAATGTTAAGCATGCTCATGTGGGAGCACTCCCAGGATAGGTGACCTGTTGGGAAGTTATCTTATAGGGGAAAAACTGTGAGACCTTTAAGGTCAAAGCAGATAATACATTAGTGCTTAAGAGTTTGGGTTGTTACATTAGATTTTTAAAGTCTAAGTACATTTTAAAGTAGGCTAAACACATTATTAAGTGGATATCACATTAGCCATTTATAATTTAAAATAAAAGTGGTGCAATAAGCATGAAAATAGTATGGAGATAAAGTAAGAAAAATTTCTTATATTACTTGAGCATTATTTATAAATCCTGCAACAAATATGTTAGCATGACATTTAAAATATTTGCAATTGAAGAAAATATGAATATGCCCAATTGGTATTATATGCTAAATAAGAAAAACAATGTAAGAAATAGAATTACATTTTTTGTAGGAAACCTTACACTGCATAAATAATTTTGTAAGACTTTAAATATTGTAAAGCAGTAAGTAGTTTTAGTTCACATAGTCATAAGACTATATTTAATCATTCACAATCAATAAGATTGTGAGAAAATGTAATTTATGAATTATTTATCTTGTATTTTTGTTCTGTAGGTGCAGAACAAGTGAAGAGTTGAGTACATCTACTCAACTTATCTGAAAGTGTAGTCAACTGTAAATACACACATTCTCCCTCAAAAGAATTATGTGGTCTTCGAATACACCAATAGCCTGCCCAGGCTTAATGACAGTTGTACTAAATTACACCATATAAACCCTTCTAAAAATATATTAAATTTTTATTATATGCACAAAATCTTAATGTATGAATTAATGTTTAGGTTCAATGCGTTATAACATAATAGGAATTTTTATCAAATTATTTGTAAATCACGTGATATTTATTGTTTTCTATTTTTAATTATTTATCTTAATAATTTGGGACTAATAAAGTCCCTAATTAACTTAGAGAATATAGATTCTTAAGTTAATTAATATAAATAAAAAGTAGGAATTTGAATGAATTCTATCATATAAGTTATTTCATTTTAGTAATTTACTCAAATTAAAAAATTATTCTTTTTATGAAATTTTACTATTTGCCTCATACAAAATGTATTATTCAATTTGTAAAAGAAAATATACAATTCATTTAGCATATTAGGTACTATTCAATTTCAAAAAACATAAAAAAAAAATATCATTCATTTTGCATAAAAAGATAATATTTTTTTTATAAATTAGTTACTATTTATTTTGTAAATAATACTATTTATTTCACAATTCAGCACCTTTTAGTGAGTTATAACTGAAATAAAATTAAAACTCAGAATTTGCTGTGTGGAATATAATTAGAAATACTATTGTTCAAAAGTGCTAAGTAGGAAATTTTTGATTTGAGGATGAAATGAATTATTGCTCATTTAAATAGCATATAATATACTACATTTATCTAAATAATTTGATGAATAACTAAAATATTAAACTATAAGCAAATATGAATAGTCTTCTCGTTCTTAAATAAATAGCTTTCTAGATTTCATTTTATGATAATCTGTTCAAAATATATCTTTTTATTTTCATATATATATATAATCATATATCAATATCATTTTCATTGCTTTCATTTAAAATATATATAAAGTGATTTACAGCACTATAGATAGACCAAGAAGATGTTCTAAAGAAGATCATACTTTGACAATATACTTTACAATGAATTATTCTGAATGCATGATAATAAGTTTTGAATAAGAAAATATATTATAAAAAGCAATACTTTGTTTTGCATTGATTTAAAATTATAATCAAATGGAGAATCAATAAACTAATATTCATAATTATTCGTCTTATTTTGAAAATTGAACAAGTAAAATTACTGGAGTTTTTAATTAATTTTTTTTTAAAGATCAATAAAAAAAATATACAGCTATTTAATTAAAGAAAATGTTGCATAACTAATTCTATCCTATGGTATACTCATTTAAGGAACTATTTTTAATAAATTTTTTGATTATGAATAAGAAATGCCATTTAAAATGGCTTAGGCATATATTAGATAGACTTTGATGCATGCATTGAGGATATGAAAGTTTGATTTATGAATTTAATGCACAGTTTCTCTGATATTGTATACCGATATTATTTGAATTATAAGGCTTATTCAATTTGAAGGCTAAATATTTTGCAAACACGAGCATCAAATGTCAAATAGTGGCATGATATTTCATACCAAAGTAATGCTCACATGCGACACAATGCTTTGAAGTTGCAGGAAAAAGAACTGTGTTTGCTGAAAGTCTTACCAATGAGTTGGGCCGCAGCAATATTTCTTTATTGCCTAACTCTCAAGTTCATGCAACATATTTAATAACATCAATCTTTAAGCATTATTGATATTTTCAAACTAAACTTGTTAAAGGATAATGTCGGCATCCAGAAGTTAAGCATAACTCCTCTTTGAATACTAAATTTCACGGCACTTTTATAAATTAAAAAAATAAAATATAAAAAAGGAGTTTAAATATAGCAACTAAAGTTATAATGCATGGCAGCAATATTCATGTGGGTTAAATGACAGAAATCAATATATTAAAATAAATGATGACTCAAACATAATTAGTAATAAGAATACAGCTTATAATGGTAAGAAATCATATCAAATATTTAAATCGTGCCTATGATGCAGCTGTACAAACTTTAAAAATGAGCTAATTAGAAACTGAGATAGTATTTCAAAGTTATTGTCATAAATTTAAGCTTCATTAATATCTTGATTTATTTTGTTTTTGAGACATAGTGATCCACACCTTAAAATTGTCTTACTTTCAAACTTCCTCAATGGAATAATACATCTGAAAATGACTAAACTTTGTTTAGTCGAATGTAGATACAATTCAGAATGATAAAGTAACCAAAAGGCATGTTGGTAATTAACACTTCATAGTGCTTAAAGTTGAACTACAAATAAATCAAATACATCTTTGTTAACTATCAAATAAAAGTATTAATTCAATAATTATTTTTTTTAAACACCAAAGAATAATACATCTTTCAGCAAAATAGTAAATTTTCAAATATATCAACATACGTCATTAACAAGTCATGGATGATAATTCATATAGCCATCACTGTCTAGTTATCATAATAAAATAAAAATTAGCGTGCAGTATTTTTAGATAGGAGTGTAAAATATCTAAATGTTTGCGGATATAACCATGAATTCAAACCAACTAGAAGTTATTGACTCAATCTCCAATCATATCAAGACTTATTATTGGATGTCATGAACAAATTTTATCTTGATCAAAACACGAGACCAAGAATCAATCTAAACAACATATATTAAATATGACACTAATTATGCTGAACTCCTAAAGGAAATAAGAGATGATTTAAAGAAATAAATCCTTCATACAATACTATTTGCAAATATAAAAAAATGAAGAAAAGCATGACTACATGGGATTAAATTTACTTTTGAGAACTTGTCAGGTATACGTAAGCAGATAAATCAAGATAACTCTCTAAACATTTAGGCAATGTCAAAATAAGAATTAAATTTGTTGACCCCCAAACTAGACAAAAAGAAAAATTCTAATAAAGTTTGAAAAATTACGAAATAATTCAGAAATAGGCTTTATATTCTTGCATTCGAATTATGAGTAAATCAGCACCTAATTCCATTGACTATGGCTAATAGTGAATGTTCGATTGCTGCAGTTTATATGTCATTCATACAGCACAAGGGCCAATCAATTATCATTTGAAAGCTGATACTATATTTAAAAGTAAGTAGATAAAGCTTAATAAATCAAGAGAAACACAAGTTCATTCTTCCATTCAAATTAATAAATATATCAGTACCTAATTCCATTTATCTTAAAGCATACTTTGCATCATGATCAAACATATTTTAAATAATCCATGTAAAAGAATAGAACTAGAATTTGATGAATTTATTCTTCACTGAAGCATGCTTAATATGTATGTTAATATATATATATATATATATATATATATATATATATATATATATATATATAACTTTAGTTGTATCAATGGCTAAGATAACTAAATATTTTCTATATAAAATGAATCGGTCACCATATGACAAGGATTATATTAATAAAACCTTAAACTAATAATTAACAAAACGCTGAGTTTATCGTATGAATATGATTTAACAGTTAATTACTGGATCAATATAAAGAATTTATGCTAAATGTAACTTGAGCTTCCACTTATTTCATTATTGAATCAATTTATATTCATAACATTTGCAGCTTCCTTATTTACATTTTTCAAACCCCAATCAATACTCAATTCTTATGTAAACAACATTAGATAGGAGAAATTAAGTGGAGTACCTCAGTTGGGTGTCGAGAAATTGTTACTTGGGTTCTTGAACGAACTTGCCAGTACTTCGATCCTAATGCTTCAAAATAGCTTAATGGACTCAGAACCTTATTTTTTAAGATGCGAAAAGTATTGTTGTGGACAGGTAGGGTTAATGACGATCTGATATTCAATAAGCTTCCCATTGGCGTGCACTCGCGGCGTGAGCCACGCGTCCTCGACCACTCGCCTCGATCGAGTGACATCATCAATGCGAGCAGCTCAAAAGGATAGGGTTTAGAATGAGAGAGGTGATGGCGTGCGATTAGATTTAGGGCAAGGTTCTGAGGAAATTGTCGTAAAAATTTAGTTTAATAATTTATTAATTATATTAATAATTTAGTTATTAAGTCATTTTATTTAATTAGATTTAGTTAATTATATGCTTACTAAAATTTTTAGAAAAATTTATTCTTAACTAAATCATGGGTGATGAGCTCAAAAATACAATCAGAATTTCCATTGGAGATTGTTTTATTTATTTTAATTTTCAGGCTTTCAAAAATAAGATAAAATAATCGGCATATTTTGACGATCCCCAAAATTTACCAAATTTTTATTCATAGCTAATTTGGGGGTGATGAATGTAATGGCGGAGTCCGATTTTTAATCGGAGATCAAAATAATTTTCTTATTTTTTTGATTTAAATAAAAGTCTAAATTAGGATTTTACTTATTTGGTCTCCAAACTGGACCAAAACTTCGGGACTCATTTATAATGACTAATTAAGATTGTTAGAAGAGATTTGAGGTTTATTGGTCTGTTAAATATGGACTAACAACCTTGGGTTGTTATAGAAGATTAGTACCTTAGATTTAGGATTAAACCCCAAATTGGAGTTTAAACCCATAATCCTTAATTTTGATTGGCATAATCAAAATTGGGTTTGAGTTATTAAAATATATTAAGTAAGTCATTAATTTATTTATTTAACTCTTTATAGCCGTCACTTCTGATTATGAATTAGAACAATTAAATTCTAATGTTAATTTTAAGGTCATAAATCTGTGATTTTACAAGATAGTTGGATATTTGAGATCTTAAGCCTATACTAGCTCAGAATAGATATAATAAATTAAATTAGATAACAATAGATATCACATATATCTAGTTGAGTCTCTTGGTTACTTTGATTATTATTGCTTCGCACACCTTATGTTTGAGCCTTTTCCTTAGACATATTAGTTAAATATATGATATTTGATGAGTATCCTATGTTATATATGAAATTGCATAAATATGATTTAACTTCATTCAGTTCTCAGTACAGTAGAGTGTGTCATAACTTAGTTTGTCTCTTCAGTTCAGTTCTTTGGCTATAGAATAGACTCGGACCTAGTTCCGTGTTTAGCTAGGGGGATACATGCCTGATTCTATAAGTTCAGCTCGGACCTAGCTCTAAGAATGCCTAAAGGGATACATGTTGAACTTTTTGTACAGTAGCCCTATTTTGGCCCATTTATATTATGGCAGTACTAACTTTGTCATACTTTTACTTTCTATTCAGTTCCAGTTCAGTGGCTTGTTTAACCATCTATTTTGCTTGCATTTTTACTATTTTTTGTACACTTTTGCAGTTCATTTTAGTTCAATACTTTTAGTTCAGTTTTGCTTAGTACTTGCATATTTAGGATGCTAGTCTTTTTTTAGTTCTCTTATGTTTCAGTACATATTTCTTGTATGTAAATTAGTATGTATTCATATAATCATAAGCATATTATAATGAGTTTACTTTCAGTACTTTTTAGTTATTTATATATTTATTGCCTAATCTTATTACTACTTCTAGTTAAGGTCTATTAATTTATATACTTTGCTTTGTTTAGTTATAAATGTTAGTTTATAACTATCTTGTTTCTTATGGCTTATTGCTCCCCTTAATTATTTAAATATTTATTAAATATGATATCTTAAATGCTTAGCTTCATTTAAATTAGCCTAAAATATGCTTAGACAATTAATCTAACTGTAATTTTTTTTTTCTTGGCTGGGACCCTGGCATTGTGATACCGACAATATCAGATTCAGAGTTATTTGTTGAGGTTGCTTCTAGAGAGTAGCTTAGCCAGGAGGAGGACCTTCGTACCGTTGTAACTTGGCTAGTTTTATTCCCAGCTGTGAGGGCGAGTGTTCCTTCTTGCTTTTAAAATTCAGTTTGTAATAAGTTTATATTCTTGATGTATTTACCTTATGTATTTTTCATATTAAACTGAGTTATTGTTTCTACTTTTTTTACTATGCTGTGATGTGGATGTTATGCTCTTTCTTGCTTCTGCCACTTTGATATTTTGATGCATGATCTTCAATTTCAGGTGACAAGTCTTCTAATTAAGGCGGGTTGGGTTCATAGTTGACTCGATTATAGTTGGGAGATTTGCCACAGCTGGTAATCATATTCACCGTAATTATGTTAATCTCAGTATTATCATGACCATGAAGGGTACGATGCTCCACAGCTTCCATCCAGTTCTTCCTTCAATCTGTAAACCCATTTATTCTAAAGATCCTTCCTTCCCTCTGGTAGTGTAACCAACTCCCATGTCTCATTTGACATGAGTAATTTAATCTCATCATCCATGACTGACTCTCACTTAATTAAGTCATCAACTTGAAGCGCCTTCTTATAGCATTCTAGTTCACCACTGTAATAACCCAACGTCATTACTTCGCAAAATTAGGTCAAATCTCGCCTCAGAAATCAGGATCCCGAGGAACTTCAATTTAGGGCAAACAAAAATACCATTAAGTTTGAAATAATTTTTAGATCAAAATGCCTTGGTTTGACCTAATTTTGATTTCTAAATTATTTAAATTCAATAAATTGAGAAAAATTAAATACATATTAAAATTCATCAATTTTTGTGTCATTATGCTAAGTATATTATTTTAAGGCTATGTTAAAAGTTTCATCGATTTTTGAGTGTTGGTTCAATCTTAATTAATTTTTGAAGTTTCAAACTTCAAATATAAATATAAATTAAAAATTTTACTCTGAATTGAAAATTTTTTTGCGTCAGGGTGTTCGTTTTGTCATAACACACCTCTATGTGAATTAATTTTTGCAAAAAATTTATTTTTAAATAATTATTTTATTTTTTTCTTCAGTTTCCTTCCCTCTACCGCAACAGAGGCGCAGACGGACAGACGCTGATGGGCATCATTTTCTCCCATGCGCACTGCCCTGGTCAACCAGCTATCCCCCTTCCCTTCTGTAACAACCCAGGTTGTTACTTTGCTCAATTAAGACTAATCTAAGTCTTAATTAAGGTTCTAAGTCACTAATTAAGTAATTTGAAGCAAACCTCTGAAACCTAGGTCAAACCAAGAAGTCAACAAAGTCAAAACAGGAATTCTGGAAAATCCCAAAACCTGGAAATTTGACTTTTTATATAGACCTCAGATTGAAAATTTGACTTCGCCATTGCATTCAGAACACCCAAATTAGCTAGGGGTGAAATTTTGGAGGCATTTGGAAGTCATTGATTTTTCGTCAAATATTTTAATATTATTTAAATACCCTAAATAATCAAATAATTAAATACTCGTCGAAACAAAAATCCGAGTGCGCCGTTGCGTTCGTCACCCTTCAATTAGCTAAGGGTGATTTATTGGAAATTTTTGGGATTTATTTAATAGGCTAAATTTAATTAATTAAAACTGAATAAAGTAATTTAAATATTATTATTTATTTCTGCATTTAACGGCGCCGTCTCTTTGAAAGTAACGCCGTCATCATCTTTTAATCTCTGCCGTTTAACCTATCGAACCGTTGGATCCATTCAATCTATGAATCCAACGGTCAAGATTTCTTCTTCCTCGTCGAAGGACTGATGCTCGACGCGTGCCACTCGCAGCTCACCGAGCTCTGCCGCGCGTCGCCAACCGCTTAGAAGCTGCCTCGAAACCTTCATTAAAGGCGAATAAGGATCATAAGGAGAAGTTTTATGAGATAGATCAGATCCGAAGAGTCTAATCATTCGAATTCAAACTGCGAATCTCAGGATTTTCAGTTCAGGTACTTCACTTCTATACCTTCATTTTCTCCCTCGTTTTGCTTTCAATTGCTATTCTAGTTGTTCGAATTGAAATATCATTTGTATATGAACCTACTCGACAATCAAACAAGTTTAATTGCATTCGATTCGATCGTATTAGGCGGTCTCGTTTCACCCGTCGTTCGTATACCTATAACTAGGGTTGTATATTTGATGGGGTGTAATGTTTAATCATCTGAAATTTTTATATTCTATAGGTAGTTTATGATCTTAGCTTCGATTTGAGATATTTTAGTTCGCCTAAATCGTTCGAAGCTGCGAAATCCTTCGAACCCTAATCCTAGGGTTAGCGCCTCCGTCGGGACGATCCACAGTAACTGAACCGGTCTCTGCTAGACCGGTCCAGTCCTACGCGATGATGAACCGGGTCTCTGCAGCGCTCCAGGTGTCGGCACCATATCGCGCCACGTGTCTCCATACGCAGCAACTGCTGTGTCATCCTGCAGTCTTATCCTCGACAGGCGGGGCCCACCTGGACAGGTGTCGTGCTGAGAAGAATTCGTGCAGATGTATGGGGCCCACTGCTGTCATTTGCAATTATTAAAAAAAAAAAATAATAATAATAAAATATATAGATTAATAAATTAGATAATATATATATATATATAATATATAAAGAAAACAGAATATAAACTTAAATCAATATTAAATAAAGTTGATAATTTTTAGGATATTAAGGCATTTTTAATTCATTAAAATGTCAAACTTTAAACTCTAATAACTTGCAAATTATACATCCAAATAATACAAATAAATATATTAAATTAATCAAAAAAATATGAGGAATTTATTGATGCCAAAATTTTTGCTGTAGGATCAATATTTTGCAAAGTGATTATTTAGGTTTAATTTAATTTAAATTAAAATGTCACAAACCTTATTTAGCTCATAACTTTGTACCCAATGATCCAAACATATTGAAAATGGGTCTTAAAGTGATCAGAAAACCCTAAGGATCATTTCAGTAGGGTTAGCTTTGCTGTTTGGATTAGTTTGAACCTAATCATATTTAGGACTAAACCATAATTAGGTTAATTAACCCTAGAACTTCAATTGACCATAACTTGGTCAATTGAGCTCCAAATTTGATGATCCATAGGTTCATTTAGATTAGAAGAACTTAATTTTCAATAATTTGTAAAAATATTTTAAATCTAACGGTTAGATTTGCTAATCACCCTTAATTGCTCTAAATCTTGATTAGTGAATAATAGCAAATCTAGTAACCCAATTTGAGAATTTTAAATTTCAGAGGACTCCTAAATCCATTTAGAATCAATCCATAAGGTTGGATTAGTTTTTGAGTGATTAATTTTATTAATCACTCACTAATTACCCTAAACCCTAATTAGGTCTTAACTTAGTCAAATTAAGTCCAAATTGAGCCTACCACATGTCATTATGATCAGTGAGCTATTTGTAAACCATAGCCACTGATTTTGCTTAATTTGGATATTAATTGGCAAAATTAGAATTTTTGACCTATAGTTAATAATTCCTTAATTAAATCTTAAAAACCCTAAATCTTGTATTGGCCATAACTTGGTGAATACTCATTAGAATTTAGCAAATTTAGATTCTATAGAAAGCTTAGACAGTAAAGAACATTAAACTGAAAGAAAATTTAACTTTCACTTAGTCAAATTACTAAATTGCCCTTATAAGTCAAATTCACTAATTTGATCTCATATGGCTTATTAATCACCCAAAATTAACTTAGTTGTTGTCTAATCTTAAATTAGACAGTAAGAATCACTTTCCAAAAGAAAATTTCAGAATTTAAGCCCTAGATCAAAATTTGATCTTTTGAACCCTTAAGAAGGGGCAAAATGGTCATTTTGCCCAAATTTAGGGTTTAGCCTTTAAAAGCTCTAAATTCATTTTCTAAACATTAAAATCAGTAAATGGAATGATTTAGAACTGAAAATTAATCAAACTTAGGTCTAAATTAAGTTTTGATTAAAATCTCAGAATTTGCTCATTTAGAAAATTCCTAAGTCCTAAGTGAGTGTTCTCTTTCCTTAATTATTCTTAGACCCATCCTTAGGTCTTATAACATTAGTTAGGATGTGTGTCTTGAGAGATACTCTTAGTAATTAAGAGCCTTAATTCTTAAGATTAGGAATAGATCTTAAGTTAGAATTCATCTATTGAGTAAATTGGGTTACTCAATTAGATGAAACCTTGAGTTTTTCTAGTTTATAGATTTTCTTAGTTTATTAAATGATTATTTGATCTTTAAATTTTAGAACTAAGAATAGAAATCCATCCTAATGAATTTGATTTATCATTAGAATTTGCCTTAACCTAATCTGTGAGATCTGGGTTCTAAACCTTAGACCCTTAGATTATACCTTTATATTAAGTGATTAGACCCCATCATCTGGAGTCTAATTCTTAATCTTTTCATCTTGATTTGGCTAATCAAGATGAGGTTGGGATGAATTAAATTACAAAATTAGGTCGCTGATTTATTCATTTTAACTAAATAGTCGTCTTTTGATTAAGTTATAATTAGGACTTGGCCAGTCCTAATTATCTTCAACTAGTAGGATTCGTGATTCTAAGTTACAGAATATGTAAGAATTGATGATTCTGAAACTTATGTAAATTAGAGTAGATAGAACGAATAAAGTAGACAACAAAGGATATCACCTGTGTTTTAGATAGAGTTTTCTTGCACTTTGATTTTGATGCTTCGCATTCCTTGATTTTGAGCCTTATAGCTTGAACATATATTATGTACTTAAGATATTTGATGAATATCTTATGTCAATTTTGAACATTCACAAAAAAAGCATTGTGTTCATTTCACAAGTGGTTTGTAAGGTGTAGCTTGATTAGTATACCTCTTCGATCAACCCGTTCGGGGTCGGCAACCTTTCGAGGGTTTAATGTCCGACAGTCTATTGGCCATGCCTAGTCCGAGTGATAGGATGGATAGACTCTTGCCCTACTGACTACAGAGTCAGGATTCTGATATGGATATACTAATTCAAGTACACTTACATTCAGTTCTGTCTTAGCTCATCAAGCTAAGAGTTTCAGTGATGTTCAGTTCAGAGTTTCTTAGCTCATCAGGCTAAGAATTGCTGAGTTCGTACTCAGTTCAGATGACTTGTACAGTTGCTATAGTTTCAGTTTACAGTTACTGTTTTTCTAGTATATTCTGCATTTCAGCACTGTTTTACTTACAGCTTTCCTGCACGTGTTTTTTTTTTATATAGGATGCTAGATTTACTTACTGTTTTCATATGCTTACTTAGGATGTTAGTGTACTCAGTTTTATATTATTGAATTTTGTATGTCACTTGGCATAATCAGTTTGATCATATGCATATTTAGGTTGTATTTTCTTACAGTTTTACTCTTCTTCTACTTACCTGTTTTGTGTTGCAGTTGCTTGGAGGAGGTATGTTTTACTTCCTTTTTGTTTAGTTATAAACTATGGTTTATAACTTATTACAGCTCTTTTGTACGCTTTTCTGCACCTATTTTTGCTCAGTTCTGTTTTTATGGTGATATTCAGTTAACTTAAATAAACTCTTACCCTAAAATGTACTTAGACTTATTGTCTAACCAGTTTTTCTTTTGTTGGCTGGGGCCCTACCATTATGAAACTGATAATGGTAGGTTCTGAGTTTATTGGTTTAGCAGATCCAGTGGAGAGTTTGCCATTGGAGGAGGAGCCCGTTCCTGAGGATCCGTAGCTTTAGTTTTTCTTCCAGTGAGATTGAGAGATTTCTTTCAATTCTTTTAAGCTCATTAAATGTTGTAATAATACAGGATTTAATTTTCTTTTTCAGTACTTTACTTATTCTGTATTATTGTATTTATACTGTATTGGATGGATGTTATGTTATATGCTTCCGTACTCTGAGTTCATGTATGATCATTTAGTGATAATATTTCTGGATTGAATGGCAAAGTCCTTATTTAAACTGGATTAGGATGTGTGACTAATCCAATCTTAAGTGAGGACCTTGTCATTTGGTGACCCCTCCACCGTAATCATGTTAACCTAAGGGTTAACAGGACCACGGCGGGGCAGGGCCGCCACACCTTCCCTATTTATACCCCCCATAACCCTCACCTTCTCCCATAGCCACAATAACAGCCTCTCACTCTCAACCTCCATCGGTCAGCCAAGTCCCCAGCTTCCCTCAGCCAGCCAACTCTCTCAGTCCTCATCTCCCAGCCAACCAGCCACTCGCCATCAATCAGTCGTCTAGCCATCCCATCCAGCTCCCTTCAGCTACGTCCGGCCTCCCTCTATTTTCTAGTAACCCTAATCTAAGTGAGAGGAGAAAGAAAAAAGGAATAAAATGAGAAGAAATTTTGCTATTATTTATATATATATATATTTATTTCTTTTTCATTTATATATATATATATAATCATTATTGTTTTCATAATAATGATAATTATTCATCATTAGTATTTTTATTTTTCTCGTTAATTAATAATGAAAATAATATAAATATTATAAAATGATTACTATTTCTATTATATTTTTTTCTTTCATATATTATTATTATCATTAAATAATTATAATAATAACACTATTATTATTATCATTATATAATGATAATAATAACACTATTATTATTTTCCTCAAAATTTAAAATATTGTCTTCTATCAAGAAGAGAAAATGAAAGAAAAATAGAATAGAAAGAAGATAATAATAAATTCCTAAAATTATTGGCTAAAAGCTAATTTAAATTATCAAAAATCCAAATACATATTCAATCAAATTGTTACAATTTTGAACTTAAAGAAAATGGTACCCAGCATAAGAACATGTATTACTTTTGCACTTTATTGTTGCTTAGTTTCGCTTTGAGCTAAATTCATATTGATGCTTGGTTGGTTGTTCGAAACCAACATCCATTTATTCATGGTTAGTTACTAGAAAAATAAAATTAATAACATTAATTATTAGTTACTAAAAAAATGACATCTGTAACATTCGTAGTTAGTTACTGAAAAAATGATATCAGTAATATTCGTTGTTGATTATTGAAAAAATGACATCAATAACTAATATCTTTGTGATAATACTTATTGCATGAAATTAATTATCTCATTTGCGCTATTGTCTTATTTTTTCTGTATTTTTATCTCTAATCGCATATATACTATTATAAAATGTAATATTTTATTATTTACTACGGTACTCAGAGTATTCTCTATTTATTGAGAATTCAAATTCCGGTATTATTTTCTTTATAATACTAGGTCAAGTGCTTTTAGGAGAATTTGACAAATCTGCTGATAGATCTACGATGTTATTTTTATTGATCTTTTTATTTTATTTTATTTTTGCTCTAAAAGAGATGAACATTGTACAAGGTGAACGTTGAATATTTTTTTGTAAATCAAAATTTTAAGGAATAAAAAATATCACTGTAATAACCATAGTATTATTATTTGTTAATTAGTATGATAATCAGCTTAATTTCTTTTCCATTAGTCTTATATTAGTGTTAAAAGTCTCCATCTTCAAATTTTATGCAATTTGGATATGACTTGGTAATTTTCAGCATTTCCTAGTTCTCTAATAATTCTAAGAATGTCTAATTTATTTAGACCTCATAATCGAAAATGGAGTCCATCATTGAACTCACCACACCTAATTTAGCTATGAGTGGTATTTTGGAAGTATTTGGAAGTCGTCAAATTTTCTCCAAATATTTTAATAATATTTAAATACTCAAAAATTTAAAATAATTAAATTAACCTCTGATAAAAAATTTGATTGTATTTTTGAGTTCCTGACCCTTCATTTAGGTAAGGGTGAATTTTTATAATTTTTGGGAGTGTGATTTATTATTTAAATTTGAGTATTAAATTAAAGATAATTAAATAATTAAATAATACATTAAAAATAAATTAATATATATGTTATTTTAATTAATTCCAACAGCATAATTACGAAGATAGAAATCCACCGTTTGGGGACAAACAGCAAGCATCCATATCGCTTGATCTAAACCGTCGATCCCATTTAGAAGTTGATTTGACGGTGATTAAGTGTGATCTTGATCAGACCATCGATCACTCGTTAGATCCGACAGCCACGATCTATCCACTGCACGTCTCCTTCTCTTTTCTGCCAACGCAGATACCTTGTCGATGGTAGTGGGAGTATGACTCCCTCCCAGCTAGCTACTCCAAGTCCTTAAACTCATATCCTTCATTTTCTCCTTTCTTGAAGAATGCAAAGCTGATGAGGGAGCTCTACACTGCAGAATCTCATCGGAGTGCTCGGTGACCTTCCTGTGAAACTCTAATCTCTGCTTTTGGCTGATAATCCAAGTGAAAGGTACTAGCTCTCATTCAACTTTATTTCCAGTTAATCGACCCTGAGAGATTAGGGTTTTAGCTCTTCTCATTAGAACCCTAATCCCGTGAACTTAAAAAGGCGATTTAGGGAATCGTCTTCGCCGATGTTAGTGCCGATGATTTAAGATCACCTAAGGTTAGGCGTGTTGACCATGCTAATACCTTTCCATTATCTTGTGAATCGGCTCGAGAGGGGCGTTGAGTAGACTAAGGAATGAAACCCTAGTTTCTTCCATTTCTGCCTCTGCAGTCGGGGACGATGGGAGTTTAACACTCGATTCAGAAAATTAAACTGAACCGGACCAGCCCTTTCTGGTTCGGCCGCGCCATTTTAACAGCTGTGTGTTTTCTTTTGGAGCAACACATGTCGACTCCTAAGAGTGACGCATGTCTCTCTAATTTTCTGTGCCGCTCCAATTTTTATAAATCATTGAGTTTCGTGTTGTAAATTTTAGCGTCACCATTATTAATGCTATAAAAAAAATTTGTGCCATTAAAATATGCGCCCGTTACCGTTTTCAGTGCCATTTTTAATTTTGCGAATGGAATGCTTAATTAATCATTAAGTAAATTTAAATGCAAATTTCATTAACTCATATCTTGCTTAATACTTAACTAAAATATATGTTCTTATATACCGATACGATCATAAAAATCTGTAAATTAATATGATGTCGTTTAATTTCTGTTTTGATGAGATTTTTTTTTAATCATTATTTAGATTAATTAATCAATTGTAAATTAAATTCCAAACTTATATGTGACTTAATTTGATAATTTGTTATCCAAATTTAATGATCAAATAGTTCATTTCACCCACAAAAATGTGAGGAAATAATAATGTGAGATTAAATTTTAGTTTTAAATCCTAATGACTTTTCAAACCTAATTAAGTGTCCCGAAAACCCTAAAATCTCAACATTGTCCAATTTCGACCTAGTTAGTGTCATTTTACTTATTATGCTATAAGGATCTCATATTTTTGCATATTACTTTAATTGGACAACAGTTTATGATTCTAAGTTCTTAGCTCCTAAATTAGGGTAATTTTGATAATTTCTTAATTTCATAAATTGCATATTTTAGGTATTTAAATCTTAGGACAACAAACATGTCACATTATTTTCTTCTTATGTCAATTTTAATTGAATAAATTAAACTTAGTTTCCTTAAATTAAATACTTGCGTTCAAATCAAATTATCTATTTCAAATTGCAACCCTATAAGAGATACTTTATGTATGATTTTATAACCTAATTTACTTGTGATCCTAGAAGTTGTAAGATACCCAATTAGGAGTAGTTAAATTTAATACTTATATAATTACAGGTTGTGAATCAATTAAGATTAATCTTAAGTAATTAGATTGGATCCTATCTCACTTCATCCTTAATCTTTAAACCCTTATTTTAGTCCTTTAAGAAATTGAATTAGGAGTCCTAAATTTATTAGTATAGCTTAGGAATCTTATTGATTTTATTATCCTTCAACTTTTAGTAATTATAAGATTTGTAGCTTGCATTACTTTTCTCTCCTATGCATTTAGACCCTTCCTGTCACTTCAACCTAACTAGATTAGTAATTAATATTTCCTATACAACCTAGTTAGATGAGTTGAGCTTGTATAACCTTAACTTCCAACTCCCTCAAATATCGTAATTCCTTAACCTTTCATTTTCCTAACTAGTTTCATAAGCCTTGATTTCGTTTAACATATTCCAATCAAATGGTTTAGAATAAGGATAGGATTAGCTTCATTTAGTATTATTATACTTATAAATTAATGATAAAATGAAATTAACTATTATTTTTCAAAACTCCAACTACTTATACTATTATTTACAATTTGCTTGAGATCAATATCTCTAAGTCAATTAGGAGCTCAATTAGCTCCAATCATTAAGTAGATCATTAAAATTAAATAACTTTGGATATCACATAGTTTGTAATTATTAAATTTTCTTGAATGCTTGCATAGCTTTGAGCCTATTCATTTGACATATACATACAAGATATTATGCATAAATAAAACTTTCACATTAAAATTATAGGGGTTAACTAATGTTGGTTAGGCAGGCTAATTAGGAGTAATAAGAATATCTCATATTCTCAGAAGGTGAATGTGAGTATTATTTATTTTGAACCCCACTTTTCTTTACCTATTAGGCAGATGTGCTTAACTCCTCGCTTCATTCTGTATTTGCCCGCAAAATGAGTATTTTTATAAAATAGCTTAAATTAAATAAAATATGTGTTCTTTCACAATCTTATTGATTGTGTGATCTCATTATAGCTTTCAAGCTATATTTACCTTACATAATCCTAGGATACATGTATCTTAGACCAAGAGGCTAAGATCTTCCTTTAATTACTATGCTTTGCACTTTCCATATTTTTAGTAATATACTTTACTTGTTTGTAGTTCATTTAGATTTCAGTGAATATTATTATAATTTCTTTTAAATGCTTTACTGTCTTCTTTTTTTTTACTTAGCATAAGTTCATTGAACGTATGCATGCTTCATTCTATTTACTTTCACATGCACTTTAGTACTTTTCTAGCCTATCTAGGATGCTCTTACCCTTGCTTTATTTGCAGGCTAGAATGTCTAAACTTGTGAGTATTCTAACTCACTTTGCTTTTCAATTATCTTTCTTACTATTTTCCTTATTTTCTTTTCCCTATTAAATGTTTTCATTTGCTCCGTTGCTTACTTTCATATTGTAACTAGCTTGTGATATCAAATTAAACTATTAAAATGTTCAGCCCAATCTTAAAATATGCTTAGACTATTTAGTCTAACTATACTTTTCTTTTTATTAATTTTGCCCTATTATATTTAAATACCAAAATATGATATATTAGGTGCATTTGAATACAAGTGGAGCTGGGCCAAGTGCTTAAATTTATCTTAATTGCTTCTGCTTAAAATGTTATTTACTTGCTTTTATTTTATGAGAGAGAGACTTTACTTTCTTGTTCTCTATTTAAATGGCATATATTTAATTATTTGCCTTTACTTATTTTGTGATGGAAATTATATATTTTCTTACTAAATTGCTTGAGTTGATAAATGGATGAATAGATTGCATAAATATTTCATACTTATAAACTCAATCATCATATGTAATTGATTACATCTATCCTTTCTTATAGCATAATTGTACATGCATTTCATAATTGTAAACTCATATTGCTATATGTGAATGTTTACTTTTACTACTGCTTGCAATTATTACTTGCATATGTGTAATTGCAATCATGATAAATTCCTATTATTAATTTTAATTACAACTACTAATCCTACATGTAATTTATAAGTACTTTTATTCACATATCTCATTTCTTTCACTTTCAAGTAATTACAATTACTTCTTTTGATTTATAATTACTTTCCTTTGCACATACTTATAATTACCATTTTTATAAAATGCATTTGTAATCACATTTATCTTACGCATTTTCTTCTACTATTTTCTCATCTTAACTTAAGACACTCTTCATGATCCTTGACCAAACTTAGCATCTAGCATTTGCTTAGCTTCTCTTTAATTAGAGATTAGATGCTAATGTGACACTCCAAGGTGGGATTAATCTCTTACTCAATATTGGGGTCGTTACAATCACTTAGCTTTTATATGTGTATTCCTTCTCTTTTAAATTGCTCAATAGGATCCTACAGTACGTGAATACCTGATGTTAGGATAATTCTCATTAAACTGGCATCGGAACATCACAACCACAATCTATTAGCAACATATAATATAAGGAAGGAGAGTACCTCTGTGTAGGTCATGAAACCTAGTGGACCTAATCAACTCAGTGGCATGTATCTAGGGCACTGTTCGCTCTCCATCATTATGAGCACCTGGTTGTACCTACTCATCTTGCTTGACATTGTCATCTATTTCAATGTATTTGGCACAACATATAAAGATCCTTAAGGGTTGTTATGAACTCCATTCCTCTCCTTATACATCTCATTCTCATTAAATGCAATGTCATAGCTTTTGATGATTTTTAAATTTTGATAATCTATAGCTTTGGGGCCCCGTACCCTCCGTGGTCATTCTAATATTGAGATTAACATAATTACGGTGGATATGGTCACCAATTGTGGCAAATCTTTCAACTATAGTCGAGTCAGGTATAAACCCAACCCGTCTTAATTAAAAGACTTATTACCTGAAACTAAAAATCATGCATCAAAAAATCAAAGTAACGGAAGCAAGTAAGAGTATAATATCTACATCACAGTATAGTAAATGAAGTAGAAATAATAACTCATCTCAATATGAAAAATATAGAAAGTAAATATATCTAAAATATGAAATTATTACAAATTGAATTTAAAAGAAAAAGAAACACTCGTCCTCACTGGTGAAAATATGAGTAGCTATGCTACAGCAACAGAAAGGTCCTCCTTCCGGCCAAGCTCCTCTCAAGAAGCAACCTCAATGAATAGCTCCGAATCTGACATTCTCAGTATCACAATGCCAGGGCCCCAGCCAAGAAAAGAAAACTTATAGTTAGACAAATTGTCTAAGCATATTTTAGGCTATTTTAAATGAAACTGAATATTTAAGATATCACATTTATAGAATATTTAAGCAACCAAGGGGAGCAACAAGCTATAAGAAATATGATAGTTATAAACTAACATTTATAATTAAGCAAAGCAAAGTATGAAGTATGTAAATTAACATACCTCAACCAGAAGTTTTAGCAAGGTTAGGCAGTAAATACATAAATGACTAAAAAGTACTAAAATAAATTTATCATAACATGCTTATGATCATATAAATACATGCTCATTTACATACAAGAATTTTACACTGAAGCATAAGAGAACTGAAATAAGACTAGCATCCTAAATATACAAGTACTAAACAAAATTGAACTGAAAGTACTGAACTGAAATGAACTATAAAAGCATATAGAAAATAATAAAAATACGAGAAAAATAGATGGCTAAATAAGCCACTGAACTGGAACTAAACTGAAAAGTAGAAGTATGTCTAAGTTAGTACTATCATAATAGAAATAGGCCAAAACAAAGCTATTGTACAAAAACTTCAACATGTATCCCCCTAGGCATCCTCAGAGCTAGGTCCGTACTGAACTTATAGAATCAAACATGTATCCTCCTAGCCAAGCACAGAGCTAGGTTTGAGTCTATTCAATATTCAAAGAACTGAACTAAAGAGGCAGACTAAGCTAGGACACACTCTACTGAATTGAGAATTGAATGAACTGTATAAAGTTAAATCATGTTTATGCAATTTCAAACCTAGCATAGGATACTCATCAAATATTCTATGTCCAACTAATATGTCCAAGGAAAAAGGCTCAAACACAAGGTGTGCGAAGCAACAATAGTCAAAGTAAGCAAGAGACTCAACTAGATATAAGTGATATCTGTTGTTATATAATTTAATTTGTTCTATCTATTTTGAGCTAGTACAAGCTTAGGATCTCTAATCATAGATTTACGACCTTAAAATTAACAGTAGAACTTAATAGTTCTAATTAATAATCAGAAGTGACGACTATAAGGGTTAAGTAAATAAATAAATGACTTAATTAATATATTTTTAAAACTCAAACTCAATCTTGATTATACCAATTAAGATTAAGGATTCTGAATTTAAACTCCAATTTAAGGTTCAATCCTGAATCCAAGGTACTAATCTTCTGAAGATCTAAGAGTTCACACCCACCCTTATTCTAAATATAGAAAATATTAAAAATTGAAAGATTAAAAAGCTATGATATTAAAGAAAGGCTAAATATATAATTATAAGATAAAATAATCAAATAAGAACTTAACAATCTAAGATCTAAGTTCAATCTATAGAATACTCACATTATTCTATAGGCTGAATCAACTTAAACTCACAAAAGGATTCAAAAGGACTCAATCAGATATGAATTTTAAGAATGAGATGGTACAATTCAAATATATTACTATGGGTAATTACTAAGGATTTAAGATCTAAGCCTTAGGTTTAATCACTTAAGACTTCAGATTGGATTTAGACTTAGGGTTTTCATTTAGAAATTCTCTTATGAATAATTATTATGATTAGTTTTGATAAGGCACTTAAGACTGGTTTCATAAAATTAAATTTTATTATTCAAGATTTAGTGAAGGGTCTAAGATCACTTTAAGATCTTTATGATTTACTTAAGAGAAACTTAAGAAGGATTTAGCTTAAGCCATTTAGATAAATCAACTCAGTCTAAAAGCTAAATGAATGATATAGATACATTTCATTACTGATTAAAAGCACTTAAATGATATTTTTAAGGTTTAAGGGTTCTTAAACAAACTCTTGGCCAAATGATCAAAATATCCTTCTCAAGGCTAAAATTAGGATTTTAAGATTCAATAATCTAAATTGACTCTAATTAGTTTTAATAAGCTTAATATTGACTAATAAGAGAAATGAGACATTTAAATTTAAGTTTGAACTTAAGATTAGATTAATTATCACTAATAACTTTTTAAGGCTAAGAAAATTGATTAAATAAATTAGGGTTTAATATGGGAATCTAGACACATAGGCAGGTTCTAATACAATTAAGAAGATAATAAAAATTTGATTCACCAAAATCATAGGATTAATTAGGTAATTAATCACTAATCAAAATTTAAGGTAATTAAGAGGTGATTAACAAATTTAGAACTCTTAAATTATTTTTAAGGGCATAATTAGGTTTTTCCTTTATTTTATGAACAATCATAGACCTAAATCATGGAATTTGGCCATTAATAAAAATATTTATTCACTAATTAAGATTAGAGAGAGATTTGGCTAAATCATATAATCTAACTATTGGATCTACTATTTTATTACATATTATTATTCCTTATGATTTTTTTGATTAAAATAGTATATTTGATCATACTATTTAGATAAGAATTGATTAAGTTATTTAATTAATTTAGTTTGAATATTTTTAATTAATCAAACCATAGGCTATTTGATAATATGCATTTATCAATAATTTAATAGAAGGAAAATAATTCCTAATTGAATTAAAATAGTCCAGCCCGATTATGAAATCGTACGGGTTGGATCGGGGCCCGATTGGGTCGACACTATCGCATCACACGGGCCTGGGCTAGCCCGGCCTGATGCGACAGTGTCATCGTCCATGCCTCATTCTTCAATAGGCCAAAGCAAGACGACACTCCCGAGCCAAATTCTCAGTGCCAATACCATGCAAATGCCTGATCTTGATCACTGCATGTTCACGGAGTCAAGACACATCGATTGGATCTAGAAACCCTAACTAGGGTGCAGTGGAATGCTGGATGGCTACTCCACTAAAATGGTCTAAGTGCGGACGCTTATGGTTTACTGCGAGGGGTCAATTATCCTTATAGAAACCACCAAACAGACGGGGTTCGATCCCTACACTATCAGTGAGGTGAGGTGAGTCAAACCCCCAAGGTTATGCAACCTGGGGTGCAACCGATAGCTAGGTCCTTACTCGAGCTCAGCTCCTAGTTCAGCTGTTAGCTCGATCAATCGATACGATCGATTAGAGCTAGCTCAGATCCTGGAGACAATTGGGGAAGGTTTGATTAGTCACGAGGAAAAGGTCTGAGGAGTAATTGAGCTTAATTGAGCTCTGGAGTTCAGTGAGGTAGCTCTGACCTTGATGAACACTAATGCTGCCTAGACAGTGAACCATTACTATTTGGACTGGGCTCAATCAAAACAAATCACATGTGTAAATGTCCTAAGGTACTAGGGAAAGCTAGACGACATTCAGAGGCTATCCTAGAATGCTGAATTGAACGTCGAGTCCACACGACTAGACAGGATTAAGCTAGTACTTAGAAATTGAGAATGCAGAAGTGACCTGGAGCTTCTAAGGTGACTTGAGAGAGATTCACAGGGAGTCTAAACACCAAACATAGCCCTCTATCAGCAGTACACAGCAGCTGGAATGCCAAAGTTTGTCGGGAGCTTGAGAGGAGAAGAAACTTAAATTAGAGGATCACAGTGTAACAACCCTAGTATTGTTACCTATCAATTAGTGACCTAATTGACTCTAATCTTTTTCCATTTGTCTTATAATAGTATTAGGAGCCTCCATTCCAATATTTGTGCGATTTGGATATCGTTTGGTAATTTCCAATATTTCCTAGTTTTTTGGTAATTCTGAAAATGCCTAATTTATTTAGACCTCTAAATAAAAAACAGAGTCCACCATTGGACTCACCACACCCAAATTAGCTAATAGTGGTATTTTGGAAGTGTTTGGAAGTCATCAAATTTTTCTCAAATATTTTAACAATATTTAACTACCTAGAAAATTAAAATAATTAAATTAATATCTGATCAAAAATTTGATTTTATTTTTAAGTTCCCCATACCTCAATTAGGTAACAGTGAATTTTTGGGATTTTTCGGAGTGTGTTTGGTTATTTAATTTTGATTAAATAAATTGGTTAAATTAATTAATTAAATATTCATCTAACTTAATTAATAATCTTATAAATTATTTTATTTCCGTCAGTTTAAATTAAGAATAGCGGAAGATCCGTTGTTTTTCTCTTTACACCAAGCAGCAAAACTCTAGGATCAACGCCATTGATCCGTTTCTATTTAAATCTAACAGCTATTACTTAGATCTGGATTTGGAATGTTGGATCGTTATTTAGATCCAATGGTCGTGGCCATTCCCCTGTACGCCTTCCTCCTTTCTTTTGCTTGATCGTAGAGAGAGCAGAGGTAGTGGGAGTATGAATGCCAGTTGGCCTCCCACGGACCTTACTCCCCTCTCAAGCTCCCATATTATGAGGGTTGGCTTTGTATTTTTTTTTTTCACTCTTCAAAAAGAAAGCTGAGCGGCTGGAAAGGAGAGAAAGAGCTTTATCGGAGAAGCAGAGTCGGTCTTAAACTGAGCAACACTGGATTTTGGAGACTGCCAGGTACGTCGATCATCATTTAACCTACTCTGTTTCCTTTAGCTTTGTAATAATAGAGAATATGGGCTAGCGATTTAATTTTCATTCAATATTTCGAAGAATGTATCTAGCAAACTAACAGGTGCTGAAATCGGTATCTCCATTTTCTGATCACTTTTCAATTATTCAAGTACTCATTTTCATTAAGACTCTTCTTATGAATATTAATAAATGAAGTTGAAACTAATTTCAACTCAATATAAATTTCAATAAATTATAAATGAATCGGCTTCACGTTTATATGATTTTCTTTCTTCTCTAATGGTATCGTAATTATAATTATTTGATCAAATCGATTTTTATGAAGGTGAATGAATTCCCAATTTAATTTTAGCAGTTTTCTTTTCTATAATATTAGTAACTAAGCAAATCTAGATTAGGGTTTAACTTCCATGTAAACTTTGAGTTGCATTGGTTAAGAAGGTTTAATCAAGGTTAGAGTCATAAGTAGAACTGCAATATAATGTGTGATTCGTTGATTCGCTGCATATATCGCCATGGAATTTGATGCCCTAATCAAAGGGATTTTTGCCAATCCCGTTAGGGAAGAAGCGATCCAATGACCGCTATGAAATGAACCAGCCGGTCCAAATCCTTCGTCATGAACTGTGTCGTCTTAATGAAGGCCACGTGGTGCCCTAAGATACGTTCCGTCGTTTTCTTTAATCTGTCGATTAATCAAATATAATAAAATAACTAATTTCTTATATTAACATTAATAAATGATTTAATTCATTCATAAATTATAAATTACTTAACCAAATTATACATTATTATATACCATTTTGATCACAAAAATATGTAGATTAATAATATGCAATTAAAATTCTATTTTGATAAATATTTTAATTAGTTAATATTTAAGATTAATTAATTAATTATAACTTAACTTCATCATTTTATGTGACCTAATTTGATCATTTAATGTCCAAATTAAATGATCAAATAGTTTATTTCACTCACAAAAATATGAAAAATAATAATATGAAATCAAATTTAACATTTAAACCATAATTTTTCTAATCACATTTTAACTCTAATTAGGAGTTTCGGAAACCTTAAATTTCAAATGGTGTCCTACTTAGTATCATTTTTCTCCTTAAGATATAAGAATTTTAAATATATGTATATTACTTCCATTGGACAATAAATTGTGATTTTAGGTTTTTGACTCTTAATTAGTGTTAATGTGATGAATTCAATCTTCTTTAATGGCATGTTTTAGTATCTTAAAACCTTATGATAGTTAACATGTCACATTTATTATTCCCTATATCAATTTATATTAATTAAGTTTGAGCTTAGTTTTCATCATTCTATATACGTGAATCGATTGCAAAGTGCTTGATTCACCTTTCAACCCTAAGGTAGAAACCCTAAGATTTGATTTAAACATGAATTATAGTTGATCCCTAGATCTATTAGTTACATCCATTAAGAGTAGTTAGCCTTAATGCTTTTATAATTGTAGATTATTAAATCAACTAGGACTAGCTTTTAATAACTAGACTAGTGCTTAGTTTATTCATCCTAATCCTTAAAGTCTTCACTTGAATTCTTTAAAAGCTAGTAATAGGAATCCTAATTTGTTTAGGGTAGTTTAAGAATCCTATTGATTTTCTTTAAACTTTAACTATTAGAAAACATAGAATTCATAGTTCTTAATCCCTTCTTTTATTTATTTTAAACTTTTCATTTTACATTAACCTAGTTAGATTAGTATTTGAATTGGATAGAATCTTCAAACTACAACCTAGCTAGAGAGCTTTAGTAAATTAAAGTTTAACTTCTAATTCCTTAAGTTTGATAATTTCATAACCTCAATCCTTCTCTACTAATCACATAAGCCTTGATTTAATTATCATAATTGAATCTTATAGTTAAGGATTATAATAGAACTAGTTTCTATTTTTATTGATTATACTTATAAATTATTTTTGTCATATCATAATAAATGAAATGAAACTATTATTTTCAAAACCCAATTACTACTATTATTTTCAATTGACTTGAGATTAATATCTCAAAGTCAATTGGAAGCTCAATTAGCTCCAATGATTAAGTATATCATTAAAATTAGATAACTTTGAATATCACTTAGTTATAATTATTGAATCTTCCTTAAACGTATGATTAGCTTTGAGCCTTATTCATTTGAATCATTCATATAAGACATTATGCATGAATAAAACTTTCACATTAAAAATTATAGGGGTTTATATTGATGGTTAAGCCAAGGGCAGGCTAATAAGGAGTAATACGAAGATCTCACATTTTTAGAGGGTGAATGTGAGTGTTACTTATTTTGACCCCGCTTTCCTTTACTTATTAAATAAACATGTTTAACTTCTCACTTCATTCTGTATTTGCCCGCATAATAAGTACTTTCTTAAAATAACTTTAATTATTTAAAATATGAGATCTTCTTCAATCTTATATATTGTTAAGACTCATTATAGCTTTTAGCTATGTTACTTTCTATAGTTCTAGACTATGTGAATCTTAGACTAATAGTTTAAGATCTTCCTCCAATTTCTATACTATGCATTTTTTATATTTTAGTATTGTACTTTACCTGTTTATAATTTACTTAGATTACAGTGAATGTTGTTAAAATTATATTTAAATGCTTCACTGTCTATTTTCTTTACTTAGCATACGTTTATTTAAACATATACATGCTTTACTTCATTTACTTTTATATGTACTTTAGTTCCTTTCTAGCTTATTTAGGATGCTTTTACCCTTGTTTTAATTGTAAGCTAGGATGTATATTTATATGGGTATTCTAACTCACTTTGCCTTTTTACTTACTTCCTTTTTTTCCATGTTTTTATGCTTACATTTTGTACCCTTGCTTATGCTTAGGTTGTAACTAGTAGTGATATCCAATTAAATAATAAAATGCTTAGCCCAATCTTAAATTATACTTAGACTATTTAGTCTAACCATATTTTTAATTTCTTGGCTTTGCCCTATCACATTTAAATGCCAAAATGTGATAAATGAGGTGCATTTGGAAGCTAGTGGAGCTAGACCAAGTGCATAAGCTAGCTGCTTCCGCATAAAAATATTATAAAATTTAGCTTATTTAATTCTGCAAGTGAGCTATTACTTTATTTATTTCCTTTAATTACTTTTGGTTTGTAATAATTAAAGTTATTTACTTTACATTTACTATGCTTGTATTAGAGTTTAATTTTATATTTAAATACTTGGCTTGGGATGAATTGATGAATGTATGTAATTGAATGTTAAATAAATCATTAGCTGCATAATTATCTTGCATATTAAACTGGAGTTTAGTTGCATATTTACTTTACATATTAACTTGGAGAATAGTTGCATACTAGCCTGTACATTGAATTGGAAAGTAGTTATATGCTAAAGTTGAGAATCATTCATCATTCTCTTGTATGTAGTAAGTTATGTGGATTGTGCATACTGTAGGATAGATAACTATTACATATGTTTTTTTTCACTTCAAATTATTATAATTAGAAATAAACAATCATATATAACAGATTGATTTTATATTAGAATTGTAAATAAGCAATCTCATATAATGGATTAACTTTATATTAGAACTGGAACCAAGCAACCCTATGTAATGGATTCATTTCATATTAGTTCTAGGTTGCTCTCTTTTCAATTTAATCTTCCATTCGAATGGAAGACTTGTATGTTGAAATTTGCAGGTGCACTTTTAACCAAATACAGTAGAAGTCATGCCAAAATTTTTAAGATTTAAATAATTTATACTTATATTGCATATTGTACACTCATATCTCATATGTTAATCTTTAGAATTTTCACATATAAATTTGCAAGTACTCATAACATATGCTTTTAAATTTATATTCTCATATATATTTCACATAATATATTTCATAAAATCCTTTCCATCTTAACTTAAGATCCTCTTCTAAATCCTTGACCAAACACAATATCTAATGATTTAAATTAGTTTCCATCTAATCTAGTATTAGATATTGTGGTGACGTATCAATATTGAGTTTAGTGATTCTCAATATTGGGATCGTCACACATAGTGAGTAAAGGGTCTCTCTATAATTTCAAGATGAGTATCTATAGGTGCATGAGTGACCAGGGATGACTGCTGAGGTCGAGAACCATGGCACAGGCTCAGCCCGAGGGTGCTTAATCACTTACCATAATTGGAGTGGGCTGAGCCTTGACTTCACCTGGGAGTGCTTGGTGGGCGAAGGCAAGAATTGCAGCGGCTTCCCTGACGTGGTATAAGAGTGGCAGACCGGCTTGGCGATGTGGTTGTACGAGGGCCAGGCGTTATGGCATGCTGTAGCGCGCAGAACTGCCCAGTTTTATCCAAATGGCATATTTTTTTGTATTTTGATAACTCCAGAACCCTAATAATGCAAAAAAAAATCAAAATCAAAACTAGTTATAACAAAATTATGCATTGAATAAATATATAGGTGATTTTAAAATCCATGCTTATAATGTAAAGAAATTTATTTGTTTAACTAGATTTAAATTCTGTATTTTTCTTGAATTGTTAATTAAAGTACCAATTGCTTTAGTACATAATTAGTTACTGATAGCATTCATTTTCCAATTAACATTGTTAATTTATCATGAAATCTAGATTTCTTAAGGAAACATTAATTTTGACCTTAATCAACCTTAAGTAGACTCAAAGTAAAATTGATCTAAATTGAACTTCTTATTTTGGCATTTATTAATCTGCATGAATTCATTTAAATATTACTAATTTAACATTTGAGTCTAGACTAGTAAATCATAAGGTCTTAACCTTATAATAATTCATGTGATTTCTAATCTTAACTTAACCTTAAGATCTTAGATTCTTAAAAGTTTATTATTTTATAAATCCAATTTGAATTAAAATTTTTTATTCTTGAAATTTTTAATTAATTGAATCCTTTAAAATTCTTGTAGTGGGTTTAGGTTGATTCAACCTATAGAATAATGAAATTATTCTATAGATTGAGCTTAAATCTAATATTCTTAAGTTCTTATTTGATTATTTTATCTTATGACAACTAGATTTAGCCTTTCTATAAGATCATAGTTTTTTTAATCTTCCAGCTTCTAAGATCATATACCTTTAGAATAAGTGTGGGTGTGAACCTTTAGATCCTTAGAAGATTAGTACTTAGAATTCAGGTTTAAACCATAATTTGGAGTTTGAACCTAGAATTCTTAAATCTTTATCGACATAATCAAGATTGGGTTTGTGCTATCAAATTATAATAATTAAGTCGTTGATTACTTACTTAACCTTTGTAGTCATCATTATAATTATAAATTAGAATTTGTTAAGTTCTAATATTAATTGTAAGGTCATAAATTTGGGTTTGTACTGGATAGATGTATATTGGAGATCCCAAGCTTGTACTATCTCATATTAGATAGAACAAATTAAATTAGATAATAATAGATATAACAAATATTTAGTTGAGTCTCATAATCGCTTTGATTATTGTTGCTTCGCATACCTTGTATTTTTTAGCTTTATACCTTATACATATTGGTTAAACATGGGATATTTTCATGAATATCCTATATCAGTCTTGAATGCATAATACCTCATTATTTAAATCAGTGATTCAATTTATTCAGTATATTTCATTCATTCAAATTTTTAGTGCTCAGTTCAGTAGAGTGTATTTTATTTAGTCTGCCTCTTCAATTCAGTACTTTTGTAATAGAACAGGCCAAGCTTAGCTCTATGGTTGGCTAGGATGGTATTTATCTATTTACATATGTATAACCATGCCTAGCTCTATGGTTGGCTAGAATGGTATTCATTAAACTTTTTGGTTCAGTGGCTTTGTTTAGCTCATTTCTGTTATGGCAGTACTAGTTTAGATACATTTCTCTGCTCTGATCTTTAAATCTAACTAGGCCTAGCTCTATGGTTGGCTATAATGGTATTTGTTAGACTCTCTTTCAGTTCAGTGACTTTGTTAATATAATATATATATATATATATATATATATATATATATATATATATATTATTAGTTATGCATATTTCTCAGTTCATTTTTAGTTCATTTTTAGTTTATTTCAGTACATTTATTTTAGTTTAGTGCTTTTTAGTTTTGTACTTGCATATTTTAGGATGCTTGCTTTTATTTCAGTTCTTTTATGTTTTGTATAGATTTTTTTTATGCAAATAAGTACGTATTTAATCGATCATAAACATGATATGATGAGTTTACTTACAATTCTTTCAATTATTATATATATACATTTATTGCCTAACCTTGGTTGCAGCTTCAGGCTGAGGTATGTTAATTTACATACTTCATTTTGTTTAAGTTATAAATGCGTAATTTATAACTTTCCTACTCTTATTGCTTGTTGCACCTTAAATACTGCATGCTCAGTAAAAATGTGATATCTTGAATACTTAGTCTCATTTAATCAGCCTAAAATATACATAGATATTTTGTTTAACTATAAGTTTTTCTCTTTCTTGACTGGGACCCTGGCATTGTGATACAGATAATATCAAATTTGGGGCTGTTTATTAAGGTTGCTTCAAGTGATGAGTTAGATCAGGAGGAGGATCTTTCTACTGTAGAGACTTAGCTAGTTTTTATTTTTGCTTGTGAGAATGAGAGTTTTCTCTTTCATTAAGCTTGTTTGTAGTAATTAAATATTCTGGATGTATTTCTTTTTTTTCATTTTTATATTGAGATGAGTTACTATCTTTTCTTTTCTTTACTGCGTCGTAAAGTGGATATTATATTCTTATCTGCTTCTGCTACTTTGATATTTTGATACTTGGCCTCTAATTCAAGATGGCAAGCCTCTTAGCTAAGGCGGGTTGGGCTTATACCTAACTCGACTAAAACTGGGAGGGTTGTCACATGAGAACCGTATCCTCCATAATCATGATAATTTCAATATTAGAATGACCACGGAGGGTGTGAGGCCCCATAACTTTAAACTGTTCTTTTTGAACAAAGGCTAACGACTTCTTAAACACATCAAACATATCATATTTGTGCTCAAGAAGTATACATACTTTCTTAATATGATCATCAATAAAAATAATGAAGTATATGTCACCACTAAGAGAGGATATGGGAGTCGGTCCCCACACATTAGTGTGTATAAGCTCCAACTTCTGGGACTTCAAGTCTTTTCCACTCCTTGAGAAATTGACCTTCTTTTGTTTGTCATACACATAGTCTTTAAAAAACTATCGGTTCACAAATTTCAATCATGGAATATTTCATCTAGATAACATCAACTTCAAACTTTCTTGCTCGTACGACCTAGCCTTTGGTGCCATAGACGAGCATCTTTTTATTCTATTGGTGTACTAGAGTCAGACACTTTATTGATCAAGTAAAGTGTCCCACCCATGCTGCCTTGAGTTATTACCAATGCGCCTTTTGTCACATTCTAAGAGTCTCATGTGCAAAACTTTTGTTGTAGCCTTCATGAGCTACTGAACACAAATAAATTTCTTCTCAAACAAAGAACATATCTGACATCATTTAATTTCCATACCGACCCATTTGGCAATTGGATATGCAAATTTCCTTTTCCAATGATGTTCCAAGCTTTGTCATCTCCCAAGTAAACATTACCCAAATTACCTTTGGTGTAGTTCTAGAAAGCTTTCTTCTTTAGAGTTAGACACTTTATTTCCAAACCCAAAACTTTTTAAGAAAAGAAATCATCTCATCTTTGAAAATAATATAAATAAATACAAATTTAGAATAATATCACATTTTAGGTGACCTCAACATCTAAGAATGAGTATGTAAGTACCATATAAAATAACCATAAATGACTTGTATAAATCTTTAAACTGTTCAAAACCAACATCAATGAAAACTGAAGTATGTATGCATACATGACAAGTAGCTTATTAAGAAAACCTTAAAAATAAATTTAGATAATTAATAAAATGGGGTGGACTTAAGCATTGAACCAATAAATGCATACTTAAAGATTTAATACCATTAAATGGATGCTTAATTTAAGACATTAATAAAAGTAAAATAATAATTTTTGCAATTTTATTAGATTAATGACACATAGTTGCAGCATACACATAAAAAGTATCAAATATTGGTATCTTACTGTAACAATCCTAGTGTTGTTACCTATCAATTAGTGACTTAATTGACTCTAATCCCTTTCCATTAGTCTTATAATAGTATTATGAGCCTCCATTTCAATTTTCATGCGATTTGGAGATCATTTGACAATTTCTAATATTTCATAGTTTTCTGATAATTCTGAGAATGCCTAATTTATTTAGACCTCAAAATCAAAAATGGAGTCCACCATTGGACTCACCACACCCAAATTAGCTAGGGGTGGTATTTTAAAAGTGTTTGGAAGTCGTTGAATTTTCCCCGAATATTTTAATAATATTTAATTACTCAGAAAATTAAATTAATTAATTGACCTCCGATCAAAAATTCAATTGCATTTTTGAATTCCTCACATCTCAATTAGGTAAGGGTGAATTTTTTGGATTTTTCGGAGTGCGTTTAGTTATTTAATTTTGTCTAATAAAATAGATTTAATTAAGTAATTAAATATTGCGATTAATTTAATATTATATTTATAAATTAAATAATTATTTAAATGGAATTTATTATTTAAGCGTTGATCCCGTACGTGAGGCCAGCGCACGGGATAGCAGTTCGGCAAGATCGTGACCGTCGCATTTCCTTTGAGTTAATGAGACGTCCAACGTTTAATCAGGTGTTTTGAATTAATCTGACCGTCCGATCTTCATCTGGATTGAACGGCTGCCATCTCCGTCACTATACGTCTCTGCCGCTGGAGGTAGTATGTGACAGCGGAGGACCATCTGGCCACTCCATCTGGATTGCTGAGACCCATATTCCCTAGCAAATCCTCTCTTGCCTTCATTTTTGGTTTTCGAGGGCTTCATTCAGTGCCTGGGAGTTTAGCAGGGCTGCGGAGTGCGAAGGGATCTGATCGGGAGAAGCTGAACTGTGAGGGATAGGCGTATCGGCAAACTTCTCGGTTTCATGTATGTTCCTCGCTGCGATCTACTCTTCGAAACACTCTTTTGATAGTTAGCAATGCTATTAACCTGCTTAGAAATTTTTTCATAGGTTGATCAGAGATCAAATCAACCTTAGAGGATATGATTTGATCCTTTCAATCTTCGCCAACCATTCATTATTATCTCCCAAATCTTCATCTAATAGAATCTTAATATTTAGGGGTTTCGATGTATTCAAATAGAGGTTACTCTTAGCTTTCCATCGGTGGGTCGTATGCCCTATGGCGTCACTTGACTTCAAAATAAGGATTAACCCTAATTTACTTCATCTTCAGCTCCGTCCGAGGAAGATGATGAGCAGTCACCGTTCAGTTGAACCGTGACGCTTTTCGGTTTGCGCCAATAAATGCATTAAACCCGCTCGGCTTACAAAAAAAACTTTAGGGGTAACCACGTGTTGGCCCTCCATTCATCCTGCCGACACGCGGGACCCACCATAGCTTCTGATTTCGGCGCCGATTCTCGATATTTTGCAAATGTCTCTTTCCATCTCTTCAGTTCCCTCATTCTCACCGCCCGATAGTTAATCAAGTAATAAAAATTGAATATGATTTAATTTTTGCAGTTAACTAATAATAATATTATCTATAATTATTTAATTTAAATTTCATTTAAGTATAACTTCCAAAATTCTTAACCAAATTGCATGTTATTATATATCATTTTGTTCATAAAAATGTATAAATTAATAATATGCAATTTAATTTTAATTTTGTTAAATATTTTAATTAGTCAATAATTAAGATTAATTAATTAATTACAAATTAATTTCATCATTTCATGTGACCTAATTTAATCATTTAATATCCAAATTAAATGATCAAATAGTCCATTTCACTCACAAAAATATGAGGATCAATAATATGAAATCAAATTTAACATTGGAACCCTAATTTTTTTAATTACTTTTTAACCCTAATTAGGAGTCTCGAAAACCCTAAATTTTAAACGTTGTCCAAAATTGACCTACTTAGTGTCATTTTTTTCCTAGTGTTATAAGGATTTCAAATTTATGCATATTATTTCAATTGGACAATAAATTATGATTATTGGTTGTTGACTCTTAATTAGTGTTATTGTGATAAATTATAACTTCCTAGATTGTATGTTTTAGGTATTATAAATCCTAGGATAGCTAACATGTCACATTTATTATTCCCCATATCAAATTATATTACTTATGGTTGAGCTTAGTTCTCATTTTCTAGTTATATGAATCAATTGCAAATTTGCTTGATGCACCTTTCAACCCTAAGGTAGAAACCCTAGGATTGCTTTACAACATGAACTGTAGTTGAGTCCTAGATCTATTAGTTATATCCATTAAGAGTAGTTGGTCTTAATGTGTAACAACCTAGGTTGTTACCTAGATCAATTAAGACTAATCTAAGTCTTAATTATGGTTCTAGGGTCTTAATTAAGTCATTTAGAACCTACCTCTAAGATCTATATCAAATCAGGGATCAATTAAATCAAATATGGATTTCTGGAAATCCCGAAACCCTAGAAATTAACTTTTTATTTTGATCTCAAATCAAAAATCTAACTTCGTCATTGCATTCATCACCCCCAAATTAGCTAGGGTGAAATTTTGGATGCATTTGGAACTCGTTGAATTTTAGGCGAATAAAATAATATTATTTAAAAACCCTAAAAATATAAATAATTAAATATTAGTTAATATATATATATATATATATATATATATATAAACAGATATTTAATTCGAATGGATAAATGAATATATATATATATATAATGCATATATATATATATATATATACTTATACACACATATACATTTACATAAAATAACAAAATTTAATATGATTAATTAATAACATTTAATCATGTGATAATTACTTTAGATAAAACTTAATAAAACAAAGAAAATAATTGTAAATTAATAATAAGTTAAATAATGCATTTAAGTAATTCAATTAAACCTTAACTTTAGATAATCATATCTCATAAAATACTTACCTAAATTTAGCAAATAAATATATCATTTTATTCAGCAAAAATAGAGGAACATTGTGGAACTATCAGAGTTCCATTTAGAGCTATATTTAAGATAGTGACATTTATGGTTTCTTTGATGTGACACAAATGTTACAAATATTTAATTAATCATAACTTTTAAATTACTAATCCAAACATAACCAATCTGGGTCTCAAAATACTCAAAAAAACTTAAGGAACATTTTAGTAATGTTAACTTTGCTGTTTGGATTAGCTTTAGACTAATCACATTTAGGACCTAACCCTAATTAGATCAATTAATCATAGAACTTCAATTGACCATAAGTTGGTCAATTGAGCTCCAAATCAAGTAACCCAAATATCCATTAAGATCAAAAAAATCTAATTTATAATAATATATAAAAATATTTAAGATCCAACAGTTAGAATTGCTAATCAACCCTAATTACTTAAAAACTTGATTAGTAAAGATTAGCAAAATTAATAATCCAAATTGCACAATTTAAGTTTCAGAGAACTCCTTAAGTACATTAGCACCTAATGGTATAGTTGAATTAGTAATTTGATGATTAATTTCACTAATCACTCACTAATCACCCTAACCTTAATTAGTCCATAACTTAGCCAATTAAGTTCCAAATTGAACCTACCACTAGTCAATGAAATCAGTGGATCATTTGTGAATTATGGCCACTGATTTCGCTCAATTTGGACATCAATTGGAGAAGTTAGAAAAAATTTGATCTTAATTAAGAATCCTGAATTATCACTTAAACTCTAGAACTTGTATTAGCTATAACTTAGCCAATACACATCAGAATTTGATGATTTTAGGTTCTATGGAAATCTTAGGACTTAATCTTTAATAAACTAACAAAAAATTTAGGTATCATTCAGGTAAAATTACCAATTTGCCCTTATAGGTCAAATTCCTTAATTTGACCTTATAAGGCTTAATACTTAACCAAATTTATGAACTTACTGTCTAAACTCATATTAGATAGTAAGTAATCATTCCACTTTATTAAAATCTAGATTTTAACCTTAATTCATAAAGATGAGTTTTAGACCCTTAAGTAAGGGGCAAAATAGTCATTTTGCCCAAAATTAGGGTTTGATGAATTTAAGATCTGATTTCATCTCTAAATCATAATATATAGTAATTAAAATGATTTAGGCCTTGATTTAGATAATTCTAAGTCTCAAATTAGAAATTTGACAAAAACCCTAAGTTAAGTCTTAAGCAAAACTTAAGTGAATTATGAGAAACCTTTCTTTCCTTTGAACTTCTTAGATCATCCTTTAGGTCTTATGACTTTAGTTAGGATGTGTGTTTGAGTGATACTCTTAGCACTTAAGAACTTTAATTCTTATGATTATGAATAGATCTTATGTTAGAATTCATCTAATGAGTAAAGTGGGTTACTTATTAAGATGAAATCTTGAGTTTACTAGTTTATTAGATTTTCATAGTTTATTAATTGATTACTTGATCTCTTAACATTAGAATTAGGATTAGAAATCTATCCTATTGAGTTTTACTTAATTCAATATGATTTGCCTTAATATTTAATCAGTAAGATGGGATTAAACCTTAGTCCTTAATATGACCCTGTGATTAAGTAATTAAACCTCATTCCTTGGAGTTTGATTCTTAATCCTTTAAATCTTGATTTTTCTAATCAAGATTTAGTTTGGGATTTATAAAATAATAACATAGGACGATTGATTTAATTATTTTAACCTTTTAGGCGACATTGATTCATTTATAATTAGGAAGTAGCTAATCCTAATTATGTTCAACTTGTAGCTTAGTGATTCTAAGTTACAGACAATATAGGAATTGATAATTCTGAATCTTATGTAACTTAGAGTAGTTAGAACATTTAAATTAGAAAATATGTGATATCACAAAGTTTGTGTAGTGCTATTAATACCTTGAATTTGAAATTGCTATATTTTTTGTATTTTATAAGCCTTTTTATACCTTTAGACATACTTAAATACTTGATACATACTTTATAATATACTTTGAATTTCATTCACATATCATATGCATAATCTTAAAAGAAACATTAATAAACAACATTATAAATGTGATTTACATTTTACTCAGCCTGCCATTCAGTATAACTTTACTTTATGACAGCTTTTGCCTAGGAAATTTCCCCTATGGTATGTTACTTTGGTATTGGGATGTTTCTCCTATATGCTCTTTAGATACTTTGTGGATTTTACTATAGGATCTGAGATGTTTCTCCTAGATACCTCTTTGGTGGATATTACTTTAATCTGGGATGTTTCTCCTAAATTATCAGATAGACTTTACTTTTTAGCAGACTAAGTAAGAATATCTCACACGTACAGTACTTTAATCTACACTACTTACATTTACTTTTCAGTTTCTTTACAGTTACTTTATGTGTTTTCTTTACACTTCAGACTTACTTTACTTTACCATTTCAGCATATTTTTCTTTCATATTTTCATTTTCTGCAGTTCCTTTACATTTCAAAACTTTTTGTATGTCAGCTGTTTTACTTACTTGAGAGCATGTTAGGATGCTAGTCTTTATATTTTTCAGTACAGTACTTTTACTTATACTATAACTGGCATGTTAGTTTGATCATATTCCTTAAGACTTTTCTTTGTACTTAGTAGATTTGCACTTGTACTTTACTTACCTTGTATTGCAGCCTGAGTTAAGGTATATTTTTCTATCTCAAAACTTGTTCTTCATTTCTTTGTTGCTTTACCACTATGCTTTGCTTAAATTACAATTGTGATATCATTAAAATACATTAATATTCATTACCTTAAAATGTAATTAGACATATTTGTCTAACTAGAATTTTCTTTTGTTGGCTGGGGCCTTACCATTATGATACTGATAATGATAGATTCTGAGCTTTTTGAAGAAATTGAGCCTACAGGGGAGCAGATCCAAGAGGAGGTCCAGTCTACTGAGGGACCTTAGTCTACTTACTTGATTACTTTACTTTTACTCTGTGAGGATGAGAGCATTTTACATTACAATTCTTTAAACTTTAAATATTTGTTATAATACATGACTAAATTGTGCTTTACTTTCCTACATTGTATATATTCTGAGCTGGATGTCTTTACTTTGTAGTATGGATGATTACTTCTGTTTGTACTTTTTTTCCGCACTCTGATACTCATTAAGTGATTGTTAATCTTTACCTTATTATGAAAAGTACATATTTTTCTTAAGATTGAATTGGAGTCTTAAATTCCAACCTAATGTTAAGTATGAGATGTGCTTAGTGACGATCACTCCTTAATCCTTATAATCAGAAGGGGCGGCCGTCACATAATGCCTTTGTAATTATAAATTATTGAATCAATTAGGACTAGCCTTTAACGACTAGATTAGAGCTTAGTTTATTAATCCTAAATCTTAAAGACTTCTCTTGAATCTTTTAAGAGTTAGTAATAGGAATCCTAATTCACTAAGAGTAGTTTAGGAATCTTATTGAATTACTTAAACTTTAGCTATTAGGGTACTTAGGACTTGTAGTTCTTAAATCTTATTATATATTTACTTTAAATCTTTTATTTTATTATAATCTAGCTAGATTAACACTTGATTGAATAGAACCTTCAAACTCAACTTAACTAGTGAGCTTTAGTGAATTAAACCTTAACTTTTAATTCCATAACTTTGATATATTCTTAATTTCAATTTCTTCCCACTATTCACCTAACCTTGAATTAATTATTATAATTGAATCTTATAGTTTATGACTAGAATAAAACTAACTTCTATTTGGATTGATTATACTTATAAAATATTTTATTATATCATAATAAATAGATTGAACTATTATTTTCAAAACCCCAACTACTACTATAATTACAATTAACTTGAGATCAATATCTCAAAGTTAATTGGGAGCTCAATTAGCTCCAATCATTAAGTAGATCATTAAAATTAGATAACTTTAGATATTACTTAGTTACAATTATTAAATTTTCCTTAAATGCTTGCTTAGCTTTGAGCCTTATTCATTTGAATCATTCATATAAGACATTGTGCATGAATAAAACTTTCACAATAAAAACTATAGGGATTTATATTGCTGGATCAGCCAAGGGCTGGCTAATAAGAAGTAATAAGGAGACCTCACATTCTCAGATGGTGAATGTAAGTGTTACTTATTTTGACCTACTTTCATTTACTTATTAAACAGACATGTTTAAATCCTCGCCTCATTCTGTATTTGCCCGCAGAATGAGTACTTTCTAAAATAACTTTAATCAATTAACATATGAGATCTTCTTCGATCTTATAGATTGTTAAGACTCATTATAGCTTTTAGTTATGTTACCTTCCATAGTTCTAGACTATGTGAATCTTAGACTAATAGTCTAAGATATTTCTTCAATTTTTATACTATGCATTTTCCATAATTTAATACTATACTTTACTTATTTGCAGTTTACTTATATTACAGTAAATATTGTTAAAATTACATTTAAATACTTCACTGTCTCTTTTCCTTACTTAGCATAAGATCTTTTGAATATATACATGCTTTACTTCATTTACTTTCATAAGCACTTTAGCTTCTTTCTAGCCTATTTAAGATGCTTTTATCCTTGTTTTATTTACAGGTTATGATGTATATTTATGTGAGTATTCTAACTCACTTTGCCTTTTTCTTACTTACTTTTTCTACACTTGTATGCTTACCTTTTGCACCCATGCTTGAGCTTATGTTTGTAATTAGTAGTGATATCTAATTAATAATAATATGCTTAGCCCAATCTTAAAATATACTTAGACTATTTAGTTTAACTATATTTTCTATTTCTTGGCTTTGCCCTATCATATTTAAATACTAAAATGTGATAGGTCAGGTGCATTTGGAGGCTAGTAGAGCTGGACCAAGTGCAAAAAGCTAGCTGCTTCTGCTTAAAAATAATATAAAATATAGCTTATTAATCCTGCAAGTGAGCTATTGCTTTCCTTACTTTCTTTAAATTAATGTTGGTTTATAATAATTAAGTCATTTACTTTACATTTACTATGCTTGTGTTGGAGTTTAAATTTTATATTTAAATGCTTGGGATGTGATGAATGGATGAATGAATGGAATTGAATGTTTAAATAAATCATTAGTTACAAAATTATATTGCATACTTACTTTGCATATTAAACTAGAGCTTACCTGCATTTTCACTTGTATATTAAATTGGAGATTAGTTGTATAATTAGTTGTATATATAATTGGAACATAATTAATTATTTATATTGAGAATTATTATTCATCCTTAGTTAAGTGATATGTGAATTGCATACTCTAGGATATATAATTATTACATATGTGTTTTTTTTTTATTTCAAGCTATTAGAATTGTAAATAAGCGATCTCATATAACGAATTGACTTTACCTTAGAATTAGAAATAAGCAATCTCATATAACGGATTGACTTTATATTAGAATTGTAATTGAGGAAATCCCATATAATGGATTGGCTCTATATTAAAACTGGAACTAAACAATCCTATGTAACGGATTGATTTCATATTAATTTTAGGTTACTTTTCTTTCAATTTAATCTTCCATTGGAATGGAAGACTTGTATGTTTAAATTGCAAGTGTTTCTTTAGCTAAATACAGTAGAAACTATGCCAAAAATTTTAAAAATTAATGACTTAGAATAAATTGGAAAATTGTAAACTCATATTTCACATGTTAAATATTTAGATTTTTCATATCTTAAATTACAAGTATTCATATTAATTATTTTTTAACTTACATTCTCATATCTAATTCACATGTCATATTTTCATAAAAATTTCTTCCATCTTAACTTAAGACCCTCTTTTAAATTCTTGGCTAAACATAATATCTAATGATTTGGATTACTTTTCTTCTAATCTAGTATTAGGTATTGTGGTGACGTATCAATGTTGAGTTTAGTGATTCTCAATATTGGGGTCTTCACAGTTGGTATCAGAGCCAAGTTGAGAACTTTATAGTTATGATAAACACATCTATTCATCCAAAAGCAAACAACACAGTATAGTAAAAATAAGTGGAATTACATTTTAGGACAGTAAACACATTTCAAATTAATAAGTGGATCTAAAATTTCTAACTCAAACTTTAATTAAGCTTTCAGATGGCAGACTCTAGTAATGAAGTAAGACTATATACCAAATTGTTCTTCCAGTATTTGGAGTACGATCCTTGATATGGTTGACATTTGGTCGTGTTTACTTTAGAGTATCTACTTGCCATGTGATAATATAAATTTTTATTATTATTATCATTCATCATTTATAGGTGAATCTAACATATTAAAAAGTATTATTTTATTCTTCTATGAGAGAGTATAATAAATGGAAGAAAATAAAAATATTATTTTATGTGATAATTTTATGCACATGAATTTATTTTGGAGAAAAAGAATATTATGATAGTATTATAAGATTAATTAATATAGTTAGAATATTATTATTATTGCTATATGCAGCATGATAATAAGTATAACTTATTATCATATTATTTTAAGAAGATAGATTAGTATTATAATAATCATATTTTTATTATTTTATAATCCTCGTCCTCCCTCCTTCTTTCTTCTTCTTTCCCCCCTCCTCGTCGCGCGCGCTTCTTCTCTTCCTGCGCGCTCTTCTCCTCCTCTTCTTTCCGTCCTCCCTCTTCTGCTCTCCTTCTCCTCCTCCCCCTTTCGTTCTTCTTCTTCTTCTTCTTCCTCTCCCTCGTTCTCCCTCTGCCCTCTTCTCCTCTTCTCCCCCCCTCTGTGTCCTCTCTCTCCCCTCTCCTCCCCTCCTCTCTCTCTCTCTCTCTCTCTCTCTCTCTCTCTCTCTCTCTCTCTCTCTCTCTCTGTCTGTCTCTCCCGCTCCGCCTTCCCTTCCGCGTCCCTACCTTCCTTCTTGCAAAGGGGAATTAGTGATTCGTAGCCTAAAATACTGTCAATTGTGGTTAATTATTAGCTTGGTTATGAGTCAAATTAAATTTTTTTAATTTTTTTTTCCCTCATTAATTTTTATATTTCAATTGGCTTATTTATTTTTTTCTAACTCACTTTTTTTTAATTTTTGTGGGCCTTCTCTCCATTCAAATGGGGCTTACCGAGGGCGGTGGATACTTGCCGATGAAGTAGTAGACGACTCGTGGGAATATCGGCAGCGTGTCGGCGTGGCATCGGCACGGCGAGGTGGTGGGGCAGGGGTGATCGTTGGTCGGGGAAGAAGAAGAAAAGGAAGGTGGCGGTAGACTTTGGGGTGGCAGGGGAAGGGAGAGGATGGTTGGAGGTTGCCGGCAAGGTAAGGAAGTGGAGGAGGGAGGTTGGCGGCCAGCCGGAGGTGGAGGAGGAGGAGGAGGAGCTTGAGGGAAGATGAGAGAGGGCATACCTATTTATAAGGAGGGGGGGGGGCTGCCCGCCCAGCCTCCGGTCAACCCAGGCAGGGGCGGCATGGCCGCCCCTAAGGAGGGAGGGGAGTGGTCCGACCACCCAAGTGGCTAGCAAAGAAGAGGGGGGGTCCGTTTGTGAGAGAAATGAAAGTTTCGGGAAAAGAAGGAGGAGGGAATAGAGAAAAAAAATAGAAATTAGAAAATTAATAATATTAATAATAAATAAATTTGATTTAAATTAATCGTACTTTTCTGTCGTCTAATTTCCAAATTTGACAAAACTTGACCGGAATGTTCACCTTTGACGAGATGAACGTCCTTGAACAAAATTTCTCGATTCGGAACTATATTTTATTTTTAATTAATTTTTGAAGGTAAGAACTCAAAAATTAATTACAGACAATCCGGCGCTCAAAATTGAATGAAAATTTTGTGTAGACTTATTTTATTATTATGAATCCAATGACACCGAAATTATTTAATTTTGACTTATATTTAATTTTCCTAATTTTCTTATTTAAAATTTAATAATTAATATAGGCATATTTGTCTGTCGGATTGCCTCCAAACTTAAGCATTATGATCACAAAAATATACTCTTTTTAATGATCTACTTTATTTGGTCAAATTTTGAACTTGCTCGGGACCTTGATTTTGTCCTGATTTAATCGACATTTTGATTTTCAAAAATTTGGGTTGTTACAAGACTCCCCTACTTAAAATTGATATCGTCCTCGACATCATAGGTAGTTCGGGTTAGGAATTACATTGTTACTTTGAAGAGATTTGGATATTTTGTGCGCATGCGTCTTCTTTTTCCCAAATAGCTTCATTTGAACTTTGGTTGCTCCATTGAACTTTTACCATAGGTATTGATTTGCTATGAAGTTGACAAATTTCTTTTGCCAAAATTTTGATAGGTACTTCGATATATGTTAAGTCTGGCTGGATGCATTCTCCAGGAACATAAGTTTGTTGTTTTGGGTTGATTAAGCATTTGTAGAGAGATGATACATAAATCCATTATGTACTGCAGAAAAATCTTCTGGGTAACCTTAATTAGTAAGATGAGCTTCCTACTTGAGCTAATACTTCAAATAGTCCGACATATCTGGGGTTTAGCTTTCCTGTTATTCCAAAATGATGTATCCCTTTTATTGGACTTACCTTTAAATAGGCAAAATCTCCTACTTGGAATTTGATTGACCTATGTTTAAGATCATAATATTTCTTTTGTCTATCCTGTGCTGTTTGCATTCTTTTTTGTATTAGTCGAACTTTTTGTTTTGTAGCTTCTATGAGTTCTGATCCATAGATTTGAGTGTCGCCTACTTCGAACTAGGATAATGGTGTATTACACTTCCTTCCATATAGCGCTTCTATGGAGCCATTCCTATACTTTCTTGATGGCTATTATTATATGCAAATTCTATTAATGGAATATGTTCTTCCCAATTGCCACCGAAGTCTAGTATGCATAGTCTTAAGAGATCTTCTAATACTTGATTTACCCGTTCTGTCTGACCATCAGTTTGAGGATGAAATGCGGTACTCATAGCTAGATTGGTTCCTAGGTCTTGATGTACAGATTTCTAAAAATGTGATGTAAATCCACTGTCTCGATCAGATACTATTATTGAAGGGATTCCGTGTAGCCTGACAATTTCTTTTATATATATTTTGCCAATTTCTCTATGCATATGTTTTTCTTAATTGGAATGAAATGTGCTGATTTTGTAAGCCTATCTATTATTACCCAAATAATATCGGCTCCCGTCTTACCTTTAGGAAGTTTTGACTATAAAATCCATGGAGATGTATATCCATTTCCACTCTGGAATTTGTAGTGGTTGTAGAAGTCCCTCCTAGTTTCTGATGTTCTGTTTTTATAAGATTACAAGCATGATAACAAGTTACAAATTTCCTGATATCTTTCTTTAACCCAGGCCACCAGAATACTTTCTTTTAAATCTCTATACATTTTATACTTCTTGGATGTATTGTGTATCCTGAATGATGAGCCTCAATTGTATTTGATTACGCAAGTTCATGATTATTAGGAATCCATATTCTTATCTCATGGTAAATATAAATGTCTTTTAAATGTAAATTCTTCTTGAGTCCACTGTCTATAACTTGTTTTAATCTGAAATAACCTTCATCTTTGAGTTGAGCATTCTTGATTTGTTCTTCCAAAGTAGATTTGATTGGTTCAATGCTGCGCATGTTATTTATTGGTGAACTAAAGATCACATCTATCTTCATTTTATTAAGTTCTTTCATGTGAAAAATTGTTGCAGATTTTTTGCTTAGTGCATCTGCAACTACATTTGCTTTTCCAGGATGATACTGAATAGTAAGGTCATAATCAGTAATTAATTCCAACCATCGTTTTCTGTCTGAAGTTAAGTTCTTTTTGAGTGAAAATATACTTAAGACTTTTATGATTAGTATAGATTTCACATTTAACTCCATAAATATAGTGTCTCCATATCCTTAAAGCAAACACTACTACTGCTAATTCTAGATTATGGATTGGATAATTTTTCTCATGAATTTTCAATTGTAGAGATGCATAAGCAATAACCTTCTTATTTTGCATTAATACGCCTCCTAATCCATTTCGAGATGCGTCGGTAAGAATTTGATAATCAACTCCTTCTTATGGCAATGTTAAGATTGGTGCTATTATTAGTACATTTTTTAATCTTTGGAAAGCTTCTTCACATTCTGAGCTCCAAATAAACGGTACTGCTTTTTATGTAAGTCTTGTAAGCAGAACTGCTATCTTTGAAAATCCTTTAACAAATCTCCTATAATATCCAACGAGTCCAAGAAAGCTTCTTATTTCTGTTATCGTTGTTGGTTGAGGCCATTCTTGAATTGCATTTATCTTTATTGGGTCTACTTGAATGCCGCTGCTACTAACAATATGGCATAAAAAAGTTATCGAGTACAGCCAAAATTCACATTTTGAAAATTTGGCATATAGTTGGTGTTGTCTTAGTGTTGTTACAACTGTTTGTAAGTGTTGCTCATGATCCTTCTCATTTTTTAGAATAATTTAGTATATCATCAATGAATACTATTACAAATTTATCCAAAATAGTTGTAATATTATTTGCATTAAGTCCATAAATACCGATGGGGCATTTGTAAGGCCAAATGACATAACTAAAAATTCAAAATGTATGTACATTGTTCTGAAGGTCATCTTGGTACGTCTTCCTCATTTATTCTTAACTGATGATATCCTGTTCGAAGATCTATTTTTGAAAATACTGTAGCTTCTTATAATTGATCAAATAAATCATCTATGCACGGCAGTGGATACTTATTCTTTACTGTTACTCTATTTAATTCTCTGTAATATATACACATCCTTACGGTGCCATCTTTCTTCTTGACAAATAATACTAGCGCACCCCAAGGGATATACTAGGGCGAATAAGTCCTTTATCTATTAATTCTTGAATCTGTATTTTGAGTTCTTGTAGCTCTCGTTGGTGCCATCCTATATGGCGCTTTGGATTGTGGTTCTGTGTTAGGAATAAGTTTATGGGAAAATCTATTTCACGAATAGGTGGTAATCCTGGAAGGTCATCTGGGAATATATCTACAAAATCTTTTACTATTCTTATGTCTTCTAAAGAAACTTTGTCTTTTTCCATACCTATCATTGTTAGCAGATAACATTCACATCCTTTTCTAATCATCTTTCTTATTTTCATAATATCAATTAAAGTGTGTCAGGGCATTCAATTTTTCTTTGAAAGTATCTAACTTATTATTCTCATTAAATTTTATTTTTCTTTCCTGACAATCTATAATAGCTTTATGTTGACTTAGCCAATCTATTCCTAAATGATATCAAAATTATAAATAGGAAATAGTATAAGTGTGGTAAATAAGAATTTTCTATTTATGAATATATTGCAGATGCAATATTCATTGGCTATCATGTAGGCTCCTGATAGTAGTCCTATCTTTATTGATTCTTTTAATTTTGAACATGGCAGCTGTATTTGTTTGGTAAATACTTTTGATATAAATGATTGATTGGCTCCAATATCAAATAAAACTGAATATGGAATATCTTTATAATATAAAATACCTGACATCACTTTGGAGTTTTCTGGGTTCCATGATAGAAGTAAATGCATACATTCTTGAAGGAGCCGGATTCCTTTGTTTTTGAGCAGGATCTTGATTTTATCGAGGAACAAGGGTAGTTGTTTACTAAGAATTAGGAAGTAGGTGCTTACCTTGAGTTTACCAGTGGTGCTTAATTGAAAGTTGATTCCACCCTTCTGATAGGCAGCCCATTTATAGTATAATTGGCTCTGTAAAATTGAGAGTGGTGGCCCATTCTACCACATTTATGACATTGATCTTTATGATGATAACAGTTATCATTTGGATGTGATAATTGACAGGGCCTATTTAGTATGAGTTTATTTTGTGATGGTACTGGATTTTCTTGATGGTGGTTAGGTTGAAATCATTTGAAGGTTCCTTCTTGTGTAGTTCCCTGGTTGAATCTTTATTTTAATTCTTTCAGTAGTAATCTGATCATCATGCTCCATATATTTGCACACTCGAGTAGATCAGGAAAGTTAGTATGCCTTAAAGGAATTAGGCTTTCTCTATGGAATCTTTGAGACCTTTAAGAAATCAATTACAACGAGCTACCTCTGTACTTACTATATTTGGTGCATATCGAGCTAATCTTGTAAACTCGATAGCATATTCAGAAATTGTCCTATTCCCATGATATAGCCTCATGAATGTGTCTCCATTATTTCTTGTGCAGATGGGTGAGATATATTGGGCACGAAAGACTTCAACAAAATCTTCCAAACTTATATCTTCTAGATTAGAATTTGCCAAATTTAGTGCTTTTTGGTAGTACTCCCACCAATTTTTTGCTTCACCTTATTAGAGATAAACAATTAGTCTTACCGTCTGTCGATTTCTGGACATTTTATAATTATTAACTTCTTCTCGATCTTTTTCAACCAGTTCTTTTGCTTCCATTTTGTGAGATTGTCCCATTAAAGGTGGGTGGTTTTAGTTTAAGATAAGCTTGAAGGATTCCATCATTGGACAAGTTTTGATTTGGGAAGGTTGTATTGAGGGATGTGGATATGTGATTGGTAGCCTTGGTTATAAGATAAGGTTGTTACTAACTCCAGTAATGTTATCAGTCTTACTTTCAATGGGTTCGTTGGAGTCAAGGATAGTGGGAGTTTCTTGAGAATATATCTGAAGAAAGAAAAAGAAAAACTTTTTAGATAATAAGAATAATAAATAAAGCAAGAAGATTGATAAGCAAAGTATACTATTTTTTTCCTTTTATTTATCTTCAGAGAAAACCATTCTTCTGATATATATATATATATATATAATATATATATATTTATTTATTTATTATTTATTTATTTATTTACATAATTTTATTTCTCATTCTTCATCCATACATATATATATATATATATATATATATATATATATTATAGTATCTTGGTTATTTCATTCGGGTTGCTGGTTGGAAGTTGCTTCTTCTTCTTTAGGCTCCAAATTTATTGAGGGATCGATCTTCTCTTTTAACTTGTTTATCTGGCGACTAAATCTAGTCTCCTGGTCTTTTAACAGCCAAGAAAGATGTGATTAATGTTCTTATAGCTACTTGAAGTTCTTGTAATTCATTGTCCAAATTATTAATCTTCTCATCAGTTAACATTATAAAGGTTGCTAGGGTTCCAATGATTCTTTCAACTATCTCTTCCAATATTTGAATTTGCTCTTGTAGGGTTGGCAGGATCGGAGCATAGTTTATATCGAGGTTCTCGAATTGCCATGGGATTTCATTCGAGGAGTCTGATTCTAAGAGATTATCCCAGTAATATTGTGGATCCATCTATATAAGAAAAAAATATGACTTATGTAACATCCCAAACCTTTTTATGATATAAAGTTTTGCATTTGAAAGATACAAATATGCTTATATACATAAATAAATATATACATATAAAAATATGTTTATATATGTATATGATAAAACTTAAGTTCTACGTTTTTGCTGCGCCTTTCCTCTAACTGCTCCTATTTTTCTCGTAGCAGTAGTTTTCTGGTTCCTGCTTGATGACAGGTTTTTCTGTTGAATGTTCTCATCTATCTTGCATTTCTCTTCTAGCTCATTAGGTGATACTCATATGCTGCAAGCTGCTTCTTTAATAGTGTATTGTGGATTTTCTATTTTTCTGTCTTATGATTTTTATTTTGAGCATGGAAGGACTGTAAGGCTATAATCGTTTTATCTCTTCAAACTTTCGAGTTAAGGTTTTGGAATTTGATTTATAAGGTGGGTGGTCGTCGAATCAATACTACTAACTTTTTTAGGCTTCTGATACCACATGAATTTTATCTCGCTATATTCCTGCAATTTTGTCTTTCAACGTATTCTCTCCGATACTCATTTTTTGGGATCCATCTGTAAAAATACTATATTATAATAATTTTTTTTTTTTCAATTTAATTTGAACAAATTCTAGTTCTTATCTTATCATTCTAAGCTTTTTCCCAACTCCAGCTACTGATACCAACAGTGACGACCCCACACCTTCGCTTCCAACCCAACCTTGACCCTGGATTCTTGATAGATTCCTGGTAAGGTGTGGAGACTTATTGGCGACGTCATCATTTTATGCCAAGGATTGTAGTCGGGAAGTTTTTGAGTTTAGCATAATAATATAAAGATCACATACATTTGCTCAAATAGTTAGAGAACATGAAAGTAGAAATTCTTATTCTAAAAAGAGTATTATTACAAGTGCAGGTTTCTCTTTTATTTGTAAATACATATGAGAATAAAAAGTGCAGTGGTAGATTGATCAGGCTATCTCCAAATTCTCAGCAGTGTCCTAACCTGCCATTTATAACAAAAATGCTCAGGTAGAACACCCATTAGAGATAAACTCTAGTAGTTTGGATATCATTAATTACATTGTATATATATGAACAAAAGCATGAAATTTAAGTGCAGGGAAAATTGCAGGGAGCATAATAATAAAAGTTTGAAAGGCAGAATTTCTTTATTTGAGGATCACGGCTTTTCCTACAAATCAATATTTAGCGATAATATTGAAATAGCAATAAAAGTAACCCGTCACAAGTAATCATACTTATCAAAAATTGATATCTATATCTCGAAAGTGAATAATATATATATATATATATATATATAACATTTTTATTCGAGCGGGCAATTTCTCGAATCTTGAGGAAATCAAGCATGTCTGCTATGATTATCACAATTTGGGCTCAAATATTGCCATCCAGGCATTATTCCACCTATGCTAGCCCCCTCGTAGGCATAGTCATAATCTCCTTATATCTTCACGTAGTAGTATGATAGCGAACTAGCCCCGTTCTGATTACATTCTGTACATACTGTAAATACTTCTCATGGAACCTCATTTAATTCAATCAATCAAGATCTATTATTTATCTTTGAAAGTATCTCATATAGTGACAGTAAACTTTAATTATAGCAGAGTAAGAAACTAGTTTGGTAAAATTTGTGGAGCAAAAGCGTATAATCAAATTAACATATATAAATATAGTTCATGATATTCGAGGTACATGTTTTGCTTAGTTAGGTTGACTTCTTGTGAATCTGTGCAAAATTATTTATTAGAAAATTATCGATGGATAAAAAAATAAAGATATTTATGTTATCCTATTTCTAATTATCTGTGTCTCTAGTTTTTCCTCTTGTTGTTTCAATGTTAGTGTAAATAAGAAGATGATAATGATGGTGATAGAGATAGTAATAATAGTAGTGATGATAACGATAATAATTAGTAATAATAATAACCAATGTTATTATTATTATTATTATTTATATTTATGAGTAAAGAAATGAAAGTCATTATAAAAGAGCAAAAATATGAATGATAATAATGATAATAATAATATTTTATTATTATTATTATCATCATCATTTATAGGTGAATCTATACGTAAAAAATATTATTTTTATTGCTCTATATGAGAGAGTATAATAAATTGAAGAAAATAAAAATATTATTTTATGTGATAATTTTATGCACATGAGTTTATTTTAGAGAAAGAGATATTATGATAGTATTAATAATAATAATAGTATAAATATTATTATTATTACTATATGAAGATGATGATAATAAGTAACTTATTATCATATTATTTTAAAAAGAGGGATAGTATTATAAATAATATATTTTTATATTTATAATAATAATAGTAATAATATCAATCATTATTACTATTATTATTTACGAGAACTAATAGTAGAGAGAGAAGATTATACTAATATTATTCTAAGGTAATAAATACTATGATAATAATGATAATATAACATATTTAGTGTACTAATGATGACATATTCTCCATATTTACTAACACACATTAATATGTATATTACATATACATATATACTAACATAATATATATATATATCATATAGTATATTACACTTAAGGAGATATATGCCTATATATATAAAAGCAACAAGAATTAAAAAATTACGTAACATAAATGCAAAGTTAATTAAATTGTAAAAAGGAAAGTTAGCGATTAGTATCATAAAATAAATGTAAAGAATTAGTGGTTAATTAATTAGCTTAGTTATGAGTCACATTAAATTTTTTTAGTTTATTTTTTTAATCTGCTCATTAAAATTTCTTTATATTTTCATTGGCTCATTTATTTTTTGTTATAACTCACTTTTTTTTAGTTTTTATGGACCTTCTCCTCGTTCAAAGGGGGCTTGCCGAGGGCGGCGGATACTTTGCCAATGAGGTAGTAGACGACTCGTGGGAATGTCGGCAGCGTGCCGGCGTGGGCATCGGCACGGCGAGGTGGCGGGGCGAGGGGCGATTGTTGGTCGGGGAAGAAGAAGAGGAGGAGAGGTGGCGGGAGACTTTGGGGTGGCCGAGGGGGAAGGGGAGAGGATGGTTGGAAGTTGCCGGCAAGGTAAGGAAGTAGAGGAAGGAGGTCGGCGGCCAGCCGGAGGTGGAGGAGGAGGAGGAGCTTGATCGAAGAGGAGAGGAGGGGCAGCCCTATTTATAGGGAGGGGGCTACCCGCCCGGCCTCCGATCAACCCGGGCAGGCCGGGGTAGGGGGCGGCGTGGTCACCGCTAAGGAGGGAGGGGAGGGGTCCGGCCACCCAAGTGGCTAGCAAAGAAGAGGGGGGGGGTCCATTTGGGAGAGATGAAAGTTTCGGGAAAAGGAGGGAACAAAGAATAAAACAAAAATAGAAAATAAAAAATAATCATATTAATAATAAAAATTTGATTTAAATTAATCGTACTTTTTTATCGTCTAATTTCCAAATTTGACGAAACTTGACCGGAAGGACGAGCAGGGGGCGGCGTGGCCGCCCCTAAGGAGGGAGGGGAGGGGTCCGACCACCCAAGTAGCTAGCAAAGAAGAGGGGGGGGGGTCCGTTTGGGAGAGATAAAATTTTCAGGAAAAGAAGGAGGGAACAAAGAAGAAGAAAAATAGAAAATAGAAAAATAATAATATTAATAATAAAATTTTGATTTAAATTAATCGTACTTTTCTATCGTCTAATTTCTAAATTTGAAGAAACTTGACCGGAAGGTTCATCTTGACGAGATGAATGTCCTCGAACAAATATTTCTCGATTCAGAACTATTTTTATTTTTAATTAATTTTTGAAGGTAAGAACTTCAAAAATTAATTACAGACAATCCGGCGCTCAAAATTGGATGAAAATTTTTGTGTAGCCTTATTTTATTATTGTGAATCCAACGACACCAAAATTACTTAATTGTACTTATATTTAATTTTCATAATTTTCCTTATTTAAAAATTCAATAATTAATATAAGCATATTCGTCTATCGGATTGCCTCCAAACTTAAGCATTATGATCACAAAAATATATTCTTTTTAATGGTCTACTTTGTTTGGTCAAATTTTGAACTTGCTTGGGGACTTGATTTTGTCCTGATTTGGTCGACATTTTGATTTTCAAAAAATTTGGGTTGTTACAGTTACATATGTGTTTTTTTTTTATTTCAAGCTATTAGAATTGTAAATAAATAATCTCATGTAATGAATTGACTTTATTTTAGAATTGGAAATAAGCAATCCTATGTAATGAATTAACTTTATATTATAATTGTAATAAATAAATCCCATTAAACGGATTTGACTCTACATTAAAACTGGAACTAAACAATTCTGTGTAACGGATTGATTTCATGTTAATTTTAGGTTATCTTTCTTTCAATTTAATCTTCCATTGGAATGGAAGACTTGTATGTTTAATTGCAGGTGTTTCTTTAGCCAATTACAGAAGAAATTATGCCGAAATTTTTAAGAATTTAACAGCTTATAATAAATTAGAAAATTGTAGACTCATGTTTCACATGTTAAATATTTAGATTTTTCATATCTAGAATTATAAGTATTCATATTAATTGCTTTTAAACTTACATTCTCATATCTAATTCACATATCATATTTTCATAAAAACTTCTTCCATCTTAACTTAAGACCCTCTTATAAATTATTGGCCAAACACAATATCTAATGATTTGGATTAGTTTCCTTCTAATCTAGTATTAGGTATTATGGTGAAGTATCAATATTGAGTTTAGTGATTCTCATATTGGGGTCGTCACACTTACATTTATTCACTTTTTTATGTCTGCTTTAGTTTTACTTTTGGAGCTTGTTGCTGTATTTTAAAAATGCTAATATGATTTTACTTTATTACCCTAAATATGTTACAAAGTAATATCTTAATTAAAATTTTGAGTTTGCATACATGGGTTTCGAAACATAGCATATTTTAGGTCTGTACAGACACTTGAATAGGACAAGACTAGCCTAATATTATGAAATATAAGAAAACTATACTTACATACGAGATAGCCTGATAATCGGGCAAGTTTGCTTTAACTTCTCAGAGTTTGTATATGCTAGTAAAACATAAAAATATAATGTGCTTATAAAAATTAGACATTTGCATGCATGTTTATGTATTTGGCCTATGACATTTTTCAGATAGATTTACTTGAGCAAATAATTGAAATGTCTCTTAAATGTTAATATATTTTATATGATATCTAATGAATTATTTTGCAGGGATTATAAAGTGTTTTCTTTGAATGCTGCTGCACAATAATTTAAATAGATGCTATTTATTTCCCCAACATTTTTTTTTATATTATCTTGTTTTTCGCACACCGCATATTTTGTTTAAAAAATGTAAATAATGTTATCAAATGATACTGAGGGTAATATAACTAGTATTTGAATTCTCTAGCACCTTTCATGTGTTAGGATATGATCAGGATGTCGAGCAAGAAATAGCTTGATTGAGGAACATCCTTTAAATTAATATTAACACATGAAGACTTTTAATTTATTTTAAGAAATTTCAATTTTATTTTAATATTATTAAAGGCATGTATAATTTTAAATACTATGGATGGAAATTTTGTGGACTATATTATGAGATGTTGAACTGAATGAATGAATTGATACTATTTATTTTAACTTATATTGCTCTAAATGATGTAATGTGGATGCATTTTTAGAGGAAAATGATATTGTCTTATTTAAATAACACAATAAGGTTCTATGACTAGCAACATAATTGTAGATTAGTCTTCTAATCTGACATCGTATTGTCATTCTATATGTACTAAATTAACGATGAACTCAATCTTCTTGTTGGGGTAAGTTCTAGAAGATCTTTTGAAAATACATCAAGAAACTTGTATATGATAGGAGTATTTTCCAAATTCTTCTCAGATTTGTGGATTCCTAGCATAATAGCTAAGCTCTCTTGATTTTGTATTTTAATAATTTACTAGCAAAAGGAGGTGAAGCTAAAGAGGAAAATCATCCACCACTGCCTTTAAAAGTAATCCTATCTTTTCTCACATTGGTATAGACCCTCTTGGAGCAATCTATGAAATTATTTTGCTTATCTAGTCCTTTCAAAATATGACATTGAATATTATAACCAAAAGAATGATAAACTCAGCTTTTACTAGTCTGTCATTTATATCTAAATCACAAGTACACTAGTAGTTGCCCTATGCTATCACCCGATAATAAACCCATATTCAGAGAACTAATAATTATATAGAGATGAGCTTTAGTGTAACAATGTGCAAAATATATAAGGTAATGATGAGTGCTTAAATCAAATAAAACAACATAAGAAATTTAATAAATAAGGATAGTACTATAATTAAGCCCAATGTATCAATAAGAGTCTGTTGCACACTTAGGAATACTTTATCTCTTAATGCATAAGAGTGTTCCACCTTAAAAACCTTTCTTATGTGTATTAGCTAATGATATTCATAGTGTTAGCATTTGAATTTATATCTTTTATTTATGAAGATTATTTGTATGGATACTCTTTAATGTAAATAGTACAATAAACGTTTTCTTTTAATTTGACTCTCCAACTTATACATTAAATATTAATATTCATAACTGATGATATGGTTTGATCCTTTTTAGAAATTGATAATGTTATTTAGTCAACTTAAATTTGTGAGTTGCATTAAGAATCTTAGATTTTGAACTTTCATTCTCCGCCAAGTCTACAAATTATGTGATTCAATAAGCAACTAAATTGTGTTGATATAAATCTCTTAATTCACCTAAAACTTGGTTGTGCCTATCTTAAGTAGCTACTATTTCTATGATAATTTATGTTAATCTTGTGAATTCATCTTTGTATTCAATAATAATATGATTTTTTATTTATTCTTAAGAATACTAATTACTTGCTTGGCTTATTTATTCTTTTTGAAGCCGTCCAAACTTAAGGTACCGATTCTCCCTCGATCCTTTATTCTTACGCAGCCATTTCAATTCGCAAACCTATTTCAAGAATTTGATTGCCGATCTAACGAGACCGATCGTAATATAATGAGGTTGATCGATCCAATTTAACAAAAGCTAAATAGTAGAAACCGTTAAGCATATAGCGTTTGATAGGGACCCCTAGGGTTTGGTTTTGCCTGAGTTGTATGTCTTCTCCGGCGGTGCTTAAGGTACCAATTGAAAGGTCTCTCCGAGACCTTTCGATCGGTGTATGGCTCGTCGTCTGGCACCGCCGTCTTCGCCGTCGATTTTCATGCCCTAGGTTCCGAGCGTCGGGGCGATCGCGTGAAGACGAAGGTATTTCGGGCCGATCGGGTCGGCCCGGGCCCGGCCCGTGGCCCGAGCCCGCGGCGTTTCAGCTGCCACGGCGGGACCCACGCGCAGTGCGCCAGCCAATCCTGGCGCGACGCGTGGCCTGCGCGTCAGCGGCCTGACCCGTGGGGCCGCCGCTGTCTGTTGCGCCAATGAGCAGCCGCCACGTGTCCTGCTTTTAATTAATAAAATTATAACATATATAATATTAATACAGATATATTAGACACTTAAAAATCGAAAATATGATTATATATATAAATATTATTAATAACAAATTTATTTCTTATATTAAAACAGTAATAATATATCAATTAAATCAAAACTTTAAACCTAAATAATTCCTAAATTACTTATCCAAATTATGCAAAATTATATACCGTTAGATTCAGCAAAAATAGAGGAATATTATGGCATTATTAATTTTGCATTTGGACATGTATTTAGCAAAGTGATTTTTAGGGTTTAAAGTTAATTTTAAATTAAGTATCACAAACTTTATTTAGCTCATAACTTTGTACCCAATGATCCAAACATACCCAATATGGGTCTTAAAGTGATCAAAAAACCCTAAGGATTAATTTGATAATATTTATCTTGCTGTTTGGTTTAGTTTGAGCCTAATCACATTTAGGACCTAACCCTAATTACCCTAATTAGACCTAGAACTTCAATTGACCATAACTTGGTCAATTGAGCTCCAAATTTGATGATCCATAGGTCCATTTAGATCAGAAGAACTTAATTTACAATAATATGTAAAAATATTCTAGATCTAGTGGTTAGATTTGCTAATCACCCTTAATTACTCTAAATCTTGATTAGTGAATAATAGCAAATCTAGTAACCCAAATTGAAAGTTTTAAGTTTTAGAGGACTCCTAGATTCCTTTAGGATCAATCTATAAGGTTGGAATAATTTTTGAGTGATTAATTTTGTTAATCACTCACTAATCACCCTAAACCCTAATTAGGTCTTAACTTAGTCAAATTAGGTCCAAATTGAGCCTACTACATATCATTACAATCAGTGAGCTATTTGTAATTCATAGTCACTGATTTTGCTTAATTTGGATACTAATTGGTAAAGTTAGGATTTTGACCTATAATTAAGGATCCTTTAATTAACCCTAAAACCCTAGATCTTGTATTGGCCATAACTTGGCCAATACTTATCAGAATTTAGCAAATTTAGGTTCTATGGGAAGCTTAGGCAGTAAAGAACAATAATCTAAAAGAAAATTTAGCTTTCACTTAATCAAATTACTAAATTGCCCTTATGAGTCAAATTTACTAATTTGATCTCATATGGCTTAACAATCACCCAAAATTGACTTAGTTACTGTCTAATCTTATATTAGATAGTAAGAAGCACTTTCCAAAAGAAAATTTCAGAAATTAAGCCCTAGATCAAAATTTGATCTTTTGAACCCCTTAATTAAGGGTACAATGGTCATTTTGCCCAAATTTAGGATTTAGCTTTTTAAAGCCCTAATTCAGTCTCTAAACACCAAAATCAGTAAATAGAATGATTCATAGTTGAAATTAATCAAATTTAAGTCTAAATTAAGTTTTGATCTCAGAATTTACTCTTTAAGAAAATTCATAAGTCCTAAGTGAGAGTTCTCTTTCCTTAACTATTCTTAGACCCATCCTTAGGTCTTATAACATTAGTTAGGATGTGTGTCTTGAGAGATATTCTTAGTAATTAAGAGCCTTATTTCCTAAGATTAGGAATAGATCTTAAGTTAGAATTTATCTATTGAGTAAATTGGGTTACTCAATTATGTGAAACCTTGAGTTTTCTAGTTTATAGATTTTCTTAGTTTATTAAATGATTATTTGATCTTTAAACTTTAAAACTAAGAATAGAAATCCATCCTAATAAATTTGATTCATCATTAGGATTTGCCTTAACCTAATCTGTGAGTTTGGGTTCTAAACCTTAGACCCTTAGATTATACCTTTAGATTAAGTAATTAGACCCCATCATCTGGAGTCTAATTCTTAATCTATTCATCTTGATTTGGCTAATCAAGATGAGGTTGGGATGAATTAAAAGACAAAACTAGGTCGATGATTTATTCATTTTTAACCAAATAGTCGTCTTTTGATTAAGTTATAATTAGGACTTGGCCAGTCCTAATTATCTTCAACTAGTAGGATTCGTGATTCTAAGTTATAGAATATGTAAGAATTGATAATTCTGAAACTTATGTAACTTAGAGTAGATAGAACGAATAAAGTAGATAACAAAGGATATCACCTGTGTTTTAGATAGAGTTTCTTGCACTTTGATTTTGATGCTTCGCATTCCTTGATTTTGAGCCTTATACCTTGAACATATATTATGTACTTAATATATTTGATAAATATCTTATGTTAATTTGGAACATTATTCATAAGTAGCATTATGTTCGTTTCACAAGTGGTTTGTAAGGTGTAGCTTGATTAGTATACCTCTTCGATCAACCCGTTCGGGGTCGGCAACCTTTCGAGGGTTTAATGTCCGATAGTCTATACCAGGCCTAGTCCATGGATAGGATGGATAAACTCTTGCCCTACTGACTATATAGTCAGGATTTTGATATGGTTATACTAATTTAAGTACACTTACATTCAGTTTTGTCTTAGCTCATCAGGCTAAGAGTTTCAGTAACGTTCAGTTCAGAGTTTCTTAGCTCATCAGGCTAAAAATTGCTGAGTTCATGTTCAGTTCAGTTGACTTATACAGTTACTATAGTTTCAGTTTGTAGTTACTATTTTACTAGCATATTCTGTATTTCAGCACTGTTTTACTTACAGCTTTCCTGCACGTGTTTTTATATAGGATGCTAGTTCTACTTTCTATTTTCATATGCTTACATAGGATGTTAGTGTTTTCAGTTTTTATTGTTTAAATTTTGTATGTCACTTAGCATAATCCGTTTGAACATATGCATATTTAGGTTGTATTTTCATACAGTTTTACTTTTCTTTTACTTACCTGTTTGTGTTGCAGTTGCTTGGAGGAGGTTTGTATTACTTCCTATTTGTTTAGTTATAAACTGTAGTTTATAACTATATACTGTTCTTTTGATACGCTTTCCTGCACCTATTATGCTTAGTTCTGTTTATATGGTGATATCTTCTTAATTTAATAAAATTGCTACCCTAAAATGTACTTAGACTCATTGTCTAACCAGTTTTTCTTTTATTGGCTGGGGCCCTACCATTATAAAACTGATAATGGTAGGTTCTGAGTTTGTTGGTTTAGCAGATCCAGTGGAGAGTTTGCCATTGGAGGAGGAGCCCGTTCCTGAAGATCCGTAGCTTTAGTCTTTCTTCCAGTGAGATTGAGAGTTTTATTTCAGTTCTTTTAAACTCATTAAATGTTGTAATAATTCAGGATTTTTTTTCTTTTTCAGTACTTTACTTATTCTGTATTGCTGTATTTATACTGTATTGGATGGATGTTATGCTTCCGCACTCTGAGTTCATGTATGATCATTTAGTGATAGTATTTCTGGATTGAATGGCAAAGTCCTTATTTAAATTGGATTAGGATGTGTGACTAATCCAATCTTAAGTGGGGACCTTGTCATCTGGTGACCCCTTCATCGTAATCATGTTAACTTAAGGGTTAACAGGACCACGGCGGAGCAGGGCCGCCACACTGCCATATCAGAAGATTTGGCCAAACTGGCCCACATATATATACATCTCAATCTGTAAATATACTGAATATACTGCATGACTGAAGAGGCAAATAATACTTATATAACATATTTTAGTTGTTTTACTTTTATTTCTATAGACAACTATTAGAAACAACTGAGGAGTCAAGCACGTTTGCAAGACTATACGGGTCCCAAGCCTAACACACTCTCCTCAATGAGAATGTTAGGCATCTTGATCTCACCTTACCCTAGTTCATCGGGGAAAATGTGCATCATAATCACCATAAACCGAACCCAAAGGCAACTGTTATCCTATTATTTTAAGTTTTCATTTTCATGCACAAAGTTATCTTATATGAAATGTCCAAGGAAGTAAGCTCAAATATACAAGGAATGCGTATCACAGAGTATCAAAAGGAAGCAAGGGACTCTATTAATATGGTGATATCATTTATTTTCTATTATTTGTTCTAGCTATTCTAAGTTACACAAGTTCAGGATCATCATTTTCCTATATATCAAGTGTAACTTAAAAATTCATCCTTATAAGTTAAAAATGATTAGAACTGATCAGGTTCTAATCTAATTCAATCAAATGATGACTATGAGTTAAATCAATGAATCATACATCCTAATTTTTTGAATTTAGATGTTCTATCTAAGATCTGATCAATATCTTCTAATCCTATAGACTATGGATTGAACTACAGGATTTAGGTTTAATCACATAATCCAAAAAGGATAAGACCTAAGTTCTAGGTTTCATTCTAAAAGTGATCTACTTATTAAGGCAAATCCTATTAAATAATCAAACTTAATAGGATGAATCTCCTAACCTAGATCTAAAGTTAAAAGATAAAATAATTAGAACAAGTCGTAAAACAAAAGAAAAGTCTAAAAACTAGTAAAACTAAGGTTCCACCCATTGAGTAACCCTATTTACCCAATAACCTATGATCTAGTCCTAATCTCAGGAAAGATTCTTAAGGTGTAGTGTTAAGATTTAGAAGAATTCAGGAATCAGACTTAATGGTTGATTTCACTCACTTAAATGTCACTAATACGATTATAATATTAGTTATAATATTTTAGAATGTTATTTAAAGGTTATGGGTACTTAATCCAATCTTAGAGCAAAATAACTATTTTGCCCCTACTTTAAGGGTCTAAAAGTTAACTTTTGATTTATAAGTCAGAATTGAATTCTCTTAATTCTAACTGATTTTTTACTGTCTAACTTGAAGATAGATAGTGAGTACGTCTGATTTGGACTTCAAATGGTCAAGCTATAATCAAAATAAGGTCAGGGGTATTTTGGTCTTTTACCTCAATTTATATGGTTCAGATCCTAAATATTGTTTCAGTTTATTGATGACATTGAAATTATGAACTAGTTAGCATCTTGAATTTTTGAATTTGGAGTTGATTTGACCAAGTTATGGTCATTTGAATTCCAAGGGCATTTTGATCATTTTTCACTAAGAGTTCTAGGGTTGACTTTTTGTCCTTATATCCAAATAGGAAAACTTATACTCTTATAGTATTGGGGTCATTCTCCTGAGTATTATACCACTATTAATATCATGATTTATATTAATTAGGATAGCCTTAATTAAGTTTAATTAAGCTAATTAATTACTCCTACTGATTATTTAAGTAAATGAGTTAATTATTATTTTATTTTGATAATTAATTTGCTTACCCTAATACTCAGTTAATGAACTAATTAATCTTATAATGATTAGTTTAATAATATTTAAGTGTTTATTTGCTTAAAGTTAGGATTAGCACTAATTGATCTTGATTAATACTATTTAAAATTAATTGATAACTTCTTAAACTAATTTATTAATTTCTTACTATTAATTTAATTAATGTTACTTATTTAATTAATTAACTAATTATCTCTTAACCTATACCTCACGGGATTATTAATAATATGATATTATAACTAATATTTACTCAATATTAAGTAACTACTGAAATTAAGCTAATTAAGCATCATTATTATTACCTATACATTTAATTTGTTTTGCCTAATCCCTAAAGTTTCTATCTAATTTTAAATATACAAATTTATTCATATATATATACATATATATATATTATATTTTTAAGTTCTAAAGTTTCTATCTACACATGTGCATTTTTACATATATTAATTTTAATTTCTAATATATATATATATATATATATGTGTGTGTGTGTGTGTGTGTGTGTGTGTGTGCCGATTAAACTAGTCTACAATCCTACGTAATATTCCTTAATCGTGCGTGATTTGTTAATACAATCATATAACACTAAAATTCATATAAGTAAATGAATTGCATCAGCTTTCCATAATTGCATTTCATTTGAATATGATACGCCTGACTAGATGAAGCCTTTAAATGCTAAATGAATCCCACAAGTGCTGAACTAGGCTCTTTAAGGTATGCTGAAAAATTTACATTAAGTTCATAAATAACAGGTCCATATATGGAAATTATTGGAATAGAGGAACTTCCTAATATATTTTAATAATGATTATCCTTAAACTTGAAATATATGTCATATAAAAGAAATCATTCACACAGTAAAATCTGCATGAAACGCTTCATAAATTATACCTCTCTTTGAAGAGCTCAAATCTTAAGTTAAAAGTAATTTAAGAGATTGCGAGCAAGTCTCAAGAAGATATTATTTAACTTCTGCATAGGAATTTGCTTGCAAATCCTAGAATTTTATATGTTATCTAAATAGCAAAGTAAATTTGAAAAGGAGAAAAAGAAATACAAAGTAATGTTTGGGGTTAATCAAAATCCCCCACATAGGCCAACCAGTATACTTTGAGACCACCTAAATCAATCAGTTTTCAAATACGCTAAAGTTGTGACTTCTTGCACATGAAGGAAATCCCTGCACACAGCCTATCTATAATAGTTCAAATCCGGTCACTTGATTAGGCATAAGTTTTAATCATTAAAGAAATGCTTGTAAATATATAAAGATTCACAAAAAGTTCAAATGAGATCCACTACTTCCAAAAAAAAAATCACCCAAGCACATCCGTCTAGAACATGCCAATGTTGAACAGCTATCTTATATTTATAAAAGTTAATGAAACTATTAACAAGTAGATGCACGTAGGGGCTCCATGGGATGAATGATTGGTTCTATTTCAGGTCAAAAATATGAACCATTAAACCAAATCACCTTATCAAGAAGGACAATACCATATGCAAAGAACAGGCAACAAAAACTGAGATGTCAAAATCCTCGATTAAAAAGAAGTGGGCGTATGGATCGATTCCTACTAACATAGATAATCAAAATGTACTAGAACCTATTGTACGAAGGGTTAAGCTCAATATTAGTGCATGAGCAGAAGGAAGAGGGGTACGTAATTCTCTTGCGCCGAGTGGAGGATTGAGAGGAATGAAGGAAAGAGGCCGGCGACTCCTTGCTGTCGAACGCCAAAGGAAGGATGTGCTGGGTTGAGGGGATCAGACGGAGCTCTCGTCTGATCAACCGACGGGAAGGGGCTCGGCAAATGGAGAAGAGGCGCAAGCTCAGCGAGGGCTGAGGAGCTCGGCTCGATAGAAAGGAGCAGGCTGGCGCTTGACTTGGAGAGGTGGAAGAGGTGAGGCTAGCACGGCTGCGTGGAGAAGAGAGGGGTTCGGCCAATGGAGATGACGAGGGAGGGCTGCACGCCTCGCGCCTCTCGACCGGGAATAAGAAGGGCGGAGCTTGTGAGGCGAGCAGCGGATGTTGCGAAGAGTCGGTGACGCGTGTCGAGCGTAGAGAAGGGAAGCCGCGCAGTCGAGCGGGGTCGGCCGAGCGAATGGGGGAGGCGTGTCAATCGCCATTTTAGGGCAGATGGAAAAGTATCAGGAAAGAAAGAGAGAGAAAAGAAAAGAATAATATTTATTTATTTATATTTGAAAATTAAATTAATTTAAAATTTCTTAATTTCATTTAATGGTTTTTAAAAATCACCAAATATTCACCCCTAGCTAATTGAGAGGTGAGAAACATAACGGCGAAGTCGGATTTTGATTCCGACGAGTATTTTAATTTCTCAATTTTTGGATATTTAAATATTATTAAAATATTTGCCAAAATTTTGACAACTTCCGATTGACACGAAAACTTCACCCCTAGCTAATTCGGGGGCAATAAGCGCAATAGCGAAGTCCATTTTTTGATTGGATGTGAGAATAAATAGGTCAATTTCCAGAATTCATGAAATTCCCAAAATAAGGATTTGATCTGTTTGACCTCTAGTTTGAACTGGGTCTTGGTGGTTGACTCCTTATGACTTGGTTAATCACTAAGAATCAAGATTAAGACTGAGATTAGTCTTAATTGACTAAGATAATAACCTGGGTTGTTACAGAATCTCATAACCTTTGTAATCCTTATTGATTAAATAACATTGACTGAACTCAAATTATTAGTTGAGTATAGTTGTGTATACTCATAGTGCTGGATCACCTCAGTAATATTCTACATTTGGTTGATTCATTTTAATATATGATTATATTTGTGTTCTATCCTGCAGGTTTAGTCGGATATAGTCCCACTTAGAATAAATCATCTATCATAAGAGTGTTACAATTACTAAACTAGATTCTTAATTTGAGATATAAACTGTGACCGGATTCTGCCTCATATCATCGTGCGCGTCGATAAGTGCAATTTTTAACAAATTAAGTATCTCAAGTCAGTCTTCTTATAACACTAAGTATACTTGTAATTATGATATTTAACAGCTTAGCTTGAGATATAAACTGCGACCAGCTTGTAATAAGTGCAATTTTAAACAAGTTAAGTGTTAAAATTCACCTTTCTTAGAAATATACAATCATGTGTATACAACCTTTCCAACTAATAATTTTAAGTAAAATCTTAAGTAAAACTAGTTATTAAAATTAGAATTAGATGTCAGAATCCATTTATATATATTTTGCACAATAAAGACATCTGATTTATTATCTGATTTTAAAGCATTTTTCTAGATTTTTGAATTTAAAACACGTAGTGTAGAGACATGAGCATGGGCATAAGCATGATGTATGCGTATTAATGATGATTCATAAGTTACAAAATATTGCATACATTAACAGGGGAGCATGATGTATGAGCAGCTTATTAAGCCAAGTCAGGAGTATATACAGGATATTCAGGAGGAGTTCGTGGAGCCTTAGTAGATTTCTTCTTCATCTTTACTATTTTCGATTGGTTATTTTCAGTTCCGTACTTAGACTAAATTTTTGTATTTTAGAAAACTAGTTGTAATAACTCTTGATGTATTTTTCTTTCTTTTCTGAGATGAATAATTTATTCAGCTTCTATAATGAATATTTCTAGATGTATGCTTAGCTTCCGCACTCTGTTTATATATTACTTATACTTAGTATTGTGATGTAATTAGTATACTAAAAATATTGATATTTCATATATATATATTGGATTTTTCACAAATGTATTTTAAATCTAATATATATATTTATTTAATACTTGGGATAATAATACTACTATTATCTTAAGTATTAGCTCTCAACCCTCATTTTGGGTTGAGTCAGTAGCCCTTCATATGGGTTTAGTTTCAACTATTCGGGGAAATGGTTTATGCCTCCCCGAGTGGCGCACCGCTCCGCCGTCAATCTGTTTATATCTTTTACGCATGCCGATGGAGCGGGTCGCTACATAGACATTCCTCAACTTCTTTTGTTGTAACTACATCCACAAATTAACAAGGCTACACTTTTGTAAGGGTCATCATGATCCTCTCTAAGAGATTTGCTTTAAATATTTGTATAGTAGGCGCAGGTTAATTTATCATATACTTGGACATCATATTTATAATTGAAATATAAAATTAGCTCCACTATCTCCCATATGATAGATGGCCTTTGGTGTAGAGGAATTGAGATAGTTTTAATTAGGAGTAATCTAGTTATTCAAATCTTTCTAATGGTGATGTTCTGACTCTTGTTATTCATTAATCCTTAGATATAAAACCTATGTTATAAGATTGTGTCATTAGAATAAGGGAAACTTAATATTTCTAAATTCTTCCTCTATTTTAAGATCTTTATATACCTTATATAAATCAAACATAATAATTCTTGAGTAATTTTGCTTTCAAGTTTCTTATCCCAACACAAATGAAAAAAATTAAGAGCTTCAACGATGGTGGTTGAGACAAAATTAAGAGATAATTAAAATAATATTTTAAATTAGGCTTAAAACAAGTATGGTGTAGCAGTTCATACACAAAAAAGTACAACTATAATGCACTTTTGTACATGATTATAAGAGAAAATCGAAAATCTTTCACTTAGACGTGAGCTTGAATCCTAAGAATTGAGATAGTGCCTTAATTAATGCGAACAACCTTTATTTTTCCTTTAAAAAATAAGTATTTATATATTAATACATTAGTATACATCAAAATATATATATGATGTGTCAATTCAATATATACATAAGTTATTGGTTGAATATATTATTTAGGAAAGTCTATATACAAAAATTAAAAAAAAAATTATTAGTCATAAATAACTTTTTATATATATTTTTGTGTAGACATTGGCATTTTTCTTAAAAAAATATAATCAAATTTGAATGTTATATGATCCCACATGAAAATTCTTTAGATCCCGCGTTCTGGATGAACACGGGGGATTAGACCTACCCGATCCGTATCGCACATGAAACTCCTCCTCATCCAACGACTGCGAGCGAGCCCCTGACCAATCTCACCCCTCCAAATACAGCCCAGCGGACCATCGGTCAAGAGGCAAATCTAACGCAGGTCCTGCACAGGAAAGATAGATTGAGGCGAATGATACGATAATTCCTCTATATAGTCACAATCTCTATGCTGATCCTACGGCTGTGCAGCGGTCAGATCCTTGACACAGCGTTGAAAGGGTTTGCCGTCAATCGCGTGACATAAATTCCCAACCCCTTTTTCTCCACCGTCCACTGTACCTTTCTGGCTGCTCGAAAATTTCTTCCGGGTTCGCTGTCTGTACACCGCGAGTCCGCGAGAAGAACCCTAGGGAGAGGGAAAGCCGGAGAGGCGGAGGCTTAAAGAGAGACTAGGAAGCTCATAGGGAAGTGAGCGAATCAGATCGGTGATGGCGTCGCAGAAAGAGCGCGAGAACTATGTTTACATCGCCAAGCTCGCTGAGCAGGCGGAACGCTACGACGGTGAGCTTTCCATGCTTGATCTTAGCCGATCTTAGCACTTTTGTAGGTTTTAGTATCTGACCAGATCCTTTCTTGCTCTCGCTTTCTGTTTTTTTGGTTTTAGAAATGGTGGATGCCATGAAGAAGGTGGCTAAACTCGATGTAGAGCTTACGGTGGAGGAGCGTAACCTGCTTTCCGTCGGGTACAAGAATGTGATAGGGGCGAGGAGGGCGTCTTGGAGGATTCTTTCTTCGATCGAGCAGAAGGAGGAGGCTAAGGGGAACGAGCAGCACGTGAAGAGGATTAGGGAGTATCGACAAAAAGTGGAGTTGGAGCTCTCCAACATCTGCAGTGACATCATGGCTGTGATCGATGAACATCTAATTCCTTCTTCTTCTGCTGGGGAGTCCTCCGTGTTTTACCAAAAGATGTGAGTTGGATCATCGGCTGTGTGATATGGTATTCTGAATTTCGTGGTTGTTGTGCTTCTTGGCTTTATTTTAGGTTATGCAATTTATCAGGAAGGGTGATTATTATCGGTACCTTGCGGAGTTCAAAACTGGAAATGACAGGAAGGAAGCTGCTGAACAGTCTTTGAAAGCTTATCAGGTATGGTTTCGGTGTTTAAGCTTCATTTTTTTTATGGTATTCAATGTCAAATTTTATTTCTCTTAATTTTTGTTCTTACAAAACATTTCTCTTAATTTTTGATTTGCAAAATATCGCTGTATAGTGTACAAACTTCTTTGTTTGAGCATTGTGTGCTGCTTAGGATATTTCACATTTTGGTTTGAGATCTTATTTCTTTGTGTGGATGGTATATGTTTTTTTCGCTTGATATTGCTTTTTTTAATCACCAAATTCATCACATGAAACAAACATTTTATGATTGATCGAAGCTGATTGATTTGAACAACAGTGAGAACAGTTTCTTTAATTAAAATATTTGATTTAAGTGGACGTGTCATGTGTAATTATATATTCATATAGTTTGAAAAAAGTGAAAGTTGATTATAATATGAATTAATATGAGTAACGAGGAGAGTTAATTTTGAACTTGAATTAGGATACTGCATACTAGAAGTTACAATTTTTGCATTTGGTAATGATATCATATGATTCAAGAGAAAATATTATTCAACGAGAATAACATTGAATCTTAATTCATCTCCATGATCACTCTAGGTATAAAGATAGAATAAGGTCCTTACATCTTGATTATAAAATATAACACTTTACTAAACCTGATGGAAAATGAGTTTAGCAATTTTGAAAAAAAACGGCTATGAGCTTCAAATTTCATAAAGCCTATATATCATTTTGTTCTAAGTTTGCAGTCATAAACATGATATAATTACACACATGAACTGATTTCTTTGGTGTTTTGTGTCATGAGCACTCAAAAACTTTAAATATTTTACTCTGAAGAGTAGGAATGATAGGATATCTGAATGAACACATAACATGACTTATCAATTTTAACTCAATATGCTGTTATACTTAGCAAGCTTTGGGACACGATCATCTTTAAGAAGTGCATGAATTTATGTTGGTGCTTCTCTTAACATTACAATAATTCTTCTTGTCAATGTATCATTGAAAAATTAAAGGATTGAAAATACCTTGACTATTTAACAGTTCTGCAACATAGAAACTATTACTATTAATTGTTTCAAAAAGTAAACCTAGCGCATGGCATTTAGTTGTCTAGATTTTTTTTAATTGATGGGCTTTATGCTGCTTATATGCTGTTTTTTTGGGCCTGGGAGTAAGACTTAAAGTATCATATATGAATTTAACATTATTTTCTTACTTAATTTTGAATGGTAATAGATTATACACAGAGGTGTAATATTGTTAAAATTACGATGATGCATAGTACTTTTCTATAACATATTACTCCAAAAGATATCAGCAAGGAATGAGAGAGGAACCATCAAAATTTAGTCACCATGTTGAAGTATGTGCTTTCCAAAATAGATAGATTTAATACATCTGCTTACCAAATTATTTTTATTATGCATTATTATATCAGAATATAACTACAGCAGTGAATGCTAGACATTAATCAAAATTAGAAATCACTTTAAGTTACAGAGATTAGAATGTAACCATCGGCTGCTAATTGAAGGCTTGACATTGATTAGAATTTGTAACCGATATATGTTACGATTACACATCACTATATATGCTTGTATGCTGTAACAACATATGTAATATGCACAAAGTTTCTCTAATTTCAATTTACTTCTCTCATCCTCTCATTTCAACATGGTATCAGAGCAATTCACGATCCCCTCCTTCACCGCTGTTTTCTAAATCCTCCAGCAAAGTAGGTCTGTTTCCTCTCTTGCGGAATCAGCTCCGTCATTTGCGTTTGATTCACCCGACACAGATAGTTTCTGTCTTCGGCAGAATCGACCCCAGTCTCATCCTTCATCTTTGACATAATTGATGCAAAGTCGTCTGCGTCCAACATCTGCATTTGCGCCTGACGGACGTCTAGTCTTTGTCTCCATCTCTGGCAGAATCAATCATCCGCGCGTCTGCATCTATGCTTGACGGATGTCTAGCCTCTGCCTTCGTCTCTGGCATAATTGACGCAGAGCTGTCTGATGTCTGATGTCTGCATCTGCTCCTGATGTACGTTTAGCCTTTGTCTCCCACTCCGACAAAATCAATCATTCGCGTTTGACTTTCGCGTCTGCTCCTTACCCGTCTCTCGATGAAAAAAGACATTTTCACCATTCTTACTACCGAGCAATGGCTGCATCATTCTCCAGCATTGCAAGTAGCACTGTCACACAAGAAAATTAAGCTCCAAACCCATTACCTCTCCCCGCTTGCTTTACGTTCTTGATCAATAATATCAAGAGCCTAATAAATCACCTCCTTACCTCCGACAATTACGCAATTTGGCGAGTGCAAATGTTTAACCTTTTCAAAGCGTAAGGTCTTCACGGCCACCTCGATGGTACCTCTCCAAAACTACCATCTTACCTTTCTGATAGCACCAAAAATCAACACATCAATCCTCGTGTGTGAATTATGAACCTCCATCGATTGAAAATTGATATCTGTCATATTCTCCATCATCTCCTCGTCCATTTTACCCTACATCCTTACCACGGAAACTTGTCATGAAGCTTGGCAAATTCTTGCAAGACATTTCCAATCCACAAATAGGTCCAAGATTATTCAACTCAAAAATGCTTTACACAACGTCACAACGTAAGGCAAGTTCATGCTAGCTTATCTCTTTGAAATCAAAGAAATTGTAGATAAAATATCAGTTGTCGACCCACCATTGATCTCGAAGATATCATTCTTTACACCTCGAATGGCCTCCCTGCTCAATATCAATAATTCAAAATTGTAATCTGCACAAATCTCTAATCTTTGAGTCAACGATCTTTATTCCTTGCTTTTCAACAAAGAAATCAATCTACAACACGAAGCCCGTCATGATCTACAGCAATCCCCATCACCGATGCTCCTAATGCAGATCCGCGATAGAAGCCATGGTAGATTCTGGAGAGGTAGAATCCAATCAAACTTCAGCACATGGCCCCGTAGTCGATCAAGCTTCATCTCACGACCGAACACCACATCCAACAATCTGCGGGGAAGAGCCACCACCGAGTGTCAAATATGTGGAAAACAAGGACACACATCAATCTCATGTTGTTATAGGCACGATCTAACCTTTACTAAATCCTCCCATCAGCCCACAACACTCATTTCTGATGGTTACATTGACAACAATTGGGTTCTTAACTCCGACACATCAACCCACGTGACCAACAATCTCAGCAATCTCTCTATCTCAAACTCGTACAATGGCCACTACAAAGTCATCAGCAATGGCCAATCCCTACACATCTCCAACATCAGTAACGATCTATTATCTACTCCATCTCAGCTCAATCTCTCTCAAATGGTGCATGTTTCCCAATCTAAATTTAATTTCATCTTTGTTTACAAACTTGCAACTATAATAATTGTTCTATTTCATTTGATCCCACTGGCTTCTGCATCAAGGATCTTTGCTCCAACATGGTTTTCCTTCAAGGCCGCAGTCGTAATGGTCTTTACTTCATTCCACCCAAAGTACCATCAACTCCACTGCATCTACTTCTTACTTTCACAACATCAACCGCAACAACACTTCTCTAGGGCCTCTTCATGGCTCTCTGATAGAAACAATTTACAACCTCAAGGTTTCATTGATCCCAATAAACTCCATTACATGTGCAAGCTCAAAAAGACTTTCTATGGGCTAAAACAATCCCCTCGATAGTGGTTCTCTATCCTCACCGAATTTTTCATAACATATGGTTTCACTCAAAGTAAAGCAGATCCCTTACTATTCGTCTATGACACCTCTCAAATCCACGTCTATCTACTAATAGATGTCGATGATCTACTCACATGTGCAAGCCTCTCGTTCCTTACAGAAACTGTTACGACTATTGAAAATCATTTCAAAATAAAAACCTTGACTTTCCCTCATATTTTCTTGGTATCTCTATTCAGCAAATCTCCCACGGCCTTCATTTTTCTTAGGCTTCTTATACAACCCAGATTCTTCATGACATAGGAATGTCAACCTGCAAACCAGCCCCTACTTCTGCAAATACAGCTAACAAATCCACCACCGCCTCTGATCCATTACATGATCCACACACCTACAAGCAACCCGTCGGCCGCCTTCAATACTTTACCATCACGTGTTCATATATCAGTTACGCTGTCAACCGTATTTGTCAACACATGCATCGGCATCAACAGCATCACTTCACACAACTAAAACGCATATTACGGTATATCAAAAGTATAACTCATCTTGGCCTACCGCACTCCTTCCACCATGGAGCTTCATGCACATTCAAATGCAGACTTGGCTGGGGAGTCTACTAGTAGGAAATCTACAACCGGATTTTGTGTTTCTGGGCCAAACTCTAATCAACTCGAGAGTCAAGAAACAACACACATTAGCACGATCTTCCACAGAAGCCGGGCTTATGCCTCCACGGTTACGAAAATCATATGGCTGCACAGACCATCTCAAGAATTCCAACATCCTAGTTACAAGCTACAAAAACTATCGTGACAACTTGTTTGCTGTCTCTCTTGCCGACAATCCGTTATTTCACGCTCGTACAACACATAGAAGTTAACTACAGCTTCATCTGGGACAATGTTAAAAATAACGAGGTCACATTACATTATGCACCATCAAACGAGCAGATAGCAGACATTCTCATTAAGCCACTTTCAAGATTAACTACCTACGAGAAGTTGACGGTTCAAAAACTCACAATCACCTTACTTGGGGATATAATAATATAATTGCAGCAATGAATGCTAGACATTAATCAGAATTAGAAACCACTATAAATTACAGAGATTAGAATGTTGCTGTTGGGCTGCTCCTTGAAGGCTTGGAATTGATTAGAATTTGTAATCGACATATATTATTGTTACACATCACTATATATACATGTATGCTATAACAACATATGCAATATACACAAGTTCTTCTAATTTCAATTTATTTCCTCTTCTTCTCATTTCAACATGTTAAAAAAATAGGAGCATTGCTTTACTTTGAAGATTGAAATATATTAACAAAAATTTTCAAAGACTGCAAATATATTGTCCATTCAGCAAAAAAAACTGTCAAATTGCTTGAAATCATTGTTTGTGCTATTAATTTTATAATCTAATGACCTGGAAAATTATATGTATCTTAACACAAAAGCATGTACGTAAATGAATGATTAATACTTTAAATGCATAAAAAAACTTGAATAGGTTAATCCACATATTATTTGCTGGTTTTACTTTCTCATCTTGACTTGGGTATTTTTTGATGTCAAGGAAAACTCTTTATTTCTGTTAAATCAATTGATGGAATGTAATGACCAATTTCTATATCTTTATTGGTTTAGCCACTTTATTCTCTGTTCATCAGCTTCACTAGACTTGTAGATGTTGTTATTAAAGGCTGTTTGCAGGTTTTACAGCACTTGAGTTGTGTGAACTAGCGGTGAGTCCCTCATTATGATAAACAGTTGCTGTTGTTCTTTCATTCATTGTCCTTTTTTTGTTTTCAATGGCAAAATTAGATTTGAAAACACATCATTGCTATCATCATTATTTTATTCTGATCATTATTATTGTTACGGCCATTAATAATGATGATATTTTCTATTTTATAGCATGGCATTGCTATTCCATAGTCTAAACGAGGAAGACTGGATTAATGTTGTGTATAATTATTTATAAGATCTTTTATCAAATTTAATGATGTAAAATCTTATTTGAATTTTGTTTGTGTTATAGCGTTTTCCAAAAAGCAAAATGTTATGAACTAACATTTTGTGGTGGGAACTAGGCAAGGGTTGACTAAGAACAATGTCCTTGTGTATCATAACTTCACCCAATTGGTGCCAAAACTATCAGTGGGTTAGGATATCACATTTACCTATTGAGGTGAAAATTAAGCAAGGTTTGATCATGCCTAAATCTAAGTTTTCGTTTGCCTCATGGAAATTATGTACTTTTAATGGGGATTAGAGAATTGATGGAAATAGTGAGGAATATAATATTACTCATTTATTACAAAGAAGTTGAAAGCAAGGTAAAAAAGGGGAAGGTTTCCAAGTTTTATATCCTAATTATATCCTAAAGAAAGTAAATGTTAACAGTAGGAATGAAGTTGAGTTAGCTGTAGATAACAATTTGAGTGGTCAAATTATTGTAGCAAATATAAGGTTAGTGATAGGATGATTGCTAAGATAAATATGAGCTTGAATATTTTGAATGCTTCTTTTTCTTGTGCCCCAAAGTTGGAAAATATGCCTTGAAAAATTAAAAAGAAATGATTGAACTACTACATTGTAAACTTAAGAAAGGATAATTATTGAAGGCGATTTAAATATGTATATACATTTTTGTAGGATTTGCGAGAGAATTTCTGGTGGTTTTAGAATAATAAATAAAAATACAATTGGAGAAATTTTATCTGATATCATTGTTGCCTATCATTTTGCGACAGTGAGCATATTTTAAGTTCTGAAAAATACTTGATTGTTTGCTAGAGCTGAGTCATCAAATTTCAAGTAATTCATACATTTGTAAACAGTTACCTACTTGCAAATATTGCAAGTTTATTTTGGGTGAAAGTATGTACGTACTAATTGTAGTATCTATTTTGTATTAGAGAATAAAGAAAACAATAACAACACCAAGCCTTAATCCCTCTAAGTGGGGTTAGTTACATGAATACTTAGTTTCTATTGTGGATCAAAAAGAAACCCCTCTTTAAATTCCAAATAGAGATTCTTTCTAATGATTTCTTTTCATGTCTTTTTGGCTATCCTCATCCTCTGCAATATGAGCAAAAATTCATATACTCATTTTTTTTATAGGGGCATTGAATGATCACGCTTAATATGATTGAACCATCTAAGATGATATTTTTTAATCTTATCCACTATTGGAGCGTTTTTAATAAACTCATTTAAGCATCCTCATCTCTGTAACACATTTTATTGATACATTTATTGTTTTTTAGCCAACATTCAGTCCCATATAACATAAATGGTCGTATAGTTGCTCTATAAAATTTTTCTTAAATTTTGAGTGAAATTTTTTGATTGCACATCATTCCAAAAATGCTCCTCCTTTTCATTCAATCTTCCAACTAGCTTAGATCCTATTAATCACAAATAAATAGATCAATTAAATAAATTTTATTCTTCAATAAGAGGATGAAATTTGTAAGAAGCTAACTTTTGGTTTATTAGGATTGATTATCAAGAGAGAGGTTTGAGTACTTTAGCTGCATTTAGTTTATTGTGGGGTTAGATTAGTCATTTTGTTAAGGTTTGTTTCATATGTTAGATTTGCATTATAAATTGATTATAATGTTATCTAATTAATTGTAATTTGATCATTTTAATTGTTTTGTTGTCTATTTGAAACGAAGTAATTTACGAAGTATTCTCTGTAATTAGTGTTAAGACTATCTCATTTGAAATTCATTTACAAATTATAGTCATGTTAAAACCTAACAGATAATTTCAATTTATCGTTTCATTATAAAAATTTTCATTTTTAATTTCATTTTCTATTTATCATTTTTAATTAAAAAAGATAAAAATGACAAAATGTAGAGGAATACACTTCTATGAAGGTGCGTTAGCTTCAGCTAGGCAATGATTAGTGTGGTGAATGCGAAGATGCTTCGACGTCACAGAGGAGAGGGTTAGCGATTTGGGGGTGTCGACAAAGACAGCATTGTGGGCGACGATGCGATTTGTGGCGTCAGTGAAAACACGAACTGCCCTTGCATCGTTGTCAGCGAGCGCTCGTGAAGATTCAAATATCATGCAAACATGACATTGGCGAAGCCGTGAACTCTGCGCAACAAGAATTAGCTTGATATTGGCTTAAAATTTTTACGCCACTTCTATTTATAGTTTTATAAAACAAAATACACCGTTATTTTGTTTTTTACTCTTCAACAAATTAAATATTTTGAATTTGTAAATCTTGGGATTTAGATTTCTTTATAATGAAATTATTGCATACCAAACAGTCTTTAATACCATTGAAATAGAAAATTTAGGAGAGTAGAAATAGTTGTTACTGAGAACTTGTATAGGATGTTAAAATTGAGATTAAAGAAATGAAATACTTTTAAATTGGAAAATGTAATACCATAGGACCTGTAATGATTATATGAAATCCGCAAGTCTTACAAAAGTACTGTGATCAGAATGAAAACGAATTTTGATGATTTGTCTATTATGTTTTTTATGGATAAGAAAAGATTATTTATATATACATTTTGATTTTTAAGGCAAACAATATTGTGCTGGAGAGAAGATAAATATATAACATAGGTCGTACAAGTATTCTGGTAGTTGGTTGAGTGATGAGGCATTGATAATTATTAACGCTGCTTAAAGTATAAAAAATTGAAAAACTGTTGGTGCTTGTAATGGTTATAAGAACTCAAGTGGTCTTGTAAATGTATAGTGAGCAGAACAATGGTTTTGAGGATTTGGATACTACGTGTATTATGAAATTGTATGTAGAATTTGTGATGGAAGAGATATATTGTCAAGGAGTTTTCAGCACATTATCTGATTAAAACTGAAGTTGATATAATCATAGTTGCAGTTTGGTAAAATAAGATGGAAATGCTACTTCAAAAAACTAATAAATTAAGATTTTAAAAAGGAAAAAAAAATATGCTATTGAAACTTCATTTATTAGTTTGTTGAAGGAAAAATTCTCATCTTGTTTTATCACACTGCAACTATGGTTACATCAACTTCAGTTTTATTCTCTCTTTCACACACACACACACTCATATGTATATATATATATATATGTATGTATGTATTAAAGCTTTCTTTATTAACTTATTGAAGTAGCAATCCCATCTTGTTTTCCCAAACTGCAACTATGGTTATGCCAACTTCTGTTTTATTCTCTTTCTCTCTCTCTATCTCTTAAAACTTCTTGATCATATATCTATCATATGTGCATGCATGTGTATGTATGTATGTGTGTGTCTATATATATATATATGTATATATATATATATATATTTATGTGTGTCTATATATATATATATATTCAAAACTCTTAGGGTTTTGCCAACTGTAGCTAGTAAGAAAATCTTTATAACCACTTTTTTAAAATAATAATTCTTAAATTTTAATAACCAACAATTGTGGTAATGATAAGATGTTGACGTATATGGTAAAGTGATTAACTGCACATCATATATATGCAAATGATTTTATTGTAAAATAGCACTAGTTGTCCCACATTCAAAAACTTAGCCTGTGCTTTGAAGTTGGGTTTAGCATGGTGTTTCTAGCCCAAATTTAAGCTCTTTTTTTTGCTGTCTTTTTTGACAAGTGGTATGAGAATCGACAACTTGATTGGAATCAATTTTATTATGCCATATATTGCTTCCGTGGATCTTAGCTGATTTTATTTAGATTGAGTAAAATTTAATAGTGCAGCTAATTGTCAAAGTGCTTCCATGGAGAAGTAGACGGTTGCCACAATAATTATCTTCAAATTGAAAATTGAGCTTTTGATGCAAGATTCTTGCATTATTTTTAGGCTGACTAATGGTTGATATATAGAGCTCTTGATGGGGTGGTTGTTGAAGCATATGATGAGATTTTGTATGATTTTACATAATGAAAAATATATAGTGCATTAATAGCAATAGTTGCTCATATTGGGCATGCCAATTCGCATTTCTATCCCAAATGTAGGCACTAATTGTTCCTTTTTAACGCCAAGTAATTGGTAGTGATTTTAATTGATAGATATGTAGGTGGGATTTTGTTAATTGTGGGTTAGGCTATTACCAAGGAATCTTCTTTGTTGTGGAGCGGATATCTTGAGATTGGGTTGACACATAGAGGGAGGGTATATAGAGTTGGTTTTAAATTTTGGGGTGTTGAGGGTATCTACAGTTGGTATTAAAGTTAATGTGTGTTGAGGGAAGCGTTGAGGTGCTGTGATCGTATTATGAAAATGGTGGTGGGGTTATGGGGTTTGATAGAAAGTTGTGTTTTTTCAAATATAGTGTTTAGGTACTTGCAAAAGTGGAGATGGGGAGGTAGTCTTTGCTAGATTTAGGTGAGGGGCATCAAGTAAAATAAAGCAAAATTATCAATGAATGGCTAGGAGGTGGTAATTAGTTCTGGCTGCCTGGCATAACACTTAATGAAGAGCCAAACTAAATCTTTGATGCACTACCAGACAAGTACCTATGATTGCGTACAAAAAAATCACTGATAGCTATATAAATAATGTCAAACAAAACTAAAACCTTAGACTTTCTTTAAAATTAAACATAAAATGGAGTGGAAAAATGGAAATAGTTGCATGTGGTTAACCTAATTCTAGGATATGGATAACTGACAAGAAAAGCTGAATGGTGAGTGTTTTCATTTGAATGCAAGCTTTATGATTTTTCTTTTTCCACTGCATAAGGATAATGTTTTTGAAGCATATGCATCCTTTGTTGGTCGTTCCTTGCAACATTTTTTTGTTGATTGATGTTCAGTGTTCATCTGACTATGGTTCCATTTAGAGATGACTGACCACTCCTTGGAGGTGTAATTCTTTCAATTCTTGAAACACGATTTTGTGCTATGTACTAAAGTGCAAATATAAAAAACTTTTATTTGAGACTACTTACCAAAATTTTCAATCTTTCTTTCTTTAGATAATTGGTACGTCTTATTTTATTATTTTTTGCTTGCGCCCTACATATTTTATATTAACTTATAATTGGCTGTTGCTTTTATTTTAATCTATGCACTTTTTCGAAAACTTTTTTGCTTTTTATAATTATCATTTGAAGCACTAGTATAATTCAATTTTTTTGCTACCTATTTCAAAATAAGTTTCATTTGAAACATTCTTTTGCATCTTTTAAACTTTGTTTATTCCTTATTAAGGGATTGTTTTGGCTTGAGGAAATAAGAGAAATTTGAGGGCAAAGTAATCTGATAACAGTGTAATCAGATTATTTTACTATTATTTTGTTGTTTTGAATAAAATAATTTGAGAGTGGTGCTTTGAGTAAGTTAGAGGGGGTAAGATTAGAGGAATGCTATTTAGACCCGCTTACGTGGCACCCAAAAAAGTCCATTCAATAGAATTTGGATATATTTTATTAGTGTATATTTATTTACATGAAAATAATACAAATATTATTTTAAAGTTTTATTGAATGCACCCAAAAAATCTTATTGGAAGTGCTTTTTAGGGGCCACCTCAGCGAGTCTAACCAGCATTTCTTGATAAGATTATCTCAATCAAATTTTTTTTCTTTGAATTTAGATATCGTTCTAATGATTGATTTAGTTCGAATACAACTCAAGAACTTCTGTGGACGGAGAAGACATCCAATTCTAAAGAATTCAATCGTTTAAAATCAGTTTGAATGAAATCGATTCATTCTAATCGATTTCGATCGAAATCGATTTGAATGATTAGAAAACTGCTGTCGTGGACGGAGAAAGCATTCGATTTGAATGAAATCGATTATTCGAAATCATGGACAGAGAAGACCTCGCTCACTCTCTTGCGCCCGCTCGAGTGCTATGCTGCTCCGCTTCTTCCGAGTAATCTCGAGTTTCGTTTGCTTTGGGCGTCACTTGTTTACGATTCTATATATACCAATGCAAATTCGAATTACAGTGTAAAATTTTTCTCTGTTTTACTTCAAATTAAATACATGTAATCTAATAGGGGATATTGTTGGTTGGTTAATACTTTCTGTTACAAGTGTTATATTCTTGTTCACTTTGCAGACGGCTTCAGGTTCTGCTGAGGCAGATCTGTCCCCTACGCACCCAATTCGGCTGGGTTTGGCATTGAACTTCTCCGTCTTTTATTATGAAATAATGAACTCCCCTGAAAGGTTTGCATTTTTGAGCCAGGCTTTTGTTGTATTTTCATTCAATACTGCTCAATATTATGAACATGCGTGGGCAGGGCTTGCCATCTTGCCAAGCAAGCCTTCGACGAAGCTATTTCTGAGCTCGACACGCTGAGCGAAGAGTCGTACAAAGACAGCACCTTGATCATGCAGCTCCTGAGGGATAATCTCACCCTCTGGACTTCCGACATTGCAGAAGATGGAGGTAAAAAAACTGCCTCTTTAGGCTGCTTCACTTTTGCTGTATTGAATGTAGCTCAAAATTGTTGCCTCGTGCAGCTGAAGAGGCTGTGAAAGAAGGAATCGCGAAAGCTAATGCCGGCGAGGACGCTGAGGTCGGTGCACGTGCTTTCATTTTCCTTCAAAAAATGATGAAGAATCTGAGCCATGTTTTGCTTTTCTTTTACAGTGAGCGAAGGCCAGCCTCCCCCGCCGCTGCTCGATGCGAAGAAAATCCTTCGTGGTGTTATTATGTGTTTTAGATTGAGAGATTTTCCGAGGCTTTCTTTGATTCTTGATTTGGTAGGGGACTTCTTTTTCTTCTTCTTCTTCACTCCTAATATATATATATATATATATTGCTTTGACATTTTTATGTGCGACGACTCTCCGATAGAACATTGCTGTGGTTAATATGATATTGTTATCTTGTTTATTGTGCGATTGTGCTCTTTTTTTTCTTTTTTCATAGTAAAAAATAATCTCTGCAATTCATCATTTTCTCTTTAGTACTGCTTTTGTTATTCATTTTTTCATGGCTCAGTTTTGGGATTATAGCTGGGATCATAATATATAAAATATTGGTCGAAAAATATAGTAATGCTAGTTGGAGAAAAATAAAATGTAATATATTGATGGCATAGAGGTTTATGACTGCCAGATTGGACTCAATTCACAATTCAAAGAGGCTTTGTTAGAAAGACTATTTTCTTATTTTCTTAACAAGGATGAATTAGAGATGATTGAATAAGGAAGCTAATGAACAAATAAGTATGTTTCATCTTATGACTTTAAAATTAGGAGAACAGTTGCCTCTGCCAGCTTGACCATTGAGAAAAAATAATATTCAAATATTATAATTTAAGTGTTATTTGATTATATTCAAATTTCCAAAAGTTTACTAAAGCATGTAAAAATTTAAATATAAAATTTAAAATGTATGCTATAAATATGAAATTTAAATATAAAATTCTATCAAATCATTCTCTTAGTGCCATGATGCCATGTCATGAAAATGCTCCAAGTTTTCCAAAAGCACAAGACTGCTTAAATCTATTAAAAAAAATGAGATGCTCATGGACAAAAATCAACATACTATTTCCAATATTATTTTGGTTTCTTGCCATTTTCATACGAAGATACGTTAGTTCAAATTTTCTACACGGTGTAATGCACTTTGCGCATGCATTTTTGAGCCCAAACCGCAGTAAAAATCCGGAAGCTTGCGCAATATTATCCATCCCGTTTTGGGATAGGGATTGGGAACTATAGCTTTTCCTTTCTATATATATATATATATATATATATTTTTTTTTTTTTTTTTTTCTCTTGTGGCCAGTAAATTTAAACGCATGACCTGAGTTAATAATTCCTGAGCTCAATCATTAGGTTACAACTCACTTTCTATAAATATATTATATATATATATACACACACAAACATATATGTACTTGATTTTTCTATAATACAAAAAGGAAAATAAAAAATCTTGAGGCAAAAGATACTGACAATCAAACATTCTATATGCTTGAAAAAAATCATAAAATTATGATGATATGAAGTTTGGCATGAACATCTTAACAGATAGCATTAAGGTTCTAACCAGCTGCAGATTCCTATATCTGAGAAGATTTGTTCTTAATAAAAAGTCAAACGAATTCAGAACAAATACGAAAAAGCAGAACCAAAGAATAAACACAGCAAATCAAAAATGTGCTCCAATTGCTCTCAACATTTTTAGCCGAATTGGATTAGTTTGATGCCGCTCGAGGAAGGCGAGGCCTCACCGGCGTCTTTGACGGACTAACCCTGACATGAAAGCAGCAACAACAAGTTTTGGTCATTTTAAATGTAAAGCTAAATGTAGTTCTGAAATTTTGACTATTGGATAGAATGTACCTGATTGGAAGAGATCCTAAGAACATGCCATTACAGTTCAGAGCAAGTATGGCGCTCTCAGCCTGCCATGAGGAAGAAAAAGAAGGGCAAATTCAATGTCAGTAGTGGATTAATCAATAAATTTTTTAGAGGCTTTATATAGCAATCACTTGGGAAGCAAGTTCCAATCCTATAGAATAGAGTGACAATATTTGAATGAAGGGTTAAGAAAATTCAGTATTTAATTTGACAGTACTAAATTTCAATCTTTATGTGATCAAAATGTGATACGGCATGATCTCAGGGGCATTTGGATCATATAGACATCATGTCCTATAGTTAGGATGTCATGAAATCTATCAATAATGTATGCTACTTGCATTAAGCATGTGATATGTATGTGCATAATATGTTGATGATTATAAAATTGGAGTAAGAAATATGGATCATGTTAAATTAATTAAATTATGCTAATAGCATGAGAATTACATACATTATGTCTTAAAAATACAAAAGAATTAAATAAGTAATTAATGAAGATTATGATCCAAATTATTTTTGTTTGAATACCTGAAAACTTATAATTTTATAATATCATGTTGGAAAAGTTATTTAGTAATCCCACTACATAATTTCAATATAAAATATTGAATCTTTTGAAAAGAGAGGGCACCATTTGGGCATGCTTATTAGCACCAACCTAACACTGATCAAAATGGGTTTTCATGTTTGATTTGACCTACAAATTATAATCTTGAAGAACAGAATTTTCAAACTACATGTATCTTATCATTTTTTGACAAAATCACATTATAAGGGCGCACAAAGCTAATTGTTTTTAGATTCAATGATATACTAACATAGCACAAAAACAATATAGAAATGCATATAAAAGTTTACCTGATAAAACTCAACAAATGCTATTCTAGTTAAGTGTAAATTATCCCCTAGTAGTCTTAGACGAGAAACCTGCCAAAACACAACTCAAAATGTATTATTATTATTTCAAATTGATAGACATAAGAAAAACAAGGACCAATATAAAAAAGTAATGATAAAAGATTGAAGGGCATTGTCCTGACCTCTCCATAGCATGCTTGTTCAAAGAAATATTTTACGTCAGACTGCGTGACCTGCATAAATGCCAATGCAGAACATTAGAAGAGTTTGTTTGGAATATATAGCTCATATGTAGGGGTGCAAATCAACTAAGTTTGAGCAAGCTTAGCTACATATATACAAGCCCTGCTTGATCTCATTCTTGTTCAAAAAATATGAGCTTGAGTTGGGCTCGATTAAGTTCGATCCATTATCAAGTTGAACTCGAACTTATATTACATAGAATTTTAAATAAATAGTGCACAAATTCTATATAGGAAATTTTATGTAATACATATCTAGCACCCAAAGTTTAATATTTACAAAATAAACACTTTCATCTCTATATTTCTAAAATGCAAGATAGCATATATCTAAATAAGAGAATTTTAAAAATGGTGAAAAGATAGTTCTTTATTTGTCAATGCCAATATTAAAGTTTGGGTGCCAAGTATGCATAATTTAAATATTAAAATATTTGTAAAATTTAGATTATAAATTTGTGACGGAGTTGTTATCTAGATAAACACGAACAAACATGACTCGGTACTAGGTTGATAAGAAATCAAACTTCAAATATGCAAGCCTATTACAAGTCAATCACTAACTATTCACGAACAACCAAATTCTTTAACAGCCATATCATGATTTAAAAATATCAATGGAAAAAAGATTAATTACATAACATCATACAATCTTAAATGTAAAGATTCCCTGATTCCATCATTATCAAAAATATGCATTACACACCTTCTTGTCAATGTTTGTACAGTATACTGTTCTCACAACCATTTCTCTTTCATCATTGGACTGCAAGAGTTTCAGCAATAAGCAATAACCCAAAGGCGTAATAATTCAAACAGAAGAACGTTACCAATGCAAACCTGAGGAAGAAAAGTAGGATTGACGGGTAAAATTGCAGTCTTTGAAGGTAAAACTTTAACAGGATAGAAACCTAGGATGATCCCACCAAGTTTCAGAGCTTCTCTGGCGCTCTCTGTCAGTACAAGGTATCAATACAATATTATTAATAACTAGAAATGCGAAGTAAAGAACACATGGGAGAAATTTTAGATGAAATTACTTACCCTCATCAGCAAACTCTATAAATGCAAATCGGAGAACCGAGTGAGGGTCACCACAAACCCGGCAATCAACAACCTTCAAGATAAGACTTTCATCAACACGAGAATATCAAAACTTTTTTGCAGAGGGCAGAAAATCATAAATCATTTAAGGGAAAATACAGGTAACCAGTCAAAAATAGCATCAGGATTCCCATGAACAATAGCACGTTACTATATGAATTATAAGAGCAGGAATAATCTCTAGTGTATTTTTGTATTATGTGTTCATTTTCATGATTGCGACTGATAACCACACAAAGGTACAAAATGTCAGCGGTAAGAGACATAATATGCAAGGCATAAAATAACTGCACAGTGCCTATACTACTAAAGATGTTTGCCAACTAACACTAGCAAGAAAAAAAAAATTATATATATATATATATATATATATATATATATTTATGTATATGCACGTATGTACATGTGTATCTAAAATATGACAATAAAATCCTTTTAAATGAAGAATTTCGTTTTCCTTGCATATACCATCTATAAAAATTAGTGAATCTAGTTTAAAGAAGTTAAAAGACAATAATCAAGACCACTTTTAACTTCTTTAAATTTGGTTCAATAAAATTTCTTGACGGATAGTGAGATGTGCAAAGAAAAGTGACTATCCTAGGATGTTCTTCTCTTTCTAAGTATATTATCTATATATATAAACTCAATAAAAATTTTATTGATAGTAAAATAAAGTACAATCATACATCAGCTATAAAAGACCAACCTCAAAAGCAGGATTCCATTATATTTTTATAATTTCCAAATAAACCTTCTTGAAAAAAATTACCTAGAAGAGGGCTCAAACCTAAAATAATCAAGATTGAAACAAATACTAGAGAAGGATGCAGAGGATGACCGAGATGGAGAATTGATAAGATTTTTCCAACCCTAATCATCAACCACTGGATTGGGATGGTGAGCCAGCTCCTCCACCTATATCCTAGTGATATATTTTAACTTTGGGTGAATTGTAAAATGTAAATTTATGTTAGGACTAACTGTTGAGCACTCCAATGGAAACTTAAAAAAAATTTTATAAACCATCTTCTACTAGAAGCCAGAGGGGCTACCAATTCAAACCTACAACAGAAGGTCTGCAGAGATATCCAGATCCACCAAGATCCTAGCAACTAATGGTCTAAATAGATTCCTTATAAGAGTATCAAGCTATAATATTTACCAAAAATAGACCCCAAATACCACAGTGTGATCGGGTCAAAGTGCAAATATCCTAGTTAGAAAAAAGCACTGCCGATTTTTCTTCAATAGTTGAATGAGCCCTGATTGACGGAGGAGGGTATGGGCCAGAAAGAGGATGAGCACCGAGCACCGACAACCACCAAAGGATTAGTTGAGAAAACCCCACCCGCAATCATTTGGGCAAGAGATTGACCACCCCAACCCATAAACTCCAAGGAAGGGGCTGCAATTTTTTTGAGGGGCATCATAAGTATCGACGAGATATTTCAAGGAGCATCAGAGGCTTCCAACCTATGAGTAGTAGTGGTTTCAAGTTTCTATGTACAAGTACTTTTGGCAAAATAGCATTGATATTATAAAATTTGCAATAGTAATACAACATCCCCCTTTTATTGCAACAAGTATGAAAAAAAAGAGCACAACACCTAACTTTGACTATAACAACCCTAGGTATAAAATTTTATTATTTCTCTTGCTTAAGCTCAAATTTTAGTCTCTGGATTTAATGTTATCCTCAAAGGTAATAGTAAGAAAATAATAATAAAAGCTTTTGTTTCACCATTTAACTCATTTTTTAATTATTTTGGTTACTTTTGTCTCTCTTTTCAAAAATCAAATTGTCAAGCGATGGACTCTGGTTGGAGCGCTAGTTGAAGAAGACTAGCCAGGCTAGAAGCACAAGTTTCAGTGCATGTGAAGTTAAATCGTGTGAGTTTGAAAGCGAGGCGGTTTGGATCATTGCATGTCATGAGGCATGATGGAGCGTGAGTTTGCATATAGGTGCAGGTCTAGCGATTTATACTTGTTGAGCATGTCTTCAACATGTTGACAAGTTGAACATGTGCCCCATGTGTATACATAAATTGGTAAGTCGCTTGTGGTGCTCAATAAGAATGAGGAGTCAAACACGCTGACAAACATAGCAAGTTAAACACGTGAGCCATCTATAAATAATAAACATGTTTACATTTAATTAGAAAGCAACATATGTTCTTAATGTGATGATCGGCAGAAATTGATTTATGGGTGCTAATTTCTACGACTAACTAAGATGGTTGCATAAGTTAGACTGTGGACCCGTTGCTAAATTTAATGCGAGTTCACGAAGGCCAAAAAGTTCACATAAAATGTGTGGCTATCTAAAGATTTAAGAATAAAGGTGGATCGTGGAAACTCAATTGAACTTTATAAACCTATATAGTGTCTAAGGCTTTAGGGGTAGCAAAAAACATCATTTAGCACAAAATCATCAGAAATCCTTTCTTTATGAAGGGGGAGACCTCTGAGAAGTTGATAGATAACAAGAGTGGGGAGGGTGAATAAGCTAACAACAAAAATATCAAGGCACCTAAAGAGAATTATGAGATTGTGTCCCTCATATTGAGCCTCTAATAAATCCTTCCATTAGTATGGATGATGTTCAGAAAACTTGGATACCATAAATCAAGAAATACGAGAATAATAAGAAAATGTGAAGATGATGGAGAAAAGAGATGATGAAGGGCAAAATATAAATGCCAATATAATAAACCTTTGACAAACAAGGGTTCTCCATTAAGAGATCTTAGATCAACCACTAAGCTTTGGAGTAGAAGTTTTCCATCAAGAGATCTTAATGGAGTAGCCGCTAAATTTCTCTTACAATGCTATGCCATAAATTTTAATAAAAACAAGTTCTTCACTTCCATTCTATAAGGGTATATTTATAAAACAAGCAGAAAGGCTGTAACCATCCATTCATGGATCTAATCTAGGCTACTTAATGTTAATATTAAAGCACTCAACTCACATGTCTCTCAAATGTATTAAAATATTCCATTATGAGGGATAAAACATCACATAAATTATTTCAAATAGTGCACACAAATATATTAAAAGGATGTATCAAATATGATGTTGAAGATGCTAATGATGATGCTTGTTGATGTTGCACAATTGATGCTGTATTATTTGATACACACACACACACACACACACACACACACACACATATATATATATATATATATATATACACACACACACACACATATATATACACACACACATATATATACACATATATACACACACACACACACACATATATATATACACACACACACACACACACACACACACACACACACACACACACACATATATATACACCACAACACACACACATATATATATATATTAAAATTGTGTTTCTTAATTTTGCCTTCAAGAAATTTGTACAACATATGGTGGTTTCCTGCACCTACAACTTTGATCTGGTTATCTTAATCTTGCCCTGCACATAAAAATAGTCTCCACACTTAGCAATTCTCTATACAACAATCTTTCCAAGATGAATTTATGATCAAACAATAGAGGAATTCAAATTCATTTCAAATCAAAAGGGGATTCCAAATCAACCCAAGCCAAGAAAAGAAATAAATAAGAATTGACATGAAAATTTTTGAGGCGATGTTCCAAATAGTCCGCCCAAAGTTCAGTTGAGAAAGTAAATTATGGTCACAATTCAAGCAATAAGCTCCAGCAATCCTAATCAACAGCAAATCCCTATCAAAACAATCAGTCGGACCATAGATTCAGCTTGATTCTTTCTTTAAGAAGAAATAATGTACTATTAGCTGTTTTTAACTAACACCTAAAGGAATGATGTTTTGTTTCCTGATTAAAACAAACAACAAATTCCTTCTTTAAAACCAAAAAGGAAGTAAGGCATATGGCTTTCAATCAAAGCAGGAATTAATAGCATAATATCTAGCCATCCTCTAAATTAATATATTTGGTATAAACTGTTATGTGTGTTTGCTATCTTTTAAAATATATTAAAATCAGTGTTAGTAAAATGTGTTTAAATAGGCACTTATAAGTACGCTTATATTAATTTTTGTTATAAGAATCTCACTAGAAACAATGATTTATATTATCTAAATTAAATTTATAAAATTAATTTAAGCAAAATGTGCTATTAATTTGACCAACTATGATGCATGAAAAAATATTTTTATTAATATAGACTATAAAATGTAAGAAAATGTTTGACATTTTTCATGTACAAACTACACAAATCTTATTGCATTATTTCAAAATACGAAAAATAAAATTTTTGAATAATGCATATACATGGATCTTATGTGAGAGAATAGCACGTAAATTTGCTAACAGGATTTATGACCCAAAAAACTTTTAAGAATTTTTTTTAGTTATTTCATCCTAAGATTCTTCCACTCCTTCCTCGTGTTCATCTAATTATTATCTCTCAAACCCACACACCATTATTATCTTCCTATCTCCCCTCTTCATATCCCTCTTCCCCCTTTTAATTCCTCCTGTGGCTAAAACAGCCTTGAACTCTCCAAAACAGTAACTATTGTCATATTACCTATTCCTGTGGTCACAGGACACCAAGCAGCCCTTTAAATGAAGCTGTTCTAACCCCATCTTTCACGCTCAAAGCTTGCTGTTTCTGTTCACAGCCTAAAACTTAAAATACTCCCAGCAGCCCAGCAACTGATACGTTAATAACTAGAAGCATCCTAACAACAGCACTCCACTTATGTTGTCTAGAACCTCAGCGTTAAGCCTTGCAGTTCAAAACAGTATCTTCCTTACTACAGCTGTCTTAACAACAAAAAATAATTGGCTGTTTCACAGAGCAGCCTTCCCATATCTCAAAAATACCATATGTATTCATTTAAAGCGTCAAACCTAACCCTAATAAACAGCTCTTCGTCAATTGATATCAAAGCCACTTGGATCCTCTTTCTTAGAAATCCATGAAATGCTCATAAGCCATCCCAAAACGTACATGTTCTCAAGCTCCAGAAAATTTAAATTCATGGTTAAATATATTAAAGCATATTTCAATTACTAAAGCACCGACAATTTTATAAGAAAAAAATTTAGGTGTGCTAAAATTGGATGATGTACCATAATAGAGGTATTGGAATGATTACATATACCAAAAAAATTTTAATTTTTCATGAATACAATAAAAGGAAGTTAATCTCCAAGTTTTGCTCAACATATAATAATATAAATTATCCCTCTACACAAAAAACAATCATACCAAAACTTCTCCACTTTACCATAACCTTAATCACCTCCAACGTTCCACCGCCCAAAGTACCTCCAACCACTAGTGATTAGCAGTTTCAATTCTTGAAGAAAAAAGAGAAAATATAAAATTCTTGAGAAGAGTAAAATTTTGGATCATCCACAGAAACTTGCACCCCTCCAAACCCAAAAAGCATGTAGCAGTGACGCCTCAACCAAAACCTTCAACGCAGCCTTCTAAGAACTACACACAGCCTTTCCCAAATCAAATCTGCGATCATAACACCTCTATCATCTAGTAAACACTCTTACCCACTCCCACCGCTGATGTTGAAATTCATAGTAGCTCCACCACCACATCCCACACCACCCCACCACGACTTTATCACTTTAAGAAATAAAAAACACAAACATCTCCATTATATCACCTTCTTCAGTTTCACCAATATGTCATATATAACAAACTACTCTCACATTCAATGTCTACCAATGGAAATGCCCACACTGTTGTCTTTACACCCCACCACCAAAAGTTACATCCGACCATACAACAAAGAAATCTTTGTTCCGTCTCCACTGCCACCAAAACTTATACATATAACCACCACCTACAAGCCCAATTACCATAGGCAAATCATCCCTTACAAGATCCTATCTATATCGAACCATCATTGCCTCTGCTTGGATTAGTAGTTTATACTTTGGGTTAGGGTTTCAAACCCCAAAATATTATCAAGATTCAAAACTCCTGTGGAAAAAAATTAAAATTTCCACCAGTTAAGGAGAGAAATAAATTAGATTAGTGAAAAAACATTGACGTCATTTAAAATTTGGATGCTGTAAACCGGCAGTAGGGCTTACAAGTGGAAATATATTAAGGTCTCAATTCAAGCAAAAAGCTACAGCCGACCCTAATCTGCAATGGATTCTATCAAATTAAACCAAAAGACCATAAATTTAGTTGAATCCTTTCATGGAGAAAGAATATTGCATTATTGACTGTTTTTTAGAAAATATTTGAAAGAACATTTAAAAGGCATCAAACAAACAAAATATAAGAGAGCTAAACTTTGTTCATATTTTGTTACTTAACTATCAATTAAACATAATAAGCTCAAGTTTTTTAATGAGTATAAAAAAACATAAAGCCAAATATGAATAAGGCAAGATAAGATAAGAAAACATAAGGTCCTCAAATGTCATAATGAGTGACCAAGATAAATTTAAAAATTTTCGTTTAACTTGAAATTTGTTATATATAAAGCACTCTTAAATTAAAAAACCACTTAAACTAAATGAAACTACCAAATATTGACAATATATTAAAAATACAAGTTTAAATAATAAATACTACAATGTATAAATATATAATTTAATATTAAGAACTGAACTTCGTTCATGTCTTGTTCATTAACTACTAATTTGGAACACAAATAAGCAAGCTTAAGTTTCTTAATGAGTTTAAAAATAATGTTTAAGTTCAACTCATTTAATATTGAGTCAAACATGATCAAGATAAAATAAGACAAAAATGTATAAGATCCTTGGATGTCATCACGAGTAACCAAGATCAAATTTAAAGATTATGCTATATATAAGCAATCTTAACTTATAATATATTTAATCTAAATAAAATCACAAAACATTGACTATATATTACAAAATAATTAAAATAATAATAATACATATATTTATAAATATATATAATTTAATATTGAGTATTATAAGTATAATACAAAATTTAGAAATTTTACATATTCAGCATCCATGATTTTAAATTTAGTGTCACATTTTTTATAAAAAGTGAAAATTTATGTAGTATTCTTATAATATAAATTCAAGTATTTGATATAAACTATAAATGATTCTTGCATGAATGTCTCTAACAACACATTAGTTTCTTATCGAGCATTTAATGAGACACAATTAAATAGTATTATCAGTATTTGAATGAGTCAAATACAAGCTTCATTTTAGTCAGACACAAGTTTTCATTATGCGACGAGCCTTCTGGACATCCCTAAGAATCATGATTAAAAGAGAAAGCAGCAGGGTTCATTGTTAACGCTAAAAAGTAGAAAATTGGCTTTCACTCAATGCATCAGAAGTTAATAGCACAACAGCCAACCATCCCCCAGAACAATTTAATATATATTGACAGTAGTTGTAATACTTGCTGATTCCTTTTGAAGTACTATATAAGGATTCATATTTAGAACTCTAAAGTTTATGAATTACCCATTTCTAATTATATTTCTGAGATTTATTTCCTCCAAAGATCTAGTGTGGATCTTTGTATTCTAATCATTCTTCATAAGATTCTTCTACTCCTCCCTAATATTTTTCTAAATTCTATCTTTCAACCCCACAAATCTTTTTCATCTTTCCATCCCTCTCTACACATTCCTCTCCCTTTTAAATCCCCATCTTAAATTTAAACCCTGTTACTAAAATAGCTATGATCTCTCCCTGCCCAGAAGCAATTACCCATATTGCCTATTCCTGCAGTCATGAAACAAAAAACAACCCTTAACATCAATCATTTTTCCCTTCTTTACACTCAATGCTTCTTACTTCTAACAGCCCTTAAAGTGCACTATTTTAAACATTACCAGATGTTATAGAGCATTTATTTTTAGAAAGTGTAGAATTACTCATCATAATAAGTACAAGTAGATAATAATTGTCCAGACCTCACCAGTTACAAATCAAAAAAAAAAAAAAAAAAAACTTCAGAACTTTAATGTCAAAATAAAAATGGATTACTTTGTAGAAATGAACTCTCACCATAAATACCTCCATCACCAGTATAGCAAAGAAAACAAACACAACTATAAAACTAACAAGCAATACAAGAAGAAGAGCTGGTTCATATAGCACAAAGCAATCAAACAAACACCAACAAAAAACTTACCTGACCGCACGGAGCAAATTGTTCAGCAAGAAACTCCTCGGTGACCTGATCAGTGTAACAGACGCATCAGTAGGCAAACAATTGAATGAAGTATAAGGCTTTCAATATTAAATAAGCATGATCAATTAAAACTTCCAGATAGATGGCAAAAGATTTAAAAAGAAAAGTACAACTATTCTTCGAACAAGAGAAAATAAGGGATGCATCTTCCTGATTACTCACAGTGCTGTCTATATCAGAAACATAAATAGTCCTCCTAACGCTTTCCTTCATTTCAGCTCTTTTCACCCAATCAAATGTCCTCCTCTTCCATTGGCTATACCCATTCCTCCTCTGTAAGCATAATCAAACAACATTAAAATACACGGTAACTAGGTAACAATCAAACAGATGGGCCATTCTTATAAAGCATTGATTTAATCAGGCAAAATTTAAACAAAAAAAGCACAAATGTTGTACTGCATAATTTCTTATTCAAGCACAGATACGAAATATCAGAGCCTTACCCTCCCATTGGGTTGCTGATAGTGGGAATATCCATCACTGCTTAGATCTCTGCTATTTCCACTAATATACCAATTTTGGCTATTGCAATAATCGATAGGTGCATTGAAGATCGGCGCATCGGCGTATTTCCGGCCAGAAGCGGACGATGGAAAGAACTCCTTGGCAGATGGATTCAGCTTCGAGAGAAAATCCACCAGATTCCTTACATCCCTCTGATACTCTGTTTCCTTTTCTTCGGAGACGATTGCCTGCGCCATTTCTACTTGGATGCTCGAAATCCCTAATTATATCAGCCGCAGAGCACAAACTTGAAACAGAAACGGAAAAAATGAGAACAAACGGAGATCGCTTCCCGTTCTCTTCCAGTTAATATCCTCAAGTCATGGTTAAGTCCAATGCTTTTGCTATGCCATGGACGGTTTTGTAGCCGTGATGGACGGAATTTAATGCGCTTGATGAGAGAGGGGGACAGAGGGATATCTAAGAAACCAAAAAGGGACGGAAATGAATCCAGTGATCAGCTAAAAATGGAAAAAAGGCTGTTTACGCATGGAAGAAGGCAAGAAACGTATTATGATGGATTTATCTCTCCGCAGACACTTTTTTGCCAAAGTTCTCTTTTTTAGCAGAAGAATTTGAAGAAGAAGAAGAAGAAGAAGAAGATGATGGAAGAGGATAAGAAGCAAAAAAAAACTGCAACTGATGAATTAAAATTAAAGAAACAGTTGTCAATCCTAGAAACTGCTTACGTAGCTTTAAGGGGATGGTCTTTTAAAACTGATATTCATTATTTATATTTATTTTTTTATTTTTTTATTTTTTTAAATAAGAAAATATTTGAATTTAAAATATTATTCACATTTTTTTTATTATTTAAATTTTAAAATAAAAAATTATTTAATTGGGCATTTACTGTCAGCGTTGTTAGGTATAAAATAAGAAACATACCTATATAAATATATAGTTAATATAATTAATATGATTATGTAATAAATATTATGTCGGTTATTAATTTGAGCATTGATTTATTAGAGAAAATATTTTTAATTTAAATAGTGTTACTTAATTTCTTTCTCTCTCCTCTCCTCTCTCTCTCTCTCCGCCCGCCTCTTACCGCGCCCTACTAAACGCATGCGAGCACTGTACCACAATTCTCTCATTTAATCATAATATTAAAAACTAATAAAATTAAATATATCCAAATCATAAAAAAATAAACGAAATATTTTATAAAATCATATTTTTTGTTTAATTATTTTAAAATTTTTATTAAAATATGTAAAATTTGAAATACAAATTTAAAAAATAATACTTATATTATTTTAATGTAAACAAATCACATCAGCATATCTACTTCTCATAAATTTAACTCCTAAATAATTCTAAAAATTAATAAATGATTAAAATTTGTATTTAATATATATATATATATTAATAAGTGCACACATTTAGGAGTTGAATTGAAAAAAAAGAATTGAAGAGTATCATAGATTATGTGCATCATACAAATAAAATATAATAAATTCAGCATTATTTTCATCTAAAAACTAAGAGAATGTTGGGAGGATACATACAGAATAACTGAATAAACTTTGGAAAATGCTGCAGCAGATAAATTTAGGTTGTAATCCAACAAGCCACATTTTATTTCATTCTGATTTTACAGTCAAATACAACAGAAGCAGAGCAGTGCTTGAATAATAAGCAATATATACAGAAGCAGGAGGGAGGGAAGAAGAGCCAAAACAAAAACAAATGGTGGTTGGTTCTAAGGCATTTGGTACTCAGGATTGAAGGCAAGCGCCTCGCGATATATCAGCTCCTTCATCTGCTCTTCCGACAGAGCATGCTGCTCAAAGTCGAAGCTGAAGGGCATCATGCAGACCGGCTCGTCACTTATGTCGTGCAAGGACGCAAGGTAAGAATGCGCCAGGGCTTCTTCAACTGCACATTCAAAAAAGTAGCCGTTGGAGATTAAAATTTTAAATACAGCATTCAGGATTCACCCATATTTCGCTTTTTTTTTTGCTTCACCCATCACAACACTTGTTTCAACTCTCTTTGGATTAGCATTCAAGATGGGCAACTACAAGGACAGCATCTTCAACTGCACAGTCAAAAAGTGGCCGTTGGAGATAAAAATTTAAGAGCGCTGCAAGACATTCAAGGTGCATCCATCTTTCGCATCTTTTGCTTCAGCCACTTGTTTCAACTATATTTGGACACAGCATCCCACATTCTGTTTTTCCTATTTTGCGCAGCAAGGCTAGCACTACACTCCTTTTCCATGTCTGATGTTAGCTTTTGCAAATTTGTGAGTTTGGACAGCTGCTAAGTGTGTGCAGCAGAGAAGATTAGGGTGTTATTTGTGTTCTTTTTTGATATATAACATCATAAACCTTCTAACTCGATTCACGCTTCACATAAATAAGGTGCAAAAAAATGTTTTGCATGCATTAAAGCTGGCACAGCACAGTTATTTCAATTTAATTCAAGCCACTCAAATCTTATCATCACATCAAAAATATTGCTATCCACTTGGATCATGCTCTGCCATAACTAAAGTTTGGAGTGAATTTGTAAATATTAAAGTAAAAGTATTATAAACAAAGATATCCACATTATGCCTATAAATAGCATTATAACATTGGCAGCAAGTAATTGCATATACAAATTTTGACAGCATTTTTTGGTTAGTAAAACACATTATATAAAGAAATAAAACTTGGAATCATCCAACTAGTTGTCATCAATAGTTAAAATATCTTCTTATTGAGGCAGCAAACAAAATATAAAAATAAAAGGAGAAGACTCACCAGTAATTCTCTTTCTAGGATCAAATGTTAACATCTTTTCAACAAGATCGATGGCTTGAGGATGAACGTGAGGGAATTTTTCAGGTAATGATTGACGCCTATGGTGAGGAAGTTTACTAATGTATATTCTTGCATTCTCATTAACATATCCCAAATCAGCTTCATCAGGAGTGCCTATAAGCTGCATGGTTCACAGTTCCCGAGTTAAAGCATCCATTTAAGTATAAGCTTACACGCTTTGTTCCAATAAATTCTAAAAAATAATAATGACCATGATAAATGTAATCATAATGAAGACATTGATAAAAATTTAGAATGCTTCAATTTGTACTTTTCATGGTTGACACTACCATTAAAGTGATAATACGACGGGACTGCTAATGAGCAAATAAATCAACTTGGTTCTTCATCATTATATGTGGATGAATATCCATGACTATAACGGCAAGGCTTACAAACAAAAAAAAACGTTTCTTCAAAAGGATTATCATCATATTTTCAATAAAATAATGTGCACCCATTTAATGTAATCCGATTCAAATTCTACAAAGTACTTGGGAAATTCCCAATTTATTAGAGAGAAAGCACACTCAAAAATGAATTGTTTTATATATGTAGCTCTATAATTGCATCCACCCAGTATGATGTCATTATAAACTAACATGACAGCCTATAAGAGTGCTAATAAATAAAATAAAATAATACAAAAAAAATACATCTCATACAAAATATTACAAATTTTTACATTGAGCATGTGGTCGTAATGAAAGTTACAAGTTACATTCATTTAGAGTATAATACAGCCTTGACTGATAACCACAGACAAAAAAACTGTGAAGTTTAATCGTTGCATGTGGAGAGGTATCAAAAGCAATAGGTAGCCCTCTGGCAATAAAAAATGCTTTGAAGCAATGGGCCAATTTAAAATGAAAATTTTCAATAAGCACCAATTTGATGGGCAACCCAATAGAGGGTGTCCTCTCAACGATTATCTCCCATTGGTCACACCTGCTACAATCGCGATTTTCCAGTTCACTCTTCTTTCACCTGAGAAGTTGCGAGGAGCGATTTCCTAAGGGCTTTAGGGTAACTCGCCTTGAAGCCTACAAATCTGATGTACAACGGCATCAAATGCTATCCTTTCACTATCAATCACTATGAGTTAGTTATAGGATGGTTGAAAAGCCTGCCTGAAGACAATTTCTTATTTTTCACATCAAAGTATACGCCTCATTACCATTTTACCACATTGGTGACCGTCAGTAAACCCTAAAGTTCTCTTTCCTCAAACAGAGAAAGAATGAGCCCCAGAGGTCTCACTTGGCTCGATTCAAATTCCTAAGGAGGAAACAATTCCTGGCTCGTCTTGCCTTATCCGAGGGCTAAAATTAGGAAGCCTCAGCTTCTCAGTTGTAAAAATGTTTCCTACAACTTGGAAGAACTACAAGACCTGGCAGTCAAATATATAGATGTCAAATAAGCTGCTGGTATGGCATAGCAACCATTATCCTCTTGACCTCCCAATGGCAACCAAGTCCTTAAGTACCCCACTGATCATGCCAAAATTCTAGTTGTTGCAAGCCCACCGCATTGGGGGGGCGCCAGGAACATTGCCTTTTTAGAGTAGAGGAATAAGAGTCCCATCAGCAATAATCACAAGAAAAAGGCCATGTAGAGAGAAGAAAATTTACTGTTACCAATCACATGGAAGGAGTTGTTGGGATTGCAAGGGGAAATAGTTTCTCCTTATTGAGAATCAATCTATACAAAAGCAAGAAAAAAATACACAATCATAACACAACAACAAATTTACGTGGTTCGGTGTAAATACATACAACCACGAGAAAGAGAATTTTCACTATATGGAGAGAAGATTACAATTAAGGTTATCTCAAAATCCTTCACGCTAAACCAACAATTGTATTTCTTACAACCATCTAGCTCTTGCACATATAACCAACACCAACTTGCACTAAAATTGGCTTCAAAGCGCATATAAACCTCCCATAACCGCCCAAATCTACCCTATGGACGCGTCCCTTCGAGCCTGAACAGACACAAACTCCTGGGCGCCCAACACTCGGGCTGGGACTATTAACAGGAGCTGGGACCCCAAGCCTCGGGTAGGGGGCGCCTGGGAGCCCAAGCCTCGACCGTTTGGTGCTGAGGGGCGCCTAGGCACTGTCGATCCCAGAAACACCTTGTGTCGAACACCCGGAACACGTCAACACGACTTTAGCTGATCCAAATCTACCTCAAGTTCACCACTTCTTCCAAAACAATAATTCTAAGCCTCATATCTCATATACGCCATATGAGAGCTGACCACAAAACATCTCAAACGTAGTGGCTGCACCCACAACACTTGCATATGTATCCTCCTCCCAAAGAAATCAAACCGCGAGCAGTTAATCCAAACCTTAAGCTCTGATCAAAGATTCTCCACGTTTACTATGCTCTTACAACGGGCAAACTTTTAACAATCATTACTTTGGTAAGCATGTTCGTCGGATTGTCCTTGGTGTTTAAATTTTTCAACAAGATCTCTCAACCTTCTATGATATCCCGAACAAAGTGATGTCGCACATCTATGTGTTTTGTGCGAGCATGACACACATGATTAATAGCAAAAAATATAGCACTTTGGCTATCACAGTAGACTACCACATTTTCTTGCTTCACACTAAAGCCTTCCAGTTTGCCTTTCATCCATATAGCTTTTTTTATTGCCTCCATGATCGCCATGTATTCAGCTTTTGTTGTAGACAGGGGCAACCTTAGATTGTAGTGTAAATCTTCAACCAACCAGACCTCCTGACAGAATGAATACATAACCTGTTGTCGATCATCTTCAATCCAAATCACTAACATAGTTAGAATCCACATATCCAACGCACAAATCTACTATAGATGGCTGTTTCTGGAACAACAATCCAACACCACCTGTTTTTTTGTTGCAAATGCCAATTTTCATCAATAAAGTATACAATCAAACAAATAAAACCATTAATAGTTATTGAAGCCCATAAATCAGAATGCTCTTCAACAAGGATCAGAGATTATTCTTTTCTCGATTATACATTCACATGCAGTCACTTCTAATAGTGTTTCTTTATACAATTTGCAAATCTTTTCTTAAATAAAGAAGCATGGCTCTTAATCCTTTCCACTCCATCCATTGAAAAGGTAGATCATACATATTTATAAACGCAATGAATAAATCACAAAATATTTGTTGATCAAAACTTGCATCATATACTGACACTTGTAAGTTTATGTTTGACTGTAAGATAGGTTGGTTTATATCATGAACATCCCTTTTTATATGTTTCAATGTGACGTCTTAAGTAACATGTTCCAAATTTACTCACACATACATAGTGCCATAATTTATACATTTACATCTTTGTTTTCCATCTAGAGCCAATGCCATCATTTCAAAGTGGCGCCATACTGTTGATGCCATCCTTCATCTCTTTTTGTTAATGATCACCTGCACCCTCTACTGCATCTGCATTTCCCAAATTTCTACTGTGGTTATACTATCAGTAGAAGAATTTCTGTTATCAGCAGGGGTTATCATTACCAGCATGTTCCACTTTAGCAAATTCTATGGGATTATTTGAGGCACACACTGTTTGAATATTCCATTTATTATTTATAAAAATAAAAATTATTTCTCAACACATGCCTAAATGACGAATATATGCAAACAGCTAAATAATATCAACAAATAGGTGAACATTAGACAATTTGAGAGAGAGAATTGAAAGAATGGAGAACAGAATAGTTAAAGTAAAACTGTAAACATATGAACTGGCCAACTGAACAGATTATTAATTCACTGGCAAATGATTCTAGCCAAAGTGCAACTACATTAGGTGGGCAACTGAGCATTCAGAATTTCAGATATGCTTTTACTGATATACATGATTGAAATTGAATGCAAATAAAAGATGAATATAGACAGCAGAAAAGATGTAACATAAAAAATTAAACCAAATAACTTTGTTGGTAACTTTTGAGCTTCCTTGAAAAATATAAACAACTTTCAAGCTCCGAAGTAAAATATTGAAAGCACTTAAGAATGATGTTTTTACCCATATAATTTACATACCAAATTCTCTAGCATTTATAATTATAAAACTAGCATCCATCAAAAAATTTCTGAAATTATACACTTATTGTACTCATTTGACATTCTAAACAATGAATTTACAATTGTATGCTCATCTGCACATTCAAAAAATTTCTGAATTTCTGTTCACACCTTGCGTGAATAATTCCTAAGAATGGATTATATGATTGTATGATCATCACTTCCTCATTTGTGTAATTCAAAACTCCATTATGAATCTAAAATCTAAGATAGACAACAAAGATGTAATTTACACAAACAATTTCTGTTAACAACACCATTCTGGTCAAAGTAAGATGACTAAAGCATTTCTAGGTAATATAGTAAATACACATTGATGTACTATATCAAACCTGAGAATGCTTTCATCTGAATCTATATCAAACACCCAACCATCAGCAACCATTTCTATAACAGAATAAAATAATCAGCAATGCATATATGGAATCAGAGATACATACTTTTTAAGACTTAAGTGAAGTATCAATCAATCTACATCCACAAAAATATAATCAGCTAATTAGGTAAATACATTTTTAAACAGTATAGACGTACAGTCAATATAGATGTAGCTGTATACATTACTGATAAAATTGAAACATGAGTGAATTATCAATGAATCAACATCTATGTTTACTGATAATAGTATATATTGGAAACCAAGTATGTTTTAAGATGTAATATACATTTTTGCGTAATTCAAAAAACTTTACGGAAGCATGCTTTAAAGTTTTAATTAACAAACAGCCAAATGAACTTCAAGCAAATGATGGCTTCATTTGATATTTATTTAACTAATTGAACGTTATGAATCAAAAGCTATTGAATGAAAAGAAATGCTGGCTCTCCCCAAAATTTTCCAAAACTTTTCTATCTATATTTAGAAAAAATTGATGGCATCAAACTCAATTGCATTCCAAGAGATAAAATAATTATATAATTAAGCTTTAACAATAATTGTATATTATTACAAACTAAGCACTAAAAGAGATTCAAATAGTAAACCAAAATCATAATAAATTCAAGCCACAACAGCAAGATTGGTAATGCACTAAACGTGTCTAAACCATCCGATGGTTGAGTTCTAAAAGGAGAATTTAATAGCAAGTGCTCCACTTAAGCCAACATAAATAAAAAATATATATTTGAAAGGGCTTTAGAATTAACACTTTTAGAGCACATGTACGAATGCACACTTAATGTAGACATGTAGTATCACATATATAGCCCAAATCAGAGCATGCAACCAGAATAATTTTGGAAGCCAGTGTTTATATTCTATGAAACCATTTTCTCATGCAAGCCAAAATAGTAACTAATAGTATAACATGCTAACATTAACACTAAAATATAAGGTAGACAACATAAAAATAGATAAGAGTACTTTACGACAGGTGAACAGTTGCAGCTGAAGAATCAAAAATTGAACTCAAAATCAAAGACTTGAAGGTGAACACTGAACAGAACGACAAAGCCTAAAGGTTGAAGCTCCGGTGTCGGGAAGGCCAACAACGAGACACGAGAAGGCGAAAAAAATAGCATAAAAAAAGAAGTTGAAACCAGAAAGACTGCAACAGAGGAGAGAGAGAATGATACATGAGAAAATTGAGACAGAGAAGATGAGATAACCTCGCTGAAGGTGCCATTAAATGCTCATTCGGCATTTCATCTGAATGTGATATGAAATTTGAATGTGATACTGCAAAACAGACCTGATGGAAATATTAAATTAGCATATAATAATTTTATATGCCCGGTATTGTCGCCCATGTTCATTTTTTCCAAGTTGTGCCAGGTTGACCCAGACTCGACCGGTCGTGTTCACCCATATTTCTCGGGTCATTTGAGTCGCCGTCGGGACATGCAGGTTGACCCAAACCCGACCGCTGTGCTCTGGTCATAATTCTTAACACAAACCCACCCTGTTTGTCACACAGGTTTATCTAAACCCAAATTTTTCCAATTCGGGTTCATGTTCGGCTCCAAGTTCAGGTTTGGTTACATGTTGTTTCAATTTTGACAGGGTCTATATAAAAATAAGAAAAACTCTTGGGTACTATTTTTGCCAAATTGCCAGATTGGTGTAAATGGATGTTGAATTCACCAATTTGATTTTGTTTTTTGAAAAATGGCCAAAGCCAAAATACCATAATATATCAAACACCAAAATAACAACAAAACAAGTAATTCTAAGTATGTACTCCAATATGTTTCTAAATAATATCAAAAAAGCATATCGAGAATAGTATTCCCTATAAAAAAAGAAAAATTCCATCACAAAAAGATCAAAATTATGTGGTACGGTAACAAACATTTGTACAAGTCATAAATAAGATGCATCAACCAAAAAGAGAATATGTCTTCATGTATGCTCACTAATTTCTTGCTCATGAGTTGCTCCCAATCTGGTACAATATATGAAGTATTGTAATACACATTATAGATTAATTAGGTTAATATAGGTCAAGCTTTAAGAAATAGGAGCACAAGGCAAGCATATGACCTATCACATTGCCTCAAGGCATGGGGCATAATCCTCATGAGACACAAGGCGTAAAAATCATGAAACACAAAGAAAATCACTTAATTTTAAATTTTTGAATATTCATAAATATATGTATTTAAGTTCATAACTCACATGTAATATAAGGCATAAAACAAATATCTTAAAAAATAATTTTATTTTGATAATATGCTTATTGAGCACAAGGCAAGAGAAGGGTGTGGGATTGACAGACTGAAAGAAGTCAAATAAGATTATGATTTTTTATTTAGATCTTATACGTAATTTATGACTGTAATGGCTTAGATGAGCAATTAAAACCCATTTTAATGGAGATTTTAGTATTATGAGATTTTAGTCATAATTATTGAGCTTGAAGGAAAAAAGTAATTAAAATTATAGCTGAAGATCATATATCGCACAATCATAAAGGATGAAAAAAGATGCGCTTTCAAAGAATTTAAAAGCTTGAATAGTTGGGTATTATGGAGAAAGTAAACCTTATGTAGCAAATGATTGTTGCTTGGTTTTATAAAATGGCTAAAGGTTTTCTTTAAGAATATAAATGTAAAGGCCTAAATAATAAAAACAATGATGAAAACAACATGTTCAAATATATAAATAGAGAAAATTTTATCATAAAGAGTGATTTAAAGAGATAATTATCAAATTAATTCATTGGTTCTTGCAATTTGTTCATTTTAGTCCTAAACTCTTGTTCATAAATAAGAGTCAAGAACTAAAATGAATAAATTGCAAAAGTTAAGGAACCATCTTGATATTTTCTCGTGATTTTAATGAAAAAACACCGAGTGTTGGGAAAATATATAAATTAGTTTGTTATGAGAGTACAAAAAATGAGTAAATTCATGAAATATTCCCTGACTGTTAAAAAATTAGATACTATTAAAAAAAGATAAGAATGTCTTTTATGGTTGATGTGAGAAATTAGATACTATTAAAAGAGAGAAATGCATATAAGATAGCCAAATTAAGAAGAAAAATACAAATTTAACATGTGAAGCGTATTAAAGATACAGATATGACTGACAATTTGACCCGAAACTCGAAAATCGAACTCGAAATATTTTGACTCGATTCAAAAATTTATGAGTTGAGTTCGAATCGAACGGCTTGACTCGAACTCAACTCAAACTCGAACTCGAACAAGTTTGAGTCAAGTTCAAGTCTGGGCTAACTCAACTCGAAGCTAGCCCTAGATACAGATAAAAAATAGTTGAAAAAATATGAACATTAAAAATAGTTGAATTAGTGTCATAAGCTTTTTAATGAAGGCCCAATAATATGCTTAACATGGAGTTTAGTAGCTCTAAGAAAATATTACCTCATCATTTATTGGGTAAGTGAAACTATAGTTTAAAATATTTTAACCAACTTGGCAAGATTCTAGCGTGTTAATTTGTTTTTCCACTATTATGGAACTGCTTAGCCTTGATCCTCAGCTGGTTTTATTGCTCTTATATACTGTGAATCCTCAATTTTGTTTTTGATGGTACTATTTGTCTGCTCATTAATGCTGTGAATCCTCAGCTGGTTTTATTGCTCTTATAGACTTAATTTAGAGATAATTTCTATGTTTATGAACTTCTTGTGTTCTCAATCTCCTATGAAAGTAAATGAATGATTGATTTGTATGAAATCACTAGTTTGTTCACATTTTGTACCAAAATTAACTGCTTAGATATTGAGACAACAAAAGGTAGAACATCAAATCGCAACACACACTCTTTAAACAGCTTAAAAATATTGTTTTTTCATCATTTCTTTACTGTGTGAAAGAACCAAAACCAAATGATCCTCGCATTAACAAAGTTTAATTTGATTGCCCATCTGAAGATATTTTGGGCAATTGTAAGTTAATTATAACTAAATTAGAGAGGCATAGAGAATACCAAGTAACTAATCAAAAGGAGTTGAGATACCTCCATCAGTAGGCGTAACTGATGAACATGATCTCTCCCTGGAAACAAGGGCTTGCGGTCCATTAGTTCCATAAAAATGCAGCCAACAGACCAGACATCAATTGCTGTTGTATACTCAGAAGAATTCAGCAAAAGTTCCGGCGCACGGTACCATCTTGTAACAACATACTCTGTCATGAAATCAGTTTCAGAAGTAGTACGAGCCAATCCAAAGTCACATATCTTTAAATCACAGTTAGCATTCAGAAGAAGATTGCTGGGCTTCAAATCTCTATGAAGAACATTTGCAGAATGTATGTATTTCAGTCCACGAAGGATTTGATATAAAAAATACTGCAAACAAAATAGAAAAATAAGTGTAATTACATTTAAATAACCAAATAACGAAGAAATAGATGAAGGTAGCAGACAAAAGTCATATAGTGCAGTAAATATTTTATTTGTGATCTTATGAAAAACAAAAAGCTCTGAACAAAAACTATAAAGAAATTCCGCAGGTCCTAATTTCCATCAATTTCAACAAAAAATTGAACAATCATGGCAAAAATAGCATTTTTCATACAAATTCTAGATACTTCATTTAGGATCACTATGCCTACTTAAGTAATGTGCTTAAGAAAACCTGCTTAATGGCGTATGTGATGAGAGTGCCAATAAAATTATAAGAACTTTAAGAAAAACAAACTTAAGCCGGTTAACCCAGATCAGAAATAAGCATTTATTAGTCTTCCAGATAAACTATCTTCTTAGTTGATGCACCTTGGATGGTGCTAATAGAAGTACACATCAGTGCATGGATGATGAGTTTGTAGAAATTTAAGTCATGAAGAATTATGCAATGAGTCAGTTCATTGGGAATCTTTCACAAATAATGAACCATGAGGGAAGATCATAATACAGTTCATAATCCAAATACTAGCAGTGTGATCATACCCATTAGTAATGCTTATGGAATGATGAGCATTTATCCACTGAAGTAATGGGATTAACATTACCAAAACAGAATTTACTATTTATGAAAAAATATACAAGAATCATCATTTATCTTATGCAAATTTTAAACAATGAGGAACGATTATAAATCAATTCCCAATCCTGATATTAGTAGTGGTTCTTATCCATTAAAAAAGCTTTCGGAATGATGAGCATCCATCCATGAGTGTGTTGGGACTAACTTAACACCATAGTTATCATTAGCATTAGGGCAGTCTTCAAATCGAGTTTTATTTGAATCAGGCTCAACTCAAACTTGAAATTTTCGCATTTAGCTCGACTCAAACTAGAATCATTTCGAGTCGAGCTGGCTCTACTCGAAATGATTCAATTTTGAGCCAACTCGAAAACAAATTTGAGCCACTCAAGAAAAAACTAAATAGAAAGATAGAAGAAAGAGGATTCGAACTCATGACTTCTCGTTCCTAAATTGTAACACAATCCAACTCAGCTAGACACTTAGCTTAGTTAATGAAACATATGAAATATGTTTATTATTAATTTTGAACCCTAAATGAAAAATAACATGTAAAATAAATAATGAACGAAGAGGGATCGAAACCATATTGCTAAAATAAATAATGAATCAGACTAATCTAGTGCTAGCATGTCTAATTAGGACAAAACTAATCAAAATTCTGATAAGTACGAATAATAGGCCACATAATGATCAAAAGATTAGCGGAATGATACTAAATAAATAATTGGAATATTTTAAAATTAAAATAATTAATATTAAATTAGGAGATAAGTTGTTAGTCAAAATTCAAAAGTAATTATATTTTTATATTCTGATAAATTGTTTTATTTTATGATAAACCCTTGTTTTTCCTGCAAATTTTATTATTAACTTATAGCATTTGATATTTAAAAAGTGTAACATTTAATATCCTCTTGTACTTGGAGCATTCTCTAATTACTGGGAATTTAAATCCTGCAACTGTTTATAATACCGCCTCAGGTCAGGCACAGTCGGAAAAGGTTGAGCTGGCTTGGGTGAGGACCGAAAGAAATCTATCCTTGGAGAATTAATTTTAAATTTTATTTTATCGCACATTTGACTTAAGTATGTTGTAATTCCTTAATTATGTTTAGGCATTATCTGTGATGTATTATTTTAAATATTTTTATATTAAATTGAATGAAATTTCTATTTCTATTATATATGGCTCTGAATGATATAAATTGTACGATATCTAACTTTATCGCCCAATATGATCCAGCATTAAAAGTACCTAATGTTCGATACGTTTTTACTAATCCAACATCAGGTCATCACAGTTGGTATTAGAGAAGAATTGAATGTGTTAAGTAGAATGTTATTTGATGGAGAGCCATAAAAGAATTCATCCAATTTAATTTAGAAATGCCGGAATAAGAGCAATATGATTAGAAAATGAAGTGCATTCAAACAACAGCATGAATAGTAAGATTAGTAAAAATGGTTTGTGATGGCATTTAGATATTTCAGGCATTTAGAGGCTTTTAATTAAACATAGTTTGGTGTATTATGCAGAGGAATATTTAGAGGTGTTTTGTGTGACAATTTCTGCTGATAAACTATTGAATACTTTAACCTGTTACTAGGGTGGTAAGGAAGTTATGATTAACATAATAAACTAATTTCAACAGTGTACCCATGGTTTCATTCAATAGGAACATTCTGTCCAAGAGTTTGAGAATAAGTGATTTTATAGTCTTTGTTAATTTTTATTAAATATTTAGTAAATAAGTTTTATTCACCCTCAGTCAATATAAATGACTTATAATTTTAAAGCCAAGTGGAAGTGAATTAAGAATTCGAAATATACAAATGACAAGAAGCATCAAACATTCTTAGCAAATGTAGCTAAATAATGCTTAATGAAGTGTACTTATCCACTTGTAAGAATAATTGGCGTAAATCCTCAAAGAGACAAATGAATGATTTCAAGAGAATCAATGTTAATAAGTTTTAAAAATAAAACATCTATCTATTAATCTCATTTTAATATTTGTTTCTAAATTATCATTTATATTTTTATTATTGCACTAACAATATTTAAATCATTTCATTTATTACCAATATAGGGGATTACGTAAACAATTTCTTTACATGTGATTTTGTTTCCTTTTTATGGCTAAGACAATTCTTGTAGATGGCTCTCGTGACCACAAAAAATAAAAAAAAATATCAACAAGCATTTTGTTGTTTGACTCATTCTGTATAAATCATTTGTTCATTTAAACTATTGGAGTATTTCTCATACATCTGCCCTATTCAACCAGAAATTCATTAGTAATACTATGCCTTTAATTTCTTAACTTGATTACATAACTAAGAATAGTTGAACGTTGAAGTTAAATTAAGACCATGGGAACTTTCAAACCTCCCGCCATATATAGTTTCCACATACATTTTGGGGGAACCTTTGTCATTTCAATCTTAATGTTAAATTTTGAATTAGGAAATCTAGGACATATCTTGCGCTTGAATTTGATGATAATAATATCTAGGTGTTGTATTTCTTTATATCAGTCATATGATGGTGTGATTTTTTTAATTCCTAGGCAATTTTAGTGAACTAATAGTTTACTTCTATTTGAGTTTCAAAAAGATTTTTATGAACTATTTGGGAACTTATAAAACTGTTTACTAGTTTGCTATAGTTCTCAATTCAAGGAGATCTTATGAACTATTTAAGAATTTCTAGGGTTTAACTGAAATTTTAATTTTATTTGCCCATATTTTTTGTTGGTTATAGCTTTGAATTGTTAGATAAACTTCCATTGAGTATAAGATTTACAGGTTTCCTTTGATATGATTAATATTTTATTTAAAAGATATTTGAACGCCCACACGTGTGGGATAGTGGCATAACATCCTAATTGTTGCTTATGGTCTTATTAAATAGGATGGCTAAGAAGGGAATTCTTGACGAACATAATTGAACGTTAAGTGGATGAAAGTGAAAGTATTATGAAAGTTATTGAAAAATTGATGATATTGATAGTAATGTGCACATGATGAGATTAATGAACACTAAGATCAATTTTATAAAAAAAAGAAAAAAAAAACTTTTGACTTATATTTATAAGGTATCTATTGCAAATATTAAATACAGAATAAATTAATATTTGAGATATAAAAGGTTGTGAAGATAGAGATACGGGTGTGTGGAAGAGAAGAGCAATTGAGTTTAAAAAAAAGCACAAACTGAAACTTATAAGAGAAATTGGAGATAAAATTTTGATGGAATATTAGAATTTCATGAATTATTTTAATTTCACAGATTAGTAAACAATAAAAGTCAATTTTATTGCAAGGGTTGGTAGAAAACTTCTGAGAGAAAAAACAATATTTTTATTTGATTCCATTATTTTGTGAGAATACATACAATAAAGTTTAAATAAAAAGCCCTTAGAGAACATGATAAAAAAAATAAAGTTGCATTGAACAAATTGAAGTTACTATACACATATAAATGATAGGTTAGTTATGTGTTCGAAAGCATAGTGGCTTTTTATGGGATTACTTTAATGGTGAGTTCAAGTTTATATTCTTTTAAATTAGTTACTTAATATATCCAAGCTGTGGTTACTTGAGACATGCTATTTTTAGATGACATCCTTTAATTGATAAAATTAAATATGGATTGTGGTGAAACTCAAGCTATGAAGAATTATTCTAGAGTTTAAATGAATATTAATCATAAAAGATTGATTAGTTAATAGGATAACGGGCAATATAACTATAGACGAATGACCTTTTAGTGATAGCTATATTTATAAGGAAAAAAAAAAAGAGAATATGAAGAAACTTACTTTTGTAATCATGTAACTATGAAGACACTGAACTTCACCTAATAAGTAAGAATGTCAAGGATGACATCTATTTTAAGTGTGGGAGTCTGTAACGATTCTAAGTTATTATCGAACTAATCTAGTGTTAGCATGTCTAATTATGACTAAACAAAATTATGATAAAAGAACGAATAATAGACCACACAATGTTCAAAAGATTAGTGGAATGATGCTAAATAAATAATGGGAATATTTTAAAATTAGAATAATTAATATTATTCTGAAATTCAAAAGATAAATTATAAACTTCAAAACATTTATTAGATTTATTAGAATAATTAAAACTAAATTATAATTCAAAATTCAAAAATAATTGTATTTTTATATTTTTAACGCTCAAATTAGGTAGAAGTAAAATTTTTATTAAGAAAAAGAGATTTGATTTAATATATATATATATATATATATATATATATATATATATACTTAGACGGTTTCAAAAGATAGATTATAAACTTCAAAAGATAACTCAAGGTTGTTTTTCTTAATTTCCCTAATGGTAAAACATTTATTGGCCCAATCTATAAATCAACGGTTTTATAATATATATAGTAGGCATTTATATTAAGACGGTTTAATTTAACTAAACGGTGAGTTTTTAAAGTTAATTGAGCACTTTAATTTCTTTCAAATGGAGGCCTCAAGAATTAAACCATCAGATTTATTTTTTTCTTAAATTTGACAGTTACTAATCTAAATAAGTTCTGAAGAGTTTAAAACAACGCCCCATTTTAATATGCGACCCAATGGCTTCAACGAATTTCAAAATTATGCAACTTTTTTTTATTTTCTACGTAAATGGCTACAGTTCCACAGCTGTTGAACAACCAATGAACATCCAAAAATGATAACAAAAGCCCTATTTAGCCCCTAGGAACCTCCACGACCCCTCCTTGTGCTGTCCTTAAGCTTTTCAAGTCCGTCATCCACCACCATCCGTCCAACCAACTGATGCGGTCCCACGAACTTCCTCCCATCCCTGATCTCTAAAGGCAATTTAATCGAATAGATACACAAGTTGGTGAGATGTTTTTGGACACAAACAAAGAAAAGGTACCTAGGATATAGTTTTGCACATATTTACTTTTATTATCGCTTTAGCATCGCTTTGAGCTTATTTTATGTTGATATTAAATGCACTATTTGTTTTACTATCAAATGATGTCAAGGAACCAAATGTTGTTTACATATCCTGCTAATGTATGCAAGTGTTCTGAAACAATGGCTGAATTATGTCAGGATGAGGCTAGTCCATCGGGAGTTATAAGGGTGTCAACTGGGTCCTTTGAGGGACCCAGTTGATGAATTTGCTCATCAGAACTGCTAAAGTTGCTTCGTAATACCAAAACATAGACATTAACATGATTATATGGGTAAACATACAAGTATACTTGTTCTTATATTTTGATGACTATTTAGTATGTAACATAATTATGGATAAAAATATTTTATTTGCAAGAACTGATCATGTTTTATTTTAAGCTAAACCCTTATTATTCCTGTAAATATTATTATTCGTTACCGCATTTGATATTTAAAAAGTGTAACATTTAATATCCTCTTGTACTTGAGTATTCTCTAATTATTGAGAATTCAAATCCCGACATTATTTATAATGATGCCCCAAGTCAGGCACAGTCGGAAAAGATTGAGTTGGCTTGACGACGAGGAACTGAAAGAAATCTAACATTGGAGAATTAATTTTAAATTTAATTTTATCGATATAATAGTTTAAGTATGTTGTGATTCCTTAATTAGTTTTAGACATTAGTTGTAATTGCTATTTTGGATATTTTTATATTAAATTGAATGAAGTTTTATATTTCTATTATATATGGCTCTGAATAATATAAATTGCATGCTATCTTACTGTCCAATATAATCCTGTGAAAAAAGTACATGGTGTTAAATTAGTTTTTATTAACCCAGCATCAGGTCATCACAATAACCCTATTTTATATATTACCCCTCAAATCAACTGCGTTGAAGTTTAAATTTGATTATAAATGCATACTAAGTATATTAATTATTACTTTTGAGTCAAATTATAATTGAGCGAATCGACGTAGACTCAAAATCGACCAGAAAAAATTTTGAGCTTGAAACTCGACTCAAATTTTTCAATTAGATTTTGAATTAAGTAAAAATTCGAGTGAGTTTCGATCGACTTTCGAGCAAAATTGTCAGCCCTAATTGGCATAAACGGTGAGCATTACAATGTAGCTATTGACAAAATGTTATTGACATAACAAGTTATGCAGCTTAAAGTCTCTCATTAATAAATCAATGTGCATAAAGTACCACGACAATTAGGAATGATGTTTTATTTTATATGGTGAGGTTTCAAACTCAAAATATTTAGCAACAAACCTTCAAACCCATATGATCAAGACAAGTTGGTGAAATGATATTTTTAGTTTTTTTAGTGACCTTTATTTTATTTTGATGTATTATGTTTATGGTAATTATAATTATGTGAAAAAGAATATGCTTTTAATTTTTAGAGGCTTTTTCCAACATAATAATGAAATCTTCATGTTTTACAAATTTAATAACTAAAATTTCATATTATAAACCCAACACACAAATCTCTCTATGGCCATCCAAACTACCACCCTACTTAAATATGAGAATTATATGCATTAGCAAAATTATGTTATACAACAACACCAAACCTTAGTCCCATTAAGTGGTCGACTACATAAATGCTTTGTTTCAATTGTGTGATCAAATAGAAACCTCTCCTTAAGTTTCTTTCTATAAGTTTGTTCCCATGTCTGAACAAGCAAGATTAAGAAGCCATTGGTTACTAAATCAATATTTTTAACCAAAACTATCAAGCAAGGAAGTAAAGTGAGTTGAGTGTTACGCAACTAAATATCATTTAATAACTTGAGTGTTACTTGGATGGGATCATCACTTAATGACCACCCAACAAGAATTGACTTATAAGAATTATTCTATTAAACTATGTGTGACCTCACATATGGAATTAAATTAGATGGAACTAAGCAAAATTAAATAGAATGGTTATTTCAGCTGATACCTTTTTTGAGAAATCTTAGCAATTTGTCATATTTGTTTTTATCGTAAATAGTAGGAAGCCGCATTAGAATAGATATGAAGTTTATTAATAATTCTGTTATTATCTCAAAATGAAAGTTTTATGTAAAGCCTATTGGATGTAGAAATCATATAGGGAACGCTTAGTGATGATGATATTGAAGTGTCTGCTTAGTGACTTAACCTTCCCTCATCCTCTCTTAAAATATTTCTTCCCTTGTCCTCTCTTAGAATCTTTCTTCCCTGCCACCTCTCTTCCACATTTCCAAACTCTTTTCAAAAAAGAAAGCCAGATTGTTTCACCATAATAAACATAACTTTTATTCAGTCAATAAAAACTGCAGTTTTGTTGTTCCCATGTAGCAACGTTACGCTCCCTCCCAAAATTTAAGAGAAAAAAAAACAAATGATGCCATTCTCTGTGCTCAAAACAGCCCTCCAGATGATATTTTCATGAAAAACAGGAGCATGGCTGCTCCCGTGTCACTTCAACCTCTTCCCAAATTATTCGAATTTTATATATCCACCACATATTATCGCCTCTAACTAAAAAATCCCATCTCACCAAATTACCTCCATAACCTTATTCAAGCCTCTTCACACTATACCAACCCCTTCCATTATCATCAGATTGACCTATTTGTTTCTAAATTCCCAATTCAGCACAGCTGGATTTATGTTTTAGCACAACTGAATTGGAAGTTACTATTGTTGTTGCCAAAGTTTGTTTTTTACCCAGGTAAAAGAGAGAATCCTTATTGTTGAATCATGTGGGAGCTACTGTGCTACTACTGATCATCTCTAGCATCTGCTATTGTTTGTTTTGTTTTGTGCAAATCATGTTTGGTTTGAATTTCATTGCATAAACTAATTATGTATCTTGCATAACTCTTGGTAAGAATTTTTTGGAGGAGAAATGAGCGTGCAGCTCAATTAAATTTAAAGAAGTGATATTACGACAAAGATAAATAAAGAAACAAGTTTATCCAAATCTGTACAACAAAAAATAGACAACCGATATTATGTGAGGTAAATGAAATTACTCTTAACTATTTTATATTTTGCTAAAGTTTATTATTTAACTTTCTTGAAGCGACCTTTTAGTACATTATACTTTCCAAAAATTGACTCCAAGAGCATGTTAAAATTTGTTCAGGTGCTTGAAATTATTTTTTTTTATGAATTTAATTTGAAATTATTACAATGATTTTGAGTTCAAACTGTGTTAATGCTCATCTAGTTTTTATTTTTTGAAAGATGAATACTATTGATTGCTTTGTGTTATTAGTAGTCTAATTATTGAGGCTCTATAAAAATGTTGCTTACACTTTCCTTAAAGAGGTAAACCTCCTTGCTTTCATTATTGTTATTTGTGTAACTTGACTTGCATATAGTTCAATGATTTTTTGCTTGGTTTTGAGCTCTATATTTACAGACTTGTAAATTAAATTGAAATAATTAAATGGACACTATTTTTCATGTTTTGTATACTAGAGATGTAATCTTCATTTAATTTGGTTAAGGCTGTTCAACCAAAGATTGTCGCTAGAAAATTAGATGAATTTTTTAGGCAATCAATCTTTGATTCAAGTTAACAAGCCAATTTTGGCTCTGATCAAATATTAATTGAACTGAACTTTTAACTCAATCATTCTTTGCACATGCATGGAAGAGCCGAAAATTCAATCACTTTCTCATTTAAATGGACACAATATAAGGCTACAGTTAGTGTATCTTGTGATAATTTAATAATGTGTCATCCAGCATTTGCTAGTATCTTGTGCATATCCTTTCAAAATTTGTATATTTAATAACTTTTGTGCCTCTTATTATTTGTGCCTTTGCAATGGAATTACATAATGGGCAGTTTTCAGCTTGTGAGGTAATAAATTTCTTAACTGTACTTTGATGTTGTTTTTTACCTTTCCAAGTGATGAAGCCAAAATATTTCATTAATATTTTATTGTTTCACCTTCCTTGCAATTTTGCCATCCTTGCAACCACCTAGAGTAAATTTTTTAAATTCTTTTAAAAGTTGTAGTCTTTCCCAAGCCATCAAAGAGTTTATTCATATGATAGAACAAAGGTTTGAACAGCTTTCAAAGTCTGCTGTTTTGATCAAAATTTTAAAAATCGAACCACTCATTGAACAGCTAAAATAAGTTCAAGATTCAAAAGTTCGACCAGGGCCGCACCAGGGTTGAACCATGATGAAACATTAAATAGTAAAATGATATAATTATTATAAATTTATAACAAAGTTATAAATGTTCCTCAGTTTTAGTTTGTGCAAATTTTATTTGTTAACATGTAATAAAATATAAATTATTAACTTTTTAACTTATAAAATGGCCTTTTACTTGCATACCAAAAGTATTTTTTTTAATATTTAATAGTAAAATTTTAGATATTCAATGCCTACCATATATATTCAAAACTAAATTCACATATGTACTACAAAATTTATTTTATTATGCAAATGTTTGTCGTATGTATGTAGATTTGTCAAAAAATAACTTACATTATGTGTTAATTATTTACACACAAAACATGTGTATTTACAAAATTAACACCAAAATATTAATATTCGCAAGAATAATATATAACCAAAACTGTTTGCTAAATTTTAATAATTAAAAATTGTAAGTTAATGGTATTTTTTGGGAAACAATAGAGATTTGGATGGTAGTTTTAAAATATATAAAATTTGTGTTAATATGTAAATAAAAAAGATTCTAATGGTATGTAAGAAAATTCCAGTGTATAAAAAATATATTTTATGCAAATATATAAGTCAAGAAAAATTAAACTTATATTCAAAATTATAGAAGAAACTCATCTCACCCTTATTTATTCATACATTATCTTGACAATTTAATTATTTATTTGTGTATATATTCTCCTCCACCATGAAGAACATGCAAAAATACAGCCACCAAAAATCATGTGGTTCAATGAAAATCAGTCCAATTCATCAATTACCGGTTCAATTGGTGGTTTTCTTTGGCTCAAAAAAGTTCTTTGCAAGTAAAACAGCATATACCCTAACAAGCCGGCCATCAATTCATAATTTGACCGGTTGAACTGACCAATCAGATTCAATTTTTTAATCATTGGATTTTATATATGGTCAGAATGTTTTAAAAACAGGGTGTAAGGAGAAGGAAATAAGTAAAGTTTTTTCTTGCTTGCCAGCTTGAATGATTTTGATTTTTATGAAAGATTTGTTAATTTGATACTATCTCTTGTTGTGAAGACAGTTGTAGCCTAAACATGAATAAATAAAAGCACCAGTATATCATCAACCGGAATCAAACTCCACGGTGTTCTCAACGAGGAGGTCTAAGAGCCTCGTGGGGAGCACATCTCCCATAACAAAAGAAAAATTGCCCTGTCGGGCCAACATTGAACAAAAGTTTATCGCACGAACAGTGAACAAAAATCACAAGAGGAAAGTACAGCAAGAAAGCAAGGTGATCAACGTGGCGCTTTCCGCCTCGTGAACGGAGAGTCATATCCCAGCAACGTTGGAGCCTCCGGATCGCTCCAAGATAGTCGCCCTCTATGATGACTCCCTCAGTGTCAGCGTCTCTGGGCAGGAGGGCCTGTTGCAGAATAGTAACCGCCTACATCTCAGCCTGGAGAGGAAACAGGGCCTGTAAATAGGCTCCAGCAGCAGCGAGCAAGTAGCCTCCTGAGTCGCAGCCACAACTCCACCAAAAGTAACAGTCTCCCCGTATCTATAGGAAGCATCAATGTTGGCCTTTAGCCAATAGGTCAGGGGGGGCACCATCTCAAGGAGGTGGAGGGGCTCTGGTGGGCCATGGAACACCAGGAATCAGACCAGTCATGCAGACTAACACTGACTATCGCCGAGAGGATCGATCCCACACAATCCAGCGAACCCGCACAACCATGAGAACGCTTTGTCCTACTCCGCCAAGCCTGGCAAAAGGAGTAGTCCAGAACTTGAAAGTTAAAACGGGTGGCGAAACACAGTAACAGTTGAATACAGAGCAATAAATTGGCCTCAAGAGGTCAAAGTGACCGGCAGCAAGCCCCAACGCACAAAAGTCTATATTATGTCTCTCGTGTAACTGCAATGGGCCACGAAGTGCTCTTTATCCTCATCAGTATCACAGCCCCAGACACAAGCCGCTGACCGAGTGAGTCCCCTCCTGAGCAACCAACACCCCATCGGGATGACATCACTGAGTAATCGCCACAGGAAACAAGTCTCCCGTGGCCTAAAGCCATCCCCCACATGACCGCAAACTGCCAAGGCCGGTCGCTCACCTTCGCTCTGCAAATCTGGCTAGTCCGACTCCCGTGAAAGCAGCGACTTGCCATTGCAATGTCTCCTCCACTGACAGAGTGTGGACGATCAGCCACCCATACCACAGTATCCTCCAAACTGCAGAATCAGAACGCCAAATAGTAAAGTCCTCACCCCGACGGCGATAGCAGAACTCCATGGCTCTCACCCAGAGGAGATCCTCCCAGTTGACGTAGCTGAACGTGTGGCGGGCTACAAAAACAGTCCTCCACAGCCTCAAGTCCCTGATCCCGAGTCCACCAGCCACAAGCGGTCGACAGACCTCCTACCACCTCATGTAGTGCAGACCACTACCCTTCACTTTTTCGCTTTTTCCCAAAAGAACTTGCGGAGAACAGCCTCAATGTTCGAGAGGAAGGAATCCAGAATCGGGAAAACCAGCATCAAATAGCTGGGGATCATGACGAGCACGGATCTGATCAAGCACAACCTACCAGCAAGAGAAAGTTAGCAACTGCTCCATGAGCCCATCCTAGCTTGGATCTACTCAATAACTGCTACAAAATCTGCTCTTCGCAGAGATCGACTAGTGACAGCGATTCCCAAGTATTGGAGCGATGACCCTCTCTAGAAGCCCAGCCGGATCGCAATCCTACGCTGGAGATAGGTTGGGTTCTGTTTGCTAAAGATAACTGTGACTTGCGCAAGTTCACAGATTGTCCAGTTCAACTACTATGGTATTCCAAAAGTTGCTGCACCTCTCTCCCTGCCGCTTACGAAGCTGGGGCAAACGGTATCAGATCATCTGCGATACATGAGGTGGGAGAAGCTAGGGCCGCCCCAATCGAGAGTGATACCAATCGGGAGTCCGATCCGCTGTTGTCGCCTAACCATGAGGGAAAAGAGCTCCGAGCACAGATTAATAGATAAGAGGAGGGATCTATTTTTCATTGTTTGATTACAATCAATTGCTTACTAGATTCAAGACATTAGTGAAAGTTAGGATAGTTTATCCAACACTTGCTAGGTTGGTCTTTAGAAAATAGCCATCACACTAAGGGATGCCTCAGTTAAATCCTGGCTTCTTGCCTACCGCATGCCCTACAATGAGTGTATCCCTTCAGATCATGAGTATTTCCGGGCTCATATTGTTATTATCAACAAATGGGTTGCATATTCCCTAAGAATCTTCGTAGGATCCTATCGCATTTACAACACCTTCGCATAGGCTCAAAAAGAGTTGTCGTTGCCGAATAATTGTCTTTAAACACTAGGGCTGAGAGTTTTAGAACCCATTTATTATTGGATCATCTTCGATGAAAGATCGCTTAAAGGTTTTCTTTGAGCCTACTTCAATGATGGAAGCCCATTTCTATATTGATTCAAAGACTTGATGCTAAGATGGCTCTTATTGGTTTTATTGCTACATGGTCATGCTATTTTATCCTTCCTGGAAAAAAATAAGGTTTTACGTCCTAGGACCCTTCTGATGGTTAATTCTATTGACCGTGGCCAGAAGATTTCTTTGGCTCCGCCGCACTTGGCCTAGTTTAATCATACTTTACGACAGGCTAGCACAACTTTCAAATTCAATTGTCAAGATCTTGAGGTTCCATAACATTAACTGCAACATTGGGTATATGCCCATGTCATCAATTCCTTCAATTGTCCTGAATAGCCACAGTATTTTTTGAGCAGTGGATTTACATTAGTGATGCAGCATGCAGGAGCTACTGCCACTACAGCTAAAAGTCAAATTTGTAAGCTTTTCTCGCCTCGCATCTCTTAACTAATTGTTATATAGTCTTGCTCTAAACCCCTTGATTAGCTATCATCATACAATGTGGGGACTACTATGGGTTCAATGAGTGACGGAGGTAGTCCTTTGCTACCCAAGTTTATCTATTTTCCAATAGAAGAGTAATTTGTCAATATTAAGCAAGTGTGGTTATATTATAAGTGACATAATTCCATGTTTCTAAAGGATATAATCCTAACATAGTCACTTCCTAGTTTGATTTTACACAGGCTATTCTTTTGAATGAATTTCTTTCGATCTCTGGAGTGGCAGACAAATGAGTTGCATAATATCAAAGCATGCCAATTTCCATTATTCCATATCTTATTTTTGGTGTGAGATTGGCATGTTTTTATACACGCAATTATCATGGAGTCTTCAGAAATGCCCTCCATGAAATTTTGTATGTGCTCTAACATTTTCAGATATCTTTTGACATCTACAAACTACCGTGTGTTTTGCATTTGGTTGCTCAAACTACCATCTCTTGGACTGCACCACAGCATTGAGACAAAAGTAATATGCCATTCAGAGGTGCTCTATTGGGAGATGTCTCTCAAACTACTTCAGTTACATATATCCATCAAGAGTTTGAGATGAACACCATTGTAGATGCAAAGATTCACACCAACTCCATGGACAATCTCATAGATTGATGGCCAAGGAGAATTTGAGATCCATCCTTAAACTATTGGGGTTCATTCAACATATAATTACAAAGAATACATGAGCTCCTAGAGATTTTTGGCAAAGTTCAGCTATAGCAGCAGAAAGTCAGACATCTCTTAGAGCAACAATTCGTGACGAGCAACAAGTGGGGATGGTAGAGGCCAGCTTCTTATAGTTTGGTTACATGCCATGTGAAATGTGGTTTCTTCTCAAGTACAATACCTTGAAGGAAATCTTTCTCATCAATCAGAAGCTTACCAGCCATCTTTTCAGCATTTGAGAGTTACTTGTGCTCTACGACTGCCTTATTGCATCATTCAAAGGATGCTGGGATCAGCCTGGAGATCCATTGTGAGGACTCGGTGCCGGGTCAGCGGGAGCAGATCCAGCACCCGTTTGTGGTGATGTAAAACAACAAGTTCTCTAGCCACATGATCATATTGAGTGATTTAAGAGACAAATATATAAACATAAACATAACTCATTTATTTATTATTTCACATGTCCTGATTACAAAGATTAAAGTAAAAGAAAAATTACAAACTTTTAAAAATATAGAGAGAGAAAAAAAGAAAAAGAGAAAGCGGTGAATTAGCAGATATCAGTATTAGCACTTCTCAGTTCTTAGCACTTTTCTTCTATGATGAACTCCTGATCTAGGCACGTTTCAAAAGTGCGGGCATTCGAATACCAGTTAGTTGTGAAACTAAGTACTGATAGATGTCATCTTTACAAATGTTAAATAATAAGCAAGATAATCAATAATTTGACAAGAAATAAAAGCTGTACAAACTTATCCCTACAAATCTGTTTCAATTGCACTTGAAACTTAGCATAAAAATAATTGCTGTCACAAAAATAAATACAAAATTTTAGCGTTTGATATCTGAGGCAAAATATGATATTGTTGGGCAAGTACAAAATCGAGGAAAATGGGGGTTCAATTTTGTGTTACATATCCCAACTTCCCTCTATACCTGCCCCCTCAAAGGCTTATCAGTATACGCTCCTTATGACTCCCAATGTCAGACAGCCCCGTCCTAGCGATTGTCTGATCAGACAAAAAGTATAAATCAACATGGAACCCTGCTTCTCACTTATCCAAACTTGTTCATATATCATTTTATGTGACTTTAAAAAGTATTTTTATCAATTTGTGCGATGCTGAATAATAAGCATATTTAAACAAGAGAAATAAAAGATATTTAGTACCTTGTTCTATAAGTTCAAAAGTTTAACAATTCAGATGAGTGACAGTTCGCTCAATCGGCATTTAAGTTTTTGGTATTTTAAATTAAAATGAAAGTGATGTGATATATTATTCTTTATGGATTTTTAATTTCTTCTTTTCTATTCTGCCTTTCTTTCATTCTTTTATCTTGATAGAAGACATCATTTCAAGTCTCTGAGGGTAGTAATTATATTTAATATAATGCTATTATTATCATTATGTAATAATAATAATAATAATGTATGAAAGAAATGACAAAGAATGAAAATAACTATAAAAATCTGCATAAAGTAATAATAATAAGGAAATGAAAATGATAAAATAAAAATGCTTGAATTGAAATAGAAGTAATAGTTATTTTCTAGCATTTGTACTGTTGTTCATTATTAATTAATAATATCAATAATAATGCAATGACATAATATAGTAGTATATTTATTATTAAGAAATAAAATAAAGAAAATAAAATATTAAAAATCTCATCATTTTCTTCCTCTTAAACTTCTCCTTACATGGATTGGAGTTGCCGAAAAAAATGGAGGGAGGCCGAACGTGATGGAAGGCAACTGGCAGGAGGTTGTCGGGGCAGCGGGGGCTGGCTGGCCGGATGGCTGGCTATTGGCCAACCGAGGGAGGGCTGCAGCAGGAGGTGCTGCTGGCTAAGGGAGGGTTGTAGTAAGAGGGGCTGCTGCTGGTCGGCTACTTGCTGGAGGGCAGGAAGGAGAGGTTGGGCTGGTGGTGGTTGTGGGAGGGAGGAGAGGGTTGCTGCTGTGTGGGGAGAGGAGGAGAGGGCTGGGAGTGTTTAAATAAAGAAGGGAGAAAGGGAGAGGGAGGGCGTAGGATAAGGGGATAAGGGGGACTTAAGCACCATTAAGGCTCTAATTAGCGCTAGTATGGGCAGAAGAATCTTCCGCCTGACGGAAGAATTATCGAGGGGGGAGAGAAAATAATTTCTTAAGGAAATTCTTAAAAACTACTTAAACTTAAATTAATCGTATTTTTCCGTCGTTTGGCGTCCAAATACAATGAAACTTGACACCGAGGCGTGTTGTGACATTACGAACACCCTTGTGCTAAAAAATTTAGATTCGGACAAATATTTAATTTTATATTAATTTTTGAAGTTTAAAACTTCAAAAAATAATCACGATCAAACCGACGCTCAGAATTTGATGAAACTTTTCGAGCAGCCTTTAAATAATATACTTAACACAACGACACTGAAATCGATGAATTCTGACATGTATTTCAATGTTCATGACTTATTGGATTTAAATAATTCATAAAATTAAAGCGAGAGTTTTCATTATCCGAATTCTCCCAAATTATGGCACTTTGATCTAAAAATTATTTCCATCTAATTAAAAATTTGTTTGCCCTAATTTGAAATTCCCCAAGGTCCTGATGTTTGAGGCGGGTTTTGACCTAATTTAAAAAAAAAATAACGACATTAGGTCGTTACATCCATCATGCTAAATTTCTTTATGAAAACTTATTGGATGTTAATTCACGCAAGCAAATATCTTGGATCCTTCTTTTCGCATCTCCTTGCGAATTCACATCAAATATTACCATATAAATTTAATTACAATTCTCATAAAGCAATCCAAACTAATGATATTATCCCTGCTATAATGTTGACATTAGTCATACTTTGGCGTTGAAATAAAAACCCTACATGTGATTATCCTTAAGTTGCATTGCAAGAAGTTCAACAATGAAGACAAAAATTGATTTGAAATAATTTAAAAAATCAAACGGTCAAAAAAGTTTTTTTTAAAGATGAACTTTGGTTTTGATGAATTGATCGTTTGATGTTCCCAAAACTGAAACTTTTCAATGCAGACACATTTGATAAAAAATCAAAAACTTTATAGCCTTCAAAAATACAAAAAATGAGCATTGAGAAGAGCATGATAAAGTTTTGGTTTTGTTTTAATCTAAATGCATTTTCCTTCCATGGGAGTTCAAATAAACTTGCAGTTAAAACCATTGGTGTTGACAAAAAGGCTCTGGTTGTCTCTATAAGTTTCAAGAAAAGGGTGCAAGAAACCAAAACCACTCATTACAAAGAATTTATTAATCAGATAGAATATATACTACAAAAAAGGTTTCCCTTATATGAATTACACGCCAGCTATAAAAAAAAGATTAAATCAACTAATCTGTTAAAATCAGATCTCATTCAACAATACAGGAAAACTTATGAAAATTTTCCTAAACAAACCCTTATTAATCATTACTAGTAGAAATAATTTCTTGAATAACACTAAAATCTGGTCAGCTATAAGAAGATTACCATCTTGCCTCTATTTGTTAAATTCCCACCCAAATTTTAAATCCACAAAACCCTGATCATTTTATTTTCTTTCATCAAACTTTCAATAATATGATTGCAGTGGCCACATACGCACAGGTTTGGCAAAGGTATTAGATTTAGAAAAACACCTGATTTCAGTGGCATGCAAGCAATTCTCTCAACATAATATTAGAAGAAAAAAACAATAACCTGACAATGTTCCTCAGACAATGACTGATTTGAGCGAATAATCTGATGGAGATCAGTGTCCATAAGCTCATAAGCAATGTACACATCATTAAAAGGTTCCCTTTGTGGGGGTGGTATAATATCTCTGATGGCAACAACCTGCACATAAGAAATACGGTAAGGAAAAAGTAATTAGCGATTCACAGCCATTGAAACAAATCATAGCAGAAGCACCTCCAAAGTACAAGTCAGGAAGAAAAAATGAGGTAGCCATGCTCCATACAGTATGAGAAAAACAAAGTACAACAATTGAAATTCAAAGTATACATGTTTGCTAAAGAGTTCATTTGTGTAATTTCTCGCTGTAAAACATAGGAGCAGCACAATTTATTAGCCTCAAAATAAAGCTTTCTAATTAATCAAATTAAATTTATTACATAACAATGCCATAATAATAGAAATTTTTTTTAATGCAACACGTTTTAATGGTAAAAAAAATCATCAGGTATATTCTGCAACATTTACAATGCACGTAAATGCTAGTCAGCAATTGCAACAATACACAAGCTTGCATAAGCATGGGCAATAACTTCATTTTTGCGATAAACAAATATTACTTTGATTACAACAAATATTTCAGTGTCTTGAACTAAACACAGTTGCAACCTAAAAAATTGGTGAAAAAACAATTAAACTGATCCAAAGATAGTTGCCAGTTAAAGAAATTTGCTGATCAGCTCCCATTCAATTCAAGACAGCCAACTCCAAGCTGGCAGAGTTCAAGTGAACTTGACCAAAATTCCATGATTAATGGTGACTTTGAGGAGGCAAGAACTGTCATAAAAGATGTGGATCAAGTTATTGAAAAAAATATTGTTTTTAGCTTAATCACTAAAAAAAAATACAAGACCTACTTTCATTCCTATATAGGATTTAGGAGTAACTTTTCTTGAGATAGTTTAGAAGATATTCAGTAAAATTTCCACCAAAGTGATTCACGGTTTATATATATCAGAGATTTACAACTTCTATGGGTGCAAGCCCTCAAAGGCAATTACCTCTCTCATTTGCAAGGGAGTACTCTCGAAGAAGGAGAATGTGTTTAAGGCTCAAATTATGTTTGGCAATAAATGCATTCTCATTTTGCACGTCTTGTGTGATGTCTAGTTGCATGAATGGAAGCAGATATGTTCAAGAACCCACTGTTCTATTTAATCAAGTCAATTTACAATTCAGCATGCTAATGTTAGAAGGCATGGAACCACAACATCAAGGGTTCAAATTAGCAACCACGGGCTATCTCATCCCATATATCTCAAGCATATAGGGTTGAATGGATATAGAAAATTTAATCCTGGGGCTTAGTATCAGCTCATTGATTGGCAGAGAACCAGTCATATTATTCTAGCTAATTAAACCATAGGCACAAATCATAGTCACTGCTAAGTTCAAAGGTTATAAGCATAACCGAAAAGATTCAAAGAAACAGCCCAAATATATTTTTAATTAATAATATCAGCAAAATTATAAGTGTTATTAATGGGCTCGAAGATGGGTTCGAAGAGTTGCAGAACGCAGCTCTTCACCTGCCATTTATGTGGAGACTCCTTGTAGACATACTAAATGTCTTCAAATGTCCTTTGAAAGGATGAAGTTCAGTACTCTTTTTTAGAAGACATGGGAGGAGGCAGTTCGGTCAACAAGAGATCAAGAAGCTCAATTTGTGTATAAGTCGAATGAAGCCCCTAGATTGTTCTATGATGGGTAATAAACATATAATGGAGAGGAAAATAATGCACTACGGCTAGAAAACGGATTGCAAAACAATCCACTAGACAATGACGCTACATTCGAAATTGTAGATACAGTGAAAGCAGGTGGTTGAGCATAGGATTTAGAGGTTTAAGATTGATACAGTGCGAAAAGGAATCAACATGTCTTGTGCTGTTGATGAAGAAAATATTGAGAGATAGTGCTTGCAATTTGTGAGGGACAAGGGGCAAGCCTCCATAATCATCGTGGGAGAGAAGCAAATCACAAATCTAAAAAGAATATACAGAATTGGGAACGTGGAGCTTGATCCAACGGGGGCCAAAACAAGGAACGTGGAGCTCGATGACAAACTATGGGCGATGAATTAGAAAACAAACTTGGAGATTGAGGATTTAAAGTTTGACCCATCGTGGAAAATAATTGAGCTGTGTCATTATATTCTAGGAGGTTGAGGATTCAAAGCTTGATCCACCGTGGAATCTCAGCATGTCTGTGCCATTAATAAAGAATTGCTTGGACAACAAAATTAGAGTGGGTCAATGAGAACTTCAACAAATTCAAAAGCTTGGGTAATTTAAGATCTCCCTAAGTGAGATTCCTCGCTTTTCTTTTTTAGCATATCAAAAAATTTTAGTTACAAGCAAATTGCTCCTGAATGACAAAGGCGTATTGTTATAGCATGACATATTTTTTGTATTTAATACATAATTCAATAATCTTATACACCATTCTCAAAAAAGAAAGTGAGGCTCATTTCCCCTTTACTTATGAAACCAATATTTCATATCCAAACTCGGTCATATAGACATAATTCAAACTGCATCTTACTAATTTAGCTTTTAATGCTCATTTAAATTATTGAAGCAGCTTGATTCTTTAAGTTCATGAGCTTAAATTATTAAATTAGCCTTTTAATGCAAGTTTGGCCTACTAATTGATCTGAAGATTGATCATACTTCCTTCCCAAGATGCCAAAACTCCCAGCCATGCCATAAGAAGCTTATTTGATCCATTGAGAAAGGTCAACAAAAAGATATTTGATGCCAGGAAATGTTTCCTGCGACCCACAGAACATCCTCGAGGGCCGACAAGGAGCATGTGGAACAAACATCAGCACTATCGACCAATAGACAATCACTCAGGAAATAGTTGAAATAGAACACAACCTCCTAAGAAGAAGATAAGTCAGTAGCATGATCGTGCACCTTCATAAGCAAGGGGAGAGGACATACGACCTACCAAGAAGAGACAAACTTCCATCGAGTCAAGGGTAGGTCATCCAAAAGAAGATGCTCGGCCAAGAAGAAGAACAGCTGCAGCTAAGCCATCGACCCATGAACATAGCTGCTAACCCCAAATGGAAGCCACCAAAAAGGATGGATCAACAAGATACCAACTTAGAGAATCCTTTCCAACACAGATTTAGTCGAGAGCTTCTAGGCTTACATCTTCACAAGCTACCTTAGCTTGTGAACGAAGGAGCTTTATGCCCAAACTTGGCTCAAGCTGAAAAGGTTCAACCCAATCTACCTTGGAACCCAACAAAGCCAAGTGGCCTGATTTAGTTGAGCAGTACACTGCGAAGGGGAGGTACTGATAGGAACAAAATGTGGGATGCACAAAATGACAGCTACCAGCCACATATTCCCCATACTCATTAAATTCTATGTAATTTCTCAAATTTGTCTTGTGTTATGACTTTATCTTTGTAACCCTTGTCTCAATGAAATAAAATATCTACCGACAATGCTCCTTAAAGCTTCCAGCTTTTTGCATTCTGTCTATAACATGAGTATGTGTGAGCATGTGAAGCCATTCTCCTTGTCAAATTAATCCATCTGCTGAAAAATCACCATCATTAAACAACAGGATGCATTGGACAACTGGCCGAGATATATGGATCAGGTTTGATATCAAAGCACAAGACTCCTTGAATAAAGGAAGAGCAAGGCATCTCACAAAGCAAATGGACAAAATAATGGCCTTTATAAAACTTCAATTGCAAATGCAAGCGATCTATAAGAAAACTTTCAGTAATGGGCCAAGCAAGAGAGTCAATATGGGTTTCTAGTTACGCAAAGTTCAGGTGCACCAATGAGTATGAGACTCACGAGGAAAAGGATGAGCCAAGGAGAAGTCCTAGAACCAAGTCAAAGCAAGTTGGCGACCTATGATGGCACGATAAATGTAGAAGAGATTGGCTCCTATCTTAATCAGCTCGAAACTTTTTTGAGGTTCACGAATACTCAAGCCAGAGAAAGTGAGCTTCAACAGAATAAAATTGAAGCAGCATGCACCCATTTGGTAGAATAGTCAACTTAAGTGTGAGAAGAGCACAACAGCCAAACTTGGTTCTAGAAAATCTTCCTAGAGAAGTTGTACCCAATGGGCTATAACTCAAAGAAAAAACGAAATGGCATGTTCTGCACTAGAGATAGGGCAAACTATCTCAAAAAGCATCTCCAAGTTCAAACAATTCTCTTTGGTGATGGAATTGCCACTAAGCGAATAAAACAGTCTCACCAAGTATTCCTCGAGACTAAAGCTATGCATCACAATGAGATGGTACTTATCCAAATCAAGGACTTCAACCATTCTATGGCCATTAAGATAAAAATTCAAGGCAAGCAACTTGTCAAGAGACCAACCACGAAGAATATATAGCTAGAAGACAATCGGCTGACACTTAGTAGAGCTACCCAAGACATTGCTATAAGAGAGAACACGATGGAATAAGAGCACCGTGGATAGCTGAGACATAATCAAAATAGTTGTTGGAAAGCTCACCCAGAGTTACATGCCAAAGAACCCAGAGGAGGCTATCGAGGACAAGAAGTTGTGGGACGAGCAATTAAGAAAGTGATCAAGAATGCCAAAGAGAAAAAGGGTAGGAGTTCCAAATATAAGCCTTTGTCTAAACACCGTACTAAAGTATTTCCCTTGGAGCAACCAACCCATACCTAAGTTACATGTAGTACTAGTTGAGCCATAATAAACCAAGAGGTTATAGGATAAAGTCCCAATTGAAACAGTAAAGAAAATCAAGATGCTAGAAGGTGGAGCATTAGAGGAGAAAGTCGACCAATTTTTTGCCAAGAGATGCACAATTCAAGATTTCCATATGAGAGATGCTCCCAAGCATTAAATAGAATAAGTCAAGAAGCTAGAAGAAGATGAAGTTACCAAGCCTAGAAAGGTTGGAGAAGCTTCTATCGAGCTTGAGAAGATAAGCCAGAAAGAGAAGAATCCGAAGTGAAAGACAACTCACAAGAGTGAGTTCAAGCTTTCCCCCAAAAAAAGTGAGTAAGAGATCAATCAGAATATTATCCCTGAAAACTTAGACACTCTGAGTCGAGCCACGAGACATGACCAAGTACATTCCCGAGCAAGGGAGAAAGTAGTCAAACTGCTGAGAAGGAGAGACTACCCTCCATCGGGCCAAAAATGGGTCGTCCAAAAGAAGGCAGACAATGGAGAGAGATCAATCATAGTTGAGTCAATGACCCATGGACATGATTGCCAATCTCAAAGAAAAACTATCCAGAATAAATCGATCAGCTAGATAGTGACAGACAATCGTTCACCACTCAAGCTCAGTCAAGAACTTCCCAACTCACATATTCGCAAGCTGTGTTAGCTCAAGAACCTACGAGTTTTTGCCAGATCCCAGCTCAAGCTGTGCAAGGTTAAACCTCAATCTACCATGGACAGTATAAGATGTGCTGAATGGTACCTACTAATCGTTTGTTTCCCATACTCATTAAATGTTTTGTTATTATACTAATTTGTGTTTTGTGCTGTGTTTTAAGTGTAGCATAAATGTGTTTGCTATTTGGGTTGAGTTCAGTATTATAACCATGCCAATGATCACCTGGTTCTATTCATGAAGCTCTTATATCTTTAATGAAAATTATCACCTTTTTGTCCTTGAAACTTCTAGTTGTGCATCCTATAGTTAAACCCATGGGCGTGACTACCGAACCCAAAGAAAAACTGTCATGGAAGGGTCGATCAGCTATATACTGACTGAGACAATCCTTCACAACTCAAGTTTAGTTGAGAACTTCCCAACTCACATCTTCCTAAACTACTTTAAACTTAAACCATAAACACTTGACTGGAGAACCGAAGAGCGTTTTGCTCAAGCTTGGCTCGAGTTGTGTGGACAGTTGAGAACTTTCCAACTCACATCTTCCTAAAATGCTTTAAACTTAAACCATAAACCCTTAACTAGAGAACCAAAGAGCTTTCTGCTCAATCCTGGATCGAGTTGCGCGGAGTTTAACCTTGAAACCCGGCAACACCACATGATGTGTATGGTTGCACCGTTCACAACCAAGGGGGGAGACGTTAACAAAACTCAACATGGGCTATGTCAAATGGTAGCTAACAATCATCTATTTTCCAAACTCATTAAATGTTCTGTTATTATACTAACTTTTCTTTTGTGTTTTATAAACAATATAAATATGTGTTAAGGTTTTATCATCTTACGTTAGTTGTGCTATTTTGCTACTTATGTTGACTTCAGTATTGTAACCAAGTCAAGAATCTCTCGGCTCTATTTTTGCAACACTTACAAGTTTGATAAAAAATCTGCCACTACTGTTCCTTATAGCTTACAGTTGCCCATTCTAGCTAGGATTGTTGTGTTAAAGCTATTATCCTCTCCAAATAGCACATTTATTGTTGAGCAGCCGTCTCTGAGCAGTCAGATGAGTCGGAAAAACAGCCGAAAAATAAGGATCACTTTAAATATTGAAAGTCACATACCAAATCGGTTTCCAAAACTCAAACAAATCAATAATATAACTAGACTTTTTCTGTGAGCTAGTGCATGTTTGACCTTTACATTTATTGAAGCTATAATTGTTTTATGTCCATTTTTTTGGCTTTAAGAATTTGAAATTGAAAGGTAGTTTAGACTTAAAATTTGAAAGGCAATTTGCTAATTTAACAGATGCTGCTTATTTGAATTTGCAAAATAACTTGGTCATTTATGTTTATAAGCTTAAATTATTAACTAACCCTTTTAGTATGTTGAGAAAGCATTTACTTTCAACTTTAGTCTTTGGAAATATTAATATTGAAAATATTATATTTGATTGGTTTTCAAAATATAGACTGATTGGTTAGTGAGCTAGTATGTGTGCAGCCTTTAAACATGTTGAATAAATATCTTTTTTATCAACTTCATTTTTAGGCATGTTGAAACTAAAAGTTTTGCATCACTTTAAGAAATTGGCAACTTTAAGGATACAAAAGATACTATTCATTTGCCTTTGCATATAAAATAAGTATCATTTTTTTCAACTTTGGTCTAGCTCAGCACCAAAAGCTCAATGAGTCGGCAAGAAAACATTATTTTAAGATTTGTTAGTATAGACATAAAACAACCCAATATATTACAAGAAATAAAATGGCACATGCATAAAAAGAAATAAAAATTGCCCCTATATTACAGGAGATACCAAATTGACCCTCTTATTATGTCATGAATCCTTTAAATAAATGTGTTAGAGCTAGGGCGTCCCCTAGAAGCGACGCATTGCATTGCCTGAATGTAGTGAAAGGTGTGCAAAGGCAGCTACATCGGCGCCCCGGTGTTGTGTCAAATAAGAAAAAGTTCCCGTATTTTGGATGGATGCAACTAAAGGAGCTAGCTAGTTTTTTATTCTAAATTAATGTAATATAGTTGCAATATTGGTAAGTTTTTTGAGTTAGTTGAGATTACAATAAATAAGAATAATAATATATTATGCCTTCAAGAGACTAAGTGGGTATAAGAAGAGAAAGCAAAAGAAATTGATAATTTATGCTTTAAACTCTAGTACTCAGGTAAGAATTTAAGAGATAGTGTAGCAGAGGTTAAGATGTTAGGAGATAGAATTATTCTTTTAAAACTTATAATTAATAATAACTTTTAATATTGCGAGTATTTATGCCCCTCAAATATGATTGAATGTATATAAAAGAAAGATTATGGCATGAATTATATAAGTTGATTCAAGAAATACCTCAAGATGAGATATTTTTTATAGGAGTAGATTTAAATAGATATGCTTGAAGGGTAATTAAAAAATTTAATAATATTAATGATAATTTTGATTTTGGAGAGATTAATGAAAAATGAAGAATGATTACAGAGTTTGCCTTAGCTTATGATCTTATGATTGCTAACACTAATTTTAAGAAAATGAACATATTATCACTTGTAAGAACAGAACTTCTAAAACTCAAATGGATTTTCTTTTAAAGAGAAATGATTGTTTATTATATAAGGATTGTAAGATTATTCCAAGTGATTGTTTGACAACTCAATTTCATTTATTGATTTTGAATTTGAAAATAAAAAAATACAAGTAATATTAAATCTAAAATGTCCTTAAACTAGATGATGAAATCTTAAAAAGGATAATATAGATATTTTTAAGAGTAAATTTTTAAGGCTTTGATATAATAATTTTGAGAGTGAAACCAACATTTGTAAAATTTGTTTGCTAGTTGTATTTGCAATATAGCATAGAGTTTACTTGACGAATAAAAAAGGTATGCACCCAATAATAAATATGCATGATAATGAAAATATGATGTTCAAGTTAAGAATCAAAATAAAAATACTATAAAGAATGGTTTAAATGTATGACTGAGGAAATTGAATAAAAATATAAATTAACTAGCCGTGAATCCAAAATAGTAGTTCGTGATGCTAAAAGTGCAGTATTCGAGAATCTATACAATATATTAGGCACTATCATGGGAGAAACGAAGATTTATAAGTTAACCAAATTAAGAGATACAAGAACCAAACATTTGACTCATATTAAATATATCAAAGATGATAATCAAAATTTTTTGTTTGGGATAAGGATTTGACTATATATGGATAAATTATTTTACTAAGCTTTTTAATAAAAATTATACCAATAAAAATAATATAAATGAGTTTAATGATTACAAATAAGTCTCAATTATATTTTCATTGGTCATAATAGTAAAGCTAAGATTTAGAATGTTTTAGAAAGAATGAAGAGAAAAAAAGCATTATGATCGGATGACATTCATATCTATATATAGAAATGTTAGAGTAAGGAATTTCTTGGGTTAACAAGTTATTTGATGTTATTTTAAAAACTAAAAAGATGTTTGATGAGTGAAGAATTATACATATTTACAAGAATAAAGGTGATGTTCAAGACTGTTAATCATGGAGGAATTAAGTTAATGTCATATTTTGAACTTTGGGAGAGAGTATTTGAATACAGAATATGAAAGGATACTTACATTTCTTAAAATAAATTTGGTTTTATGCTAAGTTGATTTATCATGGAAGCCATGCATATATTAAGAGATTTGATGGAGAAATTTAGGGAAATTTTTATTAATCTTGAAAAGGCTTATGATAGAGCACAAAAAGAAATTTTTTGGGAAGCTTTGGAAAGAAAAAAGATTTGTGTTGCCCATATTGATGTTTTTAAATATATATAAAAAGGGGCTGTTATATGTGTTTGATCGCAAGGATTTACTTTTATTAATCTTGAAAAGGCTCATGATAGAATACCAAAAGAAATTTTTTTGGAAGCTTCGAATAGAAAAAGATATATGTTGCCCATATTGATGTATTTAGATATATGTAAAAGGGGTTGTTACATGTGTTTAATAGCAAGATGCTTTGTCTAATGATTTCATTATTTCGATTGGATTACAACAAAGTTCAGCTGTCAGCCCATTTTACTTAATGCTTTAATTATGAATGTTCTACAAAGCAAATTCAAGAGATGATTCTTTGGTGCACATTACTTGTAGATGATATTCAAATAATTGATAAGACTAGGGATGGAGTTAAAGTAAAACTTAAATTACGATTGACTTCTTTAAAATCCAAAGGTTTTGTCTTACTAGATCTAAAACTGAATTTATGATGTGCAAGTTCAATTGTATTAGAGATCCTAAACTCGAGGGCATAAGTATCAAGGACCATGTGATCAATAAGAGTGAGAAATTCAAGTATTTTAGTTATATTATTCAAAATAATCCCGAAATATAGAGTGATGTGATTAATAGGATCCAAGCTGCTTCAATGAAATGGAGGAGCGCTTCTAAATCATTGTGTGATCCAAAAATTCCACTCAAAAGTAAAGGAAATTTTTTTTGGGCAGATGTACGACCAGCTATGTTATACGGGACTGAATGTAGGCCAACAAAGAAAAAACTTATTGATAAAATAAGTGTTATAAAGGTGATGATATTTAGGTGCATGAGTGGGTATACTTGTACGAATAGAATGAGAAAAGAGTTTATCCGTAGCAAGGTTGGAGTGGCTCCAATAGAAGACAAGACTAAAGAATGACGCCTTAGATGGTTCAGGCATATTAAGTGTAGACCATGCAATGCCCCTATTAAAAAAATTGAATTTATGAACTTCTTCCATATTAAAGAAAATAGAGGAAGACCTAAGAAAATATGGGAAGAACTATTACGAAGGATCTTCTCTATTTGAAACTTAGAGAGGGGCTTATATTTGATCATGCACAATAAAAACAAATGATTCATGTTGCCAACCCACCTAGTGGGATTAAGGCTTGGCGGTGGTGTTATTGTTGTTATTGTTTGTATTATTAGAAATATAAGATTACATATATATTACAGGGGATAAAAGATTACCCTCTACAATATAATGTGATAATTAGAGATTGTCTCATCTCAATATTTTAGATATAAGGACCAGCATGTCAAAGAAAATTTTAAAATGATAATATCATTTAAATTTTGTGCAAAATTTTTATATGCAATTTTAGCAATTTATATACAGTACCTAATAAGATATTGACAAATTATGGGAAAAGTACTACACCTTTAATATTAATAAGTTGATATGGCCTCCAAATATTTTCCAATGATAAAAAAAATTTCCCCAATACAAAGATGGGAAATTACAAGTCACTGAATTATGACACTAACGTGTCATGCCATCCATGAAACTTCAAGAATGGACTATGAGAATGCGTCCTAATCATTTTAGCCTCGTGTTTCTTCCAAAAACTCAAGGTTATTTAGCCAAATGTGAGCAATTTTCCTTAAGTGAGCTTAACGTATATTGAAGTATGAAACAAAAAGTTCAACTTCAAGGGGTAATAGTCTTTGTTCAAATACCAATGAGTATGAAGTAACATTTTTCATTTGAATATGTGTGAAATGCCCATACATATTTATAACTCTTACCATGCCGATCACTTTTATTATTTAGCAAGAACTTTCTTAAGCAACTTGATACACTTTATTAATATCGCAATCAAACCTTAAAGAATATAAAACCAAGTAATCTTGTGTCGTTTGATGAAGAAATGTTTATGCTCAAAATATCATATAATTATCAGATTTAAATAATATGGAGCTCTGAATTGATGGCTCGCAAGCACTTAATCATATTATTTGTTTTCACCTCACCAAAAGAGATTGTTGTTTCTTTCTTAGGAGTTGTTCGAATTGAAGTAAACTAAATTAGGCAGTTAAATAAATAGTGGTTAAGAATTTCTCAAATAAAAAATGTTCTGGAATGAAGTAAACTATAACTTAATTTTACTTTTAAATTTATTTTCGAAATTCTGTATTACAAATAAACCTTTAATAAAGTAACAAACAAAAAGGATAGTCATAGCTGCAGTGAGACCTAACGCAAGGAAGCGAAAGCAGGTGATGAACACAAGATCCGACAAAGCCCTTATTAGAGCCAATGAACCCCAATTTTAAGTTATAATGTGCATGCAAGCATTCATGGTGATTGCAGCGTAGGCCTGTCATGGCTCTACAAAATCTAGTGCACATTAGAGAGGGCAAAAAAGGCCCATCAAGGCACTACAAAGGCTGGCAGAACCTGCTGCATGCCAGCTTGCATCTTTTATGCTTTATACAAGGTGAATTTAGATTATGCCCAATTTGAGCGTAATCCAAATGCTGACATTTAGAGACTTTTCCTTAAAATGTTACATTGAAATTACCTTAACATCAAACTAAGCAAATATATTTTTACTTTCCATGAACTTACTTTACACCCAAAATACAAACCAAATAGCTCCTTAGAGAAATAGTATGTGCCAACAACAATACATTGATGCCAAAGGATCTATTAGAACAAATAGCATTGATGACCCAACTTTTAAAAGTCTATGATGCTCTCGTAGAATATAGTGGATTATGAGGTTAAAAAAATTATCTCTGAATTTAGTAATGGGCATCTCCAGAAAAATCAATATAACCTTTCACCATAATAAGCTAATAGTAACCCATGCGCATGACTTTGACTTTCATTTTTGAGCTAGAAAAATGGCACTACAAAATCCTTAGTAAATTAGTGTTATAACTGCTTTTGCTTCATCCAATCCAAAGCATCACAACCAAATGTTGTGTAATACATCATATCTAAATAAAGGCATATAATGGTATTATTGATGGCATTTGCAAAGCAATAGCTTTAACTGTAGGCAATTTTCTTTTTCTAAAAATAAATAATGAATGTTTCTCTCAATCACTCATTGTTTACTATTAGTACCACTTGAGTTTCATGTGCTTTTGGAGGCTCAAAAGTAAAGGTGTCAATTATAATGATTTGCTCTCCTTATGAACTTTCCATATCTTTCACTAGTTTAGCCAATGCATCGACTTTATTATGATTTCCATATGCAGTTCGTATTTAGGTAACACCGATAATTTATTCTAAAACTTTTAGTGCTCACCTAGATATGTAAAGAACTAGCTTATTCATGTTGATTTTAGAATTTCTTTCTCTTTGTTTAAGTATTAGCTAAAAATCACATATTTGAAATTAATCAATTGTCATATCAATTACAAGCTCAAGCCTTGGTATTAAAAACACATACTGGTGAAAGCCAGCTATGGATTATATATATAATTCAATCATAAAAGATCATACATCAGCCAAGATTGAATTCCTTGGTCCCATTCCTAAAGATATCCAATAATTTGATTGGGAGCTCATCTCCCACTAAGAGTACAAAATTGCCCTATCGGGCTCAAAATGCACAAAAATTGCAACGCTATTGTACTTGTGTTTATGTTATACAAACAAAACAATATGGAGACAAGTGAAAAAAGACCGGTGGTCAGCCTGACATGCAGCACCTCAAGTCAGTCAAGCGCACTTGCGCGCCCGATCCTCCTCAAAGTTGTGTAATACAATGTCCCTTAGGAATCAGACCCTCCAGCTCTTGTGTCCAGAGCTGGGTTACTCTCTTCAGAAGATATACAATCTGGACATCTTCCTCAATAATAGTACGAACCTGGAGACTGGCCCACACACAGCAACAAACCTACCTTGGTCATCCTTGATAATGAGGCCTCCAAAGGAATCCTGCTCATCTTATCATATTGGTACGAGCCATCGATGTTGTCCTTGAGCCAATGTAGCAGAGAGGGCACCATCTGAGGGTGGTGAGGGGCCTGTGAGAGATTGGGTGCCCCATGTGATGCCCCATCGATAAGCACCACCAAGATCGAGCTAACACAAATCGCATGGGTGGGACCTACCCATCCATGTTTCCTCTTCAGTCTACACCTCCAAGACTAGTAGAGGATGTATGTCACAAGCAAGCCTAAAAATCATCTCCTCCTGCTCAAGTGTCTGCCTGAGTAGAGCATAAGCAGTTGTCCTTAGCCTATTGAGGGGAAGTTCAAGAGTCCCCAAATGACAAACAAGTCCTGGGTGGCTCTACTGAAGATAGAGTTGGTGGCAAAGTGCTCCATGTCCTCCACCATATCACAAACCAAACACTAGTTGTAGTAGACAACCCACTCCTATGCAACCACTGGTTCGTGGGAAAGGCATCCCGCAAGAACCTCCCGAGGAAACAGCCCTTTCGTGGTCTTAGCTTATGCTACTAAGGGCCGCATATCACCTCCTGTTTTAAACTGGTAGGTTAAACTGGAAACACTGCCTACGAGGCTGCCTCCGCTCCACTAAATTGTGACTTGCTCAGCATGGTGAATCTGAACAAGCTAAAGCACAAAGTCCACTAGGTCCTTCACTAGGATCTGAAGAGCTCCGCTACTCAGAGGCCTTAAAGCCAGCCGTATCCCGAGTGATCACTGCGTACTGGAAGGCTCCCAGTCCAGTCCAGTCATCCTGCCAGTTATCCTGTGTATGAATTCTCTTAAATCACCTCTGGAAATTCTTCAATAATCAACTTAGTACTCTCAAGGAAATAATAGATTCTACAAAAAAACACAAATGCTAAACTCAAAACCTTAAATAAATAACAAAAACTAACACTCCTAAGATGCTCCCCAACTTAAAAGAATACACCATAACTGACCAAGTCAAACATAATAGATCTAAATTAATGCTATCTACAAGTTACTCAACCTGGCTTTAATACTAACAATGATACCATGCCTATATGCCAAGTGACGTGCCACTATACAATCCTCTAGCCCTTGCAAATCATCTGCCACACCACTAAGTCGTTCTAATGGATAAGGAAAGATCACCTAAGAAAATGGTAGCAAGTCTCCATCGTGCTGACCAGCAAATAATCCTCCCTGCCCACATAATCGAGGATGTCATGCTACCAGTATTCATCTCCATAGCCTAAGATCCCAAATCCCCAGTCCTCCAACAAGTAGTGAGCAACAAACATCCTCCCACTTCACGTAGTAGAGCCCTATAGGACTGACTGGATATGACTCAATCGACTTGCGAGCAACAAAAACTGATTGCCCCACGAGAATACTTAGCTCGGACCCTCTCCCCCATTTGCACGAGAGTTCTCTCATTGGTGCCCAATTCGTGATGGTAACCCCAAGGTGGTGTAGCTCATTCATCCACGCAAAACCCAGAAGTGCTATGCTCCTCCACCGGTATGGGGGAATCCTCCTGCTAAAGATAATTTGTGACTTTGTCACGTCCAATAGCCATACTCCTTGAATATACGCTGAATCTCCCTCCTGCCAACCATGGTGAAAGACACAAAAACAATCATATCATCAGCGTATAGCATGTGAGTGAAGCAGAGACCGCCTCTATCGATGGTTATGCCAATAGGTCTCCCAATCTATTATTGCTATTTGATAATCATTGACATTAACTCCGAGCATAGTACGAATAGATACGCAAGAGCAAGCAACCCACTCATAATAGAAAGAATGCTCATAAAGCTACGAGCTCTTCTAAGTGTTTTGAATGAGGTAATTAAAGCAACTACATGAAATTTCATAGCTAATATAGATTCCCAAATCTCAAGAGGAAAACAACAGATTTCAATGTTCGGTGACTTTGCCCTTTGTAACTATGTAGAAAGACCTTCAATTAGATATAGGAGAGCTGAGCACATTCATCTTAAAGTATTCGCAGTCATCAAATCCATAGAACTAGAAAACAACACCACCACTTAGAAAAGCTCGTAGCTTTATGAGTATGACATGATTCCCTCAACTCTTCATTAATATACGAAGTACACTGGAAACAGAGAGAAACAACAAAAAGTTGATATACAAAATCAAGATGCTGTGTATGAAGTGAAGTTGTTTGAGTGAGGTAATTAAAGCAACTACGTGAAATTTAATAGCTATATATAGATTTCCAAATCTCAAACCGAAAACAACAGATCCCAATGTTTGATGTCTTTGCCCACTGAAATTTTGTAACAATACCTTCAATTAGATACTGGAAATCTGAGTAAATCCATCTTAAAGTTTTCGCAGTCATCAAATTATAGAACTAAAAACAACACCAGCACCAAACCTTCTCCTAATATGTGGGTCGGCTACATGAGTCTATTGTCTCTATTGTGGACGATCAATTTGAAGCCTCTCCCGAAGTTCCAAACAAAGAAGATCATTTCTAATAGTTTCTTCCAATGTCTTTTTGAGTCTTCCTCTTCCTTTTTTAACATGGACAAAATTCATGCACTCAATTTTTCTAATCGAGACATCAAGCAATCTATGTTTAATATGTTTAAACCATCTTAAAACGACATTCTCTAATCATATTCACTGTTGAGACCACTCCAACCAGGCTACGAATGAACTCATTTTTCATTGTATCCTTCCAAGTATACACACTCATCTACCTTAACATCTTCAGCTCTAAAACATTTATTGTATCAGTGAGCTTCTTCTTTGTTGGTCAGCATTCAACCTCACATAACATTGCCGGTTGTATAGATGCTCTAAATAATTTTCTTCTAAATTTGAGTAGCATTTTCCTATCACACAACACTCCAAAAGCATTCCTCTGTTTTAACCAACTAGCTTGAATCCTATCAATCACATCACCTTCAATTTCACCATTATTGTGTATAATTAAACAAAGTATTTAAACCTCTCACTCTTTTTGATCGCATGGTTCTCAATAGTTATCTCCTCGAGATGAAGGCTTTGATTACAATTAAACTTACAGTTTAAATATTTTGTTTTAGATATACTAAAATAAAACAACCTTTAAATTTTAAAGTAGTCCTCCATAACTCGAGTTTTGCTTTAGCATCATCCATAATCTTATAAATTTAGAGAATGTTCTATGTATATATATACATGCACCAAGAACCTCCTCTTATGTTTAGTACGAACATTTATTATTAAAGCAAAGAGATAATCTGATAGCAAATCTAGTGCACTTCAATAACAACAACAAAATCACTAGACATGCTATCATGCAATCGAACACATGTTGCAATTCCATTATACATATCTTTAATAATCAATACAAGCCACACAAATTTTTTATTTCAAAAACTATCTAAAGAACTTCTCTTTGTACTTTATCATAAGTCTTTTATAATTGATAAAGATTAATTGAAAATCTTGTTCTTGCACTAAATTTCTCCACCAAACTTCATAAAAATAAATAGCTCCATGGTGAATCTATTTGACAAAAACAAGATTGATTTTTAAAAATATGAATATCCACTAATAATCTATATTCAATTACTCTCTCCTAAAATTTCAACATATGACTCATTAATATAATTTCCTATAATTTGCAGTCAAAAAAATTGCCCTTAAATTAGTATATATGTATAACAACACTCCTCTACTCATTCAGCATCTTTTTAGCCTTTGAATTATATTAAATAGCGATAAGCCAAAAAAATTCCTTCCTCACCCAAATATTTCCACACATCTATAGAGATGTCATCTAATCCTACAATGTTTCTACTCTTCACCCTATTTAAAGCATTCCAAACCTCAATTTTGTTAGGCCATCGAATGAAAATGCAATCGGTATCATTTTCATGAATACTAAACTCACTCAAAATAATTGCATTGGTATAGCTTTCATTAATAAAATTCATAAAATTATCCATCAATACAATTGGAGTTAATTAAAATTCAATTAAACTATAAGAAAATACTTCATAAAATGATCTATAATTGCAATTATGCTCATTTGTCTCAAGCAATATAACTCCTTATTGAAAGCGATTGAGAAGGAGTTTTAAGTGTACAAAGTTTCTTTAAAATTTTTCTTAGTAAATGTCTAATACTTCTTAAATTACTTAATTAATAATTCTTAAATGTCTTTAAATATAAAAAGAGTCATAAATACTTAAAACATGGGAATCTTGTAAAGATGAGTAAGAATGTTAATATATATATATATATATATATATATATATTTGGGAGTTTCCGTGATTTGCATTTGAGAAAGAGCATTCTCATTGATTTGCAAGTTCTCCTTATATTTGTTTTTCTTATTTTGAAGAGATGAGACTTGCTTGCCACTTATTAACAGGATTCATGTCACTTCTTATAAACTATCATTAATTGAAGAGATATGCAAAGCATATTTTTAATGCACACATTCATTAGATTATAAAGTGATGCTCATAGGTAAGTAATAGCTAATATGAAATAACAAATGCATGCCTGCTTAAGAATCTAGCAAACGCTTACCGTTAAAAATATAGTATCACTTTAAATAAAAATCAATTCATATATATTGTTTTATTTTTGTAAATTAACAAATAGTACAGATTCTATGATGAATCACTTTGCCCCTCTTCTTTTTTATGGTAATAACAATAATTATAATAATAGATATATTATTATTGCATTAAAGAGAAATGATAGTTTCTTGCAGACCACCTAAATTTTGTAGGGATATTCTTACTAGACATATTCAAGGGGAGGTTCCTAGATGCATGTTATTTGACAAAAATTATCTTTATTAACAAGACTAGGGATGAGATTAAAGTCATCAATTATTAATTAAACTAGAGATGGGGTTAAATAAAGACTCGAGTTATGAAAGACTACTTTAGAATGTAAAGTGTTTCATCTTAAAAAGTACAATATAATATATGGAGTATAGATTTAAACATAATAGAAGTCCTAATCTCAGGACATAACTATTGAAGACCAACTGACCAAAATGAAACAAAGATTCAAATGCATTGGCTCATTTATACCAAATGATGGTGAAGTAGAGAACAATGTGATTAATAAGATTCAAACTGGTTGGAATAGAAGTGCTTCTAGAGTGTTGTGTGATTTAAAAATTCCATTCAAAATTAAATAAACAGTTTATAGAGCAGCTATAAGGTCAGCAATGTTATATGGGGCTAAATGATTGCTAATTAAGAAAAAACAAATGATAAAATAAGTGTTACAAAGATGAAATACTATGTTAGATGAGTGGGTAAACTTGAAAGAATAAGAATATAAATGAGTTCATTCATAGCTAGGTTGGAGTGGTTCCAATAGTGGATAAGATAAGAGAATGTCATCTTTAGATGGTTCAAACATATTACGCATGAACTGTCATCCGCTCGATGCCCCTAATAAACAATTTGAGGTTATGAATTTTACACATTATAGAGGTAGAGAAAAACCATAAAGGATATGAGAAAAACCAATTAGAAATTATCTTTATTTGTTGAAACTTAAAAAGAGACTTCTATTAATCTTGCGTAAACAAGGAATTATGCAATCAGCCTCACTTAGTGACTAATTATTGGTATTGTTGTATGTGTCCAATTCACAAATATCAACAATTTCAAAAAAAAAAAAAACAATTTTGAGTGGTATGCATGAAATTTCCCTTTTTCAAATATTAATATAGAGATAAATATTAATAATTAATAAATTAATTTAAAAAACTTATAAAAAATTTAATCACTAAATTAATTATGTATTGATTAATTAATAAATTTCAAGACGACTTGATTTCAACAAACCATTAATTAAACAGATAATGAACTTGAGTAAATGCACGCAAATTTTGATTAATGAATCATTAATTAACATTATTCATTAGTTTAATTAATTAAAGAATATTATCAAAAATGTGTTAACATAACGGTGTGTTTTTTTAGTTTTGTGATGATTATCAGCGTAATTTTGGCAAAATCAAATTACACCAATAACACTTCCAGAATAAAATAAAAAATAAATGAAGGGGAAGCTCTGGCTGGATTGAAGAATATAAAATGTAAATGCCTTCAATTTATGTTTTCCAAGTTAGCCTGAAAAACAGCAAGAAGATAATTTTCACATATCATTTTTGAAGAATCTTCTTGTAGAGATTTTGGGTGTATTCACGTTTCCATTAAGAAAAAGAAGTTATAAGAGACGTGAGGAGGGGCAGTGCGATTAGCTGGAGATCAAGAAGCTTGAGCCATGAATATGCTGAACAAAGCCCCTGGATCATTTGGTGACTGGCAATAAACAGTGAATCTTGCAAGGGATAACACACTGCAACAAAGAAAATGATTATAAAGCTTAATCCATGAGACATTAGGGTTTCACCCAGAACCGTGGATAGAAAAAAAATGGTTGTGCATAGTAGTAAAGGGTTAAAGAATAAATTCAACGTGAGAAGGAATAAGTGTATATTGATGATGAGGATAGCGAGTGATAGTGCTTGCAATATGATATGCAAGGACAGAGGACAATTTTTCGTAGCCGTCAATGGAAGAGAAAGCAAAAAATAGTTCTAACAGAACCCGTGAACTTGAAAAAGTGAAGCTTGATGCGATGAGTGATGAATGTTATGACAGGGGTCATCGGTTAAAAAACTTTGAGCAGCAAATCAGGTATTGAGCTTGAAAGATGAGGATTCAGAACTTGATCCAATATAGAAGCTCATTGTGTACCATTGATCAGTCATTAACTTTGAGATTCAAATGGTCCGCCTAAGACAACTATTTCAACAGTTTAAGTGAGCTAAGAGCTTCAGTGGTTGATTGCTTTTTTTACATCAAAAATTTTTCAGGCTGTAAACAAAGTTATTGCAGCTAGAATAATTTATGTTATTTGTAAATAATATTCTTGCATTATTGTCTAATAATCAAAAGTAGCCAAAGACCCTAAAAAGCAATCAACTAATTTAGCAACATGGGAATTTCATGTGAAAGGTAGTTTAAGTGAAGATATATTAGTAAATGAACGTGTGCAATACAGCCACAAAGAATTTTTTAATATCTTACTGCACTTTCAACAAAGTAATCCAATTTTTAACAACTAATAAATTTTATGAAAATATATAATCCCAAAATCAATCTTTTAAAAACATTGTTGCAGTATTTAAATGTATAAGTGGAAAAGTGACTGAACAACCAAATCAGTCCCAAACAGGCCTTATGGAAATCCAACCAAATTTTGAGCCAAATTTATGAGCTTGCTAACTTGCACATTTAAAGAGCTTAGCATATTGGGCTAGAGGTCTCAAAATGGATCAATATGTCAGGTTTGGGGCAAACCAGAAGTTAATCCAACTGATTTGGTCATACTCAAGCACAACCCATTATTAAGTAGGCCAATAAAATCAAATGAACCAGACCCATCCCCAACCTACTTAACCCAACTCAACTGGCTAAATTTTTGTTTGAAAAACTAACAGTATTGAGTCATTCTAATTTAAAACAAGTCACGAATCTTTTCAAATCAAAATGAGTTAATTCTGGTCACTGGCAAATTATTATGGGCTATTAAGCAACTCACTTCAGTTCTAGAAAATTTTACAGCTTTATTTGAACCTGACCGACACTTTAAACAGACTGGCTCAAATGCGCTCTTTTGTGTTAGCTTCAGGTTGAGTTGGTGTGCCATGCTAATTTTTGGCCCTTAATTGGGACCGTCAAATTCATAAATTTAAACAAACATGCTCGCTAGATTTTCTCGCAGAACTGAATCATCATAATAAGCAATATTCATGAAAGTATCCAAAACGGGGAAACTAACTTTAACAATGGTTGGTTACCTAACATGAACTATTAAGCTACCAGTATTAGTCAAGGTACACAGCATCTCATCATCCCATCCGTGTATGACAAACAAAAAGTAAAATTTGTCATGCAACCAGACATTAAACAATAGGTTGTATGTATATAATATTAAAATAATATTTTAAAACTCAAACTAGCCCTCCAATTTGAGTGCCTTTTATGGCCTTTCAAGATCATCAATACCCCTGGTTTTTGCACTTTATGAAAACTCTAAGCTCCTGCATCTCTATAGTTTCTTTCTCAATAATTATATGTTTAGACATTCATCTTTTGTTTTGTTAAATAGCTTCCTAGAAGTGATATGTCAAACAAATTTTGCTTTGGTTTGAAGCAAAAAAAATTATTAGTTTTTCCTTCTTATAGTCTTAAGCAATATGCTTTGAGACTCAGTGTTATTTACATGCCAAATCATGGTGTGCATAGGAACTCCCATTGCAAGATTTTTTTTTATTTACTTTTTATTGTAGTATTCCTTGAATTTCTAACATTATGTTAACGGTTTTCTCTCCAGTTGTTTGGCTTGGACTAAGAAAAGGATAGTGGTTTAGTATCCAAGCTGAAAGGTGTTCTAATTGTCTTTAGAAATAGGTGCAGATAATTTAGTATCATTCCCAAGGAAGATTCAATGAGTGAACAATGGCATAGTTGAAAAATAGAAAACTATAAGAAAACATGCAGATTTATGCTGCACTTTATACCTTACTTCTCTACTCCTCTAAACACTTGCAATTTGTAAGGATTCCTTCACAACGTCATGTAAAAACAGTTAGATTTACTCTCATTTTGCTTACCCAAAAAAATTTATCTCCCAATTTAGCTGCCTAGTGTGTACATCGAGGTAACTAATTCAATTCAATGTTCATTGAATAAGCTAAAACCATCTCATACACATCTCATTCCATCGATAAGAAGCAAAACCATATGACATCCACAGCAAGCATCATTTTGATAGAACTTTCTAACACTTTTGGACGATCACAATCCTCATCTGTAGTCCAGAAAACTGCTACTTCAATCAGTTCTCAACCCAGATATTTGTAAAAAAGGAAAATGAATGCTAAGTCTGAAACATAGCAGACGTTAAGCTGCAAAAATACAAGTAGAATCTGTGTTATCCATAACAATACAAGATGAGATGAACAAAATCAAATTGTGTTCAGATACAAATGAGCAAAGTCCCATAAGAATAACATCAGATTGAGTACTAACATACTTGCCGTATTCCTTAGAAACAATTAACATTAGTTTCTGTGTTGATGAGATGTCATTTACTAGTGTATGAAAATTAACTTCCCATAACATTTTACACTCTTAATGAGTGGAATCATAAGTAAAGTTCAGTTTGGATTAACTCTTCAATGCAATTTCTAGTTCATATGGGTCATGAAGGCTTTTACCAAAATTGAGTAATGTTCAAAACAAAAAAAAATTGGCACTTCATATGTGTTGTATGTGATCAAGTAATCCCTTAGTTAACTATGGCATTATATAGCATTAAAAAACATTCATAGAAAGTAAATAATAGTCATGAGAACAGCTCTCCACGTGAGAGGAAGCTTGTGGAGATACAGATGTGTGAAAATTAGCACCATGTTATATTTATTTCAGGCTTAGCTTATCTTATCTCTAGTTTGTCAACTTAACAGCTTAAACCAGCTTAAGTCACATCAGCCGATAATCAGTCTCTTAGCAATTCAATAGAAGTATAGCTTAAATCTATGTCGCATCAACCTCATATCATCAGTTATTTTAGCTTAGCTAGATAAGCCTAGAACACAGAAGCCCTTTGAGTTCTACATTAATCCACTTTGAAGTTGCATTTTCCATGCAAGAAAAGGATGAAATAACCATCATGTTTAAATCATAAAAGCTTCAATAAGTATACAAAAAAGCAGCTACAAATGTATATATGTATGGTTAAAAGTTTAAATAAAGCCATATTTTTAATATTTTATACACAACAAATTTGGTATGAAAATGAAACATAGTACATAAACATAAAAACTACAATAATCTTTAACAAGATCAAGTATCATAAATTTCTACAACCTGTGCATGACTAGTAAGCAAATGCAGGCTATGTTTTCCATTGTTATCTTCGATGTGTAATAATTTAGTATATTAGTTGAAAGAATATACATGATACGTAAGAAGTTATTTTGGCACTCATATGAGTCGATAGATAACAAAAAGATTCCTCATGAAATTCATATAATTAAAATAAAACAGTTAAATTTGATTAGTAATAATCAAATTAGTAAATAGCTAAACAATTAATGTGATAGAAGACCTAAAATTCAGTTTAAGGTGGCTACAATTATTTAAAAGTTCATTGTAAAGCTATTACTGGAAAAACATTTGAAGCTGTCACTAAAGAAATTCACATTGGTGCCTAAAAATCAAAATTATTCTAACATCAAAGAATAAAAATAAAAATGAAAACACAAAAAAATATCCATATAGATATTTTATAAGCAGGGTATGAGTAATTACATACTTATAAAGTTAAAATTAAAAAAGCGCTTCCTACGAATTGAGGAATTTAAAGAGTTATAGTATAGCTTTCAATAAAAAGGTACACTTTAAGAAAAGACATAAAAATACAACCCAAAAAAATTATTGCATTCTAAACAACAAAGTAGTTAGAAATCTACTCCCAATTATATTGTAAAATACACAAAAGCACTTCTATAATGAGCAATCAAATGTCACCTAAAACTATATCAATTTTAAGAGCATCGGGCCTTTTCTCGTATTTATTATGCAAAATACAATAAAACTATATTTTTTTTAATGAAGCTAAAGAATTATATAGAAAGCATTGTAAATTGGAAAGTCGTTGGGAATGTTGGTTGGCTAACATCCTCATGCTATATGAAATATTAATGTAATATTATTTAAATTTTTTAAACATTCATCTGGGGCCAGTTAGCTTCAACTAAGAACCTTGAGAAAAACTAAATTTGTCATCATTCGAATAAAGCCGAGCAATCAGCACCTTAAAGCTAAACATATGCACTTCACAATTTTAACATCGTCCAAACAATTTGTAGGCGAGAAATGAGATCCATGTCACCATCATCAAGGTCTCCAATAGAGGTGTCAAATCGGTATAGCGTGGCGTGCTCTAGTTTGGCCCAAAAATAACCTGACCCGAAATGGGTCAACACAAATCCAACCCTTTTCAACCCAAGCTTGACCTATTTTGACACAAATATCTAATAAATAGGTCAAACTAGGTCAAATTTGGATTCATGATCAATCTAAACCCAACCTGGATATTATACATTATGACTTGAATGTTAAACATGCAACTTGATTTGCCATTATGAGTCAAGTTTAAGTGGCGTTTTCATATCGGGTCACAATTTAGCACTTCGTCTCAATAATACAAACTCACAACGATGTCATCACATAGAGTGACAAAATCAAATGTGGGAATGTTGATGCTTAAATCAATCGCCTGAGCATTATTCAAGTAGAAGGAAAAGAAGACGAAAAAAAAAAAAGATTAGTTAAAATTTTACCTTAAAATATATCAAATATCAAGCGTTGAAGCACCATCATCGTTGTCAAGTCCCACGCACCCAATAAAAAACATTGCCGAATTAGCATGTCGTGAATCTTTTAAGAATTGTGCTAGTGTTAAAACTCATTTATTTAATAAAAATAAAGCACAATGGAGACATATAATTCATGTAGCATACTCCATAGTGGGACGAAGGGCATGTTTGGTTGCCTTTTAATTGAATTTTATGTAATGCTATGTTTTAATAACACCCGAAACATATATATGGTTCAATGTTATGTTATCAAAAAGATCAAAAAACTTACAAATACACCATAAGGATGTTGTCTAGATAGCACTCGAATTTGGAAAACATCTTAATAGATGAGCATTTTCCAAGGATTAGATTCTTCACTTGTTCCCTTCCACAACAAGAACAGTGTGCTTCATAACATGAGTGATTGACAGTTGTTTTTCTCTCTCCTTAGGTAGTATCTCACACAACACTTCTTTCTCCATCATTTTTTCTTTAGGACGCATATCAAGTATTGATTTCTTCTTTTCCTTATATTTTAATTTAGTGAGCTTGCTCCATTATTTTTTTTTTACAAAAAATTAAATTCTCCAAACAGCATATAAGGATGACAAAGGATTTATACACAAGCCTCAAATCCCATCAATGTAAGGTTCTCAAATCCTTAATCCTTGATTTTGTAGGATTTAGCTATTTGAAAATTTTAAAAATAGATGGTATATAATGATATATTTTAAAAACCCTTGAATAACACCTATTTAGTTGGATGTTATGTTATCAAAAATAAAATTGTTTGTCAAATTGATTATATATCGATATACATAATTATTAATTAAACAAGTTAATAAAATTAATTATTTGTTATATATTAAATAACAAATTATATCAAAGATTAGAATTTAAAGTTATACTAACTTTTATACTTTTAGATACAATTGGCAATAACTGTATCCTTTTAGGGGTAATCTCATTACTAGTGCATCACATCTCAGAATAACACTAAATCATACAATATATTTCAAATAATAATAATAGAACCAATAAGAAAATAACATTGAACCAAACAAACATAATTATATGAATAACATTTTTATCTAAATAGCGGCTATCTGATTAACATCTTATCTAAATAACTTCTCTCCATACACGCAGCTAAACAGCCCTAAGGTTTGGTATTTGTTTTTGTTCTTGTACAATAGCATTGAACCAAAAAAGCACTAACATTCTAACAACACAAACATTTTGACAACATGACATCTTAATAACAAAAACATATCAGTGATGCAGTACACTCGCAATCAAAAAACTATATACGGCTTCAATATTTCAATGAACAAAACCACTAACATTCTTAGAACATAGAACTATTTTCCCCAGATTATTATAAGCGAATAAGAAAACCATAGCACAGTATGAACAGTGATGCAGTACACTCGCAATCAAAAAATCAAAATAAGAAAAGGCTGGCCAACATTTTCATGATCCATATGCCGAAGCAGCTTAATCTCCCTCAGAGTTCTCTTTGCATCGATCTTGTTATCAAAAGCATTCGCAATCTTCTTGACAGCCACCTGCTCCCCCGTCTCAGAATTGAACGCCGAGCTGAATCACCAACGCCAAAGGAGCCATTTTTTTCTCTGGTCGAGAAATAGAAACCAAATGCCCTAGAAAAACTAAAAAAAAACGAGAAATCGCACCAGACTATCCCGTACGCGCCCTTTCCAATGGGCATAATAGGCGGTTTGTACTTTGAAGTAACCTCAAAGACGTTCCCGAAGATATTGTACTGGATGAAGCGCCCTCCATGGCTCAGTGTGGCCTGTATGCTCTCGAGGCCCGGAGGCTGGGCCGACGCCGCTGGCTGCGGCGGCGGACCCGCCTCCGTCATGTCCGCATCGGCCGGCTGAGCCACTGCCTCCATCTTCCTATAAAAAGTACAAGACCTAGAACCGAAGGTTAAAGGGCTCAGCAAGCTTCGCCCTTTTCTGCTCTACTTAGCACCCAGTTGAAGCTCGTTGAGTATGAGTGTCATCAAATGCGGTGATCCGTCATTTTAGTCAACTAATAAGATGGTGTCTTTGTGATTTGGAAAACTCTTGAATGACATGTCACCTCTGAAACACGACTATGTGGTAAAAGCACTAAAACATGCTCAGCTCCTTCGTACAAGAACTTCAAAAACCACTTTGTGGATATTAATTTTCAGAGTTTCTACAAGGAAAAGAGTATATCCCTGCTTGTGTAAAAATATTAGCATGCATAACAATAGCTCACCCAATCCTTAACATATATCACTTTAGTGGTCCTTGAGGGAGGAGTATAAGTATAAAGAGAAGAATGAGAGATCAACAGTAATAAAAATAAAGAGCAGTAGATTAATATATTTATTATATAAAGAGATATAAAATAATCAAAAAGTAGACTTTGTCGAAATCTTATTTAGAAACTCGAAGCACCATTAAGGCTTTTAGTGGGTGCCCATACTTTGCAAATTGTAGATTCTAGTTTACCTATCTATGTGTGCAATAGATTTTGGAGTGATCTTTACTTGGATCAAGCTTTTAAACACTTTGTTTAACCCCAAATAATAGTCTTAGGTTGTTATCAAAATAGTTAGTGTAACGATCCTTGGTAGTTATAGGGCCTATTAAAACTTGAGATCAATACTAAATTGCATTATGCTAATTAGAGCTTAATCAGACTTAAAAATGACGATCTCGAGTAATTTCAAATTTGGTCAAAACAAAATGCTATTGAATTAGAGTATATTTTTTTGATCATAATGCTCATGTTTAAGAACAATCTGAATAACCAACACTCTTTAATTAATTTCTATGTATTTAAAATTTAGAAAATTGGAAAAATTAAATACAAGTTCAAATTTAGTAATTTTAGTGCGTTGGATTAAAAATATTAAGATAATAAGACTATACAAAAAGTTTCGTCAAATTTGGAGCTCTAGATTGGCCAGAATTAATTTTTAAAGTTTTTAACTTCGAAAATTAATATAAAAAAATATAGTTCCAAATTAAGAAAATTTAAAACATATGTGCTTTCCTCGTCAAGATACACTTCCAGGTTAAGTTTCATTAATTCTATAAATTAAATGACGAAAAAATGTACAAATTTTATTTGGAATTAATCATTTGCAAACCCTCTCTCCCCTCCCCCCACTTGAGGTTGTTCCTCTCCCACGTGCCCTAGGGCAGGCGAGGGACAACGATGGGGCCATGCGGTGCACGGCTCACACCTCTTGTGACTTCGAGGCAGTCAGCTAGCCCCACGACGGCCAACATAGCCTGCAGCCTCCCCTCCCCTTTTCCTCATATAAATACCCCCCAATTACTCCTCAACTCCCCACAGTCCATTTCTCCTGCTCCCACAGCTGGCAGCCGCAGCCTCCAACCCCTCGTCGTCAACCCCGCACACCCCCCCATTGCTTGCTTGTAAGCCAATGAAAGAGGAAAAAATCCGTTATATTTTTTTTAATTTTTTTTCTTTTATTTTTCTTTATTAATTTAAATTCTTTTATAATTTTTGTTATAAATTTTTTTATTTTCTTTATATAATATGATGATAATAATAATGACTTTGTTATTATAGTTAATATTACTATATATTAATTAATGTTACGATACTATTAATATCATTAATATTTTCATTTTAATTACTGTCAAAAATAATAATATTATTAATGCTAATGTTATTAATAATATTTTAATATTAAATATTATTATTGTTGTTGTTTTTTTCTTTATTTCTATTTCTGTCATTTTAATTATGTCAATATTATTAATATTATTACTATTTTATGCAAATTTCAATTTTTGTCATTCTAATTATATTATTTTATTTTTGTCATTATTACTATTATTACTATTATTATTATTATTATTATTATTACTATTATTACTATTATTATTATTATTATTATTATTATTATTATTATTATTATTATTATTATTACTACTACTACTATTTCTTATAGTTTATATTTCTATCCTTTTAATTTTATCTTTTTATTTATGTCTATATTATTATTAGTAGTATTATTATTATTTTATTTTATTTTTATTACAATCTTTTTTATCATTTTCTTTCAAGTCATTTTCATTTTTGTCATTTATTATTAATATTTTTATTTTTTTTTTTTACTATAATTTTTTTTATCATTTTCTTTCAAGTCATTTTTTTATTTTTGTCATTTATTATTATTATTATTTCTTGATTTTCAGTTTACATTTTTATCATTTTAATTATGTCATTTTATTTATATCATTATTATTATTATTATTATTATTATTATTATTATTATTATTGTAATTTCATTTCTATCAATATTATTATTATTATTATTGTTGTTGTTATTACTATTATTATTTTCTTTTTATCTTTTCAATTAAATTATTTTTATTTATGTCAATATATTATTATTATTATTATTACCAATATTTTATTTTTTTCATTTCAATTATGTTAATTATTATTATTAGTATTATTATTATTAGTTTATCTCTATCATTTCAATTATAATTATTGCTATTTTTATTATTTTATTATAACCATAATAGTAATAATAATTATTATTATAAACTAAAATATATCATATTTTCACATAATTATTTCATTCATTGCTTTTCTGCAACATTATTCAATTTTTAATCCACTTTGGTATTTATGTGAAAACTTGTGATTAGAACTTGAAATAAAATAAATAAACACCAATATCATAATTTTTTATATGTTGATCTCAGGTTTGTACATATAATATATTAGGCAAAGACATATTGATATCTAGAATAATAAAGAGATTACGTATAGCTTTTAAAGGAGAATGTATAGTTAAATCTGGAACCCACTTTCAGTTAGATAGATGTATCTAACTCATTTTTTATTCTTTAACTTTGTCAAACATAACAAATATTATAATTAAATATTTTTCTTTAAGATGAGCACATTTTTTGATGAACACATATGTATATACATTGTTATAGTTCTAAAAATTTTTACAATCATATTTTAGTTCAATATTGTATAGATTTTATTTGTCTATAAATTTATATTTTTCATGCAGAATCATGCTGCTTAATATTATCTATAAATTATGATATCTTATAAACCTTACTTTGAGCATTATGTTTATTTAAATATGTTATTTTCTTTCTTTTCTTTTTCTTGACTTGCCCTATTATATATATATATATATATATATATATATATATATATATATATATGGCATACTATGTGATATATCTAAATCAAGTATTTGTGGAGCTGATGTATCATCTTAATGTAAACTTAATATTTATTTTTCTTATATTAAATTTTTACTTAATGTGGGGCAAACATAAATTATGTTGTCTGTGCTTGCACGCAAGTGTGCATGATCTGAAGTAATATGGGATGGTGAGATTCTGAGATTTATCATCCTCTGAGAACAGTGTATTTGTTACTGAAGTATACTTCTTTTTAATAATGTTTAAACTAACAAAAGTTGATCTTTTTATCCTAAGATTATGTAAAATTATCCTAATTGATTTTTAATCAATTTGATGAAACTGGGGAGAATTAGGTTTCAAACATGCAATTTGTAATAAATTTATGCACAATAATTATTTTCCTAATATCGTGTCACATTTTTATTGTTCAAATATTTCTCTAATCAAAAGGTCTAGTTTTATCATTTAGATAATAATTTCATTATGACCCTATCTAGGGCTAACATAAACACTCTATGGTTCAAATCAGCTCATATATATCTTTTAATAAATGAAACTCTAAGCATCAAAATTCATATTTTATCTTATGATTACTTAGTCTTGATTCCATCTATGACTCACCCGTTTCTACTTTTAATTTAGCCAAGATAATGAGTTGTAAAGCTAACTGAGCTTATGTCACATCGCTCACAGATTAATGTTATAACAACCTAAGACTGTTACCTAGCTTAATTTAAGCCTAATTATATCTCAATTATCATTATGTTAAGTTTATATGATCATTTGAATCAATCCCTGAAGATTTGATTCGATTCGGAGCTAAATCAAATATTTTGGATTACTCTAATATTTAATTAATTAGAAAATTGATGTATTTAATTTGACCTCAAAATCCAACTTAACCATTACGATCATCACCTCCAAATTAGCTATGGGTGATATTTTGGACGCATTTGGAAGTCATCAGGTCTTCGTGAATATTTTAATATAATTAAATGCGTCGAAAAATAAAATAATTAAATAATCATCGGAATCAAAATCCGACTTTGCCGTTGAATTCCTTACCCCCAAATTAGCTTGGGGTGAATTTTTGAGATTTTTTGGAGCGCATTTATTTAATCTGAATTTTTAAGCAAATTAAGAAATTAGAAAATAAATAACTGATTATTTAATTAAGAAAATTTATTTTCTTAATTTGCATTGCTGGCTGCCCATCCCTCTATTCTTTTTCGGCTGACCCCTATCCTCCTCCCCTTAATTGCAAATCTTGATGGCAAGGCCATCCCTCTTCCCATGCCTCCTAGCCTCCCTAGCTCTTGATGGCCTCCCCCTTTCCTCTCCCCTTTAAGAAAGAGCTCAGCCCCTCCTTTATTTGCTTGTTGCCAAGCTGAGGGCTCTCCCTCCTTCCTCCATTATTGCTCCTTGTACTGAAGAAGAAGAAGAAGAAGAAGTTCCTCCTCTAAGAGTTCTGAGTCTTCTTCCTCATTTCCTTGCAAAGTCAAAGGTACCCCCTTTCCCTTCATTGGTTAATCCAATGGTTATTCTATTTTATTTTAATGCTCATTTGTATATTTAAGATTCTGTGTCACCTTAGTTGTGTATCTATAAAGCTATGTTTAATATGTAAGAACTCAAAAAAAATAAAAATCTTTAAATAATAGGGAATGATATGTAAATTTGCTAATACGAATTTATGTACACCCAATCATTTAACCCCACGGTTTGCATTGATAACTTAATCTTTTGGTACTGATTTGGGTATAAATGGAAAGGTCTCAGAAATAGCTTTCCAATGGTATATGGCACCGCACATAAAGTGCTCTAGGTTGAAAGTAATTGAGCCCAAAAGTTGACACATTACGGTTTTCGCACAGACGAAATCACCGTCTGGCGCTGCAGCGCGCCGTAACGCCCATAAATATTGAAATGACCATAACTTTGTCATTTGGACTCCAAATCAGAAAATTTAAAATGCTAGATAGCTTAAAATTTTAATACCAATAATAATCAAAAATAATATTTAGGTTTGGAACCCTAAAAAAATTAGAAATGACCAAAATACCTCTAACCTTAATTAGGTCAAAACTTGACAAATTGAAGTCCAATTCGGGTATACTTTTAGTTAAAGTATTCAGTGTGATATAGGGAAGCTATAGCCACTGAGTTTGCTAAATTTGGATATAAAATAGAAAAGTTAGCTTTTTGATCTATCTTAGCTTGGAAAATTATTAAATTACCCTTAGAAATTGAAATGGCTATAACTAATTTATTAGACCTCAAAATTTGGTGTTCTTAGACTCTATAGAATTTTTGAGCAGCAATCAATAGTAAACTGCATAAAAATTTAGATTTTATTAGGTGTAATTTACTAAAATACATCTTAGGACAAAAACTTTAGTTTGGACCTTTATAACACATTTCTTATCCAAATTTGGTGTACTTACTATCTATCTTCATGTTAAATAGTAAAAAATTATTTGGCAATAAGAAATCCCAATTTTGAGCCCTAAATCAAAAAATAGTTTTTGGACCCTTAAGTAAGGGCAAAATGGTCATTTTGCCCAGAATTTAGGTTAAGTGTCCTTAACCTCTAAACTACCTTCTAAGTTAATAAAACTAATATTTGAACTATAATATGATCATTCTAAGTGTTAAAAATTAATTTTTAGTTTAAAATGTTAAATTTTTTAAAATTTCCCTAAGTCTTTTCTTAGGACTTTGCACCTCACATTAGGACTACTTCTAAGACTAGGATTAGCTCATATGTTAGATTTTATTCATTGGATAAGTAGGTTATTCAATGAATAAATCCTTAGTTTTGTTAGTTTATAGATTTTACAAATTATTTTGATTATTTTGTTTTTCAACCCTAGATTCAGGATAAGAGATTTATCCTATTAAGTTTGATTTGCTTGATATGATTTACCTTAATCAATAGATCACTTTTAGATTGAAACCTAAATCTTATATTTTATTATTTTAGATTATGTTATTAAAGCCCAAACTTGTGGTGTTTAATTCATAATATATAGTTTAGTAGACCTTGATCAGTTCGTAGATGGAACGTTAAAATTTATCAAATTAGGACGTTATGACTTATTGATTAAACTTGTAGTCATGCTTAATTGGATTAGATTAGAATCTGATCAGTTCTAATCTTTTTAACTTATAAGATAATGCTTCTAAGTTACACTCAATAGTAGGAATTGGAGATCCTGAATTTGTATAACTTAAAATAGTTAGAATCGTTTAAATAAACAATAACAGTGTCACCATATATAAAAGAGCCCCTTGCTTACTTGAGTTATTTTGTTGCTACACATTTCTTATATTTTATGCTTAATTCATTGGACATATCATATAAGAAAACTTTATGCATAAAATGAAAACTTAGAATAATTAGGATAACAGTTACCTTTGGGTTCAGTTTCTGGGTGGATTTTGGTGCATATTTACCCTAATAGATAGGGGTAAAGAGTAATAAGGAGGCTTAATATTACTCATTGAGAAGTGTGTGTTAAGCTTAGAACCCGTATAGTCATGCAGACGTGCTTGATTCCTCAGCTATTTCTGGACGTGTCTACAGAAACAAAAGTAAAATAACTAAAATATTCTGCATTTGTACTTACTGCCTCCTCAGTTCTGTTGTTAGTTCTATTTGCCATAGCCCAGAAAGGCTATGGGAATTTCTATCTGCCCTAGCCCAAAAAGGCTTTGAGAATTTCACTGGGTCCGATTGGCAAATTGTTTGATATGACAGTCTTTACATACCTATTTCAGTTCTAGTTTACTGTATACTGTATTGTGATGCATGTTTCAGTCGACTATGTTCCTTTACTTACTTGCTCACTTGTACTTATTTATAGGATGCTAAATTTTACTGCTTACTATATGTACCACTTTCAGATTTTTGTTTATAACTTGCATATGTCATGTGATCATCAATATGTATAGATTTAGACTTTACCTTCAGTACTTTTACTTACTACACTGTATATATGTATATGCCCATTTCTTGCTTAGTTGCTAAGGTGTGCTTTTTGCCTCACATTTGTATAGTTATAAATGTTATATTTATAGCTTACCATGTTCTTTATACGCTTGTTACTCCTACTACTTTTAGTTTACTTTTCGTTATGTTTAAGTATAAAAATAGTGACATTAATAATTCATGTAAAATATTTAGTCTACAATGTACTTAAATAATTATCTAATAAGATTTTTTTTAATGGCTGGGGCCCTGGCATTATAAAACCAATAATGTCAGATTCGGATAGATTTAAAGAGATGGGTGCTGAAGGAGAGGAGCCTTATTTAGAGGAGGAGCATCAGCTAGGAGAGACAGGCACTGCCTAGATTTATTTTTAGCCTTCTATGAGGATGAGAGATTTTATTCAGTCTTTTAAACTATGCATTTAAATATTGTAATACTACAGGTACTGTGACTGTGATTACTTTTCTACACTTTAAATTAAGTAAATCATTTATATATATATAATTATATAACAGATAATTATAATTAAATTAATTATATATATATATATATTTTATAATAATAGATTTATTTAATTTAAATAAGTAGTATTAATTAATTAATTAAATACTAAACTTTAAACCTTAATAACTCCTAAAATACACATCCAAATTATGCAAATAAATATATCAAATTGATCAAAAAAATATGAGGAATTTATTGATGCTAATAATTTTGCATTTTGACCTATATTTAGCAAAATGATATTTAGGGTTTAATTAAGTTCAAATTTATGTCACAAATCTTATTTAGCTTATAACTTTCTGTAGATTGATCCAAATATATCCAATATGGGTCTTAAAGTGATCAAAAAACCCTATGGATTATTTTGGTAGTATTAATCTTGCTATTTGGATTTGTTTTTGCTTAATCACATTTAGGATTTAATTCTAATTACCCTAATTATACCTAGAACTTCATTGACCATAACTAGGTCAATTGAGCTCCAAATTGAATGATCTAAATATCAATCTAGATCAAAAAACCTAATTAATAGTAATCTGTAAAAATATTTAGGATCCAACGGTTAGATTTGCTAATCACCCCTAATTACTTTAAATCTTGATTAGCAAATATTAGCAAATCTAGTAATTCAAATTAAGTAATTTAAGTTTCAGAGGACTCCTAGAGTCATTTAAAATCTATCTGTAAGGTTGGAGTAGTGTTTGATTGCTTAATTTTGCTAATCACTCACTAATCACCCTAAATCTTAATTAGGTCATAACTTAGTCAAATTAGATCCAAATTGAGTCTACCACATGTCATTGTGATCAGTGGACTATTTGTAAACTATAGCCACTAATTTTGCTTAATTTGGACACTAATTGGCAAAGTTAGGATTTGTGACCCATAATTAAGGACCCTTAATCCCCCTTAAACCCTAAATCTTGTATTGGTCATAACTTGGCTAATACTTATCAGAATTTAATAAATTTAGATTCTATGGAAAGCTTAGATAGTAAAAAACAATAATCTGAAAGAAAATTTAACTTTCACTTAGCCAAAATACTAATTTGCCCTTATGAGTCAAATTTACTAATTTGATCTCATATGGTTTAATAATCACCCAAAATTAATTTAGTTGTTGTCTAATCTTACATTAGATAGTAAGAAATACTCTTCAAAAGAAAATTTCAGAATTTAAGCCCTAGATCAAAATTTGATCTTTTGAACCCTTAAGTAAGGGCAAAATGATCATTTTGCCCAAATTTAGGGTTTAGCCTTTAAAAGCCCTAAATTCAGTTTCTAATCACTAAAATCAGTAAATAGAATGATTTAGAGCTGAAATTAATCAAATTCAAGTCTAAATTAAATTTTGACTAAAAATCTCAAAATTTGCTCCTTAAGAAAATTCCTAAATCCTAAGTGAGTGTTCTCATGTTCCTTACTCATTCTTAGATACATTCTTAGGTCTTATAATATTAGTTAGGATGTGTGTCTTGAGAGATACTCTTAGTAATTAAGAGCCTTAATTCCTAAGATTAGGAATAGATCTTAAGTTAGAATTCATCTATTAACTAAATTGGGTTACTCAATTAGATAAAATATTGAGTTTTCTAGTTTATAAATTTTCTTAGTTTATTAAATGATTATTTGATCTTTAAACCCTAGAATTAAGAATATAGATATATCATAAAGAATTGATTTATCATTAGGACTTGCCTTAACTTAATCTGTGAGATTTGGGTTCTAAACTTTAGATCTTTAGTTATACCTTTAGATTAAGTGATTAGACCCCATTATCTGGAGTCTAATTCTTAATCTTTTCATCTTGATTTGGCTAATCAAGATGAGGTTTGGGGTATTTTAAATTACAAAAAATTAGGTCGATGATTTATTCACTTAACCAAATAGTCATCTTTTGATTAAGTTAAAATTAGGACTTGGCCAGTCCTAATTATCTTCAACTAGTAAGATTCGTGATTCTAAGTTACAGAATGTGTAAGAATTGATGATTCTGAAACTTATGTAACTTAGAGTAGATAGAACGAATAAAGTAGATAACAACGGATATCACATGTGTTTTAGATAGAGTTTCTTGCTCACTTTGATTTTGATGCTTCGCATTCCTTGATTCAGAGCCTTATACCTTGAACATATATTATGTACTTAAGATATTTGATAAATATCTTATGTTAATTTGGAACATTCATAAGTAGCATTATGTTTTCATTTCACAAGTGATTTGTAAGGTGTAGCTTGATTAGTATACCTCTTCGATCAACCCGTTCGGGTCGGTAACCTTTCGAGGGTTTAATGTCCGACAGTCTATGGCCATGCCTAGTCCAAGTGATAGGATGGATAGACTCTTGCCATACTGACTATAGAGTCATGATTCTGATATGGTTATACTAATTTAAGTACACTTACATTCAGTTCTTTCTTAGCTCAACAGGCTAAGAGTTTTCAGTGATGTTTAGTTCAGAGTTTCTTAGCTCATCAGGCTAAGATTTGCTGAGTATGTTTTCAGTTTGAGTGACTTAGATGGTTACTGCAGGTTCTGTTTTCAGTTACTATTGTACTAGCATATTCTGCATTTCAGCACTGTTTTACTTACAGCTTTCCTGCACGTGTTTTTATATAGGATGCTAATTTTATTTACTGTTTTCATATGCTCACCTAGAATGTTAGTTGTTTTCAGTTTTATACTGTTCAAATTCTGTATGTCACCTAGCATAATCTATTTGATCATAAGCATGTTTAGGTTGTACTTTTCTTTCAGTTTTGTTTAGTCTTTTACTTACTTGTCTTTGTTGCAGTTGCTTGGAGGATGTATGTATTACTTCATATTTGCTTAGTTATAAACTATTTATTTATAACTTTTTACTGTTCTTTTTGTATGCTTTCTGCACCTATTTTGCTTAGTTCTGGTTTATGGTGATATTCAAGTAACTTAATAAATTATTTGCCCTAAAATGTGCTTAGACAATAGTCTAACCAGTTTTTCTTTTATTGTCTGGGGCCCTACCATTATGAAACTGATAATGGTAGGTTCTGAGTTTGTTGGAGCAGCAGATCCAGTGGAGAGCTTGCCATTGGAGGAGGAGCCCGTTCCTGAAGATCTTTAGCTTTAGTTTCTATTGCTGGTGAGATCGGGAGTTTCCTTTTTCAGCTCTCTTAAACTTATTAAATGTTGTAATAATACAGGTTAACATTCTCTTTTCAGCACTTTACTTATTCTGTATTATTGTATTTATACTATATAGATGGATGTTATATTTTTATGCTTCCGCACTCTGAGTTCTTGTATGATCATTTAGTGATAGTATTTTTGGATGAATTGCAGTCCTTAGTTAAATTGGATTAGAATATGTGTCTAATCCAATCTTAAGTGGGGACCTTGTCATTTGGTGACCCCTCCACCGTAATCATGTTAACTTAAGGGTTAACAGGATCACGGCGGGGCAGGGCCGCCACACTTCCTCCCTTCATGAGCTCTAGTATCCAACCCCAGACCTCCCCTAGACCTATAAATACCCCCAGGACCTCTTAGTGAGTCCCTTTGCTCACTGAAAATCCTCAATTGGCCATCCGACATCCCCTGGAGCTCCTGTCTTTCTCAATAATTTCTGGCGTTCCTAGAACTGCGAACTGCTGATAGAAGGTCCGTCTGGTGTTCAGACTCTCTATGAACTCTTGTCTGCTACTTGGGAAGCTCTAGCTTGCCTCATTTCCCCTCGGTCATGCCTGCAACCTCAGTCCTCAGGTACCGCCTCTTCCCACTGAGCTGTGTAAGCTCAGCCCATTAACTTAAGCTTTCAATTACTGCATCTGGATGTCGTCTAGTTCCTTTAGCTCTCTAGGAACCTAAGCCTATCATTCCCAGGGTTTGAGCTACCTCCGATCGATGGTATCGATCGATCGAGCTAGCAGTCGAGCCATGGCTGAGTCCGAGTAAGGACCCAGGGATCGGCCGCACCCCAGGCTGTGAATCCTTGGGGGTTTGACTCGCCTCGCATCCCTGATGGTGTAGGGATCGAGTCCCGTCTGTTTAGTAGCCCCGGTGAGGTGAATTGCTCCCTCCCAGTGAACCTCAACTTCCATTCCTACGAATGTCTCGGTCGAGTAGCAGCCCAACGATCCAACGCGACCCAGATGGGGGTTCTTACCTCAATCGACGTGTCTTAGTTCCTTGAAGGTGTAGCCATCGAGATCTTGGCGCAGCATGGCCTGAGCGTGGAAAATTCATGGTCGAAGCGATCCTTAGGGTTCGGGTATCGAGACTCAGCCGCGGGGAAGATGACGCACTGGCGCTTCGGGCCGGGTCAGACCTCGTCCCGTGCGATTTCGATTTTGGGCCGCGGTTTAATAAATGAATAATGGAATTATTTTTCTTATGATAATTATTTAATAAATCATTTCCTATAGTTTTATTTAAATAAAAATGCAAATTAAATTATTTAAATAACTTTAGCTATACTTATCCAAATGGTATGATCCAATATACCATTTTAATCAGAAAAATGCAAGGAACATTAATATAAAATAAAATTAAGGATCCGATGGTTAAATTTTAAATTATAGCCTAATCTTTTCTAGTTTTTACTTAAATCATATTAAATCCTTTAATTATCCAAAAATGTTAATTAAGATCTCTGATTGCTCCTAAGACTATAGAGAACATTTGTAGATCATTAAAATTAATTCAAGAACCTTAATTTTGTTAATCTCTCCTTAATTACCCTAATTTGAGATTAGTGAATTAAGACTTAGATTAACCTCTGATTTTGGTAAGGTTAGTTCATAATGCTTCATTTAGTATAGTAGAACCTATAAATGCAACTGGATCACTTTAGAATGCCATAATTTCATTAATCACCTTATTTGGCCTCTTAATGTGATTAAGGCTAATTAAACTAATTAGATTTCCAAAACTTAAAATAAGTGTGTATCCTACCTCCTTAAATAATTTGGAACCCATTAAAATAGATTTGAATCAATTTGTATGGTTAAATCTTAAAATCCCATTCTTAGCCTTAAGAGGGGTATTTTGGTTATTTTGACCAAAATGTATTTAAGCACCCTTTAAGCCTTGAAAATTCAGTAAAATATCCCTAGTTAATATGTTTAACACCTTTCTGAAATCCTATATTGATAATATTGAGTTAAGTGAAGAATCTTAAAATAACTTACTTAGATCTTAAGACTTTAAGTGTTCATAAAATCACCTTGTCTTAAGAGCTAAGTTTAACTATATCAAAGTACTAGATCCTTAGCTAATAGCTTAATTAAGTTGATTCTTGAGCTTGAATCTTAAAAGAAATACTCTTGTAAAATCCTAAGTCTAAATCTTAGCTTAAGTTTAAAGTGATCAAATATCAGATCTTAGATCTTAGACTAGATCTTTTAATTGAATTGAACTACCTCCATTTGGAATTCCTTAAGTGATTTATTAGTTAATTCCTTTGCAGCCTTCCATGTGGGCGTAGGATTGATTCAATCTATAAGATAATGTAATTATCCTAAAGATTGAATATAGATCTTAGATTCTTAGTTCTTACTAATTATTTTATCTTACAACATTAGCATAGCCTTTCATTAAGATCATAGCTCCTGAATACTTTAGCTTATAGGATTCCTTACCTTGGGTTTTAAAGTGTGAACTCTAGATCCTTACTAGGGATACTACCTTGGATTCAGGATTTGAACTCCAAAGTGGAGTTTGGATCTAGAATTCTTAATCTTGATTCACTTAATCAAGATTTGGGTTAAGAAAGGAAAATAATAATAATTAAGTCATTGATTTATTTACTTTAATTCTTATAGTCATCATATGATTATGAATTAGAACTTATTAAGTTCTAATATTAATATTAAGGTCTTAAATCTGAGATCTTACTCGATAGTTGGATATTGGAGATCCTAAACTTATATCTTCTCAGAATAATTAGATTTGGATAAAGTAGATAAAAATAGATATCACATGAGTCTAGATTGAGTCTCTTGCTTATCTTGACTTTAATTGCTCTGCACACCTTGAATATTGAGCCTTGTTTCTTGAGCATAATAGAATAACTTAGGATATGGAAGATACATCCTAAGTTAGTATTTAAAAAGCATAGCATTCATTCAGTTTGCTCAGTATTTTCAGTTAGTAGAGTATGTTCTCGCATAGTCTACCTCTTCAGTTCTAGTTTTGTTATAGAATAGACTCAAACATAGCTCAGCGGATGTCAAGGATGGATACATGTCTTATTCTATAAGTTTAACTCGGGCTTATCTCTACGGATGCTTAGGATGGATACATGTTGAACTTTCAGTACAAAGGCTCTGTATGGCCTGTTCTGTAATGGCATCACTATGTCTTAGGCTTACTGCTACTTTAGTTCAGTTGTCAGTATTTGTTTTTATAACAACCCAAAGGTTGTTACCTATCAATTAGTGTTTTAATTGACTATAAATCTCTTTCATTACTCTTACAATAAAGTTAAAAGCCTCCACCTCAAATTTCGTGCGAATTGGAGATCGTTTGTCGATTTCCAGCGTTTCCTGGTTTTCAAATAATTCTGAAGATACCTAAATTATTTAAACATCAGAATTAAAAACGGAGTCTGCCATTGGACTCAGTAGCTTCAAATTAGCTAAGAGTGTTATTCTGGGAAAATTTTGGAAATCATTGATTTTCTCGGATTTTCTGCTGAATTTCGATCACTCAAAAATTTTCGTTCCCGAATTGTCCTGAATAAATTTATGAAGTTTAAACTTCAAAGGCTAATAATATAAAAATATAAATCAGAATTTAGAATTTTTTGTATATCTAAGTTAAGCATCATATGAGGATGCTATATTTTAAGTTTCATCATGTTTCGATTTCCGATTTATCGTAATTAATTTTCTAAGTTTTTCACTTAAAAATTAATATAAAATAAAATACTTGTCCAAATTCAATAATTTTTGAATGCGTGTGTTCGTCTCGTCAAGATAGTCGTATCAATACCAAGTTTGTAATTTTTGAAGCTAAAATGACTTCAGATCTTAGCTCAAAAATTCTAGCCATTTATTTTAATCCAACAGCTAATATAAGATCCTAGATTTACTTATATAATCTCATCTAACATAATTCATCCTTATCAAATTCTTCTATAGAGCTGAAATTTCTTCCTCCTCATGTGATAGAGATGAGCTCCTTCACCCTTATCGCTCGAGCAAGCGAGGAGAAGATGACGCGTGGATCGCGCCGTTGACCTCTCCAATGGGAAGGCTCGAACCCATGCCGATCCCTCTCCTTATCTTCGAGCATTCAACCTCTCAGAGGAGGATGGATCAAAGGACAGAAAACTCTAGCCGTGTTCCCTCTCCTTTGCCGAGAACCTTTCTCGCCAAGTCTTCATCCAGCCGAGCCCTCCACTCACCGAAACTTCATCTCGCCGAGCCTCCATCTAGCCGAGGGCCTTCCTAGCCGAACTCTCTCCATCTCGCCGAACCATCTTCTAGCCAAGTTTCAACGAATGAAGGTACACCATCCCTTTCGCCTTACTCCATCTAATTTGGCATATCAATTATAGTATATATATGAAATGATCTTGGGTAAACTTCTAAGGATTCCTAAGTAATTCCTGAAATGAATATTTTATTTTAATGAAAATCTCAAATAATGCTGTTTATTTTAGCCGATGAATCAATTAATAGTACTGAGTATGGAATTTATGATATTGCAGTTCACTATCCACTCAGTTTTTCTGACTTAGTTTCCTTCCTTAAATCAAACAAATAAGGATCTCTAATGCGCTAGATTTTGTAACATTAATGATTACAATTATGTGATTGATTCATCAGATTAAATAACATATTAAAAAGAATGTTGCAGCCCAAGCTCTCATCTACTTAAACAATTTATTTATGTTTGATACCAATATTAGTTTTCTAAAAGAATCACATTAGATTTCCTACTTTCATAAAATGCATATGATGAGTCATTTGACTAAAATAAATTACTTTAAGTGTGGATGATTCGTACATAAATTATTTTATTTGAGCAATCATGAATTCCATTTAAGTTCCAGAAATTTTCTTAAAAGAAACGAATCTTCTATGTACCATTTTAATTACTTATAATTTCTGCGAATTTATGGCATGATATAAATAGATATATGATACTTTGCACAAGAGATAGGCGACGACGGATCGTCAATCTTTCTCGTCAAGATCGTCAGGGTAGTTTTGATATGAACTTTGAATCCCTTGAGTATGTTAGAGCTGATATGAATCGAATCCTAACTTGCGATTCGTAAAGATAAAAGAATCGAATATTATTCTTGTCTTCCATTAATTGTTAAGTATTCAAACTTTTGAATTTTTTTGGAGTTTTTCTTTCTTATGTCGTCTAAGAGAATCTAAATTAATAGAAATAGTATTATTTCCTTTTTTACAATCTCAAATGAGAATTCTGAATTTATTAAATGCATCTTTATATAAACAAAAAGGTACTCAAGGATTACGATAACTATGTTGTATAATATGTTAATCGTGCTTAAGGAAGAACTTCATTGGTAGTTTGCTCTTGCAGAAAATAGGCATAGGAGTTAAATGAATATATGCAATATCAGTAAGTGGTATTGCAAAATAGTAATTGTTATTTTATTTCATAAACTTGCTGATATTAGATTTTTATATACATCTTTTACTTGATATGAAAATTTGTAGTTGCTCATTCAAAGAAAATCATGGACATTAATATGATAACTTGAACGTTAATATAATAACTTGATCATCTTGAAATTTTAATATGAGGTAACATTCTCTTTCACTACATTAATGAATGAATTATTATTCATTTGGATGTATTTAAATCTTCTTTTAATCATTATATCCCGCAGCTCCTCTTCCTTGCATATTCTTGCTTTCCTTATCTTATCTCATTTAGTGAAGTTCTTGTACAAATCTAAAAGAAGATTTATAGAATGAAATTCAAAAATTTTCCTTTGTTGAACATAAATTTTAGGTGTAATAAATATATATAATGAATGATGAGATAAGATAATGAAGTATTAATATTTTGATTTTAATGTTAATGTTCCAAAATTTCTTCCCTTTACATTCTAATTCTAACATAGTAAACTTAAGTCCAAATGCATTGCAAATAATGATCTTATTATCAAAAATATTATTTTAAATGTTAAGTCTTTTATTGGCAATATTATTAAGCTTATCAATACCCACATTCTTATGAATCCTGTTTTAAATAATGTTAATGAGTAGTTATACGAAGATGCTAGCTTCTAATTATTTTCTTTTAGTTAATACTTTCATATCTAAGATAGAGAATGCTGAATTAAATGTTTCAATACTTCACCATACTAAATTAAATATTTCCATACTCCACAATGTTGTTAATCTTTAATAGAATCTTAAGTTGTCATCATAAGAATGCGAGATTAATGTAATATGAAACAAATATTACCATTTCTCTTATTAGAATCGCATACTACCATTATCATTTAAATATAAATGCTGCTATTTTTCTCTTAGATGAATTCATATGTTGGCATCAATGGTTTAAAAGAGATATATGCTGTCATTAGTATATGGAGTCAAAAAGTTAAATGCTGCCATTTATCTCAATGTAAATAATGCGGCCATATATTCAAGAAGCCCAAATACTGTTGTTTATTTTGTAAATTATAAATGCTGCATCTATGTTTTACAAAAGTTGACAATGGATTATAAGTAGCAATGCTCTCATTCTTTACATAATCCTATGCTGCCACCAATTTCATAAGGGAAAGTATATCAAATAAGGAAACTTGTGCTGCCATTTATTTCAATAAAAGTAATGTTGCCATTAAATTTTTATTTAAATCAATGCTGCCCATTAAATCAATAAGATTAAATGTTGAGTCCAAATAGAAACATATAATGCTGAATCATTAAAGCTGTAATTATGATTGCAGAATTTAAATTAGTATCCATTAAACATAGGATGCTAATGATAAGCCTCAGTCTTAGCTATTTCTGTGGAATGCTGAAACTGTATAATTCTATGCTTTATATGTATAATAGAATACTGTTGCATTTTCGTTTACAATAGTTATTATTAATTTCAATGTATCCTTTTATGCTACCATCTATTATGAGAAAAATTATATCAACTGTATATTAGTATATATAATATCGTTTCTCTTATTAAACATCACATGTTGCTATCTTTTTATACGAGATAAAGATGTGAATACATGTTGCCTTTATTCCCAAATTAAATGGGATAAAATGCTGCCACTATTATCAAACAAAATGGGAGATATGAGTTGCCATTTTATAAAACAGATCTTATGAGATTAAATGATTAGTTCAATTATGATTAAATGTTGTTACCTATTAGATTATAATTAAAATGTTATTATCTCTTGAAATAAATGATATCTTTTATATTGCACCTATTATAAATGATGTTGTTCCAATGGATATGTATGCTATTCTTAAATCTGATGATGTGTTTATCCTAGCTATTTCTATAAATACTGCCATTTAAAGATTAAATTGCAATGTTAAATCAAATACAAATTGTAAATCAAATGTTGAAATTCTTTATTAAATAATTTCATATGTTGTTATCAAAATGTTAAATTCTGTTTTTCTTTGCAGGATAAAATAAAATATTAAATTCTCATTTTCTTTGCAGGTTGAGTTGTGAAAAATCAATACAGGAATGTTAAATTAATGCTATGTGCAAAAAGTCACATATTACTGATTTTAGTCAGCATCTCTTTTTAATTGATGTTTAATAAAGGAAGTAGATATTAAACTGCTTAGTTTGATTTTATGTATTTGAAATTACTGTAGAATTGGAAATGAGCAATCCTGTAAAAAGTATTGAACTCTATTTTAGAACTGAAATTAAACTCTATTTTAGAACTAGAAATGAGCAATCCTGTAAAAAGGGTTGAACTCTATTGTAGAACTAGAAATGAGCAATTCTATAAAAGGGATTGAACTCTAATTTAGAACTGGAGATTGATTGTGAAAATTGTATATTTGAACAAAAACAAAGGAGACTGCTGAAATTTTTAAGAATTTTAACACTTAGAAAAATTTCAGAAAATTTTAATATTCAATAGTAGTTCCTTTTCTTTTTAAGCTTTGGATAAGTTTTTTTTCTTTTATTTCAAATTAAGTTTAACTTATCTTTTTCCTAATTTTAATTTTCATGAAAATAAACTTACATTCATTTTAAAATTGACTTAAGATCAAATATCTATAAGTTAATTTGGAGTTTAATTAACTCCAATTATGAGTAAATTATTAAAAGTTTAGATAAACAAGAAGATATCACATATATTTATAATTTTTGCAATCTATTGAGTGCTTGCCTAGCTTGAAGCCTCTTTTCTTGAATATTCATTCAAGAGCATTGTGCATAAATAAATATTTTCTTAAAATTTTAAAGGGGAATGCCTTATGGCAAATTGAGTACAAAAGAAAGCGCTTATATTAGAACTTCATATTTTAGAGAGGGTAAATGTGAATGTTCATCTTCTCCACTGTATCTAGTTAAGCAGACGTGCTTAACTCCTCGCCCATTCTGTTGTGTACTCCTACAGAATGAGGTAGTTTCTAAATGTAATTTTAACTAAAGATATAAGAGATTCTTTTACAAAATTGTAAGATCTCTTTATAACTATTTAGTTATGCTTTCATATCATAGTTTTAGACTATGATTATCTTAGATTGAGAATCTAAGATATTTCTATATTTCCTTTAGCTTTACACTCTCTATCTTCAGTATTATGTATTACTTACTTCAGTTTAATTTGAATACAATGTATGTTGCTTAACTTCAATTAATGCTTCACTGTATGTCAATTGTTACTTAGCATATATTCCAATTGATTATATATTACCTTCATTTTATGCACGTAGCAGTTTCTAGTCTTTAAAATATTTTCATGTACCAATTTTTAGTAATAGGCTTGAACTTTATTAAAAGTGAGTATTTTTACTCAACTTATTTCATATTGTTTTTCTTACAGTTATGCTTACTTCACTTTCCCATACTTTACAGCTTTTATAGCACCGCTGCTTACTTTAAATTGTAAATCATAAATTGTAATATCTTGTTAATCTAAAAACATAGCCAATTTTAAAATGTGCTTAGACTATTTAGTCTAACTATATTTTTTTCTTTTTCTTGGTTTTGCCCTATCATATTTAAATACCAAAATATAATAGATCAAGAGCCCTTTTATTTAGGTGAGGCAGGTCCAAGTACTTGAAGAACTTATAAAGAAATCTGCTTCCGCTTGATTTTAAAAGATTACTTATTTAGTGAAAGAGAGAGTGATTTACATATTGTATTTTTCTCTTACTTTAAAAAGATTTGTAATAATAAGATTATAAACTATTTAAGTTACTTTTATTTATATTTATCTGTGTTGTATCTTCTATAAACTGTTTGGGATAAATGAGTGGATTTATCTAATTTCTAGCATTATAAATATTTGTAATATTGCATTTATATATATCTTCATTTTCGTTTATTTAACTTAATAATTGCTCAAAAAGAGACTTGGCTATTTAACATCAACACTTGATTTGTTTTCTTCTAATTAAGTGTTGGGTGCTATGGTAACACCACAATATCTGGATTAATCTTCTATCCAATTATTGGGGCCATTACAGTTTTGCTTTACCACATGCTTTAGTGGCATTTCTTTTAGTGCTTGACTTGCTTTGCCACATGTCTCAGTGGCCTTACTTTTGCTCATGCATGTACTTAGTTTACTTTAGCCACATATCTCAGTGGTTTTTCTCATGTCAATTTGCATGCTTGTATATACACTTTCATTGATTAGTACTAAGATATTAGCATATTTAGGATGCTAGAATTGTATGTTTATTTCAGTACTTGTGTTCTTATTATACTCAGCATGTCTCCATGTGATCATATGCATGTTAGGATCAAATTTATTTCAGTAGTTGCCATTAATTTTGCTTTTAGCATCACCATATTTAGTTGCTATTTTTATATATTATTTTTACATACATATTGATTAGCTATAAATGATTAGTTTATAGCTACCCCATTCTCGTAGCTTGATGCACCTTTTTTTATTGCTTGCACATTTAAAACCTTTAAGTGTGATATCTTAAATACTCAGTTCACTTAAATAGTCTAAAATGTACTTAGATAATTGTCTAATTATAACATTTTTCTTTTGTTGGCTAGGGCCCTGGCATTTGTGATACCGACAAATGTCAGATTCAGAGTTGTTCGTCGGCAGTGCTGCAGGATTGGAGCCGGTGCAGGAGGAGGATCTTCCTACTACTGCTTAGATATATTTTCTCTTTTTGCAGTGAGATTGAGAGATCTTTATTTCTATTAAATTCAGTTTGTAATAATTAAATTTTGAATGTATTTACTTTTCTGCAATTGATCTGAGTTACTATTTATTTTACTCTCTTATACTATGTTATGCCTATGGATGTTATATTATACTATTTCTTGTTTCTGCCACTTTGATTTATATTGATGTATGTTCATAGTTTCTACTACAAGGTGACAAGTCCTTGGCTTAAGGCGAGTTGGGTCCTACCTGACTCTACTTGAGTTGGGGATTCGCCACCGGAATGGAGCACCGTACTCCCCGCAGTTTTGCTAATATTAGTATTAGAGTAGCCGCGGGAACTTACGGGGTTTCACAGTTTATAAAGTGTACATTTAAATAAAGGAAACATAAATATGTCCAAATGATTCACATGCTAAGTAAAAATTGTGCAGATAATTATTATGTATGTGATATATAAAAAAAACTACAATGCATGAAACTAAAAGTAAAGTTATAATAATAAAATGTATAAAGCAATAAATAAAGTGATTTCAGACTAAAAGACAGAATAAATGTAGTCATAAGACTATAATCATATTTCACAATCAATAAGATTGTGAGATATGCAATTTATAATTTATTTATGTTAAATTTTATTCTATAGGCGCAGAACAAGTGACGAGTTGAGTACATATACTCAACTATAAGTGGATTTAACTGCAAACACACACATTGCCCCTCATATAAATTATATGGTCTCATGATACTCCAATAGTGTAACAACCATAAGTTATTACTTAGCTAATTATAAGCCTAATCATGCTCTAATTATAGTTTTATTGTATTCAATTGGTCATTATAAGTTAACTTTAAAAATTTGGGGTCGATCGGATCTCTCTAAGTAAAATGAGCATTTTGGGACAATTATGTTCCATAAATAGTATCTAAAATATTTTGATCTCCAATCTAAAATTTGATGATATTTTTGAATTTCTCATCCCTAAATTAACCAGGGGTGAAAGTTTGAGAATTTTTAGAGGTCATTTATGCCATAATTGAATTTAATTTAAATTGAGAAAAATTGCACATATAGGTTCCTAACATTTAATATTCGAGTCCCGCTCCATCTCATCGTCGACCCCGCAATCCTTCGGTTGGGATTTAATCACGTGGAAGCATGGATCTAGCGTTATATTTATCCCGTTGATCCTACGGCCCAAATCGCTTCCGCGATCGGCTGTTAGGTAGGTCACCCATCCTGGGAGTGCTCCCACATGAGTACGCTTAACTTTGGAGTTATTATCAGGAACTCCACCGTTATCTGAAAATGTGCCTCATGTTTATGAGTTTCAGTTATTATTACTTAAGTGGGTATTTACACAAGTGATCTGAGCCATTGCGCTCTCTCCTTTGATCAATCAGACAACTCCAAAGGCTCCGACTCGCGCCGCTTCGCCTTCCCCGCCTCGGACTGAGGCTCGGGGCTTAGGGCACGGCTTTTGCCGGCCCTCCCGGAGGTGCCGGAGCTTGGACCACATGCCGTCGGGTCAGCCTCGATGTGGGCTAGCCACTATTGGCAAAAACGAGGCTGGAGGTGGAAGGACGCGCCGGCGGATGCCAACCCTAGGCTCGAGGGTGCAGCGAATCTAAACATAACTGTTTGTACTGTTCGGGGTTAGCCAAATTCGATCGATCGATCGATCCGATCCAGTCTTAGACTAATCCAACACCTGAAATAGGCTTATGAACAATAAGAGGGGACATTGGAAGCAAATCGAGGAGTATGTGAGTGTACCTTGATCGACGGCTTCAGATGAAGGCTTGGCGAAGGATCGATCTACTGCTCCCGAAACTCTCAGCTCGAGCAAAACGATGAGACCCATGAGCACTCAGGACCTTAAGGGTGTTGGGGCAGAGCCTATGAGGCGTGGGAGGCCACCGATTGGGTGCGGCTGTGGCTAGATGCCGCGTGGCTAGCGGCGGAGCGGGCGAGGGAACGATGACGCGGAGCTGTTCGATCGATTCGATCGAGCTGCTCCAATCTTTCAACTGGATCAGATGACAGGCCCCGACGACGTTAGTGAACAGTGACGGCTCACAGGATAAGTGGACGGTGCCGTTTAACATTGAATTAATATATTTAATTAATAAATAAATTAAATTTTTATTTAAATAATAAATTCTAAAATATTTAATTGACTTTCAAAAATTTTCAAATATTCACCACTAGTTAATTGAGGGGTGAGGAATACAATAGTGATGTCAGATTTTTAATTCGACGAGTATTTTATTTTTCTAATTTTTGGGTATTTAAATATTATTAAAATATTCGTCAAAAATTTGATGACTTCCGATTGACACGAAAACATCACCTCTAGCTAATTTGGGGGCAATGAGCGCAATGACGAAGTCCATTTTTTGATTTAAGGTCTATTTAAATATGTCAACTTTTAGGATTTTTGGACTTTCTAGAAATTAGGATTCGATGTATTTGACTCCTGATTTGTATTGGGTCTTGGTGTATGACTTATAATGACTTGATTTAACACTTAAGATCAAGGTTAAAATTGAGATTAGTTTTAATTGACTAAGGTAACAATTTGAGTTACTATAAAGCTAGATTTAGCCCTCATATGTACAACAGTTATTATACAACTTTTGTTATTTTACTCATACTGAATTCTATTTTTAGTTATATTTTTCAGTTTACTTTTACTTCAATCAACTATTTTTACTTGCTTTACTTGTATATTATAGGATGCTAGACCTTTTGCTACTTTCTTATATGTACCACAGCTGGATTGATTCTTTAAATTTGCTTAAGTTATATGATCATCAGTATGTTTATGATGTAGTCTTTCTTTTTAGTATTTTATTTACTTATCTATATATGTATGCCTATCCTTGTTTCAGTTTACTTTTGAGGTAAGTTTTTTGCCTCATTCTTGCTTAGTTATAAATACTTAATTTATAATTTATCACTTTTTTATTTGATACTTGTTGCTCCTATTTTATTTTATTTTGTTTTTAGTTTATAAGAATGGTGATATTAATAAATGTATAAAATTTTTATCAGCTTAAAATATACTTTAATAATTATATAATAAAAATTTTCTTTTATTGGCTAGGGCTCTGGCATTGTGAAACCGACAATGTATGAATCTGAGCAGTTTGGAGATCTAGTTCCTGAGGAGTAGCCTTATCTAGAGGAGGCGCATCAGGGTGGAGCTAAAGACCTTTATCATCTTTAATATTATTTGTGAGGATGAGTGATATTTTTTTTTCATTTTAAACTTTGATTAAATGTTGTAATAATACATGTACTCTTGTGACTATGTTTTCCTTTTTATGCATTATTATTTTTGAGCTATTTTTCATTATTGTCTCTCATTAGATATATGGTGAAATGGATGTATAATTTACTTTATATACTTCTGCACTCTGTACTTATATTAATTTAGTGAATGATATTATACATTCATACTATGCACACACTTCCCTTATTAATAGATTGTGGATCTTACCTAATCCAATGATAAGTGAGGGATTTGCCGGAATAACACACCACCCCTTAAGTCAAATCTTACGGGTTAGGGGGTGGGGCACCACAAGACTTGAATTGGTCAAGTTATGATCTAACTAGAGTTATGAATATTTTGGTCATTTTAGGGAGTCCTAAATGTGACTTTGCAAACTACTCACCAAATGAGAAAACTAATACTACCAAAGTGGTGGGGTTATTCTCCTGATTATTTTAAGACCCATATTGATTATGTTCGGATAACTAGGTAAAAAGTTATATGTGTTTGTTTTGGTCCTAAAATGGTACTAGGTTAAATATTCCCGAATCAAAATTTTGAATTACGTCATTTGATTCATTTTATTATTCTGAGTAAAATGAGACCTATATTTGTTATGTTTGGATCGATATTTTTAAAGTTATGAGGCTTTATAGTTTTCATAAATTAATTAAATTTAAATCAATAAATTTAATTATTTAAATATTTGAAATTAAGCTTACTATTTTTAATTAAGTTAATTAAATAATATTAAATAATTAAACTATTTATTGATTATAATTAATACGAACTGATTAATTAATTAACCTAATGTTTATTAATTAACTAATTAAATAAACATACTGTTAATTATTAATTAAATTAATTATTGTAATTAAAGTAACTAACTAATTATAATTAGTATTAATTAAGCTCTGATCAACACTAACTAATTATTTATCTAACATAAAGTTTCTGTTATATATATATATATATGGTTATATATATATATATATTTATTTATATTTATATAAATACATGTATAATATATATATATATATATAATATATATATATATATAAATATATAGTTATACATATTTTTATGTTGGAATTATGGCGGCGGGACCCACCCTGCCACATGGCGTCCTCTTGTTGGATGCGGTAGAGGCAGCAAGCCGCACAGCGCCACGCGACAGCTTGGGAGAGGCTGCGGGCTGTGGAGCGGGGCCCACATTTGCAACCGAAAGGACTGCAGCACATCATCAATCCCCACATGACGTGTGGACCAACTGACGCACGCAGCTGGCCTCGCGGGTCCTGCACGAGACGCGTCAGCTTGACGCGGACTAACTCGCGGAAACTAGTCTGGGCCGGGTCGACCCGGCCCGACCCGGGACCCTTCACCTGCCCCGCTGCGCAATGAGGCGGGGTTCCTAGGGCACGGCTTTAGCCGGCACTACCGATGACGGCAGGCACCGGCCTGCATGGCTGATGGTAGGCCTCGATGAGGCCTACCCACCACCTTCGAACCGCCAGCAATGGGGACCGGGTCTACAAGCAGAAGCCAACCATAATTGCTAGGGTAAGGGGTTAGGACGATAACAGTTTGCACTGTATATGGAGTGGCGATTTTGCTCGATCTAGCTGAGTTAAACTCAGTTGAGCCGATAGATCGATAATCAGCATTGAAATAATGTTTCAAAAATTAAGATTGGAAATTACATGAGTAGAACAGGAAAACCAGTGGAGTAGCTAATGGACGGTTGAACGCTTAGGGTCTGTAGAGGATCGGCTCAGAGCTCCAGAATGCGTGAAACGGGGTCCTAGGTTCGAGTGAGTCCTTATGGACTCACGGACGGAGCTCACGAGGCCTCCACGAGCAGGGACTGGCAGCCATAGCGGCGGAACAGCTACATGGCAATCTGCGGAGTAGATGAGGAAGACAAAATCAGAGCCATTCGATTGGTCTCGATCAGGCGACTCGGATCGCATGATCCGATCAAACGGCGGAAGGGACTACATTTGCAATAGTGTACGGTGCAGGCTTTAAGTGGATGGCGCCATTTAGAATTTTAATTAATATTATTATTTAATTTAAATTAATTAATTTCTTATTTAAATTAAACAATTAAATTAAATTTAGAAAAATTCCAAATATTCATCCCTAGTTAATTGAGGGGTGATGAATGCAACGATGAGATTAAATTTTTGATTCGACGAGTATTTTATTTTTTCTAATTTTTGGGGTATTTAAATATTATTAAATTATTCGACGAAATTTCGACGACTTCTGATTGTCGCCAAAATTTGGGGGCAATGAGCATAATGGCGAAGTCCAATTTTTTATTTGAGAGCAACTTAGATAGGTTAATTTATAAGGTTGCTGGATTTTCCCAAAATCAGGATTTAATTTGACTCCTGATTTGGACTATGTCTTGGTGGAAGAGCATTAATGACTTAATTAGAGCACTAAGACTAAGATTAGGACCTGAATTAGTCCTAAATGATTTGGGTAACAGTTTGGGTTATTACAATTTATCTGTACTGTGTGATCTTCCACAGAACTTGCAAGTGGGATTTGCCCTAACAATTGCTCCACCAGAGTTTCTCTGAATATTGTGAAGTCTTACTTGCAGTTTTGAAAATTGCTATCGCTTTAGTGGAAAATGAGGAGGAAAGGTTGACCTCTTTGTAAACTTTGAAAAATATTGTACTTCTTGGGCTTCCATAAGTTTCGCCTTCTCTGCAAGTTGTGCAAACTTTGATATCTGCAGGGGTGTCAGAATATGTTGATAATTATTTGTTAGTCCATTAAGAAATAGGTGGCATCTGACATCTTCGGTAGTCACCATTTCAGATGCAAAATTTGCCAGTCGAGTAAATTCTTCTTCATATTCAGTCACGGTGTGGCTACCTTACTTTAAGTTTAGAAGATCATTCCTTATTATCTACCTAGCAGGTTGGGGTACATATTTATTTAGAAAAGCTTTGACAAAATCGATCCATGATATATTTTCTTCTATTTTGCCTTGGAAAGTGGTGATTTTGGCTGTCTTCCACCATTTCTTTACAGCTTATGTGAGTAAGTAGGTAGCTAAAAGTACTTTCTGATCTTTAGAGCTTTTAGCATAATTGAATTCTTTTTCTATCCTTTAAATTCATTCCTCAGCTTGGTAAGAAGTTGCCTTTCCACTGAATCTTGGAGGCTAAAGCTTAGGAAATATTTGCATATCTTTGTTTACTGCCTTTCTTTGGGCTGAAATGGGGGTTGGATTTTGGAATTATTGATTACTCATGAATTGACTCATCATATTCATGAATTGGAGCATCTGATTTTCCACATTAGTGTCAAAAGGATAAACTGCTTTTACATTTGGTGAAACAGTTTTGTTGTGGTTAAGAGTGTTCTAATGAACAATATCATTTTGGGATTAATTATTATTATTGTTATGATTATGACTTTTTATAACATGAAAAATTTAATATATTATTAATACTATTAATAATATTATGCTCTCCAACTTAAAATTCAACCCCTAATTAAACTTATTATATTTTAGTAATTTCAAAATTTTAAATTCAAATTATTGGCTCTAATGAATTTTTCTTAGATTTTCTCAAACTTTGCTCTGATACCAATTTGTGACGGCCAGGGAATCGAGTTTGAGAATTTTCAAGGAATAATTCATACTTTGAAAATATATATTCATGAAATTAAAGAAAATAAAATATATAAATGTCCATATTTACATTTAAAGCCATTCATAAGAATTGCACAGTTTATAATTATTATGAAAGAAGTTTGAAAATTTAAAATGTCTTCATTATGCTCACTTCTCAAAATTTATCTTTAACTTTAATTGTAGCTCCCCGCCCCATCGCCGCGCGCAAAAGATGAGTATAATCATAATCAGTGGCGGGCGGTGCGCTACTCGGGATGGATGAGCTTACAAAACCCATTTTCCCGAATAGGTTAAAAGACTGAGCCATACTGAAGGCTGCTGACTCGAACTTGAGAGTAGGATCGAGAGTCAATACTTAAGATAAGTGTAAATTACTTGTCTTAAGTATTAAACTAATATGTACATTAGATTTAAAAATATAATTATGAATCCAATATACGTTATCAATGTATCAGCATTTCCAGTATATTGATCACATCACAATACAAAGTATAGTAGTATAACAGAGTGCAGAAGCTAAAGCAAAACATCCAAAATACATTCATCATAAAGCAGTAGTAAACATTTGTCTCAGAAAAAAAAAAGTAAAATACACATAGAGTTATTATAAATTAATTTAAAAGATGAAGTGTAAATTCTATTTAAAGTATTGAAAATAAGGCAGTAAGAAAAGCTGGAGAGCTGATCTACTAAGGCTCCATGTACTCCTCCGAGATCTCTTATGGGTCCTCCTGCCCTGTCTCCACAAGTTGCTCAGGATCTAGCAAATTGCCAGATCCCAAAAGTACCCTGTATTAGACAAGAAGTCTAACACATCACAATTAACTAAGCAGTTCTAAAGTAAATATAATAGATAGTAAAGCAAACACCATTGTAGGAATAATAGTAAAGGTGTTATGTAACTAAAACTGTAAAGACTAAATAAAGTAAAACTGCATTAAATCTAAATACTGAAAGTAAACAAAAATATAAAATATTCAAAAATCAATGTGAAAAGTCAAATGCTGTACTATATGTCACTGAAATGATGTACCCAAATATACCACAACACAGTATGCTACGGTATGTCACAGAACTATCATTGAAAGGCTATGAGTCGTACAGACCAATGTATACATAGCTCAGTTGGGAAGATAGTATGGTGATGCCGATGCATCCTGAGATTCCCCAGTCTATGTATGCAACATTCTATAACCCATAATTTATCACTGATACTCATGCATCACTACTGAAATGATTCATCAAACTCATGCTCATGTATATGCCCATGCTTATATTCTATATGAGGAAAATTTAGAAATCCACAAAGCTTTGAATACCAAAAATGAATTTTAGGTCTCCACTTTGTAGAATCCTACTAAAAAGATTTTGACTCCTAGCTTCTAGAATGATAATTGGTTAAAGTTGAAGATTTGCTTAAAGATCATTAGGTGGGGTGATTGTATACACATATTTAGCGCATTTGCAAGAAAGGTGATTCTTACCTCTTAGTTTGATTAAGCCACCCTAACGAAGCGATCTTCGATAGAAGGCATCGCTCGTTGGCGATTTGTATCTAAAGCTAAGTTAATAAGATGCTTAACTTACAATCACACTCAATGTCTTAAAGAAGGTGATTCTAATTACTTAGTTTGTTTGAGCCACACCTATTGAAGCGATTTTTGCTAGGAGGCATCGCCCATTGACGATTTGTATTTCAATTAAACTAAGGAATAAGTGCCTATTTAATACACTCTTAGTCTTGGTAGATTTACTCTAACGAGACTATATTTTTCTAATCCCTCGAAATAGCACCTTCTTATAAGTCCACATTGGAGTGAATCAACTAATCCTGAGTACTACTAAAAAAACCAGTACTATGGGTATACCATACTACACCAACCAATAATCTGGGTTCACACAACTCTATTTAATTAATAAGGATTTAACAAAACTATAAATTCTTATGCTAAATAGGTAAGTCCTATACAAGGTTTTAAGAAAATGTGATCAAGTATCACTCAATATAGGTTCTACCACAAGGAAAGGTGTCATTCTAAATATTAAGTGATTCCTACCATGAGGGGTTAAGATCAACTTCTAAAATTAAGGGATCATCTAAGCTTCAACCTCAATGAGTTATGCAAAATCCTCCTATCTCAATGTATATTCAAATTTAGGTCTTTTAAAATATTTCAGAAATGATCTTGTGTTGAGATACTTAAGATCTCACACTCTAATGCTAATACTCTAGGTTTTACTTATCATTTAGATTTAGGATGATCAGATCAGATAATTAAGTCATCTAATCATAGCTTATTTTAAAATTATGAGATTTAAATCAAGGATGTTAATAGAGTTAGATCATTTGTTCAATCAATATGGTTCTATTAACCTTATTATGCTAATAGTCTTATTTAAGAGAAAATCCAGGATTTAAGGTTCAAATTCAGATTAAGCAATCTCATTATTTATTATTAATCTTAATATGTCTAATACAAATATTTAAGATCAATATCAAATTAGATGCATTATTGGAATAATGTCAATTACATTATCTTACCCTAGTTATTACCATAGCTAAATCCAGATTAATTAAGCTAAGCCAAGCTCTAATTTTGATTTCATTAGACTTAATGGGTCATTTAAATATAACCCTAGAAGTTTGAAATCAATCGGAGCTAGATTGAGAATTTTGACATTTTTGCCTATTTTTGAGCTATAGAAAATACCTAAATTAAATTGATCTCCAAATTAAAATCTGATTTTATTTTTGAATTCCTCATGCCCTAATTAGCTAAGAGTGAATTTTTGGAAATTTTTGGAGCTCATTTAAGCCTAAATTGGATTATGGAATTAATTAGAATTTAATTAATTATTAAATGAATTAATACTAATTAAATTAATTATATTTATTCACCGAATATTCTCAGTAAGTTGGGCCTTGTGGCCCGACTATCCCATCACTGTTAACGGCCATTTAAATAAGAATATTTTTAGAAATATTCCAAATTAAATAATTCTGAATATTAGGAAAAATTATGCAAATTAAATTAATGAAATAATTTAATAAATATAAATCCGAATATATTGAAATTATATAACAAAATGATCAGTAAAATGAGCAGAACATTTTCTCATATTAAATTTCATTTTTGATAATTAATTTTACTAATGACTTTTTAATCACCATTAAGTGTGATTAGCATATTTTTAAGCCTAGAGAGCTCTAATTTTAACAATTACGTGTCATTAGAATACTTGAACTATGATGATTAATAATTTGCTACTTTTATATTGATTTAACATAAATGGAAAAAATCAATTTTAAGACTTTAAGAAATTATTATTTTAATCAAATTTTGGGATCTAACTCAATTAGATCCCCATTAACCCTTAGACATCTTATGAACTAGTTTGAAATATGTTGTACCATTGCTTGGACAATAGGATAGAGTGTGATAAAAAAAAGACTCAAGTCTGAGATTTGAGTAGAATCACCTTAGATAAGCTAAGATCTGGATCTAACCCATTGTACAAAATGGAAGAGCATTAGAACTTGTAGGTTGACCTAAATGATAGGAGCAGACTAACCCATTTAGTATAAGTTTATGTTAATGTGTAAGTAAAGCATTAAGTGCCTTCTAAGATATGGAACTAATGTAACTAAGGTTAGATCTAAAGTATAAGTGTAACTAAAACTTAGAATCTTAGTAGAAAAGTAAGATATTTGTTATCTAGACTAGTAATATAGTAAACAGTTAGATCTATATGAACTTAGCACAAGACTTATCACCCCATAGGTCCTAACAAGATGGACTAGTAGAAGATTACAATTTATTTATTAGAAGATATAGTAAGTCTGATACAGTGGAAACCTTTTAATGTTTGTGATATAAATCTTAGCTCTTATTTAAGAAAATCAATTTATAACTTCTATGTAAGAACTAAATTTTAAAAGAAGAAATAGTCTAATAAATTTATATTAATAATTCATCCCTCCTTAGATTCTTAATAAGCACCTGTATGATAGTATAATTAAACCTGATATAAGATAGATAGGCTTAGATTATTATAAACCTTTTAAAATAGAAATAGAATTAGTAGATCTATTAGTCTACTGATTTAGATAACTTAGGGTCTAAGTTATATAATAGAATGTTAAATTAAAAATTAAGATTACTTTTATTATCTTTCTCATTAAAATAATATTTAAACTAAATTATTATTTAAAAAAAACATTCAACTAATGACTTAAGTCAGTTTGGGGCTTGTTCAGTCCCAATCATTAAGATAAATAACTAAATAAAAATAACAATGAATATCATACAATTTAGAATTAACATTGAGAATCTTTGATTGCTACAACGCATTGAGATTAAATCTTTAAACATATATTCAGACATTGTGCATAATTAAAATATTAAATAATTCAAATAAGGGGATTCATTCTGGGTGCATCAGTTTGTGCAAATATTTTGAGCCAGGGCAAGCTATGGAGAGATTCATATAGGTGGAGTGTGTTATCTTACAAAATACCTCGATACATATAGTTGGGCAGACATGCCTAACTCCTCGTTTGTTTTGTAATGTGCCCGCAAAAAATATTAAAATAAAATAAGATAAAATTAACATTTACATTACAACACATTCTTACTGATTGTGTATATTCTTACTTTTCACAGTCTACTTAGTCCTAAAGATTAAAATTAGTTACATATCTTTACTTACACCCTTTACAGTTCTGCTTATTTATTTATTTCATTTCTTTTTACTGCATTATTTCTTTTGTATAGCTTTACAATTACATTCTTTACGATCTTACTCAGCATAGTTCATTTGAACATACTCATTCATACATTTATTTTCATATGCACACGTGTTCATTCATCTATATATATGCTGCTATCTACTTAAAATATTTCTTGTAGAATCTTCACAGTCAATTGAGTACGAATACTTGCCTATTGTAATATATTTTCATTCTTTTTTTTTTTTAGTATTTTTTCTTTTTCTGCATTTATGTACTAAAAATTAATTACAAATCATTTAATGTGATATCCTTTAATAATAATAAAATATTACCTTAAAATATACTTAGATTTAATAAGTATAATCAAAATTTCTTTTCTTGGTTATCTTACCGTATGAAAAACTAAATATGACAGATCAGAAGCTTGGAGTAGATCTTGAACTTAACCTATTGGAGATTGTTTTATTTTAGTTAGTATGAAAATGAGTGCTATCATATCATTAAAAAATTTGTATAAATTTATTGATTTCGGATGTTTTCGTTTTCTCTTCTGCATTGAATGTTGTCTTCTATTTTGTCTGGATGGCTATGCTAACAGAGATGTATATATTATTATAAATTTATGCATTTACTTTCCCGTTCTCATATATTTCTGTTTCTACTAATTCAATATTAAATACTAAGTAACACTCAGTATGAGTTAAAATACTTAATCTAAGATTAGGGCATTACAGATACCTTGGTGATTAAAAGTCTGGAATGTTACAATATGATTTAGTCTTAAGCTTAAGAAAACTTTCTTGTTATTCATCCATAATAGTAGGTGAGAGTACAAACACAAGTGAGTGTATGTATGTATGTATCTATATATCTAGGTGCATGTGTGTGTCAAATATTATGTGTTCATTTGTGTACAATAATGTGTAAGAAAAAAGAACTAAGATCATTTGACAATCTCATTATTTATATAAATATTTTTCTAGCATATATATATATATATATTGTTTTAGAACACTTCTTTTTTAAAACCAAAGTTTTCCCGAATACTTTTTTTAATTTATTTTGGAAAGCCTAGACAAAGAAGATATGATTTTGGAAGACAATTTAATGTTGGTGGTGCTATTCTATAGTTCCTTAATTATACTTAGGATAATATAAGCAATCTTGATGAAGAATTAATCAACTCATGTGTGTTTGCTTTTTTTCCTTAAGTAATGATCATGTTAATTTAACTCTATTGCATCTATAAATGTGATTGATATGCTCATACCATGAAAGAGTAACTAGAAATTAATACTCTTTTGTATCTCTTAAAATAATTAATAAATATTTTAATGATCAAACTCTACAAATTTTTAAATGCTTATATTTATTACATTTTTATTGTGTTGTACCATTAAAATATCATCAAATTTAGATGTAAAATCATCAAAATATACACAAATTAAATTGAACTTATTTTGCATATTTTTTATAAATTTTATTCATTTAAAACGATTATAACCGCAATTTCAAACTACGGTGCCGATTATCGGATCTAAAAGGATCTAAAACCGGATCCAACGGCAGATGATTAGATATTGTAAAGACTTGATATTGGGTTATTTAGATTAATCTTACATTAGGTGATAACTGATCAGAATCATATATGCAATACAATTTCAATCAATTCAATTACAATAAAAAAACTCATAAGATAAGAAAATACATTTATTTTAAAATATTCTATTTAATATAGGGCTATACAAAAATAAAATATAAAATTCTTTCACTTTCCAAATAAAAAAAATTACTTTAGCTAATCCATTATTTGCTTGAGTAAAACATTGAAGCATTAATAAAGCTCATTGTTTTAATTGAAATGAGACTAAACTCATGCGATGTGTGGATATACTGTATTTATCTACCCCACACGGCTGCAGAGATGTGTTATGACTGTATTTGTACTCGTCAATGTTGAGTCGGGTCGGCTTTACCATCCACACCCTTTGCTTTGCCCCAATGTGAATGCACATCGATAGAGCTGGCTTCGAATCGAGTTCGGGTCGAATCAATTCATACTCGAACTTGTTCAAGTTTGAATTTTAGTTGAGCTCATATCGAGTACAAGTTATTCGACTCATTTTAAAAAGAGTTCGAGTCAAGAGATATAACTCGAACTCGACTCAAAAATTTTTAAGTCCTCAAATCAATTGAATTCGAATTTCGGACCAAATTACCAACCCTTCACCTAGGTTTTTTTTTCTCCCCGCATCACCGGATTGCACTTTATGCTCTCAATTATGAAGTCGAGCATTTATCTTATTTTTATTTTTTTAATACTTTGAGCACTATAGCAAAGCTCAAATTACAAGACATTCTGCCTACTCAAATAAATATCATTTATTTATTTTTAACTTTGAATATAAATGCTTATCAAAAATTAACTTATGTAAAAATATATAAATAATTTAATAATATAAAATTTATTCGAGTTTAGCCATTTAAATTGTGAATCAACTCGAAAATTTAGAATAGAGTTCGAATCAGCTCAAAATTCGAGTAAAACTGCCAGCACTATACTATTTACTATTTAGTATGTTAAATTTGAAATGTAATCCAAAACTACTGTAATCGACTATGTTGTTATCTGTAACAGGTTTACAATAAATCATAACCTTTTTCTCTCATCACAAAGCAAAGCTATCTATCATACTGACTAGAATGATTTTTCGCTGTCATTATAAAATCTACCACAAAAAGGAGCATAGAAAGATGAAATCATGCTTCATGACATAATAAAACTAACTCCTCTCATCAGCATTGGCCCGTTGAGGAATCTTCTTCAGTAACTTGTACAATCCAAAGACATTCTTCTCGTGCCAGTAATAGGGGATGAAGAATGATCGATAGACAGACGGAGAGAGCTCCCGATCGAGATAATGTACCGCTGCCAACGTCTGAAATTAAAAAAAAAATGAGTTAGATTGAGCTAGAACTCAAAACTTGAGTTTAGCTCTAGTTCGACACTAGCTTGACTTAGTCTAATGCTCGACTTAAAATGACTCAATTTTGAGCCGACTCCAAAAGTGATGGAGTATAGCACAGCTCAACAACCATTGTGCCACATAATTCTTTTGAGTATTTAGTAAATAATTTCAAATTGATTTGATTCATTGTTTGATATTAAGCCTAAACTCGAAATCTAGTAAGAAAATACTTAGTCTAATCACTCACTCCAAAGTTGATTTTTTGATACAATTTTGAATTGTATTAAAATTTGAACGAGTTTTGAACAAAGGTAATAGCTCTTAACAAAACTCAAAGCTCGCTTTCAAGCTAGCCTTGGTTTTAAAGATGGGGTCTCTCAGGGCGCTATTATTCTCACAATAATGTCTTGATGAACCTAGAAGTATCTTGGAGAGATTTCTGGAGTAAAATTTACCTCCCATTTTGCCAAGTCGCTTCCACGAGAAGAGCCAGGCCTTCTGAGATCGAGCTCCACAAAAAAGGTGCATGAATCTATATTATGGAGCTGTGAAATTAAAGTAACATGTACATCCATTAGGAGAAAAAAAATATCTATAAATATATATATATATATATATATATATACATACCACCATCTTAAAGCAACATGTACACATATATGCAAAAGTTGAAGGCAGGCTGCATATTTAAGTTATAGAAATTACGTATTGCAAGTCAGAAGCTTTGTTCTTATTGTTAAAATAAGAAGGGGCAGCAGCAGTGCCTCCTAAAGTGGAATTGAATGGGAATGGAAGCAGGCCTCCGAAGCCGTCATTGATCCATCGAACTTCGCTCACATAGGATGGTAAGAAAAAGGAAGAAGGGTAGCGATGCCACTCGCTTCCCACACACAGTGTTGAGCCTAAAATAAACAAATATATTGTTGTATAAAGTGGATCATTTGACAAATGTTTTGACATTTTATATATCGCATGAACAAAATGAACAAGAAACCATCACAAGAACATATTGATATTGGCGGTGCCCAGTTTCAACTTTTTATGGACTTGCTTTGTTTAAAGAATTTGAAAGGAAGGAAAGAAATATAAAGCTAAAAAATAAATTAATTGAAATTAATTTGAGCAAATAATTTTCCATTTAGTTTAGTTTGCAAGGAACAACCCAACGAATTAAGCATGAACTGTCTCACTGTTATCCAAGCTATTGTTGTAGTATTTGTTTCAAAGGGTTGGCAGATAAACATTTAAAAAATATACGCAACTTAACAAGTTTCATAGTTGAATTTGAGAGAAGTTAAGAGGGGCGGGAGAAGAACCAACAACACCTTGCGCAGAAATGAAAGCTCGCATGAAAAGCAAAACCTGCCTTTATCTTTTATAGAGAACTTTTTAGATGAATTGAATTCTCACTAAAACAAGAAACCAATATAATCATTAAATGCATTAACAAATTTGTATACTAGTACATTCTAAATAAATGAGTTCTAAGGGCACACCCTTTCTAGTTATTGATCGAACTCATACATAAAATTAAAAAGAATGATGATCCCTGTCATGTTGACTCGATTGAGTATGGCCAAAAAGTAAAAGAGCGGTGATCCCAGTCCAAGTGACTTGGTTGAGTATGCTTATCACCTTTATCCTAACCTTGATATTATGCAAAGAACTCTAAGAGAAGTCATGGTCTCACTAAAATACATAAATGCGCCAAAACACACAAATTTCTCCAACTTTCATATCAACTGCGCTTAGAAATAGTACCACCATTAATAAAAAAGTAACGGAAAATTCAGAGAGCCCTCAAAATCTAGAGTTAGTGAATGTAACGACTGGCGGTCGTTAACGAACTAATTGAATGTTAATAAGTATCATAAAGGCTTAAAATCAGTATTTAATTTCTTCAGGATTAGTTTGGAACTAGAAAATACGAGGACAATTTTTTTTGAATATTTAGCTTAAAATCAGAGTATTTAATTTCTTCAAGATGAATTTGGAACTAGAAAATTCGAGGAATCTTTTTTTTAATATTTTAATTATTTCATGAATTTAATAATTAAAATAAATATAGGAAAATTATTTTGACATTAAAACTCAAAATAATTGCATATTTGGATTTACACGTCAAAATATGCAAAGTGAAATTTTTTCGTAATTTTCGGAACAATGGGTTTTCCTGCATTAATTTTCGAAGTTTTAATTTTTAAAAATTAATATAAAATAAAATGTCCAAATTCAAAATTTCTTTGACGAATGCGTTTGAACCATCAAAATATCCAACAGGGCCTAATTTCATGAAATTTGGAATTAAAATGATGAGAAAATCTGCATAATTAAAGAATTTAAATAATAATAATTAATTAATAATTTCCATTTTAATTTTTCTCTCTATTTTCTCTTCCCATCACACTCTCTCTCCTATTCACGATTCACCTTAGTTTTCTCTGCCTTCCTTTGCGTCATAGCATGCGGAGCTCGAACCACGTTGTTCTGTCGCCGCTCCTACTCCCTCGAGAGCTCCGTCGATCCCCATGTGGCCGCAAGCCTGGCCACGTAAAGGAAGGGAGGCATATTGCCACGTATGGCTTGCACCTCAAATCGGCAAAATAAGGGATCAGATGGGACAAATTCCCACCGTCGACTCCTCATATGGACGACCAAGATAGCCTAATTTTGTTCACTAAACCCTTCTTATCATCAAGAACCCCCCTACACGTTTTTAGCCACAGAGTTTCTTAAACCAAAAAAAAAATTCTTTCCCTGCCTGAGCATTCAACCTACCTCTGTTCGGCAACTTCAAGCTCTCCGGCGACCATCCGTTCAACTAAAGCTTCAGGAGAACCTGAGAAAGCTCCAAGTAACCTCAGGAAAGCCCTACACCTGTTGTATCCTCCTAACCGAGAGTCAACTTTAGAAGTGTACTTGAGTATATAAGGAAACAAGAATAATAATGCAAGTTAAATGATCAAATTTTTAGAAGGTTCAATCAACTCTTAAAGAGATCTAAATTAAAGATCTCATTCATATATTTGACCCAAGGTTTGACTGAAATATGAGTTAGTATATATAAGTCTAAGCTAAAAATGACTCAAATGATGTTCTTGAGTCATCCTTAGCTCATAATTGAATTAGGCTTTAGTATGGTAAAGCTAGAACCTTGATTCATGTTAATGATTTGCCAAGTCATAATAGCTTGTGTAGTTTAAATTCTTAACTCGCAACATTGTATCATTATAATATTTATAAACCATGATGATGAATGAAATGTTACTTTAGCTTAGTTTGATTTGGATTATCCCTTGAATAACTAGATGCATAAACTACTAACCTTACTCTCCTAGGATTCCACTTATGATGTAAGTGCAAATGGCTAAAAACAAATGTAAAGTAACAAATACTTATCACTTAGTGTGTTGTGACTTTCATTATATTGCAAGGTACACTTCTGAAGTTATCCTCTATGTATAAATAAAATGATCACTATCAAATTAAGAAGATGAGTACTTATAAACCATTGCATGTCTTGTAATAAATAATACATCCTGAAATCAGGATGAGGTGGAATGTGGCATGCATAAGCAAAAAAAATCTATTTAAAAATATCTCATCTATATGTATACAAAGTATGTAGATCATTTTTGGAATCACATTTATAGACACACATTATTTTTATAGTTATTATTATTTTTATTATTCTTATTTTTTATTTTTATTTTTAATAATAATAACAATAAAGTAATTATTATTATTATTTTTAATGATAAAATTATTATTATTATTATTATTGTAATTTTCTTACAATCATTTTCTTTCTTGTCATTTCTATTTCTGTCAATTATTATTGTTATTGTTAATATTATTATTATTATTATTATTATTATTATTGCAATTTCCTTTTACTGTCATTTTTTTATGTAATTTTATTTACATAAATTATTATTATCATTGCAATTTCCTTTTACTGTCATTTTTTATGTAATTTTATTTACATAAATTATTATTATTATTATGTTATTATTATTATTATTGCATTTTTTATTTTACTTTATAGTCATTTTCTTATCTTTTTAATTATTATTATTATTATAATTATTCATTATTATTATGCTCTATTTACTATATTATATTTATTATATTTATTTAAGTTATTTTGAAGAGAGAGACAAGATATGATAATTTTATAAGAGAAAAAAAAGGAAAAGAAAGAGAGAAAAGGAAGATACAAAGAGAAGAAAAATTATATTTTTCATATCATCATATTTTATATACTATCATATTATTTATTATCACTATTATTATATTATTATTTTTTATAAATATTTTATAATATTATTATTTTATTATTAAAATTTACAAATGATAATTTATCATTATTAATAATAGGGTAACTAATTATTCGTATTTAAAAGCTAATTAAATGCCAAACCTTATGCAATGCAATCAATAGTTGACTATTTAACACGTAGAAAAAAAGGTGCCCAAAATATATTACTTTTTACACGTACGCTTTTTCATTGCTGCTTAGCATCGTTCGGAGCATAATTCATATTGATGCTTGATTATTTGAACAAACTAGCATTCTTTTATGCTTGGTTGGTTGTACGAAACTAACATCCTCTTATGCTTGGTTGGTTGTACGAAGCTAACATCCTCTTACGTTTAGTTGGTTATTGAAAAAATGATATTAGTAACATACGTTTGATTAGTTACTGAAACAGTAATATATATTTGGCTGGTTACTAAAAAAATAATATCGTTACCATATATTTGACTTGTTGTGCAAGAATAACTCTTATGCATTAATTGAGAATAATTTTTCTTGTGTGCTATTAAAATCATATTTTCCTGCGTTTTATTTGCCCTTTCTTCCGCTAATCGCTTGTTAATTAAACAGTGTAATGTTAATATTTATTGCAGTACATAAAGTATTCTCTAATTACAAGAAATTCCAATTCCGATATTATTTTTACAATACCAGGTTAAGTACTTCTAGAAGTACCCAAAGGTGAACACTAAGTGACTATTGAGAGTTTTGAGTTGCTGATAAACCCAATGCCATCTTTTTTTTCTTTTTTTTTATATTTTGTTATTTTGACAAAGCCGTACAATAGGCTTGGAGCATCGTAGAAAGTACAATTGGCTAATATATTTTTGTAATGTTGAATTATGATGAATTTAAATAATTCCTTGGTTATTACCTCTACACTATTCCTTATCCTTTAAATTGCTTAATAGGGTCATACGGTTAACAAGTGGCTAATGTTGGGTTAGTTCCGATATTAGGTCACCATAATTGGTATCAGAGTATGATTGAACATATTTAAAATAGAATGAATAAGAGAATACAAAACCAGGATATATCCATTCATACTAGTTCTATGTTACAAAAATAAGGAGAATAAGTAAGCTATAAACAAGTTAGAGAAATTCCAACTTAGCAGATTTAACAAGAACATATGGCATAGGAAAACACAGTGAGGTTAGGACAACAACATAATCTTCCGTAAAGTTAGCAGACAATCAGAATTTTGAGAGATAGATCGATACGTTTGTATATTATGTTTTATAACAATATATTAAAATGTTCACTTTTGAAATATGTAGATGGAACATGATAATGATATGATAGAATAAATTGAGGAGGAAATTAGCGAGGTAGACTCATCTCATTCTCAAGTTACTAAGCACAACATCAATTTTGATGTCCCCATGTAGAGACTGATATAAATCAAGTAACAAAAGGTTAAGTCAGTTAGAAAGCACTTTGGGGTGGTATTTGTCAGTCTATCGAGAGCGAATAAGAGGCTTGTAGATAAAAGTACCAAAGTTAAAGGGTATCTTACATGGCAAGAAGTCCGCCCTTGAATGGGAAATACAGAGAAAGGGGGAAGTGTAAAATCAACAGCCCTAGAATTACAACATGAGCTCCGGCACCTCAGATGCCTCATCAAGGATGACAACATGACTGCTTCTACCTCTAGGGTAAAAAGGAGGGTAGGGAACTTTCGTAAGTACAGGAAGTCTCTGATTCCTTGGATGATTAGATATAGTACCTACTTTAAACTTTGTATCCCTATATTATATTTTGGTGCTATGCATCCAGTGAGGAATTAGTTATACTGTTAACACAACCCTTCTTGTATTTACATCTTTTGAGTATAATGAAAACTTTTTTTTATGTTATAATAAATGCATATATATTTTTTATTAGTCAACTTGACGCCTTATTAAAATCATAGAGCCTTCAAGATACTAATAATCAGCTTCAACAGATGGAATCAGATGAAGGCTTTCTCATTGTACCTTATGCAAACCCCTGTTAAGGCTACAATAGCGATGACAATGCCATGCAATAAAATTGATCGGCTATTGGAGGCTATGTTACATGCCCTTGCAAACCCAAGAAAGGCATCCACCTCCTTGCTCACAACGAAACCCCCACGAGAGCAAAGACTCCGAATGGATGATGCCTTGCAGGCCTTTGTTTTGAATCCGCCAACATTCAACGGCTCAGCCTGCCCAATAGAGGATGAAGACTGGATCCAAGCTATTGAAAGTAAGTCGGTTAGTCTAAAGTATCCTACCCCAGAGACAGTCAGGCTAACAAAATACTTGCTAGAAGGGGAAACAGAAAGGTGGTGAAAAATATCTTATGAGACCACTTTTTGGGGGCATAGACCTTGAGGACATTCCCAGGGAAGAGTTTACCGAAGCATTCTAAGGTTGATACATTCCTCACTCTGCGTAGAGGACACTGGAGGGCCGGTTTATAAAAATAATTCTAGGGAACATAACGATAGCAGCCTATGAAATATAGTTTACAAAACTCTCAAGATATACGCCTAAGTCGGTGGACATTGAAGCATCCAGGTGTAGCAGGTTCCTAGAGGGATTGGAGGACAACAGTCGCACCAATCTAATTTAGCTTGAGCATACAAAATTTGTTGAGCTGTTAAATTGTGCCACAATGCTAGAACACAACGAGCAGGTGATTGCCGAAAGGCAGGGAAAAAGACCAATTCCTCCCACCAGGAATCAAGAGGCATTTAAAAGGCCCCGTTATCCTCCACCAGTTAGGGTATGCCAAATGTCCGCAGAACCAATGAAGGCAGAAATTGTGATCTACATCACCCAACAGGGAGATGTTATCATGGCCAGAACCATTGTTATAATTGTAGGTGCACCGGTCATGGTTTTCGCTTTTGTTTTGCCAAAAGGACCATCGATGGGGACGTTTTTTCCCAGGGTAAGAGCTGCCCTAAACCAGGATCGACACCAACAGTTCCTCTTGTTAACAATCAAAGGAGAGGAGCTTCTCCTAGGCATGTGGCAGCCACAAGAGCACCCCCACCAACAGCAACGGTGGCACCTACCCAAAGAAATGGACATGCTACTCGACCCAACGCTCCGGCAAAGATTTATACCCTCACGCTTATATTGGCACCAGAAGACAATTGCGTGGTATCAAGTACAATGCTATCGTCACTTTAATTTCTTCACATATTTACCTAAACATTTTAAAAATAGTTTGTTTCTTTAATAACTAGACTCAATATACTATGATAACAAATATTATAACGTTTTGTTCGATACTGGAGCAAGCCACACTTTTATTTTGGACCAATGTGTAAAGGCTCTCAACCTACAGTGTTATAAAATAGCCAGCACACTTAATGCCGAATTGCCCTCCGGTGCAACTATGAGCGCTCAAAAATTCTTCAATTGCAACATCCCTATTAATAATAAGGCATATGAAGCTACTATACAGATCCTCCCTATAATAAACTTTGACATCATTTTAAGGATCAATTGGTTGAGTAAGCATGAAGTCGTTATTGATTGTCGAAAGAAGAAGGTTGCCCTCAAAGGATAAGGGAAACCATAAGTATTCATAGCAATGATGAGTATTAACGCTTCACTGATCAACGCGCTGAAGGCAGATAAGTTAATTAGAAAAGGGTGTGAAGAGTGTCTAATTACTATGATGAAGGAAGCAAAAAAAAGCACCCCCTAATCTAAAACCAAAGTAGTAAGGGAATTCACTGATGTCTTCTCAGAAGAACTGGTTAGTCTACCTCCAATAAGAGAGGTAGATTTTACTATTGAAACAGTGCCCAAATTGCAACCACTATCAAAGATACCCTATTGATTAGCTGCAAGAGCTACACGAGCAATTGCAAGAGTTGATGGAAAAAGATCTTATAAAACCCATCATGTCCTCATGGGGAGCTCCTGTACTATTTGTAAAGAAAAAGGATGGATCGATGCGCATGTGCATCGATTACTGGGAGCTGAACAAGATAATTATCAAGAACAAGTATCCATTACTGTGAATTGACGACCTATTCGACCAACTAATCGGAGCAAAAGTTTTCTCAAAAATAAATTTGCGGTCAAGATATCATCAAGTGCAAGTGCGAGAAGAAGGCATTCCAAAAACAGCATTCAGAACTCGCTACGGGCATTTCGAGTTCCTTGTATAGTCTTTTGGGTTAACCAACGCTCCATCAGTCTTCATGGAGTTAATGCAAAGGGTTCTTAAACTCTTCCTAGACAAATTAGTAGTCGTGTTTATTGACGACATTCTGTCTTACTCCAAAGGTGAAGAGGAACATGAGAATCACCTTAGGATCGTCTTAAACATATTAAAGGAACAACAACTGCACGCAAAGTACACGATGTGTGAATTATGGCTAAATTTTGTTGCATTCCTTGGTCACATTATAGAAGCAAAAGGAATAAGGGTTGATCAAAATAAAATAAGCGTCGTCCAGGAATGGCCACAACCCACCACTGTAATAGAGATTCGTAGCTTCTTGGGACTAGCAGGTAACTACTGAAAGTTTGTAAAGGAATTTTCGCTATTAATCTCACCTCTAACAAGACTAACTCAAAGGGCAGTGTCTTTCATATGGAGCCAAGAGTGTGAATAATCCTTCCATAAGTTAAAAGAAGTGTTAACTGCCGTACCAATTGTAATCTTACCCCAACAAGGGATCAATTATCAAGTATACACAAGCATTCAAAATTGGATTGGGATGTGTGCTTATGCAGGAAAGAAAGATTATTGCTTATGTCTCTTGGCAATTGAAAAAGCATGATAAGAATTATCCAGTTCATGATCTGGAATTATCATCAATTGTATTTGCCTAAATAATCTCGAGGCATTACTTATACGGTAAGATGCGAGATTTTAACTGACCATCAAACCTAAAATACATATTTATGCAGAAGCAGCTGAATTGTAGGAAAAGAAGGTGATTGGAATTAATCTGCGATAATGACCTATGTACTCTTTATCCACTTGGTAAAGCCAATGTAGTGTTGATGCCCTCAGCAGGAATTATCTCTGAATGAAATGACCAATGAAAGTCCCTCAGTGGAAGAGTTTTATAAACTAGGAATAAGACCCACCACAGGAGAACAATTAATGATCTGCTCAACATTAGTACTACAGAACTTACATTCATACAACAAATAACATTTGCTCAAAAAATGATACAGAGTATTCAAAACTAAAGGCAAACATAGAGTGGACGCATGATAGATTTACAACTACGAAAGAGGAATTATATATATCATGGGGATAGAATTTGGGTCCCTAATGATGCGTACATTCAAAATCAGATACTCACCGAAGCTTACAACTCAGGGTATACAGTTTACCCCAGAAGCAACAAGATGTATCACAATTTGAAGGAAGCCTTGTGGTGGATTGGACTCAAAAGAAATGTAACTGAATATATCACTAAATGCCATGTGTGCTATCTAGTAAAGCCAAACATCAAAGGCCAGGAATATTGTTGCATTTTTTGGAAATCTCGGAGTGTAAGTGGTCGGACATTCATGAGCTTTGTCAGGGGTTTGTCCATAAATCGTACAAGAGCGAATGTGATTTGGGTAATCATAGATCATCTAACTAAATCAGCCCATTTTATTCCTATTAAGGAGACAGACTCCATGCAAAAGCTAGCACAAATTTATATTAAATAAATAATCAGGCTCCATGGAATTCCAAAGGTAATAATCTTAGATCGAGATAACAGATTTACATATCAATTCTGACAAGCAGTGCATCACGATTTAGGGACCATACTAGCACTGAGCATCGCCTTCCATCTACAGACATATGGACGAACTGAAAGAGTTAATCAAATACTGGGAGATCAATTACTATTAAGCATCTTGGATTTTGGTGGTACCTGAGAAGATCACATTCATTTAATAGAATTCACGTACAATAAAACCACCAATCAAGCATTGGGATGGCACTCTATGAAGCCTACATAGGAGGAAGTGCAGTACCCTCTAGCTTGGACAGAAGTTAAAGACATACAAATATATGGCTCTAAGTTAATTGAGGAAACGGACAAAAAGATAAGGCTGATCAAAAGCCGAATTGTTGCAGCCAAAGACTGGCAAAAGAAATACCGCGACACCAAACACCGGAGACTGAAATTTTAAATTGGTTATTGTGCAATATCTAAAGGTCAGTCCTATGAAGAGAATACATCGTTTTGAAGTAACTAGCAACCTAAGCCCTGGATACGTAGGGCCTTTTGAAGTAATTTCTCAGGTCGAGAGCTCGGCATACATACTTAAACTCTCGAAGAGATTTGCAGCCTTACACAACGTATTCCACATATCAGCACTCCGTAAATGCCTTTAGGAGTCCTCACAACAAATTCCAGTACCAGCAATCAAAATTCAGCCTGATCTTGTTTATGTTGAAGAACCTCTTAAAATCATTGATAAAGACCACCAAAAACTAAGAAACATAATAATTTTGATGATCAAAGTTCAGTGGGGTAACCACACTGTGAGAGAAGCCACATGAAAAATGAAAGAAGATAAACGAAGAAAGTATCCTGAATTATTTCAAAATCAAGGTATCCTAAAACTAACTATGATTTATCAAAATTATTATGTGATGTCGAGGGCAGCATCATTTTTAAGTAGGAGAGTTTGTAACAACCCGATATCATTACTAGGCTAATTAAGACTAAACCTAACTAAGAAATTGAGATGAGATCCTGGGCCCAATAAAATTAGGTTAAACAAAATATATCGTTAGATAGAGTATATTTTTGTGATCATTATGCCCAAGTTTGGGAGCAATCTGGATAAAATACTCATGTATTAATTTCTAAACATTTAAAATTCAAAAAATTAAATACAGGTTTAAATTCAATAATTTTGGTGTTGTTGAATTAAGAATATAAGGATAAGGCCATACAAAAAATTTCATTGAAATTGGAACTCCGAATTGATCATAATTCATTTTTGAAATTTTTATCTTCGAAAATTAATATAAAATAAAACATAGCTCCAAACTGAGAAACTTTTGTGCAGGTGTGTTTGTCTCGTTGACATATACGTCTGGGTCAAGTTTCATTAAATTTGGAGATTAATCGACGAAAAAATGCGCAAAATTTATTTGAAATTATATTTATTTAAAAATTCCACTTTTCTCTCTCCACCCCCTCACACGCAACTGCTCCTTGTCCCGCGTGCATGCGAGGGACAACGCCCAGAGTTGTGCGGCATACGGCTCCCCTCTCCTACGACCACGAGGCGGTCAGCAGGCCCACGACAATAGGCTTGCCCCGTCACCACACCCTCCCCTCTTCTATATATAGGACCCATACTCCTCCAAAACACACACATCTTGTCCTCCCTCTTCTGGCCTCCACTGTCGCCATCTCATCCAACCCAAGAAGCCGCCGCCTCCACATTATTTTTATTTTTTTTAAAATAAAAGTAATTATTATTATTATTATTATTATTATTACAATTTCCTTTTACTATCATTTTCTTATCATTTTATTTACGTCAATTAATATAATTATTATAAATATTCATTATTATTATGCTCCATTTACTATATTATAGTTATTTCATTTTCAAGTTATTATGAAGAGAGAAAGATGAGATGATAATTTTATGAGCAAAAAAGAAATGAGAGAGAGAAAGAAGAGATGACAATTTTATAAGAGAGAAAAAGAAAGAGAGAATAAAGAAAGTAATAAAAATAAAAAGAGGGAAGAAAAATTAGTTCTTTCATATATCATATTTTATATATTATCCTATTATTTATTATCACAATTATATATTTTTATTATTTATTATTATTATTTTCTTATAAATATTTTAATATATTATTATTTTATTACTAAATTTTAAAAATGATAATTTATCAGTATTAATAATAGGGTAACTAATTATTCACGTTTAGAAGTTAATTAAATATCAAGCCTTATGCAGATACAATCAACAGTTGACTATTGAACATGTAGAGAAAAGGGTACCCATTATATATTACTTTTTGCATTTATACGCTTTTTCAGTGCTTTTTAGCATCTCTTTGAGCCTAATTCATATTGTTGCTTGGTTAGTTGAACGAAACCAATATCCTCTTATACTTGGTTGTTTGTACGAAATCAACATTCTTAGTAACATATGTTTGATTGATTACTAGAAAAATAATATCAACTACATTTGGTTGGTTACTGAAAAAATAACATCAATAATGTATATTTGACCTATTGTGCAAGAATAACTCTTATGCAGGAATTCTTAATGGTTCTTCTTTTGTGCTATTAACTATGTTTTCCTACATTTTACTTATATGCCCTTTCTTCCGCTAATCGCTTGCTAATTAAAAAATATAATGCTAATATTTATTACAGTACTTAGAATATTCTTTAATTACTGGGAATTTCAATCACAATATTATTTTTACAATACCATGTCAGGTACTTTTAGAATGGCCCAAAGGTGAACTCTAAGTGACTACTAAAAGTTTTGAGTTGCTAATAGAATTGATATCATCTTTTTTATTTCTTTTATTATTTTATTATTTTGACAAAGCCGTACAACAAGCTTGGAATGTCATAGAAAGCACAATTGGCTGATATATTTTTGTAATGTTGAATTATGAATGAAAATATTCCTTCGTTATAACCTTTGCACTATGCTTTCTTCTTTAAATTGCTCAATAAAATCATGTGGTTAATATGAGTGCCTAAGGTCAGGTTAGTTCCCACTAAACCGGCATCGAGTTACCATAATACATCTCCCTTTCTTCAAGTGGCCAGGCTTGCGACAATGTGGGGCTTCATGGAACTCTCGAGGGAGCAGGAGCGGCGACGAAACAACGTGGCTCGAGCTCTACTGGCCGCAATGCTGGGGAAGGCGAAGAAAATGAATGTGAATAGTGAATAAGATAGAGAGACGAGAAGAGAAAATAAAAGGAAAATAAGAAATGGAAATTATTAATTAATTATTATTATTTCAATTCTTTTATTATGCATATTTTCTCATCATTTTAATTCCAAATTTCACGAAATTAGATCACATTGTGTATTTTGACGAGACAAATACACTCATCAAAGAAATTATGAATTTAGAAGAATAGTTTATTTTAAATAATTTTTAAAAATAAAAAATTTAAAAATTAATTTAGAAAATTGGTTGCATTGAAAAGTATGAAAAAATTTCACTTTGCATATTTTAATGTGACGAATCCAAATATGCAATTATTTTTTATTTTCATGTGAGAATAATTTCCCTATTTTTCTTAATTATTAAATTCATAAAATTATTAAAAATTCAGATATATTTTATAATTCCAAATTCATCCTAACGAAATTAAATCACCAATTAGTTCGTTAACGATAGAAGGTCGTTATAGTGGAAAACCATATTTTAAATGCCACTATGTTGGTCACTATTTTAATGAAGAATCTTCATAAGAGGATGAAGAAAAACATCATAAATTAGGTGATCCGTATGAAATAGAGTGAGATGCTAATGAACAAACAGAGCACTCGATTTTAATTTTGGAGCATGTAATTTTGTAAATTATATAATTACATTTGTGCAAAGAAAAAAAGTGAGTCAAAAAGCATTTTTACCTAGACATATAAAGTTTACTTAAAATTTTGCATAGATGACTAATTACAAGAAGATGAACACAGTGTGTGGTTTTCAAAGGTAGAAGCTAGTCATCTCAGAGTTGAACGTTTCATTGATAATCGGAGGTAAGATTTGTTTGTCTTTTGAATAAGTGAAACTTGGACTGAATTAGTATCTTAGAAGAAAAAGAAGGCAACGAGAGAAAATAAACAATTACTAATGTTAAGGGTTGCCTAAATTCAAACATGTTTCAATGAAGGGGAATGTTGCAAAAGAGATTAGGGTAATACTAGGGTTCACTATATCCTGTGGGCAGAATTTCTAAATGTCTAAGGCTTATGCAAGAATATAATAAATTATGTTTGATGCTTTAAAAAGGAGAAGATTTGAGAAATCGTGATTCAAAAACTTCAAACTAAAGCATTGATATAACATCACACCAAACTCTTAAGAGTATGAGGATAGTTGAATGAGTACTTAACACCATTAAAATGTGGGAAATGTAGTTTTATTTTTTTAGGATACCTTATATAGTTCATGATGAATTTGTCCTTAAGATTCATCTTTTTTAATGCAAATTTAGAATAAAGTATTCTCACAACACCCACTATTAAAAACTAAATTGCATATTTTGTCTCAGTAAAAATATTTGAAAATTTATATTCACTTATAAAAATCATCAATTTTGAGAGTTGCAAGAATAGTGCACAATTATTAGGCAAAGAATTTGTCAGACAGCCAGCCTCGCTACCACTACATTTTCCCATAACGACCATGGTAAAGAGAAGCCTTAATCTAAATTATCATATATTTGAGAGCGTTCCATATATAGGTGCAAGTTTGTAATTTGAGAAAAAGTTTTCATGCATTCCTCTACTTTCTCTTTCTTGAGCTTGAGATTCCATCAGAGTTGTTATTTGCAGGCATCCATCTAGTATAGTATATTATTTTCCATTTTATTCTGTTGTCCAATACCACCAATACTCAGATCCTTATCATTTTCCCTTGTCTGGCTTGAAAGTATCTTGCTCCGCTTAAGGATATATATATGCAAACTTCTGGACCAAGTAGTAAGGGGCAATCAAAGAATCATCATTACGTTAGGTTCACATTACAGGATTAGCTTCTTAATTATGACATGAAAAAACAACCCAAACTAGCTAGTTTTAGCAAGAAGTGAATTCTCTATTGGATTGCACTGCAGCCTTAGACTTCTCAGACAGAGAACTCCATAGAGTTCGGCTTATTTCAGCTGCACTTAGTGTATGATGCACTTGCTTCTGAGGCCACTACAATGACAATCATAAATCGCTTCAAGTCATAGATTGATGAACATGGTGCAATGCGCTTATGGTTACTACTTCATTTTTAGCAGTAAAAAATAAGGTCGTGCGAACACTACGAGTTTGTATAATATCTTAGATGAGCAAGAAGATCTACAGTACTAAATGAGGATTCTATTGGAGAAGTACATAATGCAAAATCAATGGGAGTTGAAGCAGAGGAGGGCTCATCTCTATTGGAGAAGCAAGATAATGTAAAATCAATGGGAGTTGAAGCAGAGGAGGGCTCATCTCAATCACTGCTCAAGCTAATGAGGTGGAACAAAATATATTCTTTTTATATAAAGTGTGTATAAGCTTTCCAGCAGTAAAACATTCATGGAACTAGACAGGCCGGCATAAGAATTCATCTAGATTCTATAAATAAATGTCTTTGCAAAACTTCTAAATATGTTTTACTTTGTTGATAAAGAACATATGCTTGCTTTAATCTTCTAGCAATATACTAATCATTTTCCGTTTGCAGTTGCTTAGAAAAATATGCTCCCTTTTCTTTTCATTTTTTACTAAAAACAAAAATTTTAATTCCAAGCTTTTTTATGAAATGGCAAAGAATTAATAATATTCTTCCATGTGCATGTTATTGAATCAATACAAAAACTAGCAAGATCTCACCTGAACCAACATCTTCATGATATTCTAAATGCTTGTAGATTACCAAAGGGCCAGAATATCCATGCAACATTGAGAATGTGCGACTATGGGATGCACTTAAAATAAGGCCCAGAAAGACTGGTCTAAGGACCTTTGCAACCTGTTTTTAGCAGTCAAATAGATCAGAATTTAGCATAGAGCACTATATAATTACCATAAAAAACAAATTTAGAATATTTAATTTAAAAAACATTTTGACTATGATCACCTTGACTGCAAAAGACTCATCAATCGAAAACCTTTTGCTAAAAATATCAGGGAAACTATTGATAACCGCTGAAGCTGCAACACATATTAGAGTATATATTGGATAAAGGAACCTGCAATGGGGAAAAACGGTTGATCAGGAACAAATTTGTGAAATGATTCACCCACGTTTAAAAATAATTGTTGTATGAGATTAACCGGCATGTCAATGACGGTATGTTATAAGGCCCCAGAATTGACAAACTGATGTGCACAAGGGTTTCAACATGGACAAGATGATGCAGAATGAAATTAATTTTTATGTTGCGTTTCACTATTTTGAATTTGCAAGTGGTTAAATAAAACGATTTCCACAAGATAACTACAAGAAGATTACAATTGCTAAGTAGATAAATGTAAATCCATATACATCTATTAAGTTGATTAGAAAAATATTTTATTACCTGAAGCCTAATTAAAAATTAAACATAAACCTTTTAAATGAAGAAAGTGTGAATGCACGAATTTTCAATGAACTATTTTGCTAACTCCGATCTCCACCAGATTAAGGAAAATAAAAATTTATTTAAAATACCACATATACAAAGCACTTAGAATATGCTTTATACATAAATGCATATATTCATTCATAAATATATAGGTGGATCTAGAATTTCTATAGAAGGGGGAACTCAAAAAGGACAATATAATGCGAACAATTATAAAAGAGGTCTCTTGTTTACAATCTTTAAATAATTGTTCAACTATCCCAGAAAAGGCCATTTCTTTTTAGGGTTGTTCTCCTGCATAGCACCCTGGTCTACTAATCTTTATAACCTCAACTAGTATTCAATTTTTAATATTTACGAAGAAAAAAAAAATTATCTTATTATGCAAATTAATGCAATAAGTTCTGTGGAGAGTGCAAAAAAGAGGCTTGTGTTGCTTATATTAATGTTATTAAGAAAATATATTGGAGCAATTACACGAGTGCTTGAATACAAGTTTGTTTGTCAAATAATTTTCATGTTTCAATTGAACTTCATTACGAATAAGCGCCGAGTTCAAAAAATTATGTATTAATTATTGGGTATTCACTGAACATACGATGGAGAACATGTGTAATGCAAGAGTTTAATCATAGTTGAAGATATAATACTGAGAATACAACAATCAAAGATCACACTATCAAGTAGAGTGTAAGGCTCAAATATCTTGGTTCATTCAAATAAAAATAGCAAAATAAAAATAGAGAACAAAATTTGGACAAAATGGATGAAAATGAGCACTCAACTCAAAACTTGCAATGATATACACAATCAAATACATGTTTTTTAGATCCTAAATAACAGAGAGCATTCAACATATCAAATTCAAAAAAATCCTGAGAATTTATATTGAATTGCTAAGAAATTGAATTAAGAAACTTCAAAGCTAATTTGAAGTACATCAAGACTGATTATATTTAGTGATTAAATAAATTAAAAATTCCATAAGCAAGCCCATTTACGTGGTTCCTTATGGTTTAGAGAATAGATAATGTGAGCTCCAGCCTGCAGCACTCCCCATGATCTGCTGGCAACACATGATGCAGCAAGAATGCTGCTAGTAAATGTAACTGAAATGCTTGTGCTTGGTTAGAAATTAGGTACAATTAATTAGTCCCCAACTCTTACTAATAAAGAAACTAGTAATCCCCGGCAGACTCAGTGGGGGAGGGGTAAGTCCCCCATCATGCCTCTGCCATGCATGCATCAGAGAGGAGGAAGAAGGGATACTAATATCATTTTAAAAGAACATGATCAAATTTTCTGGTACATCGCTCACCTCCCTTCACAATTTTTGAATGACTCAAATTTCATGTTACTAAATCATAAAAATACAAATATTCCATTATTAATTGTGAAATAGCAATCTGAAATCTAAACCAGCCAATTTTTGTGATGGCCAGTAAGTGACATTTGTTAGCCAATACAACACTGGTACTTTCTTATTAGCACTCAACTTTTACATCTTTACATCATGCTCTAGATCTTTAAACTTTCATAATCTAAGAAATCAATGTCCTCTACCAATGTTTACTTTCTCCAAAGGTCACTCATGCCAATGAACTTGAGTGTCAGCATTTTGACATGTGACCAAAAGCATGTTAAAAACATTTATCATAATATACAACAGGAAATTTAAAAAAAAACTAGATATATAGATCATCAAGAGAAAAATACCGTTCTTCTTTGTGCGGCTGCAAGGACATGAATACCAACCAAATATATGTAGGTGATACCACAACCAGCAGGTCTGGGGTATACTTTTTCCATGTAATAGGCAAAAGTGCCACAAAAAGAAGAGCCAAAACAAAGGAAAGGTTAAAATTGTTAAAACCGTTTCTCAAATAGAATGTAGAACTTTCAACTCCATATAAATGACTCTCCCCACCACCCATGACATTATAATTCAACAGATTAAAGATTGAAGAAGTCCATCTGCCATAAAAGTAATAATCTGCATATACTGAAAGAACCTAAGAAAGCAAGACATTGTATAGAAAATCAAAATGCATTATTGCAAGGATAAAAATGTAATTATTTTATGAGACAAGGATAAAGTAAGTAATAATGTTGACTGAGGGCTTGAATGTTTATAAATACTTTTCATGAAAATCAATATACATTATTGCATGGCATGACTTACAATAACACAAAGAGACGTTATCAACCCAGACATAAAAACTCGTTTGAATCTCCCTTTGATTAATGAATATATAGTAACCGGAAGAAAGACCAAAATTGAGAAAGGCCAGCCAATGAGAACTCCAACTGCAGCCACAGAAACTGCAGAAGCATATCTCTCAAGAAGGAATAGAGCAGACGAGAGAGTAACAGCATACATGGAAAATGTGCTTGGCAGGAAACCTGAAGAAGCATAAGCATACAGCCATTGTAGTTCAGGTAAGTTGAGGAAACAAAGCATATGATATATCTGCGCACAAAAACCGTAATAATTAAACAAAAAAGAATGAATGAAGTAATGCCCTTTAGCAAGAAAATACAGAAGTTAGGTATATAGGAAAGCAACAACAACACTCCAAGCCTTAATCCCACTAGGTGGGTCGAAAATTTAAAATTAATAGGAAATCAGTATGACTTAAAATTAATAATAAAAAAAAACTCAAGGATGTGATTTACTTGTGCTTGAAAAAAAACAACCACTGGTTAAGCATAGCATTGCAAGTGTATATACTGCAAATCTTTTGCCATATTTCCTTGATAGCGCAACTATCAGCACAGTTTCAGAAATTGCTGATATGAGGCCAAGAAAAAGTCTCACTTTGTAGAAAACCTGAACCTGAGTTTTCAGCACAACAGATGAAAAGAGCAAACAAATGTCAAGAATAAAACAAATTCTTAACAACACAATGACAATGACAACAAGCAAAGAATCCTTATCGATCATGAATATAGAAAATATTTTAATTTCACAAGAACGATAAAACAGCAAACCTTTTCATCCCTGTAAAACCAGGATGTTGGCACAGCCACTAGCAAATGAAAAAAGAGATATAGATATGACCTCAGCGCAAACTCAGAACTGCAACACAAAATATGGTGATTTATCATATGTCAAACAAAAAAATAGTAATTATAAATTAATAATAGTCTTTTATTTTTGCTTTGTGAGTGTGTGGTGCTGTTGTTGGCAGGTGGTCATGATTGAAAAGAAGAACATACGAGTGAAAATTGGCCTCCAGACTTAAAGTAAGTCACACAACTTGGATTTAAAGAAATCGCTCAATTTGCCACATCATTAACGTCATTTTGTTGATCAATGTTCAATCTTATACAGGAATACAATGATGTGAAAATTATAGATAAAGTTAACAAACCATATTTTAAAATTTGAATGGGAGTGATTGAACACAAAATTTGATTTTATGCTAGGTACATCAACTAAGAGGCCATACATTTAGTGGTTTAATGGAGTTATCTAGAAGGAGAAAAGTAGATCTCCATTGGATACATGTTTATCAATTAAAGAGACATGATGAATTACCATAAAAGTTTTGGAGAGCACTGAAAAGAAAAAGAATTTGTTTTGTGTATTATGAGGTCATTAGAGACATGTATAATGGAGCATTTTTGCAGTTAACAAGGGGATTTGTCTAGCATTCGTTTTAAGAGGATTGCACATGTTTCAACTTTTAATATGTATCTCTTTACATTAATTATAGACATTCTTACAGTACAAATTCAAAAAAGGTGCCTTAGTACATGTTATTTGCAGATGATAACATTCTTATTGATATGACAAGAGATGACATCAAACCAAAACTTAGCTTTAGAGAAATATCTTCAAATCTTATGATAATTGTCAAGTTTATCCTAAATAAAATATGCAGAGATATATTTTATTAATAATAAAAAAATAATAATCATAATAATAAAAAAATAATAATAGTAATAATAATAGAAGTTAATGTTTTAAGAAATAAGTGAGGCTCACTTATCTTTTAATTCATTCATACAAAAGATTGGTGAAACAAAGGAGAAGGTTATTAACAAGATACAAGTAATTTAGATAAAAGAAAAGCACTTACAGTATTGGGCGACCAAAACCAAGTTCCCACTGAAACATTAAGTGCACACTCTTAAAAGTTCAATTACGTTGAGTTTATGAAATTTTATCATGTTAAAAGAGAGGTAGGGAGACCAAAAAAGATATGGTAAGACACTATAATGAAAGTTTTCATAAACTTGAAACTTAAAGAGAGGTAGTTAATTAGTTGTGCACAATGAAGACAAAAGATTGATGCAATTGATCCCACTTAGTGGGATTAAGGAGTTGTTTAGTAGCATGATTTACACAAGGGTAACTCAAGTAAATTTGATTTTTATAACATGCAAGAATTTTACTTTCAATTTTATCATAATCATAAGTTACTTTTGTCATTATAGTTTGATTGTGCCCCAGTGAATTCTTTTCTAGCTCCACCACTAGATTGAAGCAGAGGATCTTCTCATGAAATTAGCATCAGATTATATCTTAGTAATTACGTGAGGTAGTTATGCATATGCCTACGAAAATCAACTTAACCACCCTTGTGGCAAAGTAAAGATAAGAGATTCAGTATTAGGCATAAACTTTACAGGACAACTAGAAGATAATGTTGGCAGTGTACAGGAATATTGGAGGAAATAAGAGCAGCAACAAAGACATGGCAAAAATAACACCCTTTTTTTGAAAAAATGAATCCTTTAAGATAAGAACATAACACATTACCTGTATTCCCAAGTCTGGAATCCTGATTTGTAGATAAGGTAGTGAAGGGGTTCCCAGTAGTTGAAAACCTCATCACAGTCGTGAATGATGTTAGAAGAAGCACTCATGTAACGTAGTAGGCCTAGCGCAAGAAATGGAAACTGCCATCGAAGCCCCACTTCGTCCTGGTCACGCAGTTTCTCTCCTTTGTCTTCATCAGAGTAGCGATCCGCCGCTTCCGTCGTGTCTTGATCAACAACAGCCTGCCGGCGATGCCTCGGTAACGTGAGAGCCATTGAAGACTACACTCGGCCCGATTGCGTTTTCCCGATGAATCACTGCCGATGCCGATGCCGATGCTCTTGCCCTCGCCCTTGCCCTCGCCCTTGCCCTGGCCCTGGTCTTGCTCTTTGGAGAATGTCAGTCATGGGTTAAAATTATACACATAAAAACCCTAAAGTGTGCTTTAGGTAGAAACAATTTTGCATTTGTCATTGCCCGTATTATTGGGATAGCACTGGAAATTAAACATCATTTTCGAATGAAAAATGAAGAGGTATCTAAAAAAAAAATCTCATAAAATTTGGATATAAATTTAGTATAAATTTTAAAAATATTTATATTATTTTAATATAAATAAATAAATAATAATGAAATATATTTAATTTTTTTTGAATGAATTTTTATAGATATCATATTAGTGAGTCTATATCAATTTCTAATTATAAGTAATTAATTAATTTTAATGGATTTATAACTACACTTTTAATTAATAAATTCTAATTATTATGAATTAAATAATATATTTAATAATAACTTATTAGTTGAATAGATACACATCTTATAATCTTAAAAGTTTTTAATTTTTTGTATTTTGCTATTTTTACCAAGTTACCTTGTAATTGTATGTTTCTAATAACATCGTAGATATGTATCTTTTGAGTTATCGGGATCTTGTTTTGTACATATTCGTCTATAAGTGTCATGAATATTCACTGGTAATAAATATGAAAAATCTACTTTCGCCTTATTGTGTTTCTTGCTTGCTAATATGGTACCAGAGAGTCAATTGTCCCCAACTTCTAGCATTGATCTCGTCTCTCGCCGACCACACCTGCTCTATTTCGAGCCATAATATCGTCGGCACAGTCTTCAAATCCTACGAAATCAAGATCAATTCAACACACAGTTGATGTATAGAGCCACGTTAACTCACAGTCGACCACCATCTTCTTCTTATAAAGCTGAATTACTCTAATTACGTGCTATGGAGGTCTTCATTCCTCCCGATCTTCAGATCTTATGGCCTTATGGGGTCTTGATGGATCTTTTCCACCTTCCCCAAAATCTCCCAATTTAGAATAAATTGTCTGGTATAAATAAGATCAAGTACTCATTAGCTGAATTATCTCTTCTTAAACCAAAAGCACATTTGCTCAAGCGGTTGTACATGAAACAATGATGTCAATGTGGGATGCCCTAGCTGCCATCTATGTGTCTTCATTTCAAGTAAGGACACAACAACTTGAACAATAGTTAAGAAGCATATAAAAGGGGCAAATGAAGATGTCTGAATTTATTCAACAAGCAAAGCATATTGCGCATCAACTCACCATCGTCAAATCTTCGATCACCGAACAACAACTTGGTGCTCAGCATCCTAGTGGGCCAGAACCTGAGTAATCAGCCATAACTGTTACAATTATGGCTCGTTTGGAGCCGTTTAATATTGAGGAATTAACCAGCATCTTGAAAAACCATTGAGTTAATGTACACTAAACACTACCAACCCACAAATCCTCTTTGCAAGTCCTGCTCTATTGCAACTAGCACCTCACCACCTGTTGTACATGCCAAAAATCAACTTAGTTCCACACAAAATTAGAAAACTTTTACACTAAACATGCATACAATGTTTACTATAGCTAAAACAGGCCACTCAAAACCTAAAGTGTTTTATGCTCACAAACAAGATGCTGAATATATGCAGGAAAATTATAAGTTTCCACCCGTAAATGGAGCTCTTAAATGTACAATTAGGAAAGAAGCAATGCAAAAAAAATTATTCGTGTTGCGCAGCAATAACACCTAGACCATCATTCCATGGCCTAACAATGCAAATGTAGTGGGTTGCAAGTGGCTGTACAATATCGAATATCATTGTGATGGATTGATTGCAATATATAAATTCTGGTTGATAGCTCAAGCCTACACTAAACATGAAGGCATCGACTACCACTATTGTAGCGCCCCGCCTTGTCACCGCGCGCAAAAGAATTACGTACCATCAGTTCGGCGGCGGATCGGTGCGCCGCTCGGGGAGGAATAACCCGTCTCCCAGAAATAGCTGAAAATCACCAAACTCATCTGAAGGGCTGCTGACTCAACCTCAATAAGGGTTGAGAGCTAATACTTAAGATAAGAGTAGTATCCTTATCCTAAGTATTAGATAGATATATACATTGGATTTATAATACAATGGGAATCCAATATATGTATAAGATATCATCATTTTCAGTTATACTGAGCACATCACAATACTAAGTATAAATAGTGTATAACAGAGTGCGAAAGCTTAAAGCAAACATTCAGAACATTCATCACAGAACTGTAAGAAAACATTCATCTCAGAAAAGAAAAAAATATACATCCATAATTATTACAAACAGTTTACTAAAACAGACATAAAAACTAAATACTGAACTGAAATGAGATAGTAAAACTGAAGAAGAGTCCACTAATGCTCGGCTGGCTCCTCCTGAATCTCTTGGGTGTCCTCCTGACCTGGCTCAATATACTGCTCAGGATCTAGCAAATTGCCGGATCCAAAAAGTACCTCGTGTTAAACAATAAGTCTAACACATCGAAACTAATCTAATAATTATAGTTATTCATTTAACATTTACATAATACAAGTAAATTTATAGAAAAACTGTAAAGGTAGCTGAAAGTATAAAATTGTCTAAAACTGTACAAAACTGAAACAATGTAAAGTAAAATTGAACTGTAACTAAATACTGAAGATAAATCAAAATAGTACTGAATCTAAAACTGAGTAATCATATGTACAACTATGCTGTATGTCACTGAAAATGTGCATCTGAATATGCCACAATACTGTATGCCACTGATATGCCACCAAAATATCACTGAACTGTCATGAGTAGTATAGTCCAATATATACATACATCAAGTTGAGAATACTATTTACTGATGATGCTGATGCATCATAAAATTCCCTAGACAATGTATGCAATATTTCGTAACTCATAAATTATCACTAATACTTATATATCATTCTGATACTCACATCTCATGCTTATGCTCATGCTCATACTTCTAAACTACATGAGATAAATCTGAAAATCCAGAAAATGCTTTGAAATCTGATAATAAATTTTAGGTCTCCATTGTGCAGAATCCTGCTAAAAGGATTTTGACTCCTAAATTCTACTCTCGATGATTGGTTAAGGTTGAGAGTTCACTTAAAAATTATTAGCTGAGATGATTGTATATACATATTTAGCATATTTGCAAGAAAGATAAATTTAACCTTTAGCTTGTTTAAACTGCACTTATCAAAGCGCACTACGATAGGAAGCAGAGCCTGGTCACAGTTTACATCTCAAGCTAAGCCGTTAAATGCCCTAATTACAAGCATACTTAGTGGTCTACGCAAAGTGACTTAAGATACTTAGTTTGCTTAAACTGCACTTATCAAAGCGCACTACGATAGGAGGCAGAACTCGATCGCAGTTTACATCTCAAACTAAGGATCTTGTTCACTAATTGTAACACTCTTAGTCTTGGAAGATTTACTCTAATGGGACGGTATTCGACTAATCCCGCAGGATAGCACCTGGTCATAAGTTCACATTGGAGTGAATCAACCAATCCTAAATATTACTGAAAATAATCCAGTAATATGGGTATACCCTACTATACCCAACCAATAATCCGAGTTCAGAAGGTTCTATTTAATCAATAAGAATTTATCAAATCTATTAATTCTTACTCTAAGTAGGTGTATCCTATATAAGGCTCTAAGGATGTGATCAAAGGATCACTCAACATAGGTTACTACCACAAGGAATGAGCCACATTCTAAGTACTTTAGGTGATTCCTACCACAAGGTATCGAGTTCAACTTCTAAAGTTATGAAGGATCAACTAGGTTTCTACCTCAATAAGTTACAAAAGTCCTTCTTACCTCACTGTATCATTAGTTAAGGTTTTTAATCATTTCAATAACGATCCTATAGCAAGACCCTTAAGATCTCACTTTTATACTTCTTAAAGTTTATTTGTTATACTTAGGTTAAGGTGATCAGATTAGATGATTAAAATTTATTTGATCATTTTCTATTCTACAATCATGGGATAAAATCAAAGATCTCATTAGAGTTAGATCATTGTATAATTCATTATAATTTTATTTCCATTTTATGCTAATTATCTTATATAAGAGAAAATCAAAGATCTAATTCTTAGATTCAGATGATTCAATCACACATATTCAATATTATCCTTAGCATACTAATTTATTGATTTAAGATCAATATCAAATCATATATATTATTAGAATAATATCAATTAAATTACCTTACAATCAAGTTAATTAATTAAGTAATTAGGATTTAGATCTTAATCAAAACAAGCTAGGGTTTAACCCCTAACCTTTCTATCATTAAGACCAATATTAATTTAAAGGTCAATGACAAATCAATGCTTTATTAGTGTGTTATTGATGGCAAACTTTAGGTTTGGATTAAGTATTATCTACTTAATCAAGTTATCAAGATTTTTATATTCAAGTTTAGTTTACATATCAAGATATCTCATTTAAATGTTAAAGTTTTCTAACATACACCATAATATCATAAAGGCATATAAATAGAAAAATGACATAAAATAAAAAGGTGATTAATGCTAATCAAATCCAAAAATAAATAAAGGGATTAACACTTAATCACAATTCTAAAAGATCTAAATTTCATGCCATTTAGGTTATTAAAGTTTACCTATTTGATACATACTTTTAAGGATTTTATTACTTAGCATTTGATATGACATACATTTAAAGTACATAGTAGATTATTGAGTACATTAAGAATGGCAAAGTTTCAAATTTAATTTCAACATATAATTTTATGCAATGTTCAATTTTAACTAAAATAAACTTAAATTTAGTATAACTTAGCCCCACTAGGGTCCTAAGGACCTTAAAATACAAAAACAGGGGAGTTTTGGCCATTTCAACCAAAACTGGGCAATTTTTAAGAAGTTTCTGGAAATTTTGCAAGTTTGGGCGCGCGAAAGGCACTCCTGCCATTTTCATATTTCCCCAAGTTTCCCAAATATTTACGTTGCAGCCCGCTGCAGGGCGCTACGACGCGCTGTAGCGGTCCATTTTGCAATTTTACTGTTTAAATAGTTTAATTAATATTTTTATATGTTATGCCGAAACTCGCTGCAGCGTGCTACGGTGGGCTACAGCGGCCTATTTTGCAATCTTTGGCGCTGCAGCGCCAGACGGTGATTTTCGCCGGGACGAAAATTAGAAGGCCTATTTTCGAACTCAATTACTCCAAATCCAGAGCGTTCCATGAGTGGTGCCATATATAAATGGAAAGATCTTTCCGATACCTTTCCATCGATACCAAAATTGGCATAAACGAAGCACTCTAGCTATATGAAAAATAGGGATGAATACAAGAATGTGCAAAATAGATAAAAATAGAGCAGGTTTTTATGAAGCTTTTAAGAGTCATAATGGTTTACATACATGCTTATGGGCTTCCAAAGCTACATTCCAACATTATAACAGCATGAGAAAGATAAGGAGAGGAGCAAATGGGTACCTTTTATCCTTGAGAGTGGAGGGAGAGAACTTTGTCTTCTTCAAAAGCTTTATAGGTAGAGAGCTGAACCTCTTCTTCTTCAGCACTAGAGCATCAATGGTGGAAGGAAGTGATGAAATTTTTTAGCAAGCCAAGAAGGAGGGCTGTGCTCTCCTCTTAAAGGAGGAGAATGAGATGGAGAGGAGAGTAGGGTGCTATCATGAGCCTAGGGGAGGGCTCATCATGGTTGCACTTAAGAGGCATGGGGAGGGAAATGGCCAGCCAACTTGCAAGGGGAGGCTGTCAGCCAAAGTAATAAAAATTGGGGGAAATTGCAAATGAGGGGCTGAATAATAAACTATTTGCTTTCCTTAATTATTTAGAAAATTTGGATTTTTGAAACGTGCTCCGAAAATTCTCAAAAATTCACCCCTAGCTAATTTGGGGGTGAGGAATTCAACGACGAAGTTGGATTTTGATTCCGGTGACTATTTAATTATTCTATTTTTTGGCGCATTTAATTATATTAAAATATTAGCGAAAATCTGACGACTTCCAAATGCGTCCAAAACATCACCCCTAGCTAATTTGGGGGTGACGATCGCAACAACGAAGTTGGATTTCAATTTCGAGGTCAAAATAAATACCTCAATTTTCTAATTAATTAAATATTAAAATAATCGAAAATTTTGGATTTAGCTCTAAATTGTTCCAAACCTTCAGAGTTTGGTTCTAAAAGCTAGATAAACTTAACAGAATAATAATTAATATATGATTAAGCTCAAATTAAGCTGGGTAACAACCTTGGGTTGTTACAACTGTGGCGACCCGCCCCGTCACCGCGCAAAAGAGATAATATAATCAATTTTGGCGGCGGAGTGGTGCGCCACTCGGGAAGAAATATCCCATCTCCCTAAATAGTCGGAACTACAACACATCTAAAGGGCTACTGGCTCAAGCATTAAGGAGGGTCGAGAGCTAATACTTAAGATAAGAGTAGTACCCTTATTCTAGTTATTAGACAAATACATACATTGGATTTAAAATGTAACATAAAAAATCCAATATATGTATAAAATATTTGCATTTTCAGTATGTTGGTCACATCACAATACTAAGTATAAGTAATATATAAATAGAGTATGAAAGCTAAGTATACATCCAGAACATTCATCACAGAATTGAATAAAAATATTCATCTTAGAACATAAAAAGTAAATGCATCCAGAATTATTACAAACTATTTACTGAAATAGTACTAAAATAATGTCTAACTATTGAACTGAAATAAACATAAAAAGAAAATAGCAAGGCTGAAGGAGGGTCCACTAAGGCTCCACGAACTCCCCCTAAATATCCTAAGAGTCCTCCTGACCTAGCTCAATATGCTGCTCAAGATCTAGCAAATTGCTAGATCCCAAAAGTATCACGTGTTAGATAATAAGTCTAATACATCTAAACTAATATAAACAATTCTAATTATTTACATTTAACACTAAAGTAACCAAATATGCATAAAGACTATAAAAGTAACTAAATAACTAAAATTATATAAAACTAAGCAAAAGAAACCTGACTGTATACTGAATACTGAAAATAAATAAAAATAGTATCCGATCTGAAACTGAGTAAATAACATGTAAATTGTGATGTATGCCACTAAAATTATATATATGAATATGCCATTATACTGTATGCCACTGATATGCAACTGAACTATCACTGAACTGCTATGAGCTATATGATTTAATATATATATATATATATATCCTGTTGGGTAATACAGTTTACTGTGATGTCTAAACATCCTAATATTCCGTAACTCATAAATCATCACTCATACTCATACATCATGCTTATGCTCATACTCATGTCTTTATATTACATGACTTAAAATCTAGAAAATCTAAAGATGCTTTAAAATCAGATTATGACTCAAATGTCTCCACTGTACAGAATCATGCTAAAAGGATTCTGACTCATAAATTATAATTTTAATAATTAGTTTTTCTTATTTAGGGTTTTTGCTTGAAATAATCAATTGAAAAGGTTGTATACATATAGTTGTATGTTCCTAAGAAGGTGAATTAACACTTAGTTTGCTTATAACTGCATTTATCAAGGTGCACACAAGATAGGAGGTAGAACCCTGTTACAGTTGTTATTCTCCCAAACTAAAATTATAGCTCACTCTCTTAAGTTTGGACAATTTACTCTAGCGAGATTGTATTCGGCTTATCCCTCAGGAAAGCACCTGGTCATAAGTCAACATTGGAGTGACTCATCCAAACCTAAATATTACTAAAGTGACTCAGCACCATGGGTGTATGATCAAAACTAACTAATAATCCGAGCTCAATCAATTCTATTTAATAACCAAAGGTTTATCAAAACTATTAATCCTTACTCTAATTTGGTGAATTCTATTAAAGGTTCCAAGGATGTGACCAAAAATTACTCAATATGAGTTACTACCACATGGGATAAATCTCATTCTAATATCTTAGGTGAATTCTACCACAAGGTTTAAGATCAACTTCTAAGACTAAGGAAGATCATCTAAGTTCCTATCTCAATATATCACAATAAGCCTTTCCTACCTCAATATATTAGCATTCATTAGGCATTTTAGACATTTTAAAACACTCATATAGCAAGATTATCAAGATCTTACACTTCTAACAATTAAACTAAATTCTTAAAGTTTGCTTATTGGGCTTGGATTAAATTGATCAAATCAGATGGTTGACCCATCTGATCACATCATATTCTACAATCATGGGATAAAATCAAGAATATTATTAGGATTATATTATTCCATAAATCAATATAGTTTTATTATCATTTTTATGCTAAGAGTCTTATATAAGAGAAAATCAAGAATCATAAGCTTAGATTCAGATGTTTCAATCGCATAAGTTTATTATCAACCTTAGCACTTCTACTTTAATGATTTAAGGTCATAGGTAAATCAAATGTATTATTGAAATAATATCAGTTGAATTATCTTTCAATCAAGTTAATTAATTAAGTGATTAAGGGTTCAAGTCTTAATCAAACAAGTTAGGGTTTAACCCCTATCCTTACCTAATTAAGACTAATTTGTTGATTTATAGATCAATGACCAATCAATATATTATTGGTGTATTATTGATGGCAAATTTTAGATTTAGATTAAGTATCATTTACTTAATCAAGTTCTTAGGATTCTTATGTTCAAATATAGGTTAACATTAAGTTAAGTAAATCAAGGTGTCTAAATCAACCTTTAAGTTATCTAACATACACCCTAATATTATGTAAGCATAAGAATATAAAGTGACATAAAATAGATGGTAATTAAAGCTAACCAAACTCTTAATCAAACTAAAGGGATTAACACTTGATTATAAATCTAAAAAACTTAAGTTTCATATAATTTGGTTATTTAGTTCTACTTGGTCATACAAGCAATCAAAGATTCTAATATTAACATTTGGCACAAAAATATTTAAGTAAATTCTTAAGAGATTTAGAACATGCTATTTTAGGATAAGATGGTGGAGTTCTCATTAAAATTCACCCACACATTCATACAATACTTAATTTTACTAAATCTAAGTTTATATTTGATATATTGTGGCCTCATTAGGGTCCTAGGGTCATTATAATGTGAAAAATCACAATTTCAAACAATTTCGGACAGTTCTGGGTACTTTCGGGCACTTTCGGACAATTCCGGCGCGGGGTAGCGCCTTCTGGCAGAAAGTCAGGCGCTATGGCATGCAACAACGCTTTAGGCGCTGTGGCAGATTTTAGCGTTGGGGTGCGCGGCAACACTTTTAGGTGCTGCGACACCTATTTTCCCGAGGTGTAGACGTAACGGCTTGCTACATCGCTTCTAGGCGCTGCGGCGGATTTGATTTAATTTCATCAAATTTTTATGATTCATCAAATTATTATGCCGCTGCGGCGCGCAGTAGCGCATTACGGCGGACCAAAATTCGAAACTTCGGGCGCTGCGGCGCACGACAGTGCCCGACGATGATTTCGCCTGTGCGAAAATCGCAATGGGTCTTCTTTCACACTCAAATACTCTCAATTTTGGGTACCTCATGTAATGACCTCAATATTTGGATAGGAGATTAATCTAAACATTGGGATGTTACTTTAGTACCCAATACTTGATTAGAAGAAAATGAATCAAGTCTAGATGCTAAGTGGTCAAGTCACTTTATGAATAGTTGTTATATTAAAATAAGGTTTGCAAATGAATGCAAAAGAAAATACATGATAAAGAGATACATGTAAATATAATATTGCAAGTATTTTCAATATAAGCAATTAAAATAATCTACTCATTCATCCCAAGCAGTTACAAAATAGTAAATACAACACAAGTTAATTAAGAATAGGTAAGAATAACTTAAGCAACCTCAAGCAGTTTATAATTTAATTATTACAAACCTTTTAAAAGTATGAGTAAAAGACAGTAAGTAGGTCACTCTCTCACTTGTAATAAAATACAAGTAAATAATTTAAAATTAAGCGGAAGCAAATATTCTTTATAAGCCCTTCAAGCTCTTGGACCTGCATTACCTGAATCAAAGGGCTCTTGATTTATCATATTTTGATATTTAAATATGATAGGGCAAAGCTATTAAAAGAAAAAGTGTAGTTAGACTAAAAAGTCTAAGCACATTTTATGATTGATTATATTTTTAAATTAATAATATATCACAAATATAATTTACAATTTAAAGTAAGCAGCGGAGCTTTAAAAGCTGTCAAGTATGGAAAAAAAATCAAGCAAAATTGTAAATAAGACAGTATGAAATAAGTTGAGTAAAAATATTTACTTATATAAAGTCCTAGCATGCATCCAAAATTAGTAAGGGAGAGCATCATAAAAGGCTAGAAACTACTATGTGCATTAAAGTATATGAAATAAAAGTAATATATGTTCAATAAAATTTATGCTAAGTAAGCAAATGAAATACAGTAAAGTATTAATTAAAATTAAACAACATACACTATATTTTAAATGAGCTGTAAGTGAACAAAACACAATACTAGAAATAGAGAGTGTAAAGTATGAAAAATAAAGAAGTATTTTAGACTCTTGATCTAAGACAAACATAGCCTAGAACTATAAAAAATAAGCATAACTAAATAGTTATAAAGAGATCTTACAATCAATAAGATTGTAAAAGAACTCCAAAATGGGGTTAAGCATGTCTGCCTAACTGAATACAGTGGGGGGTTGAACATTCACATTTACCCTCTCTAAAATGTGAAGTTCTATTATAAGCGATATTTTTTATGCTCAAATTTGCCATAAGGCATTCCCCATAACATTTTATGAAACGTTTTATTTATGCACAATAATCTTGAATGAATGTTCAAGGAAAAAGGCTCAAAGCAAAGCAAACATTCAATAAATTTAAATAATTGTAAATTATGTGATATCCTTTTATTATCTAAACTTTAATAATCTACTTAATGATTGGAGCTAATTGAGCTCCAAATTGACTTATAGATCTCAATCTTTAAGTCAATTTTTAATAAAAGTAGAAGGAAGATAAGCTTGAAAAATAGTACTTTTATGTAATTTAAGTTCATCCTATACTAGTCATAAACTAATCAAATCAAATAGATTTATGATTAAAGTTTAAAGAAACTAATAGGAAAGAATTGTGTTTAGAAATTACTAAGTTAATGAAAGTATAAGCTAAAGGATATTCTATTAGCTTCACCTATTTAACTTATAAACTAAAAAGTATCAACTCAATTCAATCATGAAGTTATTTAAGATTAATTGATATTGAATATTTGAAATTAAAAAAAGAAATAGATTCTATCCTATATGAAATAATTTATTTTAAGATTGTAGGGAATTAGAAATCTAAAAGCTTATCTAAAGCATGAAAGGAATCTATTACTCTCAAACCAATTGAGTGAGAACTAAGGTAGGAGGTTAAAGACTATTAAGTTGTACACTAGTCATCTAAGTAATTATTTAAACACTAATTAGAACATAAGTTCTTTTAATGATCTTTACTTATAAGATTGATATGTTAAACTTGATAGGTTACAAAGGAGATTGAAAGGTTCTAATTTAACCTTACAAGCAATTATTGGAAAAGCACAACACTTATAATATAAGAATTTCATTCTAATTCTAGAAAATTTTGGCATGATCTCCTTTGTATTTGCTCAACATAAACACATACAATATCAATATATAAGTCAATCCATTATATGGGATTGACTATTTCCAATTCTAATAATTTTAACAATTGTAAAGAACATCAATTTATAAGTCAATCCGTTACATGGGATTGGCTATTTCCAATTCTAATAATTTCAAGTGAGAAAAATCAAATGAAGCAGTTTGCTAACCTAAGATTCACATCCTAAATCGAAAATCTATAAAAATAATTAGAGATGTAGTAATTAATTTAGCAATATATAGGGGTATCATCATTTGACTTAATATGCAATAAGTAATGATATTTGGTTCAGCATTTCTTTTGATATTAGTTTATAACTTAACCTACAAAGAATAATAGTATTTAGTTTAGCATTCATACATTATCTTATACAATTAATGGCAACACACGATTCTAATGAAAGAGATGGTAGCATTTAATCACATTTGAAATAAATGGCAGCATTCATTAAGAATACAATCCATCAATACACTTAAAACTGCAGCATATGTATTAATATCTATCATTAAACATAAATAGAAACTTTCAAAATTTGTTCAATGCCCATTTAAAGAACCATACAAGAAAGAAGCTAATTCTATCAGGTTTTATAAGTAAGACATGAACTAAAATGCAATTATTAATAATAACATTATTAAGGTAAGATATTAAAGTAAATGCAAGAGATTTATAAATTAAAGAGTAGTATTATCAATTTAAAATAGAACTGGTTTGTAAATTCACATATCCTAGCACAAACATGCCTAGAAAAATATGATTTCATTAAAACATGTGAAACATGCCTTGTAAAAGTATTATCTTATCAATTGCCTCACCTAGCACATTTGCATCCTATGAACCTAATGAATTTTTATTATTATTTTGTCCATCTTTACCACTAAATTTGGTTAATGGCTGCCTTTGATAGATGAGAATATCTTCTTTGTTATTTGTATCGCCCACACTATAAGAAATAAGATTTTCCCATGCGAGATGAGTTTGTTCTAAGTAGTTATCCTTATTGACTATTTATTTAATAGCCATACGACCGCCCATCACTTGACAATTGTGCAAGTGACCTTGTCTCTTCTAACATGAGGGATTTTTCTTTTCCTAGAATCAGAGATCGGTCAAGAATTCTGCCCTATATGTCTTAAAGAACCATCTACTCTCTTAAAAAACTATTATTGATTCTCCACAAGATTTCTTGACCATTAGCAATTTGAACTCCAATGACATCTTGTCTTTTAGTGGCAACTCCATTTCTATCAATCAGTACTTACAAAGGTTGGAGCTTAGGATTCTTGATAATTCTAGAGTATACTCATCAACTTGGCTTGTGGATATTCATAATAAGGACTTAGAGGTTTTGTATAAAACCTTCAAGCTTCACTACACAACACAAACTTTTGATGTTGAAAGAAAACACCTACTTCAAAGAAATGTCTAAGATATAAAAATATGAAAGAATTATACACTCACACCTCTCATCAGATCCCTTAGCTTTACCATTAAATAACAATGTTTTTATTCAAAACAGTAGATTGAAACATCCAAATTTAACTTGATATTATAGTTTAGACAAAACAAAGTCATAGTTAAGGAATTAGACAACTAAGAAATTAGAGAGCACTGCTCCCAACTAATCAAGACTATTGACATTGTTCAACTTTATTAGGACTACAGAGAACTTATGATTGCACATCTTATCAACATTAATGTTTAACAAATACCATAATATTTTAGCCATGAGTCAGCTATAACAAATACATTGTAATCATAAACAATTCATATTGACCCATTATCAAACTATATAAACAAACTTCAACCATTGTTGAATGGGCAGGAAATACATAATATACTAGTTATTTTCTAGATTTCTGTTTCCTCATGATCAGCAAGGTATTTTTTTTTATCTTTTTTTTTTTCAGAATCCTTGTTTGTTTTAAGTATACATCATTAAAAAGATAAGGAGACTTGATGAGATTTATCTAAATTTCACTGGAATCAAATTTACCTATCTTATTTTAATTAATGAAGAACATTCGAATATGTAATGAATGATAACACATCAAGATAATGAATGGAGAGTGAAAACATAACTTGCGGCATTTCAAACTAAGTGAACGATTGCTGGGAAGTTTCATTCGAGTCCTATGAAGTTTAATAATTGAATTAGAGTTCACTATTACACCTATTAAATGGTAATAAAGTTAGATAGAAAAGAAGTAGAGTACCTTATATCCAATGCTAATGAGATAAAGCTTGTGTTTAGGTTCTCCTCTCTACGGCAGCAGGTTCGTAATTCGCCTCCCTTCTAGAGATTGAGACCTGGACTAGAGTCTTGTTCAGTGAAGGCTTCAAATACATCAGCGGAAGCTTCATTGGACTTTTCGGCTTCACCTTCTTCTCGTTGACTAGGTTTAAGGATATGCGTAGCTTCTCGTGAATACTAGCTAATCCTCTCAGATCCCAAGCGGCAGGTGGCAAGAAAAGGATGATGCCTCCTAATCCTCCGCTTCCTTAGAGACACGACGAGTGGAGGTACGCCTCTGTCCTCATGCAGGAGCACAATCGCCCCTTTTTGGCAGAGGCGTACTGTGAGCAAATCGCAACCCTCTCTTTGATTTATGGATCGGACGGTTGGATCTATTGAAGCCAAATAAAAAGTATCTCAATCGCTTGATTTTGGATTTAATATCTCTAAACGGTTATGATGAATTAGTTGGTTGTTTGGTAATTTGTTCTCAGTAGCGAATTTCTACTATTATGGAAAAAAAATCATTTTGAATTATTCATTTAATATATTGATATATATATATATATATGTATAGTTTAATTAAATTTCTATTAATTAATTAATTAATTAAACTCAATTATTCAATCAAAATTAAATATTTAAACGCATTTCGAAAAATCTATAATTTTCACCCTTACCTATTTGAGGGGTGAGGAACTGAAAAAAGTGATAATATTTTTGATCGGAGGTATATTTAATTTACTTTATTTTCTGTATATTTAAATATTATTAAAATATTCGTGAGAAATTTGACGACTCCTAAACGCTTCCAAAATACCAGCCATAGCTAATTTGGGTGTGGTGAGTCCAATGGTGGACTCCGTTTTCAATTCTGAGGTCTAAATAATTTAGGTATTTTCAAAATTATCAGAAAAATAAAAAATATTGGAAATTATCAAACGGTCTTCAAATTGTACTAAATTTGAGGTGGAAACTCCTGACTCTATTATAAGAGTAATGGAAAAGATTTAGAGTCAATTAGGTTACTAATTGATGGGTAACAACATCTGGGTTGTTACAGACTCCCCTCTTTAAGAGTGTCGCCCACGACACACAAAAATTATGATACATAAATGTAAATACTATAAGGAAGTCTAACTAAAACTTAATTGAAAATAAGAGAATTATGATTACCTAATTAATGAAAGAACTTTGGGAATTTCTTTTGTATATCTTCCTCTTTCTCCCAAGTGGCTTCTTTATCAGTATGATTTTGCCTCTAGATCTTGATCATAAGAATATTGCGATTTCTTAATTGCTTAAGATCTCTTCCTAGAATTACTATAGGCTTTACAATGAATGTTAGATTTGGTTATAGTTCCATTACCGATATTTGCACATGTTGGCTAGGATCTAACAGACACCTCCTTAGTGATGATATGTGAAACACATTATGTACAGCCAAGAAGTCATCTAGCAACTCTAACATGTATGCTGATGTTCCAATTCTCTTAATCACTTCAAAGGGTCATAAGTACATTGAACTCATCTTTCCAGATATACCAAATCTCTGTACACCCTTCATCAGACTAACTTTAAGATTAGCTCTATCACCCATTTGGAACTCTAATTGACGATGACGGACATCATGATATTTCTTTTGCCTATTCTGAGCTGTCATTATATTATGTTTAATCAGCTGAACTTTCTTAGTGGTTTCTTCAATCAGTTCAGAACTATAAAGTTATGAGTTTCCTACTTTAGTTCAAGCAAGAGGAGTTGAACATCTCCTTCCATAAAGAGCTTTATAAGGAGCCATTCCTATACTGGATAGATAGCTAATATTGTAGGTGAACTCAACTAATGCTAGGTGATCTTCCTATGATCCACTGAAGTCAATAGCACAAAGATGTAAGAAATCTTCCAAGATCTAATTAACACGTTCAATCTGACCATTAGTCTAGGGATGAAAAACAGTACTCAATGCTAAATTTATCCCCAAGTCTTGCTGAACAGCAGACCAAAATCTGAAAGTGAATCTACTGTCTCTATTAGAAACTACATAGTTCAGTGTACCATGAAGGCGGATGATCTTTTTAAGATAAAGCTTAGCTAACTTCTCAACAAGATTGGTCTGACGAATTGCTAGGAAATTAGCTGATTTAGTGAGTTTATCGATAATCACCCAAATAGAGTCAGAACCAGATATATTCTTAGGCAAACTTACAATGAAGTCCATAGAGATATCGAACCACTTCCATTCAGGAATGTCTAAGGGTTTAAGAAGTTCACCAAGCTTCTAGTGTTTGGCCTTAACTAAGGAATAGGGATGGCACTTAGAAATGAAAATGACTATATCTTATTTCATGCTGGACCACCAAAATGATTGTTTGAGATCCTGATACATCTTATAACTACCAGGGTGCACTATATAGCTAAAGTTATGAGCTTCAGACAATACTTGTTACTGTAAGCTTTTAGAAATCCATAACCTAGTCTTCTAGAAAATCACACCTTCGGCATTAAGACGTAATTCAGATCTCTTGCCACTTTTAATATTCAAAACTAATTGGGAATAAGAAGAATATTTTTTCTGAGCCTCAAATATCATTGATCGAAGAGATGACTAAAACTGAATAGTACATAAAAATTGCATAAATCAGTAGATCTGATCGATTTTATATTTAATCTTTCAAAGTCCTTGACCAAAGAATCATTACAACAGAATAAAGACAAATCTGCCTTATGACTTAGGGCATTAGCTATTAGATTAGCTTTATCTGGATGATAAATTATTTCTAAGTTGTAATCACAAATCAATTCTAACAACCTACGTTGATAGCAGTTAAGTTTTTTTTGAGTGAAGATGTACTTTAAACTCTAATGATCAGTGAACTTTCACACTTAACTCCATACAAGTAGTGTCTCCAAATTTTAAGAGCAAAAACTACACCTGCAAATTGTAAATCATACACAGGATAGTTTCTCTCATTTGGTTTTAATTGCCTTGAAGCATAAGCTATAACATATTGATCTTGCATTAGGACACATCCCAGTTCTACTTTAAAGGCATCAGTATAAACTTAAAAATCCTTGCCATCTTGAGGTAACATTAAGACTGGTGCAGATGTTAAAAGTTGTTTCAACTTATAGAATGCTTCTTCATAAACAGGATTCCATATGAAAGGAACTTCTTTATGAGTCAATTGAGTTAACAAAGATGCTATTAAGGAAAATCCAGGAACAAATCTTTTGTAATATCCTGCAAGTCCTAGAAAACTACAAATTTTAGTCACAGATTTGGGTAAAACCCATTATTGTACGGCTTGGATCTTCTTTTGGTCAACTTTAATACATTCAGCATCTATTACATGGCCTAGGAATGCCACTGAATTGAGCCAAAATTTACACTTTGAAACTTAGCATACAACTTATACTCTCTTAAAGAATTAGGACAGCACGAAGATGATCCTCGTAATCATCAATCGACTTGGAATAAATCAGGATGTCGTCAATAAAGACTATTACAAATTGATCGAGGTAAGGCTTCAAAATGCACTACATTAGGTCCATGAAAATAAAAGGGGCATTTGTTAGTCCAAAAGACATGACAAGAAACTCATAGTGCCCATAACGGGTCCTAAATGCAATCTCAGGAATATCTTTATCCTCAACTCGTATCTGATAATATCCTGTTCTTAAGTCAATTTTGAAAAAGACTTTTGCTCTAGCTAATTGATCAAACAATTCATCAATTCTTAGAAGAAGACACTTGTTGTAATAACCATAGGCTATTACTCTGTTAAATTATAGCATAATTGAGCATTCATTTTGATCCTAATACTTTTAGGATATCAAATTAAGCCTATCATGAAAATTTAAAGTTAATTGGATTCCCCTAATTCTATAATTGTATTTTAATTAATCTAGATATTCTAAATTAGACCTAAAATATTTTGATCTCAGAATAAAAATCAATTGTATTTTTGAATTTCTCACCCCCAAATTAGCTAGGGGTGAAAGTTTGGTATGATTTGAAAATCATTTAGGCCATAATTCATATTTAATTAAAATAGTCTAATTGCAAAAAAGGGTTCATAACATTTCAAAATTTCATTTATACCCTTGAAACTAATTAAATGGCTAGGATCCACTGTGCGGACTACGAGCGATCCGCTGAGGAGCCCAGGTCGCGTGACAGTGGTACTTCCATCATATCCGCCATTCGCTCTATTAATCCAATGGCTAGGATTAGATTATGTGGAGCTGCGGATCAACAATTGGATTTGCCCGACCAATCATATGGCCTGGATCACTCCCGCGATTGGCCGTTAGGATCCGAGCGATCAGAGCCGTTCCACCATCTGATCCATTGATCAGACGGCATCTGAAGGTCCTGCTACTGTGGACCTTCATCTTCCTCTCTCCGCGCCTGACAAGGAGATCCTCCCTGTACTACCAGCAACCCCGCTTGTCCCCCACTCCCTGCATCCACCTCAGCAAGTCGTTGGGGCCTCTCCTGAAATGCATTGGAGCCCAAATTAAGCCTCGTGACTCGGCTGAGCTCAAAATGGAAATTTGAGAGCTCGACCATGGCCCAACCTCTTGAGCCTTTCCCAGCCCAAGCCAGTCATCCAGAAGTTTCCCAACCCTCTGTTGGGGCTATCAGCATTGCTCCAATTGATCCTTGCTGATCGATTAAGCTCTCCACATCTTCCTCCATTACCGTCTGTCCAAGCTTACGTAGGCGATACCAGGCATTCCTGATGTGTGTACCACTGATAAAAGAGTCTCCTGGCATTCAGGAACTCTTAGAGAAATCCCAGGAAGCTCAGCAAGCTCGACATTGATCCCTGTGACATCTACAAGTTCCCCCATCAAACCAGGAACCCCCATTTGCTCGATCTAAGCTAATTGGGCTCGGATCCTCTTTCATTTGATTTGTAAATGTGTGCATTTTCAAAATGAACATAATGCTATCAAACCTAGGCCCTAAGCTAGCCCCAATCAATCAAACCAATCGATCGGGCTAAGCCTCTTAAGGAATGTCTCGGGCGAGTAAGGTCTTGGCGTTCCAGCCCATCTCGAGCCCTCAGACCAGAGGGCTTCGATCCGTCTCACCTCCATGATGGTGTAGAGATCAAGCCCTGGGTCTGGCATGGCCTTTGTGGGGAGAAATGCCTCCCCACAGTAGGCCCATTGCGGGAGCTCTCGGGTGAGTAAGGTCTGGCCGATCCAGACTGCCTCACAGAGGGCTTCTAGTCCCCATCAACGCATCTATCCATGGTGAACATGTAGCGACTGAGAGTTAGCCATGCCATGGCCGGGATGCAAAGGAATTGGGCAATTAGGCTTCCCATAATCGGATCCTTCCATCGAATGAAGGATTGGGGATAAATCCCCTGTGTAGGTCAGGCCGACCCGTGATTCGCGCTGAGCGACAGTGCCGGGCCATCTGGTCAAGCCGACCAGTGCATTTTGTAAATGGGTCAGGACCCATTTTTATTTAAATAAATCTATTTGGAATTATTTTCCTTAAGAAAAATGGGTTGGATTAATTAGAAAAATGCAATTGAAATTAATACTATAACTTTTAATTCATTGGTCCAAATCCTATGATATTATACATCAAATTGATTAGAAAAACATTAGGGATCTGAATATAAAATAGTATTAATCATCTAATGGTTTGTGGGGCCACGTACTGACAACAAGAAAGTACGGTGCTCCAACTGTGGCAAATCCCCAACTTAAGTAAAGTTAGCTAAACCCAACCTGCCTTAAGCCAAGGACTCATCACCAAGTACTATAACATCATCAATATACAAGTATCAAAGTGATGGAAGCAATGAATAATAGAGTAATATCCACAAGCATACATAGTAGGAAAAGAGAATGCAATATAGTAACTCATCACAATGCAGAAATAAAATACATCCAGAATTAATTATTACAAACTGAAGTTTAAAGAAAATGAAAATATCTCTCAATCTCACTGAAACAAAGGTAAAATCTAACTAAACAACAGCAGCACGATCCTCCTCCTGAATCTGCTCCACTTCTGCGATAGTGCCCACGAACACATCTGAATCTGACATTTGTCGGTATCACAAATGCCAGGGCCCCAGCCAACAAAACAAAAAGGTTACAGATAGACAATTATCTAAGTACATTTTAAGCTATTTTAATGAACTAAACATTTAAAGATATCACATCTTAATTTAACTACATATGCAAGCAGTAAAGGGTACAACAAGCTATGAAAGAAATGAGTGACAATAAACTATCCATTTATAGCCAGCATACAATACAAAATAAACAAGGTGAGGCTAAAAGCTAAAAGAAACAACAAGTACAATATAATTCTGAACCTAACATGCTTATGATCATGTTACACATGCTGAGTATATAAAAAAACACAAGTACTGAAAATGTGCAAATATAGCATCCTAAACATGCCAAAATATATATATGTAAGCAATATGAGTATACATACAACATGCTAGTCAAGAACGGAAAAAGAAAAACCACTGAGACTTGTGGTAAAATCAAAGCAATCTATAAAATGTAAAGCCACTGAGACATGTGGCAAAGTGAGCAAATACTAAAAATAAGGCCACTAAAACATGTGGGAAAGCAAATCAGAAAACAATACAATCCAACTAAAGTAGCGATAAGCCTAAGACATAGTACTGCTATACCAGCCAAGAGGCCATACAGGGCCTCCAATATCAATCAATCAATCCCCAGCCTAGCCATCCAAATATGCTAGGTCTGAGTCCAATCTATACAATACTACTACTAAAGAGACAGACTAAGCTAGGATATATTCTACCAACTGCAAATAAGGCAAAACTGAATGATATGCAATTCAAATACTAACTTATGATGTATCATCCATACCCTAAGTTTTTCCTATTATGCTCAATGAATAAGGCTCAATATCCAAGGTATGTAAAGCAATCTAATCAAACTAAGTAAGAGACTCAATCTAGACCTATGTGATATCTGATGTTATCTAATTACCAAATCTAACTATTCTGAGAAGGTACAAGTTTAGGATCTCCAATATCCAGCTATCGAGTAGAATCTCAGATTTACGTCCTTAAAGTTAATATTAGAACTTAACAAGTTCTAATCCAAAATCATATGATGACTATATGGTTTAAGTAAGTAAATCAACGACCTAATTTATTAATATTTTACTCTCTTACCCAAATCTTGATTAAGTAAATCAAGATTTAAGGATTTAGAATTTAAACCCTATGTTGAGTTTAAATCCTAAATCCAAGGTAATATTCTAACTAGGATCTAGGGTTCATAATTATTACCCAAATTAAAGATAAACGATCCTATAAGTTGAAAGATTCAGGAACTAAGAACTTAGTGAAAGGCTATTCTAATGATTATGAGATAAAATAATCGATTAAGAACTTGAGAATCTAAGATCTATATTCAATCTTTAAGATAATTTCATTATCTTATAGATTGAATCATCCTATACCCACATGGAAGGTTTCAAAGGATTAAACAATCAATCATTAAAGAATTTCAATTGGAGGGTTCAATTTCAATTGAAGATCTAAGTCTAAGATCTTAAGATCTAAAGATCTGAGATTTGATCACTTTAGATCTCTAAATTAGAGTTTTATCTTAAGAGCTTCCATTTGTGATTCTCTTAGAATTTAAGTTCATAGTTAAACTATATGGAGCTTATTAAGGTTGAAATTGACAATTTTAAGTATTAGATTAAACATCAAACTCATATTGACCTTTTTAGGGCTGCTTAAGACTAAGGATATGAGGTTTGATCACTTTAGACCTTAAGCTAGATTTTAACTTAGGATGTTCCATTATTATTTCTTTTAGTATTTAAGCTTATAATTATAATTAGTTTGAACTTATCAAGTGACTTTTGAAATGATTACATTTAAGTGTTAAGCTTAAGTGACTTTTTTAAGGTCACTTAAGATCTAAGTGTCTTAATTAGGACTAAATTGAAGATTTCTTAAATCAATGATCACATTAACATTATTATTAATCTAAGAGTTCAGAGAACATTTCTATTCTAACTTAGGGTTAATTTACTGAAATTTCTAAGTTTAAGGAGCATTTAAGCATACTTTGGTCAAAATGACCAAATTGCCCCTCTTAAGGCAAAAATTAGGATTTTTAGGGTTTAGCTATCCAAATTAGATCTAATTTATTTTGTTATGTTTCATATTGATTTATGAAGTAGAAGTTTCACTCATCTTAGATTTTTGACCACTTAATTAGGCTAATTATCACTAATTACTTAATTAGGCCAATTAGGGTGATTAGTAAATTTAGGCATCCTTAGGGCAATCCAACTTTACCCCTAGATTCTAATAGATCTAATATAGTATTAAGAGCTTACTTCCCCAATTTCAGAGACTTAATTAGGGTCTAAATCACTAATCCTTATTTAGGGAGATTAAGGCATGATTAAGGAAATTAAATGTCCAAAATTAGGTTTATGGGTCCCTGATTATTCTCTATGGTCATATAAGTGATCAGAACCCTAAATTTCCAGGTTTGAATAATTATTAAATTTAATAAGATTTAATTTAAAACATAAAATGTTTAAGCAATTAATTTAAATCCAACCATTAGATCTGTGATTTTATCTTATATTTAGATTCATTGTATTTTTCTGATTCAAATGGTATATTGGATCATACCATTTGGATTTGTACAGCTAAAGTTATTAAGTTAATTTATTCTAATTTTTATTTAAATTCTAACCATATGTTTCCAATTAATATTTAATTTCCTTAAGGATTTTAATTACAAAAATCCTTTTATTAATTGTCGGCCCGCTCTCAAAACACGCGGGTTGGGGTTGACCCGGCCCAAATTCCATCGTCTTCTTCCTCTCGCACGCGCCCGTAGCCCGAACCCTAAAGCTAGCTTCCGCCGTCAAATTCTCCGCGCTCTGGTCACGCCAATCCTCGATTTCAATGGCTACACGATCCTTGACTCCAGACATGTCGATTAAACTAAGAAGCCATAACTGGGAGGCGCCAGATCGATGGAGTGCCATTCTACCGAGGCCTCCCAAAAGGCGCACCTGTGAGGAATGAATTCTCCTCACAGAGTCCATGGGTCGCAGCTATCTTGATCCCTACACATTCAGGGATTGATGGGGAAGCGACAGGTCAACTCGAGAGGTTCTGAGGTGGTCTAGATCACTGGGGGGCTACTCGGCGTATTGTGCCATTTAGAGCCGTGACTTGATCGATCGATTCCAGTCAAATCGATTGACCTGGTCGAACCTACCTATCGATACCATATTACAATCATTGCTCGGAGGTTTTGAGGCTAACTAGACGGCTAATTGAGCATGAGAACGTCATATCAAACAAGCTGGAGGTTCCTCTGGCAGTACACTCAGACGGCGAATTTGCTATCTGTCCTACTGCCAGACTTCACCCGCAAACTCGGACATCCACGGAGGATCTAGGGAGAGGTCCTACACAGCATCTAAGGCTTGAGCAAGGAAGAGACGAGATGAAGCTAGCTCGATTGCAAATGGACAGTGGCTGTACCTGAGGAAATGACGAGCCTAACACAATAGAAGACGCTGGGGCAACTGAGCTCTAAACAAGTTCCTGGGGGTTTGAACACCAAACCACACCCAATATCAGCAATTTGCAGCCCTGGGAGTCTTCTGGAACGGTAGCAACTTCAATGGACGCCAGCCGAGAGGAAGGGGAGAACTCCAGAGGATTTCAGTGAGCAAACGAGCTCACTGGACCGGTGAACGGCTATTTATAGGCCGATAGAGGTTCAGGGAAGAATACCATGGCTAGACGCCATGGTTCAGGCTCGGGAAGGGGTGGAGTCCCGAGCCTCAGCAATTTGGGGCAAGCAGGCCCTCAGGTCCCGACGGCATTATCATACTAGAACCGGGATGATCCTAATGGATGGGCGGACGTGGCAGCGGGGAGTGGGAGGCAAGGTCTACGTGGCGAATTTCTGTCGTCAGCATAATCCCCGTGAGAACGAAGGTCCACAGTGGTAGGGCTCGTCTCCGCCGTCTGATGCCAAAGCCGTTGGAATTGAACGGCTTGATGCGGGGACTGAAAAATAGAAATGTGGATCAAATCCTGCACATCAAACTTAGGATGCCGATCGCTCGGCTATGATTCGATCATGGCATGGGAAGATCGCGCCGTTGGACAAGCCACGCCAAAATGCGTGCTAGGTATCCTACGGGTGCATAGCTATGCGCCGCTGTCGAGACCCCGCAGCGGATCTGCCGCGGTCCCGACAGCGAATCCTAAGGCTTAAATTTTAATTAAATAATTAAATTAATTAATATAATTCAATTTAATAAACATATTAATTCCTATTAAATTTATAGATCTAATTTAGGACCAAATGAGCTCCAAAAATTCCCAAAATTTCACCCTTAGCTAATTAGGGTTGAGGAATTCAAAAATGAAATCAGATTTTGATTTGGAGATCAAATTAATTTAGGTATTTTCTAGGGTTCAAAAATACCCAAAAATACTAATTTTTCCATTTAAGCTCCAAATGATTCTAAACTTCTAAGTTTAGGTTTAAATGACCCATTGAGTCTAATGGAATCAAAATTAAGGCTTGATTTAGCTCAATTAATCCAGATCTAGCTAGGGTAACAACTTAGGGTTGTTATAGACTCCCCCACTTAAGAACGATGTCGTCCCAACATCACCTAAGTGAAGAATAATTCTACTGGAACAATACAAGTTAAAATACGATTGATAGAAAGATAAGAATAGTACCTGAGTTTACAAAGAGCTAGGGATATTTATTGCGCATATCCACCTCTTTCTCCCAAGTAGATTCTTTTAACGATCGATTCTTCCACTGAATCTTGACCATAGGAATCGAATGATTCCTTAGCTGTTTCTAATCATGAGCTAATATCCTGATAGGTTCTTCGGCATATGAAAGATCGGGTTGAATCTCTACTGCTGGAAGTTGAACGAGATGAGAATGGTCTCGAAGACATCTTCTCAATGATGATACATGAAATATATTGTGAACAGCTGCAAAGCCATCAGGAAGGCTTAACCGGTAGGCAGATGATCCTACTTTGGCCAAAACTTTGAAAGGTCCAACATAGCGGGGAGTAAGTTTCCCAGCTACGACAAATCTGAAGATACCTTTCATTGGACTGACCTTTAAATAAGCAGAATCTCCCACATTAAATTCTAGGAGACGGTAGTAAGAATCATGATACTTACTTTGACGATCTTGAGCTGAACGAATTCTCTGCTGAATTAATTTGATCTTATTACTGGTTTCTTCCACTAATTCTGAACCAAAGAGCTGAACGCTTTCTATTTCTGACCAAGTTAGCGGAGTACTGCATTTTCTACCATATAGTGCTTCATAAGGGGCCATCTTAATACTAGCTTGAAAACTGTTATTGTAGGTAAACTCCACTAATGGATGTGATCTTCCCAGGAACCAGCAAAATCAAGAATACATAGCTTAAGCAAATCTTCCAACACTTGGTTCACTTTTTTAGTTTGACCATCCGTTTGAGGATGAAAGGTTGTACTCATGGCTAGAGTCGTACCCAGATCTTGATGCACAGCTTGCCAAAACTTAGAAGTAAACCTGCTATCTCTATCCGATATAATTGACTTAGGAATCCCATGCAATCTGATAATTTCCTTGATGTAGAGTTTTGCTAACTTTTCTACTGAATCAGTTTGACGGATAGGAATAAAATGCGCTGATTTAGTTAAGCGGTCTACTATCACCCAGATCGCATCAGCACCTGATTTCGCACGAGGCAATCCCATGACAAAGTCCATAGATATATCAAACTATTTCCATTCAGGGATATCTAATGGATGCAGAAGACCACTAGGTCTTTGGTGTTCGGCCTTTACTAAATTACAGGCATGACACTTAGCCACAAAGTCAGCTACATCTTTCTTCATACTTGTCCACCAAAATGATTGCTTCATATCTTGGTATATCTTAGTACTGTCTGGGTGAACGTGATACCCAGAATTATGGCCTTCGACTAAAACTTCTTGATGCATGGACTTAGGAATCCACAATCGATTACCTTGATAAACTACACCATTCCGCAACTGCAAATCTTGACGAAGACCACCTTCAATATCTGCTTTAAATTTCAGATACTCATCATCTTTGGTTTGCGAGATAGAGACATCTCGGTGGAAAGTGGGTTCCACATTAATATTTGCTAATAGCGAACTCAACATATCGCCACTTACCGGAGAAATCTCGAGCTTATGAAATTCAGGTTCTAAGAAACTGGAGGCAATCATAGAGGTTAAAGTAGCACGATGACCAAGAGCATCGGCCACTACATTAGTTTTTTATGGGTGATCTTGGATATTGAGATCATAATCGCTGATGAGTTCCAACCATCTTCTCTGGCAACAATTCAACTCTCTCTGGGTGAAGATATACTTCAAACTTTGATGATCAGTGAAAATTGAACATTGCACTCCGTACAGATAGTGACGCCATATTTTCAAGGCAAATATTACGGCTGCAAGTTCAAGATCATGAACTGGATAATTTCGCTCGTGGGGTTTTAATTGACGAGAGGCGTAGGCAATTACCTTACCCTCTTGCATTAAGACACAACCTAGACCGATTCCAAAGGCATCAGTATATACCTGATAGTTCAAACCTTCTTTAGGTAGAACAAGAACTGGAGCGGTAAAAAGAGCATCCTTTAGAGTTTGAAATGCTTCATCGCACTATGGACTCCAAATGAACGGACCTTTTGAGTCAATTTAGTCAATGGCGAAGCAATCTGGGAAAAGCCCTTAACAAACTTCCTGTAGTATCCCGCTAATCCCAGGAAACTTCTAATGTCGATGATAGACTAAGGTTGAGCCCAGTCCTGAATAGCTCTTACTTTACTCTGATCTACCCGAATACCCTGAGCATCAACTACGTGCCCAAAAATGCAATGGAGTTAAGCCAGAACTAGCATTTGGAGAACTTGGCATAAAGTTGATGCTCACGCAAAGTTTCCAACACTAACCTCAGATGTTCTTCATGATCTCTCAGAGTTTTAGAATAAATGAGGATATCGTCAATAAAGACGATTACAAACTTGTCCAGATACAGTTTTAGCACTCACTGCATCAAATCCATAAAGATCGATGGTGCATTGGTGAGTTTGAATGACATCACCAAAACTCAAAGTGGCCATAATGAGTACGAAAAGCAGTCTTCCCTACATCATCTTCTTTTACTCGCAGCTGATGGTATCCAGACCTTAAATCAATCTTGGAAAATATAATGGCTCCGGATAACTGGTCGAACAAGTCATCAATTCTAGGCAGTGGGTATTTATTATTTATGGTGATCTTATTCAACTCACGATAGTCTATACACATACGCATAGATCCATCCTTCTTTTTCACAAATAAAACTGGCGCTCCCCAAGGAGACATACTTGGCCTAATGAAACATTTATTCAAGAGTTCTTGTAACTGCTCGTTGAGTTCCTAAAGCTCCTTAGGTGCCATTCTATAAGGTGCTTTGGATATCGGTTGAGTACCAGGGATCAATTCAATAGAGAATTCTACTTCTCTAAAAAGAGGTACACCAGGCAAATCTTTTGGAAATACATTGACGAATTCTTTGACTACCTTACAATCAGTAAGAGAGATATTTTCTTTTGTTTCGCCCATCATGGTGACTAAGTAGGCATTACAACCCTTGATAATCAATTGTTCGGCTCTAATGGCATTTATTAAGGATAACTGCGTGCTGCTTTTTCCTACAAATGTTTCAGGCTTGCCCTGAGAATGGAGAGTGACTCTCTTTTTATGACAGTTTATCACCACATTATTGTCACTGAGCCAATTCATCCCGAGGATGATATCAAAGTTAGCTATTGGCAGGATGATTAGTTTGGCCTGAAATTCCTGATCATTTATTAGGACTTTAATATTGTAAAATTTATGGGCACTTAGTTGGATTCCCGATAGAAGTCCAACACTTAACTTTTGTGCTAGGTTGCATGCGTGAAGTTTAAGGTTATTAGCAAATCGTTCAGAGATAAATGAGTGACTGGCACCGGTATCAAACAATACATTACAAGGTTGGTTATTGAAGTAAAGTGTGCATAAATTTACACAGTTTCGTATTAATAACTTGAAAAGAATTAAAATATAGAAATGCAATAGGAGAGAGGTTTAGGAGTGTGTACCTGGAACCACATTGTTATCTTCGACGACTTCAATAGGAGTTAAGGCATATACTCATGCAGGTCCAACAGGATGATTGTTAGACTGCCATCACTGATAGTTCTGAGAATTGGGGACTGGTGGTTGTGTGTGAGCAACTTCAGAAGCAGGGGCTGGCATTATAGCCAAATTTGGTTCCCTCCGATTCAGTGGAGTTACTCGGAACACTTGCTTCTTATGGTAAGGCTTCATTTGAACTCCGTCTACCATTTCAATGTGGTCACATTGATATAACTGGTGGCCTGTATGCCCACAATTAAAACACCTCTGGCCAAAATGGTAACACTTGCCATACGGATGTGGCTTAGTACAGTTTTGAGCTTGTTCGGCAGTAGGTGCTGCTTCCAGCTGATATACTTTCGCGGGGTTGGATCCGTGTCTCTTGAAGTTTCCTCGCGGGTTCAGAGTTATTTGCGCTTTTCGCTTAAGATCCTCTTCAGATTGGTGATGCTCAATCACCTTAGCCATTTCCACTAGTTTGAAAAAGCTAGTCAGACAGAGCAGCACGATCTGGTTTTTCAGTGAACTTCGGAGTCCACAAAGGAAGCGGTGGCACTTTGCTGACTCGAAATGAGTGACTTCTGGTGTGAAATGAATTAATCTACGAAATTCTCTTTCGTATTCCGCCACTGAACGACTTCCTTGAGTCAACCTCATGATTATATCTGCAATAATATTTTGTGCAGATGGGAGAATGAATTCAGTCTTGAAGGCCTCGACGAACTTATCCTAGGGGATGTCTTCTAACTCATAGTCAACGAACTTGGTGTTTCGGATCTCTTCCCACCAATATTCTGCTTCCGCATAAAATAGATGGGTGGCGAGATGAACAGCTTTCGAGTTTGAGACCTTAAGACTAACGAGATCCCTTTCCACAGCTTTCAGCCAGTCGGCTGTATCAATTGGGGACAGGTTCCCACCGAAGGTTGGAGGTCTTAACCTTAGAAAATTGTGAAGGAGATTATCCGCTGAATGATATGAAGAAGAAGCAACTTGTGGAGCATGAACTTTCGGAGCAGCGACAGTGACTGGAGTTGTACGATCATTCAGTAATTTCTGCATAATGAGCACCTGTTGAGCTTGGTTTTCCAATAAAGTTGCCACCATGGCTCGCAGATGAGCCACCTCATCATTAGAACTACTAGAGGCAATAGTGTTCTTGATAATAATAACGGTGGGTGGTGATCCGGAATCCATTCTAGTGAATTAAGAAAATGAGACAAACTCAGAATTTACTCTAAGGAAGAGAAATCAAAATCTTTCATTAATTATATAGATAAAAGATTATAATGCCAAAACTGCAAATCAAATAGAGTTGCTTGAAAATGAAATAACATTTATCATAACTATCATTCAAACATTATCAATATACTCTGCCCTACACAAAATTCCTCTAAAGTGACTTCCCAACGATTCCTGTTACGTTTCTTCTCAAGCCTTACCATGGTCTCATACCACCAAACTTCGGCGTAGTCCACCATCAGGTCTGTCACAATATCTACATAAAGTGACTTAGGACACTCTATGTGTATCAGAATGGACTCCACCCGGCTCAACCATTCTTGTGCGTATATGGGAAAGTTGAGCCCTTGATATACAGCTTGCTGTAAGAGCTTCTTCAGGACCAAAATCCCTTTTGCTGAAACTCCTTCAATCTGCCAGTTACTTTCCTGCCTCCATTTGAAGCTACAGCTCCAAACTCTCTTGAAGGCACACTGATAATAGTCTATATCGGACTCTTCAGAATCCATTTGACTATGAGGACAGAATTTTATTACATTTGTGTTAGACTCTAGATGTCTAAATTATTAGGATGGGAATATTCTCCTCCTACATTTTGCATAGAGTTACTGACACTACTATGTTATGGATGTCACTTATATTGATGTTTGTATTTCAGAAGAACAGTCCATTAGGTAGAAAGGAATTATCGATCCCATTCAGACACATTATGGTGTTCTCTGATATCAACTGTGGGGCCCCCGTACTGACAACAAGAAAGTAGGGTGCTCCAACTATGGCAAATCCCCAACTTAAGTAAAGTTAGGTAAACCCAACCCGCCTTAAGCCAAGGACTCATCACCAAGTACTATAACATCATCAATATCAAATATCAAAGTGGTGGAAGCAATGAATAATAGAGTAACATCCACAAGCATACATAGTTGGAAAAGAGAATGCAATATAGTAACTCATCACAATGCAATAATAAAATACATCCAGAATTAATTATTACAAATTGAAGTTTAAAGAAAATGAAAATGTCTCTCAATCTCACTGAAACAAAGACAAAATCTAACTAAACAGTAGCAGCACGATCCTCCTCCTGAACCTGCGCCTCTTCTGTGACAGTACTCACGAACACGTCTGAATCTGACATTTGTCGGTATCACAAATGCCAGGGTCCCAGCCAACAAAATAAAAATGTTACAGTTAGACAATTGTCTAAGTACATTTTAGGCTATTTTAATGAACTGAACATTTAAAAATATCACATCTTAATTTAACTACACATGCAAGCAGTAAAGGGTGCAACAAGCTATGAAAGAGACGGGTAACTATAAACTATCCATTTATAGCTAGCATACAATAAAAAATAAACAAGGTGAGGCTAAAAGCTAAAAGAAACAACAACTACAATACAATTATGAACCTAACATGCTTATGATCATGTTACACATGCTGAGTATATAAAAGAACACAAGTACTAAAAATGTGCAATTATAGCATCCTAAACATACCAAAATATATATAAGTAAGCTATATGAGTAAACATACAAGATGCTAGCTAAGAACGGGAAAAGAAAAACCACTGAGACATGTGGCAAAATCAAAGCAATCTATAAAATGTAAAGCCACTAAAACATGTGGCAAAGCGAGCAAATACTAAAAATAAAGCCACTGAAATATGTGGCAAAGCAAATCAGAAAACAATACAATCCAGCTAAAGTAGCGATAAGCCTAAGACATAGTACTGCCATACCAGCCAATAGGCCATACAGGGCCTCCAATATCAATCAATCAATCCCCAGCCTAGCCATCCAAATATGCTAGGTCTGAGTCCAATCTATACAATACTACTACTGAAGAGATAGACTAAGCTAGGACATATTCTACCAACTGCAAACAAAGTAAAATTGAATGATATGCAACTCAAATACTAACTTAAGATGTATCATCCATACCCTAAGTTTCTCCTATTATGCTCAAGGAATAAGGCTCAATATCTAAGGTATGCAAAGAAATCTAGTCAAAGTAAGCAAGAGACTCAATCTAGACTTATGTGATATCTGATGTTATCTAATTACCAAATCTAACTATTCTGAGAAGGTACAAGTTTAGGATCTCCAATATCCAGCTATCGAGTAGAATCTCAGATTTACGTTCTTAAAGTTAATATTAGAACATAACAAGTTCTAATCCAAAATCATATGACAACTATATGGTTTAAGTAAGTAAATCAATGACCTAATTTATTAATATTTTACTCTCTTACCCAAATCTTGATTAAGTAAATCAAGATTTAAGGATTTAGAACTTAAACCCTAAGTTGAGTTCAAATCCTAAATCCAAAGTAATATTCTAACTAGGATCTAGGGTTCATACTTATTACCCAAATTAAAGATAAAGGATCCTATAAGCTAAAAGATTCAGGAACTAAGAACTTAATGAAAGGCTATTCTAATGATTATGAGATAAAACAATCGATTAAGAACTTGAGAATCTAAGATCTATATTCAATCTTTAAGATAATTTCATTATCTTATAGATTGAATCATCCTATACCCACATGGAAGGTTTCAAAAAATTAAACAATCAATCATTAAAGAATTTCAATTGGAGATGGTTCAATTTCAAATTGAAGATCTAAGTCTAAGATCTTAAGATCTAAAGATCTTAGATTTGATCACTTTAGATTTCTAAATTAGAGTTTTATCTTAAGAGCTTCCATTTGTGATTCTTTTAGAATCTAAGTTCATAGTTAAACTATATGGAGCTTATTAAGGTTAAAATTGACAATTTTAAGTATTAGATTAAACATCAAACTCATATTGACCTTTTCAGGGCTGCTTAAGATCTAAGGATCTGAGGTTTGATCACTTTAGACCTTAAGCTAGATTTTAACTTAGGATGTTCCATTATTGTTTCTTTTAGCATTTAAGCTTATAATTTTAACTAGTTTAAACTTATCAAGTGACTGTTGAAATGATTACATTTAAGTATTAAGCTTAAGTGACTTCTTTAAGGTCACTTAAGATCTAAGTGTCTTAATTAGGACTAAATTGAAGATTTCTTAAATCAATGATCACATTAACATTATTATTAATCTAAGAGTTCAGAGAACATTTCTAATCTAACTTAGGGTTAATTTGCTGAAATCTCAAAATTTAAGGAGCATTTAAGCATACTTTGGTCAAAATGACCAAATTGCCCCTCTTAAGGCAAAAATTGGGATTTTAGGGTTTAGCTATCCAAATTAGATCTAATTTATTTTATTATATTTCATATTGATTTATGAAGTAGAAGTTTCACTCATCTCAAATTTTTGACCACTTAATTAGGCTAATTATCACTAATTACTTAATTAGGCCAATTAGGGTGATTAGTAAATTTAGGCATCCTTAGGGCAATCCAACCTTACCCCTAGGTTCTAATAGATCTAATATAGTATTAAGAGCTTACTTCCCCAATTTCAGAGATTTAATTAGGGTCTAAATCACTAATCCTCATTTAGGGTGATTAAGGCATGATTAAGGAAATTAAATGTCCAAAATTAGGTTTAAGGGTCCCTGATTGTTCTCTATGGTTATATAAGTGATCAGAACCCTAAATTTCTAGGTTTGAATAATTATTGAATTTAATAAGATTTAATTTAAAACAAAAAAGGTTTAAGCAATTAATTTAAATCCAACCATTGGATCTATGATTTTATCTTATATTTAGATTCCTTGTATTTTTCTAATTCAAATGGTATATTGGATCATACTATTTGGATTTGTATAACTAAAGTTATTAAGTTAATTTATTCTGAATTTTTATTTAAATTAAAACCATAGGTTTCCAATTAATATTTAATTTCCTTAAGGATTTTAATTACAAAAATCCTTTTATTAATTGTCGGCCCGCTCTGAAAACATGCGGGTCGGGGCCGACCCGGCCCAAATTCCATCGTCTTCTTCCTCTTGCACACGCCCGCAGCCCGAACCCTAAAGCTAGCTTTCGTCATCAAATTCTCCGCGTTCCGGTCACGCCAAGCCCCGATTTCAATGGCTACACGATCCCTTACTCCAAACGCGCGATTAAACCAAGAAGCCCTAACTAGGAGGCGCCAGATTGATGGAGTGCCATTCGACCGAGACCTCCCAGAAGGCGCACCTGTGAGGTGTGAATTTTCCTCACAGAGTCTACGGGTCATAGCTATCTTGATCCATACACGTTCAGGGTTCGATGGGGACGCGACAGGTCGACTCGAGAGGTTCTGAGGTGGTCTGGATCACTGGTGGGCTACTCGGCGTATTTTGCCGTTTAGAGCCGTGATTGGATCGATCGATTCCAGTCGAATCGATCGACTTGGTCGAACCCACCTATCGATACCAAATTAAAATCATTGCCCGAAGGTTTTGAGGCTAACTAGACAGCTAATTGAGCACGAGAACGTCATATCGAACAAGCTGGAGGTTCCTCTGGCAGTACACTCAGATGGCGAATTCACTGTCTGTTCTACTGCCAGACTTCACCCGCAGGCTCAGACGTCCACAGAGGAGCTAGGGAGAGGTCCTACACAACATCTAAGGCTTGAGCAAGGAAGAGACGAGCTGAAGCCAGCTCGATTGCAAATGGACAGAGACTGTACCTGAGGAAATGGAGAGCTTAGCACGATGAGAGACGTTGGGGCAGCTGAGTTCTAAGCAGGTTCCTGGGGGTTTGAACACCAAATCACACCCACTATCAACAATTTGCAGCCCTGGGAGTCTTCTGGAATGGTAGCAACTTCAATGGAGGCCAGCAGAAAGGAAGGGGAGAACTCCAGGGGATTTCAGTGAGCAAACGAGCTCACTGGACTGAAGAACGGCTATTTATAGGCCGAGGGAGGTTTAGGGAAGAATACCATGGCTAGAAGCCATGGTTCAGGCTCGGGAAGGGGTGGAGTCTCGAGCCTCAACAATTTGGGGCAAGCAGGCCCTCAGGTCCCGACGGCATTATCCTACCAGAACCGGTACGATCCTAATGGCTGGGCGGATGTGGCAGCGGGAGTGGGAGATAAGGTCTACGTGGCGAATTTCCGCTGTCGGCAGAATCCCCGTGAGAACGAAGGTCCACAGTGGTAGGGCTTGTCTCCGCCATTTGATGCCGAAGCTGTTGGAATTGAACGACCTGATGCGGCGACTGAAAAATGAAAACGCGGATCAAATCATGCACGTCAAACTTAAGATGCCAATCGCTCGGCTATGATTCGATCCTGGCATGGGAAGATTGCGCCGTTGGACAAGCCACGCCAAGATGCGTGCTAGGCATCCTACGGGTGTATAGCTATGCGCCGCTGTCGGGATCCGCAGCGGATCTGCCGCGGTCCCGACAGCGAATCCTAAGGCTTAAATTTTAATTAAATAATTAAATTAATTAATATAATTCAATTTAATAATCATATTAATTCCCATTAAATTTATAGATCCAATTTAGGACCAAATGAGCTCCAAAAATTCCCAAAATTTCACCCTTAGCTAATTAGGATATGAGGAATTCAAAAATGAAATCAGATTTTGATTTGAAGATCAAATTAATTTAGCTATTTTCTAGGGTTCAAAAATACCCAAAAATATCAATTTTTCCATTTAAGCTCCTAATGATTCCAAACTTCTAGGTTTAGGTTTAAATGACCCATTGAGTCCAATGGAATCAATATCAAAGCTTGATTTAGCTCGATTAATCTAGATCTAGCTAGGGTAACAACTTAGGGTTGTTACATGGTTGGATCTTCCATTCTTGTCTAATTAATGCAGAACTTGATTAGGATGGATTAGCAATTATACTTAACCAAATTGTATGTTTAAGGTGCCATTAGTTTGCTTATAATGAGTAGAATGAATGTGCTAGGTAGTTTATTTTTCTGATCTATGCATTTCAATTTATGCCATAATCTTGTCAAATCATGATTAGTGAAAATTAGGGTTTGTATGCATTGGATCTTAACAAACTTAATCTCTGATTGATTGTATGATTAAATAGAACTTAGGTGCCAAATTGTATGAAATTCTGATGGTTAGATTTGTAATTATGTGCTAATCTTTTTGGATTGATTTAGGGTTTGATTAGCACTAATTACTTTCTATTTTTTAAAATTTTTCTTTTAATATGATCCATAACAGTAAGCTAGATGTATTGAAATTATGTATGCAAAGCTATAATGTATAAATTGAATAAATCATAAATGGAGAACTTAAACCTCTTAATTAACCCTAATAAGTCTTAAGACTTTGATCAAGTTATTAAGACTTGATCTAGGTCAAAGATTGCCATTAATAATACATATCTAATTCATTAATTTGACATTGATCTATAAATGGACCCTTGATCTTAATTGGACATGTGGAGGGGTTAAACCCTAACTTGCTTAATTATGATCCAAACTCTTAAACCTTAAATAAATAGATATGATTATAAGATAATGTGATTGACATCATTCCAATAATGCATCTGATTTGATATTGATCTTAAACATTAAATTAGATATGTTAAGGTTAATAATAAAGCTATGTGATTACTTAATCTGAATCTAAACTTTAGATCCTTAATTTTCTCTTAAATAAGACTATTAGCATAAGAAGATTAATAGAATCATATTGATTGAATAAGTGATCTAACTCTAATAACATCATTGATTTAAATTCCATAATCTTAGAAAAAGGAATGATTAGATGACTTAATCAACTGATCTGATTACTCTAAATCTAAAAGATAAGAAAAACCTAATGTGTTAGCATCAGAATTAAGAATGTGAGATCTTGAGTATCTCACCATAAGATCGTCATCTGAAATATTCTAAAGACCCAAGTTTTAATATACATTGAGGTAGGATAATTTTGTATAACTCATTGAGGTAGAAGCTTAGATGATCCCTTAACCTTAGAAGTTGATCTTAACCCCTCATGGTAGGAATCACTTAAGATATTAGAATGACACTTTTTCTTGTGGTAGAATCTATATTTAGTGATCTGTGATAGCCTTTTTGGAGCCTTGTGTAGGACTTACCTATTTAGTATAGGAATTGATAGTCTTGATATATTCTTGTTGATTAAATAGAGTTGTCTAAACCTAGGGCATTGGTTGGTGTAGTATGGTATACCCATAATACTGGTTTTCTTCAGTAGTATTCGAAATTGGTTGATTCACTATAATGTGGACTTATGAGCAAATGCTATCCCGATGGATCAGACGAATACAGTCCCGTTATAGTAAATCTCCTAAGAGTAAGAATATATTAAACATGTACTCATTCCTTAGTTTGATTGAAATACAAATCGCCAACGGGCGATGCCTCCTAGCGAAGACTGCTTCAATAGGTGTGGCTCAAAGAAACTAAGTATTTAGATTCACCTTCTTTAAGACACTAAGCGTGATTATGAGTGAGGCATCTTTATAACTTAGCTTGAGATATAAATCGCTAACGGGTGATGCCTCCTATCAAAGATTTCTTCGTTAGGGTGGCTCAATCAAACTAAGTGATAAGAATCACCTTCCTTACAAACATGCTAAATATGTGTATACAATTATCCCATCTAATGATCTTTAAGTAAATCTTCAACTTTAACCAATCATCGTTCTAGAAGCTAGGAGTCAGAATCCTTTTAGCAGAATTCTGCACAGTGGAGACTTATAATTCATCATTGATGTTCAAAGTTTTGTGGATTTCTGAATTTCACTCATATAGAATAGAATCATGGGCATAAAACATGAGCATGAATTTGAGGAATCATTTCAGCAGTGATGCATGAGTATTAGTGATAAATTATGGGTTATAGAATGTTGTATACATTGATTGGGGAATTTCAGGATGCATCGGCATCACCGTACTGTCTTCCTAACTAGGTATATGTATACATTGGACCGTATGACTCATAATCTTTCAATGATAGATCTATTACATATCATGGCATACCGTGTTGTGGCATATTTGGGTGCATCATTCCAGTGACATATAGTACATCATTGGACATTTCACATCAATTTCTGAGCATTTGATATTTTCATTTACTCTCAGTATTCAGTTTTGATGTAGTTCTACTTTGCTTAGTCTTTACAGTTTCATTTATATAGTGCCTTTATTATTATTTTTCTATAGTCGTGTTTACTTTACTATCTATTGCATTTACTTTAAAACTGCTTAGTTAGTTGCGATATGTTAGACTTTTTGTCTAATACGGGGTACTTTTGGGATCTGGCAATTTGCTAGATCCCAAGCAGCTTGTGGAGAAAGGGCAGGAGAACTTATAAGAGATCTAAGAGGAGTACGTGGAGCCTTAGTGGATCAGTCTTCCACCTTTTACTTACTATTTTATTTTCAGTACTTCAGATAGACTTTACTTTTCATCCCTTAAATCAGTTTATAATAATTCTGGATATATTTTACTTATCTTTTCTGAGATGAATGTTTACTACTGCTCTGTGATGAATATATTTTGGATGTTTAGCTTTAGCTTCCACACTCTATTATACTACTATACTTAGTATTGTGATGCGATCAGTATACTAGAAATGCTGCTATATTGATAACGTACATTGGATTCACATTTACCTCTTTAACTCCAATGTACGTATTAGTCTAATACTTAAGATGAGTAATCTACTCTTATCTTAAGTATTGACTCTCGATCCTACTCTTGGGTTTGAGTCAGTAGCCTTCAGTGTGGCTCAGTCCCTTCTATCATAGCCTATTCGGGAAGATGGGGTTTGTAAGCCAATGATCTCCAGTAGCGCACCGCTCCGCCGCTGATTATAATTATACCTTTCTTTGCGCGCGGTGACAGGGCGGGGCATTACACATGTTCTTCACCGTCACCTTATTAAGTTCACGATATTCTATACACAATCGCATGGATCCATCATTCTTTTTAACAATAAGGACAGGAACTCCCCAATGTGACATGCTAGCACGCACAAAGCTTTTTTCTAACAGTTCTTTTAACTGTTCACGAAGTTCTTGAAGTTATTTTGGTGCCATCCTATATGGAGCTTTGGATTTAGGTTGAGTTTCTGGAATTAGCTCAATAGAGAATTCTACCTCTCTCATCGGAGGTAGTTCAGGTAATTCAGCTGGAAAAACATCTAGAAACTCATTTATGATAGGGGTATTCATTGGATTTCTTTATTCTTCCTCTTTACCAATTAAAGTTACCAACATAGCGAAGCAACCCTTACGAATTAGGTGTTTGGCTTCACGAGCATTTATTAATGATGCCATTAGGCCAAGCTTGCCTACAAAGACTTTTGGTTTTCTCCCTACTTGAAGAGAAACTTCCTTGCTATATCAATCTATTATAGCATTGAATTTCTTTAGCCAATCCATTCCTAAAATTATATCAAAATTGATAATCAGCATAATAATAAGTTTGGATGGAAAGAATTGATTGCTAATGGGGATGTCTACCAAACAAAATTTATTTACTGTCATTTCAGCATCTGATGGCATTTACACATTCAATGCATTACCAAGATTGAAAGGTTGAAAATTTAGGGAAAATGCACAATCCTCTGATATGAAGCAGTGACTAGAACTTGTATCAAAAAGAGTTTCACATAGCTGATTCTTAATTAATAAAGTTCCTATAATATGAAAGAAAGGAAAATTCAACTAATGCACATGTAATTAAAGCAAATAGTATATGAAAATAAATGCATTGAAAATGAAAAACATTTACTGAAAGCTTTAAATATAGAATGTACCATTCACGACGTCACTTTCATCTTTAGCGATGTAAGCAGAGAGAGCATAGACTCTGGGTATGGCTGAGGATTGAGCAACAGTTTTGCCCTTGTCAGTACGATTTACTTACCCATGCCTTTGGTCATGTGAAGAGACTTTCTTCTTATCATGAATATTTCCACCCATAGGAGAGGGCATTAGTGCGGGGAGTAGAGCCTTAGTGTTATAGGGAGTGGGATTCTACACTTGTTGTTGACGATTTATTTTTATTCGGTCAACAATAAAAGGAATACGGTAGTTCTGATAATAATGATTTGTTCTACCGCATATATAACACCTATTCCCCATGTGATAGCACTTGCCATATGGGTGTAGCCTATTGCACTTGGCTATTGAGCTTCCCTATTGCTCTTTACCTTTTTGCATTTGAAGGCTTTCAGACCTTGAGTATGATTTCTTTTGTAAGAGTTTTGGTGCTGTGGAAAAGGATGAGGTCGTTTTTGTGACTTAGATTGAGCTTGGTGGTACTCGATCATTTTCGCTCCCTCTAGCAACTTTGGGAAATTATCGTGGTGTAAGGACATTAAATGGCCCTTAATTGAGTTCCTTAAGCCTTTCAAGAAGCGACTGCACCTTACCACTTCAGTGCGGACTATCTTAGGTGCAAATCGAGAGTATTTTTGAAACTCTACTTCATATTCATGAACCGTACAATTTCCTTGCGTTAGCTGCATGAAACGTCTTCAAGGATTGTTTGGGCAGAAGGAGGAATGTACTCGTCTTTAACTACTTGTTCAAATTCCTCTCAAGGAATATCTTCTAGGCATGTATCAGAAAAGCTTGCCTTCATCTCGCAATCCCACCAGAACTCAGCCTCTTCCTTAAAAAGATGAGTGGTCAACCTTAAACTTTCACTCTTTAGGTAGTTTATACTTCCCAGAAGTTTCTCTACCGCACTAATTCAATTGACTGCTTCCATTGGGGAAGTTTGGCCATTAAAAGTAGGTGGATTTAGGCATAGGAAAGCTAGTATATAGGCATACACTACTGGGCCTGGGGTAGGTGGAAGTGGAGCAGAATTGCCTTAGAGGCATGAACAGGAGTTTTCGGTAATATATGACAAGCAGGAAGTAGGGCTTGTGAAGATTGCGATAGGATAGGAAAAGGGAAAGGAGAAATAGGAGATGGTTGAGAAGGATTGCTTGTGGAAGCTATTTGTTCTACAACCCTTGTCTGGGCCTCTATCATGGTTTTGAATAACCCCATAATTTGCCTCATCTCTTCTTGAAGAGACGGGTTACTTGATTCAGCATCCTTCACTATTGAGGAAGAAGGATCTGTTTGATATGGATTCATTCTATTAAATAAGGAAAAGAATTTGAATTCAGAATAAATAGAAAAGGAAATTCTTCATGAAGTTCTTTAAAAGTTTGTAGTACTTAGAAAGAGTACATAAAAGTATTTGAAAATAAAAGTTAGAAGTCATAAACAAGTTTGAAAGGAATAGAAATGTACTATAGTTTAGACTCTAGATTATTTCATCTTAGAATCAATTACTTAGTTCAAATAAGATTTAATCAATTATTGAATTTGAAGTTTGTTCACTTTCCTAAGGTGACAATATTTATGTATTTTTACCTTTCTATGTTGTTGCATTGGATGAGTGGATATTTCTTTTTAACTTAACGTTCTCAACCTTGGCTCTGATACTAACTGTAACGACATCAATAATTAGATAGAAAATTATCCAAATATTGGGATGTTACCTTAGCACCCAATACTTGATTAGAAGAAAACGAATCAAGTATAGATGCTAAGTGCCCAAGTCACTTTATGCGTAGTTATTAATTAAAATAAGGTTTGTAAATGAATGCAAAAGAAGATACATGATAAGGAGATACCTGTAAATATAATATTATAAGTATTTTCAATATAAGCAATTAGAATAATTCAATCATTCATCCCAAGTAGTTACAAAATAGTAAATATAACACAAGTTAATTAAGAATATAACTTAAGAAACCTCAAGTAATTTATAATTTAATTATTACAAACCTCAAGTAATAAAATATAAGTAAACAATTTAAAGTTAATCAAAAGCAAATATTCTTTATAAGCCCTTCAAGCACTTGGACCTGCATTACCTGAATCAAAGGGCTCTTGATCTATCATATTTTGGTATTTAAAAATAATAGGGCAAAACTAAAAAAAGAAAAAGTGTAGTTAAACTAAATAGTCAAAGCACATTTTAAGATTGACCATATTTTTAAATTAATAAGATATCATGTAATAACCCTAGGTTGTTACATGCTAATCTATAGTCTGAGTAATCAATTATTTTAATTCCATTGCTTTTAGAATATCAAATAAAACCTATCCTAAAAATTTGAAGTCCATTGGACTTCTTTAAGTCCAAAATAATATTTTGATCACTTTAGATGCTTTAGTCTAGACCCAAAATATTTTTATCTCAAAATTAAATTCTAATTGCATTTTTAAATTCCTCACCCTTAAATTAGCTAAGGGTGAAAATTTGGTACAATTTGGAAATCATTTAGGCCATAATTCACATTTAATTAAAATGGTCTAATTGCATAAAAGGGTTTCTAACAATTTGATTTTGCAAATCTACCCTTATACTCGATTAAATGGCCGGGATCCGCTGTGCGGACCACGGGCGATCCGCTGCGGAGCCCGGGTCACGCGACAGTGGAGCCCCGCACATCTAGTCGTCGCGCCTTTTCAACCAATGGTCGGGATTTGATCTTGCTAGACCGCGGATCCGTTGTCGGATCCATCTCGTGGATCCTACGGCCAGGATCGCTCCTGCGATCGGCCGTTAGGATTTGAGCAATCCCAGCCGTAGCGCCATCTGATCGATAGATCAGACGGCATCCGAAGGTTCCGACACTGTGGACCTTCGTCTTCGCCACGCCCGCACCCGACAGGGAAAATCCCCGTACTACCAGTTGCCCATCAGGTCTGCCACTCGCGCCTCCAGCTCAGCAGGGCTGTTAGGAACCTCCCAAAAATGGTTAGAGACCCCATTCGGGCCTCGTGACCTGGCTGAGCTCGAATTGGAAATTCGAGAGCTCGGCCATGGCCCAACCTCTCGGGCCTTCCCCAGCCCGAGTCGACCCTCCAGAAGCTTCCCTAAGCTCGTCTTAGGCTATAAATAGCCTCATCAATCCTCCCTCTGCCGCTTTGCTGCTCAATTGCCCTCAATTCTCCTCTGTCTTCTCTTCCACCATTGTCGTATGTCTGAGCTTGCTTAGGCGATCCAGGAGCTCCTGAACCGCTAATAGTAGGCTCTCCTGGTGTTCAGGACCCTTTGAAGTGTCTAGAAGCTCATATAAGGTTAACCAAAGTCCTAGTCGACCGTCCCGAGCTTACCCGTCGAATAAGGTACCCCAGCTTGCTGGTTTTGAGCCAATGAGGCTTGAACCTTCTTCCATTTGATTTGTATACTTGCGTACTGTCATTTTGAACCTAATGTGATCATAGCTAGGACCTTAGCTAGCCCCGATCGATCGATACGATCGATCGGGCTAGGTCCTGTAAGGACCGCCTCGGTCAAGTAAGGACCTGATGATCTAGACTATCCCTGTAATAACCCTAGGTTGTTGCCCTAGCTAAAAATAGATTAATTAAGCTAAACCAATGTTTGATTTTGATTCCATTGAATTTAATGGGTCATTTAAACCTAAACATAGAAGTTTGAAATCAATCGGAGCTAAATTGAAAAATTTGGTATTTTTGGCTATTTCTAAGCCCTAAAAAATACCTAAAATATTGATCTCCAAATTGAAATCTGATGTCATTTTTGAATTCCTCATACCCAAATTAGCTAAGGGTGAATTTTTGAGAATTTTTGGAGCTCAATTGATCTTAAATTGGATTTGGCAAATTTAAGATATTTAAATTATTATTTAATGGGATTTATTTAAATTAAAATTAATTTAAATTAAATAATTAAATCCCAGGATTCATTGTCGGGACTGCGGCAGATCCGCTGCGGGGTCCCCACAGCGGTGCACGGCTTTGCGCCCGTAGGATTGTTAGCACGCATCTCAGCGCGCTTCGATCCAACGGCTCGCGCCGTCAATCGGATCCAGTAGATCTAGATCATTCCGCGGTTCTGAGATCTAATCCAACGGTGCTTAATCCATCCGCCTTAAGTAATCCGCTCGCCCGTTCGATCCGCGGATCAGATCCAACGGCCGATCCAATCCCACGCGCGACCGTTAGATGTCGGGTGATCAGGACCGTCCCGCGCCAACTAACGAACCATCAGACAGCTCTGGTGACCCCGATACTGTTCATCTTCATCCCAGAAGGCTTCATCCCGACAGGAAGAATCCGCGGAAATTCGCCACGTAATTCCTGTCTGCCACTCCCCGCGCCAGGTCAACTCGACATTTGGTACCTTTCCGTTTGTGGCCGAGCCTAGCCGGCTGAGCCAGGTGGCCTAGATTGCCCCAATTCTAGTAAATTAGGGAAGTGCCCGGGCCGAGCCAAACTCTGAACCCGAGCTCTGGCCTCCATACCTGAGCCCTCCTAGAGCCTATAAGTACCCCTAGGACTTCACAGTGAGTCCCTTTGCTCACTGTGAATCCCCAATTTCCCTGCTGAAGGCTGCTGGAGCTCCCCCTTCCCTCGACAATTTTCCCGGTAATTGCAGGACTTAGGACCGCTGATAGGTTCGTTTGGTGTTTAGACCCCCTGTGCACGTTCACTTAACCTCTAGGAAGCTCCAGAGCCTGTCACTTCCCCTCGGCAAGCCCTGTGTCCCCGACCTCAGGTACAGCTTCTGCCATTAATATTTCCTTAAGCTCCTTTCCATTCCTGTCTATCGAATGAGCCTTGATTGTCGCCTAAGCAACCTTAGCCACCTAGGAAGCCAATGGGATTGTCGCCTGGGGATAAGCTAGCTCGAGTCGATCGTATCGATCGACTGAGCTAGCCAGCAAGCCAATGGCTGTGTCCGAGTAAGGACCCAGCGATTGGCTGCGTCTCGGGTTAAGATAGGTTGGGGGTTCGACGCATCTAGTCTCCATGAGCATGTAGGGATTAAAATCCCGGCGAATCGAGGTCACTGTGAGGAGAATTTTCCCCTCACAGGCGACCTGAGACGCCTCGCAGGAGGACGTGTCGGGTGAGTAAGACCCCATCGATCTAGAGGGATCCAGATGGGGGTTCTTGGTCCAATCGATGCGTCTTGCCTCAGTGAATGTGTAGGGATCGATTTGAGCCCCTGCCGTCGCCGGAGCGCCGAGAATTTCAGCTTTGAAATTCGACGGGCTCGGGACCCGTCGAGAGGTTGAAGATGAAGTCACGGGTTCTGGGCCGGGCCGACCTGTGACTCGCGCGGTTCTGATTTTGGGCCGCGATTATTATCGAATTATTGGATAGCATTTTTAATGGTTGCGATTTTAATTAATTAAACCCTATAGTTTTAATTTAAATAAACATTCAGAATAAATTAATTAAATAACTTTAGATATACAGATCCAAATGGTATGATCCAATATACCATTTGAATCAAAAAAATTCAAGGAATCTGAATATAAAATAAAATTTCAGATCCAATGGTTAGATTTAAAAATATTGGCCAAAACTTATCTGTTCTTAAATAAATCATATAAAATCATATAAACATCCAATCTATGAGTTTAAAGGCTCTGATTGCTCCTTGTACCCTAAGGAACAATTCCAGAGCCTTAAAATTAATTTTGGATAATTAAATTTCTTAATCACCCCTTAATCACCCTAATCAAGGGTTAGTAAATTAAACCCTAATTAAGCCTCTGATTTGGGTGGAGATGGTTCCTAATGTCATATTAAACCTAGTAAAACCTAGTTTAAGGTTGGATTGCCCTAAAGTGCCTTAATCTCACTAATTACCCTAAGTGATTTAATTAAGTGATTAGTGCTAATTAAGACCATTTAGGTCATCAAAACCTAAAGTAAAGGTGTTTCCCACTTCATTTAGTCATATGAAATGCTTTAAAACAGATTAGAACAAGTTTGGACAATAAAACTCTAAAATCCCAATTTTAGCCTTAAGAGGGGCATTTTGGTCATTTTGGCCAAAATGTGATTTAGTGTTCTTTAAGGATTGAAAATTTCAGTAAGCCACTATAACATAGATTGGAAATGTTTTCTGAAATCCTAGAACAATAATAATCACCAATCCATAAGGTCTCATTAATTCCTTAATTAAGATACTTAAATCTAAGCATTCCTTATAACGATCATTGGACCTTAACTTAATTAAGTCTAATAATTGAAATGGTCAGTTACCTCATTATTAAGTTCAATTAAGATAATATTAGAGTTAAGTGTTAAAAGAAAAAGGGAACTAGAAATGTCTAAGTAGAATCTTAGCTTAAGATCTAAAGTGATCAAAACTTAGATTCTTAGACCTTAAGTAGCCTAAGAAGGTCAAAATGGGTTTAATGTTAATCTAATACTTAGAATTGTCAATTCTTAACCATAATAAGCTCCTTATAGTTAATTATGAAATCATATCTAAAAGCAAATCATGAATAAAAACCCTTAAGTCAAAACTGTAATTAGAAGTCTAAAGTGAGCAAACTCAGATCTTTAGATCTTAAGATCTTAGACTTAGATTTTCAATTTGAATCAAACCACCTCCAATTGAAATTCTTTAATGATTGATTGTTTAATTTTTTAAAACCTTCCATGTGGGTATAGGATGATTCAATCAATAAGATAATGGAGTTATCTTAAAGATTGAATATAGATCTTAGATTCTCAAGTTCTTAATTGATTATTTTATCTTATAATTAGTAGAATAGCCTTTCGCTAAGATCTTAGTTCCTGAATCTTTCAACTTATAGGATTCCTTACCTTTAAAATTGGGTTTAAGTGAGAAACCTATATCCTATTTTAATATCAACTTGGATTTGGAATTTGAATTCAATATAGGGTTTAAGTTCTAAATTCTTAAATCTTGATTTATTTGATCAAGATTTGGGTAAGAGAGTAAAATATTCATAAAATTAGGTTGTTGATTTGCTTATTTAAACTATATATTCATCACATAATTTTTGATTAGAGCTTGTTAAGTTCTAATATTTGACTTTAAGGATGTAAATCTGAGATTCTACTCGATAACTGGATATTGGAGATCCTAAGCTTGTACCTTCTCAGAATAGTTAGATCTGGTAACTAGACAACAACAGATATCACATAAGTCTAGATTGAGTCTCTTGTTTACCTTGACTAGATTGCTCTGCATACTTTGGATTTTGAGCTTTAGCCCTTGAGCATAATAGGAAAAACTTAGGATGATGTATCTTAAGCTAGTATTGAATTTACATATCATTCAGTTTTGTCTTATCACAGTTGGTAGAATATGACCTAGTTTAGTCTGCCTCTTCAGTAGTAGTATTGTATAGACTGGACTCAGACCTAGCATATTTGGATGGCTAGGCTGGGGATGGATTGATTGATTGATATTGGAGGCCCTGTATGGCCTATTGGCTGGTATAGTAATACTAGAACTTAGGCTTATTACTACTTTAGCTGTATTGTATTATTTTTTTTTCTGATTTGCTTTGCCACATGCTTCAGTGGCCTTATTTTCAGTAATTGCTTGCTTTGCCACATGTCTCAGTGGCTTTATATATTATACATTGCTTTGCTTTTGCCACATGTCTCAGTGGCCTTTCTTTTCATATTAATCTGCATGTTGTATGTATACTTTCATGGTTTAGATATATGATTGAATGGCATGTTTAGGATGCTAGAATTTTATCATATTTAGTACTTGTGTTCTTTTATACTCAGCATGTTTTACCTCGATCATAATCATGTTAGGATCATGTTTATTCAGCAGTTGCAGTTATTTTTGCTTTTAGCCTTATCTTGCTTATTTAGTGTTTTGTATGTTACTTCACATACATGATGCATGCTATAAATAAATAGTTTATAGTATTCTAGTTTTTTCATAGCTTGTTGTACCATTTACTGCTGGCATGTGTAGTTAAATTAAATGTGATATCCTTTAATATTTAGTTCACTTTAAATAGCCTAAAATGTACTTAGACAATTGTCTAACTGTAACATTTTCATTTTTTTGGCTGGGGCCCTGGCATTTGTGATACCGACAAATGTCAGATTCAGACATGTTCGTGGGCAGTGTCGCTGAGGAGGAGCCAGTTCAGGAGGAGGACCTTCCAGCTGCTGTCTAGCTAGTTTTGTCTTATTGATTCCAGTGAGGACGAGAGTCTTTCATTCTCAGTTATTTCAGTTTGTAATAATTAACTTTCTGGATGTACTTTACTTTCTGCATTGTGATGAGTTACTATATTGCATTTTCTTTTCCTACTATGTATGCTTGTGGATGTTACTCTATTTTATATTGCTTCCGCCACTTTGATATTTATATTGATGAATGTTATAGCACTTGGTGACAAGTTCTTGCCTTAAGGCAAGTTGGGTATCGCTTAACTTTACTTAAGATGGGGATTTGCCATAGTTGGAGCACCGTACTTCCTTATTGTCAGTACGGGGACCCCACAGTTGGTATCAGAGAACACTATAAGGTGTCAGAATGGGATCTTTGATCCCTTTCTACCTAATGGATCATTCTTCCTAAATACACGCATTAATATAAGTGACATCCATAATATGGTAGTGCTAGTAACTCTATGCACAATGAAAGAGGAGAATACTCCCAACCTAATAAATTTATTCATTTAGGGTCTAACACAAATATAGTAAAATTCGGCTCCCAGAGTCAGATGGGATCTGAGGAGTCCGATATAGACTACTACAAGCATATCTTCAGGAGTGCTTGGGACAGTAGCTTCAAATGGAGGTAGGAAAGCAACTGGCAAATCGAAGGAGTTTCATCAAGAGGAATTTTGGTCCTGGAAAAGCTTCTACGACAAACTGTATATCGAGGGCTCAACTTTCTAGTGTATGCGCAAGAATGGCTGAGCCGAGTAGAGTCCCTTTTGGAGCACATAGAGTGTCCCGAGTCACTTTATGTAGATATTGTGGCTGACCTGATGGTGGACTATGCCGGAGTATGGTGGTACGAGACTATGACAAAGCTCGAGAAGAAGCGTAATAGGAAGCGGCGAGAAGTCACCTTTGAGGATTTTTGTGTAGCCTTTAGGGCAGAGTACATTGATAAAGTCTAAATGATAGTTATGTTAAATGTTATTTTAGGAAACTTAATTTGATTTACAGTTTGGCAGAAGTTGTTGAATGATCGCGTAACTCCAGCAACTGTCGCTGCTCCAATAGTCCACGCTCCACAAGTTGCTTCGTCTTCACACCATACAACAGATAATCTCCTCCATAATTTCCTGAGGTTAAGACCTCCAACTTTTGGCAGGAACTTGTCCCCGATGGATATGACCGATTGGCTGAAGGCCATAGAAAAGGATTTAGTTAGTCTGAAGATTCCAAACTCTGAAGCCGTCCATCTCACCACCCATCTGTTTCACGCTGAGGCAGAATATTGGTGGGAAGAAGTCAGGAACACCCAGTTCGTCGATTATGAATTAGACGACATTCCTTGGAATGAATTTGTTGAAGCCTTCAAGACTGAGTTCATCCCCCCGTCCGCACAAAACATGATTACAGATACGATCATGAGGTTGACGCAAGGAAGTCGCTCAGTGGCGGAATACGAAAGAGAGTTCCGTAGATTAATCTGTTTTGCACCAGAAGTCACCCATTCTGAGTCAGCAAAGTGTCATCGCTTCCTTTGTGGACTCAGAAGTTCGTTAAAGAATCAGATAGTGCCACTTTGTCTAACTAGTTTCTTCAAACTAGTGGGAACGACTAAGGTGATTGAACAGCACCAATCTGAAGAAGATCATAAGCGAAATGCGCAAACCAATCTGAACCAGCGACGAAATTTCAAAAGACACGGGTCCAACCCTGCGAAAGTGTATCAGGTGGAAGCAGCACCTACTACCGATCAGGCTCAAAATTGCACCAAACCACATCCGTATGGCAAGTGTTATCACTTTGGCCAGAGATGTTTCAATTGTGGGCGCACAGGCCATCGATTCTATCAGTGCGACCACACAGAAACAATAGATGGAGTTCAAATGAAGCCGTATCATAAAATGCTAATATCAGAATTTAGAATGGGAGATCTTAAGCATCTCTTCATAAGATCGCCTTGAAATATGTAAAAGACCTAAATTACACATACTTTGAGGTAGGAGAACTTGTATGACTCATTGAGGTAGAAGCTTAGATGATCCCTTAACCTTAGAATTAATCTTAATCTCTCGTGGTAGAAACCCCTTAAGACCTTAGAATGAAACTTCTCCTTGTGGTATAATCCATATTGAGTGATCCTTGATCACATTTTAGTGAAACCATGAATAGGACTTTCCTATTTAGTATAGGCCTTTATAGTCTGGATCATTCCATGATTTATTAAGTAGACTTGCTTGAACCCCGATTATTGGACGGTGTAGTATAGTATACCCATATTACTGGTTCTCCAGTAGTATTCAGGATTGGTTAATTCACTCTAATGGGGACTTATGAGCAGGTGCTATTTTGCGGGATAGATGAATACAGTCCCATTAGAATAAATCATTCAAATCTAAGAGTGTATTGAATGGGTATTCATTCCTTAGTTTGAATTGCCAACGGCGCAATGCCTCCTAGCAAAGCCCGCTTCAATAGGTGTGGCTCAAACAAACTAAGTAATGAGATTCACCTTCTTTAAGACACTAAGTATGGTGGTGAGTAAGTGATGAGAATCACTTTTCTTGCAAACATGTTGAATATGTGTATACGATCATTCCATCTAATGATCTTTAATTAAATCTGCAACTATAACCAATTATCGTTCTAGAAGCTAGGGGACAGAATCCTTTTAGAAGAATTCTGCATAATGGAGACTTAGAATTCATTATATGCATTCCAAGTTTTCATGGATTTCTGAATTTTACCCATATAGAATAGAAGCATGAGCATAAGCATAAGCATGAACTTGAAGCATCATTTCAGTAATGACGCATGAGTATCAATGATGAATTATGGGTTACAGAATGTTACATACACAGACTGGGGAATTTCAGGGTGCATCTGCGTCACCATACTATCTTCCCAACTGGGTGTATGCGTACATTGGACTGTATTACTCATAACCTTTTAGTGATAGTTCTGTTATATATTCGTGATATACCATACTCTGGCATATTTGGTACATCTTTACAGTGACATATAGTACATCATTTGACATTTCTTTCACATCAATTTTGGAGCATTTAGCATTTTCATTTACTTTTAGTATTTAGCTTTTGATGCAGTTTTACTCTGTTTAGTCTTTACAGTTACAGTTACTTAGCATTTTTCTCAACTTTTCTTCAGTCTTCTTTACTTTACTGTCTACTACATTTACTTTTCTATTGCATAGTTAGTTGCGATGTGTTAGACTTCTTGTCTAACATGGGGTATTTTTGGGATCTGACAATTTGCTAGATCTCGAGCAACTTGTGGAGATAAGATAGGAGGACTTGCAGGAGATCCAGGAAGAGTACGTGGAGCTCTAGAGGATCTGTCTGCCTCCTTTTACCTTTATGCTTTATTTCAGTAAGCTTCACTTTTTCATATGCTAAATCAGTTTGTAATAACTCTGGATGTACTTTTCTTTTCTTTTTTGAGATGAATGATTACATACTGCTCTGTGGTGAATGAATTCTGGATGATATGCTTTTAGCTTTCACACTTTGCTATACTACTATACTTAGTATTATGATGTGATCAGTATACTGGAAATGCTGATTTATTGATATCATATATTGAATCCTTACTTATTATTTTAAATCCAATATATGTATTAGCCTAATACTTAAGATAAGTATTCTACTCTCATCTTAAGTATTGGCTCTCGATCCTACTCTTAGGTTCGAGTCAGCAGCCTTCAGTATGGCTCAGTCTTCTAGCCTATTTGGGAAGATGAGTTTTGCTTATTCTCGTCCTCCTGAGTAGTGCACCGCTCCATCGCCGATCTGATTTGCTATTTGTCTTTCATTCACAACGACGGGGTGGGGCGTTGCATATCACAAACATAATTTACAATTTAAAGTAAGCAGCGGAACTTTAAAAGCTGTTAAGTATGAAAAAAAAAGCAAGCATAACTGTAAAGGAGACAGTATGAAATAAGTTGAGTAAAAATACTCACTTATATAAAAGTCCTAACATGCATCCAAAGTTGGTAAGGGAAAGCATCCTAAAAGGCTAGAAACTACTATGTGCATTAAAGTAAATGAAATGAAAGTAATATATGTTCAATGAAATTTATGCTAAGTAAGCAAATGAAATACAATGAAGTATTAATTAAAATTAAGCAACATATATTGTATTTTAAATGAGTTGTAAGTGAGCAAAACATAATACTATCTCATTCTGCGAGAGTACTCAACAAAATGGGATGAGGAGTTAAGCACGTCTGCCTAACTAGATATAGTGGGGGGTTTAACATTCACATTTACCATCTCTAAAATATGAAGTCCTATTATAAATGCTATCTTTCATGTTCAAATTTGCCATAAGGCATTCCCCATAAAGTTTTATGAAACTTTTTATTTATGCACAATAATCTTAAATGAATGTTCAAGGAAAAATGCTGAAAGCTAAGCAGCATTCAATAAATTTCAATAATTATAAATTATGTGATATCTTTTTGTTATCTAAAATCTAATAATCTACTTAATAATTGGAGCTAATTGAGCTCCAAATTAACTTATAGATCTCGATCTTTAAGTGAATTTTTGAAAAAAGTAGAAGGAAGATAAGTTTGAAAAATAGTATTTTTATGTAATTTAAGTTCATCCTATACTAAACCTAAACTAATCAAATCAAATAGATTTATGATTAAAGTTTAAGGAAACTAGTAGGAAAGAGTTACTGAAAGTATAAACTAAAGGATATTCTATTAACTTCACCTATTTAACTTATAAACTAAAAAGTATAAACTCAATTCAATCATGAAGTTATCTAAGATTAATTGATATTGAATATTTGAAATTAAGAAAAGAGATAGATTCTACCATACATGAAACAATTTATTTTTAAGATTGTAAGGAATTAGAAATCTAAAAGCTTATCTAAAGCATGAAAAAAATTTATTACTCTCAAACCAATTGATTGAGAACTAAGGTAGGAGGTTAAAGACTATTAAGCTGTACACTAGTCATCTAAGTAATTATTTAAACACTAGTTAGAACATAAGTTCTTTTAATGATCTTTACTTAGAAGATTGATATGTTAAACTTGATAGGTTACAAAGGAGATTGAAAGGTTCTAATTTAACCTTACATGCAATTATTGGAAAAGCACAACACTTATAATATAAGAATTTCATTCTAATTCTAGAAAATTTTGGCATGATCTCCTTTGTATTTGCTCAACATAAACACATACAATATCAATATATAAGTCAATCCATTACATGGGATTGACTATTTCCAATTCTAATAATTTTAACAATTGTAAAGAACATTAATTTATAAGTCAATCCGTTACATGAGATTGGCCATTTCCAATTCTAATAATTTTAAGTGAGAAAAATCAAATGAAGCAATTTGCTAATGTAAGATTCACATCCTAAATCAAAAATCTATGAAAATAATTAGAGATGCAGTAATTAATTTAGCAATATATAGGGGCATCATCATTTGACTTAATATGCAATAAGTAATGGCATTTGGTTCAGCATTTCTTTTGATATTAGTTTATAACTTAACCTGCAAAGAATAATAGTATTTAGTTTAGCATTCATACATTCTCTTATACAATTAATAGCAACACACGATTCTAATGAAAGAGATGGTAGCATTTAATCATATTTGAAATAAATGGCAGCATTCGTTAAGAATACAATCCATCAATATACTTAAAACTGCAGCATATGTATTAATATCTATCATTAAACATAAATAGAAACTTTCAATATTTGTTCAATGCCCATTTAAAGAACCATACAAGAAAGAAGCTAATTCTATCAGGTTTTATAAGTAAGACATAATTCAACTCATGATACAAAGAAAATAAAATAGACATTGGTAAAGTTTAATGAAAAATTCAATATAATTAATAACTAATAAGCAGTTATATAAACTAATTCAGAATTTAAATGAATAAATTCAACATCTTAAGAGAGATTGCATGAATTTATATTGGATTTGAAGATTCGCATTTCACATAGCATCCTATTTCCTTTCAAAACTAGATTTGCTTATACTTGACAAAAGTAATTAATAAACAATATGAATTGGCCTTTTAAGCAAGCATTATTTGAATGGATTAAAATAAAGAAATTGAGGTTCACCAACTTTCCTTCTAAAATATTAGCTTAAAAGCGTAATTGACATGTTCAAATATACCACAATTCATATAGATAATAGTCCTTTTGTTTATATAGTCAGAACTATTGGCATAGAACTAAAGTTAATAACGTCCAACCGTCTCACCATTGCCAATAATTACTTCCTATATATATATTTAAATGAACTAAGTAAACATGTGCACAACTACTGAATATCTTGAGTCAAAAGTGAACTAAAACACAATTATTAATAACAACATTACTATGGTAAGATATTAAAGTAAATGCAAGAGATTTATAAATTAAAGAGCAGTATTATCAATTTAAAATAGAACTGGTTTGTAAATTCACATATCCTAGCACAAACATGCCTAGAAAAATATGATTTCATTAAACATGCCTTGTAAAAGCATTGTAATATCAATTGCCTCACATAGCACATTTGCATCCTATGACTAAATTTGGTTAATGGCTGCCTTTGATTGATGAGAATATCTTCTTTGTTATTTGTATCACCCACACTATAAGAAATAAGATTTTCCCATGCGAGATGAGTTTGTTCTAAGTAGTTATCCTTATTGACTATTTATTTAATAGCCATACGACCGCCCATCACTTGACAATTGTGCAAGTGATGTAGTATCTTCTAACATGAGGGAATTTTCTTTTCCTAGAATCAGAGATCGGTTTAGAAGACTACCCTATATGTCTTAAAGAACCATCCACTCTCTTAAAATAACTATTGTTGATTCTCCACAAGATTGCTCGACTATTAGCAATTTGAACTCCAATGACATCTTATCTTTTAGTGGCAACTCCAATTCTATCAAATCAGTACTTACAAAGGTTGGAGCTTAGGATTCTTGATAATTTTAGAGTATACTCATCAACTTGGCATGTGGATATTCATAATAAGGACTTAGAGGTTTTGTATAAGACCATCAAGCTTCATTACACAACACAAACTTTTAATGTTGAAAGAAAACACCTACTTCAAAGAAATGTCTAAGATATAAAAATATGAAAGAATTATACACTCACACCTCTCATCAGATCTCTTAGTTTTACCATTAAATAATAATGTTTTTATTCAAAATAGTAGATTGAAACATCTAAATTTAACTTGATATTCCAGTTTAGACAAAACAAAGTCATAGTTAAGGAATTAGACAACCAAGTAATTAGAGAGCACTGCTCCCAACTAATCAAGACTATAGACATTGTTCAACTTTATTAGGACTACAAAGAACTTATGATTGCACATCTTACAACATTAGCGTTTAACAAATACCATAATATTTTAGCCATGAATCAGCTATAACAAATACATAATAAACATAGCCAATTCATATTGACCCATTATCAAACTACATAAACAAACTTCAACCATTGTTGAATGGGCAGGAAATACATAATAGACTAGTTATTTTTTAGATTTCTATTTTCTCAAGATCAGTAAGGTATTTTTTTTTTCTTTTTTTATTTTTTTCAGAATCCTTATTTGTTTTAAGTATACAACATTAACAAGATAAGTAGACTTGATGAGATTTATCTACCTTTCATTGGAATCAAATTTACCTATCTTATTTCAATTAATGAAGAACATTTAAACAGGTAATGAATTGTAACACATCAAGATAATGAATGGGGAGTGAAAACATAACTTGAGGCATTTCAAACTAAGTGAACAATTGCTGGGAAGTTTCATTCGAGTTCAATGAAGTTCAATAATTGAATTAGAGTCACTATTACACCGATTAAATAGTAATAGAGTAAGATAGAAAAGAAGTAGAGTACCTTATATCCGAAGCTGATGAGTTAATGCTAGTGTTTAGGTTCTCCTCTCTACACCAGCAGATTCGTAGTTCGCCTCCCTTCTAGAGATTGAGATTTGGACTAGAGTCTCGTTCAATGAAGGCTTCAAATACCTCAGCGGAAGCTTCATTGGACTTTTTGGCTTCACCTTCTTCTCGTCGGCTAGGTTTAAGGATACACGTAGCTTCTCATGAATACTAGCTAATCCTCTCATATCTCAAGTGGCAGGTGGCAAGAAAAGGATGAGGCATACTAATCCTCCGCTTCCTTAGAGACACGATGAGTGGAGGTATGCCTCTGTACTCACACAGGATCATGATCGCCCCATTTTGGCAGAGGCATACTATGAGCAAATCGCAACCCTCTCTTTGATTTATTGATCGGACGGTTGGATCTATTGAAGCCAAACAAAAAGTATCTCAGCCGCTAGAATTTGGATTTAATATCTCTAAACGGTTATGATGAATTAGTTGGGTGTTTGGTAATTTGTTCTTAGCAGTGGATTTCTACTATTATGAAAAAAAAAACATTTTGAATTATTCATTTAATATATTGATATATATATATATAGTTTAATTAAATTTCTATTATTTAATTAATTAATTAAACTCAATTATTCACTCAAAATTAAATATTTAAACTCATTTCGAAAAATCCATAATTTTCACCCTTACCTATTTGAGGGTGAGGAACTGGAAAAAGCGATCGAATTTTCGATTGGGGGAATATTTAATTTACTTAATTTTCTGTGTATTTAAATATTATTAAATATTCACAAGAAATTTGACGACTCCTAAGCGCTTCCAAAATATCACATCTAGCTAATTTGGGTGTGGTGAGTCCAATGGTGGACTTCATTTTTGATTCTGAGATCTAAATAATTTAGATATTTACATAAATTATCAGAAAACTAGAAAATGCTGGAAATTATCAAACGGTCTCCAAATCACACTAAATTTGAGGTGGAGACTCCTAACTCTATTATAAGAGTAATGGAAAAGATTTGGCATCAATTAAGTTACTAATTGATGGGTAACAACATCTGAGTTGTTACACCTCATGTATGGTGCCATATACTGATGGAAAGGTCTTTCCATAACCTTTCCATTGATACCAAAATTGGCATGAATGGATTATCCTAACGAACAACAATTGATGTTATAGCTACATGTATACAAAAATTTCACAATTTTTCTAATGGAGAACAAGCTTCTATCGGACTCATTTGAGTTCGATTGAAGCTCGATGATCACACATAAATTTCATACAATAGCTAATGAACACACCAATCACAGTACTTGATAAATCAGATGAAGAGAGCACAAAGAAGAGTAAGCAAAATGGTACCATATCTTTCAAGGATGGAGGGCTTTCCTTTAGCAACAAGCTCAACAATGGAGAAATGAGGAGAAGCTTGGGAGGAGAAGAAGAGATCTCCACTTGAGAGTAAAGGAAGGAAGAGAAGGAGCTGAGCTTCCATCTTATAGGAGAAGAAGAGGAGAGCTTTGGATGGGATGGGAAGGAGTTATCCCATCCAAGGCATGGAGGAGAAGGAGAGGCCTCAGCCCCTTGCGTGCTTATAGGGGAGGGAGGTGCCGAACAAAACATGGACGCGGCGAGTGGGCCAGCTAGGGAAAGAAAAATGGAAATTAAAATGGATTTAAATGAATAAATAATTATTCATTTCTAATTTTTAATTTATTAAAAATTTAGATTTCATAAATGTGCTCCAAAAAATTCCAAAACATCACCCCTAGCTAATTTGGGGACGACGATCGCAACGACAAAGTCAAATTTTGATTTCGAGGTCAATTTAAATATCTCAATTTTCTAATTAATTAAATATATTAAAATAATCCAATTATTTGATTGAGCTCCAAATCACTCCAAAATTTTGAGGATTTATTCTAATGACTAAATGAACTCAATAGAATGATAACTAGGCTACGATTAAACTAAGATTAGGATAAGTAACAACCTCGGATTGTTACAACTACGAAACCTTTAGCCCTGTCACGAAGTATGTTATAATTCATAATATACTCTCCCTTACCCCCACCTTTAAGTGGCAACTCCGCTAAGTCAACATTGATAATGCCTTCTTAAATGGTGAGCTCCAAGAGGTGATTTACATGGAGCAACCACATGGTTTTTCTCAATGAAGAAAAGATCAAGTATGTAGGCTTAACAAAGCATTATATGGCTTGAAATTGTCTCGAAGAGCATAACACCACAATCTTTCACATGCCTATCATAATTTTGAGTTTAATAACTCAGTCAATAGCTCCTCCATGTTCATATATCACAAAAATAAGGATGCTCTACTTTTTCCTGGTATACATTGACAACATACTAGTCATAGAAAATAATGAAGCTTTGATCAATGAACTCCTTCACTCTCTATTACTGTGGTTTCCCTTCAAGAATCATGGGAAATTACAACATTTCTGAATATGAATATAAGCTCCACCTTGCTGATTTATTTTTATCTCAAGAGCACTACATCAATGATCTCCTTCAAACCACTAATATGCAGCAAGCCAATCCACTCTTGACACCAATGATCACACTACCCAAGTCCAGTGTTGAATGCTCACTCAAATACCCAGATCCATTTCCTTATAGAAGTGTAGTTGGCTCCCTCCAATATTTACAACATTCTCGGCCCGACATAACCTTTAGTGTCAACAAAATGCGCTAAGTCATGAATCACCCAACCACATTAGATTGACAAGCAATGAAACAAATTCTCCATTATATATAGAAAATTTCATCTTTTGGACTTCGCCTATATCCGATTCACACCACTACATTTACAACATACAGTGTTGTCGAATGGGCCGTAGACACTTTAGACCATACCACTTTAGGGTACCATATTTTCCTTTCCCAAATCTCATATATGGTCATTAAAAAGCTCAAATGATCACTCGATCTAGCACCAAAGCAGAATATAAGGATATTATAAACACCGCTAGGGAACTCATGTGGATCAATTCCATTCTCCTTGAACTTGGTGTTATTCCTACCACACCTGTAATGACCCCAACATCGGATAGAAGATTAACCTAACATTGAAGCGTCACCACAACATTTAGTACTGAATTAGAAGGAAGCTAACCCAATACTAAATGCCGTGTGGCCAAGAATCTTTGTGAGGGTATTAAGTTAAGATGGAAGAAGTAGAAGAAGAAGAAAAGTATGTGAATACTAGTGATTTCAAATACATATAAGTAAAAGTATTTGCAAGTAGAAGTAAGAGAAAGGAATCACACACAATTGGAAGTTTACATGTAAGAAAGAGATATGTATTTTCATCCATCAAGTTATCCAAATCAAGCATTTATATATGGAAATAAAACCCTCATAGAATAAGTAAAAATAAATGTAGAAATTTAGATTATTATAAACTTGAAATTAAAGTAATAATAAAAGTTTAATCTCTCACAAGTAGAAAAATATGCGGAAGCAGAATTTTATATTCTTCAAGCACTAGGTCCAGCTCCACTTATATTATACTGCTCCTAATCTATCATATTTTGGTATTTAAATATGATAGGGTAAAGCCAAGAAAAGAAAAAATATAGTTAGACTAAATAGTCTAAGCATATTTTAAGATTGGATAATTATTTATAAATTTAATTAGATATCACAAGCTAATTAATAAATTAACTAAGCAGCAGAGCATTTAAATGCATTCAAGTAAGGAAAGGAAGTAAATATAGCTATAAGGAAAAACAGTAGGAAAGAAAGAGGAGTGAAAGAACTCACAAGTATAATCGTTCTAGTCTACAACCAAAAAGGTAAGGGAAAAGTATCCTAATTAAGGCTAGAAACTACTAAAGTGCATTTGAAATTAAATGAAATGAAAATATCAATATGTTCAATAGAAATTATGCTAAGTAAGAAAGTAAAGCAATGAAGTATTTAATTGAAGTTAAAATAATATATACTGCATTCTATAAGAACTATAAACAAGTAAATTACAGCACTGAAATGAAAGTGCAAAGCATAGTAATTAAGAAAAAATCTTAGCCTTTTGGGCTAAGATATACATAGCCTAGGGCTATGAAAAGTAACATAGCTAAAAGCTATGATGAGATTTTACAATCAATAAGATTGTAAAAGAACTCATATTTTATTAATTGAAGTTATTTTAAAAAAATACTCATTCTACAGGCATAAATAGAATGAAGCGAGGAGTTAAGCACATCTACCTAACCGATAAAGAAAAGTAGGGTTTCAAAGATAATATACACTTATGTTCACCCTCTAAGAATGTGAGGTCTCCGTATTACTCCTAATTAGCATGCCCTTGTCCATCTAGCAATATTAAACCCCTGTAGTTTTATGAAAGTTTTATATATGCACAAATATTGTATGTATGCTTAAGGAATAGGCTCAAAGTTAAGTAAGCATTCAAGGGAATTCAATAATTGTAAATTATGTGGTATCCAAAATTATCTAATTTTAATTATCTACTTAATGATTAGAGTAAATTGAGCTCTCAATTGACTTAGAGATATTGATCTCAAGTTAAATATAAGTAGTGATATAAATGATTTGAGTTTTGGAAAATAGTAGTTTAACTTAATTTATGGAATGACAAAATAATTTATAAGTATCATAATACAAATTGAAACTAATTCTATTCTTATCCTAAATCACTTGATTTAAACAGGTTATTAAAATCAAGGCGTAGGAACTAGTTAGGAAAAAGTGAGGATAAGGAATTATAATATTTGAAGAAATTGGAAATCAAAATTCTACATACTTAACTCATCTAATTAAATTGTAATGGGAAGGTTCTACCCAATTTAATCACTAGTCTAGCTACTATGAAGTAATGGGGGAAATCTAAAAGTATAGGAGAGGAAGGATTATAAGTTCTTAGTTCTATATTTTATATAGATTGAAGGTTAAATAGAATCTATTAGATATCTATGACATGATTAGGATATCTAGGGAACCCCTAAATCAAATAATAAATAATTTATATGAAAAATATTTTTATTTAATTAAATGTCTGAAAATTGTAGTAATATTTAAAAAGCATAGGATTTGAGATGGCACAAAATACAATGGCATGGAGTTTTGGAGGCACCAAAAAATTAAATGGCAACTGTCTGCGGGGCCCGCCACTTAGCGGGATTAATCCTACATTTGACACGTAGCTTCCACACTGCTCTGAAGATGGTGTGAGCTAATGTGGATCGAACCAACCTGGTTCACAGAAAAGGTTTGAACCATCCTCGAATCGAATCAGACCGTTTCATCATCGGCAAACTAGATGAAGTGCGGCTAGGGTTTAACATACCAGTTATCTCCGATGGTCCCATGGCTCGGCACGCACACCAGCAAGGAATCCTCATCGAAGTCGATGTTCTAGGATCTAAATCAGGGTGAATGGGCGTATGATCATTAGATAGGGGCTCAGAGTTGATTCAAGCTTGATCGAGCTCGATCAACCCTCACAAACGATTGCTAGACATTCAAGGATGATGCATGAGTAAACCATTAACAAGGAAATCAAAGAGGAGGTACCTAGCAGCTTAGAAATAATGGAGGTATTAGGGTTTGGTAGAAACCTTCGATCATAGCTGAAATTGCCTCAGCAGGAGCTCCCAAAAAGATAATAGCAAAATTAAAAATATAAAACACCAGAAAATAATCCTAAGGGAAAGGATAAAGGTCATGGAGAAAAGGGCAGCTAGCCCTTTGTACGCATGATTGGCAGGTCCTCTAGGCGCTATCATGCCTTTGACAGAGGAGGCTTACAGTGAAGATGTCCGAGTCGTAGGATCCTTCCCACGATCCCACAGTCAAACGTGATCAGTGGTTAAATGCCGATTGATTTGGATTTATTTAAGCTTAATGGTCTAGATCTCGCTGATTCGCTGTTCCGCACTTTGCACTGGACATTGGATCTTCATTGTTTTGCATTTAATAGTTCGGCATTTTAATAATTATATATATATATAAGTAATTATAAAAATAATATTTAAATATAATTTTTTTCCCTTTTTATTTAATCAAAATAAAATATTTAAACGCACTCCAAAAATTCCCAAATTTTCACTCTTACCTAATTGAGGGGTGAGGAGCTCAGAAGTGGAATCAAATTTTCGATCGAAGGTATATTTAATTATAGTATTTTTATAGGTATTTAAATATTATTAAAATAATCAAAAAAAATTTGACGACTCCAAACACTTTCAAAATACCACCCCTAGCTAATTTGGGGGTGAGGAGTCCAATGGTGGACTCTGTTTTTGATTCTGAGGTCTAAATAATTTAGGCATTTTTATAATTATCAAAAAATTAGGAAATACTGGAAATTGTCAAATGATTTTTAAATCGTACAAAATTTGAGGTGGAGACTCTTAATACTATTATATGAGTAATAGAAAAAGATTATAATTAATTTGGTTACTAATTGATGGGTAACAACACTAAGGTTGTTACAGACTCCCCTCCTTAAAAAGAGTGACGCCCTCGACACAACATTTAAAATATGGAATGCAAATACAAAGAGGAAGTCTAAATGAAACATATATTGAAAATGAAAGAATTATTGTTACCTAATTAAGAATAGAATTATGGGAATTTCTTCCACATATCTTATTCTCTTTCACATGTGGCTTCTTTATCTGAATGATTCTGCCACTAGATTTTGATCATAGGAATGTTGTGTTTTCTTAACTGCTTAAGATCTCTCCCCAGAATTGCAACATGTTTAACAATGAAAGTTAGATTGGGTTACAGCTCGATTGCTAGAATCTAAATTTGCTGCCTAGGATCTAATAAACACCTTCTTAGTGATAAGACATAAAATACATTATGCCTATTTAATTTGATCAAATCCTGATTTTAAAAATTTTCATAAATCCTAGTAATTGACCTATTAAATTTGACCTCAAATCAAAAATCTGACTTTGCCATTTCGTTCACCACCTCCAAATTAGCTAGGGGTGATATTTTGAAGGCATTTGTAAATTGTTGGATTTTTGTCGAATATTTTAATATTAATTAAACACCCCGAAAATTCGAATAATTAAATACTCGTCAAAATCAAAATCCAATTTTGCCATTACGTTCCTCACCCCTCAATTAGCCAAAGGTGATTTATTGAAAGTTTTTTGGAATGCATCTAATTAATTAATTTTAATTAATTAAATTAGTTTGAAAATTATTAAAATAATGATTGACAGGTCCTCTGGGCGCTATCATGCCTCTCTATTCCCATTCATGTTTTTGCCAATGCTGTTTTCCTTGGCGTCGAGTCCTCTGCGCCGTTCGATCGGATCAATTGATCCGATCTTGCGGTGTGTGAGTCGTCTCCCTCACTGGGACACCGCGGCTCGACACGTGCTGCGCAAAATCGCACGCGTCTCGCCAAGCTTGCTGCGCGTCTTCCACGGCCTTGCATCCCAGTCCGTCCCTCCTTATTGAATGAGAGTTAATTTTTAATTCATTGGGGAGGGAGTTGAGCAAGCTGAGAGTCTCGAAGTCTTCTGCCCCTTGATTCTATTTTCCTGCAGCCAGGCAATCAGGTACCATTCTTATTGTTCACTTGCAATACATTCTGCTACTCTCTGTAATTGCTTAATCAATTACCTATGCAAATTATATTATGGAATAATCGAATTCAACTGGATTTAATTTCAGTCAAGCTGCAGAGATATTTTTTTCTATAATTCAAATTCAAATCCAAATAGTTTATCAATTATTTTGGCATTTGCAAAAAAGATATTTAACATTATAAACTAATATCTATGTGTTAGAATAAGTTAATCGACGTCTTAAAACTAAAATTCCATTTGAGTATTTATTTCAGTTCAATACATTAAAATGTCGATCCAAATAACTCTAAGGAAATTGCTAAATAGAAATAAAAGCATACACTAGACTATTGAACTCAATTAGGATAGGATCAATCATCAAACAAGCAATCAAATTATTCCTGAATGAATCGGCTTTTCAGTCCCTTACCCTTCCAATTTAGGCCATTGTAGGTTCGAGCGATGGAGATCGGCATATCTCGATTTCCTTAGCTTGTTAGGAGGTATGGATCAGGGGCTTGCATCATCTTAAGTTTTGTCTCTGGAAGCAATGGGATTCATCAAGTATGGAGATGCCCTAGTTCATTTTCTCGCTTGCGATTTGAGAGAGACGAAGGAGCCCGGAGCGTTTTTAGGTCTTGATCGACCCGAGCGCAAATCGTCTGGCCTGATAGCGCTGCGTCCTCCACATGGACCAAATCTAAAGTTGTGGGACCCGCACGCCATTTAATCAACTACTTAATGACAGAATTAATAATTGGATTTAATAAACCCTAAATTAATTAATTAATATTTAATCATTCGTAAAAAGAAATATATTAATCTAATCATAGTAAAATTTTATATCAGTGAAATCAAAAAAATATCAGGAACATTTTGGTATTGTTATTTTCCCATTTGGAAGTACATATCACATAGTGTCATTTAGGCCCCATAATTTGCCCTAAATGCCACAAAACTTCCTTAGATTATAACTTTGTGTGTGTTTACCCAAACATACCCAATATGGGTCTCAAAGTAAACAGCAAAGCCTCGGGATTATTCCACTAGTGTTAATTTTGCTATTTGAAGCATATTTTGACTAATCACTTTTATGACCTAATTCTAATCTTCCATGGTTCATAACTTTTCACACACTAGTTCAAACATAGTCAATATGGGTCTTAAAGTCATCTGGAAAACCTCTAGAACAACATAATAGTGTTCAATTCTCTATTTGGATTAGTATTTACTTAATCACTTTTAGGACCTAACCCTAATTACCCTAATTAACCCTAAATCTTCAATAGACCATAACTTAGTCAATTGAGCTCCAAATTAGGTCTTCCAATATATCATTTTAATCAAGAAAACTTAATTAACAGTAAACTACAAAAATATTTAGGATCCAATAGTTAGATCTCTTAATTAACCTTAATCACCTTAAAACTTGATTAGTGAATATTAGCCTAAATAATAATCCAAATTGAGTAATTTTAGTTTTTGATAACTCATAAAGTAGAGTAGAACCTAATTGTATGGTTGGTTTAGTAATTATATGATTAATTTAACTAATCACTCACTAATCACCTAAATCCTAATTAAGCTATAACTTGACCAAATGAGGTTCAATTTGGGTCTACTCATAATTAAAGAAATCAGAATTATAAGAAAGCTATAACTACTAAGTTTACTAAATTTGGACTTAATTTGGAAAAGTTAGGCTTTTGGCCCAGTTTAGGAAAACCCTAATTTGTTTATTTAGCCTAAATCTTGTATTGGCTATAACTTAGCCGATAATTATCATAATTTATTAATTTTAGATTTTATGGAAATTTTAAATAGTAAGCTACAATAAACTGATAGAAAAAATAGAATCCATTAAGTAAAATTACCAAATTACCCCTATGAGTCAAATTCCTTAATTTGATCTTATATGGCTTAATAATCATCCAAAATTGATATACATACTGTCTAACTTCATATTAGATAGTAATTAATCATTAGACACTAAAAATTTCTAATTTAGAGCCCTAAATAAAAAGTAGATTCTTAGACCTTTAAGGATGGGCAAAATGGTCATTTTGCCCAAATTTAGGGTTAATTGTTTTAAGCCCTAATTTCATATTATAATTGTTAAAATCAATAAATAGAGAAGTTTAGAAAGAAATTTCATTAATTTAAACCATTATTTAAGATTTAATCAAAATCCTTAATTTTATCCTTAAAAGAATTCTAAGTAAATTTAAGTTGTAGGATGTGAGATAAATCTCACATCGTACCTCTTCCTTAAACCTCTTATTCATTTCTTAATCCTTCTTATAATATTAGTTAGGTTTGTGCTTGAGTATTCATCTTAGTATTTAAGAGCTAATTTCTTAAGAATTAGGATTAGCTCTTAAGTTAGAATTTATTTATTGAGTAAAATGGGTCACTCAATATATGAAGCTTTGATTTTTTATAGTTTATAGATTTTCATAGTTTATTATTAATTATTCAATATTTTAACTTTAGATTTAAGAATAAAAATCCATCTTATTAAGTGTGACTTTACTTAATGGGATTTGCCTTAAATCTTAATCTGTGAGTTTGGATGATAAAACCTAGTCCTTTAGGATTACCATTTGGATTAAGTAATTAAACCCCAATATTTGGAGTTTAATTCTTAATCCTTTCATCTTAATTTGGCTAATCAAGATGGTTTGGGTTACTCAAACAAACAAACTAGGTCAATTAATTTACTTAGACTTGTACTCGATATTAATTTATTTATATATAGGACCTAGCTAATCCTAATTATTTTCAATCTATAAGGTTGTGAATCTGAGTTACACTCACTAGTAGGAATTGGAGATCTTGAACTTGTGTAACTTAGAGTAGATAGAACAAATAATTAGACAATAATGGGTATCACCTATGTCCTAGTAGAGTCTCTTGCACACTTTGATATTAATGCTTTGCTTACCTTGTTTTGAGCCTTATACTTTGTTCACATATATTGGACACAGGATATTTGATAAGTATCTCATATCAATTTTGAATTTGCATAAATATCATTCATATTTTTATCAATGTTTTCAATTTTTCCAGTTTTTAGTAAGTTGTGACCTAACTAGTATACCTCTTCAATCCGTGGGTCCGGCATAGCACGCTAGATTACTAGTGTCCGGTAAGTCTATCCATGCCTAGTTGAGCGTTGGTTCCTAAGGTGGCAAGAAATAGATTTTGCACCCATATGACTTTATTAGTCAGGATTTGATATGGTAGTACTAGTTGTAGGTGCACTTCTACTTAGTAATATTCAGTTCAGTACTTTATGCCTTTGCTCATTAGGCTAAGTGATTTTAGTGATATTCAGTTCAGTATTTTTGCCTTAGCTCATCAGGCTAAGTGATTTCATGCATATACAGTTTAGAGCTTCTGCTTTAACCCATCAGGCTAAGTGATACTTATTGTTTTCTTTCAGTTTTGAATAGCTTATGTAGCCATGATAGCTTTTCAATTTTTGATTTACTACTTTTAGTTTATTTTTCTGCATTTCAGCACTTATTTATTTACTATCTTACTGCATTTACTAGCTTTATTTTACTTATAGGATGCTAGTCTTGCTCGCTGCTTATATTTTCATAGGATGTTAGTTTTAGTTGTAGTTATTTATCTTTTTCACATGCACTTTTACTTTAAGTCAATTGGCATAAGTTTATAAGCATGTTTAGGTTAAGCTTTCTTTTCTGTTATATTAGTATTTAGTCTCCATTTTATGTCTAACCTTGTTGCAGCTATTCTTGGAGGTATGTGCTTACTTCATATTTTGTTAAGTTATAAGCTTATTATTTATAACTGCTGTTCTCTTTCACATGCATTATGCTCCTATACTTGTGTATTTAGTTTTCATGGTGATATCAAAATTAACTTAATAAATTGCAGCCTAAAATGTACTTAGACATTTTGTCTAATTATATATTTTTTTGTTGGCTAGGGCCCTATCATTGTGAAACCGACAATAGTAGACTCTGAGCCATTTGAGGTTGTGGAGCCTTTTGAAAACTGAATTCAGGAAGAGGATCGAGCTATTGAAGACCCTTAGTTCTTTTACTATTTTTTCTTTTGTCGCTTGTGAGGATGAGTGTTGTCCTTTTCATTTCAGCTTTTATCTTTAAAAATATTGTAATAATATAGGGTTAAATTTAATTTTGCTGCTTTACTTATTTTGAGTTAGATATTTAGTTCCTTCTATTGTAATAAATGGATGATTACTATTTTACTTCCGTGCTTTGCTTTCTAGTACTTATCATTTAGTGAATATCTCTTGAAAATGGCAATTTCCTTAATTATGATGGGTTAAAATATGTGCCTAATCTATTCATAAGTGAGGAAATTGTCATTTAGGTGACCACTCCACCATAATCATATTAACTTAAGAGTTAACAGGACCACGGTGGGGCTGGGCTGCCACAATGGAAATGTTAGACCATTTCCATTCAGGAATGTATAAGGGTTTGAGAATTCCACTAGGCTTTTGATATTATGCTTTGACTAAAGAATATGAATGACACTTAGAAATGAAAATGATAATATCTCTCTTCATGCCAGACCACTAGAACAATTTCTTTATATCCTGATACATCTTACTACTTTCGGGATAAACAGTGTAACCAGAGTTATGGGATTCTGATAGTTATTGTAATTGTAGGCTTTTAGGAATCCATAACCTAGTTTTCTGAAAGATCACACCTTCAGCATCTAGACATAACTCGGAACTTTTCCCACTAACGATATCTGAAATCAGAACAGAATAAAAAATAATCTTCTTTCGGAGCTTCAACTATCCTTGACCTCAGGGATGATTTAAACTGAACAACAGATAATAAAGTGCACAAATTAGCAAATCTGATTGGCTCAAGGTTCAATCTTTCAAGGCCGTTGATCAAAGAATCATTACAATAGAGGGAAGATAAAACTGTATTATGGCTTATGGCATCAGCTACTACATTAGATTTACCCGGATGATACATAATTTTTTACATGTAATCTCATAAAAATTCTAGCCACCTACGATGATGACAGTTAAGTTCTTTCTGAGTGAAGATGTACTTTATACTTTGTTGATCAGTAAACATCTCACACTTAACTCTATACAAGTAGTGTCTCAGGATCTTTAGAGCAAAAACTACCCCTGCAAGTTCAAGATCGTGCACAAGATTATTTTTCTCATTTGGTTTAAGTTGTCTAGAGGCATAGGATATTACACATTGATCTTGCTTCTGAACACAACTAAGCCTTACCTTAGAGGCATCAGTATAAACCTAAAAAATATTTACCCTCTCGAGATAGTACTAGAACAAGAGCATAAGTTAATAACTACTTTAACTTTCGAAAAGATTCTTCACAGGCTGTACTCCAGATGAATGGAAATTCCTTTCTAGTTAACTGAGTTAACGACAAAGCAATTTGAAAAAATCTAGGAACAAACCTTCTGTAATAACCAACGAGTCCTAGGAAACTGCAAATCTCTATTACAGATTTAGGTTTGAACCACTGTTGAACAGCTTAATATTTTTTTGGTCAGCTCTAATTCCTTCAGCATCAATCTTCCCAGAAATGCTACGGATTTGAGCCAAAATTTGCACTTCAAAAACTTAGCGAACAACTTGTACTCTCTTAACAACTATAGAACGGTATGCAAATGTTCTTCATGCTCAACAACTGACTTGGAATATATTAGGATGTCGTTAATGAAAACTATGACGAACTGATCGAGATAAGGTTTTAGAATGCGCTGCATCAGGTCTATGAGAATGGAAGTAGCATTTGTCAGTCCAAAAGGCATGACTAAAAATTCATAGTGTCCATATCGGGTCCTAAATATAGTCTTAGGAATATCTTTATCCTCAACTCGAATCTGGTAATAGCCTGATCTCAAGTCAATCTTGGAGAATATTTTCACTCCGGTGAGTTGATCGAATAAATCATCAATCCTAGGAAGATGATATTTATTCTTTACGGTCACTTTGTTAAGCTCACGGTAGTCTATGCACATCTGCATTAATCCATCCATTTTCTTGACAAATAGGATGGGAGCTCCCCAAGGTGATATACTGGGCGAACAAATCCTTTTTTTAGCAACTCTTGCAACTACTCTCTAAGTTCTTGCAATTCTTTTGGTGCCATTCTATACGAGCCTCAGATTTAGGTTGAGTCCCAAGAATAAGTTCAATAGAAAACCCTACCTAACTCAAAGGAGGTAATCTTGGCAAGTCTTCAGGGAACACATCTAGGAACTCTCTAACGATGATAGTTTCTTCAAGATTTCTATCTTGCTTTTCCTCACCGATACTAAAATTGCATAGCAACCTTTACTAATGAGGTGCTTAGCTATAATTGAATTTATTAAAGATGCAGTTAAACTAAGCTTTTCTATGAAAACTTCAAGTTTCTTCCCAACTTTAAGTGAAACTCTCTTCCTAAAGCAGTATATAATGGCATTAAACTTACTTAGCCAATACATGCCTAAAATCATGTCAAAATTTGTAATTGATATAACAATAAGATTATATTGAAAGAATTGGTTGCTGATCGGGATGTCTACTAAACAGAACTCATTAGCGGACATTTCAGCATCCGATGGCATTTGAACTCTCACGGCATTGTCTAGGCTGAAATGTTGGAGATTAAGAGAAGAAGCACAACTCTCGGACATAAAGGAGTGGCTAGCACCCATGCCGAAGAGTGTGTTACAAGGCTGATTATTAATAATTAGAGTTCCTATAGCAGGGAAAATAAACTCTAATTATAACTAATGAAATTAAGATATGAAATACTAAAAATAAAATTGTAGAAGAAATGAAAGACAAAATTATAAAACATTAAAAGTAGAACGTACCGGTAACAATATTGTTGTCATCTTGGGAAACAGAAGAAGAAAGAGCGTATACATGCGACACATCAGAATATTAAGGAACATATTTGCTTTTGGCAGTTCCACCAGATTGACATTGCTTATTAGTAAATGGAGGTACACCTTTTGGATGTTGAGCACTTCCACTTGCAGAAGGAGGCATTAATGCAAGTGTTGGAGATTGGGAATTAAGTGGAGTAGGGTTCTACACAGAAGATTGACGATTGATCTGCATCTTGTCCACTGTCCAGTTTGCCCGACAGTCCTAGTGACGATGATTGGTTCTGCCACTGATGTAACATCGGCTACCAGTATGATAAAATTTCCCATAAGGATGTGGTTTGTTATATCTTGCACCTGGTCTTCCTTATTGATACTGATTCTGATTTTGTCTTTGAGTCTGATTTTGACTTGGGGTAATTTGGAAGACCTTAAGACTATGTGGACAATTCCTCTTATTTCAGATCTCAAAGATTGTGGTTGGGAACATTTTTTCATATCCATTTGCGCTTGATGGTGTTTGATTATATGCGCACCTTCCAAAAGTTTTGGAAAATCATCATGATGTTGAGACATCAGATGACTTTTAATAGAATCCTTCAATCCATATAAGAATCTGCTGCACCTAGCTATATCAGTGCGGACCAAGTTAGGAGCTAAGCGAGATAGCTTTCAAAATTCCATTCACACTCATGGACAGAATGATTTCCTAGGGTAAGCTGCATGAAATCATTCTAAATTATAGTTTGACCAGATGGAGGAATAAAATTCTTCATGAAAAAACTTGCTCAAACTCATCCCAGGAGATATCTTCCACTTGTATGTTAGAGAAACGAGCTTTTAGCTCACTATCTCACCAATATTCTGTCTCACCATGAAACAGATACATGGTTAGACGAATACACTCACTTTCCAGACATTTTATACTAGCTAAGGTATTTTCTAAAGCCTTAAACCAAACAACTTCTTCAATATGGGAAGTGGAGCCATTAAATGTTGGAGGGTTCAAATAAAGAAAAATAAGGAGAATGGCATCCATAATAGAACTAGGAGTTGGATGTGGAATTACAAGAATTTTAGGAGGAACTTGAAAGGGAGTTTGAGGAGTTGGAAATGGTTGTGATATAGTAGGGAAAGGATGAGAAGGGATACTGGATGAGGCCATTCTCTCTGTTGTACATGTTTGTGCTTCTATCATCACACACATCATTTCCATTAAATTCTTCATCTCATCAGTTTGAGATGTAACGATAGAGGTAGGTTCTTTCACCACAGGTGGAATAGGGTTATCTGAATTAGGATTCATTCTAAAGAAAAAAAAGAAGACACAATTTATGAATAAAGAACATAGAAAATGATTCTCATTAAAATTTAGAAGATTTAAGAGATACTATATTATGGAAAACTAGTACTAAAAGGAAGCTAGTACAATCATTTACAGAACTGTACATAAAACATAAATTCAAAGTCCTCATAGGTAGGGTATGATGGAGGCGTTTATTTCCTCGAACTAGCACTTCATATGAATGATACCACCAGTCCTCGGCGTAGTTGGTGACGAGTTCATCCAAAATTTGAAGACGTACGTGATCGGGGAAAGCTATGGCTTCAAATTTTGTAGTGACTCGTGAAAGCCATTCTCTCGCCAAATGCGGGATGCAGTTGCCTCGAAACACACAATACTTTAAAATTTTGTTCAATACTTCACCTCCTGCTTCAGATACTCGAAAGTACTCCTGACCATAAGTTAAGCCAAACTAATGATCATCCTTCTAATAAAGTAAGAACATCCTAGTGAAGTAGTTTAGTTCACTCTCACAGTCTGTCATCTGTGAGTTTGATTTGAAGTTTAAGTTAGAAATTTAAATCAATTATTGGATTAGTAGTGCGTTTACTATACTATGGTGTTATTTTAATTATTTTTACTATTCTATATTGTTTACTTTGGATACTTGGATGTTTTTATCTTAACTTAACGTTCTCAACTTAGATCTTATACCAACTGTAATGACCTCAACATCAGATATGAGATTAATCCAACATTGGAGTATGACCACAACATTTAATACTGAATTAAAAGGAAGCTAACCCAATACTAAATGCTGTGTGACCATGAATATTTATGAGGTTATTAAGTTAAGATGGGAGAAGTAGAAGGAGAAGGAAACTATGTGAATAGAAGTAATTTCAAATACATAAGTAAAAGTATTTTCAAGTAGAAGTAAGAGAAAGGAATCACATGCAAATAGAAGTTTACATATAAGAAAGAGATATGTTTTTTTCATCCATCCATTTATCTAAACCAAGCATTTATATACGAAAATAAAACCATCATAGAATAAGTAAAAATAAATGCATAAATTTAGATTATTAAAAACTTGAAAGTAAAAGCAATAATAAAAGTTCACTCTCTCACAAGTAGAAAAATATGCGGAAGCAGAATTTTATATTCTTCAAGCACTAGGTTCAGCTCCACTTGTATTATACTGCCCTTGATCTATCATATTTTGGTATTTAAATATGATAGGGCAAAGCTAAGAAAAACGAAAGTATAGTTAAACTAAATAGTCTAAGCCATTTTATGATTGGCTAATTATTTATAAATTTAATTGGATATCATAAGCTAATTGACAATTTAACTAAGCATCGGAGCCTTTAAATGCATTCAAGTAAGGAAATGAAGTAAATATAACTGTAAGGAAAAATAGTAAAAAAAAAGAGGAGTAAAAGAACTCACAAGTATAATCGTTCTAGTCTGCAACCAAAAAGGTAAGGAATAGGCATCCCAATTAAGGCTAGAAATTACTAAAGTGTATATAAAATTAAATAAAATGAAACATTAATGTGTTCAATAGAAATTATGTTATGTAAGAAAGTAAAGCAGTGAAACATTTAATTAAAGTTAAAACAACATACACTGCATTCTATAAGAACTATAAATAAGTAAAGTACAATACTGAAATGAAAGTGCAAAGCATAGTAATTGAAAAAAAATCTTAGCCTCTTGGTCTAAGATATATATAGCCTAGGACTGTAAAAAATAACATAGCTAAAAAGCTATGATGAGATCTTATAATCAATAAAATTATAAAAGTACTCATATTTTATTAATTGAAGTTATTTTATGAAAATACTTACTCTACGGGCACAAACAGAATGAAGCGAGGAGTTAAGCACGTCTGCCTAACTGGTTAAGGAAAGCAGAGTTTCAAAGACAATATACACTCACATTCACCCTCTAAGAATGTGACGTCTTCTTATTACTCCTAATTAGCCTGCCCTTAGCCATCTAGCAATATCAACCACCTATAGTTTTATGTAAGTTTTATTTATGCACAAATGTTGTATGTATGTTCAAATAATAGGCTCAAAGTTAAGCAAGCATTTCAACAATTATATATTATGTGATATCCAAAGTTTTCTAATTTTAATTATCTACTTAATGATTGGAGTAAATTAAACTCCCAATTGACTTAGAGATATTGATCTTAAGTTAATTGTAAGTAGTGATAAAAATGATTTAAGTTTTGAAAAATAGTAGTTTAAGTTAATTTATGAAATAACAAAATAATTTGTAAGTATCATAATATAATTGAAATTAGTTCTATTCTTATCCTAAATCACTTGATTTAAATAGGTTATTAAAATTAAGTCTTAGGAAGCTAGTTAGGAAAAAGTGAGGATAAGGAATTACTATATTTAAAGAAATTAGAAAACAAAATTCTAGATACTAGACTTATCTAATTAGATTGTAATGGGAAGGTTCTACCCAATTCAATCACTAGTCTAGCTACTATAAAGTAATAGGGGAAATCTAAGAGTATATGTGAGGAAGGATTATAAGTTCTTAGTTCTATATTTTATATAGATTGAAGGTTAAATGGAATCTATTACATATCTATGACATGCTTAGGATATCTAAGGAACCTCTAAATCATATAATAAATAATTTATATGAAAAGTATGAGCTAAAGAAAAGGTGAACTAGAATCTAGTTTAATTTCTAAGAACTAGTCCTAATAGGTTCATAACCTACAATCACACATGTATTAAAGTTAACTACATTAATTGGGTGTATTAATAAATCCCAAATTCACAAGTAAATCAAGTTATAAAATCAATACTAAAGTATATCTCCTAATGTTGTAAGTTGAATCAATTATTTTACTAAGTATACAAGCATCTAATACATAAAAAAAATTAAGTTCTAATTATGCAATTAAAATAACATAGGAAGGTAATAAATGTGACATATTTGCTATCCCAGGGTTTAAATACTTAAAACATGTATAATTTATAAACTAATAAATTACAAATTTACCTTATTTAAGGGGTCAAAAACCTAAAATTACTAATTGTTGTCCAATGGAAATAATATACATAAATATGGAATCTTTATAGTATAATGATAAGAATGACACTAAGTAGGTCAAAATCAGACAATATTGGAAATTAGGGTTTCCAGGACTCCTAATTAGGGTTAAAATGTCATTAAGTAATTAAGGGTTCAAAACCTAAATCTAATTTTTATTATTATCCTACACATTTTTATGAGTGAAATGGACTATTGAAGTATCCAATTTGGACATGAGTTGATCAAGTTATGCCACATTTAATATTTAGGATTAATTCATAATTAATTAATAATCCTAAAATAATGATTAATAAAATAATCAATGAAATATAATTTTAATGACACATTCATAATCTACACATTTTTGGGATCTAAATGGTATATTATATTGCATGATTTGGTTAAGTATTTTTAAAGAAATAGTTAAGTGAAATTTGATAGACTGAAAATTAGATTAGAATGAAATTAATTATTTATTGATTTCTGTTTAATTAATTGTCCAAAATCTGAATAATATTTAAACAACACAAGATTTGAGACTGCACAAAATACAATGGCATGGAATTTTGGAGGCGCCAAAAAATTGAATGACAAATGTCATCGGGGCCCGCCACTTAGTGAGATTAATCTTACATTTGACACGTAGCTTTCACACTGCTTTGAAGACAGAGCAGCCTAATGTGGATCGAACGACCTGGTTCACAGAAAAGGTTTGAACCGTACTCAAATTGACTCAGACCATTTCATCCCCGACAAAATAGATGAAGCGTGACTAGGGTTTAGCATACCCGTTGTCTCCAATGGTCCTGTGGTTTGGCCCGCACACCAGCGAGGAATCCTCGTCGAAGCTGATGTTCCAAGAGCTAAATCGGGGTCAATGGGTATATGTTTATTAGATAGGGTGATGCCCTAGATTCGGATAGATGAAGGTTTCACCGATAGGCCGAAAAGAGCCATAATCGGCTAGAATTGATTCAAGCTCGATCGAGCTCGATCAACCATCACAAATGAATGCAAGACATTCAAGGATAATGCCGGAGTAAACAATTAACAAGGATACCTGTTAGCTCAGAAATAATGGATGTATTGGGGTTTTGTAGAAACCTTCGATCACAGTTGAAATCGCCTCAGCATGAGCTCCCAGAAAGACAATAGCAAATTAGAAAATGTAAAATGATAATCCTAAGGGTAAGGATAAAGGTCATGTAGAAAAGGGCAGCTGGCCCTTTGTATGAACGATTGGCAGTTCCTCTAGGTGCAAGCATGCCTCTGATAGAGGAGGCGTATAGTAAAGACGTCTGAGCCATTGGATCCTTCCCACGATCCAACGATCAGACAAGATCTGTGGTTAAATGCGATTGATTTGGATTTATTTAAGCTCAATGGTCTAGATCTCGATGATGCGCTATTCCACGCTTTGCACTGGACAGCGGATCCCCGCTGTTTTGCATTTCACTGTTCGACATTTTAATAATTATATATATATATATATATATATATAAATTATTTTATTTTAAAAATAATATTTAAATATTATTTTTATCCCTTTTATTAAATCAAAATTAAATATCCAAACACACTTTGAAAATTCCTAAATTTTCACCTTTACCTAATTGAGGGGTGAGGAACTCAAAATTGGAATCAGATTTTTAATCAGATGTATATTTAATTATTATATTTTCTGGGTATTTAAATAATATTAAAAGAATATTGTCCGTTTTGACCTAAAAGGCCTCACAATGTTGCCATCAGAAGATAACTTCCCAGCAGGTCACCTATCCTGGGAATGCTCCCATATGAGCACGCTTAACTTTGGAGTTCTTATCAGGAACTCCACCGTTATTTGAAAAGACGCCTCAATATTTAAGAGTTTTACTTATTACTACTTAAGTAATTGATTACAATCTCCCCAACTTAAGTAACTGATGTCCTCATCAGTATTCACACACAGATCCAAGAACCTTCCATTAGGTAGATAGGACTAGAGGTGACGCATACAAGCTCAAGAGGTACCAACAACCATGTAGCACCTTAACCATCATGAGTTCAAGAGGCTACTCACATGAAGTGATAATTTACCCTATATGGAACTTAGCTCCTACCTGACACCCTATGGCCTACTCTGATACTATTTGTAATAGCCTAAACTCTTAAGAACCAAGGTATTATCTGCTTTGACCTAAAAGGCCTCATAGTTTTGCCCTCAGAAGATAACTTCCCAGCAGGTCACTCATCTTGGGAGTGCTCCCATATGAGCACGCTTAATTTTGGAGTTCTTATTAGGAATTCCATAGTTATCTGAAAAGGCGCCTTGATGTTTAAAAGTTTCACTTATTAATACTTAAGTGAGTCATTACACAAACACTTCCAAAATACCGCCCATAACTAATTTGGGTGTGATGAGTTCAATAGTGGACTCCATTTTTGATTCTGAGGTCTAATTAATTTAGACATTTTTAGAATTATCAAAAAACTAAGGAATGCAAGAAATTATCAAACGGTCTCCAAATCGTACAAAATTTGAGGTGGAGACTCTTAATATTATTATAAGAGTAATATTAAAGGATTAGAGTCAATTTGGTTATTAATTGATGGGTAGTAATACTAGGATTGTTACAACACCTCTGATCATCTATTGTGGCAACTTAAGCTCCACATATCTTATTGCTATGCCAATATTCCACACGTACATAAAATATGTGGAAGTTGAATATCACATGACCTAGTATATCAAGGAAAACTGCTCATCCACCATATACATGTTGAAGATCAGTTGACCAATATTTTAACAAAGCCCCTTCTGGTCAACTCATTTCAAGCCATTGCTATCAAGCTCATATACTCTCCGATGATGACTTTGAGGGAGAGTATTGAGTAATCTTAGTATTTTCAATTTTTTTGTATTTTTTTAGTTTTAGCAAGTTACACTTGTAACCATATGTTTTAAATCCCACTGTAGATTTATATATTTAAGGTTATAAAGACCTTGTTTTGTACTAATTCGCCTATACGTGCTGTGAATGTTCACGGGTAGCAAATATGAAAAATCTTCTTTTCACTACTTGTATTTCTTGCTTGCTATTATACACAATCAAATTAGCCTTGAAATTAAAAGGTATAATGATGAAATAAAATTAAAATTTATATTAACTCATATGGTTTAGTTTAATTCGATAGTAATTAAACTTAATTTTAAAATAAATAAACAATATATATATATGGATCAATTCGGTTTGATATGTTTGGCTAGTTTGGTTTAATAAACAATTTTGATTTTCTAAAAGTTGATTTAAATTGATAAGTTTGAAATTTTAGTTATTTTAATCGATCAATAATCTAAAAAGAATAAATGGAGATCCAAGACAATAAAACTTGTAATAAAAAAATTAATCAAATAGTTTACTAATCGAACCAAATTGATAAAATATGGTTCGTTCGGTTCAACTCCAAGCCAATAGCCTCACCTCACACGAAGGAGAGTGATTGGCCATGCAGGTCAAGAGTCGACGATAGCATCTAGAAGCTAGTCAAATCGATGCATTGCAGTCGAGGGTCAGGCACAATGACGCCTATCGAGGCACCCAAGCATGCTGTGACACCCCGTTGTTCGATACCGAGGCACCCCGGCGTGTCGTGATGCCTGCCAAAGCCTAGTTACAAATTTAAGCGCCCCCCTAAGAATTTTTAGGGGCATTTAGATCATTTAGAGTCCATATGAAGCCTAAGTTGTAACGCTCCCAATATTGGATCAGGAACCCAATCCAATATTAGGGTGTTACCATATCACTTAGAACTGAATTAGAAGGAAGCTAACTCAACATTAATTATCTTAATTTTTGAGTATTTAAATATTATTAAAATATTCAGGGAAAATTTGGTGACTTTCAATATTCCCAAAATATCACCCCTAGCTAATTTGGGGTTGAGAAGTTTAATGATAAACTCCAATTTTGATTTTGAGATCAAATTAAAATAAATATTTTTAGGATTATTAAAATAATTAGAAATATTTGTCAATTGCAAATGGTCCCCAAATCTCACAAAACTTGAGGTGAAGGCCCCTGATGATATTATAAGAGCACTAAAAGTGAAGTGGAGCTAATTGGACTAGTTAATAATGGATAATAATACTAGGATTGTTACATAATTGTATAAGGAGCCATATGGGGATGTTTCCAAAGGTGAGATCAACCCTAATTTGGCATTATAACAGCTGTTGGTCTCCTTCAACCTAAAGTGAGAGCTGAGATTTTCTGGAGGAGAAAAAATTGATTAATAGATTTTGTAAGCGGTAGATCCTTTTTATTCTTGTGAAGGTGAAGCTCTCTGTAATTCTGTAATCTTCTTATTCATAGTATATTTTTTTGTGTGGTGTGGTGTAACAACTTTGTGTCAAATTAAATGTCCTGACCCAATATTAAGTGTCATTATAGTACTTAATATTGAATTACTATAATTTAACCCATTATTAAGTACTACTAGAGGCATATGGCCTATAAGATAAGAAACATATATGCATATTTATATAAATCTAAGAAACATAAATTACCAATATATTCATCCAGCAAATAAGAGAAAATTATTCATTACAAATATATATATAGTAAATTCAATACAACTAAGTTATACAACATTTCAAATGAAATAAACACTCTCATCCTCAAATGACTGAAATAAAAGTAAACTCTAATAAAACCTTTAGGCTTGCTTCTGATCCTCTAGCTCCTCTTTTGGTTTAGCTGTTAGCTCCACTATAGGCTCTTGATTTATTATATTTGGTTTTTAATATAATAAGCACAACTAATAAAAAGAAACAAGTGGTTAGATTTACATAAGTCTAAGCATATTTTAGGGTGTCTAAGTATTTTAAGTTTAAGGACATCACATTTAAATAAGCAGCAAAAGGGTGCACAATGCATTTAAAAAGAAAAATGCTAGAAATAAAGGTAAAATCACACTATATTTCCTACAAAATGAGGGTTAAGTAATAAAAGCATTTATATAAGAATAATATAAAACATTTACTAGCAACCTAAATACAAGTATGATGCTGAAGGTAAACTGAACTATAGTAAGAAATATCGACTATGAAATATAAAATAAAAGTTTATATTATTTTATGTTGTAATATGTTAGGTGGGCTCATACAGAATAAAGAGGAGTTAGGTACATCTACCCAACTGTATGTATTAGGGTCTCTTGTATAACTACACATTCTGCCTTAAGGATATGTGTGGTCTTCTGATTATTCCATAGCTAGCCCTAGCTCAATGTCTGTACAAACTAATCCATCATGAGTGAAACCTTCTCAATTTAATTTATAGTTATTTTTATGAAATGAATTATGATCAATTGAATAAGGTTTTCAAAGCATTGCTACATATCAAGGAATATATCAAAGGTACAAACTAAATAAGTGGTATCTGTTTGTTGTCTAATTTTAGTTATCTACTTTAATGGTTGGGGTTAATTGAGTCCCCAATTGACCTAAGACACCAATATTAGTCAATAGATAAGAATATATATATATATATATATATATATATATATATATATATATATATATATAATCAAGTTTTATAATTTTGAAAATAATGTTCTATTTAAATTATAGTAGTATAAACTCCCTTATATATATATATATACACTAAACTATAGGTACTAACTCTTTATAATATAAGCATCTATCTTAGAAAACTATAATAAATTCCAAGGTTTATTCTACTTTAAGGACATCTAGGGCTTTAAGCCTCACAAAAATTTAGTTTACTCTAGATAAGTTTGAAATTATACATAAATTTATCATTATCAAGATTTAGATATCCACCCAAAAGGTTTCCAATCATGGTTGAGCTAAGAAAATTTACTCATATTTTTACTCATACTAGCACTCACTAAGACTGTCTTCCCTAGATTGATAATTGGCTGGTAATTCAATCCAACTCCATCCCATTAAATCTAATGCCGTTAACATTATAACATTTATCATAATACCCTACCTACCTACCGATTGATTAAATCTTCTCATAATTCAATATCTAACTCCTATGATTCTCACTTCAACTATATATCTCTCATGACCTATTCTCTTAAGTATTCCAAAAATGACACTCCCTAAAAATCACCATAAGTGTTCATTCACCTTATACTCTCTCACCTAAGATCAATCAATGTTATAGAAATACTTTAACTAGGTTTTGAGATCCTAACTAGCAAATCAATAGTTAACATTCCAAAAATCAACATGTGATTAAGCTCCCAAAAGTCAACTACTATATTTGCTATCCAAATTAAACAAAATCAGTGAATTCATATTCCCTATAGCATAACATGAACAATGATAGTGAGTATGATTGATTTGGAGCTAATTTGACATAACTAGGGTTTAACCTAAGTTAATTAGGGTTCTAAAATAGTATTAGTTAAAATATTAATCAAATTAAAAATTAATATCACCAAAACATTTCTCATATTTTTAACTTTAAGATATAATATTGCTATCTTTGGATTATTAAATAAAAAGTTATGAACTTAAAAAAATTGGGATTAAAATAAAATAATGGTTAATTAAGCATAAATCCATTCGTGGCGCCCCACCCCCTGATCAGCAGGATTAGACCCAAGGGGTGATGTGCCACTCTGATAAATCCTCACTTATTATTGGATTAGGTAAGATCCACAATCTATTAATAAGGGAAGGATATGCACATAATAACTAAGAAGATCAGTCACTAAATCTGATATACATATAGAGTGCGGAAGAAAAATGAAATAAATATTACATCCATTCACCATACATCAAGTAAGAAATAGTACTATAGCTTAGCAAATAATAAAGTGCAAAAAAATAATTACAGTCACAGTACCTGTATTATTATAATATTTAATGAATAGTCTAAAGAACTAGAAGTAAATATAAGAATCTCTCATCCTCACAATAAGCAAAAAGGAAACTAGGAAGCATCTATCTCTCTTGGCTGATGCTCCTCCTCTAAATAAGGTTCCTCTCCTTCAGTACCCAGCTCCTCAAACCTATCTAAATCTGACATTATATGCTAGGGCCCCAGCTAATAAAAGAAAATCTTATCAGATAATTGTCTAAGTATATTTTAGATAAATTATTAATGTCACCATTTAAACTTAAACACAATAAAAAGTGAACTAAAAGCATAGGAGCAGTCAGCGTACAAGGAACATGGTAAGTTATAAATATAGCATTTATAACTAAACAGAAAGTGAGGCAAAGCACATCTCAAGAAAACTAAGCAAGGAATGAGCATATAACAATTTTTTCTACATACTTTACTAATCAAGGCATATTAAATTTTTGGACAAGTAAACAAAATATTTAAATTTCTAATAAATAAGATTATAATTTTGGAAAAGTATAAAAAATGAGAATTTATAGTCCTTTGAAAATTAGGAAAAAGGTTTAGTAAGTCAAGATATACAATAAGAAAATCTTGGGAAAGATACCTTTTAAGATATGGCTTAAGTTAGAAAATGAAATATTTTACAATTTAAGAAATGATAAATTAAGAAAATGATATTGAAACACTTTTAAATACAATTATAAGAAATTTTATAATAAAAATAGTATGGATATCACTTTTTGTTTATTATTTTAGCATCACTTTGAACGTATTTCATGTTAATATTAAATGCAATATTTGTTTGCTACTAAGAAGATACCACATCATTCGAATCAATATCGTAAGTAAGAGAATCCGGTGACATGAGAATACTAGTATAACAAAATTTCTTACTATGTGTTGAGAATATTTGCAAGGATTTGGAAATGGTGGTTGAATTAGGTTAGGAACTTGGCTAGTCCATTGGGAGTTATAAGGGTGCTAGATGGAGCTTTTGAGGGGGGGGGGGGGGGGGGTGAACTGATGAACAAGCTTTGTTGAACTCTGTCTTGAGATTTTGAATTTGCCCAATAGAATTACTAAATTTGCTTCAAAATACCAAAACATATAATATATATATATGCTTATACTAACATATGAAATGAATGGCATGTGACATATTTATGACAAAAATATTGTACTATAATAATTTGTTTTGCAATAATTAAAATATTTTGATAATGCTAAAACTTTATTTTCTTGTAAATATTTTATTTTTGTATTTTATACTCTGCACATTACTTTTATTTAATTGTAAATTGTAATACCCTAAAATGGTACTAGATATTTTTCTCTAACATAGATACTACACATTATTTTTCCCATGGCATACTTAATATGCTGTATCAAAATTTAGGTGAAGATCATGTAAATCTTGAGAAGTAAGTTCTAAAAGAAGAGACTTAATATTATATTTTGTATTTAAATTTTTGGAGAGAGAGATGAATTATTTTCCTTATATACTTATTTTCCAAATTATATGTAATGGATGAGAACTATGAATTTTCAGAGATGAAATTATTTTTTGTTTTTGTGAGTTCCAATTGGCCATTATTAAATGGATGAATATGGAAATGTTCCTCATTTTTTATTTATATTATATTATTATACTAAATCTCAATATGATCTTGGGCAATTAACATCCTAATATTAGATTAGCGCGCTAATCTAATTTTGAGTTGTCACATGAATATACATGAAAATTTTACATATTTTTAGTATAATAAGACCATCACTTTGACAATTGCAAATATCCTAAGAGAATCTAGCATGAGTGGTGAAAAAGGATAGAACATTTAGAAGCAAAACTTCTACAATTACACATATACATGCTGATATATACATAATTTGCAAGTTGATGAAATTTAAATAAATTTTTTATATTTTCTAGGATTACATATTCATACTCATTTGAATTACATCACCATACTATTTTAGTAATAATTTTTCCATAAATTTGAAAATACATGGAATTTCAAGAACATGTGTGTGTACATGTGTACATGAGTCATGTGAGAAAATCAAGGCGTAAATTTTGATAAAAATCGAATCAATTATCAAATTAAATTCACAACATCATGATAATAAATTTAAGAGATAAGTAAACATATTCTTGGCATGGAATTAACAGGTTTCAAATAAATCAAGTCTCAAAATCATTCACTCAACATATGAAATTCCTAGGTTTTCATGAGAGTTAATATTAATATTAAGCTTTGAAACATGAATTTAACAAGCTAATTATCATTTTGCATTATGAAAATAGTAATTATACATAAAATCTATCAATTTTCTAAGCCTTGGAAATCACTAATTTACCATACAATTGCTCATGGGACAAGCCACATTAACATGTAAGGTATATAGAATTTCATGGAAAATTTGAGCTATTATTCTTTATGGATCATGAAATACATGGGAACATGTGATGGATAGCATCAAATATAGCATCAATAAAATTTGAAAATAATAAATATCATCTCAATTAAGCTGGGGTTGTATGGTGATCACACTCACACATATGCATGCAACAAGATAAAGCATAGAAATTTTCTTCCTAAATTCATATATTTAATTAATTATGACATGATTTACATTTGTTTAAGTTATCACATGATTTGTACAACAAGTTAAATGTTAATTTAAGGTTTGATTGAGCCGTTATTTGAGGATTTGAAGGTTTCAAGCAATCAAAAAACTTGTACGCGTACATGCATGTCATTATTCAACATAAATCATGGAAACTTATTAAAATTTTACATATATGCATGAAACTCTTTGCCAATGTTTATTACATAAAATTTAGAGATTAAAAGATGAATTAGCTCATTTGATATGCCCTAGAAATGTTGTAATGTTTTATTACTCTACCCTTACATCAAGTAAAGGGCATGCAAGTGATTAGTTATGCATACTATCTTATAAGATTTTTAGTGAATGAATAATGTATAGCTTCATTTTTGGATGTAACGAACATGATCCCAAGAGATTTATGAGGGTTTTAAACTTATAATTATCAAGCAAATGCTAGAGAGGAAGGACAGCCTTTTAAAAGAGGAAATTCAAGAGAGGAGGAAAGGAATGTGAGTTTCTCTCCAAGTCTCCAAGCTTATCCAATAGATGCACCAAGATTTTAGCGGGCCACTAAAAGGTCTTTAAACATCCTTAGTCTAGGGACAACCCTTGGATTAGAAACTATGTTCATAACTTATCCATAGATTGTTAACACTACATTAATGTGCTTATGCAAGATGTGTGCGCAGACCAATATTAATATTGATGATTTATCATTTGAGTAAATTGAAAGTCCCATTTATGAAATTGATAGCATAATATGGTATCTTAGCTTTCAATTTATTAAACTAAAATTATTTAAAATTATATGTTCATTTTATTATTGTTGATGTTGAGGATGACATTATTCTTAATTAGGAGAGTCTATAACAACAATATATTGTTACTTGAGCTTAATTAGGCTCAGATTGATCATTAATATGTTATAAACATCATTAAAATCATTCCTTGAGAATATGGAGCAAAAATATTCAAAATAAATATTTTAAATATTTTAATAATATTTAATTTTTTTGAAAATTATAACAAATATTTTGACCTCAAATATAAAAACTAATTGCATATTTGTATTAATTATATCTAAATTAGATATGAGTAAAAGTTTCATAATTTAATTTAAAACAGAAAAAAAAAAACCAAAAATACGATTTCAATTTCTTTTTTATTATTCATGTGTGCACACGACAGAGTTAACCAATCACGCATGCCATTTTTTTTTTAATAAAACAAGCAGATGTAGAGCAGCAACAGCAGCAACAGTAATAGTCGTAGTAATAGTAGTAGTAGTAGTAATAGTAATAGTAGCAGTAATATCATTTTGCATATTCTTCCACCTTTGACCTTTCTCCTAAATCTGTGTTGAGGGGTACCCTCTCCTAAAGTCAAAGGAAAATCATTGGAGGCTTGTCGAGCTCATTCCCGACCAAATTTCAGACTGAATCTATGATAATCTCTACTGTGAAGGTGCACAATGCTATTAAAATTTAAATTAGAAGTCTTAAATTTGAATCTTGATCTTAAATTCCATGTTGTGTAATCTTTGATTTCATGATGTTTTAATTTAGAATATTTAAACTTACACTCAGAGAATTTGCATAAAGTTGATGTTGACTTAAGAGACTCAGAACTACATGGAGATGATCCCCATGTTCCTCTTTGCTGGTCGCGCATTTGCAAAAGCTATTTTTCACAGCAATTAAACATTTCCCAAATTTACTTGAGCAAAATTGTTGGCAAATATTTGTAAATTTCCTTTGTTTTCCACCACCATAACAAGATTCCTCTATTGATGTTTTGAGGTTTCTTCCTTGCTGCTAATGGTTCTTTCTGTATAGTTTTTTGTGTTTCGTGCTCGCTAAGAACTCATTTTCTCTGATCAAAGAACAAGTTGAACAAATTATTGCCATTACCACTTATATTACATTGATACGAATCAATACTTCTTGGTTGAAGTTGTACACACACATATATATATTTCCTGAAACTGCTTAAGATTGCGAACAAAGTTTCTATAAGAAATTCCTTGAAAATTTTATTAAGAGGAACGGAAAAAAATCATTGAATATGCTATGAGATTTGTGATATTCAGTTCTGAGATACATGAGCCAGGCCATCACAAATAGAGAGAAAAAACATCCTCGCCTCTCCACCATTCACCCGAATAAAAGAACAATACCCTCAAATCTCCATGCATATTTGATGAGTATTTTATTTTATTATTTCAAACAAGGATTTCTTCAAATAATCAAGAGAAGAAAGTTCAGATATCACCCCAATCATCATCATCATTGCAGTCATCCTCTTCGCTGGTCGCGCATGCCTGGCATGATCATGAAAGAATGGGCAAAGTCACAGGTTGGCGAATTAAAATAAGAAAAAGAATAGCATTGCTCTTTAGTACAATTTTGTGCCTTTAAGGGTTCGCTAATGATCCAGAATTATAACCCTAAAATTAATGGATGGCCAATGTTGAATCCAAATGAACAAACGGAAAACAAGTTTCTAAGAGAAGGGGTGCATATGAGAGTGAACCTGGCGTAAAGCATTAGCCTTCTTCAGTATCGCAGCAACCTGGTCATTAGTGGCCGGCTGTGGCGCCAAATCAGGGCTTGTTGTAGCTGCGTGCCTTAAATTAAGCGTCTGTGTATCTTATAATAAGCATCATTAGAAGATATTTTTTCATATAGAAATATATTATGAGCTAGAGAGCAAGCACAATATTGCATAAACTAAATGCAAATTAATATAAAAATTATGAAAAATCCTTAGCTTCACACTTTAGAGAGAATATTGGTAGATATAATACAGAATGGGTTAGATAGATAGATAGATCAAAAGATAAATAAATAGGGCTCCAAGTATAAGGGAAGAGGTTAATTCAGCAACACCCCTTACAAAACAAAAACAAAGTAGAGTTGGGTACAACACTCATACAACAACAACAAAAATTGAAAAATTAAATGTCAGAAAAGAAATTAGTTTTCTAATAAAAAACAAAAAATACAAAAGTTACCTTCATCCTGCTTCTATAGTTTCCTCAAGGATATTGTTATATCCTATCAGAATTGCAGCCAACTATTTACACATGGGAATTACGCCTACAAGTGTTACTTTCTCCACTGCCTTCTCCATCGGAGCTCAATTAACCCCATCATCAACATATCAAAGATATTTCCAATCATTTGTCCGTTCTACTCATCACCCGACCATGTGCGCAAAACTTCTTTTTTAGTTTCTTTACAGAAAAAAACAGTTACTATACAAGTACCTTTTTCACTCTTATCATTCTTGTATAAGGAATTACTACTCTTTTTAAGAATTACGAAGACAATCTCAGATTTCCTTCAAACTATAATTTTTTGTGATCATATTGCAAACCTAAGAGAAGAACTCTTTTAAAATAGATGCAGGTTGATTACAAAACAGAACCACTACAATTTTTTTTTTAAATTCTTCATTTATGACTCTAATATCAATTTGCACTGTTTGTACAATTGTATACATCTCTCTTCTAAGAAGAGACTTTATCATACGAAATAAAACTTAATGAAGCCTAATTAATAATTAAATGATAAATATATTGTTTGAAATCTTTTCCAATAGTTTGGAATTTCATCAAATTAAATATGCCAATAAATGAATTATATTATTATAAAATTATTACGAAAATTTGGTATTTTCTGAGTTGTAAATTATTTTTAATAGCGTCAACTACACTGTTGAGTTCACCTTGTCAAGCACACATAGATATTGCAAAAGTTTCGAGGGATCCTTTGGCTTCGTTACCTTAAGGAATAAGAACAAAGTCAATAAAACAAGGAGAAAAACATAATATTCATAAGCACACATATTTTACATGAAAAATTCAAAAACATGAAAAAAACTATGAAGCCACTACACGAAGAATTTCACTATGATTCAAGAATAAGATATGAGAAAGATCTCATTTTCTTCAGGAATACTGAAGCTTTTCCCGGTACACTCACATCTCCTCCTTGCTCACAGCACTCAACCTATATAGCTCCAACCTCTAGCACTAATGCACTCAACCCAGTATCATACATAAACCCTAAGCATCATAAGTATTTATAGCCCTCCAAACAATCTCTAAACCCTCCATCTGACCTTAGAAGTCTTTAGATGCTTTCTACAAGTAAGACGTGCCTCTCTTGGACAAGCCACATGCCCAATTTCTCTTTCCTGCAAGCCAAAATAGTTCCAGAATTTTGTATTCGTCGACCAACGCTTAGGCGCAACACTGAGATGTCAAGTTGCTTTAGCTTTCTGAAAATACACAGAACGCTTGGGTACGCCAACAATCCAAACCTCTGATTTGGCTCCTGCATGGTTCGATTGTTGACGCCTGAGCACATCCAAGCGCCCAGGTCTTGGTCTTTGGCTCCATTGTCTGAAAAAGTGTGGGCCCAAGTGCCCAAGTCTCGGGCTGGCGGATGAATTTAATGCCTCCAACGCTCGGGCACGCTCAAGCGTCCAAGCCTTGGGTTCTGCTGATTCAAAGAACAAACCTGCAGAGATTTAAAGATCTGAAGGAATTTTAAATTTAACTAAAAAGAAATACAATGACAAGGTATTGAGCAAAGAGGCTCTTTTAAAAGCATATTTCAAATTACCTAAGGAGCAGTCACCAAAGAACAAAGATACGAAAAAAAATGTCTAAGGTTTTATATGCAATAGGGTTGGTAGTTTGATGTATACTATAGTGTATCTAAGGCCAGACATTGCCCATGCAATGAGAGTTGTATCCATTTCAAGGAAAATCCAAGAATGCTATATTGGGAAGTTGTCAAGTGAATTTTACAATATTTAAATGAAACTTCAGGTATGACCCTTTATTTTAAAAGGAGTAAGCTAATTCTGAATGGTTATTTAGATGCTGATTTGGTTTAGAGACCTTGATGGTTGAAAGTGTTCACGCTTGGAGGAGCAACTATAGCTAGATGTTGCAACTTCAGAAGAGTTTCTCTTTCAACAACAGAAATTGAGTATATGGCAATATCAGAGATAGGAAAATATATGATATACTGAAGAATTTCTTAAGGGAACTGAGTCAAGAACAAGATAATAATATACTTTATTGTGACAATCAAAGCGTCATTCATTTGATAGAGAATCATGTATTCCATGAAAGAACAAAGCATATAAAATTACTGTATCATCACATCCATAGGCTGATTGATGATAGAACCCTTCTATTGGAAAAGATATTTGGTGCAAAGAATCCTGCAGATATGTTGACCAAGGTGGTCACCATCCAAAAGCTGAGGCTATGCATCTCCTCAGTTGGTTTCCATAGTACTTGATGGATGAAAGTGCCGCATAAAAGAGAGATCATCATTAAGTTCATATAATAGAAAATTAAAGAAAGAGAGGTGCTAATTGAAGAAATAATCTCCAAGTGAGAGATTGTTATGTAAGTGGAGACTACTTCAGCCAAATATTGACTAATATAAAACTTTATTAAAACTATAATATTTACCAAGACAACTTTTGATTAAGAAAAATGCCAAGTAGCCTAATTCTTGAGAATTTGACTGGATTTGTTGACCAAAGAAACTTTCACTTATTTCTTTTGATCATTAAATGAATAAGCTTCCATACAGAAATTGCTGTGAAGTTCCTATTTTAGTATTATGTTAGAGTTGAGAGATTAAAAATAAGGAAGAAAATGAAATTATAAGATACCTCAAGCATAAACTTATTTTTTTCTCTTGTAATATTTTTTTCTTTTAAGTAGCAAAAAAAGATTACTCTGATGTGCGGCCCATTGACGTAGGTGAACAATCACTGAACCACACAAATACTTTGTTTGTTTCATTCTTGTCTTTTCCTCCAATTTTTTTCTTTCTCGAGTGATTCTATGTCGTATTAGAGAAGTTCACCTCTTCGTTAAGTATATATTCCAACAAATAGTATCAGAGCATCAGATTTGAGAATGCAATCATAAGCTATTTGACATTTGTTAGGAAAGATGTGCACCTGGAAGGCTTTTGGACATCCTCACTGATGATACTGTAGAGTTTGATCTCGGCTGATGCTGTACTAAGGCTTTTATATATATATATATATATATATATATATATATATATATGCTTAGGCTACGACCGTCTTTCGGGACATTTACAATAATTTTTAGTGTTCTAATCACTTGGACGCGCGTTCAAAACTTTGTATTTGGCTCCCTATACACAAAAGGATGAGATAGACCTGAGATAATGCAATTATGATACAAGTTCTCATACTTCCACTCTTACAACTTTTGTATAAAGATATAGTGCTTCATGAGAATCTCGAAAACAAAGTTTTGAATCTATTTCCAATTATAATTTTCTATGATGATTTATAGAGCAATCCCATGAGAACTCTCTTAAAGTGGATGTAAGTCTTTTATAAGATTAAATACTTAAATTAGAGATTCAGCCACATTCGGCTGAACCTTGGATTGAAAAACTCTGATTAACAAATATACTGCCAAAATGTTGACTATCGAGGTTACATTCCTTTAGATTTGCTAATGGTATCAAGTCTATGTTAGTGAACTGCAAATCTCCATAAATCACTTCAAGAAAAATTTGTTAACATTCATAACACTCCAAAGTTTCACATGATCATATAATGGATTATTTAAAACCTTAAGTGTTTCTATCCAAAAAAACACATAAATTCCTTGAGCAATAGCCCTATGTTCTTTTTCAGAACTAACTTCCTTAATACACTGCTAATACTTGATACTTTTCCAAGTCACAACCAGCTACAATTTGGTAATAATGCCATTTGTTACAAGACTTATTGTCTCAAAAGTCTATAATCTCATATCTCTATTGTTAATTTCCTTGTGCAATAGCTTTCTAAGTGCTCCTTTAAGATATCCCAAAAATTAGCTCAAAATGTAATACTATTTTTTTTTTTATCAGAGGGGTATTTTAATGTTTTCACTTCCCATTATTGTGTTACGCTAAGCCATCTATATATAACAATGGAGCCGTAATATCCCTTAACTAACATTGCTCAAAACTGAATATCCCTTGAATTTTGAACAAATTCTGATAACCTCCAAAAATTTACACTTTTACTCGTAACGAACAACTTTGTAAAATCAGAAATTATGTGCCGAAATCAACATTATACAAATTTTGATGCAAATTTCGTCTAAATTAGAGTCAAGATAAGCTTTTGACAAAATTTTAACAAATTTTCTAATTCCTGAAAAGCTCCTCCCTTTTATTCATATAACCAGCCAATCCTCTTTATTTTCCTTCACGCGACAAGCAAGCAGTAAGTAAATGAAAGCTGCTCCTTTATCCTAGTTTGACCGACAAACAAGGCTCCTGGTTCAATCCCTCGTCCCACTCGCTCTTTAATTCGCATTCTCACCGCATCCCTCCCGCTCACCAGCAAGCTCTCTCCTCTCCCCCGTGAAAAAACCTTCCAAGCAAACCCTAGCTGACAGCTCATTGCCAAGATGCTGATTGGATTTTCATCACTCATAGTCGGACACCTAACGGCCACACCTTCTCATGCTTTCAACAACAACCACCTCGATAACCTCCTAGCTGCTGACCGCTTGTCAAACATCCCCTGGATGAATCCTAGCCGCTGCCATTTCTTCCCAAATGCTCCAAACAACACCGAACAGCCACGAGCACCTTCCAAAGCCCCAATGAAACCCTAAAATTGTTCTATTTTTATTTCATTTATTTCATGAAATTTTTTTTACTTAAAATTTGTATTATTACAGATCTACCACCCATCTCAAGCTAAGAGATTTTAGCCTCTGAAATTGGAGTTAGTAATACAGTGACAATCAGTGGTAAAGGTTTTGCTCAAATAATGGCTACAATGACTTAGATGCTGTTGATGGCCCAACTCAAAGTCAACGAACCAAGTAATAACGTTGTTGTTGTGAAGATATTTAGAATCTGCCGATGACCTACGATTTTAGCACCATCAATCCTATTGCTGCTGAGGATTGGAAAAGTGAAAAAGCTTCTGAATGGAATGCAATGTCCCAAAGATAGTAAGGTAGCCTTGGCTACATTCATGTTTTATGGAGAAGCTACACACTGGTGGTTATGATAGCAACAAAAGAGGTTTGAAGGAATTTATGACTCTTCCATCACCTAGGAAGAATTCACTACCATTTTCAAGAGTTAGTTCATGATGATTACTGCTAAACATGAGATGCAGATGTTCTTAAGTTGGTTTATGGAGATAGCACTACCTCCCAGTATGAAAAATATTTCATGCACCTCTCAAGGTATGCACAGAACCTGATCCCAACATCAGCAGATAAATGTGATAGATCTCAAAAGGAACTCAGAGATGCCATCAGGCATCCCTTAGTACATTTAGAAATTCAAGATTTCTCTATAGTAGTAGAGAAGGCCAGACAAGTGTTGTTTCATCTCCAGGTCATTCAGAGTTGAGATTCACACAAATGGAAGGAGGAAGAACTCAAAAGTCATGATCAATTTTCTCATTTACCAAATCCTGTAATGAAGAAACCAAATTATGAAAGCAATAACCACCTATTAAATATCGTCTCTTATGAGTGTGAAAACTATGAAAGGAATCATAAAGAAGAATGCCTCCACAGGACAAACATGTGTTATTGGTGCCACAAGCTTAGCCACACTACAAAATTCTGCCCAGTAAGACTTCATAACAATATTAACTATTAGCTCTTCATCAAACTAAAGTTTTAACAGAATCAAGAATCATGTACCACAACAACCCACTCCACATGGAAGGAAGCAAGGTAGAGCTAACGTAATGACCCTAATATTAGTTCTTATGAATAAACTAAGCAGTGATGCAAACTAACAAAAGTGGGCTAGATACATTAATGATTAAACACAAATTCCACTCAAAGACTTTAGTGATTCAACGCTGCTCTCTTTACGAATTTTAAAACGCGTGGCAATCATTCTCATGTCTCAACACTCAAAAAATGGCACAATGAAAAATTATACGATTCCAATTTCTCTCACCTTTTGGAAGCCCCTAATGGCAAATTTATACATACATTCACTAACTTAACAAAAATTCTAGTTCAATTGGAACACCATAAATATTCCCTTTTTTGCATAAAAGACAAGTAGTAAAGCTCCATAGTTCTCATTGCAGGTTTTGTGCAAATTAATCAACTGTGAACCTATCCCTACTTCCACCTTTCTAAAAAAAATGGATCTCTTGCAAATATCTCTCTTCATCACCACATTCATTCTTTTACTGCTCTTCCCAATCCCTACACACAGCTCTAGTTCATCATCTTCTTAATGGTTAATCCCCGTGTCTTTAAACCATCTTCCTAGAGTTGAGTTAAATGAGTTTGAATAATCTTGCATATATAATTGTAGAGCATTGTGAGGACCCCGAATGGCGGTTCAGCGGAAACCGTTCTGACATCGGTGTTCACTTACCGCAGGATCATATTGAGTAATTTGAGAGAAAAAGAACACACATATAAAAGTAAAAGATACATTTCATTTGTAATATTTCAAAATTACAAGATCTTTTTCAGCATTCATCGTACAAAAGCGAAAAATAAAAAAAATAAAATAAAAGATAAACAAGCAAAAATAGCGTCGTTGATCTATCAGCAGTTGAATCATTTTAAGCATTATGGTTCTTGCGTGTATTCCCCTAGGAGCACCTGACCTGGTATTGTACAGAAAACAACACCGGGATTTGAATTCCCAGTAATTAGAGAATACTTTAAGTACTGCAGTACATAATAACATTTACATTTTAAATGATGCGATTAGCAGAAGTAAGGTGGAAATAAAAATGCAAGAGAAAAATAAGGCAATAGCGTGAAATAAATAATTTTCTGCAACAAATATTATTTATCAAATAAGGATTATTGATGTCATTTTCCAGTAATCTACCCCGAATATTACCGATGTCATTTTTCAGTAACAACCCCAAATGTTATTGATGTCATTTTCCAATAACAACCTCGAATGTTGTTAATGTCATTTTTCAAGCAACAACGCCGAATGTTATTGATGTCATTTTCCAATAATAACCCTGAATGTTACTGATGTCATTTTTTCCAGCAACAATCCCGAATGTTACTGATGTCATTTTCCAGCAACAACCCCGAATGTTATCACGTTGGTTTCGAACAACCATCCAAGCTTCAAATAAAATTGGCTCAAAGCATATAAGCTAAGCAGTAGTAAAAGTGCAAAATATAATATTCGTCATGTACTGGTTACCTTTGTTCTTTAAGTTCAGAAGTTTAATAGTTCAGATGAGTGACAATTCACTCAATCTGCATTTTGGATATCTTAAATTAGCTTTTTAATCCAATATTTTAGGAGTCAATTTCATCTTTACTTTCATTCTGTTCTTCTTCCATTTTTTTAAAGATTGAAGTTTAATTTATTTAAGCTGTTAATTCATTAAGGCGTTATATTTATGATAGTAATAAAGTACGAAAGAAAAAATCAGAATCAAAATGACTAAATTGACAAATTGGAAATAATAGTCATTTATAATATTTGAATTGTTCTCATTATTAATTAATGAGAATAATATTAATATGAATGACTAATTATTAATTTGATAGTTATAAAAAGAGAGTAACAAAATTTTGAGAAATGCTCCACCCATTTTCTTCCTTTTCAACTCATTTTACCTTAGGATTAGGACCGTCGAAAAACGAAGGGGAGCCAGAACGGGGTGGCCGAAGGTTGGCCGAGGTGGCAATGGCAAGAGGTTGGCTAGCAGCAGCTATTGAGTGGTTGGTAGCTTGCTGGTTGGCTGGAGGGGGCTGTCGTTGGCTGCTAGAGGCTGCAGGAGGGAGGGAGGCTGGAGGGGACTACCGTTGGCTGCTGGAAGGAGGGAGGCTGGCTGGAGGGGACTGTCGTTGGCTTCTCGAAGGAGGGAGGCTGGCTGGAAGGAGGAAGGGAGGAGCTACTTTGTGTGGAAAAAATGAGGACAATGGCTAAGGATTAAATAGGCGCAGGTTTTGCGCCAAAACGTGCGCCAGATCGGCGCCTTAATGGCGCATGGTAGGCGCCTAGCACTCCCTGGCGCCGAAGCTTCTTCCGCTTCCGCCTGGAGGCGGAAAGAAGCGGGTGGTTGGCCAAGAGGGCCGACCAACCTGCGCCAAAATCGGTGCAGGTAGCAGGCGGCCAGGCGGAACCTTCCGCCTCTACAGGCTCTGTCATGGGACATGACAGAGCCTGCGATCGCAGGCATCACATGTTTCTGCGATTCGGTCGGCTGCAGGGGGGAATCAGGCGAACAGGGGAAGCAGGGGAGGAGGAAATGAAAATTTTTTTCTTAAATTTTAAATTAATCGCATTTTTTCATCGTTTGGCATACAAATACAACGAAATTTGACACCGAGGTTTGTTACAACATCATGAACACCCTCGCGTCAAAAATTTTCGATTTGGAGCAAAATTTTATTTTATTTTAATTTTTGAGGTTTAAAATTTCGAAAATTTGCCAAGATCAAATCGGTGCTTAAAATTTGATGAAACTTCACGAGCAGCTTTTAAATAATATACTTAACACAACGACACTGAAAATGATGAATTCAGACATGCATTTCAATGTTTTTGATTTATGGATTTTAAATAATTCTGAAAATAAGACATGAGCTTCCGTTATTCGGATTTTTCGCAAATTATGGCACTTTGATCTAAAAAATATATTTCTATCTACCGATAATTTTGTTTGCCCTAAAATGAAATTCCCCGGGGTTCTAATGTCAGCGTCAAAATGTGACCTAATTCGCAAAGTAGCGACTTTGGGTTGTTACAAGCATGCTTGGGTTCTAACTCCTTTCATCTATTTTTAATATTAAGGAAACAACAATATTTCCTAAGTTCATCTTTTCCAAGGTATCATTCACAAAGTGTGTGCCATTTCATAATTTGACAAAGGACTTCAGTTTAGATAAGAACTAACTAAAATATTTCAACAGAGTAAATTTTAATGAAAAAGTATCCACTTCGTTCCATTTACTAGCAGCTTACTATACAAAGATCAATCATGGCATCGTGATTTATGCAAAGATTAATGTCGTACCATGCAGTTAAGATATAAGGCATCATATTAGTAGGGAAATCGGCATTAAAATATAACTCCTAAAATGTGAATATTTGAGATTACCTTGGTCCTTATCTGATGCAGCAAACCTTGTCTTTCATCTATTCCACTACTAGCAGCTAGACTCTTTGAATCTTCACATGGCCTCAGCTTACTCTGATTGTCCTTCATAACATATGAATAAACTAGTGAAAAAGAATACCAAGAAGAAAAAATAATAACTCAAGACCTTTGCTTTCTATACACGGTTAACTTGGCAAATTTAGCAATAAAACTTCTATTGAATGTAATAATCTATTCCAAATAGACATCAACCTTTGACATCAGATAATGCCGTCCTCGGCGATCACCTAACACACGATTGCAATTCCTTTAACCAAAAAAGGTGAAATAAGGTAACAGTTTTTATGATCTTAGTAATGATAATCTGATGAATATCTAGCAGAGCTAATTAGCACAACAAAATCACTATATTGTTCTGCAAAATTTAATCCTGATGTTACTGCAAGCAAATTAAATTCATGCTCATATATTTTACAAGACAAACAAAGAATGTAACTTACCACATCCTTGATTTGTTGAAGCAATTGCTCCCTTCTGTCCAGTTCATAAGGATTTGAAAAAAGATTGGCCTTCAAGCTATCCAACTTTAAATTATCTTGCTGAACAAATAGAGTAAGAACTGAGAAAAGTACAAAATTTGAATTGCAATGTATTATAAAAGATGAAAGAAAGGCATACCAATAGAATAAACTAATTACCATTTTCATGCATTGTTCATCTTTCACAAGGAGAGGTGATCTTTGATTAATGCTTTGAGTTTCCACAAAAACTTGCTGATATTCATTGATAGAGTCCTCAAATTGGTTAACCACTTGAGAAACATTAGAATAACTATCCTTTGATATTTCATATAATGACCTTGCCAATCTCCACCGTATTGGAGGAAGAGGTGGTGGGGGTGGCAGTTCCATTGGCGGTAACATTGCAACATTCATGAGACTAATTGACAAAGAATCATAATTAATTTCTTGATTTAATAATGATTCAAAAGTTGGAATATTTGCAATATAACTAGGTTGGAAAGAATCTATCACATTTCCCATACGAATATCCATCAATCCAATTTCCTGATTCACATGGTTCAATTGTTCCTGACTAGTGTAACTAGAAATACAAGTCGTTGAGGAAGAAATTCTTTGTAAGCCATCAGAAAGTTCATTTGTTTTACTCCTAGAACAAGCATCTTGCTCCCAAAACTCAGAATTTGACTCTGAGAGAGGACTGAGAAGATCCTCATTTGAACAACTTGATTCACAGGAAGAGTCATCACTTGATTCAGAGCAACCATCTTGTGCAGGAAGAGTGAGTCCTGGATACAAACGAAATGAAGGAAACATACTTCTATCTATTCTTTCATTTATACAGCCATCAGGAAGTTCTAGTTTCAGATTAGATGCCTCAAGACAATTCATGGGATTGAATGACAACTTCATATGCTCTAATGGTGGAGAACAATTCTGAGAACACTGAGAATAGGCAGACACAGGCTTTTCCATTAAATCAAAATCGGTCTTTGTTAAACTCTGCTCAGAGTACATTTGTGATGGAAGTTTCTGCTCATATACTGATTGAGATGTAAGTGCATTCAGCCTTTTCCCCTGATTACCAACAATAGATTTATCCATTGATTGGCTATAATCATCATCTGTTTGCTCATATTTTTGTTCATACTGGGAAAAACTTTTGGCATTCGTTGGTATTATTTGAAGGCCCTGTGCAGGATATCCTTTAGGGAGTTCATAAAAATAAGATAAATGATTGAGATTGTGTTTAGAATTCACTGAGAATGAAGGAACGGTAATTGTGCTGCATGGTTCAGATTCCTTGCTAGAAGCATTGTTTGTTATCTGATGCACCTGATTAATGCTAGTATTTAATTCATTTGGGGAGGAAACTTTACTTTCTTCTTGCTCATTGAAAGAAATAACTTTAGATTGTGCTTGAGAATTCCTCTGAACATGAAAGCCATCATTTTTATCACTAAGGTACGCTGATGAATGTTTCATAGAATTATTTTCTTTAACTATATATTTCTTACTCAAGAACTTATTACTCTTCAAATTCAACTGATCCGCTAAGCATAAGGATTCAAGTGGTCCCTGCACTTGGTTAATTAAGTTCATTTGCTGTGATATCTGCCCATTGGCCAAACATTGTTTATATGACTTAACATCATTGTTAAAACCATTAGCTGAAGGCCTCTCCACAGTTTTACTTGGAAGACAAATATTGAAAGGCGTTGATGGTTCAAGTCCTAGAAGGTTACCATTTGTCCATAATTTTGTAGAAGGAATATTTTCAATACTGTCAGGAGGTGAAATCTGAATCTGGGATGTTGCTGCAGTAGTTTCACAATTCAATACAGATTCTGATTCAGCATCAGTGGACAAAAAAGGATGATCATCATCTGCCCTTTGTAAAGCATTAGTTCCTGACATTGTGAGAACAGTTTTATTGCAAAGTTGGCCCCCATGAAAGGGACGGTCTGCAGATATGCCAGCTTCCCGGGTAGTTTGTGTAAATTCTGGCATGCTTGAAACATCTAAACAGGTGTCACTTGATAGCATGCACCTGTCTTGGGAATCAAGTGGTAACATGGCCTCAATACAAGAGTAGCTTTGAGTTATATTTGCAACTCCAGATACATTTTGCTGATGTGGCAGGCTCGATATAGAATGGTTACATTTTGTTTGGCACTCAGAATCTGTCTCTGCCTCTGATTCTAGTGTATTATGAGCATCCACATAGTTTTCTGCACAGTTATCTTCATCAAACTTATATTTATCACAAGATAATGTGGATAAATCTGCAATAATGGGCAAGGATGTTGCTTGGCTCAAAAATTCAGGTCCAGCAGGTTCTTCAATTTCTGATGAATAATGGTCTGCAGGCAATAACATTGAAGCATGAGTGCCATCAGAAAACTTAAGGCCCTTCACAAATTCAAATTTTTCGTCCCATATAACAGAAGGTGACTGTGAAGTACTCTTTCTATGAAGGAAATCAGATTGACAAACATCATCCACACCACATATAAGTTCATCATCATGAAGTGAAGTATTATACTGATCCTGATTGTTCTCTATATTAGAAACCGATCCAAGTAAACGGTTTGTCTCAAAAATTAGTCCAGTAAAGCTCAACTTGTTTGTAGTATTCAAAAGTTGGGATTGGCTTATAACATCAGTTTTTAATCTATTTTCAAACTCTGATGAATTTTCATCAGCTAAAAAGATATTGTCATCATTACAATGAGGTGCAAACCTTGCACTGCTAGCCAAACTGGTTGTTTCAAGAATTATTTAGCCACATAGCCAAAGTTAGAAGACAAGCAAGAGTAACACAGCATAAGAATTAGAGTTTAGTGCTGAGGATGAAGACACCTGTTATACTGTGATGTAGATAATGGATCATGTACTTCTTCACTTAGCCGTGGATATTCTCTCTGGACAATATATTATTAAGATGGACATTCAGATTCTAAGGAGTAAGAAGTGCATCAATATATTATCTCATATGCGAGAACTTTCAATGCATAATTGCGATCCCAATATTTTATTTTAGCTCAAACACATGCAAACCTTGATTTTCTGAGGTTTTTCTTCTTCTTTAGATTGTTGAGCTTTCTCTGGTTTTGAGGTAGCCCATGCCCTTTTGAAATATGATGGATCGGAATATCTCTTCAAACAAGCTCCAGTCCCAGCAGTATCGTATCTTAGCAACAAAAACAGATTTCATAAACAACGCACATGTAGACAAGCTGTATCATATACACTTGATAAATAGCCCGACCTTACTTGTCAAGTTGATACAAGGGTGGTGGTTCCCTGCATTTTTCATAAGAATCCATCATAAACTGTGGTAAATCATTGCCAGATAGGAGACTATTCGTGCTCCTGAGATCAGCGTGCCAAGCTGTACCTAAGAACAGGCAAATTCACATCCGAAACTTGAAGCGCAATAACTATCATCAGCCACTGTCCAATATATTAGCACACTCAACTCTGGTAAAGTTAGTTAAGAAAAAAACTCATGTATCAACATATTTTGATGTTTTCTGTAGAGAAAATGAAACATGTTTCTTATTTTTAGCTAGAAAGCTAACTCCCATCTTAGTGTAGCCACTACTAGAGTGTTTGCTAAAGTTCTAACCTAAGTTCAAGCAGTAAAACCTAACAACACAATCGATTTCTTTACTTGTAATGAGTTGATAAAAATAATTAAGCTTTCGCAAGTCTCATGGGCGAAAAAGTTTTATAATGAAAGTCCATACCCCTGAAAAGTGCCTTTCTCCTCAGAAACTCTTCATATGATTAACAAAATCGACTCCCTATACAAAAACATCTCTTAAATTTGACAGACATCTATTCCATTGTTCCAAGTTAAATCTTTAAAATGATACAATACATAATAATACTTGGGAAAAGCAAAATATATGCCCATACACTATCCGGCTACACTAGTGCTATGCTATTTTAATCAATGAGAGGTTTGGTGCACAGGCATCTAAATTAATAAAGAATTATTCTAACATAATTTCCATTTTAGTAGACTGAATTTAAGTAGTTTGGACAATAAAGATCAAAATAAAATACCAGTTCCATAAGCTACGTCGATGCAACTTCCTTTTCTGCAAAGTGCATCTTCAATAGATGGAAATGCCTCTTCTATCTTGCTTATCCTAAAAAGCATTTTTTGTCCTCTTGCATTTGTCATCATTACTTGCTCATGCAACCCATGAAAAATTTCTGCAGCAAACCTGCGAGTTTAAAATAAGTTTGGTATAGTATAGTTGTACAAGATTTAAAGAACATGTCTAATAAGAGTGTTGAATATTTTTTATAACAAAAGTGATTTCAAATAGACAAAAAATAAATAACACTCATTTGTAAGCATCCAATCATTCTCATCGATATATTGCTTAACTTCACAAAGGTAGATGGATGCCTCATGACTGAAATCCCACAGGAGCGATGGCCAATATAGAGGATAACCTACAGTTTTCAAAATCTAGCTTCAAAAGAACCTTGGCTCCTAAAAAAACCAAAATTTAAAGAGAAGATAATTACACCAAAATATGAAGAAAAATCCCAAATGTTTACGTGCCCAAACATGATACCTTTTATAGATAATCCTGCAGTTAAAACTGCCAAATGAAAACAAGTAGAAGCAGCCAAACAAAACTCTAGGCAAGTCAATCGTAACCTAAAATATCTCAACAAGGTTACAAGAGGACAGACCCCACACAATGGATCAGCTCTTCTTAAGGGGTTGGGATGATATGTGAAAGAGGACAAAATACATATGCTGAGAAGTATAAAGATGATCGCAACCACGATAGAGCATGACAAACACCTCAGTTGGAAAGCTTCAGCAGCTGGCTGCAGCCTTAAGTAGCTTGGTCAAAACAACATTTAAGGCTGACGTAGATGCTTAATGTTGGACTCCCTCCAAACTTCTTCATTCAGAATCAGGCCAATGATATCATCAAATTTTAACTTTGCATTTGCCAAAAGAGTTGTCCATCATCATCATTAAACAAAGGAGATGGCAACAAACCTCTGACCTCATCATTAAACATGATGTTGACAAAACATAACTGGCTCATCATGGTGTTGAAGTTGTACAAATGTTTAGCCACTGAAATGTCATCTATCATCTTTATGTTAAATAATTTGTTCATTAGAAACATCTTGTTAGACACCAAGGGCTTTAGTGCATTATTGTTAGTACATTCATGAGATTCACAACAATCTTCTTATTTGCAATATTAAAAACAATAAATGAGACCAGAGATAGTCAAATAAAGCATAGAGCAGTTCTGTCAAGATCCTGCCATTCTTTATCATCTATCATTTCCAACTTTGCCACACCTCCCAACAACAAATAAAGTTACTTTTGGTACAATAGATCTTTGAACTGCATCTTCCAAATACAAATTTTGTGCCATAGAACTTCTCATCGCTCCCACTCAAATAAAGAACGAATCTCTTTGATACAAAATGTTGTGAAATAAGGGGTGGAAAGATGTTGAATCTCTTACGCAACAAATTGTTCACCAAAAACAAATACGAGCCGAGGTTGATTGAAGAATAAAATGCGTAAAAACACAGAACAAAAGCACACATTTTTTTTATGTGGAAAATCATAGTTAGGAAAAATTCCTGAAGCCGCACCACATAATATTTTACTATGAAGATCAAAAGAATATTTCCTACAGCCACAATACTATGGTTTTTCACTCAGCACACATGCATACAATCCCAAATAAAGCATCAATATTAATAATCAACTTTTTTTGAGGCATGCTTGAGTGCTCATTCGTGTGCCTGAGAGCGCATATGCGGTCGTAACACCTCAAGCTAGCGTATGAAGTGTTGTCATTTGTGGAGACTTGAGTGCAACCAAAGTGATACAACGAGTTTGGTGTACTTAACTACACCCTAAAGTGCATCAACACGGGTTAGAGCCGGAGTGGTAAAGAGCAATAGAATGATCTCAGAGTAGACCATTGGTCTGTTGCAGAGCTTAGAGTGACTTCGGGTTAGTCACAGATCAACTGAGTGCGAGCTGGACGCAAATCAAATCGAGACTAAAGGTAGTTGAAGGAATTGAATTGGGCAGAGAAGCCGTGCCTGGGTGTGCCCAAGCATCGAGGATGTGTTTATTAGCCGAGGCTTAGGTGCGCCCAAACGTTGAGAAGTTTATTCTTGAACTCAGCAAGACCAAAGCTTGGGCGCGCCCAAGTGTCAGAGGCATTTGATCAAATGTAGCAGACCAAGGCTTGGGTGCACCCAAGCACTGGCACTTCTTCAGACAGTGGATCCAGATACAAAAGCTGGGGCACTTGGGCACACCAGAGCGTCAGTAGTCAAACAAAGCAAAAGCCAACAAACTTGGATGATTAGGCGTGTCCAAGCACTCTGTGCACTTCAGTCAGCCGAAGGAAATTGAGATCTCACGCTTGGGAGTATCCAAGCACTAATCGAAAAATGTGAATTTTAAGATGAAAATGGAGAGCTAGGACTGCTTGTTTGGACACGTGGCATGCCTAGATGGGGTGTTGGGGACACATATTGTGGAGCCCCATCCCTACCGCAACCATGTTAGTGGTCACCGTGACAGATCCTCAATTATAGCCATATTAGGTTTTCTCAATAATCTGCCGATAACTGCAGGATATGCTACCTGCTTGTAAACCAATCACCAAATGAACATACATGAATAACAGAGTGCAAAAGCAAAAGCAAATGAGATAACATCCATATCAATAATCCAAATATAGGAGGACAATACTCAGCTCAAAATAAAAGTGTAGAAAAGGAAATACACCAAGTTCTGAATTATTACAATTTGTGAATAATAGTATAACTGAAAAGGAAACACTCATCCTCTCAAAAGCAGAAATAAAAGATCTAAACATCAGACGCAACACAAAGGTCCTCCTCCTAACCAAGTTCTCACCTAGTGCAACCTCCTCAAAAAGCTCTGAATCTGACGTGTCAATTTCACACGCCAAGGCCCCCCAGCCAAGAAAAAAAAATCTTGTGTTAGACAATTATGTAAGTACATTTTAGGCTGATTTAATGAAGTTTATAATTTCCAGAAGATCACATTTTAACTTAAATAACAATAACAAACTATGGGTGCAACAAGTCATAAGAAAAAGGAAAGCCATAAATAAAGTATTTATAACTTATCAAAATAGGATAAGTATAGGAACAAACCTCAAACCAAAAACTGCATTAGGTTAGGCAATAACATGTATAAAGCTATAAAATAATTATAATGACTAAAGTAAACATCATAACATGAATATGATCATTAAAAGTATGTTGAGTAAACAACAACATAACTTAACAGTGATAAATATAAATAGATCAAGTCGAACAACAATCAAGACTAACATCCTAACATGCATATAAGTGCTAGAAAAAGATGTATAAAATCTGAAACAAAAGTAGAAACGTGAAAAATTGAAAGTAAATAAGTAGAACTGCCATATCAAAAGTCTGGCTAAAAAGTCATTGAAACTATAACTGTACTGTAACATATCATGCAATCATTTAGTTACTCAGAGCTAAAGCAAAAACTGAACTGAACTGAAGAAACAGAAATACAAATACAAGTTTATTTTAATTATTTTACTTCACTTCTGTGGACACGTTCAGAAGTAGCTGAGGAGTCAAGCACGTTTGCAGGACTGAGATGGGTTCCCAAACTAGACACAACTCTCCCCAATGAGTATGTGTCAAGTATCATTATTTCTCCTTACACAATCACCCGTCCTGATATGAACGCGATGCAAATGTCATCCTATTGTACTAAGTTTTTATTTTCATGCATCAAATTTATCTTATGTGTAATGTTCAAAGCAAAAAGGCTCAAAACAAGGAAATGCAAAGCCTCAAGGAATAAGCAAGTTTCTATCAAAGACTTATGTGATATCCATTGTTATCTAACTTTAATTGTTCTCAGGATCTCACGATCTTCATTATCCTACTATCCAGAAAAATCTCAGTCACGGTCCTATAAAATCAAACATGGTGTTTAAGCCTCTCAATCCAAGGTACTAACATTTAAGGTCTAGGTTTTCTCAGCACAACTCTTAAGCACTATAAGTTAAAGAGATCTTATTGAGTGTAATCAAACTCAATAAGATAAGAATTACCAACCTTACAAGAAGGGATAATTAACTAAGATCAAAAGATAAAATAATCAGAATTAATTCATAAGGGTTAAACTTAACTAAAAGCTCTATCTTATAATTAAGGTACAATCTATTCAGTAATTTTATTACTCAATAGAATTGAACTAAAGAAGTGGTGAGTAAAAGTCTAAGCTAAGATTTAGAAGGCTCCTATCATTAGAACATTTATAGGGTTACATAAGGATTATTTAAACCTTTAAGAAATTCAACTTAAGAAGACATTTTAAAGATCTAGAATTGAGTTTAATCTGATTATAACTGATATGACAAGTCTCATTAAGCCTTTAAGGAAGAAAATGTGAATTCCTAAATCCACACTTAAGCATTCTAAAGTTAAGTTAATTAACTTAAGGCCAAAACTAGGATCAGGAAGTCAAACTAACTTCAACTTGGTTTCAAATAAATACCTTACTAAATTTAAGGGTTAAGGACAGATTAAGAAGTCCTAAATACCCCTTAATAAGGATCTAAATGATATTTTTAGATTTTAGGGTTCCAAACTGAATTTACTCAATGCCAAATGGTTCTTCACTGTCTAAGGAGAAGATTGATATCTTAAACACTGAATTTGGTTACAAAATGGGATTAATGAGCTCTAATTAAGGCTTAAGCTCATTTATGTTAAGACTACGCTCTATACTGACTAAGAAAGCAATAGACACCAAAATCTCCAAAATCAAAGCTTAATTAGCTTAAATATTTGCTAATTAGGGTTTAGGGTGATTAGTATAATTAAACACTAAAAAATACTTTTATCTTCCCAAATATGTCTTCTCTATCTAATGAAGAATTAGAGATCTTAAACATGAATTTTGGCCAAGGAATGAGCTTAATACTCACTAATCTTTTTCCTAGAATAATTAGACTAAATTAAAAAATCTACTCATAAAAACTTAAATATTTTTGCAATTTATTATTCTACATATTTTACCGATTAAAATAATATATTAGATCACTAAAATTGAATTTAAATTGACTAATTTATTTTAATAATTTAAAATGGAATTATTTCAATTAAAGGATCACATGATTATTAATTTCCAAAGAATTTTATAGACGAAAAATAAATGCAATTATTCAAATTATTTTAATAACCCAAATTAAAAACGGGCGGGTCGGGCTCAGCCCGATCCGTAATTGCTCGCCTCCGCCTTCCCTGCGAAAAATCCCCGACAATGGGATTTAGGTTTATGGAAGATTACGAATTCTGGGTCACAGAGGCGCTCTCACTTCTTGGTTTTGATCTCAATTCGTTCACCATCACCAGACACATCAAACGCACCCAAAAGCCCTCTGCAATGGCACTAGAATCAATGGGACCTTATTCAACCCGAGCACTAATCTAGGGTTTATTGTGGGAGTAAATCCTCCCCACAGAGGCTACCCCACGTTGGGATTTAATCCCAGCATGGGGCAGCGAGGCAGTGCGAAGCCCTCTCCTCACTTATTGTTTGGATGGCTAGACCAGCGGGTCCTTACTCGACGTTAATACTATTGAGCACTGTCGCGAGTCGTGCGGGACGATGACCAGTCGGGTGCACCCGATCGAACAAATATGCATCGATAGATAGCAATAGATGCGCAACTACAATTCTTGGCAATTGAATTCCCACAGGAGATCCAATTGCCTACGGTTCATCAGATGAACCACAGGGTCTGGCAGCCCAATCTAGACAGTGATCGCCACTGTCTGGCTTCCTACAAGCCTTGGAAAATCTAGAACTATTCTATTAAGCATCTAAAGCCTTCCAAGCACCCTATACGAACCAGTCGTGAACAATTGAGCCGAACTGAACTGGATTAGCTAAGGGGTAGGCGAGTACCTGAGCGACAAAATCGAAAGGTTGCTTGCTGACGAGAGGCGTCCAAGGACTAAGAGAAGCTTTTGAAGCTTCAAGGATAGAAAAATTTTCAATTAGGGACCTGAACACTAGGCTGCACCCACTGAGCACCTGGGAAAAACGTCGGGAAGCTGCTGATTGCCGATGGGAAAGACAAGGGAATTCAGAAGGTGGTGTGCAAGTAAGGTCTTCGTATGGAGCACAATGAGCAAAGAGGTCACTGTGGTAATCGCAGGGCCATTTATAACCCTGAGGGAGGGATCAACCACTTGGGCTAGCCTCCCATGATCGGCCCAATTGAAGAGAAGAATTGGGTCTGGCCTGATAGAGGCAGACCCAAAAATCCTTAGGCCTCAGGCCGTTGCAACCAGCGGAGGTGGGAGACAGGGGAGATCTCCCGTACTACCAGCGTGGACGGCCGTTGAGGCTGTCGGGGGAGATCATGCTGAGCGAAATCGATCTGTACGATGACGAACAATTCTCGATTAAATCCTAGTTGTTTGATCTTGGCCAAATCTGACGGTGGGGAATAAGGGTTTAAGTGATTAAATTAGTTTTGTTGGATCGGAAGATCGGACGATTGGGAAGTGATCGGAATAAGCTGTCGCATGGGACGAACCACACAACGGATCACTGGCGGTCCGCACAGCGGATCTGAGCTATCTGTCGACCGTTGGAGGGGTTTAAATGCAATTTAAAATTTTAACAATCCCTTATTTACAATTTCCCAATTTTAAATTAAATCAAATTTAAGCTTAAATGACCTCCAAAAATTACTAAAAATTCACCCATAGCTAATTTGGGTGCGAGAAATTCAAAAATGCAATCAGATCTTGATTTAGAGATCAAATTAATTTAGTTAATTTTCTAGATCTATAAATTGGCAATGTAACCAATTGATCCAATCGAGCTCCGATGGATCCCAAATTTTCAGGGTTAGGTTCTAATGATATTTTGAGTCTAATGGAGCAAAAATTTGGACTTGATTTAGCCCAAGTTAGCTATAGTAACAACCTAGGGTTGTTACACATGTCCATTATGCATGAGTCCTAGTTCAGATGGGGGTTGTTACACATGTTCATTATGCATGAGTCCTAGTTCAAATGGGGTTGTTACACGTCCATTATGCATGAGTCCTAGTTCAAATGGGGGTTGTTTGAAGCGCTAAAAATACCTAAGAGATGCATAGGGTGTGTGATGTGATGCGGTGGTTGGAGGCTGATAAGCTTTAAGGCCTGAGTGCTGTGAGGAAGAAAGAGAAGTCGTGAGTGGGTTGGAAAAGGTTGAGAGTTCTTGAAGAAAGTGAGATTTTTCACATATCATCTTCTTGATTCATAGCGAGTTCTTCGTGATGTGGCTCCGTTATTTTTCCTCAGTCTTAGGGTTCCCATGGAACAATCTGTGCTTTCCTGGATGCTATATTTTCTTGTTATTTTGTTGCTTGTCTTTGCTTGTATCCGTAAGGAGACGAAGCCGGTGAATCCCTCATTACCTACGCAATAATGTTCCTTGTCTGTGCTGTAACAAGGTGATCTTAAAGTGTGATCAAATATCATGAGAATTGGCATCAAAGTGATCGAGCTTTGTTCAAGCGGGAGTAACGGCGGAGAAGACAAAGTACATCATGGAGAAGTTTAACGAAATGAACTTTGTTTTTGAGAAGATGCAAATGGAAAATCTACTAAACTAGAAAAAGTTGTACCTTTCATTAGAAGGCATCGTGAAGAAGCCACAAGGAATGAGCGATGAAGAATGGCGGATATCGGACAGAACAACCTTGGTTTTGATACAACGATCTTTAACTTCATTTGTGGCATTCAACATTGTGAATGAGAAAACCCTTGGTGCTTCTGTAACAATGTTTTTTTCTTGTGTTGTGACGAGGTCATCTTAAAGTGTGGCTAAATACCTTGATATCAAAGGCACATTAGTTACACTTCTGCCTAGCATTTTAAGGGGAGCCTAGGCGCGCATCTAAGAATGCGCCTATGCGCTTGGGCGAGCACCTATGTTGCTGAACGGGCATAGGCATTTTGTATGGTTCTCCAAGGCACCATGGTGTGCACCTATACGCTTGGGCGCCTACTATGCGCTCAGGAACGCCTATGCATTATGCCTCCACCTAGGCACCCATATGAGCGTCTGAGTGCACTTCTTTAGTTTCCATGTATGGGAACCTATTTGGCGGGGCCGAGCGCCCATCTAGAGTGGGCCAGTTCAACATCCTAAGTCTAGAGTTCTTCTAGGTTTACTCCAAGGAAGCTGAGGATCTACCACACAACAATTCCTCACTTGGAGACTAAGTGCGGCACCTTTTCTTCAATCTTGGCAGTGATCCCTTTGAAGTTTTAATTATGACTGATGTGGTGTGACTTACCCACCTTATCTTCATGTTCCAAGGCCCATTAAAGATGGCATGCTTCAATTTCTCCACTGTCACCATCTTTGTCAACCTGTCTGTAGGGTTCTGAGAAGAGTAGATCCAGTAGTAGCGAATGGAATTGTATTGCAGTTGAATATATTTTGTTCTGGCATGAAAAGTCACATTCTTGGTTAATTAAATTGCACTCAAGTTGTCACTATAAAACTTGCTTCACCTTGCCCAGTTTTGCAATAAATATTTTCAACCACATTATTTCTTGGCTAGCTTCAATGATAGCAACGTACTCATTTTTGTGGTTGAGGGCCACAATCTTCAGAAACTTCAAAATCAAATTCACTACAACACCTCCCAAAGTGACTATCCACATCCTCAACTAGATCAGTCTACAAATCCCTGCTCACCTTCTGATCCTCCAAAGTATAATTTTTTACTATATCTCCTTTTAGGCACATGAAGATTCTTTAAATTGCTCAAGAACCTGCTAACCACTACTACTACATGTACAATATTTGATCAAGCACAAATTATGATACTTGAGGCTCCCAACTATTGAAACATATGGAGTCTTATATATTTGCTCCTACTTTGCATCAATTTTGGATGACATTTCTTGGATAGACAAAAGTAGCTTCTCAACAGCATGTAGACAACCTTTTATTGTACTCACTAAATCTTTGCAAAATCTCCTCAATATAACCTTGTGTAACAATATAAGAGTCTTTGTCAGTCTATCCCTTCGGATCTTCATTTTGAGTATCTGCTTGTTTGGACCAAGATCCTTCATATAAAATTCCTTTGGCAGCCGCATTTTAAAACATTGAATAGCCCTCAAATCTGATATTGCAATCAGCATCATCCACATTAAATAATAATATAGTATAAATGCCATCAAAGTGTTTGATATAGCGTCACTAGTTTAACTTGGTCAATAATTTGATGGCTAAAGTTGGATTTATTTTGTTCGCAAAGACAAAGAACATATAAAAATGGAGTACCTTGAGGAAAGGAAAAGGATAAGAGCAGGAAAGTCTTTTGGTGAACTAAAGAAAAATGTAGTGAGTCAAAAGCAAAAAATGAACTCATGCTTATAAGCTCAAGAAAAAAGGAAACAGAAGAAAACCACAATGAGATTAGATTTACTTATGATGAACTTCAAGTTATTTGAGAAATTTACATAAATCGTATGTTTCTCTAAAGAAAGAAAATAAAATTCTTAATAAGAATTACTCAGAAATATTAAAAATAATTAAATTTGAAGAGGGAATTGGACTTTTTAAAATAAGAATTGAATTGTTAACTATTAATAAGCACAATGAAGAACCAAATGAAATTCTTCAAAAAAAGAACATAAGGTTATGTAAAGAGAATTAAGAACTAAAGTTTATATGCAAATCTTTGGGATAAAGATTGAATAAGCTAGTGTCGAAACCTACATTTAATAGTTCAACACATAGATCAAATAAAAAATAATAAAAAATAGAATTTCCACTTTCTTATAGCAAATTTACCTAAAGGTTTTGCATGCAAAAAATTTGGACATATCTTTAATATATGTCAAGCAATAAAAATAGATACTAGTACAAGTTCCTAAGAATATTGTCCTATAAACTCAATTGAAATGAACTCAACTAAAGAAAAATTTACACCACTAGCATTTGATTTCTTTTTGTAAGTATGCCTTCTCGATACGAGGAGTCAGTCAACACATATGATATCAATAAGTGGATGCTTCAAACACATGACTGAAGATCAGAACAAGTTTTCAAATTTAGGACCTAAGAACGAGAAGATGATGCTAGGTAAGAATAGGAAGATGCAAATTATGGGAAATTAGAGCTACTGGAAGGTGAATTCATTTTGATTGGAGAGGATTAATTTATATATGATAATAGCCAATTGAGTGATTGCAAATTTTAAACCATATTTTTGTTACTACAGTTCAAAATTAGGTAAATAATAAAAATTTAATTTAAAAATTTAGAAAAGATAATGTTTAAATATGAATACTCTTAATAATAATAACAATTTTAAAACCTCAAATGATGAAACATGACTTCAAAATTGCAGCTATGTCATGGTAAAATGAGCATCTTCCACAAAATTTTAATATTAGAACTTATAAATTGACTCCATTTATTAGATTTTTCAAAAACTCACGAGTAATGCCTCCAAATGGCATGCAAATATGCTCCTCTTTTCACTCATTTTGTATATTTAGCATCGCTAGTCTTATAGAACTTTAAACATGGATTTATTGAAAAAATAGAAACAAAAAATTTATTTATATATTTTTAGAAGCAGATACTTTGTGTTAAAAGAGTGTATAGATAAACTAGACTCAAATATAGACAAAGTAATAATTGTTAGTTACTTCTCTTCAAGTAAAGCTTAAGGTGCATATAATAAAAGAAAAAATAACTACAGAATAATTAATTAATGTGACATTTAATGAAACTGATTTCAAATATTAAGAATATTTAAAAGATGGTATTATAAATAATTGTAAGGAGCTTAGTCTTGCTAATAAAAATATTGAGAATAATGGGGCTGATTTATCAAGGAAATAGAGATATACTCATAGTTATCCTTTAAACAGATTATAAGTAATGTTTATAAGGTGTTCATACTAGAAGTGCATTTAAAATAAAATAAATCATTTTCTTTCATATCTTTAATAAAATCTACATTTGTAGCAAAAGCACTTATTTATAAAAATTGGATTATTGCAATGCATGAACTAAATCAATTTAAAAGAAATAAAGTTTCAAATTTAATAGAAAGGCTCCAAGAACATAGTATTACTGAAATTAAATGAGTGTTAGGAAAAATTGAATGGTGAATGTGTGGTTATTAAAAACAAAGCTAGATTAGTAGCAAATCAAAGGTATAGACTTCAAGGAAATCTTTATGCCTTTAGCAAGATTTGACATCACTAGGTTACTTTTAGCTTTGACCTAGTACAATTGTTTGAAACTTCTTCAAAAGAATGTAAGAAATAAATTCTTAAATGGAGTCATTGAAAAAATGTCTAAGTTGAACAACCTACTAGGTTTGAAAATATATATTATTTGAATCATGTACCTAAGTTTAAAGAAAATCGCTTGGTGATTTGAAATAAACACCTAACGTATGGCACAATAAGTGAAGCACTTTTCTCACAACCAATTGATTCACTAGAGGCTTTGTTAGCACAACCTTTTTTTTCCCAACTCTTCTTCTTCCCATTCTAACTCAGCATGATACTCAACATCACTAGAGACATAGCATGAAGGCACTTTTATCCTCTCGGCAATGATGCCATCTGTAGTTAGACATCATGATTATCATCTTTTTCAATTGCTCAGTAAATGTTACCACACTCTCAACTAGCTCTCTATTAGAGTTTCCACTTTATGAAACCATATGATGATCCCTTTTCTTATCATTTCGATGATTCTTCAACCCATGGGGCTTATAACTTTCTTAAGTCAACACCATAAAAAAAAATTAGTCCACCTAAATGTCAGCTTTAATACCACAAGATTTGTCTACACTTACAAATCTACCCTTCTTCATGGCTCTTGATTGCTCCGTAACAAGGGCATCTTCCTTGTGGATTTCCTAAGCATGAGTCCACCTTCATCTTTAGCAGCTTTCTTTGTAGGCATTTCCCATCTGGACCTTCATCCACCGCACTATTGCCAACATACATTAACTCCCCCTTGATTGAGATTTTCTTCACGTGCTAATACATGATCAAGCTTAGCATAGTCCCCAGCAAACTATTTCACAACTTCAATCTTCTCAATGCACTAAATACTCTTTATCAACATAAAAGACCTCATCATGACTTCTAACCTCCTTTTGCACAAGGTCATAAAACTTGTGCCCATGACCACCCATTTGTCTTTCTTGAGTGACTCGAGCCTTTAAGAGTTACTCATTTCTACTTCCCTGAAATACAATACCTCCTTTGAACAACTTCCATTGTCCATCATAGAAGGTGTGGCAATATCTTTCTTGTCAAGTATTCAGTTGATATCAGGTTCAGATGAATGTTTGGAATACACTTCACCTCATTGAGAATCAATGTGCTCATTCTCCATTTTCAAATGGAAGATTCCGACTCATATGGCTTTGGCGATGCTGTCGTTTCCGATCCTCACACACCCAAAATCGCTAGGGGTGTAGGTTGAAAAAAGCTCTCTTTTCGAGGTGGTGTGGGTCGATATTCCAATATCAACCACTCTGCTGGTTTCCTAAAAGACTGTTTCTTATGTCGTATCATACATCATCAGAAAATCTTCTAAGAATGCAACAATCTTCTGCTGGAAGTCTTCATCTTTTTCTACCTTTTCTCCTTGCCTTTGCCATCTTTGATCTTCCAATACTCTTAATGTGGCCTTTCTTACCATAAAAAAAGTACTCCAAATTTGTAATTTCTTACTTCAATCAAATTATACCTGAAAGATCCTTGCTCTTGTTGCAATCTTAGCTCTCTATGACAAGAAATCCTTGCAAAGAAGAGGAGGAACCATGAGACTTCATTCTCATCTCCTTGTTCAAGACACTGTTTTTCACTACGTCCGCGGTGATACTTCCATCTAGCTCATAAATCTACAACGACACAAAAAACATCCCAAGAATCAGGTAAGTACATAGCATCCAAAGTCCTTGAACTTCATCATTGAACTTAATGCCAATTTCATTTAACAAATTAATAATTCCCTAAAAATTGTTCAAGTGATCTGACAGGGGTCTTACATTTGAATAGTTGAGCCACATCAGCAGCGTGATCAGGTACATCTTATTGTTCCCAATCTTCTTTGCATAAATCTCCTCAAACTTCTTTCATAGTTCATTAACATCATTCTCTTCATAGATGTGGTTGAAAATATTAGCGTCCACCACTACCGGATGTAATCGGACACTTGTCGATGTAAATGTTTCCATTGTACGTCTATTTTTCGTTATTGTAAGAACAAACACATTTAATCCCAAGAGAAATTTCCTCTTAAATAAAATCTCATAAATATACAACAATATATTACAAACAAATAAAAAGATACAACTTGAATATAAAAAGAAGAAACAAAAATACTTTCCCCGCAACGGATTACGGACGACTTATCGAGAACCTCCAAGATTTCATGTGCAAGCATAAAGGCCTTCTTCAAATATAACTCAAACAACTGCTGAAGAAGAGAAAAAAGAATGTGTTTTAAACCAACCATCACAGTGGACACAATACGCACTTATATATTGAGTACTGCTTGCTCACCTTGCGCACTTGGGTGCATGAACAATAACAATGGTTCGACCTGAACTGTTGATGGTTCACCAAAATTGTTGCCCAACCCGTGCCCATGCACATTAATCCTTCCGTCTGGGCATGTAATAGTAAGTGAACCCTTAATGAACCGTTGGCCCATTCGTGAAACCTTTCGTGGCTCAATTAAGGCGGCGCAGCCATTTTCCTAGATGTGTGCCATACGCGGTAGGGCGTGTGAGTCGTTACACACGTTCTGCTTCACTAGCGCCTGGGCGCATCTTGTTATCGCACATGATAGCGTCTTATTCTTGTTTCGAGGCACAAATGAAACAATGGACCTTACACCTCAACTTATGAAAAACTATCAGCTTATGAAAACCAGTGGACCCTAGTGTTTTAACTAGATGGCAAACTTGTAAAAATTCCGAGAGGGAGTTGAGCGAGAACAGAAGAGAGGATGAGATTATCATAAATAGAAAGTGTTGTATTCATGTCACTTAATGTTACAGGAGGTAGCTAATATATAGAATATACTAAAATCACCGAATATACTAGAACCACTTAGAATATATTAGAACCAACTAGAATGTACTAGAACTACCTAGAATATATTAGAACCATCTAGAATATATTAGAACTATCTAGAATATATTAGAACTATCTAGAATATACTAGAACAAATTAGAATGATTTAGAACCACCTAGAATATACTAGAACCATCTAAAATACTAGAATCAACTAAAATATTCTAGAACTAACTAAAACCAATTAGGCCCAATGGGCTTTATATATGATACATGTAATTGGGCTGTTATTGGTCCCTCGCAAATGAACCATCCTAGACAGAGACGGTGCGTTTAGATCGAAGGAGTCTGAACCGTGGTGCTGGAAGTGGCTGGTGAGGATGTCCACCAGTTGATCATCAATGGGTATGTAGAGTAGCTGGATTTTCATTTTTTGAATGTTGTCACTGATGAAATGGTAGTCAATTTCCACATGTTTGGTGTGAGCATGGAAGATTGGATTGTTAGCCAATGCAATTGCTGATTTGTTGTCGCAATAGAACTGTGTGGAAGTGGCTGAAGCGATCCCAAATTTCTGCAAAAAATGACAGATCCAGATAATGACTGTGGTGTCTATGGCGAGGGCACGATACTCGACTTTCGTGGATGATCGAGAAACTGTGGTTTGTTTCTTTGCACTCCATGAGATTGGAGTGGCACCTAGGAATATGTAGTATCCTATTATGGATTTTCGCTCCTCCTTGTCCCTAGCCCAATCAAAGTTAATGTATGCTTGAAGGAGATTTCCTAGTTCAATTTGAATTACATGATAGAGAGATCCTTCGACGTAATGAAGAATGCGCTTGAGTTAATCGAAATGTGCTGATATGGGATAACATTGGGGTAGGGCCCCGTACATCAGTATGAAGAAGTTAAAAAGTATTATATGCTCTATTGGCAAATTTAAGAAACAACAATTTATGATGCTTGGCTGTGATGTAGACCGAGCAAGGAAAATAGTTGTTGTTTGAATTGAGAGTTGGATGATGCTTTAGGAGAAGATGATGGATGTATCAATTGGGATGACCAAGTTGGAGATGCCATGGAGGTGTGGTTGCTGCTGTGGAGGAGCGAAGGATGAGCTAGCTAGGAGAAGGTTTAGGAAAAAAATGAAGCATGTAGAGTCCATTGGTGCATCGGTCTCTGATGAGAGGAGTGGACGCTTGGGGATCCTTGATGTTGAAAGCAGCCGGATCAAATGAGATTGAACATGAATTATCAGTTGTGAGCTTGTGAATAGATAATAAATTGTATTTACACTAAGGAGCATGTAATAAATGTTTGAGAAGGAACTTACGGTTGGGTGTGGGAAGGATGCCATTGTTGATGTTAGAGATAGAAAAAGTTTGATTGTTACCCATCATTACCTGATCAGTTCCTTGGTAAGATTGTAACAACTCAATGTCGTTACTTTTCAAATTAGGTCAAAACCCACCTCAGGCATCAGGACCTCGGGGAATTTTAAATTAGGGCAAACAAAAATACCCTTAGATAAGAATAATTTTTAAGATCAAAGTGCTCTAGTTTGGAAGAAATCCAAATAACGGAAGCTCCCGCTTTATTTTCGAAATTATTTAAATCCTAAAAAATCAAAACATTGAAATACGTGTCGGAATTCATCGATTTCAGCATCGTTGTGTTAAGTATAATATTTAAAGGCTGCTCGAGAAGTTTCATGAAATTCTGAGTGCCGGATTTATTGTGGTTAATTTCTGAAATTTTCAAACTTCAGAAATTAATTAAAAATAAAATATTTGTCCAAATCGAAAATTTTCGGCGCGAGGGTGTTCGTCATGTCGTAACACACATTGGTGTCAAGTTTCGTTATTTTTGGACTTCAAACGGCGGAAAAATGCGAATAATTTAACTTTAAGTAATATTAATTTTTTTTAAGGAAAATTACTGTTGCCTTTTGCTTTGTGAGAATTTCCCCCCCTCCCCCGATTCCGTTCGCCTGCACGCGCGGAAGGTTCCACGCCAGGAACCTTTCCTGCGCCGTTTGGCGCAGGAATGGTCAGCCAAATGGCCGACCAGCTCCCCCTCTCCCCCTTCCCTCCCCTCCCCTCTATATAAACCCACCCCTTCCTCCTTCCTCACCCACAGCAGCCCCCCTTCCTGCAGCCCCTCCTCCCCTCTTGCAGCCCCTCCTCCCCCTCACAGCAGCCCAGCAGCAGCCCCCTTCCCCGGCAGCAGCCCCCGACCAGCCCTCCAGCGGCAGCCAGCCACCCGGCAGCCCTCTCCGGTCGCTGCCAGCTGCTGCAGCCCCGCTCCGACCTCCCTCCGCTTTCCGCCAATCATAATCCTAAAGGTAAATTGATAAATTTAAGAGATAGAAAAAGGAGGAGAGAAAAGAGGAGAAATTTCTAAGTTCTTTTAATTATACATACTTAATAATTATTATTATGAAAATAATGATGATATGATAATGTCATTCACATTAATATGGTTCTCATTAATTAATAATGAAAACTATACATATGTTATAAAATGACTATAATTTCAATTTAAGTGTTTTCATTTTAACAGTCATTTTTTGTTATGTTCTTTCATTCTTATATTATTGTTATCATTAAAAAAATGATAACAATAATATTGTATCAAATATGATTGCTATCATCAGCAAATTAATAAATACTATAATAAATATTACTGCCATCGCAGTACCTTAAAGATCAGTCTTCAATCATATTAAGAAAGTGAAAGAAGATATAATCGAAAAGGAAATAAATGTTACTCCTAAAAATATTGGCTAAGAGCTAATTTAAAAATATCATAAACCTAAAATACAGATTCAGCGAACTGTCACTCATCCGAACTGTTGAACTTTTAAGAACAAGATATCAGATGTCTTTTATTACTTCTGTTTAAATATGCTTTTCTGCTCAGCATCGCACAAATTTGATAAAAGTGCTTTTTAAAGTCACATAAAATGATATATAAATAAGTTTGGATAAGTGAGAAGCAAGGGTTCCATGTTGCTTTATACTTTTTGTCTGATCAGACAACCGCTAGGACGGGGCTGTCCGACATCGGGAGTCATAAGGAGCCTATACTGATAAGCCTTTGAGGGGGCAGGTATAGAGGGAAGTTGAGATATATAACACAAAAATGAACCCCCCTTTTCCTCGATTTTGTACTTGCCCAACAAAATCATATTTTGCCTCAGATATCAAGCGCTAAAAATTCTGTATTTATTTTTGTGACTGCAATTATTTCTATGCTAAGTTTCAAGTGCAATTGAAACAGGTTTGCAGGGATAAGTTTGTACAACTTTTATTTCCTATCAAATATTGATTATTTTGCTTATTATTTAATATTTGTAAAGATGACATCTATCAGTACTTAGTTTCACAACTAACTGGTTTTCGAATGCCCGCACTTTTGAAACGTGCCCAGATCAGGAGTTTATCCTTGAAGAAAGGTGCTAAGAACAAAGCAGAGCTGATACTGCTTCCTGCTGATCTTTCGCTTTCCTTTTTGACTCTATAATTTTAAAAGTTTGTAATTTTTCTTTTATTTTAATCTATGTATCCAAGACTCATTAATTAATGAAAAAAAAATGAGTTATGTTTGATGTTTATATATTTGTCTCTTAAATCACTCAATATGATCATGCGGCTAGAGAACTTGTAGTTGCTTGTTGTTGTTGCTGTTACTTTTCCACAAGCAAACCGGTGCTGGATCAGCTCCCGCTGACCCGGCATCGGGTCCTCACAGGACGCTTGGGGATCCTTGATGTTGAAAGCAGCCGGATCAAATGAGATTGAATATGAATTATCAGTTGTGAGCTTGTGAATAGATAATAAATTGTATTTACACTAAGGAGCATGTAATAAATGTTTGAGAAGGAACTTACGGTTGGGTGTGGGAAGGATGCCATTGTTGATGTTAGAGATAGAAAAAGTTTGATTGTTACCCATCATTACCTGATCAGTTCCTTGGTAGGATTCAACCATTGATAAATTGCTGAAATCATTAGTGATGCGGGTGGAAGTGCACCATCAGTGCATAGAGCCGCAGATTGGAGTGAGGTGGTGTTGTACTTGGAATTCATGCGGTACCAACAGTTCTTTGCAGAGTGGCCTAGCTTGCCGCAAATTTGACACTCATTGTATTGAGGCTTGTGAATTTTTAGTGTTGAGTAAGGTACTCGTAACGACGAGGGTGATCGGCCTCGTCCTCAGCTAAATCGTCCCCTTCCCCAAAAGAGACCAGAGAATATTAAGAAATGACTGTTGGGGTTGTGTATTGGCAGAGAGTGACTGAGTTGAAGTTCTTTGTGGAGGGCGTGTTGAATGCTGGTTTCCTCCAAAGAAGAGAATAGAGGTCGTCCAAGCTTATTGGCATCAACTTTGTACTAATGGAGGACTTGAATGCATGGTAAGAATAGGGAAGTTCATTAAGCGTGTAAAGGTAACGTCTTCTTCGTCAGCTTTGGAGCCGACTGCGGCGATTTTGTCCACAACGGCTTTGTTTTCCGAAAGACAGTCATGCATAGATCGGTCTTTCATAGATATGTTGTGTAGTTTGTTCTTGAGTTTGATAACTCGAGAACGGTTTGTTGATTGAAAATGTTTGGTTAGCGTGGTCCATACATCAGTGCACGAGGCTGCTTCGAGAGTGTAGGGTAGGATAGAGGGTGAGATGTTGGAATATAGGGCTGTTGTAAGGTTTTGATTAGCTGAGAACCATAATATGCAATCAAGACTAGAAGGACAACCCATCTAGATGTCCATGAAAGTGATTTAGCTTTAAAGAACTGAAGTGCTTGAGCTTTCCATATGAAATAGTTATCTGCTGTAAGTAGAGTATGAATGATATTTTTGATATTGAACATTACGAATTTTAGATCTTTAAATTCGATAAGGGAGGTCAGATCCGGAGGTAGCGATGGATTGGGAGCTAACATTTGTAAATTCCCTAGGAGAAGATACCGGAGATTGGAGAAGGAATTAGCCGAAATTTGGATCGAGATTAAGAATTAGGGCTGAGGGAGGGAGAGTGGCGAAGGAGATCGCTTTGATACCATGCAGAAATCCTGAGAAGGAGTCGAGCTAGAGCGGAAGAGAATATGAGATTATCGCAAACAGAAACTGTTGTATATCATGTCACTTGATGTAGTTACAGGAGCAGTATATATAGCTAGTATATAGAATATATTAGAACCACCTAGAACATACTAGAACCACCTAAAATATATTATAATCAACTAGAATAAATTAGAACCACCTAGAATATATAAGAACCATCTAGACTAAATTAGAATCAACTAGAACCAATTAGGCCCAATGAACTTTATACATGATACGTATAATTGAGTTGTTATTAAAACTTATGAAAAACTTAATCGCTTTTTCTTCATTAATATATTTTGCCAAGTATACAAAAATTGTCATTAATCTTGTGTACATTTTTAGATATAATCTCTTCCAATCTACGTTGAAATAGCTCATATTCACGAAATAAGACATTAACATAATTGATAATACCAGGCATACCTTAGTAGGTCATTATGAATGTAACCCATATAATTTCCTAGTAGTACAAAATACAAAGAGAAACTCTCAAATTCTCCTTAAGTGTGTAAGAGAAATAATTATAAGCTTTGGCATTTAACAATTGATCATTTATATTTTCCTGATTAATCTTTCTAAGATATGAATAGTTTGTGGAAACCTTCCTGTATTTGCATCCATGCCTTAAAATCAACATACTAAAAAAATTTCTTATTCTCATCATTCAAAAAATAAATTCAATTTCATCAAAAAGAGAGATGGACAGATGTTAGAAGCACCCTCCTAGAGTTCAGGCTTCCTCCAATGAATTGTGCCATTCAATCTCATAAGCATTCACTCAACTAGATAATTATGTTTAAGTACCATAGAGGCATGCTCTGGTCTTGTTGGTCCAAAAAGAGAGTATAGCTTACGAAGCAACACCAAAAGGGGGTGACAAGATTGTGATTATTTCGCTAGTTGGAGCTGCAATGATCAAACCCTCTCGCACAACCCACAAAAGAATAAATTGAAGAGAAGAAAATCACTTGAAACTTTAAACCTTAAGGTAAGATCCTCAAGAACACAATCTCCTATAGTTAATTTGGTAATAAGTTGAGAGCTTTTGTAAAGCGTCTAAATGTACTTTCCATCAAATTTTGGACATTTATAAGCAAATGATTTGGTTCTTCTGGACAGTTTTTTAAACAAACCAATACTGGTTCGTCAAATGTGCATATTATTTAATTATATAAAACATAATAATCAATGGCTAACTAGCACATCCAATGAAATTTGGTCTTCATTTAACAAAAGACAATTAATGTTAAATGCAACTATAAAAGGATAAAATAGTTTTTTGATGCATCATTTTTCATTTAATAAACTATTTAGTTTTTATTGAACACAATAATTATTAAAATCAAACAAGCTTCATTTAGAGTTTTTTGAATGAGTAATTGTAATTATCATTAGACGAAGTATGTTGAACAACACTAATAGAGAATCAAGGTTTAATAATATCGACAATCAAATCATGATTTAGAATGCTAAACTAAGAAATCATATTAGGGACTGGAAAATCACAATAAAAAATACATGAAAGCATAATATATTCACCCTAAGCTAAGTTTCAAGTAACTTGAAATTTTTACATGAACATACCCTCCAAAACATTAAGTATCAACAAAAACTAGAATTTACTCCAAACATTCAATTTCATGCATGTTACATTAAATAAACTCTTTAATGATTGAATAATAAAGACATTTATGAACTTTAATCATCAAAACAAAAGTGATATTTGGTTATAAGGGTCTCATGGTGTGTCATAATTATGCAAGTTATAATAATCATTAGTTTAAGTGAGCAATTGATCACTCAATAGCTCAAGCATGAGGTTACTAATAGAAGGTGGAAAACAATGAAAATTAAGAAAAGAAATTGATCACTTAGCTTAGGTGTGAGGTCATTTAATGAAACTTGGTAAGAGGAGGTCTATCATGGAAGCTATATATATATATATTAAGAAGTTTAATGGAGAAATTTAATTTTTGGAGAGAATGATACAGTATTGATCTTTGATCACCATTTGATTTTTATTGATCTTGAAAAAGCTTATGATACAGTACCAAGTAAAGTTTTTTGGAGAGCTTTGGAGAGAATGATTTATGTTGAATATATTGATGTTATTAGAGATATTTATAATGGGATAATAACATATGTTCAATCGCAAGGTAGCTTGTCTAATTATTGTTTTGTTACATTGGATAATATTAAGGCTCAGCTCTCAAGCCATATCTTTTTGCTTTCATTATGAATGCTCGTTCTGAGCACATTCAAGAAGAGATTCCTTAGTTCGTGTTATTTGCAAATGATATTCTATTAATTGATAAAGCTAGGGATGGAGATTTAAATCAAAACTTGAGTTATAGAAGACTACTTAAGAATCCAAAGGTCTATGTCTCAATAGATCTAAAACAAAATATATAAAGTGTAAGTTCAATGGCACTAGAAGCCCTAATCTCAAGAATATAAGAGAATCATAGGATCAAGAAGAGTGAGAGGTTCAAATGCCTGGGTTCAAATATTCAAAATAATGGTAAAATAGAGAGCGATGTATTAATAGGATCCAAGTTGATTAGATGAAATGGAGGAGCGCTTATGGAGTGTTGCAAGATCCGAAAATTCCACTCAAAATTAAAAAAAAAAATTATAGAGTAACTATACAACTAGCTATATTATATGGGGATAAATGTTGAACAACAATTTTATCGATAAAATAAGTGTTAAATAGATGATGATAATGATGCTTAGGTGGATGAGTGGGTAGGTATACTCATAAGGATAGAATGAGAAATGTATTTATCCATAGCAAGGTTGGAGAGGCTCCAATAGTGGATAAGCTAGAATGTCATTTTATAAATGGTTTGGGCATATTAAACGTAGACCGTGCAATGCCCTTATTAGAAAAACTGAGTTTACTAATATCTACCATGTTAAAAGAGGAAGAAGAAGGCCCAAAAAAATATGGGAAGAAACTATTATGAAGAATCTTCACTATTTGAAACTTAGAGAGGCGTTTCTATTTGATCGTGCACAATAAAAACAAAAAATACATGTAGCCAACTCCACCTAGAGGGATTAAGGCTTGGTGTTGTTGTCGGTAAGAGGGGGTCTATAGAATTAGGAGAAGTGTTCTTAATGCTGATAATTATCATCTCTAAACTCCTAATAGATGTCATGTGGAAAAGGCATTCCACAAATAGATAAACCCAATACTGAGTAGCTACAATTAGTCAAACTATCAAAGTCACTTTCTCAATCTTCTATTAGTCCTACATATGGAAGCATGGCAAGATATCCTCCTATTCAAGTAAGGGAAGTGAGGGAAGGTTTATATTAGAGGACATTTTGATTTGACACTGCTTGACACCAAAAAAAAATCAAAATTTCCAATAAACGCTTTTTAACACCTCAACTCTAAAGCAAAGAGCAGCTTGTATGACACACACTCTCTCTCTATATATATAAATATATATATATATATAATATAGCTCTTGTTTAGGGCACTGGTGCAATTTTGGAGGCGAATTAGGTTTTCTCCTTCGGCTTGGCCGCCGGGCCTGGGCTTCGGCCCCGCTCTGCGTTCTCGGCCTTCCGTCGAAGTTTGGTGACTCTCTCTTCTGTTTCTCTTAACTTTTTGTTTATTACTCAAGTTGCTTTTCTTGTTTTGCTTATGTTCGCTGATGGAGATCCCGACCTCTGTCCGATCCTTGAAGGACGTGGTGGAATCCTCCACTCCGCTCCTCTCAAAGTCGGTAGAAACTTTTAACGGAGCTCCTGCACTATTTTTTTCTGATGAAGAGGTCCTTAATCTGGCCAACCCGCAATCCCTAACTTTGGTAGGTAAGTTTGCTAGATCTAAACCTAATTTTGGATTGATTGATGGTTTCATTAAAGGCTTAAAGCTCGTTGCCCCTGTTAATATTAGGTCTTTTGATTCTCATCGCATATTTTTCATGTTTGAGTCTGATCTGGATTATGCTAGAGTGTTTTCAAAAGGAAATACTATGCAGTTTTGCAAATGGGATCCCTTATCTGATGTTACGCATGATGTTCTTATTATTCCAGTGTGGATTGACCTACCTGGTCTTAGATTACACTATATAACTAAAGATATCCTCCTGAATATTGGAAAAGCTATTGGCAGGCCTCTACAGCTGGATAAAAATACTGCTATTCTTAGGAACATTGTTGTGCCTAGAATGGTATTAGAGTTAAACATCTCTACTCCCCGCTCCAAATGCTATTTGGTTGGGATCTAGGGAAAGGGGTTATCTCCAAGAAATTGTTTACGAAAATATGCCTTTTTTTTGCAATTGGTGTAGTACTTTAGGCCATTACACAGATAATTGCACATTTCGTAATAATAGCCCCCTCCTTAGAATCCGTCATAGGGAAGTCCTTGTTCAGGATGGAACCGTGATTGATACTAATATTAGAATAGATAATGCTCAGGGTTGTTATGATAATAATGATGAAACTCAGGTTTTAGCCAACACTGTGTCTATTAAAAATTTTATGGCTAATGCTGATAATGATGGGTCTCATGTTTTAGCTAAACTGTGACTATTGAAAAATTTTGTGGTAATTGCTGCTCATATTTTCACTCATGAAAACATCTTGCAAAATTCGGATAAGGTTTCCACTAATACTGAGATTGCGGTTTTTGTCCCTAGTGTTAATACTAAAGAGGTTATTTTGTTTGCAAGCACCACTGATAATGCAAATAATAATACTTTAAATGGTTTTGACTCTTCTAAAGCTCAGGAATGTAATGCTAAGAATGACGAAGCTCATGTTTTAGCTATTTCTGGGTAAATGCTTACCATGTTTTGGACCTCCCTGAAATATCTTTAACTCCATTTACTATGGATGATTCTAATGCTATTTTTGTTATTGCTAACAATGCTGAAAAAAATATTGCTGAAGTTGTCAAAGGAAAATCTATCGAGACTGATACAGGTAATACCTTTGATCCTAATGATACTAATTTTCTTTCTCAAATGCCTTTGCAGATTGAAATAAATGCTGTTTCAGCTTCACCTTATGCTGATCTAGCTCTCACTACTGAAAAAAATCTTGCTGAAGTTACCATTTGGAAACCTGTTGAGGCTGGTATGGATGCTACTAATGATTCTAATATTCTTTTTCTCAAGTGACTTTGTAGGTTGCGAACGAAGAGAGAGATAATTTCCAAATGCCAAAAAGTCCCTTAAAGATCATTCATTGCAGATCATTTTTTGCTAGACATCCAAATACAACAACCACAAATAGGTACAAAACTTTATCTACTCTTGCTGATATAGGTAATGATACTATTACTGAAAACTAAATAAATACTTTAACTCATACCAATAAAAGCAATCAGAAGTCCCTTAAAGGCACTTCTAATATTAACTTATAAATATTTTATGCTGGAATATTCGAGGCATTGGTAATATCTCTTCTAAAAACAGAATTAAGCATCTAATTTTTGAAAATAAAAAAAGTATTGCAGCCATTCTTGAGCCTAAGTTGTCTGCTGAAAACATTTATAATATTAGCCGTTTTGCTAAATTTGATAACGCTGAGGCTTCGGCTTCTAACAAAATTTGGGTCATGTAGACTAACATTTGGAATGCTGAAATCCTTTCCCAATGTGAGCAAGCCATTCACATCAAATTTTTTAATGATGATTATAACTTTTGCATTACCTTTGTTCATGCTCACCATCTTAGGAATGATTGCTTATCTTTGTGGTCCTTCCTTAAAGATTGTGTCACCACTTCCATTCCTTGGGCTGTGGGAGGGGATTTTAATGCTGTCTTGAAAAACAACGAATACAAAGGTTACTTCTCTGACTATTCTAACTCAACCCTTGACTTTAACTTGGCTATGCTAGATTGTGGCTTAGAGGATTTCAAATATACTGGTGCTCATTTCACTTGGAATGCTGGTCGAAAATTTGCTCGTTTAGATAGATTCCTAATAAATAGCAATTGGTGTAACGCTTTTTCTAATTACCTAAATTCCTCTCTAAACTCCACAGTCTCTGACCATAAACTAATTATCCTATCTTCTTGAAATAATAAAAACAAGTTCCCAAAGTCCTTCCGTTTTCAATTTTTTTGGCTTCAAAAAAAGGAGTGCCATAAGATTGTCAATTCCATTTAGAATGAACCTTGTAATTACTTTGGACTTTAAAGATTAGTTGACAAATTTAAAAAACTAAGGAAAGCTCTTGGCATTTGGAACAAGTCTTCCATTGGTAATATCTTTACTAACTTGTCCCATCAAGAAAATTTAGTAACCACTCTTGAATCTATCTTTAACATTGATCCGTCTGGAAACAATAGGATGGTAGTCAATAAAGCTAAAGCTAATCTTATTATGAATCACAATGATGTTGAATCCTTTTGGAAACAAAAATGCTCTATTAATTGGAAGTTAAAAGGTGAGCGTAACACCGCCTTTTATCATAATTGGGTGAAAAAAGGAGACATAAATCACATTAATGAAGTCACATCCCCTGATGGCCAAAAAATTTCCAACTTAACTGAGTTGCAAAGTTCAATCACCAATTATTTCAAAGAAAGCTTTAAAAACTCCTTGCATTCCCCCCTCAGAAGCAAGCTATCTACCTCGGAAGCTTAAATCACTACTGTCATAAATAACCTTTTAAATCAGATGCCTAGTGAAGATGAAATTTGGGATACTATTAAAGAGATAAAATTAAAGCTTGCTGATGTTTATTCCCACAGTTTTGGTTGGAATTTACCCCTTCTTCAAGATAGCTCTCAGGTGCGGATGTTAATAATATTACTGCCCTTCATCCAGTGTTTGAAGTTACTAAATCTGCTAACTTTGTTTTCTGCATCAACAAAAAAATTAACCTTTCCATCCTTTGGAATTGCTGTAGATCTCATGATGTTCCCTCTTTCCCAAATTGGATTTGGCATAATTGTATCCCAAACCTTATCAGTATCTTCCTATGGAGACTCTATAAAAATCTCATCAGTATAGACACTAAAACGCAAAATTTGGACTTTTGCCTTGCATCCCGCTGCCATGCTGCAATGAAATTGAATCCCTAAATCATGTTTTCATTGAAAATGCCTTCAGTAAATCAATTTGGAATGACACTTGTTTGTTTCCTTCCCCTCCGGCTGCTAATACTGAAGATATTTTTTTTCGTTGGCCTAAAGTAAAGAAGGGTAAAATCCACATTGGCAACCTTTTCGATGCCTTCACCCTTTGGCACATATGGAGTGCTAGAAACCTAGCTAAATATACAAATGCAAAATTCAATACAGCTGTTTCTGTTTCGAACATTATTGAAGAGGTTAAAAACAGTTTTAGCATTTATAATAAAAAAATTTTTAGCTGGAAAACCTTAATGCAGTTTCTATCAAGAATAGACTTAGTTTGGAGTGATGGTTTAGTTTTAGATTCGCCCCCAGATCTGTGGGTTGTTGCATTTGGAAGTGGTCTCACTATGGGAATGTCCATTTGCCCCCTCACATCTTGTGGGGTTGAATCTGGGTTGTTTTGTTGGTTTGGAATAGCGGGTACTGGCTTCTTTAATTTGAATTTTCTGCGATTTTTATTCCATCCCAATGTTGTGCATGATACTATCAACTGCTGGGGATCTTTCATGGTATTTTACTATGACACGGTGCATGCTGTGATGTTAAAATCTGTTAAAATCTGTGATGTGAGATTAAAAACTGTTAAAGCATTGTTGATTTATAATCACCTAGTTGGAAACTTCTGCTGTGATTCATTGCTTACAGTGATGATAAAAACTTCTAAGATCTGGGATGTGATGTTAAAAACTGTTATTGCATTAAAAACTGTTAAAGCATTGTTGATGTTATATGCTTTCACAGCTAGTCAAATCATTTGGAAAATTCTGCTGGATAAACCTTTAAAAATCTGCTGGGGAACTTTCATTGAATTTTTCTGTGATAATGTACATGAGGTGATGTTAAAAACTGTAAAAATCAGTGAAGTAAGATTAAAAGTTGTTATAGCTTTGCTCATATATAGTTTCTCAGCTGGAATTTTCTGCTGTGATTCAGTGCTTTGTGTTGTTAAAAACTAATAAAAATTGTGAGGTGATGTTAAAACCTGTTATTGCATTGCTGATTTATTGTTACTCAGCTGGGCTAATCAGCTGTTGTTTCAATATCTGCTGTAAATTTTGCACTGAAATTTGCTGTGGTTCGATTTATGCTGAATTTTTAAAATCTGTTCTTTGTGAGGTGGTGTTAATTTCTACTATAGCTCTATTGATTTATAGCTCCCCAGCCGGAAGATTATGTGCATGTCTCTTGAAAGATTTAGGCTACTACTGCATAAATCTTTCTGGGATGTCCACTTCCAGCTGGGCTATTTTATGCTTCTACTGCAATGCTTTTGGAAGATTTTGGTTTCAGTTTGTACTCAGCTGGGCTAATCAGCTGTTGTTTCGATATTTGTTGTGAAATTTGCACTGAAAGTTGCTGTGGTTCGATTTTTGCTGAGCTGTTAAACTATGTTCTTTGTGAGGTGGTGTTAAATTCTGCTATAGCTCTATTGATTTATAGTTCCCCAGCTGAAATATTCTTATTGCAGTCTCTTTCAAGATCAAGCTTAGTTTGGAGTGATGGTTTAATTTCAGATTCGCTCTCAGACTTGTGGGTTGTTGTATTTGGAAGTGGTCTCTCTTTGGGGCTGTCCAATTGCCCCGTCACATCTTTTGGGCTTGAATCTATTTGGTTTTTTTGGATTGGCATTGAAAGCGTTGCTACTATGAGTTTTTTTTTTTTTTTTTTTCCCGTTGGGAGATGTTGCGGAAATCATGTTTGTGAGCAGGATTTGTTTGACTTGAATATATGGTGCTGCAGTTTTTCAATTTGGGGTCCTTGTATCTGCTTATTTTTTGCCTTACTTTTTTCTTTTTATATCGAGAGACCTCTTAGATTATAACCTGTTTGGGCTTTTATTTTTTGGGCTGGATTCAGGTTTTTAATTTTTAGGTTTCTGTACCCTCCCAGTCCTAATCCTGTATGTGTTCTTTTTATGGAATAAAATTTTGGCGAGATGACTTTAAAAAAAAAAAAAAAAAAAAATATATATATATATATATATATATATATATATATATATATATGTAGCTCTAAATCGGTAGAAGAAAAGCACCAAGCACGAAACCCAATCTCAGAGAAGAATCCTAAAATGAACATAAGAAAAAACCAAGAGACTAACGGCCAAAGAGACTGGAGACGGTAAATTCATCATGGGGTAGTCTCCCTGCTTTCCTTCCCAGCAATGACAAGAATTGTTTTAAACAAAATCAATTTTTTTTAACCGTGCATTGCAAAATTCTCTAACAATCCATGCTATCTCTATTCCACACTTCACCAGTAATATGACTCATACACTAACAAAGAAATAACTCCCGATCATTTTTTTCTCCATCCAAAGACCCAAAAAATACACAAAATTCAGCCACGCCTCTTAGAAACCTCAGCACTAACACAAACAGACAACTAAAATGGCTCATTGTCAGTCAAACTAAGAACTTAACTCAAAATTCATATCAGAAAAGCAACAAACGAAGAATCAAAACAAGAGAAGCAGAGGTTGAACTCACTCGGCCACATCTCCAAGCTGCCGCAAGATACCTACGAGCCCGGAGACGGCAACTCCTTCGAGAATCGCCTTAGTACCCTCCTTCCAGGCATCGGCGTTCCTGTAAAGCGCGGCATCTCCGAGTCCATACTCGTTCCTCAATTCTAATCGCACGAGCGGCATGCTCTCACAGGTTCACTGTCCCAAACTATGGAACCTCTACCCAGGAAGCCATTCTCCGCCGAAAGCTTCCATGACAACAAGGACGGTAGCTAGGACAACCTAATGCTTTTTAGGAGGCGGTGAGACGACCGCCTAACTGTCAATCTCGAGCCTTTAGGTTGCAAGTGCGACGTTGCCTTCTGATGAAGCTACTTCCATAGCTACAGCGCATCTGTCTTCTCGGCTTTGTCTACTAAACGTGGTCCTGCTGCACACTCAAATAATCCAAGTTTGTTTTAAAGAAGATTCAAATAAAAAGCACAAGAGACAAAGCTACGATTTTTGTCACGTATGCTCAGCATCACGCCCCACATCATGTGTGTCAGTCACATTCGTGCTCGCTCCGCATTGCCTAACTCATTTCTGTTTTTCATCCCTGACTTGGCAAAAAATTGCCCTTGCATCGGATCCCACACCCTGCCACACCAACATACCTTGCACCAAACTTGACCAATCGAGGGGTTTTAGACCACTCTTCATTGGTGTTTCAGTGTAGTCCTCAAACTATCAATAGAAGAAGATTCATGTATTTCAATCATTGGAGTCATCACAATAACTATATAAGTTCAAATATGTCAAAGTTGTTTTGATTCAAAATATTAAAAATGATTTCTCACTCATTATTGCTTTCAGAGGAAAATTAATATGGAGTTAGTTGATGATTCAATTCACTCCTCCAGTGACTCTATTTATTATAAGCAGATGCTTTCAAGACAAAGAGCCAAGCAAAATTGGCCATCGAAGGGTGATGATGATGTGGTTTTCTTGTATAAGCATATTCAAATTAGAAGGAATGGAACCAATATAACCTCATTGGCTTGGCATTATGATCAAGATATTATAGTTGATTTTCTTATTGAGTACTTTTGAAGTTATTTGATAATAATCTTTCTTATGACTTTTCTAGATGCCCTGCTATGACTGTCTTATTGGCAAACACTAAGACTTTATGCTTTTCTTAAGTTTTTTCTTCTGATCTTATTTATAACACTCTAAACAGATGGATATGAATGTGGCATCGGGTCCAAACGACTTCACAACTAATTGCTTTATTAAAAATTGGGAAATTATTGGTTATCAACTTTGCATATCAATGAACTATTTTAGCTCCAAAACTAAACTTCCGCCAGCCTTCACTCATATAGATATCACTTTAATTCCCAAGTCCCACCATGTTAATTCAATTCAAGACCTATGTTTTATCTCACTTTGTAATACTATATATAAGCTTATAGCTTAACTTGTCGTTGTTAGGCTTAAGCCCCACATTCTAACCATAGTGGACCCCTCTTAAACTACTTTTATTCAAGAAATAATCATTACTGAAAATAATTCTTGGCTACAAAAATCTTCTGAAACTTCAATTTGGCTAGAGGGAAGTTTTTTTGTGCTAAATTGGATATCAAAAAAGTTTTTGATTTCATAAAGCGTTATTTCATCATAGAGAAATTATAGATTAAAGTTTTTCCCCAATTCTTTATTAACTGCATAGCTGCATGTATTATGAATACAAACTTCTCAATCATCTTTAATGGGGGCTTGTATAGTTATTTTGATTATCTTAATGGCATTTGGCAAGGCTGTCCCCTCTCTCTATGGATGGCTTATTGACCCTCTTCAATTATGCTAGCTCTAATAATTCTTACTTTCCTTACTCAAAAGGTGGTTTCTTTTGTTCCCACTTATTATTTGTAGATGATTTACTTTGTTTTGATGTGCTTTAGAGGAAAACTTCATTTATTTGTTAAGTATTCTTGATTAATTCAGAATTGCCTTTGGTTTGAAAATAAATAATGAAAAATTTGGCATTTTATTTTCTAAGCAGTATTGAATGCCCCCAAAATTATAGAAATTTTCATGCTCAAAAGCCTCTCTCAGTCTTTCATTTATTTGAGATTATCTGTGTGGGGACCTGATGTCATGTTAGCAGAAGTTAATCCAGCATTGGGGGTAATCCCCTGGCTGTATTATCATACTAGGTATTTTAAACGAGATAACATAATATAGGTAAAATTTAATTATTTGCTCATCCATTCATATAATTCATTTATAGAATAAGTTCAAATATAAGTATTTAATAATTTTTAAGATAAAAAACTTAAAATGTTATTAACAAAAATTAAAAATATTGAAAGCGAAAGTAGTAGCACATTCTCGGACTCTTACAGCCTTCATTTTAGGATCTCAATCTGAGCATGTTTCAAAAGTGTGGACATTTGAATACCAATTAGTTGTCAAACTAAGTATTGAAGGATATTGCGGATCCCCATGCCACCACTTGCGTAACGGGAGTTTTATTAGCAACGAAATGGGTCATCACTTACAAAATCTCTGGATTAGTGTTAATATCATAAATGCATGCTGAGCGACACTTATGCCACCCACATTAATTCTACTAGGATATCTTAAGTAGCTAATTACTTAGATATCTATAATGAGAGTCTTAATGCCCTGAATTATTATGTAATAATAATATAATTCAGAGAACTAAAATTGAGCTGAGCAAACATTCATCACAGAGTGTGGAAGCGATACAAAAATACATTCATTCATTACATTTATGCACTAAGGAAAGAACAGTAAAAACATATATCTCAAAATGAAAGTACTAAAAGTAAAAAATTATAGAAGTACTGGTTTAAATATCACAAACCAAAGTATAATGAAACCAAAGAGAATGAAAAACAAAAGATCACTCTCTTCTAAATAAAATGACAATTAAAGCTAAGAAGATGCAGAAGGATCATCTCCGCACTTTTTCACCTGGAATGACTCATCGAATGACTTTAGATCTAATATGTTGGTTTTTACATGTCAGTTCCCTAGCTAAGAAAATAAAAAGATCTTGTGTTAGACAAATTGTTTAAAAGTAAATTTATATGCTGAATATTTTGATTACTAAATTTTAAGAGAAATCACAAATTTACCCAAGTATTTAGGTGAAATAACAACAAATAAAAGTAAGGAAGTTATAAATAAAATATTTATAACTTAACAAAATGAGGTAAGAAATAACATACCCCAATCCAAATACTACAAAATAAAATAAAGCAACTATAATATAAGGGCTAAACTATTATTAAAAAAGTTCTTAAATAAATATGATCAAAGATGAGCATACAAATGTACTGATATAAAAATAATAAGATATTATAATACACAAAATAACTGAAAATTTAGCAACCTAGCATGCATATATATAAAGTGCTAGAAAATTTGCTAAAATAGGAAAATGCTTAAAATAACAGAAAGACCAAAAAATAGAAACTAAAGTATAGACATCTAAATCAAAAACATCATTTTATTAAAAATATGTCTAGACTAGTTTACCATAATAGTAACTGGTTAAACATAACCATTAAACAGAAATTTCCACATATATCATCTAGTCACTCTTAGGGCTAGATCTGAGTCAGACTGTAGAATCGCACATGTATCATCCAACGAGGCTTACGATCGGATCCGAGCTGATTCTATACAACGAGAACCAAGAATGCAAACTAGCTAGAACATACTCCACTGAACTATTATCTAATTTAATATTTTTAATATAGTGATGTGAATGATATGACTTGCAATACCAGTATTGAGTATTCATCAAATATCCAATATCACTTTAATTATGAATAACGCTACAAAGCTCAAAATAAGGGAAAATAAAGCATCAAATCAATGATTTAGTAATATTCTAAACAAGATATATTATATCTTTTATTTTCTATTTTATAATTCTACTATTTTGAGAATATACAAGCTTAGGATTTTGATTATCCTACTATCCATTATAATTTCAGAGTCATATTCCTATAAGATTAAACATTATAACTAATTAACTTCTAATTCAAAATCAGATAATATTGCCTATTGAATTTAAGTGATTAAATCAATCATCCTATTTGATGAATTTTGTAATCCCAAACTAATCTTGATCAGTCTTTATCAAGATTCAGAAATTAAGAGCTTAAACTCCAATATATAGGATTTGAGTCTCTTTATTCAGGGTTCTAATCATCTAAGGTCTAGGCTTACTCAAACTAGACTCTCCAAAGCTATAGATCAAGGGAAGTCTTATTGAGTGTAATCAAACTCAATAATACTAGAATTATTATTTCCACTAAAAAGGAACAAACAAAGATGATCAAATAAATAATCAGATCTTAAATCTATATAGTTTAGTTTTGGTCTAAGTTAGATCCTCTCAATTATTGATTAAGACACTTTATATTAAGATAAGTAAGTTTGAAATATATACTAAGTTAACTTAAAATATTGTACTTAAACTTATTAAATGAAAGTGGATTCTCAAGCTATACTTCAAGCTTACTTAAAGGTTATGTTATAGGCCAAAACTAGGGTTTAGCATAAAAGGAGGATTTATAGATTTAAATAAATCTAAATTGATTCTGAATATTTTAAATTATTAAACTAAGGATTTATGAAGACAATGTGGATTTTAAATACACATTTTATAACTTTAGGAGTTACATATACTTAATTAGGGCCAACTTAAGGTTTAAGTTAATAAGCTATTAATGATTCAAATTAAACTCAATCAAGGTTCTAACCCTTTTACTTACTAATTTTAAGAGTATGGGATAGATTGGGAGGTTTTAATTTTATCTTAATCATGTTTGACTCATAAAAAATTAAAATTTCATTCATTAAGGGTGCAAATTTTATCCTTAAGATTTAAGATTCTATACAAAATTTTCTCAAAGCCAAATGATTCCTTATTATTTGAGAAAAAGATCAACACTTTAAATGTTAAATATGGTTAATAAATGAGTTTAATGAGCACTAATTAAGGTTTAGGCTCATTAAAGAGTGATTAACAAATTAATTTTTTAAAAATGAACTTTAGTGCCTGCCCTTGGCTTTTCCAACTTAATAAACCCTTATAGTTTTAAGGTGAAAGTTTTATTTATGCATAATATCTTATATGAATGTATCAATTGAAATAGGCTCATGGCTAAGTAAGCATTCAAGGAAATTCAATAAATACAAACTGAGTGATGTCCAAAGTTATCTAATTTTAATGGTCTACTTAATGATTGCAGCTAATTGAGCTCCAAATTGACTTAGAGATATTAATCTCAAGTCAATTAAAAGTAACATAGTATTTGGGGTTTTGGAAAATAATAGTTTATTTTCATTTTATGAAATGATAAAAATAAGTTATAATTATAATAATACTAAATGAAATCTAGTCCTATCGTTATCCTAAGCCCCAATATTTAAATAGGTTAACTAAATCAAGGTTTAGGAAACTAGTTAGGAAAGAATGAGGTTATGGAATTATCATATTTAAAGAAAATGGAAGTTAAGGTTCAAATCACTAAAGTTCTCTAGCTAGGTTGTAGTTAGAAGGATCTTTCCAAATTAAATACAAATCTAGCTAAATTAAGGTGAAGGGAAAGGTTTAAAGTAAAGGAGAGGGAGGATTGTTAAGTTACAAGCTCTACTAATACTATAAGTTGAAGGTTATTGAAATTAATAGGACTCAAAAGCTATTCTAATGAATTTAGGATACTTATTTCAATTCCAAAAATGGTTTTAATAAAGATTTAAGAGCTAAGGGTGAAGTAAACTAGGATTAAATATAGATACTTAAAACTAATCTTAATTGACTTACAACTTGTAATTACATAAGCATTAAGGTTAACTACACTTGATGGGTGCAATAACTAGCATTAAGAATCACCTACAATTCAAGTTATAAATCAATCCTATAGTTTTCTCTTAAGATTGAAAGATGAATCAAGCAATTTGCTAATGATTCAAGCAATTAGTTTAAGATAACTAAGCTCATAACATACAATTGAAATTAACATGGGAAGTAATAAATATGATATATTTGCTGTCCTAAGGTTTAAATACCTAAAACATGAAGTTATGAAATTAAAAAATTATCAAAATTACCTTAACTTAGGAGTCAAAAACCTAAATTTCCAATTGTTGTCTAATGGAAATAATATACATAAATATGAAATCCTTATTATATAAGGAAAAGAATGACACTAACTAGGTCAAAATCAGACAGTGATGAAAAATTAGGGTTTTCGGGACTCCTCATTAGGATTAAAGAGTGATCAAGTAAAATAATGTTCAAATCATAAAATTGATTTAATATTATTATTCTTCATATTTCTTTGAGTGAAAATTGACTATTTAATCAATAAATTTGGACAACTAACTATCAAGTTATGCCACATACAAGAATTGAAATTTATTTATAATTAATTAATTAATTTAAATTAATGATTAATTAAAATAATCATCCAAACAAAAATTAAATATTATATTATTAATTTATGCATTTTTGTGATCAAAATAATATATAATATTGTATTATTTGGATGTGTATTAACAAAGTTATGATTAAAATTAAAAATGAGCATTTAATTAATATTAATTAAGCATCATTAATTTCTGATCAATAATGGTCGACACTGATAATTAGGGTCACGGAAAAACATGGGCACAATTATCGGGCCAATGCATAAAACAAGTGACGGCACTGACTCGTCGACAGATGCGGGTCCCATATAAAATGACGGAACCAATCCAGGGTCGACATGCCTACACGCGCTGAACCCAGAGCGAATTGGCAGGCTGGGAATTTCATGCACGGTCCATCTGCATGAACTGCACAGTGCTGTGATTTGGATGAACCACACACTGTGATGCGTCTTCCCAGCTATTTTTACTGGGAAGGATGAAATTAGGGTTCACCATAATTTCTCAATCAGGCGTTCTCCCATGGCGGGTGACCTATCAAAAGAAAGCCCCCGCCGAGCACAAGACAAAGAATCCAAAAGCCCTAAACTTAAGATCCTTATGCCGGTCCTATTGGCGATAAGAAAGAAGGGAGAATCGGCTTAAGCTCAGATTTGCAGTGAACTTACAAATGCTAAGATCAAGCTCGATTGAAAGATAACCAACAATGAAATAAATATTTAAGCTACTGAATCGAAGTAAGGTAGAAGCAAAATGAGTACCTGGAGGTTTAACTCGTCAGCTAGGGTTTGCAGGAAAAATACGATACGCTCTTCCTTTCTCCCTCAAGTAGCTTCAGAAGGCGATGGAGCCAAATGAAGGGTAATGAGGAATGGAGGAGTGGTTATGGGCAAAAAAACAGGACAGCTGAAGGTTCGTACCTCCATTTCCATCGACAAGTACCTTCCCTGGCGAAAAGGAAGAGGAGGCGTGTGACGACCCCAATATTGGGTAGGAGATTAAATCCATTATTGATGCGTCACCATAACATCTAATACTGGATTAGAAGGAAGCTAACCCAAATCATTAGATGTTGTGTTTGGCCATTATGAAGAGGGTCTTAAGTTAAGATGAGAAAGTGGAAGAGAAAAATGCATAAGATACATATGAGTTCAAATGCATGTATAGAAATGATGTTTATATGTATATATGCGGAAGCAAGTAATCACATATTGATAAAAGTAATTGAAATCAATATGCGTAGGAAAGAAAATAGTAACATGAATTAATATTAGGTTTCAAGTAAGAAGGATGCAAAAATAAAAATAATTATAATTATGAGTAGGGAAATGAAACATGTGAATAGAAATACTTGCAAGTTACTTAAATCAAATGATAGTTGCAATCATAAGCATTAATAGGAATTTAAATTGATTTCAATTATACATTTGATGATAACCCTTGCAAGTAGTAGAAAAATAAACATTCTCATATAGCACTATGAGTTTACAAGTATGAGATGTATGAAAATTATGCTACATGTAGGAATGAATGCAATTAATCACATATGATAATTCTGATATGCTACAATAAAGATAGATGATATTAACTACATGCAACAATAGTTTTATGAACATGAGATAATTATGAAATTCATTCATTCATTTATCCAAACCAAGCATTTAACTAAGTTCTAATTCTAACATAAGACTAGCAAAGACAAAATAATTAACTTTAATTATTACATGCAAATTAAAATAGAGAATAAAGAAGTAAAGTCTCTCCCTTTAAGTAAATAAAAGCAAGTAATTAACTAATTTGGCAGAAGCAATTTAATATCTTTAAGCTCTTGGACCAACTCCACTAGCATCCCAATGCACTTGATCTATCATATTTTTTGCATTTAAATATGATAGGGTAAAACCAATAAAAAGAAAAGTGTAGCTAGACTAAACAATCTAGGCAATTTTAAGATTATGCTAAACATTTTAATATTTATTTTGGATATCACAACTAGTCTACAGTATGAAAGTAAGCATCAGTGCAAATGAAAGCATTTAAATATGAAAAAGAAAGTAAGGGAGAGTAAGAAAAACTAATGAAAAGCAAAGTGAGTAAGAATACTCACATGTTTAGACATTCTAGCCTGCAAGTAAAATAAGGGTAAAAGCATCCTAGGTAGGTTAGAAAAGTACTAAATTGCATATGAAAGTAAATAAAATAAAGCATGTATATTCTCCTCTTTTTGTTAATGTCTCCAACTAAATCCAAGTCTACGTATCCTTATAGCTCTATCTTGAACTTACCAAAATGGAGTGCTTTGTCCACTATACCTCTCAAATATATGAGAATCCATTTAATTTCCTCCCAATGAGGCTTCCTATGGTTGCAACTCATTATGTACATTAATCTCCTGACCAATGAAGCTTAAGGAACCTTTTCCATGCATTTCCATTAAACTTCAATCATTGGAATCTGCTCCTTTATCAAACTAAAGTGACTTACTCGGGGAGGACAAACTAACATTTCCTCTTTCGTGTTGAATTACTTGAGTACTCTTTCAACATAATTAGCCAAACACAACTTTAGTATCCCTGCACTTCTTTCCATACTAATTCTCATCTCAAGTATCTAATTTGTCAGTCCCAAGTCCTCCATATCAAATTCTTTTGATAGTTACCTTTTGATTCTCTTAATCTCCTCCATATTTGATCATGCTATTAATATAGCATCTACATATAGAAGTAGGATGATATAGGAGGTCTAAAATTGCTTCACATAACAACAGTGATCCGCCTGCCACCTTTTCAATCCTTTGTCTGATATGAACATGTCAAACCTCTTACACCATTGTCTTAGTGCTTGTTTTAAGCCATACAGGATTTCTTAAGATTTCAAACTAACTCACTCTTTCCTCAGGTCTCATTACCCTGTGGATACTTCATGTATATCTCTTCCTCTAGATCGATGTGAAGAAAAGCAATCTTCACATCCATCTACTCTATGTATATTTCTTACTACTACAATGCTAATCGCTACTTTGATAGTAGTCATCTTTCCATTGGAGCCAAGATTTTACTGCAGTCCACACCGCGCTTCTGCTGGATGCCTATCACCATGAGCCTTGCTTTGTAGCATTTGCTACCATTTGGCTCATTTTACATGAGTGACTTTATCTCATAATCCATGGATGACTCCCACTTATTCTTAAGAGCCTTCTTTTCTTCTAAAATTTTAGCCAACTCCCATGTCTCATTTGACATGAGTGACTTTATCTCATCATCCATGGCTGACTCCCACTTGATTTAATCATCAACTTGAAGCGCTTCCTCATATTATTTTTGTTCATCACAATTTGTTAGCAAAAGATAATATAATTAAGGAGAATACATCTATATAGGATGTGATATTCTAGTGGATCTCCTCAGTTCTGTGGTAGAAATCTAATGGGTTATCTGCTCCCCACCATCATGAGCATCTGGATGTGCCTACTCATCTTGCTCAGTTTTTTCATCTAGTTCAATATAATTTGGTGCATCATTTGGAGTTCCATTCTTATCCTTGTACATGTCATTCTCATTGAATGTGATGTAACTGCTTTTGATATTTTTCTAATTTTGATAATCTCAAAATCTGTAGTCGTATTCTTCTGTCCCATATCCAATGAATGTGCACTTGATTGCTTTTGAATCAAGCTTGACTTTGGAACTTACATCAATGTGCACATGCGATAAACAACCAAATACCCTTTAATGATTTAAATTTACTTCTTTGTAGCTCCATGCCTCCTCGAGTACTACTTTCTAAGAAATTGAAGGACCCCGATTGATAAGATATGTGGATATATTCATAGCCTCTGCCCAAAATTGCTTGGGCAACCCAACATGAAGCCTCATGCTCCTGGCTCTCTCTGTAAGAGTCCTATTCATGTGCTTTGCAATACTATTTTGTTGAGGTGTTATTGGAACAGTGAACTCTCGCCTAATACCATTCAAAACATATAATTTTTTAAACTCTTTGTCATAGTATTCCCCACCATTATCTGATCTGAAGCACTTGAGCTTTAAGCCTATATTGTTTTCAACTAAGGCTAACCACTTCTTCAACAGTTCAAATACATCGGATTTGTGCTTTAATAGGTATACCCATACCTTCCTAGTATGGTCATCAATAAAAGTTAAGAAGTATGTGGCTCCACCAAAAGTAGATGTGGGAGCTAGTCCCCACACATTAGTGTGCACAAGCTCCAACTTCTAAGACTTCAAGTCTCTTCCATTTCTTGAGAAACTGACCTTCTTTTGCTTGCCATACACGCAATCTTCATAAATTTCAAATCCACAGATTTCAGCCATAAAACCTTTCATCTGGATAACATAGACTTCAATCCTTTCTCACTCATATGACCGAGCCTTTGGTGCCACAGGCGTGCATCAAGCTATTCTGCTGTTGCAATAGAACCAGACACATTATTGATCAAGTAAAGTGTCACATACATACTGCTCCGAGCAACTATTATTGCGCCTTTAGTCACCTTCCAAGAATCTCATGTGAAGCTTGTGTTGTATCATTCGCGAACTATCTGGCTATCAGAGATCAGCTTTCTCCTCAGACAAGGAACACGTCGAATCATTCATTTCCCTAAGATGCACGTGTAATCCAAAAAACAACAACGCCGGTGCATGGGCATGACTAGGCGCTAAAAATAGCTTGTCACAAAGCCCATTGTAAGTCTGTTTCGCCTCCCGTTAGTCCATACAACTTCCTAATGCATTTTTAAGCTCCTCAAGTTTCTCCAATCAACAAAAAATAGTGCCAAGCACCATCTTCTTCAATCCAATCATTTCCACATAAACAACTCAGATGTGAAAGGTTTCGAGTCAGATTTAAACTAAAGAGAGTTAGTTCAAATATCAGCTTGGTGACGGGACATAAACACGTGCCTTCCAAAAGCAAATAAAGAAAAAAAATTGCGAGTCATGGTGATCTGCATGTTAGCTCTGCATGCGTGTTTGTAATTTTAAATTTTACCATGCACTGAAATAACTTCCAAATTATTTGGAAATATAGCTTGAAGAAGAGCATCTTCTTATTTTAAATGAAGTAATACATGAAAGTGAAGTGTTCGTATTAATATTTTTGTTTTGTAAAATTTTGTATGGAATTTAAGAATTCAAGTATTGGTACGAAGAAAAAGCACGATAAAGTAAAAGTTTGAGATAAAAATATATGATAGGAATCGACTGATTTTCACATTCACATTGATGAAAGGAACACAAGCGGATTTTCGTTTGAAGATTCGTCATTCGAAGGCGAAGCTCCGCTTCACCTCCGCAAATCGTTCGAATCGCAAAAAGTTTGTTCAAGATGTTCGATAAAGATCGCTCAAATCGCACAAAGATAGTTCGAAGCTTCGTGGAAGCTCGTTCTCGTTCCAAGATGAAGGATTGAAGATTCGTTCAAATCGATTAGCCTTCAATACACAACTCGTTCTTGCAGTAAGAGACATATTAAGAAAAACTTTATTCATTATTATCATAATATCTCATTCATGAATTATAAAAATTATCTGCTTTGAATGGTTCTTTAAAAATCTATTCTTAATTCGAAAACTAAAATCGCTATGTTTCTCTACAATTAATTCTATTTTTATAATTTTGAATTTTCTTCGTCTTCTTCTTCAATCCTATTTATTGTTCTTTCTTTGGGAAAAAAATATTTTCTTGAAGCTAAAATCTTTGGGGACTTTATAGAACGGGGATTTTATAGCATTTATGCATAAATAATTTTTAAATACAAATTTTATTCCAAAAGAATTATTGTGAAACCAAAAGTTACTAGAAAAAATACAGGACTCAGAATATACTTTTTTGTGTATGTATGGGAAGTAGTAGGAGGTTGCCTCAAACAAATAATATTTGCTCAAAAGTCGGCTTAGCAAGCCAGGATTGAATCAATGAAAAATTTGAGCAATTGGCTATGGTTTTCCTCAAAAAGTAATCAATACTGCAAAATGTGGTGACAAAGCACAACCCAAACCACAGTAACCCAACAGGTAGTTGAAGAATTCCTAGGCAAACAATAAAAAGTCTGGGAAAGTGAACAATTAAGCTTCCTTACGCACAATGATAATAAAGAAAAGCTTCGGATAATCAGTTACATTTTAGCAATAGCCCAGTGAGGAGTGGTTCCCATTCTAGGTAATGACACAGAAGCAAGCACATTGAATACTCAACTGGATGCATGACCGCGAGAGAGACTGAGGAAATATTATGCTACAGTCATAACTAGTTAAGCATGTATAGAGAGAAGCAACCATCATGCTCTTACCAAGTGAATTATACCATGATGCCAATAGTGAGGAGATAAACTTTCTTAAGAATAAGAATCTGATATGTCATCACTATGTGCAATCACTTGACTAATGGTGGGCGAAGAGATGAGGAAATCATTGCATGGAAGAATAGTTTTCAACAAGTGAAAGGAGAAATAACATAAGAAGAAAAGATGCATATAGGTTTCCAAACTACTACCATAGAGAGCATATAGGTTTACAATCAATGCCTCAGTGAACCAAAAGGTCAAATTTCTTGAAGGTTCTCTCAAGGTTTTCCAATACATGCATGAAAATTTAAGATAACAAACCTTGTGTCAAGCTAGCTTTTCTCTCGCACATCAAGTTTCCCCCCGAGCAATCCAAAAGTAGGCTTTCTAAGAGAAATTACTTGAAACCATTGCAAGGTTGTTCAAACAAAGCCTGTTGTCAGTAGTGATTAAAAAACTATCATCATTAACTTGAAGTTGCAGTGCGGAAAGATCAGAAGATACAACAATTTCATTTATGTCTAAGAGACACAGCCTTTTTGAATTTAAATAATCAAAACTATGTAGCTCTTAAAATTTCAGATAGGGCTAGTCTATTATAAAACCAAGAGAAAACTTCATCAGCTCGAGGGGTAAAGAGAAGGATTCTTGAACAAAATTTTCAATTTCAAAGAGGAATCAAGTATGGACCAGATTATTCATTAGTCAAGGAGATAGTCATCATCAAAAAATATAATTTCTCATGCAATATATAAAAAGAGCATTTAAAAGGGATCTGTCATACAACAAGTAAAAGATGTTCTTCTCGTAGATGTTTTGATCACATAGTTAAAGATTGCACTACTAGATTCACTACTATTGGTTAGATAATGCTGATGGCTATGAAAAGTAATTTAAGTGGAAATAGACCTTTTATATAATAAAAATCTCTCAGAGCAAGGCGGTATAGTTCATCATTTGGTTTGATTATTGGCTCAAGTCAAAAACTTCAATATAACTTTTATATAAGCTGCAGGCTCATCAGATGTGGTCTTGAATACATTTTCTATGCAATAAACTCTATGCAAAATTTTATTTAATTCATGTGACAATTATTCATTTTTCTTTGCTTCTTGTATTGCATTATTAAATTTATCAAGGAAAGAGTTATTTAATAAATTGATTATGAGTTTACTTAATAAGGATAGTTTAGGAATAGTTACCGGTGCATTTGTACTTTAAATATTGGTGGAAACTGTTAAAAGCAACTCTTATTGTATTACATAATGAAACATTTAATATAATCCTCAAAATGAAGTAGTTTAGTAACTATAATATGATTATAGACTACTCTAAGAAGAGAGTACAACTTTAAAATATGCTACCAAGAACGAAGGTGTGGCGGCCCCGCCCCGCCGTGGTCCTGTTAACCCTTAAGTTAACATGATTACGGTGGAGGGGTCACTAAATGATAAGGTCCCCACCTAGAATTGGATTAGACATGTGTTCTAATCCAACTTAAATAAGGACTTTGCCATTTAATCCAGAAATACTATCACTAAATGATCATATATGAACTCAGAGTGCGGAAGCATAAAACATAACATCCATCCAATACAGTATAAATACAGCAATACAGAATAAGTAAAGTACTGTAAAAGAAATATAATCCTGTATAATTACAACATTTAATGAGTTTAAAAGTACTGAAAGAAAACTCTCAATCTCACTGAAAGAAAAACTAAAGCTACGGATCTTCAGGGACGGGCTCCTCCTCCAATGGCAAACTCTCCACTGGATCTGCTAAACCAACAAACTCAAAACCTACCATTATCAGTTTCATAATGGTAGGGCCCCAGCCAACAAAAGAAAAACTGATTAGACAATAAGTCTAAGTACTTTTTAGGGCAGTAATTTTATTAAATTAAGAATATATCACCATATAAACAGAACTAAGCATAATAGGTGCAGGAAAGCGTACAAAAGAACAATAATAAGTTATAAACTACAGTTTATAATTAAACAAATAGGAAGTAATACATACCTCCTCTAATGCAACTGTAACACAAACAGGTAAGTAAAAGAAAAGTAAAACTGTAAGAAAATACAACCTAAATATGCATATGATCAAACAGATTATGCTAAGTGACATACAAAATTTAAACAGTGTAAAACTGAAAATACTAACATCCTATGTAAGCATATGAAAACAGTAAGTAAAACTAGCATCCTATATATGAAAACACGTACAGGAAAGCTGTAAGTAAAACAGTGCTGAAATGTAGAATATACTAGTAAAACAGTAACTGCAAACTGAAACTATAGTAACTGTATAAGTCATCTGAACTGAATACGAACTCAGCAATTCTTAGCCTGATGAGCTAAGAAACTCTAAACTGAACATCACTGAAACTCTTAGCCTGATGAGCTAAGACAGAACTAAATGTAAGTGTACTTGAATTAGTATAACCATATCAAAATCTTGACTATATAGTCAGTAGGGCAAGAGTCTATCCATCCTATCCCATGGACTAGGCATGGCATAGACTATCGGACTGAAACCCCCTACAAGATGCCGACCCCGAACGAGTTGATCGAAGAGGTATACTAATCAAGCTACACCTTACAAACCACTTGAAACAAAACACAATGCTTTTTATGAATGTTCAAAATTGACATAAGATATTTACCAAATATCTTAAGTACATAATATATGTTCAAGGTATAAGGCTCAAAATCAAGGAATGCGAAGCATCAAAATCAGAATGAGCAAGAAACTCTATCTAAAACACAGGTGATATCCGTTGTTGTCTACTTTATTCGCTCTATCTACTCTAAGTTACATAAGTTTCAGAATCATCAATTCTTGCACATTCTGTAACTTAGAATCATGAATCCTACTTGTTGAAGATAATTAGGACTGGCCAAATCCTAATTATAACTTAATCAAAAGATGACTATTTGGTTAAAATGAATAAATCATCGACCTAGTTTTATAATTTAATTTATCCCAATCTTATCTTGATTAGCCAAATCAAGATGAAAAGATTAAGAATTAGACTCCAGATGATGAGGTCTAATCACTTAATCTAAAGGTATAACTAAGGATCTAAGGTTTAGAACCCAAATCTTACATATTAGGTTAAGGCAAATCCTAATGATAAATCAAATTCATTATGATAGATCTCTATTCTTAGTTCTAAAGTTTAAAGATCAAATAATCATTTAATAAACTAAGAAAAATCTAGAAACTAGTAAACTCAAGGTTTCACCTAATTGAGTAACCCAATTTACTCAATAGATAAATTCTAACTTAAGATCTATTCATAATCTTAAGAATTAAGGCTCTTAATTACTAAGAGTATCTCTCAAGACACACATCCTAACTAATGTTATAAGACTTAAGGATGGGTCTAAGAATGATTAAAGAATGAGAAAAAAAAAACTCACTTAGGACTTGCGAATTTTCTTTACTGAGCAAAAATCTGAGATTTTAATCAAAAACCTAATTTAGACTTAAATTTGATTAATTTCAGTTCTAAATCATTCTATTTACTGATTCTAATGATTAGAAAATGAATTTAGGGCTTTTAAAGGCTAAACCCTAAATTTAGCAAAATGACCATTTTGCCCCTACTTAAGGGGTTCAAAAGATTAAATTTTTATCTAGAGCTTAAATTCTGAAATTTTCTTTTGGGAAAGTGTTTCTTACTGTCTAATATAAGATTAGACAGCATCTAAGTTAATTTTGGATGATTATTAAGCCATATGAGATCAAATTAGTAAATTTGACTCATAAGGGCAATTTAGTAATTTGACTAAGTTAAAGCTAAATTTTCTTTTAGATTATTGTTCTTTACTGCTTAAGTTTTCCATGGAATCTAAATTTGCTAAAATCTGATAAGTATTGGCCAAGTTATGGCCAATACAAAAAAAAAATCTAGGTTTTAAGGTTAATTAAGGGATCCTTAATTATAGGTTAAAAATCTAACTTTACCAATTAGTGTCTAAATTGAACAAAATCAGTGGCTATGGTCTACAAATAGTCCACTGATCATAGTAACATGTTGTAGACTCAATTTGGATCTAATTTGACTAAGTTAAGACCTAATTAGGGTTAAGAGTGATTAGTGAGTGATTAGCAAAATTAATCACTCAAACACTAGTCCAACCTTACAAATTAATTCTAAATGGTTCTATGAGTCTTCTGAAACTTAAATCACTCAATTTGGGTTATTAGGTTTGCTAATATTAACTGATCAAGATTTAGAGTAATTAAGGAAGATTAGCAAATCTAAATGTTGGATCTGAAATATTTTTATAGATTACTGTTAATTATATTCTTCTGATCTAAATTGATATTTGGATCATCAAATTTGGAGCTCAATTGACCAAGTTATGGTCAATTGAAGGTCTAGGATTAATTAGCCTAATTAGGGTTAGGTCCTAAATGCCATTAGTCAAAACCTAATCCAAACAGTAAGATGAATACTACCAAAATGATCCTTAGGGTTTTCTGATCACTTTAAGACCCATATTTAATATGTTTGGGTTAGCCTGCACAAAGTTATGAGCTAATGAAATTTTGAGACATAAATTTAAACTTAATTAAACCTTAAATATTACTTTGCTAAATATAAGTCCAAATGCAAAATTAATAGAACCATAATATTCCTCTATTTTTGCTGAATCTAATGATATATAATTTTGCATAATTTGGATATGTATTTTGCAAGTTATTGAGGTTTAAAGATTTGATTTAATTGATTTATTAATTCTGTTATTTATTTTAATTATTCTGATTTGATTTATATATTTATATATATATATATATATATATATATATATAAATTCATTTATTGTTAAAACTGTTAAATATATATAATGTATTTAATTATAAAATATATATATATATATATATATATATATATATATATATATATATATATATATATTTTTACTTCAGGACACGCGGCGCAAGTTCACTGGCTGAACGGCAGACGGTGGGCCCACCATTGCCACGTGGTGCAAAGCAAGTTGCTGAACGCTGACCGGCGGGTCCCACACCTTCAGACGGACGAGACAACACTGATCCAATCGCCACACGTCGACGCGGTATTCGCCAGCGCCTGCCAGGTGGGTCCCACGGCGCCAGCCGAGGAGACAGCGTGCGTTACACGCTGTGGGCCCCACGCATCCACGCGGACTTCCTGGATGCCGACACGTGGGGGGCGGGGAACTTTGGATGAGTGATCCCGGCCCGGTTCTGTCACGGGATGGGTTGGACCGGTCTGGTCTGGACCGGTTCGAGTACTGCAGATCACCCCCGACGGAGGCGCAAACCCTAGATTCTACTGTAGGGAGTTGGCAAATTTTGGCAAAAATAGGCTCGATCGACGTGATCCAAACCGATAGATGCTTAATCAATATCATGAAATAGGAAAACGAAATTGAAATCTTGCAGATTATTAACGCATTTAGGAAGATTGGAAGTACCTTAGAGTTTGCAGAGAAAAATTATGGCTTCCGATTCTGGACTCGATCGACGCTTCCTCTTGATCTAAAAGATGATGAACCACAAACAAAAGAAAATGGAGTCTTTAATGGTTTCGAAGGCGGTGGGTGCCATTCGTGGCGATCGGCGAAGGCCGCGTGTCTGCGTTTTGGACACGCGGATTAGGGTATTTGGGAAGACGCAGATCTGCCGTCTGATCTTAGATCAGACGGCACCGATTTAATCACGCGGGTTAACGGTACAAGGTGATGCCGTAAGGGTCTTTAGACGGCGCAAAATACGAACCTGATGGCGCCGTCTGGAATTTAATTAATTAAATATTAATTAATTTATTTTAACCAAATTTTGTTAATTAGAATTAGTGTATTTAATGCATCCCAAAAAATCTCGATAAATTACCCCTAGCTAATTGAGGGGTAAGGAACGCAACGGCGCTCTCAGATTTTTAATTCGACGAGTATTTATTTATTTGATTTTTCAGGATATTTAAATAATATTAAAATATTTGACGAAAAATCAACGACTTCCAAATGCCTCCAAAATTTCACCCCTAGCTAATTTGGGTGTTCTGAATGCAATGGCGAAGTCAGATTTTCAATCTGAGGTCTAGATAAAAAGTCAAATTCTAGGGTTTGAAATTTTCCAAAATTCCAGATTTGACTTTGTTGACTTCTAACTTGACCTAGGTTTTAGAGGCGAGTTCTAAATTACTTAATTAGTGACTTAGAACCTTAATTAAGACTTAGATTAGTCTTAATTGAGCAAAGTAACAATCTGGGTTGTTACAAACTCCCCAACTTAAGAATGATGTCGTCCTCGACATCACTCAAGTGAGAAAAAGAATTTAAGCAGATATAATGAAACGAATTGAAATAAGATAGAGTTGAAGAATCACCTTGATTAAAAAGGTTTGGGTACTTTTGGCGCAAATCCACCTCTTTCTCCCAGGTGGCTTCATTACATGACCGGTTCTTCCACTGAACCTTTATCATTGGAATAGATCGATTCCTTAATTTCTTCAGATCACGATCTAAGATTTTTATTGGTTCTTCAGTGTAAGAAAGATCAGGCTGAATTTCAATTGCAGGATGTTCAATAAGACGAGAAGGATCTCGAAGACATTTTCTTAGAGATGAAACATAAAATACATTATGTACAGCAGCGAAGTCTTCTGGAAGTTCTAATTTATAAGCCGCTGAACCAATCTTCTGTAAAATTTTGAAAGGTCCAATGTACCTTGGACTGAGTTTTCCTGAAACTCCAAAATGATAGATTCCTTTCATCGGGCTCACTTTTAAGTATACAAAATCTCCTTTGCTGAATTCTAAAGGATGATGACGATTATCATGATATTTACTTTGCCTGTCTTGAGCTGTTCTAATTCTTTGTTGAATGAGTTTAACCTTCTTATTTGTTTCTTCCACTAGCTCAGATCCAAATAATTGAGTATCTCCTGACTCAGACCATGCTAGTGGGGATGAACATTTTCTCTCATATAATGCTTCATATGGTGCCATCTTAATACTTAACTGAAAACTGTTGTTATATGCAAATTCCACTAAAGGAATATGCTCTTCCCAGGATCCAGAAAAATTCAACATACATAAACGCAGAAGATCTTCTAAGACTTGATTTACTCGCTCTGTTTGGCCATCTGTTTGGGGATGGAATGCCGTACTCATGGCCAAAGTTGTGCCTAAATCTTGATGGACAGCCTGCCAAAATTTAGAAGTAAAACGATTGTCTCTATCAGATACAATTATTTTAGGAATTCCGTGCAATCTGATTATTTCCTTAATATATAATTTTGCCAATTTCTCCACTGAGTCAGTTTGACGGATTGGAATAAAATGGGCAGATTTTGTAAGGCGATCTACTATTACCCATATTGAATCAGCTCCAGATCTTGATCGAGGCAAACCCATGATAAAATCCATGGATACATCAGTCCATTTCCATTCTGGGATTTCTAGTGGGTGCAATAAGCCACCAGGCTTTTGATGCTCTACTTTTATTAAGCAACAAGCGTGGCATTTTGCAACAAATTCTGCAATACTTTTCTTCATTCCTGGCCACCAGAATGATTGTTTTAGGTCTTGGTACATCTTAGAATTTCCTGGATGAATTTGATATCCTGAATTGTGACTTTCAATTAGAATCTCTTTCTGCATGGATTTAGGAATCCAGAGACGATTATTCATGTAAATAGCACCTTTCTTAAAATTCAATTCTGGATGACGACCACTTTCTATTGCCACTTTAAGGTTTAAATATTCATCATCCTTACTTTGAGAAATTGAAACATCTCTATGAAAAGTAGGTTCTATATTATTCATGGATATTATGGTACTGACTGAATTTCCCTTAGCAAGAGAAATTTCCATTTTATGAAACTCATTCGCCAACGAACTTTCTGAAATTAAGCTGTTAAGAACAGTGTGACGGCTTAAGCCATCAGCTACTACATTAGCTTTGCCGGGATGATACTGGATATCTAAATCGTAATTACTTATTAATTCCAGCCATCTTCTTTGCCTACAATTCAATTCTCTCTAGGTAAAGATGTACTTTAAGCTCTGGTGGTCTGTGAATATAGAGCATTGAACTCCGTACAAATAATGGCGCCAGATTTTTTATGCAAAAACTAATGCTTCCAATTCTAAATCATGTACAGCATAGTTTCTCTCATGGGTTTTAAGCTGGCGAGATGCATATGCTATAACTTTGCCTTCTTGCATTAATACACATCCTAACCCAATTCTAGATGCATCTGTATACACCTGATAGTTAACTCCTTCTTTTGGAAGAACTAAAACTGGAGTAGAAGTTAACGCGTCCTTTATAGACTGAAATGCAGTTTCACATTCTTTTGTCCAAACAAATGGAACTGCCTTCTGAGTTGATTTTGTAAGAGGTGCGGCAAGCTGAGAGAAGCCTTTAACAAGCCTTCTGTAGTATCCGGCTAAACCCAGAAAACTATGAATTTTAGTAACTGTCTTGGGCTGAACCCAATCCTGAATAGCACAAATTTTGCTTTGGTCTACTTGGATTCCTCGAGCATCAACCACATGTCCAAGAAATGATACAGAATCCAGCCAAAATTCACACTTAGAGAATTTAGCATATAACTCATGTTCTCTAAGCTTCTCCAGAACCAATCTCAAGTGTTCTTCATGATCCTTTACTGTCTTGGAATAAATTAAGATATCATCAATGAATACTATAACAAATTTATCTAGATAAGGTTTCAGAACTCTCTGCATTAAGTCCATGAACAGAGATGGGGCATTTGTGAGACCAAATGACATTACAAGAAACTCGAAATGCCCATATCGCATTCTGAATGCTATCTTTTCTACATCTGAGTCCTTTACCTTCACTTGATGATACCCTGACCTTAAATCAATTTTAGAGAACACTACAGCACCGGCAAGTTGATCGAACAGATCATCAATACGGGGAAGTGGGTATCTATTTTTAATTGTAACTTTATTCAGCTCTCTGTAGTCTATGCACATTCTCATAGACCCATCTTTCTTCTTAACAAATAGTACCGGGGCTCCCCATGGGGACATACTAGGTTTAATAAACCCCTTATTTAGCAGTTCTTGTAATTGCTCATTTAACTCTTGCAATTCTTTTGGGGCCATTCTATATGGTGCTTTTGATAGAGGTTGTGTTCCTGGAACTACATTTATTTCAAATTCACTTCTCTGGTTGGAGGTAAACCAGGCAGATCCTCAGGGAAAACATCTTCAAAATCTCTAACAACTTTTATTTTAGAGATTGGGGTTACTTCTTTACTACTACCCATCATCATCATCAGAATACAACTATAACCTTTGCACACCATTTTCTTTGCTTGAATTGCATTGATCAAGGAGCTACTAGTGCTGATCTTCCCAATAAATGTTGTTGAAACTCCTGGAGTTTGCAACACAACTTTCTTCTTTTGACAATTGATAGTAGCGCTATGCATACTAAGCCAATTCATGCCTAGTATGATATCAAAATTCACTATAGGTAGCACAACCAACTTGGCTTGGAAGGTATGGTTATTAATTGGTATTTGAATATCGCAGAATTTGTTCGCACTAAGTTGGGCTCCAGATGGAAGTCCAACACTCAAAATCTTTGCAAGTTTGAAATATGATAGTCCTAATTTCTTGGCAAAATTTTCAGAGATGAATGAATGACTAGCCCCAGTATCAAATAATATTCTGCAGGGCTCATCTTTAAAGTATAAGGTGCCTAATAATAAAAGTATAGACTTTAGGAAATTTCTAATTCAGTTAAGAAAAGCAAAAGTTGTGATTTGTACCTGAGACTACATTGTTGTCTTCTGCTGCTTCCACTGGAGTGAGATTGTATACCCTTGCCTTTCCAGCAGGTCTGCTGTCAGATGTTTGAGCTTTTGATTGATTTAGGTTTGAAGGATTTGCAGCATATTGAACTTTTGCAAGGGTTCACTCTTGAGCAGGAGGTGGCATAAGAGTTTTCTAAGGTTCTCTGAAATTGATAGGAGTGGCACGAAATATTTTGTTCGCACGATTCCGTTCAATAGTCGCTCCGTCAATTGTCTTATTTGCTTGGCAATCCCGATATGCATGACCTTGCCTTCCACACGTAAAACATACTCTGCCAAAATGATAACATTTCCCATAAGGATGTGGCCTATTACATGTGGCAGTTTGACTTGATGTTTCAGTGGTTTCCATTTGATATACCCTTCCTTGATTTGTTCATTATTGCTTGAAGTTCTGAGGGTATTTATTCATATTGAAAGCCTTTCTCTTCATATCTTTAATATTTTGATGATGCTCTATTACTCGAGCTGTCTCAACCAGCTTCTCAAATTTGGTATGTTGTAAGGGAATTACATGATCTTTAATAGACTCTCGGAGTCCATTCTCATATCTGAAACATCTATCTTCTTCAGTTGGAACCAAATGAGGTGAAAATCGGATGAGCTTTCGAAATTCTGAAGTATATTCAGCTACTGTTCGACTTCCTTGGGTTAACTTTAATAAGGACTCACCAATGATGTTCTTGGTGGAGGGTGGGATAAATGATTCTTTGAAGGCTTGGACAAACCAGCTCCATTCTATTTCGTTTAATTCAAATTCTTCAAAACGTGTGTTCCTTTCTTGTTCCCACCAATGTTCTGCCTCTCCTTGCAGAAGATGAGTAGCTAGTCTTACAGATTGGTTGCTTGAACAACCAAGACTAGTGATGTTTTTCTCTATAGGTTTCAGCCATGCTAAGGCATCCATCGGGGATTCAGATCCTTCAAAGGTAGGCGGTCTTAATCTTAGAAAACTGTGAAGTATCCCATATGCAGACTGCCGATATGTATTGGGAACTTGAAAAGCGGGGGAAGCTGAAGAGGTGCTGGCATTAGAAGCAGGTAGTATAGATACTAACTTTTGAATAGCTAGAGCCTGCTGATTTTGATTCTCTAGCATTACAGTAACCATATTTCTCAAAGAAGTTATTTCATCAATAGTATTGGAAGCAGCCATGGTATTATTTGGAGCATTGCTTGCGGATGGTTGAGGATTGAGTGGAGTATTGTTGGGAGAAGTAGCAGGATTCATTTTCCTAAAATCAAAACAACTATCTTGAGTTCTTTATTACAACAAGACATAATATAACTACTGCTTTTCTTATTCATTTAAACTTTTATTGAAATAATAGAATACATCATCATAGATTTATTAAACTATTCCCATCCTATATATTTAATGAAAAATGCTCTACGAAAGTCTTCATAAATCACTTCACGATGCTCCTCTTGTGCTTTATGAAACAGTTCTTCGTATGACATAATCCACCATTCCTTTGCTTGCATACGTAGAAGACATAGCACCACTTCTAATCTGATGTGACTAGGCCATTCCATAACACCAAATATGTGGTCAACTCTCGCAAGCCATTCCCTTGCTAGTACTGGAAAGTCAAGGCCTCTATAAACGCCTTCTTTTAATAATTTGTTTATTACTTGCGATCCTTGTTCTGATACTCCTTCAATTATTCTTCCTTGCTTCTTTCCTAATTTATGTTCATATTTCCAAATAGTCTCAAACTCCTTTAGGTAAGTCATGAATGCCATTTCTAGATGATCTTCTATTCCTACAATTATAACATTCTACTTAAATTTGTTGAGCATATATATAATTTAATAATTATTCATCTTTTATAGTTATCTAATAACTTAACTTATTCTGAGTTATACTCATAATGTGATGGATGTCAATTCAAGTATTCATTTAGTAATCAAGTGGCAGAAGAATAATCCATTAGATAGAGAGGAATACAAATTCCAATCTGACATCTTATGGAATTCTCTGATACCAACTGTGGCGGACCCGCCCCACCGTGGTCCTGTTAACCCTTAAGTTAATATGATTACGGTGGAGGGGTCACCAAATGACAAGGTCCCCACCTAGAATTGGATTAGACACGTGTTCTAATCCAACTTAAATAAGGACTTTGCCATTCAATCCAGAAATACTATCACTAAATGATCATACATGAACTCAGAGTGTGGAAGTATAAAACATAACATCCATCCAATACAGTATAAATACAGTAATACAGAATAAGTAAAGTACTGTAAAAGAAATATAATCCTATATTATTACAATATTTAATGAGTTTAAAAGTACTGAAAGAAAACTCTCAATCTCACTGAAAGAAAAACTAAAGCTACGGATCTTCAGGGACGAGCTCCTCCTCCAATGGCAAACTCTCCACTGGATCTGCTGAACCAACAAACTCAGAACCTACCATTATCAGTTTTATAATGGTAGGGCCCCAGCCAACAAAAGAAAAACTGATTAGACAATAAGTCTAAGTACTTTTTAGGGCAGTAATTTTATTAAATTAAGAAGATATCACCATATAAACAGAACTAAGCATAATAGGTGCAGGAAAGCGTACAAAAGAACAATAATAAGTTATAAACTACAGTTTATAACTAAATAAATAGGAAGTAATACATACCTCCTCCAATGCAATTGCAACACAAACAGGTAAGTAAAAGAAAAGTAAAATTGTAAGAAAATACAACCTAAATATGCATATGATCAAACAGATTATGCTAAGTGACATACAAAATTTAAACAGTGTAAAACTGAAAATACTAACATCCTATGTAAGCATATGAAAACAGTAAGTAAAACTAGCATCCTATATATGAAAACACGTACAGGAAAGCTGTAAGTAAAATAGTGCTGAAATATAGAATATACTAGTAAAACAGTAACTGCAAACTGAAACTATAGTAACTGTATAAGTCATCTGAACTGAATACGAACTCAGCAATTCTTAGCCTGATGAGCTAAGAAACTCTGAACTGAACATCACTGAAACTCTTAGCCTGATGAGCTAAGATAGAACTAAATGTAAGTGTACTTGAATTAGTATAACCATATCAAAATCCTGACTATATAGTCAGTAGGGCAAGAGTCTATCCATCCTATCCCATGGACTAGGCATGGCATAGACTATCGGACTGAAACCCCCTACAAGAAGCTGACCCCGAACGAGTTGATCGAAGAGGTATACTAATCAAGCTACACCTTACAAACCACTTGAAACAAAACACAATACTTTTTATGAATGTTCAAAATTGACATAAGATATTTACCAAATATCTTAAGTACATAATATATGTTCAAGGTATAAGGCTCAAAATCAAGGAATGCGAAGCATCAAAATCAGAATGAGCAAGAAACTCTATCTAAAACACAGGTGATATCCGTTGTTGTCTACTTTATTCGCTCCATCTACTCTAAGTTACATAAGTTTGAGAATCATCAATTCTTGCACATTCTGTAAATTAGAATCATGAATCCTACTTGTTGAAGATAATTAGGACTGGCCAAATCCTAATTATAACTTAATCAAAAGACGACTATATGGTTAAAATGAATAAATCATCGACCTAGTTTTATAATTTAATTTATCCCAACCTTATCTTGATTAGCCAAATCAAGATGAAAAGATTAAGAATTAGACTCCAGATGATGGGGTCTAATCACTTAATCTAAAGGTATAACTAAGGATCTAAAGTTTAGAACCCAAATCTTACAGATTAGGTTAAGGCAAATCCTAATGATAAATCAAATTCATTAGGATAGATCTCTATTCTTAGTTCTAAAGTTTAAAGATCAAATAATCATTTAATAAACTAAGAAAAATCTAGAAACTAGTAAACTTAAGGTTTCACCTAATTGAGTAACCCAATTTACTCAATAGATAAATTCTAACTTAAGATCTATTCCTAATCTTAAGAATTAAGGCTCTTAATTACTAAGAGTATCTCTCAAGACACACATCCTAACTAATGTTATAAGACTTAAGGATGGGTCTAAGAATGATTAAAGAATGAGGAAAAAAAAAACTCACTTAGGACTTGGGAATTTTCTTTACTGAGCAAAAATCTGAGATTTTAATCAAAAACCTAATTTAGACTTAAATTTGATTAATTTCAGTTCTAAATCATTCTATTTACTGATTCTAATGATTAGACAATGAATTTAGGGCTTTTAAAGGCTAAACCCTAAATTTGGCAAAATGACCATTTTGCCCCTACTTAAGGGGTTCAAAAGATTAAATTTTGATCTAGAGCTTAAATTCTAAAATTTTCTTTTGGGAAAGTGTTTCTTACTGTTTAATATAAGATTAGACAGCATCTAAGTTAATTTTGGATGATTATTAAGCCATATGAGATCAAATTAGTAAATTTGACTCATAAGGGAAATTTAGTAATTTGACTAAGTGAAAGCTAAATTTTCTTTTAGATTATTGTTCTTTACTGCCTAAGTTTTCCATGGAACCTAAATTTGCTAAAATCTGATAAGTATTGGCCAAGTTATGGCCAATACAAAAAAAAATCTAGGTTTTAAGGTTAATTAAGGGATCCTTAATTATAGGTTAAAAACCTAACTTTGCCAATTAGTGTCCAAATTAAACAAAATCAGTGGCTATGGTCTACAAATAGTCCACTGATCATAGTAACATGTTGTAGACTCAATTTGGATCTAATTTGATCAAGTTAAGACCTAATTAGGGTTAAGAGTGATTAGTGAGTGATTAGCAAAATTAATCACTCAAACATTAGTCCAACCTTACAAATTAATTCTAAATGGTTCTATGAGTCCTCTGAAACTTAAATCACTCAATTTGGGTTATTAGGTTTGCTAATATTAACTGATCAAGATTTAGAGTAATTAAGGAAGATTAGCAAATCTAACTGTTGGATCTGAAATATTTTTATAGATTACTGTTAATTAGATTCTTCTGATCTAAATTGATATTTGGATCATCAAATTTGGAGCTCAATTGACCAAGTTATGGTCAATTGAAGGTCTAGGGTTAATTAACTTAATTAGGGTTAGGTCCTAAATGCCATTAGTCAAAATCTAATCCAAACAGCAAGATGAATACTACCAAAATGATCCTTAGGGTTTTCTGATCACTTTAAGACCCATATTTAATATGTTTGGGTTAGCCTGCACAAAGTTATGAGCTAATGAAATTTTGAGACATAAATTTGAACTTAATTAAACCTTAAATATTACTTTGCTAAATCTAAGTCCAAATGCAAAATTAATAGAACCATAATATTTCTCTATTTTTGCTGAATCTAATGATATATAATTTTGCATAATTTGGATATGTATTTTGCAAATTATTTAGGTTTAAAGATTTGATTTAATTGATTTATTAATTCTGTTATTTATTTTAATTATTCTGATTTGATATATATATATATATATATATATATATATATATATATAAATTCATTTATTGTTAAAACTGTTAAATATATATAATGTATTTAATTATAAAATGTTTATATATATATATATATATATATATATATTTTTTTTTTTTTTTTTTTTTACTTCAGGACATGCGGCGCAAGTTCACTGGCTGAACGGCAGACGGTGGGCCCACCATTGCAACGTGGTGCAAAGCAAGTTGCTGAACGCTGATCGGCGGGTCCCACTCCTTCAGACGGATGAGACAACACTGATCCAATCGCCACACGTCGACGCGGTATTCGCTAGCGCCTGCCAGGTGGGTCCCACGGCGCCAGCCGAGGAGACAGCGTGCGTTACACGCTGTGGGCCCCACGCATCCACGCAGACTTCCTGGATGCTGACACGTGGGGGGCGGGGGACTTTGGATGAGTGATCCTGGCCCGGTTCTGTCACGGGATGGGTTGGACCGGTCTGGTCTGGACCGGTTCGAGTACTGCAGATCACCCCCGACGGAGGCGCAAACCCTAGATTCTACTGTAGGGAGTTGGCAAATTTCAGCGAAAATAGGCTCGATCGACATGATCCAAACCGATAGATGCTTAATCAATATCATGAAATAGGAAAATGAAATTGAAATCTTGCAGATTATTAACGCATTTAGGAAGATTGGAAGTACCTTAGAGTTTGCAGAGAAAAATTATGGCTTCCGATTCTGGACTCGATCGACGCTTCCTCTTGATCTAAAAGATGATGAACCACAAACAAAAGAAAATGGAGTCTTTAATGGTTTCGAAGGCGGTGGGTGCCATTCGTGGCGATCGGCGAAGGCCGCGTGTCTGCGTTTTGGACACGCGGATTAGGGTATTTGGGAAGACGCAGATCTGCCGTCTGATCTTAGATCAGACGGCACCGATTTAATCACGCGGGTTAACGGTACAAGGTGACGCCGTAAGGGTCTTTAGACGGCGCAAAATACGAACCTGACGGCGCCGTCTGGAATTTAATTAATTAAATATTAATTAATTTATTTTAACCAAATTTTGTTAATTAGAATTAGTGTATTTAATGCATCCCAAAAAATCTCGATAAATTACCCCTAGCTAATTGAGGGGTGAGGAACGCAACGGCGCTCTCAGATTTTTAATTCGACGAGTATTTATTTATTTGATTTTTCAGGATATTTAAATAATATTAAAATATTTGACGAAAAATCAACGACTTCCAAATGCCTCCAAAATTTCACCCATAGCTAATTTGGGTGTTCTGAATGCAATGGTGAAGTCAGATTTTCAATCTGAGGTCTAGATAAAAAGTCAAATTCTAGGATTTGAAATTTTCCAAAATTCTAGATTTGACTTTGTTGACTTCTAACTTGACCTAGGTTTTAGAGGCGAGTTCTAAATTACTTAATTAGTGACTTAGAACCTTAATTAAGACTTAGATTAGTCTTAATTGAGCAAAGTAACAATCTGGGTTGTTACAGAAGGTCCATGGTACTTGAAATTTCCCTGGCCATTTGATCGATCAACGGTTGAAAGGCGATGGTTCTGATGCATCCACTTAATGACTGAATGCGGACGTGTGTTCAGCTGTTGGATTGCTCCCGCGATCCAACTAATGATGGAGGATCCGAGCAGGGAAAGATGCGAACTGTGAGATCTAGTGCAGAGACATGTTTCAATGGCCTGGATTGCCTATGCAATTTTGAAGGTGGCCGACCGTTGGGATATCATTTAAATAATTAAATTTAGTTGATTTAAATTCCTTAAATGAATTTAAATCCAATTTATGACAAAATGACTCCAAAAGTTCCCAAAATTCACATTTAGATAATTTGGTAGTGAGATATTCAAAAATAAAATCAAATTTCTAATTGGAGATCAATTTAATTTAGCTAATTTTTTGGATCATAAAATTGACAAAATAGCCAAGTAATCCAATAGAAATTTGATTGACCCTAAATTTTTAGGATTAGGTTATAATGACTAGACAAGTGTCATAGAGCAAAAATCAAAGCTTGTTATGACACAAATTACCTAGGGTAACAACTTATGGTTATTACAAGTTTGCTCTGCATAATTAACATTGGTGCCAAGTTTGACCACATTTATGACATTGATCTTTATGATGGTAAGAGTTACCATATGGTTACAGTAATTGGCATGGTCTATTCAATATTAGTTTATTATATGTTATTACTATATTTCTACTGATTGATGGCGGAGTTGGTTGAATTTTTTTTTAAAATATTTCATTATGTAGTTCCTGGTTGGAGTCATCTTTTCATCATTGCAGTTGTTATCTGATCATCATATTTCAACATTTTTACACATTCAAGTAGATTAGAAAATTTTGTATATTGAAAAAGGATTAAACTTCTTCTTATAGGATCCATAAGACTTTTAAGGAATCGATTACATCGAGCCGCTATTTTATTTGCTATATTTGATGCATATCAGGCTAACCTTGTAAACTCAATAGCATATTTTGAAACACTTTATTTTCTTGATATAATCTTATAAATATGTCCTCCATTATAGCTTGGGTGGATGGCAGAATATATTGGCTATGAAAGACTTTAATGGAGTCTTCGAAGCTTATGTCCTCTAGATTGAAATATGCAAACTAAGTGCTTTTGGTGGATTCCCACTAATTCTTAGCTTCACCTGCAGGAGAAAAATAATCAGTCTCATTATATCAACTTATGGTCATTTTATTATTATTAACTTCTTTTCGATCTTTTTCAACCAATCTTCAGCTTTCATTGGTGAGGCTATTCCATTAAAGGTGTGCGTTTTTAGTTAAAAATAAGTTTGATGGATTTCATTAGTGGAGAAATTTTGATTCGAGGTAGGTTGTATTGAGGATGTGGAAGTATGATTGGTGGCTTGGTTATCAAGTAGGATTGTTGCCAACGGGTTTGTTTAAGTTGGGTATGCTTATAGGAGTTTCTTGAGGATCCATTTGAAAACAAAAGAAAGATGATAGTAGATATCTATATATATATATATATATATATATATATTAAAAAAATCATGATAACAATTAGAGATAATAATGATAAAAATAATATTATATTACTTTTATTATCATTATCATTTATATGATAATTTACACGTAAAGAGTATTATAATTTATCATAGTGAGAGAATATGATGATGAGAAGAAAATAATGTTGTTTAATTTTATGATAATTTTATACACATATATTTATTTAGAGAGAGAATGTAAAGATATTAATTGGCTAATAGTTATTATTATTATCATCAATATTATTATCATTATTCTTTTTATGATAATAATAATGATAATAAATATACTAGTATACTTATTATCATTATTATTATTTTTGTTATTGAATAATGGAGAGAAAATATTATAATAATAGTTGATAATAATAATAATAAGCAGGATAATAGACTTGCTATTATTATTATTATTATTATTATAAGAAGATGATAGTAGATAGAAAATAATATAATAATATTAATAAGATATAATTACTGTTATAATAATATTTAATAATAATAAGAAATGATAACATTGCTATTTTTATTTTATTATGATTTATTGTTATTCTTAGTGATAATGATAATGAAATTATTTGATATTATTATCTAATGATAATAATAATATTTATGAATTATGATTATTATCATTATTTATTTTAATAATAATAATAATAATTATGATAATAATCACAATAATAAATTAATGTTATTATTATCAACAAAATAAAAGCTAACAACAAAAATAAAAATGAGTGGTTAGTAGGTTGATGATGTTAGAAGTCAAAATTTATATTTAATTATTTTTATTTCTAATTTAAAAATTTAATATTTCAATTTGCCCATAAAATTTGCCTCTCACTTTTTTTTTTTCATTTATATGGTTCTTTATCTCATTCAAAGGGGTTTGCAGGGAGTCAACAACTTTTCGAGGAGGTGTGGAATGACTAGTAAAAGTTTTGTGGGTGTCGGCACGACGAGGTGGAGGGCCAGGGTTGGTCGTTGACCGGGGAAGGAGAATAAGAGGTGAAGAGGAGCGGGGAGGCTTTGGCGTTGCCGAGACGGGAGGAAGAGGGAGGTTAGAAATTGTCAGTGAGGTAGGGAATAGGGGGAGGAGGTCGGCGGCCAGCCGGTGGACGAGGAGTGGCGAATGGCTTGAGGGAGAAGAGAGGGGGAGGAAGGGCTTTTATAGGGAGAAGGAGCAAGGGGGAGGCTGCACGGCACACCAGCCCGTAAAGGGGGGGATGGCCCCCTTGCGTGCCCTCACTAGGGCTTGAGTAAGGGAAGGGGAAGTGTACGTGAACTCATCTGTTTTTCTTGGCCAAATGCAGTTGGGTATGAAAGCTTTTTTGTTTTGCTCAAGATTATATTTTCTAAGAACAATCATTTTCTTAGCTATATAGTTTGACACGTGGGGAACTCCAACCAATTGGTTAATCGGTAAGCCATTTTATTTTTTTTGGCGATATCATACTGTTTTATTCAAAAATATATATTAATTAAATAAAAAATATTAATTATATTTTTTCGTCGTCTGATTTTCAAATTTGATGAAACTTGACCGAGAGGTCTGCCTTGACGAGAAAATTGTCACCGATCAAAATTTTTTCAATTTAGAGTTATATTTTATTTCTAATTATTTTTTAAAGGTAAAAATTTCAAAAATTAATTACGGACAACCTGACATTCAAAATTCGTCGAAAGCTTTTGTGCAGCATACTTTTATTATTATGAATGTGATGGCACTAAAATTTTTAAATTTGGTCTTATATTTTATTTTCCAAATTTTCTATATTTAAAAATTTTAAAATTTAGTATAAGAGTATCCATTAGTTAGATTACCTCCAAACCAAGGTATTACGATCACAAAAATAAATTTTTTCCAACAGTATATTTGGTTTGGCATAATTTCAAACTTTATGAAATCTTGATTTTGTTCTAATTGAGTCAATAATTTTATCCTTGTTACTTTATTGTGTTTGGGTTGTTACAGTTCTGGATAGTAGAATATTGGAGATGCCGAGCTTGTACCTTCTTAGAATAATTAAAATGGATAAATTAGATAACAATTGATTTGCATATGTTTTGTATTAGATGTGTCTTGCTTATTTCTTAATTTTATCACTTTTGCATTTGAGCCAATTTCCTTGGACATATCATATCAAATGAATTTGACGCATAAAAATGAAAACTTAGTAAAACTAGGAAAAAAATTAGCATTGAATCATTTCCGGATGGGTGATTATGTATACACATTATGAGGCCAATGGGTAGACTGTAAGGAGAAATAAGGATACTAATATGTACTCATTGGGGAGAGTTATGTATAGTTAGTGAACCCACACATCTTGAGTTCTCAACTACTTCTGTAGATGCCCACAAAAGTAAAGTAAAATAACTAAAATACACATTGCATATGTATGTTTGCCTTTTCAGTTTAGTATAGTACAACTCGAGCTCCGAATAGCTAGATTATTTTTCAATGATATTTTCAGTTCAGTTATAGTTACAGTAGCTTTATCAGACAATCTGATATAATAGTTTTACTTTTGTTCTTATTTTCAGCGCTTGCGCACTTTTATTTTCACTTTTATTTATGCAATTATTTAGTTATACTCTTGCAGTATGATGAGTAACATGCCTATTATCGGGTTAGGCAAACCAAGTCTGCATTAGTGTGTTAACTATCTGATATCCAGATTATGTCAAAAATATTAAGTATAGTAGTGCAGTTAAATAAAAGCATCCATATATTTCTTACATTCATCCATTCATATACAATACAGAAACTCAAAAAAATAAGAAAAATACATTCAATTTAAATTATTACATTAAATTTTACATATAGGGTAAAAAGGAAATGAAGTACAAAGACATCTCACTCTTTGCATACATTAAATCTATCCTTCTTCATGATCCTAGTCCTCAAATACTGGGTCTGAACTATACTTTGGTATGTTATATGTACATCTATGGTAGAGCACAGCAAAAAAAAAATCTTGTTAGACTTTAAAGTCTAAGTACATTTTAATTTACATAAATAACTAGCATTTTAGGATATCATTACTGCATAATAGAAAAATAAAATCATATAAGATACATATAAGATTGAAACTGCATAATATTATATTTAAAGTTGTAACTATAAATCAAAGCTGGTGAAAATAAGATTGTAAATTGAAATTGAATAATACTAAAAATAGAACAAAAGGCTACAAATCAAAACTGCTAAAAGTAAATTATGAACTGAACTATAATACTGCTAAAATAATATATCATTGCTGAAACATGTAACTGAAACATATATGCCATATGTATACAAATCATGTGTGCTTGAATCGCATAGCTAACAGATACTTAATTATTATGGCGCCCACCACCCTTAATCCGCCAAAGGATTAGGTTAAGAGTGGGGTGTCACTCTGGCTAACCCCTCACTTATTATTGGATTAGGATAGACTCCATAATCCACCTGATTAAGGAAGGATTAACACAGAATCAAACTAACAGTCACTGTATAAGTAAACAAACAGAGTGCGAAAGCAATTTAAGGAAATGTAAATCATCCAAGTATCACAAGACAAATAGGAAAGAAAAATATAACTTAGAATATAAGTATACAATCTAAAAATCACAGTCAATAGTACCTGTATTATTACATAATTTAAAATGTTTAAAGGAAAAATAGAATGAAAAACCACTCATCCTCACTCGAAGCAAAAGGGAACTAGACGACAGCTTCCTCCATGGGTTCCTCCTCTGGGTAAGGCTCCACACCTAACTCCTACTCATCTAATTGAAAAGAGTCTGCCATTGTCGGTTTCACAATGTAGGGCCCCAACCAAAGAAAAGAAAAATCTGGTTAGACAATTGTCTAAGTACATTTTAAGCTGATGAATTATTATAAGTGTTAAGTAATATCACCATTTGACAACATCTAAGCAACATGTATATATATGAAAAGGAGCGGCAAGCAATACAAAAGAAACAGGGAAGCTATAAATTATCATTTATAACTTAAGCAAAGAAAAAGAAAGAGGCTGAGACATGCCTCGCATACAAACTAAACAAGGAAGGGCGTATAAATATACATAACTAAACAAGTGCAGTAAGAAAAATTCTACATCCTAAACATGCTGGTGATCAACAGAAAACATGCCAATTAAAATAAATAACTCAGCAGTAGTACATATAAATAGCAGCAAGAATCTAACATCCTAAATATATATATAAAAGCAGTACAAGGAAATAGCTGACGGAATAGAGTACTGAAAAGTAAATAACAACAACTGCATATAAAGCCACACATGCATCGACTGCCATATAGAAAAGAGTTGCTCAAGCCCATCGAATACCAAAGGAGCTTAGCACCATCACGGCTAAGTCATAACTGTGTACCCCTAGCGACATAAGGAGGCTAGGCAAAATAAGCACACAAAGCAAACGAAGGGTCTTAGCACCAGTACGGTTAAGGCCCAACTGTATGCCCATAGCGACATAAGGAGGCGAGTAAACTAAGCATACAAGGCAACCTTAACGCCAGTACGGCTAAGGCACCAACGGTGTACCCCTAGCGACATAAGGAGGCTAGTAAACTAGGCACACAACAAAATGGATCCTTCCCTTAGCGACATAAGGAGCCTAGGCAATAAGGATATAACTGAGAGGCAGCTCATAAAACTATTGTCTTTTCATAAATTACTTTAATATTTTCATAAGGAATCTAAAGAGTCTCCATATTTTCCTAACATTTTATTCATGCATCAAATATCTTATATGATATGCTCAAGAAAATATGGCACAAAAATCAAGGAATACATAAGCAACAAAGTATCAAATAAAAGTAAGGGACTCTACTAAATATGGTGATATCATTTGTTTTCTACTTAACCATCTAAATATTCCAAGTTACACAAGTTCAGAATCACCGTTTTCCTACTATCGAGTGTAACCTAGAAATTCGTCCTTATAAGTTAAAAAGGATTGGAACTGATCAGGTTCCAATCTAGCTCAATCAGATAGATGACTACGAGTTAAATAAATGAATCATACGTCCTAGTTTGTAAATTTAGATGTTCTAACTAAGATCTGATCAAGATCTTCTAAACATATAGATTATGGATTAAATACTACGAGAATTAGGTTTAATCACATAATCCAAAGGATAAGACCTAAGTTCTAGATTTTATTATATTAGTGATCTACTAGTTAAGGCAAATCCTATTAAGTAATCAAACTTAATATGATGAATCTCGTATCTTAAATCTAAAGTTAAAAATCAGTACGAGTTGTAAAATAAAAGAAAGTTTATAAATTAATAAACCAAGATTTCACCCGTTGAGTAACCCATTTACCCAATGAGTGAACTCTAACCTATGATCTAGTCCTAGTCTCAGGAAAGGTCCTTAAGGTGTAGTGCTTAAGACTTAACAGAGATTATTGGAATCTAATTTAAGGGTTTATTTTACTCACTTGATTGATATTAAGAAGATTTTAACATTTGTTTAGGGTTCTGGAATATTAATTAAAAGGGTAGATGTTCTTAATTCAATCTTAGGGCAAAATGACTATTTTGCCCCTACTTTAAGGGTCAAAAAGTCAACTTTTGACTTAGTGGTTAGAATTGATTTCTCTTAGTTTCAATTGATTCCTTACTGTCTAACTTGAAAATAGACAGTAAGTACGGCTAAATCGGGAGAGAAACAGTCAAGTTATGACTAAAATAAGATTATGGATAATTTGGTCATTTACCTAAATTTTTAGAGTTCAGATCCTAAATATTATTTTGTTATAATGATGACATTGAAATTCTAGGCTGGCTAGCATCTTGAATTTTCCAATTTGGAGTTGATTTGACTAAGTTATGGTCGTTTGAATTCTAGGGGCATTTTGGTCATTTTTCACCAAAGTCAACTCTACATTCTAGGGTTGACTTTTTATCCTGATGTCTGAATAAGAAAACTAATACTACTACGGTGATGGGGCCGCTCTCCAGAGCATTTTAAGACTCATATTGACTATGTTTCGATAATCGGGTAAAAAGTTATGAGGCTCTAAAGAGGTCCTAAAATGTTACCTTATTATACGTACCCCGAAATAAATTTTTACATTACGTTATTTGAATCCTTACATTTTTTTGAGTATTTTAAGACCTATATTGGCTATGTTTGGATTATCCTATAAAAGTTATTAAACTTTTAAGATTTACAATTCAAAAATGTAATTTGAATTATTTTACTATTCATTTATTCAAATTGTATTATTTTACTGTTCATTCTTAAAATTTTTATATAGAATTTCTGAAATTATTAATCCTTAATTAATCTGTGATTAATTAGGCTTAATTACTAATTAACATTAATTAATCTATTATTTAATTGATTTAATTATATTTATTAATATTTTTACTATAGCAAAGTAATTAGTGCTAATCACTATTTAATTAGCCTTAATTACTCATTAATATCTAATTATGAATAATTAATTATACTTTACTATTTGATAATAATTAATGATCCTAATTACTGTTTAAGGTTTAATTAACCTTTAATTAACATTTAAGTAATCTAATTATGCTTAATTAATTAAGGTTACTATTCAAAAGTAATTAACACTAATCCTAACTTAATTAACCACTAACTGTAATTAATTAAGGCTAAACAGTAATTAATTAACACTAACAGTAATTAAATTATTAATAAATTAACAGACTGTGGGCCCCCACTAGACACGTGGCACTATGGGACCCACTGGGGCTGACTCAGCTCGGATGACTAGGCAGTGGGCCCCACCTGACACGTGGCATTGCCAGAGGCTGCCACATGGCATAGTGGGCCCCACAAGGAGCTGACTCAGCTCGGGTGACCGGGCAGTGGGTGCCACTTGCCACGTGGCGAGCCCAAAGGCTGCCACGTGGCGCTGTGGGCCCCACTGGGGAGTCGAACAGCACGCAGGCTCGGGTTGGGGGCCCCCACGTGACACATGGTGTGCCGGCTGGCTGCCACGTGGCCTGGTGGCCCCTACCGCGGCTGACGCGGACCTGGCTCAGGCGGGTCAGGCTCGGGTCGACCCGACCCGACCTGAGGCTCGTGACCCTTCGCCTTCTGGGGTTCGGCGGACCGAACCCAGTTGTCTTTGGGGCATCGGTGCACCCGATCGGGTGGTTATGAGCCCGATCGGAATGGTGGATGGATAGAGGACAAGTTCACCTACGTATCCTACAATTATTGCGATGATTGAACGGAAATCGGGGGAGATCGGGGTACCTGAAGTGCGGGTCGATGGAGTTTCGTCTCGGACGGACGGTGGCTGGCTTCAGGCTCGATTCTGGCTAGATATGGGCTTCGATTTTCGCAAACCTGGAGCCCAGAGGTTGGCCGAGGTCTTATAGACTTGCCGGCGACCTTGCCGAGGCCTGGGAGGGGCCGGATTGGCCGGGATTCGCGGCGGGTCGCCGCGTGTCGCGAGCGGGCCGCCGCGTGTCGCGAGCGGGCCGCCGCGTGTCGCGAGCGGGCCGCCGCGTGTCGCGAGCGGGCCGCCGCGTGTCGCGAGCGGGCCGCCGCGTGTCGCGAGCGGGCCGCCGCGTGTCGCGAGCGGGCCGCCGCGTGTCGCGAGCGGGCCGCCGCGTGTCGCGAGCGGGCCGCCGCGTGTCGCGAGCGGGCCGCCGCGTGTCGCGAGCGGGCCGCCGCGTGTCGCGAGCGGGCCGCCGCGTGTCGCGAGCGGGCCGCCGCGTGTCGCGAGCGGGCCGCCGCGTGTCGCGAGCGGGCCGCCGCGTGTCGCGAGCGGGCCGCCGCGTGTCGCGAGTGGGCGACGGGGCCGAGGAAGACGGCCCCGTAGCCGTTGGATCTGATCCTCTGGGATCAGATCCAACGGCGGCGATGGTGCCGTCCGATCTAACGGCGCCGTTAGCTACAGTTGACGGAAAGTTAAATACTTAACGGCATGCCGTTAAGTATTAAAATAATATATTTTTTTTAATTTCCAGAAAATTTTGAACATGTTTTTTCTAGCTAATTTGGGGTCAAGGAATTCATTGGCGCAGTCGGATTTTCGATCCGACGAGTATTTTGATACCTCGATTTCCGGAGTATTTTTATTATTAAAATATTCGTCGAAATTTTGACGACTTTCGATTGACACGAAAACTTCACCCCAAGCTAATTTGGGGTCAAGGAACGCAATGGTGGTGTCTGTTTTTCGATCGGATATCAATTTAAATAAGTCAATTTCTAGGGTTTCTGGATTTCCAGAAATCAGGATTCGATCCGTTTGACTCCTGATTTGGACTAGGTCTCAAAGGTTGACTCCATCTGACCTAATTAGCACTTATAATTGTGTTTAAGACCTAGGGTTAGTCCTAATCAACTATGGTAACAACTCGGGTTGCTACAGTTATACACTGAATCGCACTGCTAACAGATCCTATGTTGTGCACTGAATCACATTGCTTATGTTGATGTTATACTATGCAAAAATGTTATGATAAAAATGATGAAATAGAATGAATTTTTTTCTAATAACCTTATATTATATGTGTAATTCAATTATGATGTTAAGACCCAATCATATCTTAACCTGCAAACTGCATTTCTATCTGACCTTATTTTATTCTTATCTTACATATTATTATAACTTCTATCTTATCATAAGTTGGGATTTACATACACATATACTCAGTATGTCACTATAAATGATAGACTCACACACAGATTGCTTAATTGCACTTATCGATGCTCACAAAGATAAGGGGTAGAACTTTTTTACAATTTATTCTTCTAAACTAAGTTGTCTGATTCCTAACTCAATATATACTAAAAAAATGGGATTTTTTTCTTGTAATCCATAAAAGTATTCCAGTGCACAGAGATAAGAAGTAGAACCCTTTTATATTATCCTACAAGATGAAGCAACCAATTCCTATATTTCAAAGGAAAGATAGAATAAGGATTCTCACCCGCTACATAACTGCACTTACCTTTTCACATTGAGATAAGAGACAAAAACTTTTTTTACTTTTGTAGAGGTTAGAAGGCTAATTCTATTGATAAAACAATAGTCAGGTACATGTACTTCTTTCACTCTTAATAACCAACTAAATGATCCTTAAATCTTCAATCCAAGGATTTCACAAGCCTAAACTAACTCATACTTAACACCAAGGTAATGCAACTCATTAATTCAAAGATTTTAAATTACTAGGGAGTCTAATTCTAAGCTTAAGATTATTTATTATTATTTTCTTATATTATTAATAATTATACCCAAAATTCACATATATTATCATGATGTTCTTTTTACCATGAAAATTTCTTCAGTAATACCTTATCCCTGTATATGCAAAATAATGCCTACATCCCAACAATGGGGTTCTAATTAGCTAACCACATACTAGCATCAACTAAGGCCTATACAAGTAATATATATATCTAAGAAATAATATGATTTAATTCATTTAGAACTCAATAAAATTTCTAAGTACTTAATGTACCTTGCACAAAAAATCTGAACTCACAACTTGTTGCTTATTTAATATGATGCAACATTTATAGTATCAGAAATATTTGAGGAAAATACAACTAAATTATAATTAATTTTATAAGTGTTGCTTACTTTAGAAAAATATGAACTCTATCCAATTTGTTTTTAATAACTAAAGATAGAAGGTTAAATTGTAACATGCTAGAGAGGGATCTACAAGATAACATCCAATGGCTTGATAAGAGTGATAATAATTCCTTCTGTAGAAAGTTTTTAGAAGCATACATAGCATAATTCCTTATAATTGATTGAGATGAACCCAAGAACAACACAAAACCAATATTAAGGAGAATGGAATGTTAATTTATGAGTATTCTATTGAGACATTATTATTAGATCCCATGCTAAGTAATAGATAGATTTGCATCTTCTTAATGATTAAATATCATGACATAAACATAACTTGAATCCTTCATTTCCAACAATCAAATCTATGATTTATACAGAAATCTAAGGATGATAACTTAGTTAGCATATGCTATTTGATTAATTATCATAGAAGACATGCAAGCATTCTATCTACATAAGCGATTATTATAGGATTGATTGACCATTACAAGGAGGTCTGCATGCATATGAATCTACAAAGATAACAACTAACATCCTTATAGAAGCAATAAATATTAATTCTATAAGCATTTAATGAAATTATCCTTAAGCATTAGGTAAGGATTCCTACAATTTACTTAAATTGAATCAATTGCATCAAAAAAATGAACACAAGCTTTGAATGAACAATGTTATGAGTGATGCATAGCCTAACTTAAGCCATTCATGAAGTGGACATAATACATACAAAGGGGTTTACATTAGCATTGTTAATAAATAACTAACATTATGATACCACTTTGATAATAACACATGACTGCATTTGATAACAATTACTACCAAGGATCAAACCCATATAATTTAGGTTTAGAGTGGATTAGTGACTCGCCGACATCAATAGAAAAATTAGCTAGGAAGAGGGTTGTTGTCCTCGGCCAAGGAGGAGTTAGGTGAGGATGAGTGTTTTTTATTTCAGCCATGCAATGGAGAGGGGGAGCTCAGAAATAAAATGAAGTGGACGTGCTAGGGTTTGATGATCTATTCTATCAAAGTAAGAGAGTAGATCGGTGCTTGTTATGCTTGACACTTCCTTGGAAGGTCAAATGATGGCTGACCAGGTTAGTTCTAATCGATCTAACAATAATCTTGGGTTATTATAGTTAGTTTTGATTTTTGTGTTGACTCATTTTATTTTTATGTGTTATTTCTAATTTATATTACTATCTGATCAATATGCTTTCTTTTGATCATATTAGTATTTGGCCTTTCATTCAATCACATTGAAGTTTATGTTAGTTGTATATGTATTATTTAGTTGCTTAACTTTGTTATAGTTTTCTTGATTCGAGGTATGTGCCTTTATTTGCCTCATTTTGTTAAGTTATAATTGATAGATTTATGATATAATAACTTTTTGTTATTCACTTTGTTTCTGTTATTTTGTTTGTAATGTTTAATTGTGATATTCTAAAATATGTAGAAATTAATAAATCAGACTAAAATGTACTCTAACAACTGTCTAACACAAGATTTTTAATTTTTGGCTGGGACCCCAGCATGTGAACCAGATATGTCAAATTTGGAGTTGTTCATTGATCCATCGCCAGGTGAGGAGTGGGAGCATGAGGATGATCATGCAGGTAATGCTTAGATCTTATTTAGCATTTCTTTCTTTTTTTCTTTGAAGAGAGAGAGAGAGAGAGAGAGAGAGAGAGAGAGAGAGAGAGAGAGAGAGAGAGAGAGAGAGAGAGAGAGAGAGAGGGGAGTTATTCATTTTAGCAATTTTATTTAAATCTAGCTTGTAATAATTCAAGATATTCTACTTTCTTATTACTATTTAGAGATGCATATTTTCCTCCTTCATTATTGCATGTATGTAATGAATGGATGGATTTACTTTTACTTCCGCACCTCTGCTTGTTTATGATTACTCATACAGTTAGTATCTATGATTAGTATTTATACTTGGCATTTAGCCTATTATTTATTGACAAATTAGGAAGAGACCTAAATTGGCAATAAATAAGGGTTCTCACAACTTTTACTCTGAGTTGTCTTTCAGTTAATAGCTTAGGGAATTACAGTTAGTATCAAAAATGCTTTAATTGACATGTGGGGTACTATAGTTGGTATTATAAATGTCTTGAGTGATATTTATGGTACTAGTGAGGATCATCACCTAATCATAGTTGTGTTGGTGATTAACTCGATGACGGTTGGGTGGCAACCTCCATAGTTGTTACTTGCTTCACTTTGGGCCTAACTTATATTAATGCTTAGTTGGTTCTACAAAACCAATGGTGTGTTATACTTGGTTGGTTAGGAGAAACTAATAATCTCTTAAGCTTGATTAATTGTGCGAAACTAATAATGTATTATGTTTGGTTGGTTGGGAGATACCAACATCCTCTTAAGCTTGGTTGTTTGTGTGGAACCAACAATGTGTTATGTTTGGTTGGTTGGAAGAAGCCAACATCCTCTTATATTTTGGTTGTTGCACAAAACTAATGGTTTTACATGTGTTTTGTTAAATGAATTAATCAACTTATGCAATAACAAGGCTTATGTTGTACTTGAAAATAATATTTTCTTTGTGCTAAAATCATATATTTTGCAATTATTTTATGCCATTATTTATGCCCATTGCTTGCTAATACTAAAAAGTGAAATATCTATTGATATACTTAGGGTAATATCTAATTACTATGAATTCCAATTATGACATCGTCTTTAAAATGCCAAATCAGGTTTTGAAGGATGAGCCGGGTGGTGAGGTATGGCTGGTTTACCAGGGATACAGAGTTGCAGTTGATCTACTGACATCATTTTATTTATTTGCATGTTTAGAATTATTTTATTTTATTATCAAAAGTTGTGTATTTTAGATGAACATCACAGGAATTTTTGATGGGTTTTATATTTAGGGATAAATTATAGATTTATGGTTGCAATTTTCATTTTTCCCTTTCCTTTAAATTGCTCAATAGGATTATGCAATTAGTGGAACTTGATGCCGTGTTAACCTTTCCTAACCCGACATTGGGCCGCCATAGAAACCCTCTCAGTTTTTTGAGGAAACCTCATCATCCATTTGATTCCTCTCCTTAACCAACAGGGCAGGCGACCATTGACAATTTGTGATACGAAGAAAACATGAATCATGACATTCTTGAGCTCACCCTAAACTACATTTTCATCCATACACAAACGAGATGTAAGAAGTTTCGCTCCCAATTTATCTATTTTGATAATTTCATTTTTTTAGTAATATACTGAAACTTTAACTACATTTGTTGTAGTAATAATATGGACTCATTTCTATGTGTTTGAACTTGTCATGTACTTTATCTCACATTCTGCATTTTTGGGGTCGTCCCTCGTCTGAACTCGCTTGTGGAGCGGCCAAATTTTGTTTTTTTTAAAGCATAATAATAATAATAATAATAATAATAATAATAATAATAATAATAATGAACTATTGGATGAAACCTTTATAACTTATTCCAATAGGTTCAGTTGTTTGAGATAATTCTAAAATCCCTATGTATTTATATTTTCATAATTGAATTTTTGAATTTTCTTGGAGAAGTTGGGAGAGCACCCATATCTTTCTCTTTAGCATATTTGTTCTAATTGAAATATCCTAGAGCATCACAAGGCTCATCTAAATTTTCAAAAAATATTTTAAAGCTCCTTCCATAAAATAAGTCTTTCAGAGTTGGCATTTCTCGTGTAAATAAAAGTAATCTAAAAGCATCTAATAATTGTGTGACTTTTTCCTTGAATGTAATGGGTATGCACTTGAACCAGCTGAAAAGTAATAGTGAAGAAGGAAGCTACTACACTGTCCTTTTGAAAATTAGAGATTCATTATTAAATTATTCACTTGAAATCTTCAATGTGACTAAGATCAAGTAGTAATTGCAAGTTAAGGTCATCTAAGCCTCAATTGGGACTAATTTGTTGCAAGAACCTAAATCATAAGAGGTATTACCAATTGTATTATAGGATTTAGAGAAAAATCTCTAGCATGATCTGATAAATAGAGACCATTAGAAGGATAGAAAACTAAAGTATTTTATTTCTCCAAAAGTTGACGTGAACATAAAAATTTTTAAATCAATTTCCCCTTACTTAAGCTAATGTGATTTTGCTATTTGGGATACCCAACTAGCCTAGAAAGAATATTCCAAAGATAATATGTATTGCAAGGAAATATGCTTATCATTTGCCAAGAGGTCATATGAATTTGCCTCTAGCATGATCGTAATATGTTGCTCATAGAGAGCAACTAGACAAAGATGGAGCCTCGGGATTCCAACTTGGCCTTCCTTTGAGACTCAAGATTCAAGGCCCCTTTCAAGACAAAGGTAGAGTCCATGACCTTCCGGGTAGTTTTCATAGTAGTATCAAAATGTATTTGTTCAGTGTGACTAAGATCAAGTAGAAAAAATGATTGACGAAAGATGCGGCCTCAATATCTTCATTATCTGTTATAGCCTCATAATATATCAAATATTGGCGATCATTAAAAATAAGAACGAAGTAGCTATTCCAAGAGACACCAATATTATTATAAGCAATAGTAGCAGATGTAGCTGAATCTAAAAAATCAGTTATGCCCATATTTAGTTTAATAAAATACATCAACAAATGATTCCATAATAGAATCCTTTTGGTGCTTCTTAATATATCAAAACTAACACTCGCATGACCATGAAAACATAACCAGCTAATATAACACATAATAACCAAAAAATAAGGAATTGAATATTTCATCTATAAAGACTGCTTGCCCTCCATAAGAAATGTTCCATGTAGGTTCCATGAAATGGAAGAATGGAAGAGACAACAAAGTATTAGCTAAACTCCAAAAACTTGTAATCATGTTATCATAAAAGCTCATAAAAAGGATGCATCAACCTCTTTGATAGTGATTATCATATGCAAAATAAGCAATTTAGAGTAAAAGAAAATGAATAGCCATTTCAACAAGAGCTGAAACACTTCTAACATACTCAAACAAAATAGTGAAAACAACATATCAAAATATTTAATCATGACAAGCAAATAGAAGCAAAAGAAGGTAAGCTCAATATATAGAATAGAAAAGTTGACAACAAAAGTTCTAATTATTAATCCAACCCATAATCTAATCAATGTCATTATCAATTTCATTAGATAAAATCTTTCAAGATGCTACAATTTTTTAAGATTACAACAACAAAGAACATCTAAGGTTTTTGAACAAGTATAATTATGCCCGAATATTTTACTGTTTGTTTATTCCACAAACTCTAAATGACCATACCAACTAGTTGTAAGTATAATATTTTCTTCCATTTCCCAAAATTTATTGGCAACAAATCTAAAATATGATTTAAATACCCCAAATGAATACTTGCATTCAAAGAAAAAGTGAGAATATGTTTCTTTGTGATCATAATAAACAAGACAACTAAAATTCACATTCACTCATTTAGAACAAAGAATATCAACAATTTTATAAGCAAATATTAGTCTTCCAAACAACAAAAGCAAAATGAAGCTTATTGCCCTTAAACAAGATGTTTTTGTGCTAAGTAATAGTACGCAAAGAGTCATGACATGCATCTTTGACTTTTATAAGAATAAATGGGTTCATACCTTGAAATTTTATGCTATGGGATTTGTTTTCTTTTGTTTGCATAATAAGATTTGCAACATAGATTTGCAATATTGAGAATGCTTTTTACAAAAGTGGGGAGAGTAGAAGAGATTTTCCACCCATTACTTTTAGGATGTCAAAATAATGTCTGCCACCAATAAAATAATATAGATTGAGAAGTTAATGCTTTCCATATAAAAGCCATTTTACTGATGGTAATAAGGACATTAGGGGAAAGGCCTAAACCAACCTTATATGTAGGAATCACTATTCTATTCCAAGATAAGATGTTAATTTTTTTCTCTAAGCTGTCAAAATTAAGAATTCAAAACAAGTTGTTTTAATTAATGAGGAACAACTTTTGGAATGTGAACTGCTATAAACTAATATAGAAACAAATTTTTAATAGAGAAACTAGAATTTTCCCACTTAGTTAAGAGTAATGCAATACCAACCAGAGAGAAGCACATATATTTTATCTAACACTAAAGTGCAAAGTTGTAGAAATAATTTTGAGCGATGAAGAGGTAATATTTAGAGTTGAGGCATGCTGATCAGTAATTACAACACCTTTTAAAAAAATAGCTAACTTACTTTATTTATTTGCATACATGAATACATAACAAACCGTGTCAAATAGTCCTTGATGGCTCTAAAGCTAGATTTGAAACTTCTCTAAGAATAAGAATGCCACCAATAAAAAGAAGTTGAGAGCATAAAAATATTGGAATTTCAAAGGCTTAAAGATGGAATTTGCACAACTCTCTTCGATTAAGTCAGAGAGCCCATCTAATGCAATAATAAAAAGGAGGGAGAAAGGGGATATCCTTGCCTTATACCAAAAGAAGACTAAAAAACAACCTGACATGCTGCCATTTATAATAATTGAATAATGAACCTTGAAAATGCATATAAATATCCAATTGACAATAACACTCAAAAAACCCATTTTCTTTAGCCTTTAAATAATATAGTCTCTATTAAGAGTCAAAAGCCTTAAACAAATCAATTTTGGCATAGAAGTATACTTTTTTTGAGAATTAAAGCCAAGTAAGATAAATCGTGTAATGACTATGTTCTCATCCACTAACCTTCCTCTAATGAATCTTGACAGAGGTGGATATATAAGAATAGAAATAAGAGGAGCAATACAAGTAGCAATTAGCTCAACAATAGTTTTATAAATGGTATTGCAAAGTTAAATTGGCCTATAGTTTTATGGTATTGGCATTTTTTCCTTAGAATAAGATAAATCATTGAGTGATTTAACCCTCTTGATAGGTAATTTGTAGCAATTAAGTGGTATATGGCTTGGAGAACCAAGGGGGCCATAACATTCCAAGTAAATTTATAAAAATATCTAATAAAGACATCAAGATTGGGGGGAGCATTTCATAAAAAGTAGAATATGGCATGAATTATGATGGCTGCCTCCTAATCGTCATTGAGTTATCAATAAACCAGCTAAGATTAGGTGGTGGTTGTCATTAGTATCATAGATTTTAAATAATATATATGTGATATTAATCACGAGATGAGCAGGATCCTATCAGAAACATATATAGTATAACAGTGCAGTAAATGAAGAAAGGCATCCAAACAAAGCTCTACATTTATCCATTCACATACAATACAATAAATGTAGAATAAATAAGAAAATCTATTTATTGTATTTTAATTAGATACGAACAAAGAAAATTAAGGCATTAATTTCCTTCAGCAAGTCGCACCTTACTTTAACCTTCTTTCCTAAGCTTAATCCTCAAGCGCTGGATCTGCCATATACTCCTTATCTACCAAATGTACATATATGACAGGGCACAACTAAAATAGAGAAAAAGTGGTTAGACTTTAATAAGTCTGATTACGGATATAATTTTAATAAAATTTAAGATATCACAAATAATCATAGGCAAATAGGAACTACAAAGCGTCAAATGAAAGGATTGAAGCTAAACATCATGCATTTATAACTTAAATAAGATGTGAGGTAAAAAGACATACCTCAACCCAAAGTTGCATACAAGATTAAGCATTTTATATGTAAGAACTACTAAGTGCAAGAAAAGATCCTAAGCAAATATGATCAACTTATTTATGCTAAGTTTTTGAATAAAAAGCAATATAAACTAAATTGAACTAAAATATAACATCCTAACAAGCTTGCATATAAAACCAAAAGCTGAAAATGCAAAAATACTGAAAAATGAAGAGCTAAGAGTATATAATGGAATTTTTATCTTCCAAATGGATATTGCCTAATTAGTCATGCCATAATAGAAAAATGTTGGCTCAACTAGCCACCAAATAATCTTATGTAGCATCTAGTACACTAATGTCTAGATCAATAGGTCCATTGAAAAAATATCATATCACAATCTCAAATATATATCCTCTAGGACACTAATGCTTGGGAACTGAACTACATTGAAATATCAATATCAAACTATAGAGGTAGACTAACTATGATACTTTTTATTAAATAGTTATCTTATTTACTGAGTTATCTGATCAATCTGACTTATCTAATTCACTTATGTTCATGAGCATATGGGTTTGGTTAAGGTGAGGCATCATTCACAGCACCTGCATTATTTAAGCAAACCAGCTAAATGATAATTACTTTTATAATTGTTGCTTTCTTTAGATTAGTATGGAATCTATTTAATTCTAATTTTTTTTTTCATAACTTAAAGATAAAAGACTAACCTATAGTATGCTGAAGAATAATTTACTAGATGGAACATATTAATTTGGTAATAATCATTTCTTATAGAGGATTGATGGAAGTATACAAAACATGAATCCTTGTAACTAATAAGATGAACCCAAATATCATCACTAAGTCATTATCAATGATAAATGAATAATACTTTATGAATATTTGATTGATGCCTTATTAATGGTTCCTTACAAAATCATAAAATGATTCATGCTAGAATTTAAGATGATAACTAGCTTGAATCATTTGACTAATTATCCTAAAAAACATGCAAGCATACAATCCATAATGAGGATGCATGCATAGGCATGAAGACTGATTGTTATAGATAAATCATGGCAATGAAGTTGCATGCATGCATAGGGATCTATAATGACAATGACTAGCAACCTAATAATAGTTATAAACAATAATTTCATGAATCATAAGAATTAATAATTATTACCATCAAATTGAAAGTTAATCTTATTGTTGCACGAGCTAGTTGAAATAATATTATTCCTAATCAGATCAACTTATTTTGTTTAATCAACATTATTTACAACAAAAGAATTTGCTAACCTAAATCCATAAGATTTAATTTAAATTAGGGTGAATATATTACGTTGACGGCAAAGAAGAGGAAGATCTATGCGTGGATGAAGGTTGATGTCCATGATCAAGGAGGAAAATTTGGCCAAGGAGGAGGAGTTGACAGCTGGTAGAGGGTGGATAAACTAAGAAAGCCATGATGGATGCAGCTTAAAATTAGGTCGGATGTGGTGGAGCTTAGCTTGAAGGAGGCCAAACATGGGTGGCTGGAGGGATGCGACTGCTCTCGACCTTCAGTCGAGAGGGAAGGAGCCGTTGGGGTTCTCGGCCATTGAGGGAGAAGGAGGACTCCTTCGCCGATCGAAGTGGAATTGGACGAAATGGGAGGAGAGGGATATCAGATGAAGGAAAATTTTAAGTTTCAGCAAATTTAGGTAAGAGTGAGGATCTTATATAAGCAGCCCAAATCAATTGAGAGCATTGGATTGTGGTCGAGCGATCATAATTTGCCTTAAACATCCAAACTTCGATCAATCTCCGATTGAACTCTAAAAATTACAAACTTGGTACCAAAATGAGCGTCTCGTCAAGTCAAATGCACGCGTCTAAAAATCATTTAATTTGGACAAGTATTTTATTTTATATTAATTTTTAAGTGAAACTTTTTGAAAATCCACCACGATCAATCTGAAGCTCAAAAATTAGCGAAACTTAAAACATAGCATCTTCAATTGATGCTTAACCTAAATATAAAAATATTTATAAATTCCAATTTATATTTTATTATTAATAATTTCTAAACTTTAGATGTCATGAATTTCTATAGGATGATCCAAGATCCCAATTGTGCTCAAATTTTCATAGGAGGATCCCCTCAATATGCTTTATTTGAGAATATTTTATTTATTTTTATTCAACTAAAATCAGGATCTTTATGTTTGTCTTATTTTGATCAAAGTTAGGTCAAATCGACCGATTTACAACCTTGGGTTGTTGTACACTCCCTCACTTAAGAATGATGCCGTCCCCGACATCACTGTTATATGATATGAGCAAAATTTGAATTCAACATTGGTTAGTGACCCAAGAAGGATTCTAACATCCTGACTTCATATTAGAGAGTTTATCATAGAATTATAGATTCTACAAGATCGATTTTTATTATCGCCACTCACCATTAAAGCAGTTCCAAAATAAATCACATATTGTGGAAACCCTGGTGACTTGTTTCTAAGCTATATATATATATATATTACATTGACAGCCTCCTCAAAATTATAAATTAGCAATTGCAAAACTATGTTTACAATCAAGTTTTTGTTTATAAATTTTGTTTCAAATATTATCACCAGAATAATTCTTCTACTTTTTTGATGTTTGGTTTTACTTTAAATATTTCATCAGGTAGCAGACGCTCTAAAACACAATAATTCTGCAAGTATCAGAGTCTTACTGAATTTCTTAATTTAACATAAGTAAAACTATAGCAGATGAAAGTAGCATATATTTCATGAAACTTTCATTTTAATAAAAGTAAGTCTCTGATGCATATTTCAATTGCAAATTTCACTTAAAAAGAAAAGGAAATTTTCAAATCATAATTATGTCTAAGCCTCTTTAGGATTTTAAAGTTTGAGTTCGCTTATTTCCGCACCAGAAATATTTTATTAATCACCCTTTGTTACAAATCTACTTTACAGGCTAATTCTAATTCAGGTTGAATTTAATCTACAACCTAATTCTTCTATTAATGGCAACAAAAGATCATTGACTGCCTTAAACCAAGTTTACCATCACAAATTTCAAAAGAATTCAAAGATGCAAACCCCTTTTTTTATATTGGTTATTTTTATTCTCATTTTCAAACACAACTCAGATAGTTTAATGGCCATAGGAAAGTAAAATAAAACTCATGGTATAAAATAAAATGCTAAAGATTAATACTGAATGGAGCTCTATTTCGGCTACACCCTCAGGTAAAGGTAGTTAATCCAACACACGTTGTTACCTAAATAGGGGATGGCTATGTTCATACACCATGGGTTCAATATTTAATTGTTGTATTAATGTTCAAGATGATTGAAGATCTTAAATCTAAGTATAAATCTTATACTAAGTTGGACAATTAATTTGAGTGCAAAGATTAAAGTTTACTAAGTTTTAAAATATAAAGAATGCGAGATTCTAATTCTTGTAATTAGATAATGACTTGCTTAACGAATCTCAAGCACAATGAAATTAAAGGGAAAAATCCACTTACATAATCTAAATAGGGTTTTAAAATACATTAATTAGATTTAGCTAAAGGCCATATGCCATGGTAATAAGAAAAATGCTTTACTTGATTGCCCAATAATACCAAAGAAACCATTACAAATGTAGTGTTTGTAAATTCATTTGCAGCCAAATCTATAAATTCTATATTTATCATTTTGATTTTCTATTATTGGTAACACAATCACTGATTTAGGAATACTCTCATATCATAGTTCATATCTACTTCACCTTTACTCAACTATTGATTAAGCTCTACACAATGTATGAAACATTTTTAGTAAATCTACACACATCATCAAGGAACCCTAATACTTAGATAATTCATATTAGATAGGGTTGTAAGCTAAATCAGAACACATGCATACCCTAATTCTCCTCATATATATATATATATATGTATATATATATATATATGTATATATATATATATATATATATATATATATATTTAGGATCTTTAACTTGACTTTTCTAAGACATATAATTTATATTTTTCCTTTCATGATATTCTCATCACTTTAACATTTTAGATTTGTATTGAATGAACTATGGATACAAATACTACTATACTAATGTTTCCCAAATCATGGTCAATATAAGAATGAGCTGTAACTACCCTAGGTTGTTACTCTAGTTAAACTTAGATTATTTAAGCTAAACTAAGCCTTAATTTTGATTCCATTGGACTCAATGGATCATTTAAACCTAACCCTAGAAGTTTGGAATCAATCGGAGCTAAATTAGAAATTTTGGTATTTTTGGCTATTTTTAAGCCCTGAAAAATACCTAAAATAATTTGATCTCCAAATCAAAATCTGATTTCATTTTTGAATTCCTTACACCTTAATTAGCTAAGGGTGAATTTTTGGGAATTTTTGGAGCTCATTTGGCCCTAAATTGGATTTGGATTATTTAAGGATAATTATATATTATTTAATTAAGTTTAATTATATTTAAAATGATTTTTATTTAAAAATTAAGGCTGGGATTTGCTGTCGGGACCGCGGTAGATCCGCTGCGGGGTCCCGACAGCGGCGCATGCATTTAAGCCACCCGATGCGTTAGCACGCATACTGGCGCAGATCATCAAACGACGGGATCTCCTCCGTATTAAGATTAAATCGTAGGCATCGAATCCATCACACGTATCTAATGGCTACCATCCTATCCCGTTAAGTAGCGCATCAGAGCCGTTCGAGACCAACGGTCACTCCATCAGACGGCGGACACAAACCCGAGCACTGTGGATCATCGTCCACCTCTCGACCCGTCTGCGTCTGGTCCCCCCTGATAGCCCGGATCCCCTCAGCCACGTGGCAGTACGGGAAAAGCTCCAAAATTCCTCTCCTGCCCTTGGCACATTCATATGGCCGGCTGTCGTCTCCCCAAATTGCCCATAGTCGTTGGCCCGAGACATTCCCTTCAGCCCGAGCCTCCTGCCATTGCCAAGCTCTAGAAACCATCCCTAGAGCTCCCTCAGGCCTATAAATACCCCCAGTGATTCACAGTGAGTCCCTTTGCTCACTGTAAGCCCTCAATTTCCCCAATTGAAGTCTCTGGAGCTTTCGTCTTCCTTGGCGAATCCCAGCATCCCCGAAGCTTGAATCACTGATAGAGGGCCCGTCTGGTGTTTAGAACCTCTGTGAAGCTTCGTCTGCTGTCCAGGAAGCTTCAGCGCACCTCAATTCCCCTCGGCTAAGCCTGCAGCCCGACTTGCGATACAGCCTTCCTCCATTGAAATTTCTTCATCCCATTTCCATTCTGTCTTCTGGATTGAGCCCTGAATGTCATCTAGAGCACCTTAGCCAACTAGGAAACCCAGTGTGTTTATCGCCTGGGGCTAGGCTAACTCGAGTCGATCGACTGAGCTAGTAGCCGAGCCAATGGCTGAGTCCGAGTAAGGACCCAGCGATTGGCTGTGCCTCAGGTTAAGATAGGTTGGGGGTTCGACGTGTCTTGACTCCTTAAACGTGTAGGGATCAAACCCCAGTCAAATCGAGGCCTCTGTGAGGAGAATTTCCCCCTCACAGTCGGCCTGAGACACCCGTATCGAAGGCGTCTCGGTCGAGTAGCACCCCGTCGATCCAGAGGAATCCAGATGGGGGTTCTTAGTCCAATCGGCGCGTCTTGACTCAGGGAATGTGTAGGGATGAAGCCGAGCCGTCGTCGTCATCTGTGCTCTGAGAATTTCAGCGCCGAAGTTCAGCAGGGTCGGGACCCGTTGAGAGGAAGAAGATGAAGTCGTGGGCCTTGGGTCGAGCCGGCCCCCGGCCCGCGCCTTTTGGTTTTGGGCTGCGGCTAATTAAATAATTATTGGATGACATTTTCTATGGTTGTGAATTATATTAATTAAAACCTATGATTCTAATTTAAATAAATATTCAGATTAAATTATTTGAATAACTTTAGTTATACAATTCTAAATGGTATGATTCAATATACTATTTGAATCAGAAAAATACAAGGAATCTAAGTATAAAATAAAATCACAGATCCAATGGTTGGATTTAAAAATATTTACCAAACTTTTTGCTATCCTTAATTAAATCATATTAAATTTAATAAATATCCAAATATGGAGATTAAGGGCTCTGTTTGCTCCTTAGACCCTAAAGAACAATTAGAGACCTTTAAAACTAATTTTGGATATCCAAAACCACCCCTTACTCACCCTAATTAATGATTAGTGATTTAGACCCTAATTAAGTCTCTAAAATTGGGGAAGTAAGCTCTTAATACTATATTAGATCTACTAGAACCATTTGGAAAGGTTGGATTGTCTTAAGGATGCCTATTTTCACTAATCACCCTAATGGACTTAATTAAGTAATTAGTGATAATTAGTCTTAATTAAGTGGTAAAAATCTAAAATGAGGGTGTTTCTCACTTCATTAATGAATATGAAATACATTAAAATAAATTTGGATTAATTTGGATAATTAAACCCTAAAATCCCAATTTTTGGCCTTAAGAGGGGCATTTTGGTCATTTTGACCTAAATGAGCTTAAGTGCCATAAAACCTTGGAAAATTCAGTAAATTAACCCTAAGATAGATTAGAAATGTTCTCTGAACTCTTAGACTAATAATAATTTTAATGTGATCATTGATTTAAGAAATCTTCAATTTAGCCCTAATTAAGACACTTAGATCTTAAGTGACCCTAAAGAAGTCACTTAAGCTTAGCCCTTAAATTTAATCATTTCAATTATCAAAACCACTTTGATAAGTTCAATTTAGTTAACTTATGAGCTTAAAATTCTAAAATAAATAATAATGGAAAATTCTAAAGTTAAAATCTAGCTTAAAGTCTAAAGTGATCAAATATCAGATCCTTAGATATTAAGTAGCCTAAAAGGATCAATAGGAATTTGATGTTTAAATCTAATACTTAAAATTGTCAATTTTAACCTTAATAAGCTCCATATAGTTTAACTATGAACTTAGATTCTAAAAGAATCACAAATGGAAGCTCTTAAGATAAAACTCTAATTTAGAGATCTAAAGTGATCAAACCTCAGATCTTTAGATCTTAGATCTTATACTTAGATCTTCAATTTGAATTGAACCATCTCCAATTGAAATTCTTTAATGATTGATTTTTTAATCCTTTTGAAACCTTCCATGTGGGTATATGATTATTCAATCTATAAAATAATGAAATTATTTTAAAGATTGAATATAGATCTTAGATTCTCAAGTTCTTAATCGATTGTTTTATCTTATAATCAGTAGAATAGCCTTTCACTAAGTTCTTAGTTCCTGAATCTTTCAGCTTATAAGATTCTTTACCTTTAATTTGGGTAATAAGTGTGAACCCTAGATCCCAGTTAGGATACTACCTTGGATTTAGGATTTGAACTCAAAATTGGGGTTTAAGTTCTAAATCCTTAAATCTTGATTTACTTAATCAAGATTTGGGTAACAGAGTAAAATATAAATTAATTAGGTCATTAATTTACTTAATTAAACCATATAGTCATCACATGATTTTGGATTAGAACTTGTTAAGTTCTAATATTAACTTTAGGGACGTAAATCTGAGATTCTACTCGATAGCTGGATATTGGAGATCCTAAACTTGTACCCTCTCAGAGTAGTTAGATTTGGTAATTAGATAACATCAGATATCACATAAGTCTAGATTGAGTCTCTTGCTTACTTTGACTAGATTGCTTTGCATACCTTGGATATTGAGCCTTATTCCTTGAGCATAATAGGAAAACTTAGGATATAGATGATACATCCTAAGTTAGTATTTGAATTGCATATCATTTAGTTTTACCTAGATTACAATTGGTAGAATATGTCCTAGCTTAGTCTGCCTCTTCAGTAGTAGTATTGTATAGACTGGACTCAGACCTAGCATATTTGGATGGCTAGGCTGGGGATTGATTGATTGATATTGGAGGCCTTGTATGACCTATTGGCTGGTATAGCAGTACTATGTCTTAGGCTTATTGCTACTTTAGCTGGATTGTTCAGTATTGTTTGCTATTTTACTTTGCCACATGCTTCAGTGGCCTTATTTTTAGTAGTTGCTCGCTTTGCCACATGTCTTAGTGGCTTTACATTTTATAGATTGTTTTGATTTTGCCACATGTCTTAGTGGCTTTTCTTTTCTTTTCCGTTCTTGACTAGCATGTTGTATGTATACTCATATGACTTACTTATATATATTTTGGCATGTTTAGGATGCTAGAATTGCATATTTTCAGTACTTGTGTTTCTTTTATATACCCAGCATGTGTTAATATGATCATAAGCATGTTAGGTTCAGAATTATATTGTAGTTGTTATTTTTCTTTTAGCTTTTAGCCTCACCTTATTTATTTTGCATTGTATGCTGGCTATAAATGGATAGTTTATAGTTGCCCATTTCTTTCATAGCTTGTTGCACGCTTTATTGCTTGCATGGGTAGTTAAATTAAAATGTGATATCTTTAAATGTTCAGTTCATTAAAATAGCCTAAAATGTACTTAGACAATTGTCTAACTGTAACCTTTTTGTTTTGTTGGCTGGGGCCCTGGCATTTGTGATACTGACAAATGTCAGATTCATACATGTTCGTGGGCACTGTAGCAGAAGAGGAGCAGGTTCAGGAGGAGAATCATGCTGCTGCTATTTAGTTAGATTTTGCCTTTGTTTCAGTGAAATTGAGAGACATTTTCATTTTCTTTAAACTTCAGTTTGTAATAATTAATTCTGGATGTATTTTATTTCTGCATTGTGATGAGTTACTATATTGCATTCTCTTTTTCTACTATGTATGCTTGTGGATGTTACTACTCACATATTGCTTCCGCTACTTTATATATGTATATATTGATGTATGTTATAGCACTTGGTGATAAGTCCTTGGCTTAAGGCAGGTTGGGTTTACCTAACTTTACTTAAGTTGAGGATTTGCCACAGTTGGAGCACCGTACTTCCTCGTTGTCAGTACGAGGGCCCCACACGAGCCATTGGGTAGATAGGAACATAGCCCCTATCTGACAGCCTATGGGTCTCTCTAATACCAACTGTGACAGTTGCCTCTTAACCATCATTGGGTTATCACTAACTCAACTAAGATTAGGTAGTGGTTGTCATTAGTATCATAGATATTAAAGAATATATCTATGATACTAATCACGAGATAAGCAGGATCCTATCAGAAACATATATAGTATAATAATACAGTAAATGAAGAAGGCATCTAGATAAAATTCCACATTTATCTATTCACATAAAATATAATAAATGCAGAATAAATAAGAAAATTCATTTATTACATTTTAAAAAAATAAGGACAAAGAAAATTAAAGCATTAGATTTCTTCAGCAAGCCACACCTTACTTTTACCTTATATCCTAAGCTTAATCCTCAAGCGTTAGATCTAACCTATACTTCTTATCTGTCATATGTACATATATGATAGAGGACAACCAAAAAAAAAAATTGGTTAGCCTTTAATAAGTCTAAGTATGGATACAATTTTAATTAAATTTAAGATATTACAAATTATCATATGCAAATAGGACCTACAAAGCATAAATAAAAGGATTAAAGTTATAAATCATACATTAATAACTTAAACAAGATATGAGGTAAGAAAATATACCTCAGCCTAAGGTTACAGAAAATGTTAAGCATTTTATATGTAAAAGCAACTAAGTACAAGAAAATATCCTAAACATATATGATCAAATTACTTATGCTAATTTTTTGAATTAAAAGCAATATAAACCAAACTAAACTAAAATTTAGCATCATAATATGCTTGCACATATAAGCAAAAGTTAAAAGTATAGAAATACTAAAAAATACTGAATAATGAAAATATTATCTTCCAAATGGATATATGCCTAATTAGTCCTGCCATAATAGAAAAATGTTGGCTCAACTAGCCACCAAATAATCTTTTGAAGCATATAAAACACTAATGTCTAGATTAATAGGTCCATTAAGAAAATATAATATTACAATCTCATATATATATATATATATATATATATATATATATATATATATCCTCTAGGACACTAATACCTAGGAATTGAACAACACTGAAATCTCAATATCGAATTATAGAGGAAGACTAACTATGACACTTTCTACTAAACTGTTATCTTATTACAGAGTCATGTGATCTATCTGACTTATCTAAATCACTTATATTCATGAATTATGCAATTTTAAATCTATCATATAATATCATCAAATATCCTATATTTCACCTGATATTCCAAAATAATAAAGGCTCAAAACAATAAAGTAAAGCATACAAAATAAGGTCTAAAGTATTAAACTATACAAAAATCTCTGATATCTTTTGTTATCTAATTTAATTATTCTAACTATTTAAAGAAAATACAAGCTTAGGATCTTCTACATCCAACTATCAAGTAAAATTCTAGCTTCTCAACTTCTAAGGTTAAACATTAGAACTTAACAAGTTCCAATTCAAAATCAGTAAAGGTTGCCTACAAAGTTTAAATGGATAAATTGATTGACCTAATTTGCATTTTTCATTTCTACAACCAATCTTGATATAATTTATCATATTAGAATTTGAGAGATTAAACTCTAATGTGGGGTTTAAGCCCCTTAACTTATGATTCTAAGCATCTAAAGTATAAGTTATTCAATTTCAAATGATATCTAAGTTTAGAGCTAAAGGGAGATATATTGAATCCAATTAGACTCAATGAAATCCAATTAGACTCAAACTATGTTCTAGACAATTTGACATTATTCTCTTAAAATATTAATATTTTAAGGGACTAAAAGGTAACTACAAGAATATTGGGTTCTAAAATTGAATCTCCTTAATTCTATTAGATGACTATTATCTAAGGAGTAAATTAGCTCCTCAAACATCCTAATTGGACATATATAGGTTCTAAATTTACTAAGCAATGCTTGCCTTAATTCAAGAGTAATTAATAAAATTACTCATTAAATCTAAGCTTTAATACATGTTTGCATATTTGTGCTTTCCAAATAAGGTGATAATACAACTTAGTGAAAATTCACTAAGTATTACATATTATCCTACATTAGCAAAGAGTTCCTACATTCTAATGCCATGATTTTCAAATAACAATCAATAACCAAAGATACTAAGATCTATGCAAGTGATGTACGCACTATACATAGAGCTCAAGGAAATTGCATAATTAAATAAATACAGAACTAAAAAAAGTTCTAAGTACTTAACACACCTTGCATGAACAACTTGCAATTGCAGCATAAGGGTTTGTTTAAGGTGAGGCCTCATTCACCACACCAGCATCATTATGCTGAAGAAGAATTACAAGTGTTGCTTTCTTTATATTAGTATGGACTCTGTTTAATTCTTTTTTTTTCATTGCTTAAAGATAAAAGACTAAGCTACATTATGCTGAAGAAGAATTTACTAGACATACATATTAATTTGGTAATAATCATCTTTTATGGAGAATTGATGGAAGTATACAGAACATGAATCCTTGTAACTAATAAGATGAACCCAAATGTCATCATTAAGTCATTATCAATAATAAATGAATAATACTTCATGAATATTTGATTGATGCCTTATTATTGGTTCCTTACAAAATAATAAAATGATTTGCATCTTCATAATGATTAATTAGTGCAGCATGAACATAACACAAATTTCTCCCATTTCTAATAATCAATGGTATGATTCATACAAGAACTTAAGAAGATAATTAGCTTAAGTAATTTGATTAATTATCCAAAAAAACATGCAAGCATACAATCCATAATGAGGATGCATGATAGGTATGATGATTGATTGATATATATATATATATATATATATATATATATATATATATATATATATATATATATATATATAAGTCATGGCAATGAAGTTGCATGCATGCATAGGGATCTATAATGACAATAACTAGCTAGCCAATAACAATTATAAACAATACTTTCATGAAGCAAATGAATTATTAATTATTACCATCAAATTAAAAGTTAATCTTACTGAATCATGAACTAGCTGAAACAATTTTATTCCAATTCAGATCAACTTATTTTGTTTTAATAAACATTATTTACACAAAAATAATTTGCCAACCTAAATCCATAAGATTTAATTTAAACTAGGGTGAATATATTACTTTGACAACCATGAAGAGGGAGATCTATGCAAGGATGAAGGTTGATGTCCTTGATATAAGAGGAAAGTTCAGCCAAGGAGGGGAAGGCGAAAGCTGAGGAAGGGTAGATCGGCTGAGAGAGTCATGAGGGATGCAACTTATACCGTGGTCAGATATGGTAGATTTTAGCTGGAAGGAGGTCGGACATGACAGGCTGGAGGGATGTGGCTGCTCTCGGCCTTCTGCTGAGAGGGAAGGAGCCATCGGGGTTCTCGGCCATTGAGGGAGAAGGAGGAGCTCCTTCGCCGATCGAAGGTGAATCGGTCGAAATAGAGAGCAGAGAGATATCGACTGAGGGAAAGTTTTAGGTTTGAGCAAATTTAGGTTAGAGTGAGGATCTTATATTTGCAGCCCAAATCAATTGGGAGCATTGGATCATGATCAAGAGATCAAATTCGCTTGAAACTTTCAAATTTTGATCAATCGATGATTGAACTCTAAAAATTACAAACTTGGTACCAAAATAAGCGTCTTATTGAGACAAACGCACACATCCAAAAATCATTGAATTTGGACGAGTATTTTATTTTATATTAATTTTTAAGTGAAAACTTTAAAAATTTACCACGATCAATCCGGAGCTTGAAATATAGCAAAACTTAAAACATAGTATGCTTAATTGATGCTTAACCTAAATATACAAAAATTTCTAAATTCTGATGTATATTTTATTTATCATTAATTTCTTAAGTTTAAACATTACAAATTTCTTTCGGACAATTTGAAATCCCAATTATGCTCAAATTATCATAGGAGGATCCCCTCAATATGCTTTATTTGAAAATATTTTTATTTAATTTTTATTCAACTTAAATTAGGATCTTGATTTTTGTTTTATTTTGATCAAAGTTAGTTTAAATTGACCAACAAATAACCTTGGGTTGTTACAAGCCTAATCTTAGCTAAGGAGAAATTATGAGTTAAGGCCATCAAGGCCTCAATTGAGACTAATTTGTTGCAAGAACCCAAATCATAAGAGGTGTTACCAATTATATTATAGAGTTTAGAGAAAAATATCACAACATGATCTGATTGAGAGAGAACATTAGAAGGGTATTAAACTAAAGTATTTTTATTTCTCCTAAAGTTGATGTGAACAAAAAGAAATTTTAATTCAATTTCCCTTAGCTTAAGCCAATGTAATTTCACTCTTAGGGATACCTAATGAAGCTTGGTAAGAATATTCCAAATCTAATGTGTATTGCAAAGAAATTTGCTCATCATTTGCTATGGATTTGCCGATATCATGTTAGGAATATGTTCCTACCTAGAGAGCAATGTGGCCATACTAAATCTTCTTGAGTCATTTGAGTTTCAATTAAGATTTCCAACTACTTCTTGGTAGCTTTACAAACATTAAGAAAGGTAGACATAAGGTTACCTATAATATTGTCGCTCCACAAATTGCAAAGAATTTTCATGAATCATGTAATAAAGCCCAATGGTTCTTAAAATAGAACATGCGCTTGATAGAAAATGCTGCAGACTTTAAGTTCATAATGAGAGGTGTATGATCAGAAGTATTAGGAGATAAAATATTATAATAAATTTAAGATAATAATCAAGTCACTGCGCATTACATAAATTTCTATCCAATTTAGAATGATCTGAGTTAATTATTTAATGATTGAACCAATAGCTAGATCGAATAGCTTGAAGATCGCTGCAATAATAGTATTAAGAGAATCAAATTTTTTTAGTGCTAGGAGGGCACCCAAGCTTTCATTTTAGCATATTTGTTATGATTCAAATCTCCCAAAACATCCCAAGACTCATCTAAATCATTAGAAATATTTTGAAGCTCCTTCCATAAAATAAGAATTTACAAGTTAGCATTTGCCACATAAATAAAAGTAATCCAAAAGCAACTAATATTGGTGTGGCTTTTTCCATGAGTGTTTTGGGTATGCACTTGAGTTAGCTAAAAAGTAATAGTGGAGGACTTCCAAATTACCTAAATTCTTCGAACAGAGGAGTAAGCAAAGTTGTAAGAATCACCTTAAATAAAAGGAATTTATTAAGGAAGTAAGATTCTTAATAATGAGATAACTTGACTTTGGGTTCAAGAATCAAAATCAACTGAATATTATGAGATTTGACAAGGTTCTTAATATCTAATATCTAACATCAGAATAAAACCCTCTAACATTCCAGGATGGAATTAGATGATATAACATTAAAAAGATAATGCCATAAGATCTGAGTTGATCGAGGAATATGCCTTATGCCTACCTCTTTTAGGTCTATATTTAAGGGAAATATTATTTTGTTTAGATTAGGAGTATCATCTAAGGAGTTATCAAGAATTTAAGAGGGAGGCTCTTTGGGAAAATGGGGTTAGTATTGATAAGTAGGTATTTTTGAATGTATTATTGTAGTAGAGGATGAAGTTGGAGATTAAGCAGTGGTCGAGGGAGAGAAATTAATCTGAAGTAGGATTTGAATTTAGCTTAATTGGGCTTGTGTTGATAGTAAGAGAGACTTCAATGATGGGTGATAGTTGAGGGACATTGGGAGATGTTAGCATTTTGAGGGGGAATGAGGTGATGGGGAATTGAATCCTTGGCTTTAATGGATTATGCTCCTTCCTCCATGAGTGGTGCATTGAGTATCTTGCTTTCATCCACAATGTTGGGGAAAAAAGAATAACATATCTCACATTTCTCAGGTAGCCAATTGTAAGTGACGATTGAGTATGAGGCTCTGTAACAACCCAAGGTTGTTACCCAGCTTAATTTTAGCTTAATCACATCTTAATTATCATTCCATTAAGTTCATCTAGTCATTAGAACAATCCTTGAAATTTTGGAGTGATTTGGAAATCAATCGAATAATTGGAATATTTTAATATATTTAATTAATTAATGAATTGAGACATTTAAATTTACCTCGAAATCAAAATCTGGATTCGCCATTGCGATCGTCACCCCCAAATTAGCTAGGGGTGATGTTTTGGATATGTTTAAAAGTTGTCAGATTTTCGTGAAAATTTTAATAAAATTAAATACACCAAAAAATAGAATAGTTAAATAATCATCAGAATTGAAATCTGACTTCACCGTTGAATTCCTCACCCCCAAATTAGCTAGGGCAAATTTTTGGGATTTTTCGGAGCGCGTTTATTAAATCTGAATTTTTAACAAATTAAAAAAATTAGAAAATAAATAAATAATAATTTATTTAAAAATCCATTTTTCTCTTCCCAACTTCTATTTTTTTTTCTCTATGCCTGGCCCTGTCCTTCGCCTATATTCGGCGCCTCCCATACCATTTGCATGCAAGCAAGCTGAGATCTACCCTCTCCTTTCTCCCATAGGCCATGCCTCCCACTCTTCTCCTTCTCCTTTAAATGGCAACCCTCAGCCCCTCCCCCCTCCATTTTTGCTTAGCTGAGGTCCCATCTTCTTTCTCCCTTTGTGGCTGAAGAAGAAGAAGGAGCTTCTTCCTCCATTTTTGCAAGGTCAAAGGTACCCTTTTGCTTACTCTCTTTTGTGCTAAACTCTTTTAATTTATAAAAATACTATGATTTGCATGCTCATTAGCTCTTGTATGAAAGCTAGGTATGATCATCGAGCCTCAATCGGACTTAATCAATCTGATCGAAGCTCAAGTTCTCCATTAAAATTTATGTTAAGAAGATGTATGATTTTTGTATACCTATAGCTAGGGCATCAATTTTTGCTTGTGAGGATAATCTATTCATGCTAATTTTGGTATTAATAGAAAGGTCTCGGAAAGACCTTTCCATCGGTATATGGCACCACATGTGAGATGCTCAAAATTGGGAGTATTCATGTGCGAAAGAAGACCCATCACAATTTTTGCACATGCGAAATCACCGTTGGGCGCCGCAGCGCCCGAAGTTTCAAAATTGGGTCCATGTAGCGCGCCATAGTGGCATAATAGTTTGATGAAGGACAAAAAATTTATGAAATAAAATTAAATCCGTCGTAGCTCATCATAGCGCGCAACAACAAGTTGCAACGCCTTATGGAGCTAAAAGAGCAGCATTGAAGGAAACAGTTGTCGTACGCCACAGCGGGCTACAGCGTCATTTTGGGAAAACCATATGAAATCAAGGGATAAATTAATTGAACAGTGACATTCAAACTTTAAACCGCTACAGCGCACCACAACGCCTGAAAACTGTAGCATCTAGCTCTCGAACATTGGGTGTCGTAGCGCACCGCAACGCTTGAAAGCACTGCTGCGTGCCCCAGCCCTGTAATCCGCCGCAGTGCGCTGCAGCCTGCCGTAGAACCTAGCTTTCAGCCAAAAGGTGTCATAGCACGCTGTAGTGTCTAGAAAATTTATCCTTTACCCTAAATAGCATGTGCTAAAATCCCTTATGTGTTTATTTAAGTATTGTTGTGCCAAATGTTAATGTCAGAATCTTTGATTGCTTATATGACCATGTAAATCTTAATAATCAAATTGCATGGAACATAATTGCTTTAAATTTGTAATTAAGTGCTAATCCCTTATATGTTTGATTAGAGATTTGATTAGCCTTAATTACTTGTTATTTTAATCAATGTAATGTTTATGTATGTTAGAGAACTTAATATTGATCTGGACACCTTTATTTACTAAATTTGATATTAAATTATATTTGAACATAAGAATCTTAAGAATTTAATTAAGTAAATGATACTTAATCTAAATTTGAAATTTGCCATCAATAATATACCAATAATGTATTGATTTATTATTGATCTATAAATCAACTATTGGTTTTAATTTTGGTAAGGCTAGGGGTTAAACCTTAACTTGTCTTGATTAGAATCTAAACCTTAATCACCTTAAATAAGTAACATTAATTGAAAGATAATTTAACTTACATAATTCTAATAATACATCTAATTTGACATTGATCTTAAATACATTATATTAGAAGTGCTATGATTATTAAAATAATTTATGTGATTTAACTATCTGGACTTAAGCTTAAGATCTCTAATTTTCTCTTATAAAAGATTCTTAGCATTAGAATAATTATAAAATTGTAATGATTTACAATATGATCTAATATCAATAATATTATTGATTTCATCCCATAATTATAGTATAGGATGTGAGCAGATGGGTCTAACTATCTGATCTGATCTAATCAATTCAAGTTCAATAAATAAAACTTATAAATTTAGCATAAAGGCTAGATGTGTAAGATCTTGATGATCTTACAATAAGAGGTATAATGTAATTAAAAGTCTATATAAAATATTAACACATTGAAGTAGGAAGAACTTATTATGATATATTGAGGTAAGAACCTAGATGATTCTCCTTCACCTTAGAAAATTGATCTTAGACCCTTGTGGTAGGATCAACCAAAGTACTTAGAATAAGATTCCTCCCATGTGGTATTAACCTATATTGAGTGACCTTTTGGTCACACTCTTGGAACCTTGTGTAGGATTCACCCAATTAGAGTCAGAATTCATAGCTTTGGTAAATCCTTGGTTGCTAAATAGAATTGCTAAGAACCTAGATTATTAGTTGGATATGATTATGCATAACAACGGTGCTGAGTCATTTCAACAATATTCAGGATTGGCTGAGTCACTTAAGTGTGGACTTATGATCAGGTGCTATCCCGAGGCATCAGACAAATATAGTATAGCTTAGAGTAAATCTTCCAATTTTAAGAGTGTTGCGACTAAGGGAGAAGAAATCCTTAGTTTGAGATATAAACTGTGGCCATGTTCTGCCTCTTATCATAGTGTGCGTCAATAAGTGTAGTTTAAGACAAACTAAGTATTCAAATCACCCTTCTTATAACACTCATTATGCTTATAGTTAGGGTATTTAACAGCTCAGTTTGAGAGGATAGACTGTGACTAGGTTCTGCCTCCTATCATCATGCGCATCGATAAGCACAGTTTAAAATAAACTAAGTGTTAAATTCACCATTCTTGGAAACATACAACCATGTGTATACAATTTTTCCAACTGATAATTTTAAGTGAGATCATAAGTAAAACCAATCATGAAAATTATACCTAGTAGTCAGAATCTATTTAGATGGATTCTACATAATGGATACATTTGATTCATTATCTGATTGTAAAATATTTTCTAAATTTTTGGATTTTAAGACATGTAGTCTTAGAAACATGAGCATAAGCATAAGCATAGGTATGTGTATCAGTAATTATATATGGATTACAGAAAGTTACATACATAAACAGGGGAAATTCAGGATGTTCAGGAATCACAGTAAACTATATTTCCTAATAGGATGTATGTAGACAATAGACTGTATATCCATGGCAATTCAGTGATATTTTAATTATATATTAGTGGCATACAGTATTATGGCATATTCATCAGCATGACTTCAGTGATATATAGCATAGTTTTACATGTTATTACTCAATTTTGGATCATTGCTGTTTTATTTATCTTCACCACTCAATTGCAGTTCAGCCTTACTTTACTTTACTTTAGTTTTGTATAATTTATTCATTTGAATTATTTTCAGTATTTATGCAGTTTTGTTTATATTATTTAATTGTGACCGGGTTCTGCCTCCTATCATCGTGCGCATTGATAAGCACAGTTTAAAACAAAATAAGTGTTAAATTTACCCTTCTTGGAAACATACAACCATGTGTATACACCTTTTCCAACTAATAATTTTAAGTGAGATCATAAGTAAAACCAATCATGGAAATTAGACATAGTAGTTAGAATCTATTTGGATGGATTCTACACAATGGAGACATTTGATTTATTATCTGATTGTAAAATATTTTTAGTATTTTTGGATTTTAAGACATGCAGTCTTAGAAACATGAGCATAAGCGTAAGCATAGGTATGTGTATCAGTGATTATTTATGGATTATGGAAAGTTGCATATATCAACAGGGGAAATTTAGGATATTCAGGCATCACAGTAAACTATATTTCCTAATAGGATGTATGTAGACAATAGACTGTATATCCATGGCAATTCAGTGATATTTTAATTATATATTAGTGGCATACAGTATTATGGCATATTCATCAGCAAGACTTCAGTGATATATAGCATAGTTTTACATGTTATTACTCAATTTTGGATCATTGCTATTTTATTTACTTTCACCACTTAATTATAATTCAATCTTACTTTACTTTACTTCAGTTTTGTATAATTTATTTTTTTCAGTTATTTTTAGTATTTCTGTAATTTTGTTTATATTATTTAAATGTGAAGTGAATAATTAAAACTATTTAGATTAGTTTCGATGTGTTATACTTATTGTCTAAGAGTGGTACTTTTAGGATCTGGTAATTTGCTGGATCTAGAGCAGTTAATGGAGCTATTGGATACTCAGGAGATCCAAGAGGAGTTCGTGGAGCATTAGTGGACTCTTCTTCAGCTTTACTGTTTTGCTTAGTTACTATTTCAGTTCAGTACTTTGACTTATTTTTTGTATTTCAATAAATTATTTATAATAATTTTGGATGTGTATTCTTTTCTAATTTGAGATGAATATTCCTATTCAGTTTTGTGATGAATATTTTGGATGTATGCTTAGCTTCCACACTCTATTTATATATTACTTATACTTAGTATTATGATGTGATCAGCATACTGAAAATGTTGATTTTATATATAAATTGGATTCTTCATGTTGTATTTTAAATCCAATGTATGCATTTATCTAATACTTAGGATAATGATACTACTCTTATCTTAAGTATTAGCCTTCGATCCTCCTTCGGGGTTGAGTCAGCAGCCCTTCAGTGTTGTAGTTTCAGCTATTCGGGGAGATGGGATGTTTCTTGCCGAGTGGCGCACCGCTCCGCCGCCAAAATTGATTATGTTATCTCTTTTGTGCGCGGCGACGGGGCGGGGCGCTGCAGGCTCACCATTAGTATCAATAATAATAATATTTGGAAAAATTGAGGAACCAAAAATATCCATAAGGATCATAGCAAAAGTTAATTATGATCGGGAAGCGGTAAGAGAATTCACCATTAGAGTTTTACCAATTGAGCTCACAATTTTTGAAAGAGAAAAATCATACCAACTTTTGAACAGTAGCTTGGGAAATTTAAACCAAATAAGGATTGAATTGTAAGCTTCCACATGTTAAATGAGGTCCCGTAGATAGGGTTTAACCACAAACAACACATCGAAGAAGTGTTACGAACAGATCGAGTATCGCAATGGAGGTGGTTTAGAGCACTCAATCGATGATCGGGGATGTGTTGAAGGTTACCAACCAAAATACAACATCACAGCATAGCAAGAAAAAAGGAATATCAGCACATGCATGCATCACAACCACATGCACATCCAAACAACACAGATTTTACGTGAAAAACCTAAGAATTGGAAAAATCACGGAGCCACGCCGCACAGAAATTTCCACTATGAATCTTGAAGAGTACTGAGTTACACAGAGCTTAACCTCAACAATGAACACTAGCTCTTACTCTAGGATGAAGAGGAGAAGTAGTAGCCGCCACCTAGAGTATTTTTTCCAACATGCAAGAGCTCCTTTGCACAACAGCTGTCCCATAGGGTTCCTTCTTGGAATCTCCTCCAACAGCAGCCAAAGCCCTCACAAATTGAAATGACAACTTAGGAAATATCTCCAAAATGTTTCCTTAAGTACTCAGCTCCATTTAGGATCTCAAATGGTTCAAAATACCATCCAAATTACTTAGTGCGAAACCTGAACTTCAGTAAATATTTGTCAGGCGCTACGGTGCGCTGTAGCGCCCAAGTCTCTAGTAGCCAGGTGCCACGGCATGCAGCAGCGCCCTGCTTTCGGGTTGCCGGGCGCTGGGGAGCACTATAGCGCCATGCTCTCGGGACATCTGCCACTGGGCCGCACTGCAGCGTACCAGTCTCTGTCTGCTTTCACCAGGGCGTACTGCTGCGCCCTGGTCTCGGTTTACTGGCCGCCAAGGCGAGCTACGGCCCCTTCATCTCGGGTGCTGGGCGCCACGGAGCGCCACAGCGCATATGCTACAACAAAAACTTTCCAACCTTGTTCTGAATCGCCCTGGAACCTCTCGAAAGCTCATCGGAGCTCCATTAGCATCTCTATGATGATTTGAATGATCTCCACAATATAACAAAAAGAACCAAGGGCCGCATGCTAGAGCTAAATCGAGTCTTCCGTACAATCAAACTTGATAAGATAGAAACCATCATTAAGGGAAAAAAGAGATTGATCTCTTAGTTGCCCAATTTGTTCATAGCTTTCATTAGTGTACTTTCCTGGAAGAGTATCCAACTAAGCACTATACCCATAGATGATTATTTGAAAAAAGAATTGATCCAACATGTTTTCTTACGAAAAGGAACCAATATGCATTTACCAAAATTTGGTATAATATTTATTAGAGAAATGCGATGCTTCCCGTCAGTGTCAAAATGAAGCGTTTTGGGTGTTTCGTGAATTAAGTTCAATTCCCGCCAAAACACGTGCCAAAACTGAACTTGCATTAATAATAGAAATGCTATATGTCCTCACAAATAAATCAAAAAATTGTTAAAAACTTGAGCATTTATTAAAAATTATGAAAGAGATTTAATCATAAACCATTTGTAAGCCTTAATTTATTAAGAGTATTGCTACACTTATACATTATATATCAAAATATATAGATAATATGTCAACCCAATATATAAATAAATTATTAGCTGAATATATTTTTTGTAAAGCATATATATAATCCTAAATAATTTTTGATATATTTTCTTGTATAAACATAACATTTTTCTTTTATTTATAATAGAGTTTTGCTACGTAGCTCACATATATCTTCCAAAAAGTACGGATGATTAGGATTTAAAGAGTTAAGTGTAATAAAAAATTATTATTAAATTCACTTTTATTTATGGGCTCATAAAAATATATATTTAAATTTTAAATTCTAATCCTCCATAATTTTTGAGAGATATTTGAGAGCCAAATAACTTTTTTCTAATAATAGCATGATCATAAGCTTAAAAAAAAAAAGACAAAGGAGATCCATCCCACCAAAACAAAAAATAATAATCTCAAGCCAGTTGTTGGATCTATATGCAGCAGATAAGCAGAACTGATCATGTGCAGCAGCAGCCTGAGGAATGGCAAGGCACATTGTCCCAAAAGCAATAGAATACATCGTTAATATATAAAAGTTGTTCCCTTGTGCTTTTTTAATAATAGAAGGCTACGAAATTTTATGTGAAAGATTCTAACAAGGAAAAGTTAGGGAAGTATCATCATAAAATTTATTACAACAAGTAGAGGAATATACACTCACTTGTGTTGAGAGATGAGAAAACTTTGTCTCTACCCTTAATCTATGTTTGAGACTCAACCGTCATCAGATCAAAATCGTACAATCCTCTACAAAGCTAAAGCTAATCTGATTCAAAACCATAATGATATTCAAATCTTTTGGAAACAAAAGTATAGTCTCAATTAAAAATTGAAAGGTGAAAATAATACTTCTTTCTATCATAACTGGGTTAATAAAATAAGACATATAACCATATTACTAAAATGATCACTCATAAAGGCATCAAAATCAACTGTCTTAATGATATTTACTCTTCAGCTATTGATTAATGTGGGGATGTGGAGACCATTCAGATCATCGTGGAGGTGCTTATGGAGTTTCGGTGGACTTTTCATGAGGTTCCGAGGTGAAATAGGACAATTTGGGAAGTTCAGGTTCTGCAACGCGTCGTAGGCGTCATGGCGCCCAACATCCAAAAATTGGGGCTCTACAGCGCTCTATGTTTTCAACCATTCTAGGGACTTTGGTGCTCTAGTGCACCTCGGCGCCAAACCAACCAGAGACTGGGGCGCTGTAGCACACCGTGGTGCGCTGTAGCGCCCCATTGCACCAAGCCGGCCAGAGACTTGGGCGCTATAGCGCGCCCTGATGCCAACCACTAGAAACCGGGGCGCTACTGCGAGCCGTAGCACCAGACAGGTTTCAGCTCCGATTTAGGTGCTGCCCTAAGTTTTTGCGAAGTATTTTGGATCATTTTGGTTCCAAATAGTGCCTAAGTATATAAGGGAAAATTATGGAGATATTTTTTAAGATTTGTGTAGAGGAGACTAACCCTAATTAGGTGATGACTATTGCTCATCTCCTTCAACCTATAGTGAGTGCTGGTGTTCACTGGAGAAGAAGAAATCAATCAGGAGGCTATGTAAGTGGTAGAAAAAGAAACTTTCTGTAACTCTGTAATCTTTTTAATTCATAGCAGAAATTTCTACGTATTGTGGCTCTGTGGTCTTTCCCATCTTAGGGTTTTCCACATAAATATTCTTGTATTTGGATACTTGTGGTTGATGTTGTATTTTTGCTGTGATTTTTATCTTGTTGTACATGATTTTATTTCGTATATTGCTTGGTAACCATCACTGTAAATCCTGAACATCGTCATCCTCAAATCGCTTCCGTCACGTGCTCACAATAATTACTTTCAAGATGCATTAAAATCTTTTAGCTAGGTCCCCTCTAACTTCACCCTTGAGACTTTGTTTCATGAAGATAATCAAATTCTTAATAACTTGCCTTCATATGAAGAAATATGGGAGGTGGTTAAAAACCTTAAAAGTAATACTTGTCCGAGTCCTGATGATTTTCCTAGAGAATTCTTTTGTATATTTTAGCATATTATTAGAAGTGAAATTTGTAATGGTATTAAGGAATTTTTTTGTGATGTTCCTTTGCCAAAATAGTTCTCTCATACTATGATCTCCCTCATTCCCAATAAAGAGAAAGCCAACGGGTGGTCTAACTTTAGACTTGTTAGTCTTTGCTCCAATATAACTTGTGGCCAAACTCATAGCTACTAGTCTTCAAAACCTGCTTCCCAAATTGATTGATCCAAATCAAACTAGGTTGGTTCCTGGCCGTAAAATTTAAGATAACATCTTAACAACCCAAGAACTTTTTCATAGCCTCAAGAACAAGAGTTGGTGTCACAATGCCATTGTTGAAATTGATCTTGAAAAAGCTTTTGACATACTAGACTTGAACTTTCTTTTTAGACTCTTAAAGGTGTCTTTCAATGAACGCTTTATTGACAAAATAAAAATTCCATCAGTTTTCTATCCTCATTGATGGTCATCCTTTAGGCTTTTTTAAATAAAAAAAAGGTCTTAAGAAAGGTTATCCTCTATCTCCCATTATATTTGTTTTAGGTATGAATTATTGGTCTTATAATATCATTTCCACTTTGAAGAGTGATCCCAAACTTTAATTTAATGTGGGGGGCAAAGTTAATGTTTTTCACATTGCTTATGATGATGACCTTATCATTCTCACTAATGGTGACATCTATTCAATTAAGAAAATTAAAAGTCTACTAAACATCCTTAAACATGATTCGGGGTTGACAATTAACCCTTCTAAATTTCAATTCTTGAGTAATGATAAAGTTTCCTTGCACAAAAACATATTATCATTAATCTTTTAGGTTTTTAACAAGGAAAATCCCCCTTCAATTACCTAGACATATCTATATTTATGGAGTACAATAAAAATGCCCATTGCAAAGATCTTCTCGATGCCATATTCAAAACACTTTATGGGTGGGAACATAAACATCTCTCTCAAGATGGTATGCTTTTCTTCTTAAATGTGTTTTAAACACAATCCTGCTATACTTGCTTGGATTCACTTCCCCTACTGGCTATGTCATGAAAGACTTAACATCATATTTAATAAATTTCCTTGGGTTCATACTAAAATTATTTGGTGTTCTTGGAATCACATTACTCTATGTAACAACCCAAGTTGTTACCTTAGTCAATTAGGACTAATTTTAGTCTTAAATTTAATTCTAAGTGCTAATCAAGTCATCAAGAGTCAACTTCTAAGACTAACCCAAGTTGTTAACCCAAGTTGTTACCTTATTAATTAACACTAATCTTAGGATTAATAATTATAAATGGATAATTAACTCATTAATTAGGGCTTAAACAGTAATTAATTTAACCCTAATCAAATAGTAAAAATAATAATATTATAATCCAAATAATTAAATAACAAATAATTAATTATTAATTAATATTAATTAATTACATATTAATAAAAATTAATTAATTAATTTTTAACTTTAAGAATGAACAGTAAATTAATACAAATTAAATAAATGAATAGTAAAAAATGTAAATTGTATTTTTTGAATAGTAATTAAATTAATTAAATAAAACTTAAGAGTTTAATAATTTTTTATAGGATGTTCCAAACATAGTCAATATAGGTCTCATTTTACTCAGAAAAATAAAAGAAATCAAATAGCATAATGCAAAAATTTGTTTCAGGTACGTATAATGTAGTGACATTTTATGACCTATTTAAACCCCCATAAAATTTAACATAGTCATCCAAACATGAGTAATATGGGTCTTAAAATACTCATGAGAACAGCCCCATCACTGTGATAGTATTATTTTTTCTATTTAAACATCAGGAAAAAAAGTCAACCCTGGACCCTATAGTTGACTTTGGGGAAAAAATGACCAAAATGCCCTTAGAATTCAATTGACCATAACTTAGTCAATTCAACTTCAAATTCAGAAATTCAAAGTGCTAATTAGCTTAGAATTTCAATGTCATCAATAAATTGAAATAATATTTATGATCTAAACACTAGAAAATTAGAGAATGACCAAAATACCCATAACCTTAGTTAGGTCATAACTGGACCATGTGAGGTCCAAATTGGGTTTACTCCCTATCAACATACTCAGTATATTATAGGGAAGCTATAAAAATTGAGTTTGTTGAAATTGGACTTTAAACGTAAAAGTTCGGTTTTTATCACCCGTTGCCCTTAGGAATTAAAATAGCCATAACTTAGTGATACGACTCAGAATGTAGTGTTCTTGGACTCTATGGAATCCTTGAACAATAAACAACAGTAAACTGCATAAAAATTTAGGTTCAATTAAGTGTAAATTACAAGTTTGCCCTTTAGGTCAAAAATCTTAAGTTGGACCCGTAGGACCCGTTTCTTGTCCAAATTAGGCGTACTTACCGTCAATCTTCAAGTTAGACAGTAAGTAATCATTTGGTATAAGAAACTTCAATTTGAACCCTTAAATCAAAAGTTGACTTCTTGGACCCTTAACCCAAAATTTAAGATAAACATCATAAATCTCTAAATTGTCTTTTAAAGTACTAAAACTAATACTAGACCTATATTAGTGATATTTAAATAAGTAAAATCAACTATTAGGTCAGATCCTAGAATTTCTCTAAGTCTTTAATACTACACCTTAAGGACCCTTCCTAAGACTAGGACTAGATCATATATTAGAGTTCATTCATTGGGTAAATGGGTTACTCAATGAATAAAACCTTAGTTTTATTAGTTTTTAGATTTTTACAACTTATTATGATTTTTTTATCATTTAACCCTAGATTTAAGATAAGAGATTCATCCTATTAAGTGTGATTTGCTTAATAGAATTTGCCTTAATTAGTAGATCACTTTTAGAGGTAAACCTAGATCTTATGTATCATCCTTAAGATTATGTAATTAAGCCCAATCTCGTGGTCTTTAATCCATAATCAATAGCTTAGAAGATCTGATCAGATCTTAAATAGAACATCTAAATTCACAAAAACTAGGACGTATAATTTATTGATTTAACTCATAGTCGTAATTTGATTGAATTAGATTAGAACTTGATCAGTTTTAATCCTTTAACTTATAAGGACGAGCTTCTAAGTTATACTCGATAGTAGGAATTGGAGATACTGAACTTGTGTAACTTGGAATAGTTAGAATGGTTTAATTAGAAAATAAATAATATCACCATATTTAATAGAGTCCCTTGCTTACTTTGATATTTTGTGCTACGCATTCCTTAATATTGTGCCATATTTCCTTGAGCATATCATATAAGACTTTGATGCATAAATAAATGTTTAGGAAATTATGAGGACTCCTTAGATTCCTTAAGAAAATATCAGTGTAAATAATTAAAAATAATAATTGTATGTGTTAAAGCTGCTTCTCAGTTATGTCTTCTGCCTAGTCTCCTTGTTGACGCTAGGAGAAGACTATGTTTATATTTTCTGCATAGTCTCCTTGATGATGCTAGGAGAAAATTTGTTATGTATTTTTAGCCCATGCCTCCTTGTATGACGCTAGGAGAAAACCCTATATACTGCTTAGTCTCCTTGATGACGCTAGGAGTATATAGTTTTGCGCCTTAGCCTCCTTATTGACACTAAGATCCTTTTGATATTCAGTGGGCTAGATTAGCTCTTTTCTGTATGGCAGTTAGTATACGAATATTCATATATTGTATTAATATTTTGTGTATAGTATTTTTATTCAGTTAGCTATTTCCTTATTTTGCCTATATATATTTTAGGATGTTAGATTTATTACTGCTATATGTATGTATCATTTTTGAGTTTACTTATTTAACTTGCATAATTCTTATGATCACCAGTATATTAGGGTGTAGAATTTTTTTTCAGCACTTGTACAGTTACTTATACATATATGTTCTATCTTATTTAGCTTACATTTGAGGCATGTCTTAGCCTAATTTTTGCTTAAGTTATAATTAATTGTCATTAAAAATTTTTAATTTAGAGCTTTAACTCAAAAAGGTAGATTTTAAACCCTTAAGTAGGGGCAAAATAGTTATTTTGCCCAAAAGTTAGGTTTAAATATTTTTATGCCTTAGATTCATATCCTAATCACTAAAATTAGTAAGTATGTGATTTAAAAGTAAATTCATATAATTTTGGCTTTTAATCAAATCGTTATGAGAAATCCTAATTTTCTACCTTAAGAAAATGCTAAGTAACAGTGTTAGTTATATGAAGTGAGATTCATCTCACATCATACCCTTCTTTGAACCTTCTTAATCAATTCTCAATCTTTCTATTAGTATTAGTTAGGATTAGTGTCTGAGTGTTCATCTTAGTTGCTAAGAGCTCTTTCCTTAGGAATAGCAATAGGACTTAGGTTAGAATTCATCTATTAAGTAAATTGGGTTACTCAATAGGTGAAGCTTTGGTTTTAGTAGTTTCTAGATTTTCATAGTTTATTTATGATTATTTGATCTTTCAACCTTAGACTTAAGATTAGAGATCCATCCTATTAAGTTTGACTTTACTTAATAGGATTTGCCTTAACCTTAATTCATGAGATTGGGTTGTAAGCTTTAGTCCTTTAGGATCACCTTTGGATTAAGCAATTAAACCCTAATATTTGTAGTTTAATTCTTAATTGTTTCATCTTGATTTTGCTTAATCAAGATGGGTTTGGGTCGCTTAAATTATCAAAATAGGTCGATTGATTGATTTATTTAACTTATGTAGTCGACATTAATTTAACCAAATTAGAACTTGGCCAGTTCTAATTGCTTTCAACTTGTAAGACTGTGAATCTAAGTTACTTATTGCATAAGAATTGCTAATTCTGATATTGTGTAACTTAGAATAGATAGAATGAATAATTAGACAATAATAGATATCACTTGTATCTAAGTAGAGTCTTTTGCTCTTTTGAACTTTAAAGCTTTGCACATCTTATTTTGAGTCTTATACCTTAGACATATATGTTGGATATAGGATATTTGATAAGTATCTCATGTCAAGTTTGATTTACATAAACATCATGTGCATTTTATCAGTGTTTTTGGCTTTACAAATTTTGGTTCAATAGAGTATAGCCTAAGTTGTATGCTTCTTCAGCTCATTCGATTTGGGACTGTCACTGGTGATACAACCAAGTCAGTGATCATTTCCATCTTGGCTGATCTGGGATGGTGCATAATAGATCCTTTGCCCACATCGATCCAGGGACTATCACTGGTGATACGACCAGGTCAGTGATCTATTCCATCTTGGCTGATCTAGGATGGTGCGTAATAGATCCTTCGCCCACATACTTCATTAGTTAAAATTTTGATATGGCAGTACTAGCTTAGGTACACTTTTAGTTAGTGTTTTATGTCTTATCTCAGTAGACTAAGTAACCCTTTTGCTTATTTTCAGTTTATGTGGTTTGATGGCCATAGCGCATTTTTAATCTTGTACTTATTATTCATATTATTTTACTATATTTTGGCATATCCTAATTGTTACTTTATAAGTATTTCAGCTTAATTATAAATCATCTTTCTTAGATTGTGTATTTACATAAGTGTTAGAATGATAGTATATTTACTCATTATAGGATATTAGACATGTATATTTGATCACATATAGGATGTTAGTTTTACTTTATGTGCACATTTAGGATGTTGGTATTACTTAACTTAGGATGCTAGCTTTACTCTCTTTATACATATCTATGATGTTAAACTTACTCATTTTATATAGGATGCTAGATGTAATTTGAATTGTTTTAATTGTATTTTATAATTCAATTGAGTTATATGTATTAACATGAGTTACTTTGATCATAATATAATTAGGATGAGTTTCTTTATATTTATTAGTATGTTATATTTTCATTTTAATACCTAACCTTGTTGCAGCAGAGTTTTGGAGTTATGTATTTACTTTCTCTTGTTTAATTTATAAACCTATTATTTATAGCTTTTTGTTCCTTTCATATGCTTTTTGCTCCTATGTATTGTTGCTTAGTTGTTAAGTTTATGGTGATATCTAAATTAACATAATAATGTATCAGCTTGAAATGTGCTTAAACATTTTGTCTTACTAAGATTATCTTTTCTTTGGCTAGGGCCCTATTATTATGAAACCAATAATGATAAATTCAGAGTTATTCAAAGTTGTGAAGTCATCCAAGGATCTGCCTTTGGAGATGGATCATGCTATCAAAGACTCTTAATTTATTTGATCTCTTTCTGTTCTACTTGTGAGGTTGAGTGTTTTTATATTTTCTTTCTTACTAAACTAATTAAATATGTTGTAATAATACAATTTAAACTTTACTTTTTGTTGCTTTACTTATTCTGAGTTGAATGTTTGGATTCTTATATTGTAATGGATGGTGTTTACTATTTTGCTTCTGCACTCTATTTTCATGATTATTTCATTTAGTGATTTATGTTTGAAATGGCAAAGTCTTTGATTATAATGGATTAGGATGAGTACCTAATCAAATTTCAAGTAAGGATCTTATAATTTGGAAGCCTCTCCATTGTAATCATGTTAACTTAATAGTTAATAGGACCACGGTGGGGCTGGGGCACCACAATATTGCTGGTTTGTTTTGGTAGGTGTTGTTAGATTGCTTGTTAGCTTAGTGCTCCATGTTATCGTTTATGTTGTTTCCTATTTTGATAGTGTTGTTGTGGTTGTATCAATGGTTATAGTGTCCAATTTTTATACTGTCTTACTTTTGTGCTGCTTGAGATATTTATTACTACAGGTGTTTCTAGATATGTTTTTTACTGCAGGTGTTGATGGGTTATTTTATTAGTGTTGCTGCATAATTTTATTGCTCTTACCTTTATCCCTATGCAAGTGTTTATGTGAAAACTCCCATTTCTCGAGCCAGTGAGGGCATGAGATCTGGGCTTGTCCCTAAAATAAATATGTATGTGATTTAAAAGTAAATTTAAATGATTTAGGCTTTTAATCAATTATTCATGAGAAATCCTAATTTTCTACATTAAGAAAATTCTAAGTAAGAGTGCTAGTTATATGATATGAGATTGATCTCACATCATACCCTTTTTTGAACCTTCTTAATCCATTCTCAATCTTTCTATTAGCATTAGTTAGGATTAGTGTTTTAAGTGTTCATCGTAGTTGCTAAGAGCTCCATCCTTAGGAATAGGACTTAGGTTAGAATTCATCTATTAAGTAAATTGGGTTACTCAATAGTTTTAGTAGTTTCTAGATTTTTATAGTTTGTTTATGATTATTTGATCTATCAACCTTACACTTAAGATTAGAGATTCATCCTATTAAGTTTGACTTTACTTAATAAGATTTGCCTTAATCTTAATTCATGAGACTGGGTTGTAAGCTTTAGTCCTTTAGGATCACCTTTGGATTAAGCAATTAAACTCCAATATTAGGAGTTTAAATCTTAATTCTTCCATCTTGATTTAGCTTAATCAAGATAGGTTTGGGTCGCTTAAATTATTAAAGTAGGTCGATTGATTTATTTATTTAACTTATGTAGTTGACATTGATTTAATCAAATTAGAACCTGGCCAGTTCTTATTGCTTTCAACTTGTAAAATCGTGAATCTAAGTTACTTATTGCATAATAATTGAAGATTCTAATCTTGTGTAACTTTAAATAGATATAATGAATAATTAAACAATAATGGATATCACTTGTGTCTTAGTAGAGTCTTTTGCTCTTTTGAACTTTGATGCTTTGGACTTCTTATTTTGAGCCTTATACCTTAGGCATATGTGTTGGATATAGCATACTTGATGAGTATCTCATTTCAAGTTTGATTTAAATAAATAGCATGTGTATTTTATCAGTGTTTTTGGCTTTGCTAATTTTGGTTTAGTAGAGTGTGGCTTAAGTGGTATGCCTCTTCGGCTCATTCGATTTGGTACTATCACTGGTGATACAATCAGGTCGGTTATCAAATCCATCTTAGTTGATTTGGGATGGTGCATAATAGATTCTTCGCCCACATCGATCCAGGGATTATCACTGGTGATACAACCAAGTTAGTGATCTATTCCATATTGGCTTATCTGGATGGTGTGTAATAGATCCTTCGCCCACATAACTTCATTACTTAAGAATTTGATATGGCAATACTGGCTTAGGTACACTTCTACTCAGTGTTTTATGTCTTAGCTCAGCAGACTAAGTGACTCTTTTGCTTGTTTTTAGTTTATGTAGTTTGATGGCCATAGCGCATTTTCAGTCTTGTACTTACTATTTCATATCATTTTACTATATTTTGGCATATTCTAATTGTTACTTTATAAGTATTTCAACTTAATTATGTCATATTTCTTAGATTGTGTGTTTACATACGTGTTAGAATGATAGTCTTATTGAGTATAAGATGTTAAACATTTATATTTGATCACATATAGGATGTTAGTTTTACTATATATGCATATTTAGTATGTTAGTATTACTTAACTTAGGATGCCTGCTTTACTCTTTTTATATATACCTAGGATGTTAACCTTACTTATTTTATATAGGATGCTAGATGTAATTTGAATCATTTTAATTATATTTTATAATTCAATTGAGTTACTTTGATCATAATATAATTAGGATGAGTTTTTGTATATTTATTAGTATGTTATCTTTTTATTTTAATACCTAATCTTGTTACAATAGAGTTTTGGAGGTATGTGCTTACTTTCTCTTGTTTAAGTTATAAATTTATTGTTTAAAGCTTTCTATTCCTTTCATATGCTTTCTTGCTCCTATATATTGTTGCTTAGTTATTAATTTATGGTGATATCTAAATTAACATAATAATGCATCAACTTAAAATATGCTTAGACATTTTGTCTAATTAAGATTTTCTTTTTCTTAGTTGAGGCCCTATCATTATGAAATTGATAATGATAGATTCAGAGTTATTTGAAGTTGTGAAGTCATCCAAGTATCTGCCTTTGGAGGAGGATCGTGCTGTCAAAGACTCTTAGTTTATTTGATCTCTTTCTATTCTGCTTGTGAGGCTGAGTGTCTTTATATTTCCTTTCCTGCTAAACTATTTAAACATGTTGTAATAATATAAGTTAAATTATACTTTTTGTTACTTTACTTGTTATGAGTTGAATATTTGGATTCTTATATTGTAATGGATGGATGTTTACTATTTTGCTTCTGCACTCTAGTTTCATTAAGATTTCATTTAGTGATTTATGCTTGAAATGATAAATTCTTTGATTATAATGGATTAGGATGAGTACCTAATCTAATTATATGTAAGGATCTTGTCATTTGATAACATCTCCACCGTAATCATATTAACTTAATAGTTAGCAGGACCATGATGGGGATGGGGCACCACAGTGTTGCTGGTTTGTTCTGGTAGGTGTTGTTAGATTATTTATTAGCTTAGTGCTCCATGTTGTCATTGCTATTGTTTCCTATTCTAATAGTGTTATTATGGTTGTATCAATGGTTATAATGTCGACCAATAATTTACTTACACATTGGATTGACACATCATATATATATTTTGATATATATTCGTGTGTAAGTGTAGCAAGTCTCTATTATTATTTATTGTAGATAGAGAATATGATAATAAAAAGAAAATAATAGTATTATTATTATCAAAATACATATGTATATTTATTTAAAAAGAGAATATTATAATAATAATAATAATAATAATAATAATAATAGTATTATCTTTTTTTCTTATTCATGTAATAATAATAAGTATGATTATATACATATTATTATTACTATTATTATTATTATTATTATTTTACAATGATAATATTAGTAATACTTATAAAGAGAATATTATAACAATAGAAAGATATATTTTTTATTGTGATAATATTTGATAATAATAATAATAATAATAAATATCTGAGAAATCAACCCAACAATTATTAGAGAAAGAGATGCAGTTTGAGAAAATAAAAGGTGGCCAATAATATAGCCAACAGCCATTAAGAGCAGCACCAATCAACTCATTTAGGATCATGAAATCAACCAAATTCTCAACTAGATAATACAACCAGCGCCCACTAGTCATCATAAAAAAAATGCAGTTTGTAGAAATTCCCATCTCATAAAGCAACAAAAAATTAAGAGAGAAATCAACCCAGCAGCCATTAGAGAAAATAATGCAGATTGAGTTGCTAAAAAGAAGGTGGCTAGATATATGGCCAAGAGCCATTAAAATCAGCACCCTCATCATATTTAGGACCATGAAATCAACAATACTCTTAACCATCAACCAGCGGCTACTAGTCGGATTAAATAAAATGCTATAAGTAAAAATGGAAAGAAGGCAGCCATAAACAATAGCCACTAAATTCAGCATCCACAACACAATTAGCATAATTAAAGCATAGAAGATAACATCCAACCAAAGGCAGCATTTAATGACGTTGCCATTATAAGTCAAAGTGAGATTTAATGGCAACTTCATTAAAAAGATTCCAGTTAAACTTAACAATATAAAAATTTGTAAGGTAGAATTTGACATCATTAGTTATCTTAGTTTTGATTGAATGAATGTTCATAGTAATATTATGGTATCAGCTCTATTTCTAGTAGTCCAAATATTCCACAGGGTGAAGAAATCCAGAATATTTCCAATGGAGATTTTGTTTTCACTATAAGAGGGCCAACGATAGAAGATGCTTTTGATGTCCACAGGGGGCGGGGCAGAATTGTACCAAGGGGTAGCCCAAAGAGTTTTGCTTGTATCGCTTTCAATAAAAATATGAGTTATGGATTCAATTTCCATACAACAGTGACATTTGGAAGCAATATTGAATCCTAATCCTTGCATGATGGTGTCATCACTAATAAAGTTATTTAAGAACTTCCAAAGGAAGATGCTAATTAGGTTAGGGATGCAATTATGCCAAATCCAGTCAGGAAAAAGGGGGATACCATGGGCTCTACAACAAGCCAAGAGATAAGATAGAACAAATTTATTGTCCTTGCATAAGGGGGAGTTGGCAGTTTTGGTGTCTTCAAAAGTAGGTGATATATTCGAAATTTACAGCAAAATTAAGTGTTAAAAACATTCAAAATATCATATAAACCAGTATACTTTAAGTATAATTTATACATTTTCAGGAAGAATGAAGAAAAAGTATAATTTATACATTTTCAGGAAGAATGAAGAAAAGGGCAAGCCTGAGCTGAATTAAAAAATTATGGAAGAAAACAATTATGGCGCGCCGCAGCGCACCATGCCGGTCCACTAAATTTTCTCACCTTGAAGCGTACTTGAAGGCCTGGAAGGAAGACCGCTGCAGCGCGCCACAGCGGGCCGTAGCGTCATTTCTCGAGAGCATTATTAAAATGTCATATGAAATAATTGAATAGTGCCAATCCGCTTTCCTGAAAGATTAATTGCTGTGGGGCGCTTCAAGCGCGCCACAGCACGCTATGCTATATAAGGATTAATATAGACCTGGGACAAAACTGTTGTAGCCCGCCGCAGTGCGCCGCGGTAGCATATCTAATTAATCATGTAAGACCTTATGTGAAAACTAATTGAACAGTTACTATTCCAGGTTCACGACAGCCTAACTGCCACAGCGCACCATGATGTAATTTCTAATTATTTATGAAAACCTTATGTGAGTTAATTGAACAGATACTATTCCTCTTTCACGAGAGTCTAACCGTCGCAGCGCGCCTTCAGCGCACCGTAACGGATAAGTAGCGGCCTTAAGGTGAACTATTAAAATATATATCATGACAGTATTTGAATTTCAGCTGCTGTAGCGTGCCATGGCAGAATAGTGTTTGAATCAAGGATGCTACAGTGCGCCACAGCGCCCGCTACATAAAGCTCCAAAATCTGCATTGAATGCAGCATAGGGAAGGCCAAAAATTCAGACCTTTGGCTTTCCATTGCCTGTTGAAACCTGAGTTAAACAATAACTCTGATGAATCCAAAGAGACTAAGCAGAATAAAATAAATTGCTTGCATTGAAGTAGAAGAAGATGAAGGTTCATTTGTGATTAATGCATGGGGGCTGAAAACTCCCTTATTTAAGGTCCAATTTCAGACCAAAGAAGGGTTCCAAATTTCAATATTCAAAAGACTAAAAGGAGAAGCTGCAGGAAGAACAAAAAGGAGAACTCTTCAAGGGGCAAGCAGTAGATCGTAAAGAGTGAAGAGGAGGAGACAACAAAGGAAAGGAGGAGAAGTCAAGTAGAAGTGCAGGAGAAAGATCAAGAGAACCTTAGAAAACCTATAGATGTTTCATAGTACTTTTCCTAAACTCTATTAGATTGTTTTTTGTTGTAAACCGATATCACGGTTTACTTCCTTTTTCATGTATGCTTTTATTTATTCAGTAATGGAAAGTGAAATAGCCAGAACTTATAGCAAAATTATAGTACTAAAACATTCATATCACCATATATATCCCTATACTTTGAGTCGAAAATGATGCTTTTTTAGGAAATTGAAGAATAAATTATATGAGCTGAATTACCCGATTCTAGGGAAAATCCGCATGGCACACTGTAGCGCGCCATGGAGGCCCATTAAAAATGCTTTACTTGGAAGCAGAACTGCAGACCTAGAGCAAGACTGCTGCAGCGTGCCACAGCGTCATATCGATAAGGATAAATTTAAACCATATAAACGAGTAATTGAATAGTAACAAGAAAATTAGCACGCTGCAGCGCTCCACAACGTCATTTCTCGAGGATTTATTAAAACTTTATAAATGACAAATTGAACAGTGATTCATACTTTCTCAGATACAGTGTGCCGTAGCGGGTAAATTTTTATTTTATAAAACTATAGTTGAACTAATTGAACAGTGATCCTGCAATTTTTTTCTGTTGTTGTACACCGCAGTGCACCACAGTGGGCAAATTTTCTTTTTATAAGACTATAGTTGAACTAATTGACCAGTGATCCCACAAAGTTTTTCGCTATAACATGTCGTAGCGAGCCACAACGGACGCTGCAGCGACTAAATGAAAAAGACACAAACTTACATGCAGGAAAAGCGTTTGGAGTACGCTGCTACAGCGCACCGCATCAGAATAGGGAATTGGAATGTGGTTGCCACAGCGCGCTGCAGCAGAACAATATTTGAAATGCTGCTGCCGCAGTGTGCCATAGCAGACGGTCCAAAAATGCCAGAAAATAGTAATTAAGGCAGCATGGGGAAGGCCACAAAAATGTGACCTTTTGCCTTCCCCAACCTCTTTAAAATAGATAAATTAATCTCTGCTGAATCCCAACAGGTTTAAGCAGATGAAAATATTAAAATGGATTATAATTAAATCAAGGAAGAGGAAAGGTTACACATTGAAAGCTTTGAGGCTGAGTGCATCCTTATTTAAGGGCCAATCTCAAACCTTGAAAGGGTTCTAACTTTTGCTAATCAAAGACTAAAAAGGAAGGCTGCAGGAAGAGAAAGAAGGAGAACTCTCCAAGGGGAAGAGAGGACCAAGAACATGAAGAAAGGGAAGACAGCAAAGAACATAGTGTGGCACTTCAAGCGGACAGCGCAGGAAAAGTAAAGAGAACCCCAGAAAACCTCCGGGTGATTCCTTGTATTTATCCTAAACTCCCTTGATTTATTTCTTACCATGAACTGATGGCGATGTTCACTTTTCTTTGTATGTATGCTCTTTCCTACTTAGTAATGGAAGGCTAAAAACCCCTTGGAGAGGGTTCAAATGTAGTTGTAAGAATATGTAAGGGATAATTAGGGTATAATAACATTATTTGAATGTAATGAAAGAATGTTTTTGTTGTTAAATTTAATATTGAAATGATTGCTTGGATGAATTGAAATATATATTATTTTAATTAAAAGAACTTGTGTTCCAATGCTTATCAATTGGGTGAGAGCAAGGAAGGTGGTGCAAGTAGAGTTGAGAATTATGTGACAAAATTTTTAAAGTTCACTTGCACCCTTCCTTAATAGCTCTCCTAAGAGATTGATGCTTGAGAACCAAGTTCTCCATTAACCTTGCTCTGTTGCTCAGCAAGATATAAGGGATGAGAGGACATTGGGAACTTCAATGGATGATGTGACATAATCCATTGACCCAATGCATGCTCCCATCTAGCTAAATTGCATGCGAAGCACATGATGCATGGTAAATAGAAATCTTGCTTATGAGATCATCTGAAATAAGAGATATCTTTTGGTAACCTAGATATAGGAAGTCAAAATCTAATTAATAAAACTAGATCTCATGAGAGCTTATGTGCTAAGGAAGAACCCAAAGGAGTTCTCCTTGTGCACTAAAGTTGAACTTAATGTAATTGGAGAGTATTTCAATTCCAATGCTATTCACTTGATTTAACAAAATTAGTAAACTAAAGGTATACATTCAACAATGAAGTTGTAGTACCAACCCTTGTAAATATTATAACAAAATCTCAACTCTCTCTTTTTTAATCAAATTGTATCTTTACTCAAGGACTTGTGTATTGCTAATTAGGAACCAACAAAATCAGTTAAAAATTATCATCTAAACATTAGTGAAAGAAAATACAACTTGGTATCTGAACACCAATTCCCTGAGGTTAGATAAATCCCAGAAATTAAACTTTCTACTTTTTTACTTCAGATCATGTACACTTGCGTACAAATGCATATATGTATTTCCTTCTGTCAGAAAGCTAAATACCCTTGGAGAGGGTTGGAATGTAGTTGTAGAAAAATGTAAGGCTGTATTGGTGTTGTAACAAAGATGTTTAAATGAGAAAATTTGATTTCTACTTAACTATATATTATTATTTTTGTGAAGGAATGCCTAGATGAAACTTTGTCCAAATACTTTGCTAAAAATAAAACTTAAATAAAGTATCAATTAAAAAAAGTACTTGAGTTCCAAGCTCATCAAATAGACAAGAGCAAGGAAAGTAGTGCAACTAGAGCTGAGAACTATGTGATAAGTTATCAAAGCTCACTTGCACCTTTCTTTAAGAGCTCTACCAAGAGATTTAATGCTTGCGAACCAAGTTTCCATCTATTTTACACAGTTGCTTAGTAAAGTAGAAGGGATGAGAGAATGTTGTAAATCCAATGAATGATGTGACAGTCCATTGACCCAACGCATCATCTCATCTAGCTAAATCGCATGTGTAAGCGCATGATGCAATGTTGATGGAAATCATTTTTGTGAGATCTAACAATTAAAAGAACGTATTTGGTAACCTAGACATATTAAATCAAAGATAAATTTAAACCATGATCTCATAAAGGCTTAGGTGCAGAGGTAAAACCCCAAGGGGAGTTCTCATTATTACCCTAAATCTGAACCCTTTGTAATTGGAGGTTAACTCCAATTCTAACAGTGTTCAATTGATTTAAGAAGGCATGGACCACTCGATTTAAACATTTAAATAATGAAGTGACAACACTAGGTCCTTACAAGTACTACAATGAAACCCTAACTCTCTCCTTTTGAATAAATCATATCTTACCCTAAGGTAATTTGTATTGTTAATTTAGGAACCAACTCAAACAAAATTTGATCTTCTAAACATTATTGAAAGAAGATATAACTTAATATCACAACTACCATTTCCTGAGAATGATAAATCTCAGAACTAAATTTCTACTTATTACTTCAAACCACGTACACTTGCGTGCAAGCCCGGACGTATATTTTACATTTGTCAAGTTTTTGGCATTGTTGCCGAGGAACGATTTTTATTTTGTATAAGTACAATCTTCAAGTAAATAGTGATTTAAATCTTACTTAACTTTGCATATAATCTTTAGTTATTGTAATTATATCTGTGTTAACTTTAGTGTAAATTTAGATTTGCTTTAGTTTTTATTTGTTGCTAGAAAAATTGAAAATTCCTAAAAACTGTGTTGAACTATACTGCATCTTACTATCTGCTAAATTTTTATCTGCTGATCATTTTATGTGCTAAATTAAATTGTTGAACCTGATTACAGTGATTTGTTCTTATTAGTTGTAATCTTTAAAGTGCATTAGTAAAAGAAACCTTTCTGAATTCTTTTTTGATTTTGAAATAGATAGAACATAATCTTAGAGCTAAGAGAGAATAAGTAATCCTAAACCAACAACAAGCACAAATGGAAGATTTAGAGGTCAATCTTGTAGAGCCAATAGTAAATGCTAAGAGAAGACTCCTTAGTGAATATACGCTTCCAACCGTAGAAGGAGTCCCAAATGCTGTAGTTAGACCTCCAATTCAAGCAAACAATTTTGAGATCAAGCCATCGACTTTAAATATGATAAAAAACAACCAATTCAGTGGTCCAGCATCAGATGACCCTAATGCTCATATTTGAAATTTTTTGGAAAAATGTGACACTTTTAGATTCAATGGAGTATCCGATGATGCCCTTAGGTTAAGCTTGTTTTCATTTTCATTGAGAGATAGAGCAAAAGTTTGGCTCAGCTCTCAAACTGGCGAGTCCATTAGGACTTAGGATAGCTTGGCTAGGAAATTCATAGCTAAGTATTTCCAACCTGCTAAGACTGCTAGGCAGAGAAATGAGATTTCAAATTTTTCTTAGCAAAATGAAGAAAACTTGTATGAAGGTTGGGAACGCTTTAAGGATTGCTTAAGCGTTGCCCACATCATGGGTTCCCCTTATGAATGCAAGTGCAAATTTTCTATAACAGATTGAATAGAGACTTTGAATGTGAGTGCCGTCCATGAAGTGATCTGTGAGCTGTGTGGAGGGAACCACAATAGCGAGTGCTGCAATTTGAACAACCCCTTCGCTCTGTCACAAACTGAACAAGTAAGCTTCATGAGAAATAACAATAATAACAATAACCCCCACAACAACCCATACTCAAATACATACAATCTGGGGTGGAGAAACCATCCAAACTTCTCGTGGATCAAGGGAAATTCTCAAGGAAATTACAACTCTCAACAATAAAACAAGCCCAACCAAAATTTTAATAATTCTTATAAGTCAAACTCAAAATAGCAAGTAGGAACCCGGGCTAAAAGAATCTTTTTGGGCCTTCAAAACAAAAACTATGCAATTTATAAAAAGGATTGAGTTAACCATGAACCTGCATGAAACTTCAATTCAAGGAATTGAGGCATCTCTTAGGAATATTGAAGTCCAATTGGGACAAATTTCCAAACAGCTGTCTACTCGGCAGTAAAGTATGTTTTCAAGCTCGACTGAATTAAACCTTAGAGAGACAGTGAGTGTGATCAACGTAGACATAGTAAAATAAACTGCATGAAATATAACCCCACTGAATAAAGTGAAGGAGGAAAAACTAGGGAAATTTATACTGGGAATTTTCAAGGAGATAGAATAGCAGTTAAGAGAGCGGATCCTAGAAGAATGAACATTCCTTGTATCATTAAGGGTGAAGTCCTTTTAGATCCCTTGTGTGATTTAAGGGCTTCTGTCAATGTTATGCCATTACACATATACACTCAACTAGGAGTAAAAGGGATGGAAGAAATTCCCATAATTCTAGAATTTGCTAATCTAGAGTCTCAAACTCCCCTTAGAATTATGAAGAATGTTCAAGTAGGAATAGGAAGTTTTGTGGTTCCTACAGACTTTGTTGTGTGTGAATGGGACAAATGGAGTAAAAACTCCAATGTAATTTCTTAGGAGACCATTCTTTGCCAGCTCTAGAGCGATAATTGATGTAGAAAAAGAGCTGATGACTGCGAGAGTGAATGGCTTGGAAGAAATTATCGATCTGATGTCGTATTTGCTTAAAGAAAAACTTATAAAGGCTGATTAGAAAAGAGCTAACATGAAGCTAGAAGGTAAGGGGGAGATTTTGAGCAAATCTAATTCTTCTAGTCACTGGGATGCCTCATCTAGAGGAAGCGACAAAAAGAGAGAGAAAAAGAAAAAGAGGAGAGGGAATAAAAGAAGAAAAGAGCTTCCCTTATAATTATAGAAAATGGGGTGGAAAAGAAAGCTAATGATGAAATCATGAGTTTAAGTCCAACTTCGATCGGTGCTCATTCAAATAAATAAAAAATATGGATAAAGAAACCACCCTTGAATTTAAATCAAATTTGATCCTAAACATGTCGGGCTGACGACATTAAATCAAACGCTTTTTGGGAGGCAACCAAAAATGATGTTTTATTTTATTTTTGCACTTAGGAGTAGTTTTAAAATTAATGAACATCCAAAACCTTTACTGTGGAAAAATTCTAGACTAAATTTAAATACTGTAAAAATTTCTGCTCAAAAGCCGCCGAAGCGCGCCATAGCGGATTTATCCGCCGCAGTGCACCACATCATATTTATCCACCACAATGCGCTACGGCGGATTTTGCCGCTACAGTGCATTCTAGCAGACATATCACAACACAAAATGTCCCAATGCGCAACAGTGCGTTGTGGCGCGCTACAGTGCCTGCAGTGCAAGGTGTCCAGCTGAAGCTAAAATTTATTGCCTTGGCTTCCCAAGGCAGTCAAAGATGCTACAGCATACCTTGGGACCTCAAAACTAAAAATTAAGTGCTCGAAAAGCTATAATTTTCCATCTTTTTGACCAAAACTTGAATCACACTTATGGCATGAATTAAGACTAGCTTTGACCATAAATTCAAGTGCCATAAGTGTAATTAATCCAAGTATCCAGAATCTTCTCTTCCCATTACTATAAAAAGTTGTGAGAGGGGAGTATGAGGCTGCACCTCCTTGAAAATTCAAGCACCTCAGCTCTCAATTCTTCCAACTACTAACAATTTTTCTCATTCTCTCCTTCTTTCTAAATAATAAAAAAGATTATCATCCGGGAAAAAATCAATAGTAAGCAAGGGAACAACTACCCCACAGCTGGTGGGGCTTTTAACAAGAAGAGATTCACTTCAATTGAAGTAAAACAACGCTTCAACCAAGTGATAATCAAGCAGAAATTAATCCACAAATGGGGATTTGAGCTCCCATACCCTATGAACCCTGATCAAGTCATAAAAAGAGGATGAGAGCACATGGTGTAATAACCCTAGATTATTACCCTGCTAATCTATAGTCTAAGAAATTATTAATTTTGATTCCATTGCTTTAAGAACATCAAATGAATCCTATCCTAAAAATTTGGAGTCCATTGGACTTCTCTAAGTCCGAAATGATAATTTGATCAGTCTAGATGCCCTAGTTTAGAACTTAAATATTTTGATATCAGAATTAAAATCTGATTGCATTTTTGAATTTCTCACCCCCAAATTAGCTAGAGGTGAAAGTTTGGTACAATTTGGAAATCATTTAGGTTATAATTCACATTTAATTAAAATAGTCTAATTGCATAAAAGGGTTCCTAACTTTTCTAAATTGCAAACATACCTTTAAACTAATTTAACAGCCAACATCTGCTGTGTGGACCATGGGCGATCTGCTGCAGAGCCTGGGTCACGCGACAGCGAAGTCCCGCTGATCTCACCGTCAGACCGTTAGATCCCATGGTCCGGATTTAACCCTGCTGGATAGCGGATCCACTTTTAGATGAACTCATGGATCCTACGGCCAGGATCACTCATCCGATCGGCCGCTAGGATCTGAGCAATCCCAGCCGTAGCGCCTATCTGATCGATAGATCAGACGGCATCCAAAGGTCCCGCCACTGTATACCATCGTCTTCCTCTTGCTCGCACACCCGACATAGAAAATCCCCGTACTGCCAGCTGCTGAACCTATCCCCCACTCCGACATCCAGCTCAGCAAGCCGTTGGGGATCCTCCTATAATGGCGAGGTGCCCCAATTGGGCCTCGTGACCCGGCCGAGCTCAATTTGGAAAATTGAGAGCTCGGCCATGGCCCGACCACTCGGGTCTCTCCATCTCGAGCCAATGGCTTTGGAATCTTCCCCATTTCATGCTGAGGCTATAAATAGCCTCGGTGTTCCACACTATGATCCCTTGATGATTAATTGAGCTCTTTGCAACTTCCGCCATTACCGTCAGTCCGAGCTTGCGTATGCGATTCTAGGAGCTCTTGAACCGCTGATAGTAGGCTCTCCTGGTGTTCAAGATCTTTTGCAGCATCTTGAACCTCAGCTAAGGCCAGCTGAACCCTCAGTCGATCGTCCCGAGCTCCCCCATCAAATCAGGTACCCCCGTTTGCTCAGCCTGAGCCAATTGGGCTCAGACCCTCTTCCTTTCAATTCATAATCATGCGTATTGTCGAAACAAACCCAAGGCTATCGAACTTGAACCCTAAGCTAGAACTGATCGATCGAATTGATCGATCGGGCTAAGTCGCCTAAGGAACGCCTCAAGTGAGTAAGTTCATGGTGTTCCAGATTATCTCAGGCCCTCAGACCAGGGGCTTCGATCTGTCTCACCTCCCTGAAGGTGTAGGGATCGAGCCTAGGTCTAGCATGGCCTCTGTGGGGAGAATTGTCTCCCCACAGTAGCTCCATTACGGGAGCTCTCAGGTGAGTAGGGTCTGACCGATCCAGACCACCTCACAGAGGGCTTTGGGTTCCATTCTATGCGTCTAACCATGGGGAATGAGTAGCAACCAATGGTGGGTCATGCCATGGTCAAGATGCACCAGAATTTGTCGATTAGGGTTCCCCTAATCAGGTCCCTTCCTTCAGGACGGAGGCTCAGGGACAAAGCCCCTGTGCGGGTGGGGCTGACTCGTGACCCGCGCGGTCTGATAGTCCCGGGTCTTCGGGCCCCGGCCGACCCGCGCCTTTTGATAACGGGCTGAACTCGTTTTAATTATAATCGAATAATTGGAATTTTTTTCCTTAAGGAAAATAATTCAATTATTCCAATCATAAGAAATCAATTATTAAGTAAAAATACAGAATGTATTAATTGAATAACTTTTAATCTATGGGTCCAAACCCTATAATATTATATATGAAATTGATCAAAAAATCTTCAGGGACCTGAATATAGAATAATATTGGATATCTAATGGTTAGATTTTCCATTTTTGCCTAATTATTGCAGATATTGATTAGGGTTGATTAGTAATTATACTTAACAAAATTTCCATGTTTAGGGTGCCATTAGTCTCCTTATGAAGAGTATAATAATTGTGCTAAGTGAAATATTTTTTTGTTCTCTGTACTTTAACTTATGCCCTAATCTTATTAAACCATGATTAGTGAAAATTAGGGTTTATTTATATTGGATCTTAGCAAACTTAGTCTCTGATTAATTGTATGATTAAATACAACTTATGTGCCAATTTGTATGAAATTTTGATGGCTAGATTTGTAATTATGTGTTAATCCTTTTGAATTAATTTAGGGTTTGATTAGCACTAATTACTTTCTATTTTTATAAATTTTTCTATTAATATGCTTTATAACAATAAGGTAAATATATGGAAATAATGTATGTTAATTTTTGATGTGTAAATTGAATAAATATGAAATTAGAGAACTTAATCACCTTAATTAACTTAAGAAGTCTTAAGACTTTAATCAAGCTTTTAAGACTTGATCTAGGTTTAAGATTGTCACCAATAATACATATTTAATTCATTGATTTGTCATTGATCTATAAATGAACACTTGATCTCAATTAAGATATGAGTAGGGGCCAAACCCTAACCTGCTTAATTAAGATCCAAACTCCTAAACACTTAATTTAATTAACTAATTATAAGATAATGAGATTGGCATTATTCCAATAATGCATTTGATCTGGTATAGAAATTAAACATTTGAATTAGATAGGTTAAGCTTAATAATAAAGCTGTGTGATTGCTTAATCTGAATCTAAGCTTTGGATCATTGATTTTTTCTTAAATAAGACTATTAGCATAATAAGATTTATAAAATCATATTGATTGAATAAGTGATCTAACTCTAATAACATCCTTGATTTAAATCCCATAATCTTAGAATAAGGAATGATCAGATGATTTAATCATTTGATCTGATCACTCTAAATCTAAAAGATAAAGAAAGCCTAATGTGTTAGCATCAGAATTAGGAGTGTGAGGTCTTAAGCACCTCATCATAAGATCATCATCTGAAATATTTTAAAGACATAAATTTAAATATACATTGAGGTAGGAGGACTTTGCATAACTCATTGAGGTAGAAGCTTAGATGATCCCTTAACTCTAGAAGTTGATCTTAACCTCTCATGGTAGGAATCACTTAAGATTTAGAATGACACCCTTCCTTGTGGTAGAATCTATATTGAGTGATGTTTGATCACAGTTTCATGGAACCTTATATAGGACTTACCTATTTAGCATAAGAATTTTTAGTCTTGATAATCCTTGTTAATTAAATAGAGTTGTGTGAACCCAGATTATTGGTTAGTGTAGTATGGCATACCCATAGTGCTAATTTTCTTCAGTAGTATTTAGGATTGGTTGATTCACTCCAATATGGACTTATGAGTAGGTGTTATCCCAAGGGATTACATGAATACAGTCCTGTTAGAGTAAATCTTTCAAGATTAAGAGTATATTAAGTAAGTACGCATTCCTTAGTTTGATTGAAATACAAATCACCAACGGGCGATGCCTCCTAGCAAAGACCGCTTCAATAGGTGTGGCTCAAACAAACTAAGTAATTAGAATCACCTTCTTAAAGACACTGAGTGTGATTGTGAGTTAGGCATCTTAATAACTTAGCTTGAGATACAAATTGTCAACGGGCGATGCCTCCTATCAAAGATCGCTTCGTTAGGGCGGCTTAATCAAACTAATTGATATGAATTACCTTTCTTGCATATGTGCTAAATATGTGTATACAATCATCCCATCTAATGATCCTTAAGTAAATCTTCAACTTTAACCAATCTTCGTTCTTGAAGCTAGGAGTCAGAATCCTCTTAGCAGGATTCTGCACAGTGGAGACTTAGAATTCATCATCAGCATTCAAAGTTTTATGGATTTCTGAATTTTACTCATATAGAATAGAAGCATGGGCATAAGCATGAGCATGAGTTTGAGGAATCATTCCAGCAGTGATGCATGAGTATTAGTGATAAATTATAGGTTACGGAATATTGCATACATAGACTGGGGAATTTTAGGATGCATCGGCATCACCATAGTGTCTTATGAACTGAGTGTATGTATACATTGAACTGTACGACTCATAGCCTTTCAGTGATAGTTCCGTAACATATCGTGGCATACCATGTTGTGGCATATTTGGGTGCATCATTTCAGTGACATATAGTACAACATTGGACATCTCTTACATTGATTTCTGAGCTTTTGATACTTTCGTTTACTTTCAGTATTCAGTCTTGATGCAGTTTTACTTTGTTTAGTCTTTACAGTTTCAGTTACATAGTGCCTTTACTATTATTTTCTACAGTTGTGTTTATGTTACTGTCAATTGCATTTACTTTAGAACTGCTTAGTTAGTTGCGATGTGTTAGACTTCTTGTCTAACACGGGGTGATTTTAGGATTTGGCAATTTGCTAGATCCCGAGCAGCTTGAGAAGACAGGGCAGAAGGAACTACAGGAGATCCCGGAGGAGTACGTGGAGCCTTAGTGGAGCAGCTTTCGACCTTTTGTTTACTGCTTATTTCAGTACTTTAAGTAGACTTTACATTTTATCTTTTAAATCAGTTTGTAATAACTTTGGATGTATTTTACTTTTCTTTTATGAGATGAATATTTACTACTGCTTTGTGATGAACATATTTTGAATGTTTTTCTTTAGCTTCTGCATACTATTATACTACTATACTTAGTACTGTGATGTGAGCAGCATACTGGAAATGCTGATATATTGATAACGTATATTGGATTCATATTACCTTTCTAAATCTAATATACATATCAGTCTAATACTTAAGACAGGTAATCGACTCTTATCTTAAGTATTGACTCTCGATCCTACTCTCAGGTTCGAGTCAGCAGCCTTCAGTGTGGCTCAGTATTTTAGCCTATTCGGGAGGATGGCTTTTGTAAGCTCATCCATCATGAGTAGCGCACCGCTCCACCGCTGATTATGATTATACCTGTCTTTTGTGTGGGGTGATGGGGCGAGGCGCTACAATTGGTATCAGAGAAGTATTATAAAATGTCAGATAAGGATTTTGTTCTTATCTACTTTATGATTATTCTCTATATCAGACCGAGATCATAAGTTACTAAGTGTAGTACAAAGCAATCATCCAAAACTCATTAAGTTGTCTTAAAAATAAAAAGGGTGGACTATATCTAGAATGTTGACACCCTAGGAATTTAATGCACATAATAATTTGATTAAAACTATGTATTTTTAACATGGACATCTTAAGACTTGAACGAACTTTTGAAAGTAGTAATGAAATATTAATTAAATACTTATGGGCTGAATTATCTTTGGAATGGAATACTCGCAGTCAGCATTTTTATTCTACCTTAGGAGATTTGACGACAACTGGATAGATGACCTTCGAGATGGCCTGATCTACGGAAGGGTCGTCCATGGAGTGTCGCCTCGTGGAGTTGAGGTGCTGGATAAGATACTTGTCCATTCATCCTTTGGAGGCACCAGCCTTTTAGTACTCGCCAAGGAATGGCTGGATCGTGTTACTACTGCACTTCGAGAGACAGCCTGTCCCGAGAAATACCGTCTAGAGATTGTAGAGATCCTACTGTGGGGATCAGCGAGTAGTTGGTGGTATTGGGTACATAGTCACATATGATGACTTCTGTGCTGCCATTTGGATAGAATATTGTAACTAGATTTTTTTGAGATCTTATTATATCATTTCTTTCATCTCAGTTATGCATTTTGTGGACCCATGTATCTTCTATTTTGAAAAGAAATGAATGAATAAAATTATAGTAAAAAAAGTTTATGTTTTTAAAGTTCATACTTGTAATTGCAATCATGAATCCTGGCTCCCCATCTGCTCCTACTCCAATTAAGAATACGGTCGCATCCACTGGCGAACCTGAGGAGCCCAACCCCTATGTCCAGTTTATTGAAGGCCTTAATAGATAGCAATGCACAACAGGCGCAAGAGATACATGCTCTTATCCTCTCGATTGGACAGCAACCTACACCCCCGTCAGGATTCTCATCATCTTCACACTATACGGGTGATAGAATCCTACACAGTTTCCTTTATCTTCAAACTCCTATGTTCAATGGAGCAATGAATCCTATGGACACAGTGAACTGGCTTAAGATAGCTGAGAAGAACTTGGCCAGTATCAAGTGCCCTAACTCCGAAGCCATTCGCCTAGTAACTCATCTATTTCAAGAAGAAGCTGAGTACTGGTGGGAGAACGAGCAGAATAACAGATTTGCTGATTATGAAGTAGAGGACATTCCTTGGGATATGTTCTTGGAAGCGTTCCGTGAAGCGTTTCGTACCGACGTCAGCTCAAGCAATCTTGGAGGATGAGCTCTTCCATCTCACACAAGGCAATAATTCAGTGTTTGACTACGAGCAAGAATTTTATAGATTGTCACATTTTGTTTCGAATTTAGTTAGAATGAAAGCATCTAGATGCCACCATTTCCTGGAGGGTCTGAGAGACTCTATTAAAGCCCACTTAGTATCTTATCAGATTAAAGACTCTGATAGAATTAATCGAGGCTGCTTGTCTTCAAGAAGGATTCCAAGGTCAATTGGACCGGAAAAGGAAGACAATAATAATGCAGCCGAGGAAGGAATGTTTTGTCCATCATAAGGTGGTGAAAGTCAATAACCTAGAAACCACACAAACCCAACCTCATAATTTTGAATGCAAATGAATGCATCTGTACGGGAAATGCTATCACTTCGGTGGCGTATGTCTTACTTATGGTCGTAAAGGCCACCACTATTTCGAGTGCAATGAGAAGAACACAATCGACGGAGTGCTCACCAACCACTCTCGTCATAAGCAAGCATTCCGTGCACAACTAAGGAACAGCTGAGAGCCTGCTCCTCCTATAATACCGGCTCAAACCTCAAACTCAAAGGCAATTGTACCAGCACAAAAGCTAGATCATAATCGTCAGAGTCAAAGGTCCCAGAACAAACAACCCTCAGCACCTGCCAGGGTATATATTTAAACTCCCGCCTCTACTCTTGAGGACAATGATGTGGTATCAGGTACGCCTTAAATTAATCTTTATTTAGTTCTCATTGTTTCAGTGATCAGTCTTTACCATTTCAATATTTTAAATGTTTGAGTAGATGTTCTTTTTAAGTTACTGTAATCATAGGCACCTTATCAATAAACGACAAATCTTGTAACATCCTTTTTGATACGGGAGCGAGTCATTCCTTCGTATCAGAAAATTAGGATAAGACTTTTAAGTTACCAACCTATCGATTAACTAGCTTGTTGAGCATCGAGTTACCTTCTGAAGCACTTATGCAGTACCAACAATTCTGCAATATAGATATTCCTATTGGGGAACAAAACTATGGGGCTAAGTTAATTGTATTGCCAATTACAAACTTTGATATAATCCTAGGCATGAATTAGCTAAGCCAGCATGGTGCTTCCATAAATTGCCAAAAGAAGAAATTAACTTTGGACAGTGGAAGTGAATCAAAATCATTCGTAGGAAGATTTAGCACCCAAGCATCGTTGATCAATGCAATGACAGCAGAAAGGCTAGTCAGGAAGAGATGTGATGCGTATCTCATAACGATGTTGGGAGAGAAGAAAGAAGTCGTGCCTATTTCTAAGAACTGTACAGTTTGTGAATTTCCTAACATTTCTCTGAAGACCTACCCGGTCTTCCTCCAGTTAGAGAAGTAGAACTCGCAATTGAATTAATTTTTGGAACTCGAACCCTGTCAAAAGTTCCATATCATATGGCGCTAAAAGAACTCTAAGAATTGAACAAGCAACTTTAAGAACTGTTGGAGAAAGGTCTTATTCATCCAATTTCATCTCCTTGGGGAGCGCCAGTTTTGTTCGTAAAGAAGAAAGATGGATCGATGAGAATGTGCATTGATTATAGGGAATTAAATAAGGTAACTATGAAGAATAAGTATCCTCTACCTCGTATCGATGACTTATTCGATCAGTTATCTGGAGCTACAGTTTTCTCAAAGATAGACTTGCGATCTAGATACCATCAATTGCGAGTTAAAGATTCAGATGTGAAGAAAATAACATTCAGAACCCACTACAGACATTATGAATTTTTGGTAATGTCCTTTAGCTTAACAAATGCGCCATCCATTTTCATGGATCTAATGCAGCGCGTATTGAAAGAATATTTAGATAAATTCATCATCATCTTCATCGACGATATTATAATTTGTTCAAAAAGAAAAACGGATCACGATAACCATCTACGATTATTACTAGAAAAGCTTTGAAGCCATGAGCTATATGCTAAGTATTCCTCCAAATGCGAATTTTGGCTTGACTCAGTCGCTTTTCTGGGTCATGTCATTGACTCTCAAGGAATCAAAGTCGATCAAAATAAAGTGAGTGCAGTTCAAGATTGGTCACAACCAAAATCCATGACTGATATTAGGAGTTTCTTAGGACTAGCAGGGTATTATAAAAAATTTGTTAAGGGTTTCTCACAAATTGCGTCTCCTCTCACGAAGTTGACGCAGAAAGCAGTACCATTTATTTGGAATCTAGAATGTGAGAAAGTGTTTCAATCATTAAAAGATGCTCTTTCTTCTGCACAAGTTCTAGCCTTACTTAAAGAAGGTCTTAACTACCAAGTCTATACTGATACATTTGACATAGGTTTGGTATGTGTGCTGATGCAGGAAGGAAAAGTTATAGCCTATGCATCTCGTCAGTTAAAACCACATGAAAAGAACTATCCTGTTTATGATCTCGAATTAGCAGCCGTAGTCTTTGCTCTGAAAACCTGGCGTCATTATCTTTATGGCGTCCAATGTTCCATATTCACCGATCATCAGAGTTTAAAGTACATCTTCACCCAGCGTGAGCTGAACTGTTAACAACGAAGGTGGCTTGAGCTAATAAGTGATTATGATTTAAGTATCCAATATAATCTAGGAAAAGTGAATGTCGTAGCAGATGCACTCAGTCATCATGCTACTCTATCTTCTATAACCATATCCATTTCTCTAGAAGAAGAATTCTGAAAGCTCAAAATTAGGCCAGTACGTGATGCTATGCTAAGCGCACTGATATCCATGAGTTCAGTTGAACCCACATTTTATCGTGATGTCTCCATCTCCCAAACCAAGGATGAATACTATTTGAAGTTTAAAGTAGACATCGAAAGTGGTTGTCATTTTGATCTTCAAATTTGAAGTAGTGTAATCTATCAAGGGGATCACCTATGGATTCCCAAATCCATGCACCAAGAGATTTTGGTGGAAGGTCACAATTCTGGATTACTAAGTACATCCTGGTAGTACCAAGATGTATCAAGATATGAAGAAATCATTCTGATGGCCTGGAATGAAGAAAAGTGTGGCTGAATTTGTAGCAAAATGTCATGCTTGTAACTTAGTTAAAGCCGAACACCAAAAGCATGGAGGACTTCTTCATACTCTGGCAATTCTTGAATGGAAGTGGTTTGACATTTCTTTGGATTTTGTTATGGGCTTACCCAAATCAAGATCTGGTGCCAATTCAATCTGGGTCATTGTTGATCGACTGACCAAATCAGCACATTTTATCCATATGCGTCAAACTGATTATGTGGAGAGATTAGAAAGTTGTATATCAAGGAAATTATCAGACTCCATGGAATTCCCAGATCTATCGTATTTAATTGAGATAGCTGTTTCACTTCTAAATTTTAGAAAGCAGTGCATCAAGACTTGGGGACTACCTTAGCCATGAGCACCACTTTTCACCCCCAAATAGATAGACAAACAAAAAGAGTCAATCAAGTCTTGGAAGATCTTCTTCGTCTCTGTATTCTAGATTTTTGAGGTTTCTGGAAAGGCCATATTCCTCTCGTGGAGTTCACATACAATAACAATTTTCAGGCGAGTATTGGAATGGCTCCATATGAAGCTCTTTATGGCAGGAAATGTAGTACTCCATTAGTATGGTTTAAAACAAGCAGTGTGTAGCTATATGGTTCTGAATTAGTTAAAGAAACAAATCGTAAGATTCAGTTGATCCAGCAAAGAATCAAAGTAGCTCAAGATCGCCAGAGTAAGTACCATGATGCTCATTATCATACTCTGGAATCTGATGTCAGAAATTTTGTGTATCTTAAGGTCAGTCCGATGAAAGGCGTGTATCGTTTTGGTGTAGCCGGGAAGCTAAGTCCCCGCTACGTCGGACCATTTGAAATTCTAGAAAAGATTGGTTCTGCAGCTTATCGATTGCAGCTTCCTGAAGATTTCTTTGCAATCCATAATATATTCCACATCTCCTCTCTACGGAGATGTCTTCACAACCCAACTCATTTAATTTAACTTCCAGCAGTAACTCTCCAGCCAGATCTTTCTTATGCGAAAGAGCAAATTAAGATCTTAGCTCATGATCAAAAGCAGCTGAGGAATCGCTCAATTCTAATGGTAAAGGTTCAGTGGAGAAATCGTTCTTTAGAAGAATCTACTTGGGAGAAAGAGGCGGATATGAGAAGGAAGTATCCCAATCTCTTTGAAACTCCAGGTACTCTTTAACTTTCTGAATTTTATTATTTTCTTTAAATTTCTTTATGTTTGTCTTCTCTCTTGAGATGATGTCGAGGACGACATCATTCTTAAGTGGGGGAGTCTGTAACAACCCTAGGTTGTTATTCTGCTAATTTATAGTCTAAGAAATTATTAATTTTGATTCCATTGCTTTAAGAATATTAAATGAATCCTATCCTGAAAATTTGGAGTTCATTTGTAACAACCATAGTTGTTACTATAGCTAAATTGGATTAATTAAGCCAAACCAAGCCTTAATTTTGATTCCATTAGACATAATGAGCCATTTAAACCTAGCCCTAGAAGTTTGGAATCAATCGGAGCTAAAATAACAAATCTGGTATTTTTGGTTATTTTTAAGCTGTGAAAAATATCTAAATTAATTTGATCTCCAAATCAAAATCTGATTTCATTTTTGAACTCCCCATACCCTGATTAGCTTAGGGTGAATTTTTGAGAATTTTTGGAGCTCATTTAGCCCTAAATTGGATTTAGAATAATTATGATTTAATTATATATTAATTAATTGGATTTATTTTATTTTAAATTAAATTATTTAATTAAAATAAGGCGGGATTTGCTATCGGGACCACGGCAGATCCGCTGCGGGGTCCCGACAGCGGCTTAGCCTTAGTAGCCAATGGATGTGTGTGCACGAATCGCGGAACAAGATCAAACGGCGCTGGATCGTATCGCCAAGATTTCACGTCACCTGTCGGATTAGATAGACGATCCCACGATCAGTAGCACGCCCGCTGTCTGTTAGTTAAGATCACCATCGAGCCATCCAAATGCAACGGCTTCGCAGATCAGACGGCTGAGGAAGGATCCCAGTTGTTCATCTTCGTCCCCGCTCGCCCCCAGCCCGACCGAGAAGATTCGTAGACATTCACCACGTCAGGGTTGTCTGCCACTCGCCAACCCATTTCTGCAGGCTGTTAGCATCTTCCCATTAATGACCAAACCTTGGGAGCAGGATAGGATGGCCGGGCCAATCCAAATGGAGGAAGCTGAGTGAACCCCTCGGCTCGAGCCTAATGCTTGAGCCTCAGCCATGGTTTCCACCCCTAAACACCCTCGGCCTATAAATAGCCATCCCCCAGACCAGTGAGCTCGTTTGCTCACTGAATTTCTCTTGAACTCTCCCCTCCCTCTCGGTTGATCTCCATTAAAGGTGCTGCTGTTCCAGGCGACTCCTAGGGCTGCAACCTGCTGATAGTGAGTGTGGTTTAGTGTTCAAAGCCCAAGGTACCTTTTTGGAGCTTAGCTACCCCAATGTTTTCCATCGTGCCCTATTCGCCCTTCCTTCAGGTACAGCCCTCTGTCCTCCTTTCTGTCGAGCTGGATTCAGCTCGACCCGTACTCACCCTACACTAGATGCTGTGCTAGGATCGCCATTAGTGTTCAAGTAGGTAGTCATTTCATTGGAAGAGGCTGGTAGTGGACCAGATGGTGAAATCCCCGTCTAAAAGTGCACTGGCAGTGGGTCATTGGGCCAGTGAATCGTAGTGCTTCAATGTGCTTGCGAGTCCCCAGTGGGCGCCCGAACCCCCCTCAGCCAACAATTGCTAAGCCATTGCATGTATGGGAGTCAATCGAGTCCATCGATATGGTTGGGATCGATCGACTTAGTGTAGCCCAAGTTTGGGACGTCCCCTCGAGTAGCATTATGGTGATCCAGACCTCCCCAAGGTCTCTCAACTCACCCTATCGCTCCCCAGTCGATCCCTGAACGTGTAGGGTTAATCCTTAGCTCAGGACGTTTAGCGAGTTAGGAGAATTTGTCCTCTCCACTCTCGCCTCAGAAGGCGCCTCGGCCGAGTAGCACTCTAGCGATCCGGCGCCTCCCAGATAGGGGTTTATGGTTCATTCGATGCGCCTTCGAAGCCTGGACATGTAGCCATCAAAGTGGTGGCGTGGCGTGGACGGAGCGCGATGAATTCAGCAAAGGGAGTCTGCCCTAATTTGGTTCCCATTGAAAGGTAGGAGACGAAGTCACGGGTCGGGCCGACCCGTGACCAGCGCCTTTTCATTTCGGGTCATGGCTGACTAGCGCCTTTTCATTTAGAAAATTATAGGATGGTACTTTCAATGGTTAAATTATTAATTATTACATTCCTATAGTTTTAATTTAAATAAAAAAGTAGAATAAATTAACTTAATAACTTTAGCTATACTGATCCAAATGGTATGATCCAGTATACCATTTGAATCAGAAAAATACAAGGAATCTAAATATAGAATAAAATCACAGATCCAATAGTTGGATTTAAAATAATTGATTAAACCTTTTCTGTTTGTAATTAAATCATAATAAATTCAATTAATCACCAAATCAATCGATTAAGGGCTCTGAATGCTCCTTACACATTTGTTTAGGCATCCTGTGGAGAAAGAAGCTCCCTCTCACCAATTTAGGGTTCCTCCTTTCAGCCTTTTGACTGGCGTGCATGAGCACCTTCGTTCGACACTTCCTTCCCTCAGTACTTCTTCTAGCTTCTAGCTCGTTCTTTATTACTATTTCTTTACCTGTTTTCTTTCCTTTGGCAATGTAGATTTTTCTTGCACTCGATTTTTCCTTCGGCTTCTTGGACAAGGGCTCTGGGTTGCATGGTTTTGCCTACCATTTCCATTTGTTAAGTTTACTTTGTTGCTATTTATTCTGTTTTACTTTCTTTTGCAAAGGCCTCTTATGGTTGTGGTTCCTATAAATATGTCCTTTCATGAGGTGTTGGAAGGTTCTCCTTCTAACACCTTACATGTTAAAGCTATTTCTTATTTCAAAGGTGGCCATGTCCTCTTCTTTACTGAGGCTGAAATTGTTGAATTGGTTGCTCCGTATGATCTCACCCTTATCAACAAATTCTCTTGCACTAAACCTAGCTTTAGTCTAGTTCATATTTATTCGCCTAAAACTTGCTGAAACTGTTTCCATTCGTTCATATATTCTTTAGGCATTTTTCTAAATTTCTCTTCTAATTTAGATTATGCCCGCATGTTCTTGAAAGGCTCTTATGGCATTATTTATCATACTATAAAACTTTTCAAATGAAGCCCTCATATAGATGTTAAATTTCTTATACCAATTGTGCTAGTCTGAATCAATTTACCTGGATTATGTTTGAAATATACTTCTAAGGAGATTTTGTTTAACATTGTGCAAGTTTTCAGCAAGTCCCTCCATATTGATAAGAACATTGCTATCTATTGTAACTTTGCGGCGCCCAAGTATTTTAGTGGAGGTTAACCTAGAATATTTACCACCAGATAAATTTGGCTTGGTTCTGAAACAAAAGGGTACTTTGAAAGTGTTTTTTATGAAAATATGTCTTCTTATTATGTGCACTGTAATACCATTGGGCATAAACCATCTTCATGCCCGCACTTGGGTAACTGTAGCGCCCCGCCCCATCGCCGCGCGCAAAAGGAAATAGTCATAACTAAGTTCGGCGACGGAACGGTGCGCCACTCGGGGAGGAATGACCTGTCTCCCCGAATAGCTGAAAACTAAGCCCATCTGAAGGGCTGCTGACTCAACCTTAAGGAGGGTTGAGAGCTAATACTTAAGATAAAAGTAGTATCATTATCCTAAGTATTAGATAAATACATACATTGGATTTAAAATACAATAGCAATCCAATATATACATATAAGATATCAGCATTTCCAGTATACTGATCACATCATAATACTAAGTATAAGTAGTGTAGTACAGAGTGCAGAAGCTTAATGCATACATTCAAATACATTCATCACAGAAACAGTATGAAAACATTCATCTCAGGAAAGAAAGGAAAGTACATCCAGAAATATTACAGACATTTACTGAATAACAGACATAAAACTAAATACGGAACTGAAACTAAACTAAGCAGTTGAAGAAGAGTCCACTAATGCTCCATGGGCTCCTCCTGGATCTCCTAGATGTCCTCCTGACCTGGCTCAATATACTGCTCGGGATCTAGCAAATTGCCGGATCCCAAAAGTACCTCGTGTTAGACAATAAGTTTAACACATCGAAACTATTCTAAACAGTTTTAATTATTTACTTAACCTTTACATAACATGTATAAAACTGTAGGAAAATTGTAACATATCTGAAAATATAAAAAAAACTGTAGAAAACTGTACAAACCTAAAGTAAAACAAAGTAAAACTGAACTATAACTGAATACTGAAAGTAAACCAAAAATAGTACTGAATCTAAAACTGAGTAATCATCTGTAAACTACACTGTATGTCAATGAAACTGTGCATCTGAATATGACTCAACACTGTATGCTATTGATATGCTACCAAAATATCACTGAATTATTATGAGCAGTATGAGTAGTATGGTCAATATATGCAATATTCTGTAACTCATAGATCATCACTGATACTTATACATCATTTTGATTCTCATACATCATTCTGATATTCACACATCATGCTTATGCTCATGTTCATGCTTCTAAACTACATGAGATAAATCTGAAAATCCTAAAAATGCTTGGAAAACTGATAATGAATCCAATGTCTCCATTGTGCAGAATCCTACTAAAAGGATTTTGACTCCTGAATTCTAATCTCGATAATTAGTTAAGGTTGAGAGTTTACTTAAAATCATTAGTTGGGAAGACTGTATACACATATTTAGCTTATTTGCAAGAAAGGTAGATTTAACCCTTAGCTTGTTTAAACTGCACTTATCGAAGCGCACTACGATAGGAGGCAGAACCCAGTCATAGTTTACATCTCAAGCTAATCCATTAAATGCCCTAATTATAAGCATACTTAGTGGTCTACACAAAGTGACTTCAGATACTTAGTTTGCTTAAACTGCACTTATCGAAGCGCACTACGATAGGAGGCAGAACCCGGTCACAGTTTACATCTCAAACTAAGGATCTTGTTCACTAATTGTAACACTCTTAGTCTTGGAAGATTTACTCTCATGGGACTGTATTCAGCTAATCCTGCGGGATAGCACCTTGTCATAAGTCCACATTGGAGTGAATCAACCAATACTGAATATTACTGAATTAATCCAGTAATATGAGTATACTCTACTATACCCAACTAATAATCTAGGTTTAACAGATTCTATTTAATCAATAAGGATTTATCAAATCTATTAATCCTTACTCTAAATAGGTGTATCCTACATAAGGCTCCAAGGATGTGATCCAAAGATCACTCAACATAGGTTGCTACCACAAGGGATGAGCCACACTCTAAGTACTTTAGGTAATTCTTGCCAAAAGGTGTCAAGTTCAACTTCTAAAGTTATGAAGGGTCAACTAGGTTTCTACCTCAATAAGTTATAAAAGTCCTTCCTACCTCAATGTTTCATTAGTTAAGGTCTTTAATCATTTCAATGATGAATCCTATAGCAAGACCCTTAAGATCTCACTTTGTACTTCTTAAGGTTTACTTATTATACTTAAGTTAAGATGATTAGATCAAATGATTAAAATTCATTTGATCCTGTAATAACCCAAGTTGTTACCATAGTTAATTAGCACTAATCCTAGTCTTAAATATAATTATGCGTGCTAATTAGGTCAATTGGAGTTAACTTCTAAGACCTAGTCCAAATCAGGAGTCAAATGAATCGAATCCTCATTTTTGGGAAATCCAGAAATCCTAAAATTTGACCTATCTAAATTGACCTCGGATTGGAAATCGTACACTGCCATTGAGTTCATTGACCCCAAATTAGCTTGGGGTGAAGTTTTCGCGATAATCGGAAGTCGTCGAAATTTCGACGAATATTTTAATAATAAAAATACCCCGAAAATCGATGAATCAAAATACTCGTCTGATCGAAAATCTGACCTCGCCATTACGCTCATCACCCCTCAATTAGCTAGGAAAAACATGTTCAAAATTTTTGGAAATTTTTTAATAAATAAATAAATAAATATATATATATATATATATATTATTTTATTACTTAACGGCGCCGTTACTATTTAAACAACGCCGTCAACTGTAGCCGACGGCACCGTCTATCCAGATGGCGCCCTCGGAGCCGTTGGATCGGGTCTAGATCCTACGGCTGCGGACCCGTCGTCCTCGCCCTCTCCGCCCGACGCCACGCGGCGTTCCCCGCCGCCTCCCGCGCCCAATCGGCGCCCTCCCCGGCCTCGTCGAGGTCGCCGGCGCGCCTATAAGGCCCCGGCTAATCGACGGGCTCCGGGTTAGCAAAACCGGAGCCCACTTTTCCCCAACCCGAGCCAAAGCCTCCGCAGCCGTCGATCCAGGTACTACCCTATCTCCCTCATCTCCCGTTCATTTCGCATGATTAATGATTGTAAACTTATTCCAAACGATAGATTGACGATCGATCGGCTTGATCGAGTTGGATCGAGTCCGATCGATCGCAAATTGAACAAGGTATACAGTAGATTCCGTTAAACCCGTTCGATCGAAACCATAGGACCTAGGGTTTAGATTTGCCGGCGATCCTGGCCACCTCCGACGAAGGTCCGCCCACCGACGTGCAGGCCTCGTCGAGGGCTACCGTCGGCCGTGCGGGCCGAGGTGGTCCGGCGTCGGGAAGGCCGACAAAAGCCGTGCCCTAGCCCGGCACTCGGGACGTCTCCGCGAAGGAGACAAAGTTTGGCCCATGCCGGGTCGACCCGAGCTCGACCAAGCCGCGTCCAGGTCCGCGTAAGCCAGGTGGGGCCCCCAGAGCTACGTGACAGCCTCCATGCTTGCCACATGTCACGTGGGACCCACCAGCCGAGCCGCGCCTCTTCGGCTTCGGCCGTGGGGCCCAATGCGCCATGTGGCAGCCAGCCGGCATGCCATGTGTCACGTGGGGTCCCACAGCCCGAGCTCGCGCGGCGCTTCGGCTTCCCCGTGGGGCCCACACGTGACACGTGGCAGCCTATAGGCCTGCCACGTGTCATGTGGGACCCGCTGCCTGGTCACCCGTGGCGTTTCGGCTCATTGTGGGGCCCACAGTGCCACGTGGCAACCTCTGGCAGTGCCACGTGTCTCGTGGGGCCCACTGTCTCTTAATTAACTTTAATTAATTACTGTTAGCCTAATTAATTACAGTTAGTGGTTAATTAAATTAGGATTAGTGTTAATGACTTTTGAACAGTAATTATAATAATTAAATATTATTAAAATAATAAATTTAGAATTAATTAATCCTAATTAAGCATTAGCAGGTAATTAAGGTTAATTAATCTGTAATTAGACTAATTACTTTTCAATAGTAAATTAATAATTAAATAATAGGATTAATTAATACCTAATTAATAATTATATCTTAATTAATCATAGATTAATTAAAGATTAATAAATTCAGAAACTATATATATAAACTTTAGGAATGAACAGTAAAATTATTTAATTTGAATAAATGAACAGTAAATTAATACAAATTATATTTTTGAATAGTAAATCTTAAAAGTTTAATAACTTTTTGTAGGATGATCCAAATACAGCTAATATAGATCTCAAAATACTCAGAAAAATGTAAGAAATCAAATAACGTAATGTAAAAATTAATTTCAGGGTACACATAACGAGGTAGCATTTTAGGACCTCTTTAGGATCCCATAACTTCTTACCCCATTATCATAACATAGTCAATATGGGTCTTAAAATGCTCAGGAGAGCAGCCCCATCACTGTAGTAGTATTAGTTTTCTTATCTGGATATCAGGACAAAAAGTCAACCCTAGAATTCTCAGTGAAAATTGACCAAAATGCCCCTAGACTTCAAACAGCTATAACTTAGTCAAATCAACTCCAAATTTAAAAATTCAAGATGTTAACTAGTTTAGAATTTTAATGTCATCAATAAACTAAATTAATATTTAGGATATGAATCCTAGAAATTTAGGTAAATGACCAAATTACCCCTGACCTTATTTTGGTCATAACCTGATCATTTGGAGTCCAATTTGGACGTACTTACTGTCTATCTTCAAGTTAGGCAGTAAGGAATCAATTGGAACTAAGAGAATCTAATTCTGATCCATAAGTCAAAAGTTGACTTTTGACCCTTAAAGTAGGGGTAAAATAGTCATTTTGCCTTAAGATTGGACTAAATACCCTCAACCTTTAGTTAACATTCTAAAACACTAAAACTAATGTTATAATCGTGTTAGTGATATTTAAGTGAGTGAAATCAACCATTAGGTTAGATTCTAGGATTCTTCTAAGTCTTAAACACTACACCTTAAGGACCTTTCCTAAGACTAGGACTAGATCATATGTTAGAGTTCATTCATTAGGTAAATAGGTTACTCAATGGGTAGAACCTTGGTTTTATTAGTTTCTAGACTTTTCTTTTATTTTACAACTTATTTTAATTATTTTACCTTTAAACCTTAGATTTAGGATAGGAGATTCATCCTATTAAGCTTGATTACTTAATAGGATTGGCCTTAACTAGTAGAGCACTTATAGAATAAAACCTAGAACTTAGGTCTTACCCTTTTTGGATTATGTGATTAAACCTAAACCTCTTAGTGTTTAATCCATAATCTATAAATTTAGAAAATCTTGATCAGATGTTAGTTAGAACGCCTAAATTTACAAAACTAGGACGTATGATTTATTGATTTAACTCTAGTCGTCTATCTGATTGAACTAGATTAAAACCTGATCAGTCCTAATCCTTTTTAACTTATAGGGACAAGTTTCTAGGTTACACTCGATAGTAGGAAAATAGTGATCCTGAACTTGTGTAACTTGGAATAGTTAGAATGGTTAAGTAGAAAATAAATGATATCACCATATTTAGTAGAGTCCCTTGCTTACTTTAATATTTTGTGCTACGCATTCCTTGTAATTTTGTGCTATATTTTCTTGAGCATATCATATAAGATTTTTGATGCATGAATAAAATGTTAGGAAAATATGGAGACTCCTTAGGTTCCTTGTAAAAATATTAAAGTGATTAATGAGAAGATAATAATTGGATGTGTTTGAGCTGCCTCTCAATATTGCCTTCTGATTGCCTAGTCAACTTATATCACTAGGGGAAGGCCTCTATTTTGTTGTGTGCTATTTGCCTAGTCTCCTTGTTGACACTAGGGGTACACCGTTGGTGCCCTAGCTATACTGGTGCTAGGATCCTTCGATTATACTGTTGGTGCCTTAGCCATACTGGTGCTAAGATCCTTCAGCCTTTTCTGGTGGGCTAGATTAGCTCTTTTCTATATGACAGATTGTAGACGAATGTTTACATGCAGTTGATGTTTTGGTTACTTTTCAGCATTTTTATTCAGTCAGCTATTTCTTTGTACAGCTTTTATATTTTAGGATGTTAGAATCTTGCTACTATTTATATGTACCACTGCTGAGTTATTTATCTTAATTAGCATATTTTTTTTTATCACAGTATGTTTAGGATGTAGCATTTTTCTTATAGCACTTGTTTGATTACCTATATTTATGCCTTACCTTATTTAGTCTGCATGTGTCTTAGCCTCCCCTTTTTGCTTAAGTTATAAATGATGATTTATAGCTTTTTCCTTTCCTTTTGTACTGCTTGCTGCTCCCTTATACATTGTTGCATAGATGTTATAGAATGGTGATATCACTTAACATGTATAAAAATTATCAGCTTAAAACATACTTAGATAATTGTCTAACCAGATTTTTCTCTTTTTGGCTGGGGCCCTACATTGTGAAACTGACAATGGCAGATCCTCTTCAGTTGGACGATCGAGATCTTGGTGAGGAGCCATACCCAGAGGAGGAGCCCGTGGAAGAAGCCGCTGTTTAGCCTTTTATTCTAAGTGAGGATGAGTGCCTTTTTTTTCTATTATTTGAAACTTAAACTGATGTAATAATACAGGTACTGATGACTGCATATTTAGATTTTATACTTATGTTCTGAGATAATTTTCTTTATACTTATGTTGTAATGCTTGGATGTTTTATATTAAAAATTGCTTCCACACTCTGTATGTTTACTTAGATAGTGACTAAATGGTTGATTCTATGCTCACTCCTTCTCTTATTAGGAGGATTGTGGATTTCATTATAATCCAATTATAAGTGAAGGGTTAGCTAGAGTGACACACCACCCCTTAACTTAATTCTTGTGGATTAAGGTGTGGGGCGCCACAGATCCTTTCCTATTCTATAATCATGGGATAAAATCAAAGATCTTATGAGATTTAGATCATTGCATAAATCATTACAGTTTTATTTCCATCTTATGCTAATTGTCTTATATAAGAGAAAATCAAAGATCTAAAGTTTGGATTTAGATAGTTCAATCACACATATTCAATGTTATCCTTAGCACTTCTAATTTGATGATTTAAGATAAATACTCAATCGAATGTATTATTAGAATAATGTAAATCAGATTCTCTTACAATCAAGTAGATTGATTAAATGATTAAGATTTAGATCTTAATCAAGATAAGTTAGGGTTTAATCCCTAACCCTTCTTCATTAAGACCAATGGTTAATTTAAAGGTTAATGGCAAATCAATGTATTATTAGCATATTATTGATGTCAACTTAGGTTTGGATTAAAAATCATCTACTTAATCAAGTTATAAAGATTCTCATGTTCAAGTGATCACATTTAAGTGTCCAAATAAGTGTTAAGGTTCTCTAATATACATCCTAAGTTCATGAACACATATAGATAAAAAGGTAACATAAAATAAAAAGGTGATTATTACTAATCAAAATCTAAATCAAATAAAAGAGATTAGCACTTAATCACAATTCTAAAAGATCTAAGTTTCATGCCATTTAGATTATTAAGATATACCTAATTGATACAAGCAATTAAAACTCCAGTACTTAGCATATGGCGTAACATGTATTTAAGATACATATGTTTTGAGCACTTAATGAAATTGACAAAGTTTCAAATTCAAATTCAAGTAGAATTTTATGCAGTGTTCAAATTTAGTATAACTCAACCCCACTAGGGTCCTATGGGTCTTAAATCACCAAAATAGTTGAGTTTTGGCCATTTCAGCCAAAACTGGGCAGTTTTACAAAATCTGGGCAGTTTTTTGAGAATTCTAGAAATTTTGCAAGTTTGGGCGCTGCAACGCATTGGAGCGCTTTCCGCGTGGCAGCGCGCTGTAGCGCTTTCCACGTGATAGCGTGCGGTAGCGCCTTTGCGATGCGGCTTGCTGTGGTCCACTGCGATTCGCTGCAATCTGCTGTGATCCGCTGCAGCGCGCTATGGTGCGCTGTTGCGGTTTATTTTGCAAAAACCACTGTTCAATTACTTTCATTAAAATAATTTTATAATTTCCGTGAAACTACCGCTGCAGACCGCTGCAGCGCGCGACCGTGCGCTGTAGCGATCCATTTCGCAAATCTACTGTTCAATTAATTTATTGGTCGTTTTCCTAAGTTTTCATGAAATGCCGCTGCAGACAGCTGCAGCACGCTACAGCGCGCTGTAGTAGTCCATTTCACAATCTACTATTCAATTAGTTATATTAACATTTTCCCTAAGTTTTCATGTTCGCTGCAGCCCGCGGTAACCTGCTGCAGCGGCAGACGGTGATTTCGCCAGGTGCGAAACCCATGATGGACGTTTTTCGAGCCTAATTACTCTCAATCCAGAGAATTCTAGGAGCAGTGCCATATATCAATGGGAAGGTATTTCTGATACCTTTCCATCGACACCAAAATTGGCATAAACGGAGCATCCTAGTTATGTTAAAAATGACGATGAATACAAGGGTATGCAGAATAGAAAAAAAAACAGAGCATATTTTTGTGAGTTCTTAAGAGCCTTAATGGCTTTCATACATGCATATAGACTTCCAAGGTTGCATTCTAATATCATAATATCATCAGAAAGACAAGGAGAGGAGCAAGAGGGTACCTTTATGTCTTGCAAGAGAGGGAGGAAGAAGACTTGGAAGGCTTGGTGGAGGAGCTTCTCCTTCTTCTTCTTCAGCCCAAGGTATAGCAATGGAGGAGAGGATGAGGAATTTTTCAGCAAGCAATAGAAGGGGGGCTGAGTTCTCATTTTAAAGGAGGAGAGTGAGAGTAGGGGGCCATCATGGCTAGGGAGGCTAGGATGTGAAAAACCATCCTACTTGCCTAGGAAGGCATGGCTAGGAGGAGGGGGGAGAGATGGCCTCAAGTGACTTGCAAATATGGGAAAAGTGGCCAGCCAACATTAAGGGAAAAAGAGAGGGATTAAATGAAAATTAAGGAATAAATAATTGCTTAATTATTTTAAAATTTGGATTTTTGGAACGTTCTCCGAAAAATCCCAAAAATTCACCCCTAGCGAATTTGGGGGTGAGGAATTCAACGACGAAGTCGGATTTTGATTTCGATGATTATTTAATTATGCGAATTTTCGGGGTATTTAATTATATTAAAATATTTGCAAAAATTCGACGACTTCCAAATGCGTCCAAAACATCACCCCTAGCTAATTTAGGGGTGACGATCGCAACGGTGAAGTCGGATTTTGATTTCGAGGTCAAAATAAATACCTCAATTTTCTAATTAGTTAATTATTAAAATAATCCAAAATATTGGATTGGACTCTGAATTGCTCCAAACCTTCAGGCTTTGGCTCTAATGACTCAATGAACTTAATGGAATGATAATAATGATCTGATTATGCTAAAATTAAACTGGGTAACAACCTTGGGTTGTTACAGTGACCACTGATAATATCATTCTTTCCATTATTGATAATACTAGCGACATTGTTATTGTTAATACTTTCAATAATGCCATTATTAATGATGATAATATTACATATGTTGATAATGATTCCACTTTTGCTCCTAATGTTACACATAATCTTGATTTTATTGAGAACATTAATGGTAATATTACTGCTGAAAACATTATTAATGAAAACATTATTGCTGCAAGCATTAATGGGAATATAGGAAAGGTTATGATTGTTGAAAGTACTTAAAGACTGAAAAATATAATTATTTTTGATGCTATTGTTGAAATCAATGAAAACAAAGAAAAGGATGGTATTGCTAGACATATTACTTGTAAAAGTATTTCTAATACTAATACTGAAAATGACTATATTGATGGTGAAGATACTATAAGGGTTGATCATTTAACTAAGGACATCACTACTATTTTTAATATGATTATTGTTGATACTGATGATGATGTTAATATGGCTTCTGATTATGTGAAACAAGTATTTGCTAAAGTTACTGTGGGTAATATTATGATTAATGCTGGTAGCTTAATTCTTATTGCAAGAACTGAATCTAGCCTTAATTCTTCTAAAAACTATATTGAAAATAAAAGTGACACAATTATATTGGCTATGGGTAATAATACTATTGATTGTGAAGCTACTTTGCCAGATTATCATAGGCAAGAACATTAAGAACTATGATTATGGTATAGCACATGACGGTACTACTTTTTTTATTGATGAGAATATTATTAATACTTAAAATAATGTCTCCTCTACTATTGAAATCAATGTTTCTAATGCAAATGTTGAAAATGCTGAAAATTAAGTGGTCCTAATGATACCCATGCTGATATTAGTATTGTCTTGGCTGGTATTGATATAAGTACTAGTGACATGCTTGATAGGAATAACAGGACCATCAACTATAAATCATTAGGATATTTGGTAACATGATATAATCCTGATAATAATTTCCTTTTGATTGGCTAGCTACGGTGTAACAACCCTAGATTATTATCTTAGTCAATTAGGACTAAATTAGTTCCTAATTTTTATTCTAACATGCTAAATAAGTCATTAGGATATTTCCCTAAAGTTTTAGTCCAAATTAGGTGTCAAATGGATCAAACCTTGATTTTGAGATTTTCAGGAACCCTATAATTTGACCTATCTAAATCAATCTCAAATCAAAAATTTGAATTTGCCATTGCGCTCATCACACTCAAATTAGCTAGGGTGGTATTTTGAAAGCATGTGGAAGTCGTTGTATTTTTGTCGAATGTTTTATTATATTTAAAATACCCCAAAAAATAGGAAAATTAAATATTCGTTGAAATCAAAATTCAACTTCGCCGTTGCGTTCCTCACCATCGAATTAGCTAGCGGTAAATTATTGGAATTTTACTGAGCCTATTAAACAGTCCAATTCTAATTTGCGAGTTATGAAATAATTAATAAATTAATTATTTTTCTTATCTTGATTTATTATTAAATTATTCTTAATTCCTTCTATGAGACCCGCCACTTATCCTAAGCCGCTCTCTTCCTCCGATTCGGGTCGAGCCCGTTTGGTTATGTCGGCCCGCCATCAAATTTCAGGCCGAGCAGTTTGTGCAGGCCCGTCAAGCCATTCTCTATCGAGCCTAGTCCAAGGCCTGCGCCCAGCACCTGAGCAGACCTAGTGGCCCACGGGCCATATATAATTTTTTTCCTGCGCAAGCGGAGCCTCACGCATTGCACAGTTGGACACGCGGTGGTCGCAGCAGCCTTCGTCGCAGTAGCTGGCATTCAATGCCTTATCCGCCGCATCGAAGCCTCATAAACTCCATTTTTATTCTCTCTAATCTTCTAAGTTCCGTGATCATCAACTAGAGATAAATTAAGGCTTCGAATCCCATCTGGCTATCTTTCCGAAATCGATCAAAGGCCTCAGCGAAATGTAGGCGAAAGTACCCCCCCCCCCCCTACGCCCCCCATTAACTCACATATCAATTTACTTCACTTCAATGTTACTTGCTTACATTCCATTCAATCAATTTGTTGCTTATTACTTGTGTTATGAAGATTCAATTAAATTTGATTTTTCCATTGGAACCTATTATCAACATTTGAAACCTTGGCCGAATCTCTTGAAGTTAGGTTTAGATGTAATAGATTAGTTCAATGTCAATTATTATGTTCCAAATATTGAGCTCATTGTTTAGAGCAATCCCGGCGTATATCTTCCCTTTTGGATCTCTCGAGCCAATAGGTTCTGCATTTAGGGCATCTTCACCTTGATGGAAGAAGGTGAAGTCGCTTCTCTTAGGCTATAGCAGATCCATTCCAGGTGCATGGGCTGTCTCGGACCGCCTGCTCGTCCATTTGGGTCAATTCCATTTTTGGCCCGTACCTCTTCTCGGCCCTCCGCAGGACCAAGCACTCGGGCCTGTACTTTTGAAGTGGGTCCGCGGCGCCGCCTTTTTCCTAAGGCCACTCCAGTGAGCTGGCCCATTCTAGCCCGCACCTAAAGGCCCACACGCCTTCTCCCTTCTATCGGGCCCACAACCCGTTTAGCTTGTAGGGCTCGAGGCCTGCCATTCCTATTAAGACGGACCATGCCCATGCCTTATGGATCGAGCTTGCCTCCATTTCTAAATGAAAATTTTAAAATATCTTTAAATTAGTAATCAAATGACTAATTAATTTATTTAAATAATTATCAAAATTCAAGCACTAATAACTTTTAATCCATTAACCCATATATATCAAAATTATATATCATTTTAATCAGCAAAATTAAAGGAACATTATGGCAAATGTCAAATTTCCATTTGGAAGAGTTTTTTTTTGTATAGTGATATTTAGGACCCCTAATTGGTGACCTAATTAGCTCTAATATTCAAATGCTCACATTTTTACACCCTTAGCTCCAAACCTAGCCAATAAGGGTCTCATTTTAATTATCAAAATCTTAGGATTGTGCTGATAGTATTAATTTTGTTGTTTGTAGTATATTTTGTCTAATAACTTTTGGGTCCCTTCCCTAATTACCCTTAAACCCTAGAAACTTCAATTGATCATAACTTGGTCAATTTAACTTCAAATTAGGTCATCCAAAATACTATTCTGATCAAGAAAACTTAATGAACACTAAAATGTAAAAATGTTAAGGTTTACTGATTATATTTCTTAATTATTCTTAATTACCTTAAATTTTGATTAGTAAATATTATCATAATTAATGATCTAAATTGAGACATTCAAGTTGCTAATAGTTTCTTAAGTAGAATAAAACTCAATGGTGTGATTGATTTTGTGATTCTATGATTAATTTCACTAATCACTGATTAATCACCCTTAACTCTAATTAGCACATAACTTAATCAAATGAAGTTCAATTTGGGTCTCTTCCCAATCATAATACTCAGTATATTATAGGAAAGTTATAGCCAGTAAGTTTGTTGAAACTAGACATCATTTGAGAAAGTTAAGTTTTTGAACCTTTTCCAAAACTTCTAAATTTAAATATTTGAACCCTATAATTGTTTTGGCCATAACTTGGCCATTTTATATCAGAATTTAGTAATCTTAGACTCAATGGAATCCATAGACCATAAATAACAATAGTCTAACTAAACTTTTAGATTTCATTAAGTAAAAATTACTAAATATCCTCTAATGAGCTAAATCTTTAATTTGAGCTCATGAGGCATAATCCTTGCCCAATTTGGGTGTACTTACTATCTATCTTTATATTAGATAATAAGTAACCATTTGCCATTAATAAAATTCAATTTGGAATTCTAAATTATAAAGTTGCATTTTAGATCATTAAGTAAGGGCAAAATAGTCATTTTGCCTAAAATTTAGGTTTATGCATTCTTAGGCCTTAGAAACCTGAATTAATAAGTAAAAATCAGTAATATAAATGATTTGGAATCAATATTAACTCATTTAAGCTCTTAAAATTAAATTTCAAGTGAAACTCATAATCTTTCCTGGGTTACGATTCTTCCTTCAACCTTAAAACATTCCTTAGGATTATAGTGATAGAAATTAAGTTATATTTAATATATTGGGTAAATAAGTTATTTAATGGATGAAACATTAGATTTATATCTTTCTAGAATTATATCCAATATTTATGATTATTTTATATTTTAAGATTAATCTACGTTTAGAGATTCATCTTATTAAGCATGACTTTACTTAATAAAATAGCCTTAATTTGTAGTCTTTGAGGATTAGGATTTAAGCCTTAGCCTTTTGTATCACTTATTGTATCAATTAGTTAAACCCCAATATTTGGAGTTTAACTCTTAATTCCTCAATCTTGATTTGTATAAATCAAGATTGGCTTGGGGTTTGAAATTCATCCATTAGGTCGTATGATTTCTTATTCAACTTATGTAAGCATCACTGATTGAATTGTATTAGAACTTAATTAGTTTTAATTATTTTAAACTTAATAGGACTTATGTCCTAAGTTTAAATTGGATTGTAGAATATTGGAGATCATGAGCTTATATATAATTAGATTAGTTAGAATGGATTAAATTAGAAAATAATTGATATCACATAGTTTTGTATAGTGCCTTTTATAAATTGTCTTGAATGCTTTGCTTGTTTATTTTAAACCCTTATAATTATGACAAAATAAGTGAAACATAGAATATTTGATGAATATTCTATGTTAGATTTGAAAATTATATAAGGCATATTCATGAATAACTGAATGAGAGGAAAATAAAGATGAAAATCCATAAATTTATATAACATTTGAAATGGAATATTTCTTAATGGTTCTGCCTCTACAGTATTATTTCATATATTTAGATTTTAAATGCAGATTAGTGCCCAGGTATTAGTGTCCTGGAGGATATACATATATTTGAGATGATAATATTTCCCAGGTGTTTAATCATGGATGATGATATGACATTTTTTCAATGACCTATTGATCTAGATATTAGTGTCCTAGATGCTTTAGAAGATTTATATTATGTCTAGATGAGTCACTATTTTTCTATTATAATAACTCTAAGTATGCATATGTCCATATGAGATAGCATATTTTTGTTATATTTGTAGCTTGGTATTTTTTAGCATTTATGCAGCATTTCTGAAGTTATAGTATTTTTAGCATTTATTTATATGTTTAGCAGTTATTGATTTCATATGAAAGCATGTTAGGATGCTAGTCTTCTATTTTAGTTTCATATATATATATATATATATATATATATATATATATATATATATATATATATATATATATATATATTCATTTCATATTAGTTATTCAACTAGATTGAGTAGATTTGATCATATTTACTGAGGATGTTCCTTTCACTTAGTTGATTTCATATATATATATATATTGCTTAACCATTTTCTACAGCTTTGGATTGAGGTGTGTTGCTTACCTCGCACTTTGTTTAAAGTTATAATTGAGTAATTATAACTTTCATCCTTTTTCCTTTGATTGCTTTATTGCTCCTAAAATGCTTAGTTTATTTGTGATATCATAAAATATAAATAATAGTAGCCTAAAATATACTTAAACAATTTTGTTTAATCAAATTTACTTTTCTTTTGGTTGGGGCCCTATCATTGTGAAACTGATAATGGCAAATTTAGAACATTTTGAGATGGTTGCACCTTTTGAGGATTTAGTTCAAGAGGAGGAGGTGCTATTGAGGTCCATTAGTTTTATCTTATTCTTGCTTGTGAGGCTAAGTGTTTATATTTCTTTTTAATTAAGCTTTTAATGCTTTATAATAATATAAGTACCAATGTATTTTCCTTTACTGCTACTTTATTCTGAGTTGAATGTCATTTCATTTTATATTATGGATGCATGGATGTTAACATTTGATACTCTTTTCTTCTGCACTATAATATTCTTGTATACACAGTTAGTGAAAGTTTCAGTTACTTTACTTAGTGTATATCTTTCCCTTGTTAGTGGATTAGGGATGAAAATCCTAATCTAATGATAAGTTAGGGATTGCCCAGTGATGACCACCACTTAATCTTAGTTGATCATGGGGCGACCGCCATGTTTGGTATCAGAGAACACCATTAAGTGTTAGATTGAAATTTATATTCCTATCTATCTAATGGATTGTTCTTCTGCCAAATAGTCACTAAATAAATACTTGAAATACATTCAAAGTACCGAACATGGAGTATTCATATGCTCAGAATAGAAGGCATAGAATAAAAATACTTAAATAAGTAAAATAAAAATGCTCAAACCTAAAACTTATATATTAATAACCTTAAGAATAATAACCAGCTCAATTCAACTAATAAAACTTGATTGAATTTATAGGATCAATAGACACTTGAAAATGTCAAACTTGGAGTACTTTAAGAAGTTCGAATCCTTATGAGTACGACTTCCAAATAGGCCAAGGGAATGGGAGGCATATTGATGGAGTATCCGAACAAGGAGTATTAGTGCTGGACAGGATGTTTCATCTAGCCATTTTTAGAGGGCTACAATTCTCTATTTTAGCCGAGTGGCTAAAATGCCTGAGTTCTTGTAACGACCCAAGTTATTATTATAATAATTAGGACTAAGCCCAACTCAAAAATCAGGTTTAAAATTAATGAAAATTAAAAATATTATTGGATAGAGTATATTTTTGTGCTCATAATACTAAAGTTCTAAAGCAATCTAAATAACAAATACTCTTTAATTAATTTTTAAATTATTTAAATTCAGTAAATTAGGAAAATTAAATCCAAGTTCAAATTTAGTGATTTAGTGCCATTGGATTAATAATATTATAAAAAGGCTACATAAAAAATTTGTTGAATTTATAGCTCTGGATTGATCAAAATTAATTTTTGATGTTTTTATCTTTAGAAATTAATAAAAAATAAAATATTGCTCCAAATTGAAACTTTATTATTTTGTGAGTGTGTTTTTCTCATCAAGATACACATCCGTGTCAAGTTTTATTATATTCTGGAAAAGAAATAAAAGAGAGAGAAAGTAGAGAGAGAAAGAGGAGGGAAAAAGAGGAGAGAGAAAGAAGGGATAGAAAGAAGGAAAAGAATATCAAATGGAACACTTCAAAAATTATGGCAAATTTTCTCTTATCTATCTCATCCAAATAATGGATGAGAGAGAAAATAATTAATTAATAAAAAAAAATTATAAATACACCCCACCCCCATTTTCACACCCCTCCCCCACTCCTCCTCTCCTCCGCCACTCTCCTCCCCTACTCCTCTTCTCCCCTCTACTTCCTCCCTCTCTTCCTTGGCCACCACTAATTCTCTTGACCGATCTCTAGTAAAGCCTTATCAACACCAATATTGGGTAATAAATGAGAAAGAAATAAAATATTTTATATTATTTTCATTTCTTCTTCTTATTTTAACAATAATAATAATGTTATTATTATTATTATTAATGTTAATATTATTACTATATATGTATATATTTCTTAATTTCTATAACTTTCATTTCTGTGATTTTTTATTTTCTTATATATGTATATATTTCTTATTTTGTGCAACTTTTATTTCTATCATTTTCTTTTTTCTTATATATGTATATATTTCCTAATTTCTATAACTTTCATTTATCATTTTTTTTTCTATATATGTATATATTTCCTAATTTCTATAATTTTCATTTTTGTTATTTTTTTTTTATATTTGTATATATTTTCTAATTTTTGCAATTTTTATTTCTATCATTTTCTTTTTTTTCTATACATATATATATTTTTTCTAATTTTTGAAACTTTCATTTCTGTCATTTTCTTTTTTTTTCTATATATGTATATATTTCCTAATTTCTGCAACTTATTTATGTCATTTTCTCTTTTTTTTCTATATATGTATATATTTCCTAATTTCTACAACTTTCAATTCAGCTATTTTTCTTTCATTTAATTTATATATATATATATTACTTTATAATAATAAAAATTATTATAATAATATATAAAGATAAATAACTAAGATAATATTAATATTAATATTTTTACTAAAATAAAATGAAGAATATTATTCTTTTCATTTAATTATTTCATTTGTAGTATTTGCATCGCTATTAAGTTTTAACCCAGATTGATATATTTATATGAGATTTTGTGCTTAGAAGTTGAAATAAATGATCAGAAATCAGTATTATTTGTTTATTCAGGTTGATCTCAGGTCTGTACAGACAATTTGTTAGGCCATGATAGACTGATATCTACAGAAATAAGGAGGCGGCGCATAGCCTTTGAGGGGAAAGTGTAGTTTGTCAGGAACTCACATCTCAGATAGTTAGATAAACATATCCATCGCCTCGATTATTCTATAACTTTGTCCAACATAATAAAAATTATATATTGCTATATTTTCTTTCATAATGAGCACATATCTTAAATATGTATATTGCATTAATAATCATAAGCATATCATACTTAAATATCACATTTTATTTGTATATGCTTCTCATGCAGAATCATGCCGCTTAAATGCAAATTTTGATATCTTACAAACCTTACTTAGACTATTGTCTAATTAATTTTTTTTTTGTTTGCCCTATCATATACATATACATACATACATACATACATATATATATATATATATATATATATATATATATATTATATATGGCAGTTCAGGAATAACCTTTGAATCAAGCCTTTGAGGAAGAGCTGATACATGATAGAGCAACTTAGATGCTGATTTTCTTAAAATTTAAATTGTTAGTGTGTAACAGATTTTATAAAATAATTATTATCTTTGTAATGAATATATTTCATATATTATTTTAGTATTTCTAAATGTTACAATGAATGTGGAAGTGTGTATTTTATACACCTCTAAATACATTATTATACTAAACCTCGATATGATTCTAGGGAGTGAGCACCTAACGCTAGATTAACAATACTGACCCAGCGATAGGTCGCCACAGTTCCATTCTTGAAGCGATGGAATGCACTGATGAGGTCCGAATATCACTGATGACCTACCTCCTCCATGGCCAAGTTGAAGAATGGGGGGCCATCACTTTCTGGGAACTCACCAATAAGTGAAGAAGAGAGAGTAGTGAAGTTAATTTTGAAGACTTTCGTCTCATCTTTTTGACGGAATACATTAAATAAATAATTTAGCAAATTATTCTATGTTCCCTAATGTACTTTTACTACTATATATTCTATTTGAAATGATCAATAAAAAAAACCTGTCTATTTTAACACTTCTTAAATTCTAAAAGAATGTTATTTTTAAAACTCATATACAATATGAATCCTAAGCAGTCCTCTTCTACCCCTACTGCATCTAGTTGCTCTTCTTTTGAAATCAATGCACTTCTGGAAACCATTCAAACTTTAGTAGAAACTCATGTCAGGAAATTTGAAAGAATAGAGAGGTTAATTGCTGTGCAAAGCAATCAGAATCCTTCACCGGCATCTATAGCCCTTGCACCATATTATCCTTCCCAACAATACTACCAGTCAACATATGAACTTTTACATAGCTTTATCCATTTAAGGACTCCTACTTTCAATAAGAGTATGTTAACTATGGACATAGCTAGCTGGCTGAATTTGGTCAAGAAAAATTTGACAAGCCTTAAATGTCCTGATTTGGAAGCCATCAGGTTGACAGCTCACATGTTCTAAGATGAAGCTGAGTATTGGTGGGATAATATCTGGAATATATTATTCAAAGATTTCTACATTGAGGATATTCCTTGGGATGTATTTGTCAAGGCGTTTAAGGCTGAATATATTCCTCCCTTGATTTAGAACAATCTGGGGAATATGTTCCTTAGGCTGAAGTAGGGAAACCATCCCTTGGCTAAATACAAAGCAGAATTTTGGCACCTAGCTTGATTTGTGCCTAATATGGTACAGACTGAAGATGCATGTTATCACTATTTTTTGAGTGGATTGCATGACATAATAAAGGATCATGTTGTACCATTAAGACTGTCAAATTTCACTGAACTAATTGAGATAGCTCAAGTTGTAGAACAATATTAGTCCTAGAGAGACTATAAAAGGAATTTCAACTCATCTATTTATAGAAATGATAACTCCAAAAGAGCTAGATTTCCCTCAGAAAAGGTATATCAGATTGAAGCGACTTCTACCACTTTTGATCCGTACAATGGATGCACGAGGCCTCATTCTTATGGGAAGTGTTACCACGGCAAGCAATGCTGCTACACCTGTGGCAGGCAAAGACATTTCTTCTATCAATGCAGCTAAGATGAAACTATGGACGATGCTTGCATTGATTGTTACAGGTGCAATCAGGTTTTCAACCAAAATCCTGTTAATCGCAGAAACCAACAGTTGTCAATAATGCCTCTTCCACAGTCTGCAACTCAAGCTCCAAAGAAATAAGGAGGTAATGTACCTCAACCTAGCATGTCAAAGCTTCCTCAAAAGTAAGTTTATAACAATAAGTCTGCAGGACCTGCTAGGGTTTATGCCCTTACCCCCTTGGAAGCTACTGAAGATAATAATATTATTTCAAGTACACATGATCAATCACACCTTTATCTTTAGCATTAAGTTATATTATTCAAATAATGATTGTTAAATATGGTTAAATTAGTAACCATTTGTATTAATGAAAACCCTGCAAAGTACTATTCGATACTAGAGCCAGTCATTCATTTATATCAGAAATTTTTTCCAAAACCTTAAATTTACCCTTTTATGAATTGGCTAAAACATTAAGTGTTGGACTCCCTTCTGGAGCCCAACTCAGCATAGCCAAATTTTACGATCTGCAAGTACCCTTGAATAAGAAAATATTCCAAGATAAGTTGATAATCCTTACTATAGCGAACTTCAATATCATATTAGGCATGAATTGGCTCAGCATACATAATGCTACAATATATTGCCAGAAGAAAAAAATCAACCTTCAATCGCTCGATGCTTCTTAAACCCTTATAGGAAGGTTTAGCACCCAAAGTTCATTAATCAATGTGATTAAAGCATAAAGGCTACTAAACAAGGGTTGTATGGCATTCTTAATCACTATGATGGGTGATAACAAACAAGATGTCCCACTTTTTGATATCAAGGTTATTAAAGAGTTTGCCAATGTATTTCCTGAAGACTTGCCTGGTTTACGTCCAACAAGGAAAGTAGAATTTTTAATTAATCTAGTTCTCGGAACATAGCCAATCTCCAAAGAACTGTACAGAATGGCTTCTAAGGAATTGCAAAAGCTTAACGACCAATTGTAGGAGCTCTTAAATAAAGGATTTATTAAACCTAGCATGCCTCCTTGGGAGCACCCATTTTATTTGTTAAGAAAAAAGATGGATCTATGCGAATGTGTATAGATTATAGAGAATTAAATAAGGTGACCATTAAGAACAAATACACACTTCCTAGAATCGATGATTTGTTCGACCAGTTATCTGGTGTGGTTGTATTCTCAAAGATTGATTTGAGATCAGGATATCACCAATTGTGAGTGAAAGATTTAGATATTAAGAAAATAGCTTTTTGCACTCGTTATGGACACTACAAATTTTTTGTAATATCTTTTGGACTCACCAATGGATCTTTAATCTTTATGGAATTAATGCAGCACATCATAAAGCCTTATCTAGATAAATTTGTTATTGTCTTCATTGATGTTATCATCTTCATTGATGATATATTCCAAAACTCCAAAGGATCATGCGAATCATCTAAGAGCAGTGTTGGAAATATTGCATGATCATGAGCTATATGCAAAATTCTCTAAGTGCGAACTAGTCCAAGATGTGTTCTAATGCAAGAAGGAAAAATTATCGCATATGCTTCTTGTCAGTTGAAGCTGCATGAGAGAAATTATCTTGTTTACGACCTTGAACTCGTCGCAATAATCTTTGCTTTGAAAATCTAGTGTCACTATTAATATGGAGTTCAAAGTTCCATTTTCACTGATCACCAAAGTTTGAAGTACATCTTCACCCAATGAGAATTGAACTGCCATCAAAGGAGATGGTTGGAGCTAATTAGTGACTATCATTTAGACATTCAATACCACCATGGTAAAGTGAATGTTGTAGTAGACACTCTCAGTCGCCGTGCTACATTATCGGCCATGATTGCTATAAGGTTAGAAGAAGAATTCCAAAAGTTAAAGATCATTCCAGTGCGTGGTGAAATGCTAAGCTCCATGCTAACTAATATCACCATGGAACCCACTTTTCATAGCTCACAGACTAAAGATGATGAATATTTAAAGTTCAAAGTAGATATTAAAGGTGGTCACCGTCAGGATTTGTAGTTGCATGGGAGAATAATCTATCAGGGTAATTGCTTATGGATTCCTAAATCCATGAACCAGAAGATTCTTGTAGAAGGTCACAATTATGGATATCAAGTTCAACCTTAGAGTACAAAAATGTATCAAGACTTGAAGAAATCATTTTGGTAGCCTATTATGAAAAATAGCGTGGAAATATATGTTGCAAAATGTCATGCTTGCAATCTTGTTAAAGCAGAACACCAAAGGCCTCCATCCTTTGGCAATCCCTAAATGAAAATGGTTCGATATTTCTTGAACTTTGTCATGGGTTTGCCCAAGTCAAGTTCTGGTGCTATTTCTATTTAGGTCATATTCGATTAACTGACCAAGTTAGTACATTTTATTCCAATACATTAAATTGATTTGTGGAGAAATTGGCAAAGTTATGCATTAAAGAAATTGTCAAACTCAATGGAATCCTGAGATCAATTGCTTCTAATCATGATAGTTGATTCACCTCTAAGTTTTGGCAAGTAGTGCATTAAGACATTGGGACTACCCTGGCCATGAGCACTACCTTTCATCCACAAAATGATGGTCAAACAGAATGTGTTAATCATATTCTTAAAGATCTTTTGCATCTATGTATTCTGAACTTTAGAGGTTCCTGAGAAGACCACATTCATCTCGTGGAGTTTTCTTATAATAACAGCCATTAAGCAAGCATTGGCATGGCATTCAATGAATCATTATATGGCAGGAAGTGCAGCACTCCACTTGCATGGTTCAAAATCGGAAGTGTTCAATTATATGGATTTGGTTTGGTTGATGAAACAAACAAAAAAGTTCAATTAATCCAACAGAGGATTAGAGCAGCGCAGGATCGCTAGAGTAAATATCACGATGCTCACCATCATCCTTTGAACTTCATTATTGGAGATTTTGCTTATCTCAAAGTTAGTCCCATTAAAGGAGTTTTCCATTTCGATGTAGCTAGGAAGCTCGGTCCTTGCTATATCATACCTTTTGAAGTGTTAAAAAAGATAGGCTCTACTACCTATAGATTAAAGCTTTCAGAAGTCTTCTCTGCAAATCATAATATATTCCACATTTCATCTATGCAAAGGTGTCTTCATAATCCATCGCATCTAATTCAACTCCCAGCGATCTCCCTTCAAGCGAATCTCTCTTATGCCGAAGATACCATATAAATCTTAGCTCACAATCAAAAGCAGCTGAGAAATCGCTCTGTTCTAATGGTTAAGGTTCAATGAAGGAATCGTTTGCGAGAAGAATCTACTTTGGAAAAGAAAGCGGATATGCGCCATAAATATCCAAATCTCTTTAAGCACACAGGTACTTCTTTAGCTCCCTATTCTTTCAACTTATTGTCTTTTATTTTGCATCTTCCTTCCTACTTAAGTGATATCAAAGATGACATCATTCTTAAGTGGGGGAGTTTGTAACAATCTTAGGTTATTACCCTAGTCAATTAATACTAAACTAAGTCCTAATTTTGATTCTAACACTCTAAATAAGTCTTTAGGATCTTGTCCTGAAGTTTTGGTTTAAATCTAGTGTCAAATAGATCAAACCATGATTTTGAGAATTTCAGGAACCCTGGAATTTGACCTATCTAATCAACCTCAAAGCAAAAATATGACTTTATCATTGCGCTCATCACCCTCAAATTAACTAGGGGTGATGTTTTGGAAACATTTGGAAGTCATTGGATTTTTGTTGAATATTATATTATATTTAAAATACCATGAAAAATATAAAATTTAAATACTCATCAAATCAAAATTTGACTTCACCATTGCATTCCTTACCCTTGAATTAGCTAAGGGTGAGTTATTAGAATTTTACTGAGTCTATTAAACAGTCCAATTCCAATTAGGGAGTTATGAAATAATTAACAAATTAAATATGTTTTATCTTGATTTAATTATTAAATTATTCTTAATTTCATCTGCGGGACCCGCCACTTATCCTAAACCACACTCTTTTTCCGATTCAGGCCAAGCCCGTTTGGTTTAGGATAATTGGCGGCGTTGTACAGGCTAAGTGTGAGTTAATTCGGACCAAGCTCGTTGGCTAGTCATCAAATTTTGGGCCATGCCATTTGTACAGGCCTGTCAAGCCCTTCCCTGTTGGGCCTAGTCCAAAGCCCGCGCCTAGTACCTAGGCCGACCTAACGGCCCATGGGGCCTAGATTTTTTTCCCTGCACAAGCAGATTCCCGCGTGTCGCACAGTTGGACACGCGATGGTCATGTCAGCCTCCATCGTTGCCGCTGGCATTCAGTGCCTTATTCGCCGTTAGGAAGCCTCATGAACTCCATTTTTATTCTCTTTAATCTTCTATGTTCCATGATCATTAAGTAAAGCAAAATTGGAGCTTAAAATCTCATCTGGCTATATTACCAAATTGATCGAAGGCCTTGGCAAAGTGCAGGCAAAAATATGCCCCACCACCCCCCTCGATTTACTCGCTTAGCATTTTACTTTACTTCAATATTACCTGCTTATGTTCCATTCAATCAATTTGTTGCTTATTACTTGTGGTTATGAAGATTCAATTAAATTTGATTTTTCCTTTAAATCCTATTATCTGCATTTGAAACCTTGGCCAAATCTCCAAAAGTTTGGGTTAGATGTGATAGATTAATTCAATATCAATTATTATGTTTCAAGTGTCGAGCTCATTGTTTAGAGCATTCCTTGCATATATCTTCCCTTCAGAATCTCTCAGGCCGACAGGTTCTGCATTTAGGGCATCTTCTCCCCGTTGGAAAAAGGTGAAGTCACTTATGATGGGCCAAAGCATATCCATTCTAGCTGCATGGGCTATCTCAGCCCGCCTGCTTGTCCATTTGGGTCGATTCCATTTTTGGCCCATACCTTTTCTCAACCCTCTGTAGGACCAAGCCTGTGGGCCTGTACTTTTGAAGCAGGTCTACGGCGCAGCCTTTTTCCTTAGTAGCCAGTTCAGTGGGCTGGCCCATTCTAGCCCTCACCTAAAGGCCCATGCGCCTTCTCCCTTCTGTCGAGCCCGATACCCCGTTTAGCTTATCGGGCTCGAGGCCCACCTTACCTATTAAGACGGCCCATGCCCATGCCTTCTGGATCCAGCCCGCCACCATTTCTGAATGAAATTTTTTAAACAGATTTAAATTAGTAATTCAATAACTAATTAATTTATTTGAATAATTATCAAAATTCAAATCCTAATAACTTTTAATCCATTAACTCAAATATATCATTTTAATCAGCAAAATTCAACATTATGGCAAATGTCAAATTTCCATTTGCATGAGTCTTTTTTTTCTATAGTGACATTTAGAACCCATAATTAGTGATGTAATTAGCCCTAATATTCAAATGCTCATATCCTTGCACCCTTAGCTTCAAACTTAACCATATGGGTCTCATTTTAATTAGAAGAATCCTATGTTGTGGTGATAGTATTAATTTTGCTCTTTGGAGTATAGTTTGGCTATGACTTTTGGGTCCCTTCCCTAATTACCCTTAAACCCTATAAACTTCAATTGACAATAACTTAGTCAATTTAACTTCAAATTAGGTCATCAAGTATACCATTATGATCAGGAGAGCCTAATTAATAGTAAACTAAAAAATATTTAAGATTTGATGATTATATTTCTTAATTAGCCCAAATCACCCTAAATCTTGATTAGTAAATATTAGCATAATTAATGATTCAAATTGAGAGATTCAAATTTGTTGATAGTTTCTTAAGTAGAATAGAGCCTAGTGGTATGATTGGTTTTGTAATTCTATGATTAATTTTATTAATTGCTCACTAATCACCCTTAACCTTAATAAGCACATTACTTAATCAAATGAATACCAATTTGGGTCTACTCCTAGTCATAGTACTCAGTATATTATAAGGAAGCTATAGCCACTGACTTTGCTGAAATTGGACATCATTTGAGAAAGTTAAGTTTTGAACCTTTTCCTAAACTTCCTAATTTACATATTTGAACCCTGGATTTATTTTGGCCATAAATTGGCCATTTGATATTAAAATTCAATGATCTTAAACTCTATGGAATCCTTAGACGGTAAACAATAATAGTCTAACTGAATTTTTAGATTTCACAAAGTAAAAGTTACTAAATTGCCCATAATTAGATAAATCTTTAATTTGAGCTCATGAGGCTTAATCCTTGTCCGATTTGGGTGTACTTACTATCTGTATTCATATTAGAGAACAAGTAACTATTTGTCTTTAATAAAACTCAACTTAGAACCCTAAATCATAAAGTAGTATTTTAGACCCTTAAGTAGGGGCAAAATAGTCTTTTTGCCCAAAATTTAGGTTTATGCATTCTTAAGGCTTAGAAACCTGAATTAATAAGTAAATATCAGTAATATAAGTGATATGGAATCAATATTAACTCATTTAAGATCATTAAATTGAATTTCAAGTTAATCTCAAGATCTTTCCTGGGTTAGGAATCTTCCTTAAACCTTAGAACTTTCCTTAGGATTTTAGTGATAGAAATTAAATTAGATTTCATACATTAAGTAAATGAGTTATTTAATGGATGAAACTTTAGTTTTATAGCTTTTTAGAATTTTATATTTAGGATTATTTTGTATTTTAACTTTAGTCTAAGTTTAGAGATCCATCTTATTGAACTTGACTTTGTTTAATAAGATAGCCTTAATTTGTAGTTTATGAGAATTGAGATTAAACCTTAGCCTTTAGTATCACATATTAGATCAAGATATTAAACCCCAATATTTGGATTTTAACTCTTAATTCCTCAGTCTTGATTTGAATAAAATAAGATTGGCTTGGGGTTTTAAATTCATCAATTATGGCGTATGATTTGTTATTCAACTTATGTAAGCGTCATTAATTGAACTATATTAGAACATGATTAGTTCTAATTATTTTAAACTTTATATGATCGATGTTCTAAGTTTATACTAGATAGTAGGATATTAGAGATCCTGAGCTGTATAATCTCAGATTAATTAGAACAAATTAAAATAAAAAACAAATGATATCACAAAGTCTTGTATAGTGCCTTTTATACATTGTCTTATATGATTTGCTTCCTTGTTTTGGACCTTTATATTTGACATAATAGGTGAAACATAAAATATTTGATGAATGTTCTTTGTTAGATTTGAAAATTTCATAAGGCATATTCATGAATAATTGAATTAAAGGAAAATAAACATGGAAATCCATAAATTTATATAACATTTGAAGTGGAATTTGACCTGCTTATTCTGCCTCCACAGTATTATTTCACATATTTAGATTTTTCAAATTCAGTTTAGTGTCCAGGCATTAGTATCCTAGAGGATATACATATATTTGAAATGATGATATTTTCCTAGATGTTTAATCCTAGATGATGATTAAGCATATTTTCAATGGACCTATTGATCTAGGCATTTGTGTCCTGGATACTTCAGAAGATTTATATTATGGCTAGATGAGTCATAATTTTTTTGTTATTGTAACTCTAAGTAGGCATATGTCCACATAAGATTGCATATTTTCATTATATTTCTAGCATGGTATTTTTCTGTATTTATACGGTATTTCTGATGTTATAGTATTTTCTGCATTTATTTATATCCTCAATGATTATTGATTTTATATGAAAACATGTTAGAATGCTAGTATTTTATTTCAGTTTTATATATATATATATATATATTCATTTCATATTAGTTATTAAATTAGCATGAGTAGATTTGATCATATTTACTTAGGAAGTTCATTTCACTTAGTTGATTTTATATATATATTGCTTAACCATTTCTTGTAGCTTTGGATTGAGGTATGTTGCTGTGGCGGCCCAGTCCCGCCGTGGTCCTGTTAACTCTTAAGTTAACATGATTACGGTGGAGGGGTCACCAAATGACAAGGTCCCCACTTAAGATTAGATTAGACACACATTCTAATCCAATTTAATTAAGGACTTTGCCATTCATCCCAAAAATACTATCACTAAATGATCATACATGAACTCAGAGTGAGGAAGCATAAAACATAACATCCATCCAATACAGTATAAATACAACAATACAGAATAAGTAAAGTACTGAAAAAGAAATATAAACCTGTATTATTACAACATTTTAATAAGTTTAAAAGAACTGAAAGGAACTCTCAATCTCACTAAAAGAAAGAAAAACTAAAGCTACAGATCTTCAGTAACGGGCTCCTCCTCCAATGGCAAACTCTCCACTGGATCTGCTAATCCAACAAACTCAGAACCTATCATTATCAGTTTCATAATAGTAGGGCCCCAACCAACAAAAGAAAAACTGGTTAGACAATATGTCTAAGTACATTTTAGGGTAAAAGTTTAGTTTAAGTTAACTAAATATCACCATAAAAACAGAACTGAGCAAAATAGGTGCAGAAAAAGTGTACAAAAGAATAGTAATAAGTTATAAACAAACAGTTTATAACTAAAATAACTAGGAAGTAATACATACCTCCTCCAAGCAACTGCAACAAAGATAGGTAAGTAAAAGAAAAGTAAAACTGTAAGAAAAGTACAACCTAAAACATGCTTATGATCAAACAAATTATGCTAGGTGACATACATAATTTGAACAGTATAAAACTGAAAACACTAACATACTATGTGAGCATATGAAAATAGTAAGTAGAACTAGCATCCTATATATAACATGTACAGGAAAATTGAAAGTAAAACAGTGCTGAAATGCAGAATATGCTAGTAAAACAATATCTGTAAACTGAAACTACAGTGACTATCTAAGTCACCCAAACTGAACACATATACAGCAAATCTTAGCCTGATGAGCTAAGAAACTCTAAACTGAACATCACTGAAACTCTTAGCCTGATGAGCTAAGACAGAACTGAATGTAAGTGTACTTGAATTAGTATATCCATATCAGAATCTTGACTCTGTAGTCAGTAAAGCGAGAGTCTATCCATCCTATCACTCGGACTAGGCATGGCCAATAGACTGTCGGACATTAAACCCTCGAAAGGTTGCCGACCCCGAACGGGTTGATCGAAGAGGTATACTAATCAAGCTACACCTTACATACCACTTGTGAAACGAACATAATGCTGCTTATAAATAATGTTCCAAATTAACATAAGATATTTATCAAAATACCTTATGTACATAATACATGTTCAAGGTATAAGGCTCAAAATCAAGGAATGCGAAGCATCAAAATCAAAGTGCAAGAAACTCTATCTAAAATACAGGTGATATCCGTTGTTATCTACTTTATTCATTCTATCTACTCTAAGTTACATAAGTTTTAGAATCATCAATTCTTACACATTCTGTAACTTAGAATCACGAATCCTACTAGTTGAAGATAATTAGGACTGGCCAAGTCCTAATTATAACTTAATCAAAAGACGACTATTTGGTTAAAATGAATAAATCAACGACCTAACTTTGTAATTTAATTTGTCCCAACCTCATCTTGATTAGCCAATTCAAGATGAAAATATTAAGAATTAGACTCCAGATGATGGGGTCTAATCACTTTAATCTAAAGGTATAATCTAAGGGTCTAAGGTTTAAAACCCAAATCTCACAAATTAGGTTAAGGCAAATCCTAATGATAAATCAAATTCATTAGGATAGATCTCTATTCTTAGTTCTAAAGTTTAAAGATCAAATAATCATTTAAATAAACTAAGAAAAATCTAGAAACTAGAAAACTCAAGGTTTCACCTAATTGAGTAACCCAATTTACTCAATAGATGAATTCTAACTTAAGATCTATTCCTAATCTTAGGAAATAAGGCTCTTAATTACTAAGAGTATCTCTCAAGACACACATCCTAACTAATATTATAAGACCTAAGGATTGGTCTAAGAATGATTAAGGAAAGATAAACACTCATAATTTACTTAGGAATTTTCTTAAAGAGCATATTTTGAGATTTTAATCAAAATCTTATTTAGACTTGAATTTGATTAATTTCAGTTCTAAATCATTCTATTTTCTGATTTTAGTAGTTAGAAACTGAATTTAGGGCTTTTAAAGGCTAAACCCTAAATTTGGGCAAAATGACCATTTTGCCCCTCCTTAAGGGTTCAAAAGATCAAATTTTGATCTAGGACTTAAATTCTGAAATTTTCTTTTGGAAAGAGATTCTTACTGTCTAATATAAGATTAGACAGCAACTAAATTAATTTTGGATGATTATTAAGCCATAAAAGGTGAAAATAGTGAATTTGACTCATAAGGGCATATTTAATGTCGGGGATAACATCATTCTTAAGTGGGGGAGTTTGTAATAACCCTAGTTGTTCGAATAGCAAAATTCAAATTTATTAAGCTAAACCAAGTTCAAATTTTGATTCCATTAGACTCAATGGGTCATTTAGACCTAACCCTAGAAGTTTGGGATCAATCGAGACTCAATGGAGAATTTTGGTATTTTGCCTATTTTTGAGCCTTGGAAAATACCTAAATTAATTTGATCTCCAAATTAAAATCTGATTTTATTTTTGAATCCCTCATACCCTAATTAGCTAAGGGTGAATTTTTGAGAATTTTTGGAGTTCATTTAGTCCTAAATTGAATTTAGGAAATTTTAGAATTTAAGTAATTAATTAAGTATTTAATTTATTTAAATAATTAAAAAATTATATTTATAAACGCGGGATTTGCTGTCGGGACCGCGTTTATAAATACTTGGCTGGTTGTTTGAAATCAACATCCTCTTACAAATTGGTTGGTTACTAGAAAAATGACATCAGTAATATACATTGATTAGTTACTGAAAAAATGACATCAGTAACATGCATTGGTTGGTTACTAGAAAAATGACATCAGTAACGTACGTTGGTTGGTTACTGAAAAAATGATATCAGTAGCATACGTTGCGAAGCGGTTTGAACGTTTGTGTAGTTTAGTTCTTCCTTATTCCGGAACGAAGTTTTGATGGTTATTGGAAAAATGACATCAGTAACAGACATCTAAGTAATAATACATTTTGTAGGAAATTAGTTATCCCTTTTGTAATATTTTCTTATTTTTCTTACATTTTTATTATATTCTTATTTCTGCTATTCGCACTTCTGCTAATATAAAATGAAATATTTTATTATTTACTGCAGTACTTAGAGTATTCTTTAATTACTAGGAATTCCAATGCTGGTATTATTTCCTATAGGCATAGATTTAGCATCATAATTTGAGAGTAAGGTTAAGAATATAAGGCATTTCTTTCTAATAAACTTTTTAATTTTATTAGCTAGAATGAGACTAATAACTGCACTTCTTTGACCAACAAATGTTACTTTGTTACTTTCACTGTATATATATACTCTCTTTTTTGCTCAATCAATTAAGGCTTCATTCTGACTCATCCAGTCCATTCTAAGAATAATATCAAAAGTGGTTATAAGAATAACAGTGATTTTAGCCTCCCAAGAAATTCCACTTATATGTAACTTACATTTACAAAAGATGTTTGTCTCTAAGAAATCTCCTGATGGTAGATTAACTAAGTATTTATGAAAATTATTCTACTGGCAATGAATATTTTTGAACCAACTGACGATGATGAGCATCAAAATACTGCTTCTACCTATCTTGAGCTGCCAAGTGATGACCACCACTTAATCTTAGTTGGTTAAGAGGCGGCCACCACATACGGTGCCCATAATATCTTTTGAATCATGACAAAGGTAAGTCAACTCCACTGGCTAAAGGTACATCTCCTTCCATTAGTTCTAATCAGTTCAATCCTATTGCTTGCTTAAAAGAAGAAATTTGTGCTACAAAATGAAAAGTTCAAATCAAATTACAAAAAACGTATCAAAAGCTAATCTTAATAAATAGAAGGTTCAGCCAAGACCTTCTTATGTCTCCCAATGAATTTCCACTGTTGGATCATTAGGGGAATGAGCAACTCTTCCTCTAAGATTCATCTCAAACACCTAATATATGAACACAAAAGTGAGATCACCGTGATTTTAAACCCAAAATCCATAAAACTGCTTGCAACAAAATCCAACATTTCTTAAACTATGAGAATAGTACAACTTCTTTTTCCAATAAAATTTAGGTTTTCTGGAATAATAACTGAAAAATCGAAATGATTAGCCAATGTGATCAAGTGATTCACTTGAAAAATGTGAATCAAAACTTCAATTATATCATTACCTTTGTCCATGCTAATAACCTTAGAAGTGATCGACTTTATTTGTGGTACTTCTTAAGAAGTTGTCCTCACACTAACCTTCCTTGGTTAGTTGGTGGAGATTTTAATGCAGTCCTTAATCATAATGAATATAAAGGCTGCTCTCTAAATCACTCGGCTTCAATCTTTGATTTTAATTCGACTATTATTGATTATGGTTTAGATGATTTTAATTATGTTGGTGCCCTTTTCACTTGGTCTAATGGTAGGAAGTTTGCCCTCCTTGATAAATTTTTGATGAATAACGCTTGGTACAATCATTTTCATGATATCAAAAACTTCTCTCAAAATTCTTCGAACTCTAATCACAAACTGAGCATCATTAGCTCTGGTAATAATCTGCCTAGAATTAATAAATCCTTTTGATTTTAAATTTTTGGCGTGATAGATTGGACTCCTTGAATTTGATTAGGTCTTCTTGAAATGAAAAACTGTGAATTTATGGTCATCCTAGACTTGTTGAAAAGTTCAAACATCTTAGGAAAGCTCTCAATGCTTGGAATCATAATGTGGTTGGTAACATTTTTAATAATGCTACTAAACTTGAAAATCTTGTTAATAATTTGGAGAATTTACACGAAGCCCAACTAAATGAACACAATAGAATTACCTTCTCCAAAGCTATGGCTGGCCTAATTCAATGTCACAACAATATTGAAACCTTTTGGAAATAAAAATGCAGTACTCATTGGAAATTGGAAGGTGAAAAAAACACTAATTTCTATCATGACTGGGTCAATAAAAAGAGAACTAAAAATAAAATATAGTTTATCACTAGTGAAGATGGCACCATTCTTTCTAAGGATGAGGACATTCCAACTTCGACCCTTAACAACTTCACCAAATTGCTCTCCATTGACATTAATTATTCCAATGTTTTTTTGTTGAGCCCTCCCAAAACTATCATTACCCAAAGTGTCAACGACTTCTTAATCACCATGCTTTCTAATGATGAAATTTGGAAGGTGGTTATAGATCTTAATCATAACTCCTGCCTTATGCCAGATGGCTTTTTGAGGGAATTTCTTATTAATGTTTGGAACATTGTGGGTGAGGACATTTGCAAAGGGGCTAAGGAATTTTTCTGTAATGTTCCCCTTCCTAAATTCTTTACTCATTCCGCTATTACTCATATTCCTAAAGTTAAATATTATAAGTAGTGGAATCAATTTAGACCCATTGGCCTCTACTCCTCGATTAATAAAATCATATCCAAAATCATTGTTAATCTCTTAAGAGATCTATTCTCCATTATTATTGAAAAAAACTAATCCAATTTTATTACTAGGAGACACATTCAAGATAATATCCTAGCAGCACTGGAAATGTTCCATAGCCTTAAAAAAAAAGTAGAGATCACTACCTAATCATTTTATTAAACTTAGAAAAAGCTTTTGACAAGCTTGATTGGGGCTTTCTCCTCAAAATGATGAATGCTTACGATTTCAACGATTCTTTCATTACTAAGATTAAAAATTCCATTTCAAGCGTGTTGTTTTCAGTTTTGATCAACAGTGCCCCAGTCAATTTTTTCAATTTCTCTAGGGGTCTTAGGCAAGGTGGCCCGATTTCTTCTATTCTTTTTAATCTAGCCATAAACTATCTCTAAACCTCAATAAAACATTTTTGATGGACATTGTCCTTCATTTAAACATCGGTGGTAAATCTAATATTTCCCATCTTGCTTATGCTGGTGATTTCATTATCTTCTCCAATGCTGACAAAAGGAATATTACCAAGCTCAATTTATTACTTAATACTCTTGAGAATGACTTAGACCTTAAGATCAAGCGTCTTAAATCAAATTTCTTCATTAACAACAAAGCCAACTCCAATTTAAAGAACATTATTATAAATAAGTTGGGTTTCAAAGAGGGTAAACTACCTTGTCATTACCTTAGCATTCCAAATTTCAAAGGCCCTAATAAAAATATGATCTATAATGGCCTCATTGATCAAATTTTAAAAACAATTACCTATATCAAAGAGGTAGGCTCATCTTGATTAAATACATCTTAAACATGATCTCACTTTACTGGCTTGAAGTTTCCTCTCATACCAAGTCTACTTTAGATAAAATCGAAATTATCTTCAACAAATTCCTTTGGGTTCATAATAAGAGCGATAAATTAATTTAGTCCAAATGGGATAATCTGACCTTCCCTATCAATGAGTGTGGGCTTGGTTTGAAGAACCTTGAGGTCCTTCATAATGAATACCCTATCAAACTCTGATGGAATTTCAGAATAATGAATAATATTTGGGTGGGTATTCTTAAAGCTAAATATTGCACTTCCACTCATCTGGTTCTTATTTCCAAGAAAATCACGAACTCTTTAAATTGGAAAACAATGCTGGAGATAAGAGATCTAATGGAAGACATTATTGACTGGGATAAGCTTGCTCTTCTTCTTCCTTCTAGTGTGATTCTTGGAGCCATCTTAGCCCTCTTCATCTAATATGCAACCCCTTACTTCCTAAGCTAACTTTAGGTGATTGTATTAAGGAAAATAAGTATTGGAACATCAACCTAATTCTCTCTATCATACACACTAGTATCCAATATAATATTTTTAATTATGTTCCGAACCTTGATGCTTAAGAACATGCCACTACTGAGTTAGTTCCTAATGATAAATTCAATCTTCATTTAGCTTGGAACATTATAAGGATCACAAGCCTATTAATTTCAAACCTTGGTTTTGGCATAACAATATCCCGACCTTACTTAGCTTGTTTATTTTGAGATTTTACTTTAATTATATCAGTGTTGATGAAGAACTAAACAAAGAAGGTTTTCAACTTCCTTCTAAATTCCATTGCTGTTACTCACTTTTTTTCAATAATACTATCTCCAATCTCTATGGAATTATTTCAATGTGATTAAAGTGCATAATCAGTTAGCTATTAACAATAATAGCCTCATTAAGCATTGGGATAACAACACTATTAAAGCCAAGAAACTTCACATTGGTAATTTGGTGGATGCTTATATTATTTGGCACATTTGAAATGCTCGTAATCTCAAAAAATATCTAAGTGGAGAGTTCAATTTACACAAAATCAAAATCAATATCATTAATGATGTAAACTCCATTTAACTTTTCCCAACAAAACTTTTAGCTAGAAAAACATTAAGAAAAGTTCCTTTTACTTGCATTTGAACAATGGAGATTAATTTGGGGATCCAGTTACCATTTTTGGTGTTGAAGGTCCTTATGTTTTTCAATTTAGCTGGCTCTCATTTGGGCCTTGTGGTTTCTGTTTTATGATGGTTGTGGCTGTGTTTGGTGGCTTTGCTTTATTTTTCTAATTGGTTTGTTGGTGGTTCTTTTTTTGGTGGCTTATTGTGCTCTATTGTCTTTGGTAATTTTCTTCTGTCTCTATTGTTGAGAGGCTTGGTTGGTTTGCTAGGACTCCCCAGGTTTAGTGGCTAGCTCCATTGGTTGGCTTATTTTGTCTGTTGGCTGGGTTGGGTGGCATGCTACTCTAGTATATTGGCTGGGTTATTTCAGGTTAGTTGGCTTAGTGGCATGCTACTCTCATTTATTGGCTGGGCTATTTTAGGTTGTCTAGGTGGTTTCAAGTTGGCTGGCTAGGTGGCATGCTACTCCACTTTGTTGGCTAGGTTATTTTAGGTTGGTTGGCTAACGGGCATGATAATATAGTATATTGGCTGGTCTTTTTCAGGTTGGCCGAGTGCATGGAATGCTACTCTAGTCTATTGGCTGGTTTGGTGGCATGCTTCTCTAGTCTATTGGATGGGATATTTTTGGTTTGATGACTGGGTGGCATGCTTCTCTGGTCTGTTGGTTGGGCTGTTCAGGTTGACTGGCTAGGTAGCTTGCTACTCTAGTATGTTGGGTGGATTATTTCAAGCTAGCTTGATGGGTGGCATGCTTCTCTAGCTAGTTGGTTAGGATGTTGCTGGCAGGTTCAGTGGCTAGGCTATTGGCTAGCTGATTAGCTAGCTTCTCTTATTTATTGGCTGGGTTTTTGGCTAGGCTGTTGTTGGCTAGTTTCATTGGTTGGTATGTTGGCTAGCTGGTTCACTTTTTCTTGTTGGTTGGTTAAGTGCGCATTTCAGCTTGGCTGGCTTGATCTTTTGGTTAGGTTATTGTTGTTTGTTTTCTGTTGGCTGGCTGGGTCGCTTTGGATGCTAGCTGGCTAGGTGGCCATTTGATTTTGGTTGGCTGGGTGGTCTTTTGATATGTTGGCTGAGTTCTTGCTAGCTTTTTTGCTTGTTTGTTAGCTGGTTAGTTGTTGGTTTTTGTTCATTTGGGCCCAATTAGCTTTCTCTTGTTCTATTTTTCTTTGTTGGTGGTCTTTTCGTTGGTTTGCTTGGTCAGTTTTGTTGGAGCTCCTCATGCCGTGTGCCATTGCTAAGCGACGAGGAAAGAGAAAGGGAAGGAAATAAAAACTTAATAATGATGTTTGTTTGCCAAGCCTAATAATGATCTTTCTTACCTCAATACGTACTCATTAGGTTCTCAATAAGCATTGACCTCTCTAAGCTCAATGGCAAGCTCAAAATCTAAGGTGACCAAATGCTTCATGGGAGGAGAGAGAAAATGGTTCTTTTCAATAAAAGCTTCCAAACTTCAATCCAATGAATTAATATGCTTCCCTAACCTTAAGTAAACTCTTAGGATGGATTAAAAAGCTCAGAGATTAGACACAAAATGTTTGGGTTTGAGTGCAAGGTCAGAAGAGTCGGGCTTTCCATATATCTTCCATCCATGACAATCAAGGTCAAGAATTAATAATAATCGCTTAGGGAGAGTGTAGTTCAAAAATTGAGATGATTTGAGAGGTTAAATGGCTAGAAATTCAAATTCTCATGCATTTAGTTAAATGCTTGACATGGAAAAACTAGACATTACAATTGGCTAATTAAGGCTCTAAGAAAGGTCCATCCAGACATTTTGATCGACACCAAACTTAGCTAACTTGGACGAGTAAATAGGTAGCTAGGATCCTAATTAGGGTTAAAGCTTGACAATTACTGTAGTAAAATGATGATGAGCAATAATGGACTATTTAATTATAGTTGTTCGATCTAATGGTTATTATTAGGCTGTCAGCTTCATGCCATGGGTCCCATGGTTGATCCAACATATCAGAATTTTTTTTTCCTTTATTACCTATTTCTAATCATTACAGAGTAGTCAGCGCGTCATGTAGCTAATTAAATGATCTAGATATGATATGAATTTATAAAATCAATTTTTCGTAAAATCTAACACAATAAAAATTATAATTGAATTTAATTTAATTATATTAGAAAATATTATTTATGTTTTTAGAAAACACCCTTTTGGTGGAGTAATTACGAAAATTCCAATTAATTTGGTTTAGGGTTTTTGATAGTTTTGCGAACGAAGAAGAAGGTAAATAATGTCGGTAGCATCGCAAGGCCAAGTCAAATTTGGGTTATGCTGAGTTATTAGATCCAAATTTTATTGGATCTATTCGACCAGACATTTATTTAAATTTAACGGTTCTTAAACATTCCACAGTTTCAAACCGATGATGATCATCAAATGTGATATGTTCATATGACAGTCTGAGTAAGATAATGCGGTTTAAATCATATTAACCATTGTGCAATGGATCATCGACATGCGTTCTTTATCGAATCAAATACCTCAATCTTCTCCACTGTTTTAATAAATCATGTGGCTTCTAAATGTTTGTTATGTTGCATCATCCTTATGTGACAAAAAATTTACATGTGGTTTGATTATATTTACAAAATAACTCTCACTGCAGTTCACCACCACAACCATCGAGTCATCGCTTCGAACCTCTATTGTAGGCTCCGTTGAAGCACTCCTCTACGGCGACCACCAATGCAACCCCCTTGTAGTCACCTACTGCAGCACGCTGGGGCGCGTCGAGGCGCCGCTGTCAACTTATCCCAGAACACCCCGGGACCTCTAGTGAATTTAATTTAATTATATTAGAAAATATTATTTATGTTTTTAGAAAACACCCTTTTGGTGGAGTAATTACAAAAATTGCAATTAATTTGGTTTAGGGTTTTTGATAGTTTTGCAAATGAAGAAGAAGGTAAATATTGTGGGTAACATCGCAAGGCCAAGTCAAATTTGGGTTATGCTGAGTTATTAGATCCAAATTTTATTGGATCTGTTCGACCAGGCATTTATTTAAATTTAACGGTTCTTAAACATTCCACAGTTTCAAACCGATGATGATCATCAAATGTGATCCGTTCATATGACAGTCTGAGTAAGATAATGCGGTTTAAATCATATTAACCATTGTGCAATGGATCATCGACATGCGTTCTTTATCGAATCAAATACCTCAATCTTCTCCACTGTTTTAATAAATCATGTGGCTTCTAAATGTTTGCTATGTTGCATCATCCTCATGTGACAAAAAATTTACATGTGGTTTAATTATATTCACAAAATAAAATAAATTTATATATATATATATAAAGTATTAATTTTAAAATTATTATATACTTTTTAAACAATACATAATACAAATTTAATGATAATTTACCTAAGCTAATATTTAAATATAATATCTTAAATTTTTTTAAGAAAATAGAATCATTAACTATTCATTAAAAATATTCTACTAATTAGGAAAATATCAAACTTTCTCAAAAAATATTTAAAATTGTCTTTAAATTATTATCAATTATCTAAATCCTTAAATATTTATCTTTCAAAAATTTTATTTCCTGACATATTAAGGATTTGCACTTAAATAATTGAGATCAATCTAAAGATCACAAGAGGAGAAATTTAAACACCACTCTAACCCATGCAATCATAGAACAATAAGTTATGATATGAAGCATCTAAATGAATCCACCAGCCTTATTATACTATTTTCATGTTAGGTTGTGATCCACTATTAGAAATTTTTAATGAGATAATTATTGGAATAATTACTATTTAATATAATTTTTCATGTCACCTCATCTAATTAGATATTATTACTTTATCATTAGATAAAAAAAAGTATAAATCATAGAAAATGTAACATACTAAGAAAAAAAGCCTAGCCATTATTGCACATTTTTCATAACAAAAGTAAAGTTGTCGTGCTTTGCCAAGAAAACAAAAGAGCATTGAAATCACGCATGCGGTGTACAAAAAGAAAGCAGGGGATAAACCACATGTTTTTCTGCGTTACGGGTTCTCTTTTGTGAAAATTTTCACAAGAAAATAATATGTGAATTCAAATACGTTGATCATTTGGTATGAAATTCTCTACATTTAAAAAATGTTATATATATATATATATATATATATATATATTTTGCCTATCAGCTTGCACAGATGCTGGAGTGGTGCTCACGTTGCCTCACATGATTGAATGAGGTTTTCTCCTTTCTCTATATCTGAAACAGGCAAAAACTGATCACACTTGCATGAGTGGATGAAGCATTAACGCCAGTTATTCTTATCCATTCTATATACAAAAGCACCTCAGGACATGAATATTCTTGCTATTCTTACGTATTATTTATTTAAAGTGGATATGGGAAAAGCTTAAATAATGAGGTTTTTTCCTTTTTTGTGTAAGTTGCATGTATTAAGTAGGCAATGGTTGCTTTTTAAAAGAAGGCTGCAAGAGTTTCTCCTCCAATATCTCAGCACAATTAATGCATTTAACATTAGTATTAAATTGATGTTAATTGAGATTTATTAGTTAAAATCATGATTATAAATCTATTTAAATCATTTAATACCTAAAAAAATTATTGGGGCACCAGTAGAGATACAAAAGCATATCACCTTTAATATGTAGCTTAATATACATAAAATAAAGCATATCACCTTTAATACCTTTATTTGATTGAGAAAATATTCACACAATTTCACCTTGTTATGATCTATACGGTGAGTTTGAGTTCATATTTCCAAGAAATCTTAACTTGGAAGAAAAAAAAGATTGTACTGCTAGAGAGATCACACAAATCTTAGCATTCTTCTCTCTATGCCCTTTCCCAGTTTCTCTAACTCAACTCTTGAACATACAATAACTCTCACTGCAGTTCACCACCACAGCCATCGAGTCGTCGCTTCGGACCTCTGTTGTAGGCTCCGCCGAAGCACTCCTCTATGGCGACCACCAATGCAACCCCCTTGTAGTCACCTGTTGCAGCACGCTGGGGCGCGTCGAGGCTCCCAGATTGCTGTCAACTTATCCCAGAACACCCCGGGACCTCTAGGAAACCACCGGAACGCTGTGCCTTGCCTCAGAACCCTCCCGAACACAGCTGGAACTCCGTCGACACTTTCCGTGTAGATCCAATTAGGATCCACACCCAACATACCTATGAATGTTATATAAAGTAAGTATATAAGGAAACTTTCATTAAACTTGTATTATTTGATTGAGAAAACTTTCAATTGAAGTCTCCTAAAATTATGAATATAATGCTCTAATTAAAAAGTCAAGCAATTATGTGTTTTGAGTTTATGCAATCAACATTGAGTTTATGCTATAGATTATACAACTTTGTTTTGAGCTCAAAGGTATTTGATACAATACACTATAAAGGCAAACACTTGGAAGATTTAAAGGTAGCAAAAATGATACTTAAATGCTAGATGCTCATGAGTCTACCACCCAATAATAACTAAGAAGATCAATTAATTTGGTCAGATATAGCTAATATATAGTAATATATAGTAAAGACTTAAATATTGTAAGGCAGCTGTGGAGTGGAAGATTTAAAGATACTAGAATATGTGGTGAGAGAAGAAATGATTTAATTTTTTGTGAGTTAGAGGTTAATAATTGAGGCTTTGGGTTTAATAATTGAGGCTTAAAAAATATAGTAAAGACTTAAGAAAAAAGAATAGTAAAGCATCCTTAAAAAATAATTTATTAGACTAAAAGTGGGTACATTAATGCTATAATTAAATTATTTGACTGTGACTTTATAATAGCTGCTATATAAATAAATGATTAGGACAACAAATAAAATTGAACTATACTAAGTAATCTCTTAAGAATAACTTACTATAAAATAACATATATCCAATGGTCTGTATTAAAACATTTTACGAGTTTACTTTGAAGCAAATATGTGATAAGTAGAATTTGAACTAAAGGCTTGAGATAACAAATCATAAGCCTCAACCATTAGACTACAATATATTTCGCCACTTTGTTCTTCAAAATACGGAATACTAAACCACGACTTTTTTCCAGAAGAAAAAGAAAAGTTCAAAACACTAATAAGAAATGAAAAATATGATATCAAAATCTAAAATATGATAGCAAAAATCCTATGAAGGAAATAATTTAGGCAAAAAGTGTTCAAATAATAGGGATGAATTTTAAAATTAATAAGAAAATTCATTGAAAATATTTTATACTCAAAACTTAAGAAAATATAAATTTGAATTCCTCATATTGAAATACGCAAAATATTTAAATGCACAAAATATGCACAAAACATATTTGGAATTCATTTAATTAATTTTCCTATGCTTAAAATCATCAAAAGTCAAATTAAGATAGTCTATAAAATGACGGGAAAATCTTGAACCGTTAAATTTGAGATCTGACTCAACGATGATTAATAAAACCGACCGCAAATAAATCTAGACCAGCCCTATCCACGCATCAAGCTCACTAAACTATATTTAACCTCTAACGATCCAAGGAACACTTCTTTTCTATTTTGCACAGCTGAAGACTCCTTGAGTTATCTCAATTCCCCTCATTTTCTTAGCCTTCCGACTCCGACCAGCCACTCCTCGGCCACCCCAATCCAATTAAACACCTCCTCTTTGCTCTAGCATCAGATAGAGGGTGGCTTCAGAGAGAGTTAGCGAAGTTCAATTTGAGCTAAAAACTTTCCATTAGAAAGTGAACATGAGAGGACTATATTTGGCATAGCTTGGGCTAACCAAATCATACCCTAGTCATATCCAAGCTCAGTACTACTTTTAAGAGCCTAGTCAGAGGATCCTAAGACTTTATTGATCAAATTACAACTGCTAGAAGGTAATGGATGTCCATTTGTAGTCTATTTCAAACCTTGAAAGACTTAGGTAACTTACACCTCTTTTGGTCCATCTTGGGTTAACCCAAGTGTAGGCTTAACAAATTAAAGTTCATTCCATCACTTATGGAGCTGAATCAAGCCTCTAGATAGTTCTCAGACCCCATGTGAGCATTTTATTCAACAAAAATTTCTTTTAATCACTCTTATATGTGCATGACTTATTATGGGAATAAACTTTCTCTTAGTACTTATTAAAGTACTAAGAGGAACAACAGAGCTCAAACCTCATCATTAAACTTGATTCCCATCGAACACAACTGACTTGTCACTATGTTGAACCTATTCAAATGTTCCGTCCCTGAGCAGTCGTCCACCATCTTCATATTAAACAGTCGTTTCATCAGAAAAACCTTGTTAGAAGTCGAAGATTTCTCATGCCTCATTGTTAGAGCAGCCATGGGATCTACAATAGTTTTCTCATTTATAATGTTAAATACAACAAAAGAAGACAATAAAAGATGAATCAAACCTAACACGGTTCTATAAAGAACTTCCTAATCTTCATCTGACATAGTGGTTGGTTTCTTGTCGATTCCACTGAGTAGTAAATACAACTTCTTTTGGTAGAGCAGATCATTCATTCGCATCTTCCAAAAGGAAGAATAAGTTCAATTAAGCTTTTCTATTTTATGTCTCATTTTATTGGCCATCGCTCCCACTCAAATAGTAAGCCTTAGAGCTACAATCTTTCTGATACCAATTGTTTGAAAACGCAGCAAAAGCGATGCTGACGGGTTACATTGATGGTCACCAAGCAATAAACAAAATTATCCAAGCACATACAAATTAGAATAACAGCACAGCACAATCATAGTATAAACCACAAGTATTCAAATATAGAAAGTTTTACATATAAGACCTAATAATAGAAAAAACGATAGAGCCACACCATACAGAAATATTCATTATAAAATAAAATAATTACAGAGTTACAGAGAACTTCACATTTACAAGAACAAGAATGAGCTATTGCTATCACAGCCTCCTGATCAACTTCTTCTTCTTCAGGGAACACCAGCTCTCACTCTATATTGAAGGAGAATGACCTACAGCTAAAACCTAATTAAGGTTGTCTCCACACTTCTCAACCCTATAAGAAACATTCCATAATGTTCCCATATATATCTAGGCTCTTTTTGGACTCTAAATGGCCTAAAATACCCCACAAAATACTTAGGGTTGTGCCTAGATCTAAAGCAGAAACTTGGCAGGCATTACGATGCACCGTAGCGCCAAAGTCTCATACATCGAGGCATTAAGGTGCGCTATGTCACCCAGGCCCAACTTGCGGGGTAACAGAGCGTGCCACAACGCCCAAACGGTGCGCTACAGCATGCTTCAATGCCTGTCCCTCTGCAGCAAATTCTAGAGGGCGCATTTGGGTGCGCTGCAGCGCCCAAACTTCTGCCAATTTGTCCCCATACATCCAGGGATCTCCCGGAAGCCAACCAGAGCTCCATTGGCACATTCATGATGATCTAAATGGTCTTCACATCCCAACACTATTTTATTGAGCTTCTTAACTAACTGATATTTCACCAACTATTTTTCTTATTTTATATTTGATTTAGAATTTTGTCATTAAACTTTGATCTTTAAAGATGTAGTACTCCTTTGTGAAATAAATTATTATAAATATGGCTGGAAGAATCATTAAATTATATATTGTTGTGAGACAATTTCATAACATAAATTATTAAGGAGATATTAGTGGCTCTACGATAAATGTAATGAATTATTATTTTTCATTTTTGTTTAAATTGAATTAATAATTTAAATTTATTAAATTTTGTAATTTGATCCTCAAGTGATTACAAGTAGCAGCAATTTGAAGGTTGAAGCCACTAATGAACACGTTGTACAATCAATAAAGTTTTTGAATAAGTTGACATTAATAAAGAGTTTGTCTCCCAAACAAAACTACTCTTGAATATATCAATGACTCCCTTTCATATAACATTTCATCATATGTCAACAATCAACTCCTTAATGGAAGTTTCTAATGAAATAAAATCATTCAATAAGAGCTTACTCAATCAATAGATGTATTAGGTAAGTCAATCATTTGTAAATATTGATCAATTGTATTAGTATACACCAAGACTATTTGTCATTGAGTGAATGATTTGATATGAGTCAAATCACTAACTCAAGTACCATTTCTTAGGACAAGTGAATCAAATGGGGAATATAAAATAACAAAGTTGGGTTATATATTATTATGATGTGTAGACCAATTGGATCATCAAGGAGAGAGAAAAAGGTGCTCCAGTAGATTCTAAGATGGATCTATAGATGCCAACAGTAGGTCTGAGGCTTAGGCGCACCTAGGCACTCAACAGATAGAAAGTTTGGCACTCAGGTGAGCCTAGGCACCTTATAGACAGAAGGTGTAATAACACCAATATTGAATAAGAACTCAATCCAACATTGGAGTGTTACCATATCATTTAATATCAAATTAGAAGATAGCTAACCCAGTACTAAATGCTATGTTAGCCAAGTATCTTTGTGAGGGTGTTAAGTTAAGAAAACTGCAATGGAAGAAGTAAGAAAGAAATAAAACAAGTGCAAGTAGAATATATAAGATTATCCACTCATTCAATCCAAGTAGTTAATAAGAAACTAAATTCATCACAGAAAGAAGAAAAAACTTCACAGAAAATTAATTATTACAAGTCTTAGAAATGAAAGAAAAATGAAAATAAAGTCACTCTCTCACATAAGTGAGTATAAATGAAAGAAATGCATAAACAATATTTAAAAATCATCAAGTGCTAGATCCAGCACCACTAGCCTGATATTACTCCTGATATATCATATTTTTGGTATTTAAAATATAATAAAGCAAAGCACCTAATATTACTCCTTATCTATCATATTTTTGATATTTAAAATATGATAGGGCAAAACCAAAAAAAAAAAAGTTGTAAGACTAAATAGTCTTAGCACATTTTAAAATTAGCTAATTATTCATTAAAGTTTAATTAGATATCACAAACTAATTTACTATATGAAATATGCAGCGGAGCATTTAAAAGCATTCAAGTAAGGGAAGAAAATGGAATATAATTGTAAGGAAAAATAGTTGAAAGGAAAGATGAGTAAGATAACTCACAAGTATAATCACTCTAGCCTACAACCAAAAAGATAATGGAAAAGCTTCCTAAATAAGGCAAGAAGCTGTTAATCTATATTTGTAAATAAATAAAATGGAAACATGTATATGTCAAATAGAAATTATGCTAAGTAAAGTAAAGAAAAGCAGTGAAGCATTTAAATGAAATTAAAGCAACATACACTGTATTTTATAATAAACTATAAGTAAGTAAAGCACAGTACTGAAATTGAAAGTGTAAAGCATAGTAAGTAAAGTAAGATCTTAGCCTCATGGCTAAGAAAGCATAGCCTAGAACTATGCAAAGAAAACATAGCTTAAGAGCTATGATGAGATCTCACAATCAATAAGATTGTAAATTACTCATATTTTATTTGTTAAAGTTATTTATGGAAAGACTCATTTTGCAGGTACTACAGAATAAATGAGGAGTTAAGCTCATTTGCCTAACTAGCAAAGGGAAACAGGGTCTTATAGAAAATAAACACTCTCATTCACCCTCCTAGAATATGAGATTTTCTTATATCTCCTATTAAGCTTGCCCTTGGATATCCACCATAGTAAAACCCCTATAGTCTTATGAAAGTCTTATTTATGCACTATATGTTGTATATATGTTCAAAGGAATAAGCTCAAAGCTAAGCAAGCATTTAAGGAAATTTAAGTAATTGTAAACTATGTAATATCTAAAGTTATATAATTTAATGATTTACTTAATGATTAGAGCTAATTGAACTCCCAATTAACATATAGATATTGATCTCTAAGTCAATTGTAAGTAATTGTAGAAGTGGAAGAATTTTTTTTCTTAAGAAATAATTATTTTATTTAGCTTGTGAAATGAGAAAATAATTTATAATTATATTCATGCAATTGGAACTTATTCTATACTAGTCCTAAATTAATCAAATCAAATAGATTAATGATTAAAGTTTAGGAAACTAATAGGGAAGAGTAAATCTAATGGTTTACTAACTAATTTAAGTGGAGGTTAGCGTACAACCTACTAACTTCATCTAATTAGCTTACAAAATGAAAGGTTTCCAACCAGATCATTCACTACTCTAATTAGGATCAATTAGAAGGAAATGTCTAAGTGTATGGGAGAGAATAAACTACTAACTACAAGTGCTAGTTCATTCTAAGTTGTAGCTTAAATGGAGTCTATAAATTATCTTAATCACTTTGTAAAGTTAAGGGATTCTTAATTAAATCATTAGAGAGAATTAATAGGGAATTAAAAGCTAAGGGAAAATGTATACAAAAAATTCCAATCAAGTCGTAGGATACTAGTTCTAATGGAATTATAACATGACAAGAAGGCATACAATTTATAATCTATAATTATGGAATAGGTTAGCTAAGATTTTGATGGAAAATCACACAAGCTAGGTTCCTAAATTCCATAAGATATAATCAATGAAGGAGTATTGGATCTAGAAATGTGCTATAAACTAATCTTAATAGATTCATAACATTACAATTACATTAGTGTAAATGTTATCAACACTAATTAGAATTTATCTAGCTCTAAAGATCGCAAGAAATTCGTGATTTCTAATCAATCCTATAGAAATTCTAATAAGGATGAAGATTTAATCAACAAATTGCTAAATATTCTAAGTATCATATATATGAAATTCAAGTCTCAAACATACAATTGAAATTATATGTGAAGTAAGCAAAGTGAGACATGTTTGTTGCCCTATGATTTAATAAGCTAAAAGTATGCATTCTAGAAAATTTGAAAAAATATAAAATTACACTTATTAAGGAGCCAAATACCTAAAACATCCAAATATTATCCAAATGGAATTATGAAAGCATGTTTGAAATACTTATACTATAAGGGGAAGAATGACACTAAGTCAAATTTGGACAATCTTAGGAAATTAGGGTTTAGAGGATACCTAATTAGGGATAAAAAGTTATTAAGAAATTAGGATTCAAAACTGAAATCTGATTTCATATTATTATTCTACATATTTTTGATTGAAATGGACTATTGAATTGCCAATTTTGAACAAGATTTGACTAAATTATGTCACATACAAAGTTTGAATTAATTTGTAATTAATTAACTGATCCAAAATAGTGATTAATGAAAATAATCAGCAAAACAGAAATTTAATGTCGTATTATTGATCTACACAGTTTTCTGATCAAAACAGCATATAAATTTACATAATTTGAAAGAGTATTCTTCAAGTTATGATTAAGATAAGACATTAAATTAAATTATTTAAATTAGATTTAATTAATCATCCATCTAATTCTTTTAACTGCTAGCACGGATTTCTATGGCACGCAAAATCATGGTTTACTGAAATTGTAGCGGCGGCTGTCAGCGCTGATTTTGGCGCTAATAGTGGGAGCCATCGCATCAAATCAACAGGCAGCTCGCGGGTCGACCCGCGAGCCATATACACGAAAATGCGGGCCACGGAGATTACGGCCCAAAATGGGGGAGACTGGTCAAAATGACCCGACCCAAAGCATCGTCTCTTAGAAGACACCAGCCGAGCGATTTGGGTACCTCATCCGGCGAACATGAACCCTATCGGGGTCAGTCCGCATTGTCGAAATGAAGATTGTCCGTGGAGGTTCTTCCCCAGATCACCAAGGAGAACGATGAGGCCTCTGTCCTATTCGGACGATGCCCTAAATTAGGTACCCAACGGATTAGGGCTGCAAAAGCGAACCCTAAAATCTCTCATCGAGTAGGGTTTTGAAAGAACATAATAGGAATCGAAGGAGAACATATTTAAACTAAATGAACGAAAAACTGACAATCACATTAAGTAAATAGCAGAATAAGAAAAATTGGAAGGTCGTACCTTGCTCCTTAGATGAAGCAGCCTAGGGATAGGGTTCAAGGCCTTGACAGTAGCAGGTTCGTAGCTCATGATGAAATCCTCAGCTCGCAGCACACTAATGAATCCTCAGCTCCCAAATGAAAAAAAGAGGTAGAAGCTGGAGCCTAGGAAGGTTGTAGAGGTTGAATGGTGAGCTGGAGGAGGAGTCATGGCGTACGACGCCTGCCCTCTGTGTGCACGATGGAGTTGTAGAGGAGACGTACTATGCCAATCGAGAGTCGTTCGATCTAACCTTCGATGGAACGGTCTACAGCTAAACACGCAAGGATAAATCACAACCATTGGATCAAAAGGTGCGCAATTGAATGGCAGGGAAAAGTGGCGCACATTTAAGGTTAGTAATATTTATTAATGATTATTAATTAATAAGGATAAATATATTAAAATTAAATACATATTTAATTAAGCAAACGGACTCCAAAAAATTTCAAAATTTTACCCTTACATAATTGAGGGGTGAGGAATTTAAAAATGCAATCGATTTATCCTAATTTTGGAGTATTTAAATAATATTAAAATAATCGGGAAAAATTCGAGAACTTCCAAACACTCCTAAATTACCACCCCTAGCTAATTTGGGAACGAAGAGTCCAATGGCGGACTCCGTTTTTTATTCTGAGGTCTACATAAAATAGGTATTATCAGAATTATTGGGAAAATCAGAAAATATTGGAAAGTCTCAAATGATCTCTAAATCGCACCAAACTCGAGGTGGAGACTCTTAACATTATTATAAGTGCATTGGAAAAGGATTGGAGTCGATTTGGCTACTAATTAATGGGTAACAATACTAGGTTTGTTACAGAAAGTCTGGCACTTTGGCACACCCATGCGTCATGTAGATAGAAAGTTTGGGTTCCATGCATTCCAGAAGCATCAACGTAGGTGCTCGGGCACACCCAGGCGCCCGAGAAAATCTCAGCCCGAGTGTGACTTGTTTAAGTTTGTTTATGGCACTTTGAGGGATAATTTGGGATGCCATATAAATTATAACTTGCTGGTTAAGATTTGTGTGGGTGCCATTTTTCTTTGAGAGCTCTTGGAAGCTCGAAACTAGAGTGAAAACAAAGGGAAATTTGGGAGAGATGAAGAATAAAAACTTAAGGTGGTAAATCTCTTCTTTCTCAAAAAGATTGATAAGTTGTCTATAACTATGTAATCTCTTTTTATAGTGAAATTTCTTGTGGTTGTGTGGCTTTGTGATTTTTCACATTATTGAGTTTTCCATCTATATTATTGTGTTTGTGTGTTTTTATGTTTGTGAATGTTTGTGTTGTGATTATTTTATGGTTTTGTGTTTCGCATTTGATTCGGTGATTTTTCAGCGATCAAACTCCGATGTTAGGAATTTCTTTTCTCTGGTTATTTGTCTCAACAGATACGGGTTTATAGGCAAATGCTTGTTTGTGAGTGTTGTCAAGTAATGTTATGTTTGCATATTATTATTTTATCATTTTTATTATATGAGATTAAATCTACGTGTTAACATTAATTAATCAGTAAGGATTGTTTGATTAAAATTTAACTTGGCTAAGTTTGATAAATTTGCTTAGCTAACTAAGTTTGATTATTAAAAATGATAACCAAGACTTATTCAGAAAACCTGATTAGTTAAACATAAATTCAACCTTGATTTTGACTATAAACCCCATGTTGATTATACTACTTATGACCTGAAAATTTAAATTTGAACTCTACTGAACTCGAACTCGAGATATTTTAACTCAGCTCAAAATTTTTTGAGTTGGATTCGAGTCATACGTCTTAACTCGAATCTTATTTAAATTGACTCGAAATGACAAGAACTTGACTCAAACTCGATTTGAAGCCAACCCTAATTGTATGTAGTCGTGGGCATGGCTGAGCAAAGTCTATTCACGCACCAAGTACTACCAATGGGCCCATACTCCAACTTGGCCCAATGATTGGGCTGCATTTGATGTTTTTTATTTATCCAAGAAGATAAGGTTGGCTTCAAAATCGTATTTTCTATTTATTTTATATTCTTATATTATTCTAACGTTAATATTTACTAAAATATATATGATCTGAATTTCTTAAATTACAAAAATGCAGCTTTACAATGTATATATTATATATTGATACAAACGCTTGATCTAATCGTTCAAGAAAAAGTATTACTTTCTTAATGTGTTGGGTAAAGCCAGACTCAAATACGAGCTCGTGCTCACAAGAGATTCTGGTTAGTTCATGTCGGGTTAGTCACACTCATGATATCAATATGGTCATTTATTTTCTTAACTCCTTTTTATTTTTACTTATTCTTCAATAAATATGGCATCATTTTCCCCTAAATGTTCTATAATTTTCTTAATTTAAAGTAGAATCAAACTATCTTTCAAATTTGAAATCAAATTAGCTCTTTTAGAATCAAATGGGATGCTTCTCCATGTTAACTTGGGTTTCTCCTATGTGGGTTTGAAAGCTATGCCCAAAAAAATTGTCTCACACTCTCTCTCTGTGCTATAAAATATACAAAATCACTTCCAAATTATCATTTCTTTTATTACTCTTGTTTTTTTTTTTACAAGGGAAAAATCCACAATATGAAGATAAATAGAGTCTATGTACAAAATTAAACTAGAATAATCAACACAAACACAATCGCAAAACTGAAGACAAACTATTAAGGGAGAATGGAACTCAAGACTTAAGAGAATAAGGGACCAAATCAATAGTATCTATAGTGGTATTATCCATTATACCTTGAGGTTTTCCATTCCCACATAAACCGGTAAGGTTGAATTTCATCATAACCCGTCCTAATTATGGCAAATAAAACAAGAAGCAACATGTACACGAATAGAATTTTCTCTTGCAAAGCCTAAAACCTCCAAACCAAAATATTAAAGTAATACAAAAGTTGTAGAGATTAGACACTTTGAATCCAAACAAGAAAATGAAAACAACCATCAGAACCGAATCAAGAGATATATTACAGTATATAATAGTAGGCAAACAAGAACTATACTCCATGCGAATGAATGCTTTCGCTAAAACCCAAATATACATGTGTAATGAATGGATTGAATTAAAGGCCAACTTAAATAACCTAATGGAATAAATCCCAACAAACCTCAAAAGTTGTAGAGATTAGGATATATATATATATATATATATATATATATATATATATATATATATATATATATATTTTTTTTTTTTTTTGGGAAAGCCATCTCGAAAAAATTTTATTCTATCAAAAAAGATGATACAGGGCTGGGACTGGGAGGTTACAGACCCTACAAAATCCAAAAACCAGTCCCAAAAAGGAGAGACCCAGGAAATATCATAAAAGGTCCGCTCCATACCAAAGAAAAAAAAAACAAGACATGCAAACAGTCAAAACAAACTAGAAAAAAAGACCCTAAACAACAAAGAAACAACAAAGAAAAACAAACCCAAACACCTATGACACAAACACAAAAGGATACATCTCAGCAAGCGCTTCAACCACACCACAAAACCAAGACGAAAGAGATCGATCAGGCCCCGGGACACCTGGCACCGCAGCCCAAACCGGATGGCACCACCGCAGACTATGCACCTGCAAAAAGCAAACTGACAAACCAATACACTAACCAACCCCTAATCAGCAATCGGACAAAACTCTATTCTCAGCAGCAACCTGAACAAAAATAAAAATTCTCAGCATAAACCGAGAGCCAACCAGCCAATGACCTCAGGACAAAACCAAACACCCACCGAACAAACCCCAAGTCAAACCATAACACCAGCCGGCGTCTGCCAAAACAGCCGCAGCACGAACTGGGCCAATACAGCCAAACCCGACTGCCAAAACAGAACAATCACAAGACAGCAACAAAGGCCAAAACCACTCGGCCAAACCTTTAAAAAATTGAGCCAAAAGCCGGTAGACCCACAAACTAAAGAAAAAAGTTGTCGATAGAACCAGCCAATGCCCCCAACCACAACATTGTGCAAGCAATCATCTCTAATTAAATTGCAAAAAAACATCCTCAGCCAATAAGTCCAACTATGATGACGAAACAGCAAAAGGAAATCAGACCCAAACAGCCAAAGCCACAATCTAGTCACCATCTTCCAGCATAAGAGAACAGAATTAAAAAAATGAAGGCTAGAAAACCACCATAACCAGAGACCAAGGTTGAAACCCTTTCCTATAAGCATGGGTGGGCAAGTGGACTGCCCCAATAAGAGACCCCTTCCACCTCCCTCAATCCATCTTGCAGGAAAAATTACAGCCTTAATAGTCTCACTCAAAATTAAACTTTCTTTTGATCTCAGCGGCTCAGTATTTTTCCAACTAAAACTTTTTTCTCCAAAATTGAGAAGGCAACCTTTAACTTCCTCCAATATTTTAGAGGCAATCACCGCAGCATTGAAATTGATATTTGCATATTTTGCTTCATTTCTAGCTTTCCATATGTGCCAAAGAGTAAAGGTATCCATAATATTCCCAATATGGGCCTTACCTTTTTTCACTTGAGGCCACCTCAAGAGAATATCAGTGGTATTAGTATTCGGGTACAGTGGGGCTAAGGAGATAATTTGCCAAATATTTTTACTGAAAGAGTTTTCAATAAACACATGATTTAAAGTTTCAGAGTCCTGACAACAGCAACAACGGGAGGCAAGGGAATACCCCAGCTCTTGCATTTTGGTATCCACACTTATGTGTTTATGGTAAATTCTCCAAAGAAAGATGCTTATAAGATTGGGAATGCAAGCATGCCAAAACCAGCTTGGGTGAGTGGGCAAATTATGAGATCTATAGCAGTTCCATAAAAGATCCAGCTGAATTTTACCTTTGACACAAAACAACAGAGTTAGCAGCCTTGTAGGCATCCAACTTGGGCTTCAATTTAACAATATTTTGCACCTCCATTTCAGAAATAATGAAGTGAAGAAGAGGTAGGTTCCAACCCGAAGATTGAGAATAAACCTCTTCTAAACGTAAATTAGGACGGATTATATTCCTATTGGTCATGAAAAGAGCTTTTTTGTTATTCCAACAATCATACCAAAAGGAGATAGTCTTGTTAAGTTGATCCCAAAAGATTGTTTCCTCCACTAAGTTCCTAAAGACGAGCATTCTTTTCCAGTTGTTAGAATCCGTGATTTTATTTTTTGCAACAGCCGGATGGGATGTGGCGCAATATTTGGCGAGCAAAATTTTTGACCAAATGGAGCAAAAAGATCTAAACTTCCACCATAATTTTAGAGAAAAAGCTTTATAAATATCACTTAGACTTCTGATACCGAGGCCACCTTTGGCAAACTAGCTTGCAACCTGCTTCCAAGAGCACCAAATGATTTTGCTGCCTTTTGGATGCACCCAAAGAAATCTATTGAATGTATGAGCAATTTTTTCCATCACCTGGTTTGTAGGGGAGCAAACTTCTAACCAAAACAATGGAATTGTATTTAGAACGTGCTTTATCAGAATGAGTCTACCGCCTTGCGAAAGATATTTGTTTTCCCAACCTTTGAGTTTATTAATATTTTTGTCCAGCAGCCCTTTGTAATTTGAGTTCTTATTATGGCCGATGTTTATAGGAATACCAAGGTAAGGAAGGGGGAATTTTCCTTGATTGAAGTTTAGAATTTTACTTATTTTTGTATGAATGCTTTGAGGGTTTTTGCTATGGATAAAATAATTGGATTTACTATAGTTTATGTTTAGCCCGGAAGATAATTCTAGCTTTGAAAGGACCGAAGACAGATTTTTCAAGGCTTGACAACTACATTTGGAAAAGATGATCAGATCATCAACATATGCCAAGTGAGACACCATCATTTTTCCTCCTATGTTGAATTGCATTTTTGGGTTTTGTTGAAGCAAATTGTTAATATTGAGTGACCACACATTCAAAGCTAAAATGAAAAGAAGGGGAGACAGGGGATCTCCTTGTCTTAATCCTCTTTCGGAAGGGAAGAACCCTGTGAGATGCCCATTTAACATAACTGAGTACCAATTGTGTTGAATGATATTTTTAATTTTTAGGATAAACTTTTCATTAAACCTATATGCTGTTAGGGACTGGATAAGAAAATTCCAATCTAGTCTATCAAATGCTTTTTCAAGGTCAATTTTAACAATTAAGTTTTGGCCCCAACACTTCTTCTTAAGGCTATGGAACATTTCTTGAGTAGCAAGGATGTTGTCTTGAATCTGTCTACCTGGAACGAAAGCAAATTGATTAGGTTCTATTAAAGATGGGAGAAAGGTTTGGAGTCTTTTGGCCATAATCTTAGAGATGATTTTGCTTATGGTGGTGCACAAGCTAATCGGTCTGAAGTTATTCCACCAAATTCCCTTATCAGATTTAGGGATCAGCGTGATCATGGTGTGCGAGAAAAATTTTGGGAGAGGGAGATCACAGAAGAATTCCTTAATACCATTGCAAACATCTGTTTTAATAATTTCCCAATAGGCTTTGAAAAATTCCCCCGGAAAACTATTCGGTCCCGGGCAGGTGTTGTCATTCAAGTTTTTTATAGTATCCCAAATTTCATCATCACTAGGCAGCAAATTTAGATGAATATTAGTATCAGAGGAGATTTGGTGTTTCGGAGCCACAATTTTATTATCTTTAGGGATGGTTCTATTTGGAGGGATTTTGAAGTTTTCAAGAAAGTAGCTTACTACCGAACATTGAAGATCAGCCAGCTTTGTGATCTTGTTGCCTTCAGGGGAAGTAACCTCAGTGATATGATTGAGGTGTCTATGCTTTTTGACCCAATTATGATAAAACAAAGTGTTTCTTTCACCCTGTAACTTCCATTTTAAGGAGCATTTTTATTTCCAAAAGGATTCAACATCGTTATATCTAAGGATAAGATTAGCTTTAGCTTTATTAACTTCAGATCTGTTGACATCCGACGGATTGGACTCTAATTTAGATTCAAGAGAAGAGACTATTTTTTTCTGAAAGGATAAATTTGTAAAAATATTTCCTACCTGAGTTTTGTTCCAGATACCAAGCATTTTTCTAAGTCTTTTAAATTTTTCCACTAATCTGTAGAGCCCAAGGGTATTTCAAGGGAGATTCCAAGAGACTTTAACAATGTCTTTGCAATCTTCTTTGTGGATCCAAAAAAGTTGAAACCGAAATGATTTAGGTAAGTTGTTTTTCCGGTTCCCAACCGAGAGGATAATTGGTTTGTGATCCAAAATGATCAAGTTTAAAGAGGTGTTTGATATATTGGAGAAAGAGCTGCACCACCTACTATTCATAAGAAAATGGTCAAGACGAGCAAATTTCTGACCCGCATTCCAAGTGAAATGCGCACTTGAATAATTAAAACCTCTAAGCCACAATCAATCATTGTAGAGTTGAAATCAAATGAAGGTCTAGCATAATCTGTGGAATAGCCTTTATATTCATTTGATTTCAATACTGCATTAAAATTGCCTCCCACCACCCAAGGCAATGAGCTAGAAGCAGACTCTTTAAGAAAGGACCAAAGTTTCATACATTCAGATCTAAGGTTATTAGCATGAACAAAAGTGCATAGACAATTTTGAGTATCATTGAAAAATCTAATATGAATTGCATGATCGCATTGAGTAAGAATTTCAGCATTCCAATTGGACAACCACAAGACCCAAATTTTGTTTGAATCAGAAAGCACAACATTTTTAAAATTAACGTGTTTCTTTACTTTACCGATGTAATCCGCTTTCATCTTTGGCTCAATAATAGCAGCGATATTTATTTTATGCTCAAAACATAAATGTTTAAACCTGTTCAAAGAAGAGACATTGCCAATGCCCCTAATATTCCAACATAGGATATTCATTAATTAAATTTAGAAGTACCTGGAAGGGACTTCTGGTTGCCTTTAGACATAATCGTTATTGAGCTTACCATGGGAGCAGCATCTTCCTCATTTCCTAAATCTGCAAGAGAAGATAACGTTTTGAATATGTTTGCCGTAGTTGTGTTTGGATTTCTGGTCGAAGAGGATCGGCAGTGGAGAATCTTTAATGGGCTTTTAGGAGCTTGAAAGTTTGTTCCTGCAACTTGTGAATCCTGCAACTTGCGAATCCTGCAACAATATGTTAGCTGAAGCTAGATTTTTGATATCATTTTCCATACCCTCCAAATTAGGCTGCGTAATGGCTCCTTCCGCGAGGGAGGGAACAGCTCCCTCCACCAAGGAAACATCGAATTCAGAAGTATTTAAAATAGAAGAAATCGCAAATGATTTTTCAACAACATTTCCCAGCATTTCCTTGTTCATTTTTCCTGCAACTTTCGAATCCTGCAAAATTATATTAGCTGAAGCTAGATTTTCAATTTCAATACCCATACCCTCCCTAGCAAGCAATAAATTGGCATCTTCCAAGAAGGACCCAATAGCACCCTCCACCAAAGAAACATAAGATTTAGAAGCATTTAAAATAGAAGAATTTGCAATCATTTTTTCAAAAGCATTACCCGAATAAGCTTCGCCCATGTTGTGAAGCTTAATCGAGGAGGTAACCATTTCAATTGTTTCAATATTCTTGGGATCAAAATTTATCATGGCCACAGAGTTTTCTTTAGCATAGCTTTCGTTTTGAGATATATTTTGAAGGTTTATTTTGTTTACATGATAACAACCATATTACTTTCCTCAGTATCCTCAATTCTTGCATTTTCATTAGCAATAACAACTCCAGTATTTTCCAACAAAACCCCGGCCACAGCATCTTCCTCCAGAGCCCCATTTTTAATAGCCAAAACAGAATTTACGATCCTAGGTTCTATTCTACTGAATGTGAGGCAGTGAGCATCTAGGTTTTGAGTAGCCGCAGTGAGACTTGCTTTCTGAGTGGGGCTATTTTGACAGAAATTGCAGGTTTCCGTATTGTGGCCAAAAGTAGAACACCAATTGCAAAAAAGCGGCATATTTTCATACACAATTTCTTGGAGATAACCTTTCGCTTTCGAACCCAACCAGATGGCGTTCGGAGGAGATTTTTCGATATTTAATTCAATTAGCATTCTAGGTGCAGCGATGTTCCTCATAATCGCCGTATTTCTATTTAGTTGAAGAGGCTTCCCTAAAGCATTTCCAATATTGAGAAGAATTTCTTTTGTTATAAATTGCAACCTAAGGCCAGGAAGGTTAACCCAAACTGGCGCAATGGGGACATCATGAGTTACATCGGAAAAAGGATCCCACTTACAGAAGCGCAACGTATTTTCTTTGAGGTCGAAGGACCCTTTAGAGAATAATCTTGCATTATCAAGATCAGAGACAAAGGAGAAAAAAACCCTATAAGAATCGAAAGAACGAATGTTCACTGGCCCAGCAAGCTTTAAGCCTTTATTGAAACCGTTAATTAAACCAAAGTTTGGCTTGGTACTAGTAAATTTTCCCACTAACGTTAGCGCATACGGTTCTACTAAGTTACGAACTTCTTCATCCGAAAATAAAAGGGCAGGCATATCTTTAAAGCTTTCAATCGGCTTGGGGGGAAAGGGGGAAGAATCAACCACCTCTTTGAAGGAACGAATAGCGAGGGGGGGGACAGAGTCCCCATCAGCCTGACAAGGGACAAACAAGAAACTAGAAAGTGTGACAGAGTCCCCATCAACCTGACAAGGGACAAACAAGAAACTAGAAAGTGTGACAAAAGGACACTAACGAACCAGTCGCCGCCCGGGGCCGAAGCTGTAACAACCTGAGTTGTTACTTTAGATAATTAGGGCTAACCTTAAGTCTTAAACATAATCTTAAGTGCTAATTAGGTCATTTGGAGTCAACTACTAAGATCCGGTTCAAACCAGAGATCAAACGGATTAAATCTTTATTTTGAGAATTTCAGGAACCTCAGAAATTGACCTATTTAAATTGACCTCCGATCGGAAAACGGACACCACCATTGCGTTCCTTGACCCCAAATTAGCTTGGGGTGAAGTTTTCGTATCAATCAGAAGTCGTCGAAATTTCGGCGAATATTTTAATAATAAAAATACCACGGAAATCGAGGTATCAAAATACTCGTCGGATCAAAAATCCGACCACGTCATTGAATTCCTTGACCCCAAATTAGCTTGGGGTGAAGTTTTTGTGTCAATCGGAAGTCGTCGAAATTTCGACGAATATTTTAATAAAAAAATATATATCACGAAAATCGAGGAATCAAAATACTCGTCGGATCAAAACTCCGACTGCGCCATTGAATTCCTTGACCCCAAATTAGCTAGGAAAAACATGTTCAAAATTTTTTTCTGAAAATGTTAAAAAAAAAAAAAAAAGTAATTAATTAATTATTTAATTAATTAATTAATTAACCGCGCCGTCAGATCGGACGGATCCATCCGGACCGTCCGATCGCGCGCGGATCCCACGGCCCTCGGCCGCGATCCGCGTCACGCGGTCTGGAGCGATCCGGACCGTCCGCGATCGCACAAATCCGACGGTCCGGAGGCGTCTTCCTCGCCCTCTCCGCCCGCGTGACACGCGGCGGCCCGTCGCATTTTCAGGCCAATCCGGCCATATGCAGACCTCGGCGAGGTCGCCGTCCGGTCTATAAGACCTCGGACTACCACTAGGCTCCGAGTTTACACCGATCGGAGCCCAGATAGAGCCGGAATCAAGCCCGGAAGTCAGCCCTATTTTTCTGCCGAAACCTTCGCCGATCCGAACTTCAGGTACCCCGATCTCCCTCGTTTACTGTTCGATCATTACAAAAATTGTAGGATATGTAGATTAGGATGTCATCTACACATCCACCGTTCCAATCGGGCTTAAACCAACCCGATCGGGCGCACCAGCTCCCCGAAGCGGATTGGGTTCGGTCCGCCGAACCCCCCGGAAGGCGAAGCGTCGCGCCTTCGGGCCGGGCCGGGTCGACCCGAGCTCGACCCATCCGGGCCGGCCACGTGGCCGCCTACGGGCCCGCCACGTGTCACGTGGGGCCCACATGTCTGGTCACCCGAGCTCACTCAGCCCAAGTGGGGCCCACAACGCCACGTAGCAGCCTCTGGCAGCGCCACGTGTCAGGTGGGACCCACTGCCCGGTCACCTGAGCTGAGTCAGCAGCCCGTGGGACCCACAGTGCCACGTGGCAGCCTCTGGCAGTGCCACGTGTCAGGTGGGCCCACAGCCCATCACCCGAGCTGAGTCAGCAACCCGTGGGACCCACAGTGCCACGTGGAAGCCTCTGGTAGTGCCACGTGTCAGGTGGGCCCACGGTCCAGTCAGCCTAACTGAGTCAGCAACATGTGGGGCCCACAGTGCCACGTGGCAGCCTCTGGAAGTGCCACGTGTCAGTGGGGCCCAGTGTCAGTTAATTAGAAATTAATTAAATTACTGTTAGTGTTAATTAATTACTATTAGCCCTAATTAATTACAATTAGTGTTAATTAACCTAGGATTAGTGTTAATTACTTTTCAACAGTAACTTTATTTAATTAAAAAAATAATTAGAGGATTAATTAATATTAATTTAATACTAAACAGTAATTAGGATAATTAATTACTTTTGAACAGTAACTTTAATTAAATAATTATAATTAAAGATTAATTAAGAATTAATTAACTGTTAATTAAATCTTAAACAGTAATTAGGATAATTAATTAATTTTGAACAATAAAACCTAATTAATTATATTTAATTTAATATTAACAAATAATTAAGACTAATTAAACAGTAATTAGCACTAATTACTTTGCTACAGTAAAATTAATTAATTAATTAATTAATAATTAAACAGTGATTAATTAAATAAAAACTTTAGGTATGAATAGTAAAATCATTTAATTTGAATAAATGAATAGTAAATTAATTCAAATTATATTTTTGAATAGTAAATCTTTAAAGTTTAATAACTTTTTGTAGGATGATCCAAACATAGCCAATATGGGTCTTAAAATGCTCAGAAAAATATTTAGAATTAAATGGCATAATGTAAAATTTCGTTTCAAGGTATGTATAATGAGGTAGCATTTTAGAGCCTCTTTAAAACCCCATAACTTTTTACCCGATTATCGAAACATAGTCAATATGGGTCTTAAAATGCTCAGGAGAGCGGCCCCATTACCGTGGTTGTATTAGTTTTTCCATTTGGACATCAGGACAAAAAGTCAACTCTAGAACTTAGATTTGACTTTAGTGAAAAATGACCAAAATGCCCTTGGACTTCAAACATCCATAACTTAGTCAGATCAACTCCAAATTGGAAAATTCAAGATGCTAACTAGCCTAGAATTTCAATGTCTTCATTATAATAAAATAATATTTAGGATCTGATTCCTAGAAATTTAGGTAAATGACCAAATTATCCCTAGCCTTATTTTAGCCATAACTTGACCGTTTCTCGCCCGATTTAGGCGTACTTACTGTCTATCTTCAAGTTAGACAGTAAGGAACCAATTGGAACTAAAAAAAATTCAATTCTGATTTGTAAATCAAAAGTTGACTTTTTGACCCTTAAGGTAGGGGCAAAATAGTCATTTTGCCCTAAGTTTGGACTATATACTCTTACCCTCTAGTTTACATTTCAAAACTCTTAAACCAAGGTTATAATCTTCTTAGTATCAATTAAGTGAGTAAAATCAACTCTTAAGTTAGATTCCAATAATTTCTGTTAAGTCTTAAAAATATTACACCTTAAGGACCTTTCCTGAGACTAGGACTAGATCATAAATTAGAGTTCATTCATTGGGTAAATTGGGTTACCCTATGGGTGAAACCTTGGGTTATTAGTTTCTGGACCTTCTTTTATTTTACAACTCGTTCTGATTATTTTGTCTTTTACCTTAGGTTTAAGGTAGGATATTCATCCTATTATGTTTGATTACTTAATAGGATTTGCCATAACTAGTAGATCACTTATAAAATAAAACCTAGAACTTAGGTCTTATCCTTTGGATTATGAGATTAAACCTAATTCTCATAGTGTTTAATCCATAATCTATAGGTATAGAAGATCTTGATCAGATCTTAGTTAGAACGTCTAAATTTACAAAACTAAGACATATGATTTATTGATTTAACTCGTAGTCGTCTATCTGATTGAATTAGATTGGAACCTGATCAGTTCTAATCCTTTTTTAACTTGTAAGGATGAATTTCTGAGTTATACTCAATAGTAGGAAAACGGTGATCCTAAACTTGTGTAACTTGGAATAGTTAGAATAGTTAAGTAGAAAACAAATAATATCACCATGTTTAGTAGAGTCTCTTGCTTCTATTTGATACTTTGTTGCTTACGCATCCCTTGATTTTTGTGCCATATTTCCTTGAGCATATCATATAAGACATTTGATGCATGAATAAACTGTTAGGAAAATATGGAGACTCCTTAGATTCCTTGTGAAAATATTAAAGTGATTTATGAAAAGATAATGACTTTATGAGCTGCCTCTCAGTTATATCATTATTGCCTAGCCTCCTTATATCGTTAGGGGAAGGATCTGTTTTGTTGTGTGCCTAATTTACTAGCCTCCTTATGTCGCTAGGGGTACACCGTTGGTGCCTTAGCCGTACTGGCGTTAAGGTTGCCTTGTATGCTTAGTTTACTAGCCTCCGTATGTCGCTAGGGGCATACAGTTGGGCCTTAACCGTACTGGTGCTAAGACCCTTCGCTTACTTTGTGTGCTTATATACCTAGCCTCCTTATGTCGCTAGGGGTACACAGTTTATGACTTAGCCATGATGGTGCTAAGCTTCTTTGGTATTCGATGGGCTTGAGTAGCTCTTTTCTGTATGGCAGTCGATGCATGTGTGACTTTATATGCAGTTGTTGTTGCTTACTTTTCAGTATTCTTATTCTGTCATCTATTTTCTTGTACTGCTTGATATACATATTTAGGGTGTTAGAATCTTGCTGCTATATGTACTTACCACTGCTGAGTTATTTATTTATTTTAATTGGCATGTTTTCTGTTAATCACCAGCATGTTTAGGATGTAGAATTTTTCTTACTGCACTTATTTAGTTACGTATATTTATACGCCCTTCCTTGTTTAGTTTGTATGCGAGGCATGTCTCAGCCTCTTTCCTTTTCTTTGCTTAAGTTATAAATGATAATTTATAGCTTCCCTATTTTTTTTGTATTGCTTGCTGCTCCCTTACACATATTATTGCTTAGATGTTGTAGAATGGTGATATTACTTAACACATAAAAATTTTTAGCTTAAAATGTACTTAGACAATTATCTAACCAAATTTTTCTTTTTTTTTTGCTGGGGCCCTACATTGTGAAACCGACAATGGCAGACTCCTTTCAGTTAGACGAGCAGGAGTTAGGTGTGGAGCCTTACCCCGAGGAGGAGCCCGTAGAAGAAGCTGCCGTTTAGTCCCTTTATATTTCGAGTGAGAATGAGTGGTTTTCATTCTATTTTTATTTAAATATTTTAAATTATATAATAATACAGGTACCATTGATTGTATATTAGATTTTATGCTTATATTCTGAGTCTATTATTCTTATATACACTGTGATGCTTGGATGGTTTATATTTCCTTAAATCGCTTCCGCACTCTGTTTATTTACTTATACAGTGACTGTTAGTTTGATTCTGTGTTAATCTTTCCCTAATCAGGTGGATTGTGGAGACTATTCTAATCCAATGATAAGTGAGGGGTTAGCCAGAGTGACACCCCACCCTTAAGCTAATCATTTGGCGGATTAAGGGTGGTAGGCGCCACAGAAGCCCAGGCCAGAGATAAGATGCCGCACGTGCTTCAGAAACGCCCGGGGATCCGGACGGGCTGGAGCCAGGCCCGGCGGCCAACCGAGGGAGAAGCCACAGAATGCCACAAGATTGCCAAATCGAGAACCCTAAAACGAGAGCTTTTCATATATATATATATATATATATATATATATATATATATATATATATATATATATATATATATATATATATTCATTCCACATGAATGAATGTGACCATTCATTACACATTCATTTACGTGACTATTTGTAATTCATGAATGAATGTGACCGTTCGATACATATTCATTCAAGTGACCGAATTTGGTCTATTGAGGTTAACACCCCCTTGTCAAGTTGAGGCTGGAGAGTAGAAAGCTAGCTTGGGTCTAATAATAATGAGTTGCTTTGGTGATAGCACCTTGGTAAAGAGATCAGCCAGTTGGTCAACAGTGTGAATGTGGTGAACAAGGACGTATTGATTTTTGATGTAGTCTTTAATGAACTGGTGTCAATCTCGATGTGTTTGGTTCTAGCGTGAATGTGGTCGACAAGCTTGTTAACAAGAGCGATGGTTGAGATATTATCACAGTGGATGGTGAAAGGTTCATCTGTGGGAATGCTAAATTTTGAAAGAAGGTGATGAATCCATATGACATTAGTTGCGGTATTGGTGAGAGCCCTGTATTCTGTTTTTGTGAAAGATCTGGAGACTATAGTTTGCTTCTTGACGTGCCATGATATTAGGGTAGACCAAAGGAAGGAGCAATATCCAAAAGTGGATTGATGACTGTTGGTATCACTTGCCCAATCAGAGTCATGGTAAGAGTGTACATTTAGATCATCAGGCTCTATTTGGAAGGTAAATATCTATTTGAGACTGTTGACGTGTTGATTGATTGGATGGTGCCATCAAGATGCCCTAAATATCCATTGGTATTAAATAGTTTATGGATATGAGCTTTCCACAATGGATAGTTCTCGATTGTGATCTGATTAGCAAGTTGCTATTGATGTTGGACATCAAGAACTTCAGATTAGAGAGCATGGTTCAGTCAGTTTCAATTGGAGGTTGTTTGTTGATGTTGTTGTTGGAGTTGGAAATATGGTCGGCCATCATTGTGGGATCGGTGAGAATAAGGCTGCAAAGTTGCTATTGCTCAGATGCCATGTAGAAAAGTTTATTAATGTAAATGGTGAGATAAGAATAAAAAGAGAAATCACATTTTTTTCATTAATAATATAAGTATTTACATACATGTGAATTCATTCCATGTGAATAAATATCATGAATAAATGTGGCCATTTTATCCACATGAATTCATGTGACTGTTTATTATACATTTATTCATGTGATAGTTCGTTACTCATGAATGAATGTGGCCATTCATTCCACGTGAATGAATGTAACAATTTGTTACATATTCATTTATGTGACTATTCGTTACACATGAATGAATGTAATCGTTCGTTACACATTCATTCATGTGACCGAATTTGCTCTATTGAGTTTATATATATATATATATATATAATATAGAAGCATTTATATTTTATTAATACGCATAAGAAAGATACAAAAGAAGGTTGGGAGGTTATAGGAATCCTAAACTAAAATACTAAAACTAACCCCAAAAAAAAAGATCCAGAGTATACCCTAAAAGATCCTTTCAAAATGAAAAATAAAAAACAAAACACAACAAGATTATAAAGATTAGAAAAGTAAAATGGAAACAAAACTTCTCCAATAGCAAGAAATGACCTGAAGCCACACAGCAACCCAGACACAGTGCAACATATATAGCCCATACTCAGCAATAACAAAGTCAGAAGAAGAACCTGGAAGGAGTATCAAGCCTTTTAATGTTAGAGCTTGTAGCAATTCTTTAGTATCCGCACACAATTCTCGTCACTCCAATCAGGAAGAATCATCAGACGGCTATAAAGAAGCTCTCACAAACCAACAACAAATTCAAATCACTTTCCCAAAGAAGGATCAGCAAGCTAAGGAACAATGTAAAACCAAAAAGCCAAAAGGAAGCAAAGCCAACATAAGTGACCCACTAGAAGAAAGCCACCCGACCAATACATGCAGGACACTAGGCTCCATCCAACTAGCTAATAAACAAAAGGCCACCAAACACAACCAAACAAACAAGGCCACAACTTAAATAGCCAACCCAACAAATAGATGCTAGCTAACCAGCCAGCAAAATAACTGGAAAGACCGATAGCCAGAAGACCACCCCAGCATGCAATTAAATTGACAAACCACCAACTTGAAAAACCCAGCCAACCAATAACAAGCCAACCAACCAGATATCCTAGCCATATGGAAGCAACCGAGAGAACTGACGGGCAAAAGAAACGCAACTAATTGACAAAAGAAATAAGGAAACTAGCCTTCCAGCTGACAACCAACTAGACAAACCACCCAGCCATTCAACCTAAGAGCTCAGCAAATGGACTAGAAAAGTAAGCTGAATAGACACCCAAACTGAAGTAGCTTAGCCAAACGAGAAGAAACCTACCACATAGCTGACCAACCTGAGCCAACCCAGCAAACAAACTAGCATGCTACACCCAGACATCCAAGTCTAAATAGGCATGCCGAGTAATCAACCAAACTGAACCAGCCTAGCCAGTAGAGTAATTTCATCCACTCAGTTAACCAACCTGCAACACATCACAATCATTAATAAAAAAGCCAAAATCTAGAGGCTCCCAAGCAACCAAATCTTCCAAATAAAATACTACCAAAAGAGAACCAAAAATAGACCAAAACAACTAATCTCCAGTGTTAAAATAGGAGATTAAGGCACTTTTCTTAATACTATTCCAGCTAAAAGTTTTTTTGGGGAAAATTGTAACATTTGAGTTTACATCTTTAATGATATTCATTTTGATTAAATGGAAAATTGAACTCTCCACTTTGATATTTGCTGAGATTACAGAAATCCAAATGTGTCAAACAATATAAACATCCACCAAATTACCAATGTGTAGTTTCTTAGCTTTAAAAGTGTTTGTATCCCAATACTTAATGAGGTCAGAGATGTCAACAACTACCTGATTGTGCACTTTAATCACATTGAAATCATTATAAAGAGAATGGGCAATATGGTTATTAAAGAACAAGTGAGTAACACTTTCAAAACTGGAATTAGTGAAGTAATAGCAATGGCATTTTGAAGGAAGATAAAAACTTCTTTTGATTAGTTCTTCATCAACACTTATATAATTGAAGTGCAATCTCCAAATAAACAAGCTAAGTAAGGTCAAGATATTATTATGCCAAAACCACAATTTGAAGTTAATATGCTTATGATTATTATAAATGTTTCATGCTAAATGAAGATTAAATTTGTCATTAGGGACTAACTCAGCAATGACATGTTTCTTATCTTCATTATTTGGAGCATAATTAAAAATGATCTCTTGTATACTGGGGTGAATGATAGAAAGAATTAGGTTGAAGTTCCAAGACTTATCTTCATTAAAGAAATCACCTAAAGTTAGCTTTGGCAGGATGGGATTACAAATCAGGTGCAGAGGGCCGAGAGGGCTCCAAGAGTCACATTAGAAAGAAGAAGAAGAGTCAAGCTTATTCCATTCAATAGTGTTCCATAAGATCTCTAGTCTCTAACATTCTCTTCCAATTTAAAGAGTTCGTGATTTTCTTAGAAACAAGAATCAGATGCATGGAAGCACAGTATTTAGCTTTAAGTATATCCACCCAAATATTATTCATGGTTCTTAAATTCCACTAGAGTTTGGTAGAGTAGGCATTATGAAGGGCCTCAATGTTTCTTAGGCCAAGACCAACCTCCTTAAGAGGGATGCTCAAATTATCTCATATGGACCAAATTAATTTATTGCCCTTATTTGAACCAAAGGAAATCTATTAAAGATAATTTTGATTTTCTTTATAGTAGACTTGGTTGAAGAGAAAACTTAAATCCAGTAAAATGGGATCGTGTTGAGAATATATTTAATCAAGATGAGCCTACCTCCTTGAGATAGGTAATTGTTTTCCCAACATCAAATTCTTTTAAAATTTGCTCAATGAGGCCATTATTTATTAGATTTTTAGTAGGGACTTTGAAAATAGGAATTCCAAGATAATTACACAGAAGCTTACCCTCTTTGAAACCTAACTTATTTGTAGAGTTGCTTTTATTGTTAATGAAGAAGTTTGATTTAAGACAACTGATCTTAAGGCCAGAGTCCTTCTCAAGAGTATTAAGTAAAGATTTGAGCTTTATAATATTTCTTTTGTCAGCATTAGACAAGTTAATGAAATCATCAACATAAGCAAGATGGGAGACAATGAGTTTGCCACTAATGTTGTAATGAAGGATAGTATCCATTAGATAAGTTTTGTTGAGGTTTAGAGACTAATAGTTTATGGAAATATTAAACATAATTGGATAGAGCATATCACATTTTCTAAGGCCCCTAGATGAGTTGAAAAAACCAACTAGGGCACTGTTGATTATAATAGAAAATCACACATTGGAAATTAAATTCTTAATCTTATTAATAAAAGAATCATTAAACCCATAAGCACTCAACATTTCGATAAGGAAGCCCCAATCACGCTTATCAAAAGTTTTTTCTAAGTCTAATTTAAGGATAAGGTTGTGACCTATACTTTTTTTGTTAAGTCTATGAAACTTTTTCTAAGTCGCAAGGATATTATCTTAAATGTGCCTCCCAAGGATAAAACTAGATTAGTTTATTTTAATCATATTGGGGATTAGATCTTTTAAGTGATTAGTAATGATTTTGGATATGATTTTATTATTTAAGAAGCAGAAGCTAATGGGTCTAAATTGATTCCACCAATTAGGAAAAATAACTTTTGGAATAAGAAGAGTGATTGTGGAATGAGTAAAGAATTTAGGAAGGGGAACGTTACAGAAAAGTTCCTTAACTCCATTGCAACTATCTTCACCCACAATGTTCCAAGTTTTAATAAATAATTCACCTGGAAAGCCATCTAGCTTAGGGCAGAACTTGTGTTTAAGATCTATAACCACTTTCCAAATTTTACCATTAGAAGGCATTGAGTTTAAACTTTGGGTAATGATGGTTTCAGGAGGGCACAAATAGAGAGCATTGGAAGAATTAGTGTCAGCGGAGAGAATTTTGGAGAAGTAGTCAATGGCTTAGGTTTGGATATCCTCATCCTTAGAAAGAATTGAGCCATTTTCAGTGGTAATCGAGTGAATTTTGTTTTTAGTTCTTATCTTATTAACCTAACTATGGTAGAATTTAGTATTTTTTTCACCTTCCATTTTCCAACAGTTGCTGCATTTTTATTTCCATGAGGTTTCAATATTATTGTGGCATTGGATAAGATCTGTCCTAGCTTTGGAGAAATTAATTCTATTGTGGCCATTAGTTTGAGCTTCGAATAAATTCTTCAAATTTTGAACAATATTTTATAGTTTGGTAGCATTGGTAAAAATTTTACCAACCACGTTATGATTCCAAGTATTGATAGCTTTCCTTTGATGTTTGAACTTTTCAACAAGTCTTGGAAAACCATAAAAATTACAATTTTTATTTCAAGAAGACCTAATCAGATCCAAGTAGTCCAATCTATCAAGCCAAAACATTTGAAACCTAAATGATCTATTAATTCTAGGAAGATTATTATTAGAACAAATAATGATCAGTTTGTATCAGAATTCTAAGAATTTTGAGACAAGTTTTATATATCATGAAAATGATTACACCAAGCATTCTTCATTAAAAATCTATCAAGATGGGCAAACTTCCTACCATTAGACCAGGTGAAAGGTGTGCCAATGTAATTGAAATCATATAAACCACTATTAATAATAGTTGAATTAAAATTAAGGGTTGAGGCTAAGTGATTGAGAGCATAGCCTTTATGCTCATTATGATTAAGGACCACATTAAAATCCCCACCAACTAGCCAAGAGAGATTAGTGTGAGGATAATTTCTTAGAAAGACTTACAGATACCGCCTATCCCTTATGTAACAACCCTAGGTTGTTACCTTGCAAAGATATGGATAATCTAATCAAATTTCAAACACCATTGTTTATAGAACCTTAAACTAAGCCTATCTAGAAAATTTAAAGTTCATTGGACTTCCCAAAGTCCAAATTTACTTTTTGATCAGTCTAAATGCCTTAGTCTAGACCCAAAATATTTTAATCTCAAAACTAAATTCTGATTACATTTTTGAGTTTCTCACCCCCAAATTAGCTAAAGGTGAAAATTGGTGCAATTTGGAATTCATTTGGGCAATAATTCAATTTAAATTCAAATGGTTCAATTGTAATTTAGGGTTCCTAATAATCTATAATTGCAAATATACCATGTCCCTCAATCGGCCGCATTCAAAACAGCGGGCGCGATCAGAGCCGTTCATTTCTCGGATCAGATCATGCAGTCTGCGATTTAGCCTAGATTCAATCCATCTCAACCGTTCCGCAGTCTCACTGATAAGATCGGACGGCATCCAACCGCACCCATAAGTAGTTCGGATCGTCCGTCGGATCCAGAGATTTAATCCAACGAACGATCTGCTTCCCGCAATCAGTCGTTAGCTGTCTGAAGATCTGAGCCATCTCGCATCAACGATTAATCAATCCAACGGCTGCCGTGGATCCCGCGTTGCTCATCGTCTTCCTCTCCTCCGCTCGAATCCCCGACAGGGAAATTCAAATCCCCGACAAGCAGAGCCTGTCCCCCACTCCCCTCGTCAGCTCAGCATAGTCATTAGAGGTTTCCTTATTTCCGTGAAGCCTCTAAGTCGGGCTCTTCAGCCTGATACTCCCTGAAATGGAAGCTCTTAGAGCTATCCATGACCCGAACCCACAGGTCAAGCCAAGCCTCAGCCCCACTCTCGACCATTTCCTTGAGCCTATAAATAGCCTTCATTTCCTTCTTAGAAGCCTTTGCTGATCAAATTAAGCTCAATTGGAGTTCCTTTTCCCTGCTCACCATTGCCAGACTACTGATCTTCTTCCAGGTGCTCCCAAGCTCGCGTACCGCTGATAGAGGGTTACTCATGGAGTTCAGGACCCCTAAAAGCCTCTAGAATCTCTCAACTGCAACGGATTACGTTCTGTCAACCAATCCAAGCTCCATCCAGCAGAAACCAGGTACCCGTCTCACCTTGGATCGAGTCAAGTGGGCTTGAGTTCTCCACTTAACGTTCTCTGATTGTACGCCTAGGCTAGGTGATTGCAAGGCACAAAAAATTAAGGTTTCGGGATAGCCCGATCGATCGTATCGATCGATCGGACTTCCCCAGGCGAAGGGCCGTTCACCCGAGTAAGGACCCACGCATCCAGTGGACCTCGGGTCACGCCAGATTGGGGCTCGGGTGTGCCTTATTGCCCTGAAGGTGTAGCCAATTAGCCCCGAGCCTGGCGAGCTCTCTGTGAGGAGAATTCCTCCTCCATCTCACTGGCGAGGGAGGATGTTGGCGAAACAGCTTCCCGGAGCTCCAGACACTCTCGGATGGGGGTTTTGGGTTCCATCGGTGTGTCTTGACATACTGATGGAACCTCGATCCATTGGTGTCGGTGAGGTGATCGGGGAGCTGATAATTTAGCCGATTAGGGTTACCCTAATCGGCTGGCACTCGAGAAGGCGCCAGGAGGAAGATGATGCATAGTGCGGGTCGGGTCGACCCGTGACCCATGCTGTGTAACAATGTCGGGCCATCCGGTCAAGGCCAACCCGCACGTTTTGAATACGGGTTGGGGGCCCGTGTTAAATATAATTAAAATTATATTCCTAATATTTTTCCTTAAGGAAAATAGGTTGATTAAATTAGAAAAAATACAAAATAAATTAATTGAATAACGTTTAATCCACTGGTTCAAATCCTATAATATTATATATGAAAATGATCAGCAAAACATAAGGGATCAGAATATAAAATAAAAATAGACATCTGATGGTTAGACCTTTAATTATTTCTTAATTATAATGGATCTTAATTAGGGTAAATTAGTAATTATGCTTACTCAAATTGCATGTTTAGAGTGTCATTAGTTACTTATGCTGAGTAGAATGCATGTGTTAAAGGATTTATTTTTCTGAGTTATATATTTTAAATTATGCCATAATCTTTTTAAATCATGATTAGTGAAAATTAGGGTTGATACTTTTGGATTTTAGGAAACTTAGGCTCTAATTTATTGTATTAGTGGATAGAACTTGTGTGCTAAATTATAACTAGTTTTAATGGCTGGATTTGTGATTATGTGCTAATCCATTTGAATGGATTTAAGGATTGATTAGCACTAGTTACTTTTTGTTTTTAGGAACTTTTCTATTATTCTACTTCATAAGGGTAGGGTAAATGTATTAGAAACCTTATATACTAATTTATAATGCATATCTGGACAAATCAAATATTGGAGATCTTAACACTTTAATTAACTTAAGAAATCTTAAGACTTGGATCAAGCTTTTAAGACTTGATATAGATCTGAAATTGCCACCAATAATACATCATTAATTCACTGATTTGGACATTTGACCTATAACATACACTTGATCTTGATTAAGATAAGATTAGGAGTCAAATCCTAAACTACTTAAGTGAGATCCAAACTCCTAAAAACCCTAACTTAATTAACTTGATTATAAGAGATTAACCTTGACATTTTCCAACATTGCATCTAATTTGACATTGATTCTAAACATTTGAAATAGATAAATTAAGATTAATAATAGTCCTATATGACTTTTCAATCTGAATCAAACCTTAAGATCCTTGATTTGCTCCAAGTAAGACTATTGGCATAAAAGATTAATAAAACCATCTGATTTAACAAATGATCTTAACGTTTAATAATATGTTGAATTTGAATCCCTTATCCCTACATTAAGGTGTAATCAGATGGCTTAATCATCTGGTATGATCTTTCTAAATCTAAGTACATAATAGAATTAAAAGTGTTAATATTAGAAATTAGAATGGGAGACCTTAAGCATTTCTTCATAAGATTGTCCTAAAAATATTTAAAAGACCTAAAATACATCTACCTTGTTGTAGGAGATCCTTGTGTGATTCATTGAGGTAGTAGTTTAGATAACCTTTGAAACCTTAGAAATTGATCTTAACCCCTTGTGGTAGAGTTCACCTAAAAACCTTAGAGTGACACTTCTCCTCATGGTAGAATCCATGTTGGATGATCCTTGATCACAAGTTAGTGAAACCTTATATAATTCTCACCCATTGAGTATAAGTATTACTAGTTTTGATGATTTCTTGGTCTATTAAATAGTCTTGTGAGAACCCCAATTATTGGGTGGTGTAGTATAGTATACCCATAGTACTGGTTCTCCAGTAATATTCAGAATTGGTCGATTCATTCTAATAAGGACTTATGAGCAGGTTCTATTCTGTGGGATTAGACGAATACAGTCCCATTAGAATAAATCATTCAAGCTTAAGAGCGTATTAAATGGGTACTCATTCCTTAGTTTAATTGAAATACAAGTTGCTAACGGGCAATGCCTCATAGCGAAGACTGCTTCAATAGGTGTGGCTCAAATAAACTAAGTAATGAGATTTACCTTCATTAAGATATTGAGTATGATTGTGAGTATAGCAACTTAATACTTAGCTTGAGATACAAAATCACCATCAGGTGGTGCCTCCTAATGAAGATCTCTTTGTTAGGGTGGCTTAATCAAACTAAGTAATAAGAATCCTTTTCTTGCAATGTACTGAATATGTGTATACAAACACCCCTTTTAGTGATCTCTAAATAAATATGCAACTCCAATTAATCATCGATCTAGAAGTTAGGTGTCAGAATCCTCTTAGAATGATTCTGCACAGTGGGGACTTAGAATTCATTATCATTTCTTACTAAACTCTTCATTGATTTCTGAATTTTTCATTCATTCAACATAGTGGCATAAGCATAAGCATAAACATGATTTTGACTCATTCCTTCTATGGTGATACATGGGTATCAGTGATATTGTATGGGTTACGGAATGTGATATACACAGACTGGGGAATTTCAGGGTGCATCTGCATCACCATACTGACATCCTAACTAGTGTATTTACATTGGACCATACTACTCATAAGCCTTCAGTGATAGTTCTAGAATATACTGTGGTGTAGCATATTTGTGTGTATCATTTTAGTGACATACAGTGCAGCATATAGCATCTCTTCCATCATGGTGTTTATTTTACTTTCAGTTTTTATTTGGCGATAGCTCCACTTTAACTGGCCTTTACTGCTCTATTTACTTAGCATTTACAGTTTTCTTTATTATGCGCTTTTCTCAATTCTTTTACAGTTTTGTTTTACTCTTCTATTTGTTATGTTTAGTTTAGTTTTGTATAGTTAGTTGCGATGTGTTAGACTTCTTGTCTAACACGGGGTACTTTTGGGATCCGGCAATTTGCTAGATCCTGAGGAGTTTGTGAAGACAGGTCAGGAGGACGTACCGGAGACCCAGGAGGAGCATGTGGAGCTGTAGTGGATCAAGCACCTACTTTTACTTATTAGCTCATTTCAGCATTCTAAATAGATTATTTATGTTTCTGCATTTTAAATCTATTTGTAATAAACTCTAGATGTATTTTACTTTTTTTTTCTGAGATGAATGGCTATTACTGCTTGTGATGAATATATTCTGAATGATTTGCTTTTAGCTTCTACACTCTGTTATACTACTATACTTAGTATTGTGATGTGATCAGCATAATGGAAATGCTGATATATATTGATAATGTATATCGGGTACTTATTTACCTCCTTGGACCTTGTATACATACTAGCCTAATATCTAAGATAAGCATTTCACTCTTATCTTAGGTATTGGATCTCGATCCTACTCTTAGGATTCGAGTCAGCAGCCTTCAGCATGGCTCTGTTCTTACTAGCATATTCAGGGATATGGGTTTTTCTTATGTTCCCTCCTCCCCAGTAGCGCACCGCTCCGCCGCCAAATTATATGTATTACTTGTCTTTTGTGCTCGGCGACGGGGCGGGGCGCTACACCTTATGAGTTATTAGCATGGACAAATGTAATGATACAATTGAAATTTTGATTTTGAACTTTCAAGAAAATTGCTTGATCATATTGGCTAATTGTTTAAATTTTCTAATTGCTATTCTTGAAATCCAAATTTTGTTAGAAAGAGAAGCAGTACTGTAACAACCCAAGTTGTTACCATAGTATATTAGAACTAAACCAAGTCCTGAGTTTTATCCAAGTACTTCAATTAAGTCATTAGGAGTTCACCACAAAGACCTAGTCCAAATCAGAGGTTAAATGGATCAAATCTTGATTATGGAAATTCTGGGAACCCTAGAAATTGACCTAATACTTCAAATAAAAAATCAAACTTTCCCATTGCGCTCATTACCCCAAATTAGCTATGGGTGATGTTTTGGAGGCAAATAGAAGTCGTCAGGAATTTGTTGAATATTTTAATATACTTAAATACATTAGAAATTAGGAAAATTAAATACTCATCAAAATCATAATTTGACTTCGTCGTTGCATTCATCACCCTTCAATTAGATAGGGGTGAATTATTGGAAATTTTCTAAAGTCCTTTAATAAATCATTTTTAATTAAGAAATTTGGATGTGATTAATATATTATTTAATTATATTTAATTCCTTTAACAGCGTTGTTCACCTTTGCTTGCGTTGTTCGGCCTTTTCGTCGAGATCAAATGGTCGATCCGAACCGTCTGATCTGAAATCAGACCGCTTGGACCATGTCTCCTTTCTCGCGGGCGTCACCTGTGACATGCAGCGTTTCGCCGCTTCAACCGCCCAATCCCTGCGTCTCTCGGCTTCATCCGCTCTGCCTCTACCTCCATTAACCCTCTTTGCAATTGATTGTGCCACTTTCATGCAATCGGGAGTTCGTCTGGTACAGTAAAAACCCGCCAATCCCTCGAGCCCTTAGAACCGTTCAACTTTAGGTACCTCCCTATACCTTTACGTATTTGCTTAGAATATAGTTTGCATATATATTTCATTGAATGGATTGCATTGCTATAGCATCTGATCAGTGAATCATTGATTCGATCGATCACCCACAGTAGAATTTGTTAGGATGCGAACCATCCAAACCGTTGAACCTATGGATGAGATTTACGGGCTAACCAGACCACCTCTAACATTGAACCGCATGCCAATCAAAAGGTCTCTCAGAGAATTTCCATTGACATGCAAACTGCTGCTTGGCGAGTTCGGGAGGCCCTCCAAATAGTCTGCCCTAGCTGCCGCCCTTGGGGCATGTCGGGACAAAAGGGCTGGGGATAGCTCGGATCGGGTCGGACCTGACCTGCGTTGTCGATCTCAGGCCGACTGGCAGATCTACGAGCCGCGTACAAGTCGACCACTCAGACACTGTGGGCCCCACTTCGTCTCACCGTGCACATCAAGTTGCCATGCGGCAACCCCCGATGCATCTGGTGGGACCCGCTGTCTTGCGCAGTTCTCCTCCGTGAACCCCGCGCTACCGAGTGTCTTTTGCGGGGACCGCCGCTATGCGTATGTCGGTTGTGGTGGGACCCACTGTGGTAAATCAAATAATTTAATTTAATTCTATTAGTTTTAAATTAAACATTAATAATTAATTAGCATAAGATTAATCAATTAAATTTTGAAACTTTAAGCACTCATAACTATTAATTCATAAGTTCAAATATATTAAATATATATCTCATTTTGCACAAAAAATTGAGAGAAATATTATGGTAGTTTCAAATATCTTATAGGATACCTATTTAATATAGTGACATTTTAGAACCTCCTCACTTAAACCATCCATAAATTTGTACTCATTGATCCAAACCTAGTTAATATGGGTCTCATTTTAATCAGGAGAATGCCTAGTATAGTTTGATAGTGTTTATTTTGTTGTTAGGTCAATGATTTGACTAATCACATTTAGGACCATTTTTTAATTATCCTAATTAACCTAGAACTTAGTTTTACCATAGCTTAATTAATTGAACTCCAAACTAGGTCATCCAATATACCATTTAGATCAGAAAAACCTAATTAATAGTAAATTGAAATAAAATTTAAGTTTTGACAACTAGAAACCCTAATTGTCCTTAATCACCCTGGAACTTGATTAGGTCGTAACTTAACCAAATGGAGTATAATTTAGGTCTACTCCCAATCATAGTACTCAGTGTGATATAGAAAAGCTATAGTCACTAAGTTTGCTAAATTTGGACATCATTTGTAAGAGTTTTGTTTTTGGCCTATTTTTAAGAACCCTAAATTTGAGGGATTTGCCAACATGGCAGACCTCCCCTTGATCAAATCTTGATATGGCTTGGGGGTGGGACACCACAATTAGTATCAGAGAATATTATAAGGTGTCATGTTGGAATTTATGTTCCTCTCTACCTATTGGATTATTCTTCTGCTATTCAGTCACTAAATAGATACTTGAGTAACATCCAAGGTACCATAATCTTATGCTTAGAATAAAAAGGCATAGGATGAGAATACTTAAATAAGTAATATGAAATGCTCAAGTATAAAACTCATACATTAATAATCGTAAGAATAATAAACAGCTCAAATTGACTAAAAGTGTAACAACCCTAGTTTGTTACTTAACCTAATCTTTGCATATTTATATCATAATTATCATTCCATTGTTTAACTAGTCATTATAACCAATCCTCAAAAATTTGAACTAATTTGGAGCTCAATCAAATATTTGTAATATTTTAATAATATTTAATTAATTAGAAAATTGAGGTATTTAATTTAACCTCAAAATTAAAATCCGACTTCATCGTTGTAATTGTCACTCCCAAATTAGCTAAGAGTGATGTTTTGAATGTGTTTGGAAGTCGTCAGATTTTCATGAATATTTTAATGTAATTAAATACCAAAAAATAAAATAATTAAATAATCATCGGAATTTAAATTTGACTTCGCCGTTGAATTCCTCACGCCCAAATTAGTTAGGGGTGAATTTTTGGGATTTTTCGGAGCACATTTATTAAATATAAATTTTTAATAAATCAAAAATTAGAAGGAAATAAATATTTATTTATTATTTCTATTTTCCTATTTCCTTTCCCCCATTTATTTTCATGGCTGGCCCCATTCCAGGTTCGATGCCTCCCTCACCTGGCACACATAAAGAAGCCTGCCCTTCCCTCTTCTCTTCCATACTTGATGAGAGAGCTCAAGGGAGAGCCATTGTAACAACCCAGGTTGTTACTTAGGCCGATTAAGACTAATCTAAGTCTTAATTATAGTTCTAGTATCTTAATTAAGCCATTTAGAACTTACCTCTAAGATCTGGATCAAATCAGGGATTAAATAGAGTAAATCCTGATTTCTAGGAAATCCCAAAATCATAAAAATTGACTTTTTATTTTAACCTCAAATCAAAAATCCGACTTCGCCATTGCATTCACCACCCAAAAATTAGCTAGGGGTTAAGTTTTGGAGGCATTTGGAAGTCGTTGGATTTTTGACGAATATTTTAATATTATTTAAATACTTGAAAATTCAAATAAATATATTCTCGTCGAATCAAAAATCTAAATATACCATTGCATTCCTCACCCCTCAATTAGCTAAGGGTGATTTATTCAAAATTTTTGGGATGTGTTTAATTACTTAAATTTTAATTAATAAAATTGATAGTAGTTAACTTAATATTAATATTAATTAATTAAATTAACGGATCCCGTCAAATATCTTTTGACGTCGTCACCTTTAGCTCACGGCATAGCCTCTCTATTTGATCTAGCGTCCACGCTTCTGCATCGTCCGATCAGATAATTTGATCCGATCGAACGATCTAAGGACCATCTCTTCCGATGGATCGTTAGCTTGCAACGCGTGTTGCGTAGACCTTCACGCGGCCCGCTGAGCACCAGACACGCATCTGCAACCGCCCAAATGCCTCGCTCCCAACCCTTACTTAACTCCTAGCTCTTGCAAATGGATGGGAGGGGGCGGAAGGTAAGATCTTGCGAACTCAGCTGTGTGTCTTAATGCCCTAAGATCATCAATTAGGTACGAACTCCTCTTTTTGATCCTTTTTATGCTATTAAGTAAAATCTCATCCCTCATTTTGGTTGATTGAGTGATTGCCAATTTAAAGTTGATTAATCAATTACTGATCGAATCAATTCGATTGAATTCATAAGAATAACTCTTAGATAAGAACGTTTCATTCGCCTCCCTGTATCTAGGGTTAGCTATCATTTGGGCTATCGTTCCTCCCCGGATCGAATTTGAGTACCATTGGAAAGAGCATTTTAGGACCTATCTAATGCTATGCGGTCTGACTCCATTTGACGATATTTTGATTGCTTTCCAGCGTGCCCTAGAGGAGCCACTCGGCTTCCCTCACGCTCTTCTGCCGAGCACGGAGAAGGAGGGGCCCGCATTGTTCGCGTGTCATCCACTGATGACGCGCCATGGGACCCAATGACCCGTCAGCGGGTGGGTCCCATTATTCTTTCTGTGGCCATGGGTCACAGTAGCATAATCATAAATAATAAATGGATTTTAATATAATTCATAAAATATTAATATTAATATGATTTAATTTAATTAAATCAAATCTTTAATCAATCATAACTTATGATTTATAAATCCAAAATACATAAATAAATAAATCATTGGATTCAGAAAATTATAAGGAATATTATGGAGCTATCAAATTTTCATTTGGAGTAGTATATCATATAGTGATATTTAGGATCCTAATATTTGTCCAAAATATCCTAAAATTTCAAACTACCATAACTTTTAAATTTCTAATCTAAATACACCCAATATGGGTCTCAGAGTACTCAGAAAACCCTAAGGATTAGTCTAGTAGTGTTCATTTCACTATTTGGATTAAAATTAGATTAATCACATTAGGACTTAACCCTAATTAGGTCAATTAGCCCTAAAACTTCAATTGACCATAACTTGGTCAATTGAACAACAAATTAAGTTATCCAAATATTAATTTAGATCAGAAGCACCTAATTTATAATAATCTACAAAGATATTTAGGATCCAATAGTTAGATTTACTAATAAACCCTAATTACTCTAAATTTTTAATTTGTAAAGATTAGCAAATCCAATCATCCAAATTGAGTGATTCAAATTTCAGAGAACTCCTAGAGTAAATTAAAACCTAGCTGTGTGATTGGCTTAGTTATATTGTGATTAATTTTACTAATCACTCACTAATTACACTAAACCCTAATTATTAACCCTAAAACTTGTATTGGTTATAACTTAGCCAATACATATCAAAATTCAATGATTTTAGATTCTATGGAAACCTTAGAACATAACCTATAGTAAACAAATAGAAAATTTAGGTTTCATTAGGATAAAATTACTAATTTGCCCTTATAGATCAAATTTCTTAATTTGGCCTTATAAGGCTTAATCCTTAACCAAATTAATGAACTTATTGTCTAAATTCATATTAGATAGTAAGTAATCATTCCACGTCAAGAAATTTTAGATTTGAGCCCTAATTTATAAAGATGAAATTTAGACCTTTAAGTAAAAGGCAAAATAGTCATTTTGCCCAAATTTAGGTTTAAGCATCTTCAGATCTTAAATACATTCCTAAACTCCTAAAATCAGTAGAATAACTGATTTGAACTCATTCTGGAACATTTAACCTTGTTTAAGTAATAATATATGAGAAACCCTAAAAATGGCCTAAATTTCTCTAAGTCTTAAAGTAGGTCTCATAAGGTGAATTTAGTTTACCTTATGCCTCCTCTAAGTTACAATCAACATTTTTAATAGTTAAATAATATCAAACTTAAGATTTAATTATTTTCTTAAGGTTTTCCTTCAAATTTTAGGATCTTAATTCCTTAGGATCTAGCTTAGAAATTAGGTTAGAATTTATCTATTAAGTAATTTGGTACTTAATAGATGAAACCTTGGTTTTATAGTTTTTTAGATTTAATCCTTTAATTATGATTATTTTGTATTTAAACTTTAGATTTAAGATTAGAGATCCATCATATTAGGCTTGATTTTGCTTAATAAGATAACCTTAATAATAGCTCATGAGATGTGGGTATTACTTTATATTATTAGGATTAGAACCTATTAGATTAAGAAGTTAAAATCCAATACTTGGATTTTAACATAATCCCCCAAATTTTGATTCATACTAATCAAGATTGGTTTGGGATTCGTAAAATCATTTATTAGGACGTTTGATTTATTATTTCAACTTAATTAAGCGACATGTGATTTAAAAGTGTTAGAACTCAATTAATTCTAACATTCTTTTGACTCGTAGGCTCGATATTCTGGATTTATACTGGATATCTGGATATTGGAGATCCTAAACTTGTATAAGTTTAGATTAGTTAGAACATCTTAATTAGAAAATAAAGTGATATCATAAATGTTATTTAGTGCTATTTTATATACATTAAACATTGTATGCTATATTTTCCTTTTTACTTTGGATTTCCTTACATTTGGATATATTGCATTAAACATAGAATATTGGATGATTATTTCTATGTTGATTTTGATTATATTCATATGGCATTTCATATTTTTAGAAGGAAATTGATGGAATATAATTTTTCTAAATTTGAGGAGATATGTCTTTTTAGTCTGCCATGTAATATGACTTTACTTTAGAATGGTTTTGGGCTAGGATTACTTTTCTAGTGCCTGTAGGATAGCTTTTGGGCTAGGACTACTTTCTTAGTGCCTGTGGTTTTGGACTAAGACTACTTTCCTAGTGCCTGTTATTTCTGACTAGGACTACTTTCCCAATAAATGTGGGACTACCTTTCCAGATGCTTGTGATTTTTGATTAGGACTACTTTCCTAGTGTAATCTGGGACTACTTTTCCAGATACTTGTTGTTTCTGACTATGACTACTTTCCTAGTATATCTGGGACTACTTTTTCAAATACTTGTTGTTTCTGACTAGGACTACTTTCTTAGTGTATCCGGGACTACTTTTCTAGATAGTTTGCAGTACTTTTTAGATGGAATTAACTTTAATCTGGGACTACTTTTCCAGATGTTTAGCAATTACTTTTCAGATAGAATCTGGGACTAATTTTCCAGATGAACAGATGGACTTTACTTATGGCAGGACTAAGTAGGAAAATCTTATTTACGGCAGTTACTTTTCAGTTATCTCAATTGTATTACAGTCACTTTGCAGTTGTCTATTTATTACTTTACAGTTTTGGCTCATATTTACCTTACAGTTCAGTTCATCTCTTATTAGATTTTCATTTTCTACAATTCTTACTTTGTCCTATAGTTCAGTACGCCTTCTGCTATATTTTCATTTTCTGCAGTTCTTGCTTTGTCCTATTGTTCAGTACATCTTCTACTATATTTTCATTTTCTGCAGTTCTTGCTTTGTCCTATAGTTTAGTACGCCTTCTGCTATATTTTCATTTTCTGCAGTTCTTGCTTTGTCCTATAGTTCAGTACATCTTCTGCTATATTTTCATTTTCTGCAGTTCTTGCTTTATCCTAAAGTTCAGTACGCCTTCTGCTATATTTTCATTTTCTACAGTTCCTTTGTACTCATAGTTTTGAATATTCATTTTACCTTTCAGTAATTCACTTTTACTTTTGGCATGTAGGATGTTAGAATTTTACTTTCAATTCTGTATTTTTAGCTTAATTGTAAAGCAGCAAGTTTTATATTGATCATATATTTAGAAGTTCCACTTATGTTTAGTAGATTTCTTTATGCATTACTTAACCTTTTCTGCAGCTTGAGTTGAGGTATGTGCTTACCTCACATCTTGTTTAAGTTATAATTATGTTTATTATAACTTTGTTACATTTCTTTGATGCTTACTACTCCTATATTGCTTAGTATTGTGATATCATTAAAATTTAATAATTTACAGCCTAAAATGTACTTAGACATTTTGTCTAACTATATTTTTATTTTATTGGCTGGGGCCCTACCATTGTGAAACCGACAATAGTAGATTCTGAGTTGTTCGAGGTTGTGGGACCTTCTGGAGATCCGGTTCAGGAGGAGGAGCATACATGAGAAGACCAGTAGTCACTTTCTAATATAGTGAGGATATGAGAGACTTTACTTTCATTACTGCATAAACTCTAATATTATTTTGTAATAATACAGAATTTAACTACTTTACTTTTTATGCTTATGTATTCTGAGTTGTACAGTTTTTATCTGGATTATATGGATGTTACATTTGTCTTTCTTCCACACTCTGATAAATTATAGTATACTCATTTATGTGATTGTTTCCTTTGCTGCTCTTTACTTATTAAGGCATATCCTCCTTTGGCATTTGATTAAGAAGGCCCATTCCTTAATTTGAATGTTAAGTGAGGGTTTGCTAAGTGATGACCACCTCCTAATCTGGATGAATAGGGGGCGGCCACCACAGCCATGCTCTCCATCTCCTTTAAAAGGAAGCCCCATCCCTCCCTGCCCCCCCTATTCGCTCCCCCTCTTGCAGCTTAGACCTTCATTATTGTCCAACTGAAGCTCCTCCTCCCTCCTTCCTTGCTGTGCTTATTGCTGAAGAAGCTTCTCTTCTTTATGTTCCAGAAGAAAAATAGAGTTCTTTTCTTTCATCCAAAGCCAAGGTACCCATTTGCTACCCTCTTTCTTGGATACTCTTTCCTGATTTATCAAAGTATTGTGAATGGAATTTTCATTTGCTATTGTATAGATTCTATGTATAATCATCGAGCCTTAATTTAACTCAAATGAGTCCGATTGAAGCTCATTTCTCCATTAAAAAGGCTATCAAAGACTGTATGATTTCTGTATACCTGTAGCTAAGGATTTATTTTATGATTGTTAGAATAATTCGTTCATGCTGATTTTGGTATCAATGGAAAGGTCTCGGAATGATCTTTCCATCGGTATTTAGCATCACATATAGGTGCCCAAAATTGAGTGTATTTGAGTACGAAAGGATACCCGTTATGGTTTTCGCACATATGAAATCACCATCGAGCCACTTGTCGTAGCGCCCGAGTCTCGGGTTAAATTTGCCTTAGCACACTGTAGTACACCGTAGCGCCTGGTTCTTAGCCAGAAAGCGCTACAGCATGCCATAGCATCCAGCTCTTTGGAAATCCGGCACTGTAGCGCACAGCAGCGCCTGAAAGCGCTTCAGCGCTCCACCGCGCCTGAAAGCGCTGCAGCACGCCACAGCGCTGAAATCCGCCATAGCGCACCGCAGTGCCTGAAAGCGCTGCAACGAGCCATAATGCTAAAATTTGTCGTAGCGTGCCGCAGCGCCTGAAAGCGTAGTAGCGTGCCACTGCGCACTGTAGCGCTTGTCTTTCGGATAGTGGGTGCCACAGTGCGCCGTAGCGCCCAGAAATATTCGAAAGTGCCCAGAATTATTCGGAATTGCCCAGATTTGTGATTTTTCGCATTCTAATGATCATATGACCCTAATAAGTCCAAAAGATATCAAAATTGAATCTAAATTCAGTAAAATTAAGCATTGTATGAATGTGTAGGTGAATTTTAATGAGAAATCCACCATTTTACCATAAATAGCATGTTCCAAATCTCTTAAGGAATTACTTAAATGTTTTGTGCCAAATAAAAATATTAAAATCTTTGATTGCTCACTCAATCAAGTATAACAATAAATAAAGTGTATGGAACTTAATTGCTTTACATTTGTTATCAACTACTAATCCCTTTTGGTTTGATTTAAGATTTGGTTAGCCTTAAATACTCATTATTTTAATCAATGTGATGTTGATGTATGTTGGAGAACTTTAACATTGATTTGGGCACCAAGACTTACTTAATTTAATATTAAATTATATTTGAACATAAGAATCTAAAAACTAGATTATGTAAATGATACATAATCTAAATAAAAAATTTGCTATCAATAATACACCAATAATGCATTGATTTATCATTAATCAATAAATTAACTATTAGTCTTATTTTGGTAAGGCTAGGGGTAAGCCCTAGCCTGTCTGATTAAGATCTAAATCATTAATCACTAAATCAATCAACTTGCATAATTCCAATAATCATCTGATTTGACATTGATCTTAAGAATATTAAATTAGAAGTACTAAGATCATTAAGAAATTTATGTGATTTATTATCTGGACATGTACCTTAATATCCCTTATTTTCTCTTATATAAGACTATTAGAATGAGATAAACCATAATAACATACTGATTTGCAATATGATCAACTCCTAATAATATTCTTGATTGTATCATATAATTGTAGCATAGGTGTTGATCAGGTGGGTTTACCCATCTGATCTGATCGTTTCAAACTTCAAATAATAAGAATTGAAAATTCATGAGAATTTATATGAATTAGAATAGTAGAAGTGTAAGATCTTTATGATCTTACTTTAGGATTAATTGTGCAGAAAAGGTTAAGCCTATTAATTGATAATACATTGAGGTAGGAAGATCTTTTGTTGAAAATTGTGGAAGCAACTTAGATGATCCTTCTTAACCTTAGAAGATTGATCTTAGATCCTTGTGGTAGGATCACCCGAAGTATTTTGAATGAGATTCCTCCCATGTAGTAGTAACTTATGTTGAGTGACCTTTTGGTCATTCTCTTGGAACCTTACGTAGGATTCACCCAATTTGAGTCAAGATTCATAGCTTTGGTAAATCCTTGGTTGCTAAATAGAATTGCCAGAACCCAAATTATTAGTTGTATATGAATATGCATATTCATGGTACTGAGTCACTTCAGTAATATTCAGTATTGGTTGGGTCACTCCAATGTGAACTTATGATCAGGTGCTATCTCGAGGAATTAGACGAATATAGTCCCGTTAGAGTAAATCTTCCAAGTCTAAGAGTTTTATAATTAGTGAATAAGATCATTAGTTTGAGATATAAACTGTGACCAGGTTCTGACTCCTATCATAGTGTGCTTCAATAAATACAGTTTAAAACAAACTAAGTATCTTAATATCACCCTTTATAGAACACTAAGTATGCTTGTAATTAAGGTATTTAATAGCTTAGCTTGAGATATAAACTGCGACTAAGTTCTGCCTCCTATCAAAGTGCGCTTCGATAAGTGCAATTTTAAACAAACTAAGTATTAAATCCATCTTTCTAGGAGGCACACAACCATGTGTATACAACCTTTCCAACTAATAATTTTAAGTAAAATCCTAAGTAAAACTAATTATTAAAATTAGAACTAGGGGTCAGAATCCATTTAGATAGATTTTGTACAATGGAGATATTTGATTCATTATCTGATTTTAAATTAATTTTTAGATTTTTGGATTTTAAGATATGTAGTGTAGAGACATGAGCATGAATATAAGCATGATATATGAGTATTAGTAATGATTTATGGGTTACAGAATGTTATATACATCAACAAGGGAAATTTATGATGTAATGGAATCACGATAAATTGTATTTACAAACTCGATGTCTGTTGACATTGGGCCGTATGACTCATAGCAGTTTAGTGATATTTTGGTTGCATATCAACGACATACAATATTGTGGCATATACAGATGCATGACTTTAGTGGCATACAACATAGTTTTACACGTTATTCACTCAGTTTCAGATTATATACTATTTATATTCTATTTAGTATTCAGTATACTATCAGCCTTACTTTACTTCAATTTTATATAGATTCAGATATTTAGTTACTTTTACAGTTTTTCTACAGCTCTGTTTTATGCTATTTAAATGTTAAGTAAATAATTAAAACTATTTAAACTAGCTTCGATGTATTAAACTTATTATCTAACATGTACTTTTAGGATTCAGTAATTTCTCTAGATCCTAAACAACTTTTTGAGCCAGGTCAGGAGGACATTCAAGAGATTCTGGAAGAGTTCATGGAGCCTTAGCGGATCTACTCTTTCAGCTTTTCTATTTTCATTTGCTCTTTCAGTTCAGTACTTAGACTTTATTTCAGTATTATTTCAGTAAGCCATTTGTAATAATTACTAGATGTATTTACTTTTTTATTCTGAGATGAATGTTTTCATTCAGTTTCTGTGATGAATATTTATGGACGTATGCTTAGATTTCTCACACTATTTATATATTACTTATACTTAGTATTGTGATGTGATCAGCATACTGAAAATATTGATATTTTATACATATATTGGATTTTTCATGTTGTATTTTAAATCCAATGTATGCATTTATCTAATACTTAGGATAAAGATACTACTCTTATATTAAGTATTAGCTCTCAACACTTTTTTGGGGTTGAGTCAGCAGCCTTCAGTGTTAGTTTAAGCTATTCAGGGAGATGAGAAATTCCCTCCCGAGTGGCGCACTACTCCGCCACCAATTGATTCTCCTTTTTGCGCGCGATGATGAGGCGGGGCACTACAAAAGTTACTTGGTTATATCTATAGGATCAATACATACTTAAAAATGTCGATCAGGGATTACCTCAAAAGATTTGAATCCATGTGGGAGTTTGACTTTCACATAGGTCAAAAATATGTGAGGCAGGTTGATGGAGTGTCTAACAAGGATAACTAGTGTTAGATAAGATGCTTAAATATGCTTTCTTTATAGGACTACAATTCCCGATCTTAGCCAAGGAGTAGCTAAAGCACATAAGTTCCATCCTCGAGGCAATGGAGTGCCTCGATAATAACTGAGTCACACTAGTAACCCTCCTACTCCAAAATTACATCGAAAACTGGTGGGTCAAAATCTTCCGAGGACTCACCCATATATGAAGAAGAGAACATCGTGAAGTCACTTTTAAAGACTTCAATCTCGACTTTTCGACTGAATATATTAAATAAATGTTCTAGTGGATAGTTTCATGTTCCTTATTGTACTTTTCTTACTATATGTTCTTTCTAAATTAATCAATAAAAAAAACTCATCTATTTTAGCTCTTCTTAGATTCTCAAATAATGTTATTTTCTTTAATTCAGATTAGAACAATGAATCATGGACATACCCCATCTCCCACAGAATCTGGCAGCTCATCTACCGAGTTGAACGCACTGCTTGATGCAGTAAGAATTATGGTGGATTCTCATACCAAGCAAGCTAAAAGGATGGCAGACTCTCAGGCTAAGCAGGCTGAGAGGATGGAGAGGCTGCTAACAGCTCACATGAACTAGAATCGCTCTCCCTCAGACATAACCTGTAAAAACCCACTTAAGTAGTAATAAGTGAAACTCTTAAACATCGAGGCGCCTTTTCAGATAACGGTGGAGTTCCTGATAAGAACTCCAAAGTTAAGCGTGCTCAGGTGGGAGCACTCTCAGGATGGGTGACCTACTGGGAAGTTATCTTTTGAGGGCAAAATTGTGAGGCCTTTCTGGCCAAAGCGGACAATACCTTGGTGCTTAAGAGTTTGAGCTGTTACAAATGGTATCAAAGCAGGCCATAGGGTGTCTGATAGGAGCTAAGTGTCATATAGGGCAAAGTACCATTTCATGTGAGCAACCTCTTGAACCTATGATGGTTGAGGTGCTACATGGTTGTGGGTACCTCTTGAGCCTATAAGGGTCACCTCTAGTCCTATCTACCTAATGGATGGTTCTTGGATCTGTGTGTTGATACTGACGAGGGCGTCAGTTACTTAAGTTGGGGAAATTGTAAAGACCCACTTAAGTAGTAATATGTGAAACTCTTAAACATCGAGGCGCCTTTTCAGATAACGGTGGAGTTCCTGATAAGAACTCCAAAGTTAAGCGTGCTCAGGTGGGATCACTCCCAGGATGGGTGACCTACTAGGAAGTTATCTTCTGAGGGCAAAACCGTGAGGCCTTTCTGGTCAAAGTAGACAATACCTTGGTACTTAAGAGTTTGAGCTGTTACATAACCCCTGCACCCTACTATTCTTTTCAACATCACGTACAGTCTGTAGACGGACTCCCACATTTAACGGAAGCCTATCAACCATTGACACCACAAGTTGGTTAAAGATGGTTGAGAAGAACTTAATGAGTATCATGTGCCTTGACATAAAGGTAATCTGACTCGCTGCCCACTTACTGCAAGAATAGGCTGAGTACTGGTGGGACAACACCAGGAGTACTCAATTTGCCGATATTAGCATCGAGGATATTACTTGGGATGAATTTGTGGAGGCATTTAAAGATGAATATATCCCTTTGTCAGTATATCACAACCTGGTAGATTAGGTCTCAGGTACACAATTTTGAACCAATATATTATTACATTTAATACTTGCTTAAATTTAATACTTGCTTAGATTATTACATATGTAAATAGGCTCGTTATGTATAAGCAAAAAGCCCTACATTGTGCTATTCGACACTAGAGCTAGTCACTCCTTTATATCAAATTTTTTTGACATATTACATATATATCATCATCCTAATCATTAGCATGAACATAAATATTTAATAAAAACTCTATATTTATCTTAAGTTTATACATGATTTGTAACTTTCTTATGACATGCTATTGATCTATATCTACCCCATAAAATAATTTAAATCAAATCTAAGTCATTACTCATTACTTCAAAATTTAAGTTATGTTTCATATAAGAGACATAGTGAAAGGGTATACATTTGCAATATACTTGTTCACCTTGGGACCAAAGAGAGATTGGAGGATAATGATGATTTATTAGAGTTTCTATCACCTTGATAGAAACTTGAAGTCCTTTGATGCTCCTTTAGTCTCTGAGAAGGTATATGGTAAAGTCCTAGCTTGAGGAAGAAGTATGAGAGAAAGAAATAGATAGGGCTTTGAGTGCTTGATGTAGTTATCAATGGAGTCTAAAGGGGGTGAAGAAAAATGTCCAATCCATTTTGATTAAGTGGATTCCAAATGAAGGCACTAGAATAAATCCAATGAATAGTATTTGATCTTGGAGGCTTGAATGGTTAAGATTTGGAAATATATGTTATTACATATTCCAATGTATAGAATCGAGATGAAATTTTTGTGAAATTTTTGTTTAATTTGCCAAAAAGTGATAAAAATGAAAGTTTAATCATCCCTAAAATTGATCATATAAAAATTACCAAAATTTCAAATTGAGGTGCTCATTAGATAGGCCTTGATGAGAGGGTTCCATAGACACCAAAATCACCCAATTTGGATAAGTTGAGGAAAAATTTGTATTTAAAATTTCAAATTTTTTCTTATTTTTATCTGATCCGTTCGTTAACGGCGCCGAAAGATTTGACTCTCGGATGAGACTAAGCAGCTAACGGAGCCGTTAACGTCGTTAACAGCGGTCGCTTTCACCGTGAATTGCGTCTGGCGCAGATTCAATATGCGTCATCCGCTTGAGCGGCAGAGGATGACAGTCGTACGATCCACCGCCTAGATAGGCGGCATCATGAACATGGACACGTCGTTGACGCGATGCGCCGTTCACGTGTCGTCAACGTCGTTACCTCCATTAATAACATTTTTTCTTAAACCATAAAATTGAATGAGTTCCGAAAAATCTCAAAATTTCACCCTTAACTAATTTGGGGGTGAGGAACACAATGGTGAACTCGGATTTTGGTTTCAAGATCAATTTAATTATCATAATTTTTTGGGGTATTAAAATATATTAAAATATTTGAGAAAATTTGACGACTTCCAAAAATTTATAAAATATCACCCTTAGCTAATTCAGGGGTGATGAGCGTAATGGGGAAGTCAGGTTTTCAATATGATAACAAAAGTAATTAGTTTTTTCTTAACTAAATGAAATAATAAAATAACCAGGAAACGATGAAATATTGAAAATTTTCAAATAAATTACCAAAACTCTTCTAAGAATATTCCTAATAATCCTATAATTTTATTTTGTCAATTTATTGTGAATTTAAAAATTAGAAAACTAAAATTGAAAAGAAATCTAGTATTTCACATCTTGATAAAGATTCAGTGGCAAAATCATAGTGCCAAAAAAAACCACTTTGAAAAGAAAAAATACTATGCGAAAAAGTATCCTAAACTATTTAAGAACCCAGTTAAACTTGATCTCCTTAATTTTTTTTTGAACTTTAAAATATAATGTGATGTTGATGACAACATCATTTTTAAGTAGAGTACGTAACGACCCAAGTCGTTACTAGGATAATTAGGACTAAACTGACTCAAAAATCAGGATCCTAAGTGACTTCAAAATTAAGGCAAACTAAAAATATCATTAGATAGATTATATTTTTGTGATCATAATACCCAAATTTAGGAACAATCTAGATAATGAATACTCTTGAATTTATTTTTGATTTATTTAAATTTAGTAAATTTGGGAAATTAAATATAAGTTCAAATTCAACAATTTTAGTGCCGTTGGATTAAGAATATCATAAAAATAATACACAAAAAGTTTATTGAATTGAAGCTACGAATTTATCATAATTAATTTTTAAAGTTTTTATCTTTATAATTTAATATTAATAAAATATTACTCTAAATCGAAAATTTTTGGCATGAGTGTGTTCGTCTCAAAAAAATACACTTCCATGGCAATTTTTATTATTATTTGGAAATAATGGAGGAGAGAGAAAGAAAAGAGCGAAAGAGGAGAGAGAAGAAGGAAGAAGAAGCCAATTTGTGCACTTAAAATATTTATGAGGAAGATAAGCCATTTTCTCACGTGTGGAGTAGAGAGAAAGATGAGAGGTAAAGAGAAGAGAAAAAATAATTAAGAAAAATAAAAAATAAAAATTATTAGAAACACCATCCCCCTCCCCCTTATTCTCCCATCCTCCCCCACTCCCCTCTCCTATCCCCTCCCCTCTCTCATCCTCTTCTCCTCTCAACTTCCCCCTCTTCTTCCTCGGCCACCAACAGTCTCCCCCATCAACCTCTAGTAAAGCCTCATCGATACTAAGATATAGTAAGAAATGAGAAAGAGATGAGAAATTTTCTCTTCTTTTCATTTCTTCTTCTTATGGGAGGATAGAAGAAGAAGGGGAGGAGGAGGAGAAGAGGAGAGAGAGAGAGAGAGAGAGAGAGAGAGAGGGGGGGGGGGGGAAGGGCGACGACGGGCAGGGCAGGCAGGGGGGGGAAGAAAAAAGAGAGGGGTCACTTTCTACAACGTTCATTTCAGTCATTTTTTATTTTATATATAATATATATTATATATATATATATATATATATATTCTCAAACAATATTATCATTCCTTTCAAAAAAACTAAACAGACATCTGCAACAAACACAGCGCTTGTTGGCCCAAATAACCGGAACCAAAACTGATAAAAATTTACAAATGGCAAAATATACCCAAGGTATATTCCTAAAAGGTGCAGCACCAATCAAAAAGATCACAAAAACTCCTAAACCTCACAGAAAACCATTACAAAGAGGATCCACATCAAAAACCAAAACACTCCAAAAATAGGCAGAAGAGGCAAAGAATGTCATGGTGAGCTTCCAGTAGCAGGCATACTTCCAAGCACATTATCGCTCCCTGCCAAAAAGCATCGACACAACCAAAAAGCAACGAATCCAGATGAGCAGAATAGCAGAACCAGCACAGAGAAAACAAAATTTGAGCCAACCAAGAAAATAGAAAGCAGAGGTTTAGTTTGCGAAAGAAAAGATGAAGGAAACAATCAAAATTTACTCGATCCGAAGCAAGGGACAACAAAAGCTAAAATTTCAGAATCCCATGACGAGACATTGACAGCAAGAGTGAGCACCAGAGGCCATGAGGATCAGGGACTCAACCACTCTAACACCACAGCAAAGAGCAACATCGAAAAAGAACCCATAAATAAATAGCCAAATCTAGAAAGAACTGCTACTGGTGATAAAGTTCGCCCACATCAGAGTTTGCAGACTAACACATCCATCACCCGAACCAAGGCAGCACAACAACAAAATAATTAGAGGAGTTCTCTAGAATTTGCCCTACAGTTGCTGAACACAACCGTCCAACAGAGCAAGATGGAGCAGCGAACCCTTGCTCCATAGAAAAACTCTTAAGCTATGAGAAAAATCTTTAGCACCAACCAAGAAAGTAGGACTCAAACTGCCAAACTTCTCAATAAGCAATCGAAGAACCAGCCAGGGAAACAACCCACAGCTGATGCCATCGGAATAGCACCAAAAATCAACATGAATTGTCTAACTATACCAAACGACAGGAGGGGAACACCAGGATTTGCACTACGGTTGCTGTGTTTAGCCGTCTAACAGTGCAAAAATAGAGCAATGAACCCTCCAAAACCAACATTACAGCCGAAAAAGCCACCAGATGTGAAACTGTGTGAACCTTCTCCACCCATCTAAAATTTCTAACAAAACCCTATTTTCTTTTATAAAAACTCTTAAGCTGCACAAAATTTCTTTAGCACCAACCAAGAAAATATGACTCAAACTGTCAAACTTCTTAATAAGCCACAGAAGAAATAGCCAAGGAATCAACTAAAGTCTGATGCCCTTTATACAAAATTGCCATGGGAATAGCACAGTATACCAACAAGAATTGTTAAGCCAATCCATTCTAGACAACCAAAAACCACCACAATAATGTCTTGAAAAGTGAAAAAAATTGAGGAACACGAGCCTCGAAACAGACAGGGAACCTCTTGGATCCCCTCCCCTGGAACAAGCTTAAATCCACTCTCGAAATGCCTATGAAAGTAATCACTAGCAGTAATCCTACTAGCAATAATATCTAGACTCATAAATTTACCAACATAAAAAATAGATTTAGCTACTGGAATGGGTTTATTCTTCCACCTTGCCGAGTTTCTGGCATTCCACAGTTGCCAGCAAATTTGACAAGCAAGAACAAAACAAAAGGGATCATTGTTCTTCTTCCAATCCAGTAGACCTCCTTTAAAAGATAAATCTGAAAAAACATTTAGGTGCAGGGACTTCTCAAAACCTTTCCAAACACTACCCGTATACGGGCATGTGAAAAAAAGGTGAGCCATAGTTTCCTCTGAATCACAATGGACACATTTAGAAGAAATGTGCACCCCTCTAATTTTCAGAATCTCATCAACAGATAGAAAACCCTTAAAAAACCTTCAAATAAAAAAAGAGAGAGCAATAGTATGCAATTTAAACCAAAAGCAATCAGAGCTGGGTACAGCATTTACTAGCACCTTTCTGGCCATACGCACGCAAGGTTTGACCCTTTTACCAATAACAACTTTCATCTCATCCACACTAGAAACATCAATCATTTTTGACACACAAATACTGTTAATTAAAACGTCATCTAAACCAACAGCAGCCAATTTACAATTATCCCAATGTCCATCAAACCAAAAATCAGCAACAACGGCCTTTGAAGGCCCCCTAATAGGAAACTGAGGATAGAGAGGACCATCAATAAGCTGGGAATCATACCAAAAAGAGATCATACCTTCCCCCACATCCCAGCAAACACAAGCTTCAGCAAACGGCCTGACATGAAATAAATTTCTCCAAATAATCCAATCATTCTGCTTCAAATCCCTCATAACCACATGTTCCAACTTTCCATATTTTTTGTTCCTGAACTCCGCCCACATACCATCACCTTTTTTAAGTCTCCACCAATCCTTCACACAAAACGCAGAGGCAGTATGATTCAACGGGAGAAAAGCCAACCCCCCAAACTTCTTCGGCAAAGCCAATTCATTCCAGAGGACCAGCGCACAGATCTCCTATTACCATAATCCCCCCAAAGAAAGCTATTGCATAAAGTGTTAGCAGCATTAATGAACCTGATTGGAGGCTTAAAAACTACCAAGAAATGGTTAGGTATAGAACTTATGACAGACTGTAGCAAAATAATGAGACCTCCAAAAGACAAGCATTTGGAAGCCCAGCCGTTAATTTTCGTAGCCATAATCTCCAGGACATGTTGAAAGTGAGACCAGGAAGCTGAGCCTCTGGCTAAAGGAAGACCCAGGTAGGTAAGAGGGAGCAAGGCCTTAGATAAACTAGATAAATTCAGAAGCAGAGTACTTCTATTGCTCACCACATGCTTACCAAAAACCACACTAGATTTATTCATATTCACCTTCATTCCTGAAACTTCCTTCATGTGATCCACAATGTTAAGGATAGTGGTAAACGCTTTGACGCTAGCTTATAGAAGATGAGAGTATCATCCACAAAAGCTAGATGGGAAACAATAGTCTTTCCCAAGTTATGGAAGTTGATACCCTTAACTTCTTTAAACCTAAAAGAGAGCAGCCTCAAAAAGTAATCGTTGGCAATAATAAAAAGAGCAGGAGAAAGAGGGTCCCCTTGCTTAATACCTCTAAAGGATTTAAAGAAACCACAATAATCACCATTCAACAGGATCAAAAACCAAACATTGGAGATACTTTTATATGTGAGTATCAACCCGATGAAGATTATGGTAGCTTATCTCAATTGATGCCCCGGGTTATCATGTGGTGAATATCCCGGGCCATCATACCTATATAAAAGAATGCTTTCTCACTCCCTGTCACTTCTTTATTCTGCAAAATCATGTAGCTTAAATATTATATGAAAATTTTGATATTGTACAAAGCTTACTTGAACTTCTGTGTTTAAATAAATATTTTCTTTTCTTTTCTTTTTCTTGATTCGCCCTATCACACACACACACACACACACACACACACACACACACACACACACACACACACACACACACACACACACACACACACACACACACACACACACACACACACACACACACACACACACACACACACACACACACACACACACACACACACACACACATATATATATATACATATATATATGACAGAGATTAGTAGAAATTTTATGGAGTAGCTGATACATGATAGAGCAACTTAATGCAAATTTAGATGCTTATTTTTCTTAAGTTTTATATTTTTGTTTAATGTGTAATAAATTTTATAAAATAATTATTATCTATGTTATGAATATATTTCTTTTATTATTTTGATATTTATGAATGTTGCAATGAATGTGAAAGTGTATATTTTATACACCTCTAAATATACTGTTATACTAAATTCTGATCTGATCCAGATAAGTGAGCACCCAACACTAGGTTAGCTAAGCTAAGCTAGTGGCGGGTGGCCATATGAGATGTGTTGGTGAACATCCGAGGGTGTTACAATTTGTACTTGAGATATCACATAATCTTCATCGAATTTATGTGAGTATCAACCAATGATGATTAAGGTAGACTACTCAATTGATGCATGCCCCAAGTTACCTTGTGGTGAATATCCATAGCCATCACACCTTCATAAAATAATGCTTCCTCACTCATTATCACTTCAATCTTGAACAATTTAAGTCTCCTAATATATTGAATAAACACTAATGTTGAATGAACACCAACAGTATCTCAGCATACTATAAAATGGCAAATGATAGAGTTACTACTAACCCATCTAAATTTGTAGCATTTCCTTAACAGATATCACACCTAATCATAATGAAGTAAGAGTATAAGAGGAACCTCAATGATACAAATAAAAATAAATATAATTTATGTATTAGTCTTTGTTTGAATATTTTATTGGTTTCTATGAAGACTAGGCATTTTGATAAATAATCTAAATTATTATTAATTTAATACTCCATTTAGATACATTAATTATATGGAATTATCAGAAAGAGCACTGAGTGGAATTCTATATGATATATTTAAAAAAATGACAATACTTTACAAATTTATTTTATAAGTAATTTATTAATTTTAATATATAACTTTTTATTATAATAGCTTTGTGCATTTAAAAAGGTTGCATAATTCTTTATTCTATATATATATATATATATATATATATATATATATATATATATATATATATATATATATCATGGTTAAAAAATATTATGTTTATATAAGTATATATACAAAAATATTTATGATGAATAGTTTTTTTTTTTTAATTTTTTTATATAAATTTTATAAAAAATATATTCAATTAATAATTTATTTACATATTAACATGTAAGTATAATGAAGGAAAAAAAAAACAAAAAAAAAAGTAAGTCATTATGTCCGGTGAGGAGGCCGAGGATGACCTATTATGAAATGACGGCTAATAACATAAAGAAAACGAAACTGCGATAGAGGGACGACAAGCCGACGAAAAATCACATGATTTGATCTCTCCCGTCCACGTTCTCCCACCAATCTGCATCGACTTCCTATCCTACTTCGCCTTCCCTTTTGCACTGGCCTTCATCCCATCCCTGTCGATGGCGGAAGGCGGGACTCACCTCCACGACCTTCCCGACGCGGTGCTCTGCCTCACCTTCTCCCTCATCTCCGACGTCCGCACGCGCAACTCCGCCTCTCTCACGTGCCGCAAGTGGCGCTCTCTGGAGCGGGCCACGCGCGCCTCCCTCGCCCTCCGCGGCAACATCCGCGACCTCTTCCTCCTCCCCTCGTGCTTCTCCTCCGTCTCCCACCTCGACCTCTCCCTCCTCTCCCCTTGGGGCTGCCATCACCCCCCGTCCTATTACCCACTCCGCCTCGTCTCCGCCTTCCCCTCCGTAGTGTCCCTCACCATCTACGCCCGATCAGCCGCGATGAGCCCGTGCTGGCCCAACCTCCGGCGAGCTGCTCTGGTGCGGTGGCACCCGAGACCTAACCACCCCCCGGGGCTGGACCTCTCCCCCCTCCTCTCTTCCTGCCCGAATCTCTCCTCGCTGGACCTCTCACGCTTCTACTGCTGGCCGGAGGACATTCCTGCCGCCCTCTCCAGCCACCCTTCGCCGGCCCGTTCCCTCACCCGGCTCGACCTCCTCTGCCCGGCTTCCTCTGAAGGCTACCGCTCCTCGGACCTCCTCTCCATCGCCACCGCCTGCCCCAGTCTCCGAGCCCTCCTCGCCCCCTGCGTCTTCAATCCCCGCTTCTCTGACTCTGTCGGCGATGACGCCCTTCTCTCCCTCGCCGCCGCTTGCCCCAACCTTTCCCTCCTCCGCCTCGCAGACCCCCTCACCCTATCCCCTTCCCGTGAGCCCCTCACCGACCCCCGGAACTCCCGCCTCACCACCGCAGGCCTCCGCGCCCTCTTCTCCGCCCTCCCCCGCCTAGACGACCTCCTCCTCGACCTCCGTCACACCGTCCCCGATTCCGGCCCCGCGCTCGGCTCCCTCGCCCGCCGGATCCGCTCCCTGAGCCTCGGTGGCTTCCAGGCCGTCTGCAGAGCCGCCTGGCTCCACCTCGACGGCGTCGCCGTCTGCGGAGGGCTGCGCAGCCTCTGCATCAAGGGCTGCGACGACCTCTCCGACGCGAGTCTTTCCGCCATCGCCCGCGGCTGCCGCCACCTCACTCGACTCGAACTCCACGCCTGCAGTATGGTCTCTGAGGCCGGGATCAAGAGGCTGGCAGGCGCGCTCCGGCCAACGCTCAGGGAGGTCGCGATCTCCAGCTGTGCTAGGCTCTGCGCGGCCTCCTCAATCCGCGCTGTTGAGCCGATCCGGGACCGGATTGAATGGCTCCACATCGACTGCATCTGGGAGGAGAATCATTTGAACGAGGGGAAAGGAGAAGACGAGGAGGATTCTGAGGACGAATCGGAGTCGGATTCAGATGGTATGCGGAAGCGCAGGCGGTGTTCAGAATCGTTCGAGCAGCTGCGGCGCCTCTCAGTTTGGATAGCGGCGGGGGAGGTGCTGAGCCGGCTGGCGGAATCGGGGCTGGAGAGCTGCCCGGAATTGGAGGAGATGAGCATAAAGGTGGAAGGGGACTGCAGGACGTGCGGGATGCCGGCGGAGGCGGCGTTCGGGCTGAGCAGTCTGGCTCTGTACCCGCGGTTGTGGAAGATGAAACTGGACTGCGGGGAGGTGGTAGGGCACACGCTGACGGTGCCGACGGGGCACATGGATCTGAGCCTGTGGGAGAGGTTCTACCTCAGCGGGATCGAGGATCTGGGGCTGTACCAGCTAGATTACTGGCCGCCGCAGGACAGGGACTTGAATCAGAGGAGCCTGACGCTGCCGGCGCCGGCATTGATTCCGGGGTGCGCGTCGCTGAGGAAGCTGTTCATACACGGGACGATGAACGAGCACTTCTTGAGCTTCTTCCTGGGGATGCCCAACCTGAGGGATGTGCAGCTCAGGGAGGATTACTACCCCGCGCCTGATAATGATATGAGCACAGAGATGAGGGTCGATTCCTGCAGCAGATTTGAAGACGCGCTAAACAGTAGGGTTATTCCTGATTAATGTTTTTTATTTTTTGTCTGTTGTTCTTGGATTGTCCGAAAGGTGACTGATTTCTTCTTCTTTTTGTACTCGACTTCGGTTTAATGTATGATATTTCTTTTTATTATTTTCTTTTTTTGGATATGTTATAGTAAAATAGGCACCTCATTTTTAGCAGTTATATATATAAACTGTAATGTATTAGAGTTAATTGTTTTAATTTATGGTTGCTTATCCTTATAGTTTGCCTTCATAGTTCTTAACATTAATCCATTATTTACCTTATTTAATGGTATCATTGTTACCTTGATAAATTGATTAATCAACTAATCAATTAACATTTTGGGAGAAAGTAAATAAATGAAGTATATTCTTAAATTTCAAATACATTTACATTCTAATTATGTATTAGTTAAATATATTATTTTATTGATTTTTTGTGACAATTTTGATTTAATTTAGTAAATTTTTAAAATTCTTAGTTTTAGAAATATAGAATGTATGAAAATTTTCCAAAAATAACTTTTTTGTCTTAAGATGCATCCATCGAAGAGATTTCATGGTGAATGAGAACACTCTTATCTTGGGTTTATCCTTGTAGTGTTGTTGGACTCATTAGAGAATCCTATAGTCAATCATTTGAGCTTGATTTATCCATTAAGGCATTAGGACTTGTCAAAATTGTCCTCTTATTCTTTCTCTTACCTTTAATCCAGAAATAAAATTTAATTTAACATTATTAGAACCTATGATCTCGAATAACAAATCCTAAATCTTAATCACATAGCTTCAACACACACACACACATATATATATATATATATATATATATATATATATATATATATATATATATATATATATATATATATATATATATATGTGTGTGTGATAAATTCAATATTTATAGCAAAATAAAAGAAGAAAAATACACAAAACATCACTTGAAGAAGCATACCTTGAAATAAATTTAATGAATTTCAGGAGAAAGCCGGAGAAATGAATTCTCGAGCCAAAATATGAATTCTGGAATAAAATCGCTGCGGCGCCCCACAGCGGGCCATGGCGGTCTACTGAATAAGCTCACTTGGAACATATCTACAAGCCTCGAAGGAGAACCGCCGCAGCGCGCTCCAGCGGGTTGTGGCGTCATTTTCCGGAGAAATGTTGAAACAGTGGGAGAACTAATTGAACAGTGAGTTTCCGCTTTCACGAAATATTAACCGCCACAGCGCACCACAGTGCGTCTAGGCACAATGAGCAAATGCTAAAGACCTGGGAGGAACTATGCTGTAGCGCGCCCCAACGCACTACGGCGGGCCACAACGACATTTAAAAATATTATCATACACTATATGGGAAGTAATTGAATAGTAACTTTTTCCGCTTTCACGCAAGTTAAATTGTCGCAGTGCGCCCCTACGGGTAGCAGCGTCACTAAGGTAAACTGTTTGGATTTAAGCTGCCACAGTGCGCTGCAGCGAAATAGTGTTTGAATCGAAGCTGCCACAGCGCGCTACGACGGATTGTTTAGGAGAACAGCAGACCTGGAACCAGATTCAACAGAGCCAGACATGAACGCTCCAGCGCGCTGCAGCGTGCCACAACGATCGACGCAGAAACCTCCATAAATTGTATTAATAACAGCATAGGGATGGGCGAAAATTTTCGACCTTTGGGCTTCCTTTGCCTTTTTGAAAACAAAATTAACATTTAAATATGCAGAATTCCAAATGATTATTTGAACAAAACATAATGACTTGCATTGAAGGAATGGAAGATGAAAGGTCACTTAGAATTAAGGCAAAAAGGGCTAAGAGCTTCCTTATTTAAGAGACATTTTCAGGCTATTCGGGAGTTCCCAATTTTGACATTCATTGATCCAAATCATAAGCTACTGTAAGAAAGAGAAGAATTCTCCAACGAAGAAGGTTCAAAACCACCTTACTAGTTCAAGAGAAAAGAGAAACTGAGGAACTTAGAGAAAATGAGAGAAGGAAGGAGAAGGAACCAAGAGAACCCCCGAAAACTAGGACTGTTCTTAGTACTATTTCTAAACCCGGTCTTATTTTCTTTATTTGTGAACCAATGTCAAGGTTCATTTTCTTGTACATCTCTTGCTGTATTGAAATTGTGATGGAAGGCTAAGCCCTCATTAGAGAGGGTTGGGATGTAATTATGTGAAGAGTAAGGTGTAAGGTGTTGTATGTTTTATTTGCAATTGATAAAATTTGAGTTGAACATTTTATTTATTTTGTTGAATGCCTGAAATGATTATCAAATAAAAATCTTTATTAAACCAAATCTGGAATAAAAATATTTGTATGAGACACTAAAAGACTTGTGCTCTAATGCTCACTAATTGAACTAGAGTAGGGAGTGAGTGCAAAAGAGCTAAGAGCTACGTGACAAGTTCTCACGCCCATCAAAATTATTCATTAAGCTCATCCGAGAAGTTGAAGCTTGTGAGTAAAGCCCCCTCCAATAATGCTCTGCGGCTCAGCAAAGTAGAAGGAGTGAGAGATCATCGATCACCCATGGATGATGTGACATAGTCCATTGGGTCCGATAAATCCTCTCCCTTAACTAAACTGCGTGTGTAGCGCATGACGCTGATTCGTGAGAATCAAGGCTTGTGAGACCATATAACTTTAAAATGTTTTGATAACCTAGACGTAGTGTGAAGACCCACTTAAGTAGTAATAAGTGAAACTCTTAAACATCGAGGCACCTTTTCAGATAACGGTGAAGTTCCTGATAAGAATTCCAAAGTTATGCGTGCTCAGGTGGGAGCACTCCCAGGATGGGTAACTTGCTGGGAAGTTATCTTTTGAGGGCAAAATTGTTTAACGTTTCAGGCCAAAGCAGGCAATATCTTGGTGTTAAGAGTTTGGGCTATTACAAATGGTATCAGAGCAGGTCGTAGAGTGTCAGATAGGAGCTAAGTGCCATATAGGGCAAAGTACCACTTTATGTGAGCAGCCTCTTGAACCCTTGATGGTTAAGGTGCAACATGGTTGTGGGTACCTCTTGAGCCTGTTGGGGTCACCTCAAGTCCTATCTACCTAATGGATGGTTCTTTGATCTATGTGTGGATACTGATGAGGACGTTAGTTACTTAAGTTGGGGAGATTGTGAAGGCCTACTTAAGTATTAATAAGTGAAACTCTTAAACATCGAGGTGCTTTTTCAGATAACGGCGGAGTTCCTAATAATAACTCCAAAGTTAAGCGTGCTCAGGTGGGAGCACTCCTAGGATGGGTTACCTGCTGGTAAGTTATCTTTTGAAAGCAAAACCGTGAGGCCTTTCAGGCCAAAGTGGACAATACCTTGATGTTAAGGGTTTGGGCTATTACACGTAGTAAATTGAAATTAACTTAAATTGATCTCATAAGAATTTATGTGTCGAGGTGGAACTCCTAGGGTGCTCTCCTTGTGCACTAGATTTGAACTTGTAGGAATTAGATGATCAATCTAAGGAAGGTAATGTTCACTTGATTGATAAGGCATAGTATAATTACTTTGTGAATTGTATGACATGATTACAACACCGAGTCCTTATGAGTCACATAATAAAACCCTAACTCTCTCTTCTTTAATCAAATAGTATCTTTAATTAAATATCTGTTTGTTAAATTAGGGACCACACCAAACCAAAAATACAAATTGCCTAAATATTATTGAACGTAGATAAAACTTAGTAACAGAACCACCGTTACCTATGTACGATATAAATCCGAAACTTACTATTCCAAAATATTGCTTCAGACCACGTACACTTGTGTGCGAGCGTAGACGTGTATTTACAATCTATCAATATGTATAAAGATATAAATATTTATATTTGTTACAAATAAATGCTAATTAAAAATAGAAAAGTTTATGAATATGTGTGCGTGCGTACAGATGGCGTGCGTACAGATGGGCGTGCGAGCACGTTGATATCCATTTTCATAAGATTACAAAAGCCTTATTTCTATTGACACATTCATTTCATTCATCATTAATTACAGGTTATATCTTGTAATAAGTTATATAACTTTCAACAAAATAGTTTTGTGGCACTCATTTAAATATGTATAGATATCTTCAGATTAAACTAATCTAAATCTTGATATGTTGAAACACTAAGTTAATAGGTGTTCCTAATTTGGCTTGAGTGATTATTAAAATATTTTAAATTTTTTGAAAATAAAATAATAAAATATTAAACTAAAGAAAATGAATTTATTTGATTTTCACACCAAATTAGCTATACTTAGAAATTTCATAATTTTGAAGTTAAAACAAATAAAAGATACACAAACCTCTCCACTCTGACTTAGTTATAATTCACTAGTGCATTAGTATAGATGAGTAGTACAATGTTAGTAATATAATTAGTCAAATTGGTAAGTATTATTGTTTAATACAATGAGAATATAAAATCACCACTACGTTCTCAACAATGTTCCACTACCTCATCCAGCCTTCAAGACATTGATTTGTACTATGCTCCATCCAATAGGTCTTGAAGACCTATACTCGCTTCTTTGCAGCAAAGAGGCCAATATAGCAAAGAATCTCCAACCTCTCCACTCCACCACCAACAGAGCCATTCTGCAAATATCCCTCTTCAATAGTCTCAGAAGAACCTTCTCAAATCAAGGATGAGGTTGAGCTGAACTAGCCAACAGCTCTCACACATACATAACCAAATTCATCCCGATGGAATGCCAAATCTGCGGCAAAAGGGGACACACTGCAGTAAAATGGTGGTATCTAACAAACATGGCATACGATGGGGGTCAACCAAACGCACTGTTCTCCGACAAAGGAATATAGCGAGACAACACCAACTGGACTTGACTCAGGCGCAACATCTCATCTAACTAATGACCTCGATAACCTTCAACTCTTCGAACCATACTACGGATCATACCAGATCACAATAGGAAACAAATAGTCATTACAGATTGCCAACACGGGTAATGGTATCCTACCCACCCCCTTTAGTAAGCTCCTCTTGTCAAATCTCTTACATGTATCACATTCCAAATTTAATCAGCTATCCTTTCACAAACTAACTACTGATAACAATTGCTTTGTATGATTTGACCCTTCTGGATTTTCCAACAATGATCTTCAATTGGATCAACTTCTCCTACACCGTCCCAGCACTAAAATACTCTACTCCATCTCCTCCTTCACTCGGCCACAATCAGACGCAGCCCTCCATAGCTCTATTGATCAACCACTCCATGGCACAACTGATTGGGAAATCCCAACATGGCTACTCTTAAAAGATTTGCTCATTTACTACCAACAATCAAACACACAAAATATTTTATTGCATTTTATGTATTTTGACCAAAAACCATTGTAACAACTCAAGATTGTTACCCATTAATGAGTCTAATTAGCCTAATAATCTCACCATTAGTCTCTAAATATTATTAGGATCAAACCATTGAATTTTGAGTTAATTTGGAAGTCATTTGATTAAAGAGAATATTTTAATTAATTTAATTAATTAATACAATATGAAAATTATTTAGATCTCCAATCAAAAATTTGATTGCATTTTTTAATTTTTTACACATAAATTAGCTAAGGGTGAATTTTTGGGAATTTTTGGAGCTCATTAGGTCAAGAAAATTTAATTAATACAAATGGTAGTAATTATCATTAATTAAAATAATCTAATTTCATTAATTAAATATCCCTAACCTAATTTGTCATTTAGTGTATGACAGGTGATCCATTGTAATCAGCAAAGCATGGGACAGTCAAACCAGGTGATCTGGGTTGTCCCACATTAACTCTGGATCAGGTCAGGCAGCTATGGGCAGATATGTAACCTAATCTTGATCCAGCCATTGGATCAAAGTTAAAATTCAATGGCCAGATCTCCACCCGCTGTTCATTAGCCTGCAGGATTAGATCTAGGGCGTTGGATCTATCAGGTGGCTTGGATTGACAGGAGCACTGTACTCATGTTATATTCTAGCTCAGTCACGACCTGAGCTCAGCCGTAGGTGACCGTGTTATGACATCTCTCCCACGCCAACTTCCTTAGCTAATCACCCCGCTAAACCTCCAATTCCCCCCATTCATTTAACCCTTGTCTCTAGGAAGGCTCGGAGCTGCTCCATGATGATCCTACAACCTGAAATCGATCAACAAAGCTACAAGATATTGAACCCTAGGTGCTACTTCTCCGCTCTAATCTTCACATTATTTATTTTGTTTCCTTTTGCTATTTCACCTAAGGCCCTAATAATTTTTGAGCTCAATTGAAGCTCAGTAGGGTCGGACATGTATAGTGATGTATAGTGCCCGAAACCCTCTCAAACATACCCGACTACTTAGCCCATTTCCCATCGCCTCTATGGTATTCCTTGGATCAGCCTTGATCCAAGGAAATACATTGGGGCCTCAATTGGGTTCATTGGTCAATGGTGGAGCGATCATTACTCCTTCTCAGTAAACCTTAGCTGCATTAGAAAGGGTTAAAATTAGGGCGATATGATTAAGTTTAATTAGGATTTTTAAATCCATATAGTAGCTCTCATTTTATGCTTCATTTTCATACCTTGAACTCAAAAAATTGGCTGGAAGTATCTCTATATTTTAAGGTTTTTCTGAAACCCTAAAACCCCGAATTCTATTTGTCAAGCTAATAGGGACGTATAGCGTCAAACGAGCCGGCCTACGGCCCGCACGGCACTGTGTAGCCGAATATTCTGAGAATATTCATCGAATATTCTCGGCCAGTCATGCTCGTGACTTGACTGGCCCGATCCACACCTTTAGCCGTTTCGAAAGGGAAAATTCCTTAAGGAAAATTCCAATTTTTTTATTATTTGAATTTGAATTATAAGAATTTAATGCCAATTTAAATTAAATAAATGACTTAATAAATATAAATCCAAACATACTGAAATCATATACCAGAATGATCAGAAAAATATGTAAAACAATAATATGACATTTAATTTCAATTTTACTTATTTGTTTCACTAATAACCTTCTAATCACCATTAAGGGTTATCACATACTTTTGAGCCTAAAAAGCTCCAAATTCATCATAATGTATTTCATTGGAATCCTTAGACTAAAAGGATTAATAATTTACTATTTTTGCATTAATTTGACATCAAAATAAAAATATCATTTTTAGGACTAAGGAAATTATTATTTTAATCCAATTTGGGGATTTGACTCAATTAAATTCCCATTAATCCTTTGGAAGTTTTAGAATGAATCATGTATATTAAGATTGAACATTAGGTAGATTGTGGGCAGGAAGATGCTTAGATCTAAGTTTGAGCAAAACAGCCCTAGTTCAACAAGTATAGAATCAATCCTTTTAAGGAATGGGTGAAGATGTTTGGAGAAGTGGAGCAACATATTTGATAAGAGAGAGTTTACTTATATTATTAGGAATTAGTTTTGATTAGAGAGTAGGAACTTAGAATAATTATAAATTGATCAACTTATATACTACTTATATAGATCTTTAGCTTAAACTTTGTGAGAATTTCGATACATCTAGGAAAAGGAGTTTCCCATTCCTTAAATTAATGTGATGTCGAGGAATCGAACTAGTGGGACAAATGAGTGAGAATTAATAAGTGTTAGATCACTTAGATCCTATTTAGGTTAATCAATTATTAATCTTTAAATAAAACCTAGATTAAGAGGAGAAAAAGGTATAATAGATTTTGATTAATATTGCATCCCTCCTTAGATTTTTAGTACGCACTTTTAGGGATAGTGTAGTTAAACTTGTAGAAGATTGATAGACTTGAACCATATAAACCTTTTAAGATGAAATGAGAGTTAGACTATGTGGTGCCCCGCCCCTTAACCGCCAATAGTCAGGGCTAAGGAGAGGTGTGCCACTTTGGCAAATCCTTCACTTATCATCAGATTAAGGTGATTCTCAATCCACTAATAAGGGAATGATGTGCCCTGGATAATGCAGCGGAATCCATTCACTATGTATATATATTCATCAAAGTGTGGAAGTAAGACAATAAAATATGCTACATCCAATCCACCATAATACAAGTAAGAAGTAAACTTGCAGCTCAGAATAAAATATTACAGTAAAAAAAGATACATAGATATCTAGATTAATACAAACATTAAATAAGTCTTAATGAAAATGATAAAGCTCTCATCCTCACAAAATAAAAGAGGGCTAAGCTAAGGATTTCCAGTGGCAGCACGCTCCTCCTCCTGAATTTGATCTTCAGAAGGTTTGACTATCTCGAATAACTCGAAGTCTACAATTGTTGGTTTCACAATGATAGGGCCCCAGCCAAAGAAAAGAAAAAATTTATTAGACATATTGTCTAAGTACATTTTAGGCTGTTAATATTTCATGAGTTTTATGATATCACCATTTTACTTTGACTATAAGAACAAGCAAAGCGTAAGTGTGCAAGAAGCATACAAAGGAAGGAATAAGTTATAAATAAAGGCATTTATAACTAAGCAATATGTGAGATAAAAGAACATACCTCAACACCAAGGCTGTAACAAGGTTAAGCATATAAATATAAGGAAAAGACTTATAACAACCCTAAGTTGTTACTCTAGCTAGATCTTGATTAATTAAGCCAAACCAAGGCTTGATTTGGATTCCATTGGATTCAATGGGTCATTTAAACCTAACCCTAGAAGTTTGGGATTATTTGGAGCTAAATGGAAATTTGGTATTTTTGGCTATTTTTAAGCCGTGAAAAATACCTAAATTATTTTAATCTTCAAATTAAAATCTGATTTCATTTTTGAATTCGTCATACCCCCCTAATTAGCTAAGGGTGAAATTTTGGGAATTTTTGGAGCTCATTTGGTCCTAAATTGGATTTGGATAATTTAAGAATAATTATATATTATTAAATTAATTATATTTGTATTTAAAATTAATTTTTATTTAAAATAAAACCCGGGATTTGCTGTCGGGACTGCGGCAGATTCGCTGCTTAGTCCCGACAGTGGCGCACGCGTTTCAACCACCCGATGCGTTAGCATGCATCCTGGCGCAAGCCATCGAACGGCGGGATCTCCTCCGTGTTAAGATTTAATCGTAAGCGTTGAATCCATTGTGTGTATCCAACGGCTACCATCCTATCCCGTTAAGTAACGCATCAGAGCCGTTCGAGACCAACGGTTGTTCCATCAGACGGCAGAGACGAACCCGAGCACTGTGGATCGTCTCCCTCGCCTAGCCTGTCTGCGTCTGCCCCCCCCCCCCCCCCGACAGCCAGGATCCTCCCTGTCGCGTGGCAGTATGGGAAAATCACCAAATTTCATCTCCTGCCCTCGGTGCGTTCATCTGGCTGGCTGCCTTCTCCCCAAATTGCCCATAGCTATTGGCCCGAGCCATTTCCTTCAGCCCGAGCGTCTCACCATTGCTGAGCTATGGAAACCACCCCCATAGCTCCCTCAGGCCTATAAATACCCCCAGTGATTCACAGTGAGTCCCTTTGCTCATTGTGAACCCTCAATTTTCCCAATTGAAGCCTCTGGAGCTCTCATCTTCCTCGGCAAATTCCGGCATTTCCGTAGCTCGAACCGCTGTTAGAGGGCCCTTCTGGTGTTCAGACCCCCTGTGAAGCTTCTTCTGCTGTCCAGGAAGCTCCAGCGCACCTCAATTCCCCTCGGCTAAGCCTGCAGCCTGACTTGAGGTACAGCCTTCCCCAATGGAAATTTCTTCAAGCTCCATTTGGTTTCTGCCCTTTGAATGAGCTCTGGATGTCGTCTAAGTAACCGTAGCCACCTAGGAAACCTAGCGTGATTGTCGCCTGGGGCTAAGCTATCTCAAGTCGATCGTATTGATCGACTGGGCTAGCAGCCGAGCCAATGGCTGTGTCCGAGTAAGGACCCAGCGATTAGCTGCGCTTTAGGTTAAGATAGGTTGGGGGTTCGACGCGTCTTGACTCCCTGAACGTATAGGGATCGAACCCCGGTCAAATCAAGGCCTTTGTGAGGAGAATTTCCCCCTCACAGTCGGCCTGAGACGCCCGTATCGAAGGCATCTCGGTCGAGTAGCACCCCGTCGATCTAGAGGGACCCAGATGGGGTTCTTGGTCCAATCGACGCGTCTTGACTCAGGGAACGTGTAGGGATCAAGCCCAGCAGTCGTCGTCGTCTGTGCGCTGAGAATTTCAGCGCCGAAGTTCGGCGGGCTCGGGACCCGTCGAGAGGAAGAAGATGAAGTCGTGGGTCCTGAGCCGGGCCGACCCGTGACCCGCGCCTTTTAATTTTGGGCCGCGGCTAATTAATTAATTATTGGATGACATTTTCTATGGTTGTGAATTTAATTAATTAAAATCTATGATTCCAATTTAAATAAACATTCAAATTAAATTATTTGAATAACTTTAGTTATACAAATCTAAATGGTATGATCCAATATACCATTTGAATCAGAAAAATTTAAAGAATCTAAATATAAAATAAAATCTCAGATCTAATAGTTGGATTAATATTTATTTGCTAATCTCTTTACTATCATTAATTAAATCATATAAAATTATTTAAGTATCCAATTTATGAGGTTAAGGGCTCTGATTGCTCCTTGTACCCTAAGGAACAATATCAAACCTTTAAATTTAATTTTTGGATAATTATCTTTCTTAATCACTCCTTAATTACCTTAAATAAGGATTAGTGAAATTAACCCTAATTAAGCCTTTGATTTAGATGGGGGTTGTTCCTAATGTCATATTAGGTCTATATTAACCTAAGTATAAGGTTGAATTGCCCTAAGAATGCCTATGTTCACTAATCACCCTAATTGATTTAAATAAGTGATTAGTGCTAATTAAGATTAATTAGGTTATCAAAACCTAATATAAGTGTGTTTCTCACTTCACTAATCAATATTAAACTCATTAAAATAGATTGGGATCAATTTGGATAAGTAAACCCTAACATCCCAATTCTTGCCTTAAGAGGGGCATTTTGGTCATTTTGACCAAAATATGTTTAAATGCTCCTTAAAGCTTGGAAATCTCAGTAAACTATCCTAAGGTAGATTAGAAATGTTCTCTGAACCCTTAGACTAATAGCAATGTTAATATGATCATTAATTCAAGAAATCTCCACTTAATCCCTAAGTAAGACACTTAGATCTTAAGTGATTTTATAAGAGTCATTTGGCATTAATCCTTGAATCTAATAATTGAGATGATTAAATATCACCCTAATAAGTTCAGTAAGGTTAACTTAATAGCTAAAACTTAAAAGAAATGTAATTGGTAAAGTCTAAGTTAAAATTTAGCTTATGGTCTAAAGTAATCAAACATCATATCATTAGATCTTAAGTAGCCCTAAAAAGGTCAATATGAGTTTAATGTTAATCTAATGCTTAAACTTGTCAATTTCAGCCTTAATAAGCTCCATATAGTTTAACTGTGAACTTAGAGTCTAAAAGAATCACAAATGAAAGCTCTTAAGATAAAACTCTAATTTAGAGATCTAAAGTGATCAAACCTCAAATATTTAGATCTTAAGATCTTAGACTTAGATCTTCAATTTGAAATTAAACCATCTCCTATTGAAATTCTTTAATGATTGATTGTTTAATCTTTTGAAATCTTCCATGTGGGTATAGGATGATTCAACCAATAAGATAATGAAATTATCTTAAAGATTGAATATAGATCTTAGATTCTCAAGTTCTTAATTGATTATTTTATCTTATAATCAGTAGAATAGCCTTTCACTAAGTTCTTAGTTCTTGAATCTTTCAGCTTATAGGATCTTTTACCTTTAATTTGGGCAATAAATGTGAACCCTAGATCCTAGTTAGAACATTACCTTGGATTGGGATTTGAACTCAACATGGGGTTTAAGTTCAAAATACTTAAATCTTGATCTACTTAATCAAGATTTGGGTAAGAGAGTAAAATATAAATTAATTAGGTCATTGATTTACATACTTAAACCATATAGTCGTCACATGATTTTGGATTAGAATTTGTTAAGTTCTAATATTAACTTTAAGGGCGTAAATCTGAGATTTTACTCGATAGCTGGATATTGGAGATCCTAAACTTGTACCTTCTCAGAGTAGCTAGAATTGGTAATTAGATAACATCAGATATCACATGAGTCTAGATTGAGTCTCTTGCTTACTTTAACTAGATTGCTTGGCATACCTTGGATATTGAGCCTTATTCCTTGAGCATAATAGGAAAACTTAGGATATGGATGATACATCCTAAGTTAGTATTTAAATTGCATGTCATTCAGTTTTGTCTTGTTTGCAGTTGGTAGAATATGTCCTAGCTTAGTCTGCCTCTTCAGTAGTAGTATTGTATAGATTGGACTCAAACCTAGCATATTTGGATGGCTAGGCTGGGGATTGATTGATTGATATTGGGGGCCCTGTATGGCCTATTGGCTGGTATGGCAGTACTATGTCTTAGGCTTATTGCTACTTTAGTTGGATTGTATTATTTTTCTGATTTGCTTTGCCACATGCTTCAGTGGCCTTATTTTCAGTATTTGCTCACCTTGCCACAAGTCTCAGTGGCTTCATATTTCATAGATTGCTTTGCTTTTGTCACATATCTCAATGGCTTTTATGTTCTTTTCTATTCTTAACTAGCATGTTGTATGTATACTCATATGGCTTACTTGTGTATATTAGCATGTTTAGGATACTAGAATTGCACGTTTTCAGTACTTGTGTTTCTTTTATATACTCAGCATATGTTAATATGATCATAAGCATGTTAGGTTTAGAATTGTATTGTAATTGCTGTTTCTTTAGCTTTTAGCCTCACCTTGTTTATTTTGCATTGTATGCTGGTTATAGATGGATAGTTTATAGTTACCCATTTCTTTCATAGCTCATTGCACCTTTACTAGTTGCATGTGTAATTATGTTAAAATGTGATATCTTTAAATGTTCAGTTCATTAAAATAGCCTAAAATATACTTAGACAATTATCTAACTGTAACCTTTTTATTTTGTTGGCTGGGGCCCTGGCATTTGTGATACCGACAAATATCAGATTCAGACGCGTTCGTGGGCAGTGTCGCAGAAGAGGAGCAGGTTCAGGAGGAGGACTGTGCTGCTGCTGTTTAGTTAGATATTGCCTTTTTCTTTTAGTGAGATTGAGAGACATTCTTCTTTCTCTTTAAACTTTAGTTTGTAATAATTATTTTTGGATGTATTTCATTTCTGTATTGTGATGAGTTACTATATTGCATTCTCTTTTCCTACTATGTATGCCTGTGAATGTTACTCTATTGTGTATTGCTTTTGCCACTTTGATATTTGTATATTGATGTTGTTATAGTACTTGGTGACAAGTCCTTGGCTTAAGGCAGGCTGAGTTTACCTAACTTTACTTAAGTTGGGGATTTGCCACAGTTGGAGCACCGTACTTCCTTGTTGTCAGTACGGGGGCCCCACAAGACTGAAGGAAAAGACTCATCATAAATATGCTTATGATCACTTGACATATGTAGGTTAAAAATAAATAATCTGACTCTGACATGTACAGTAAGCAGTAACAGAAAGTAACATCCTATAAGTAAGGAAGAAGGTAAAGTAAAGCTGACTGAAGTAAAGTACAACAATAAATGATAAATAGTAAACTGGTATATAATGACTTCTATATCAGAAGAGGGCTAATCTAGCATGTTGATAACAAAAGGATTCTTAGCATCAATGCGGAGGCTAAGGCGATAAAATATTCTTAGCGTCATCTGAGGTTAGGCCGGAATAATAGAATAAAAACTGAACTAAATAGGTAGTAATCACAAATGCAGTAATGTTTTAGTTATTTACTTTACTTCTATGGACATATCCAGAAGTAGCTGAGGAGTCAAGCACGTCTACAAGATTATACGGGTTCCAAACTTAGCACAACAGTCCTCAATGAGTAATACCAAGTACTCCTTATTTCTCCTTACCCCTGTCCAATAGGGTAAAATGTGCCAAATCAACAAGCAACTGAATCCAATGCAAATATTATCATAATATTCTATGTTTTTATTTCATGCAATAATGTTCTTATATGACATGTTCAAGATAAAGGCACGAAGTATAAGGGATGCAAAAGCACAAGACAATAGTGAGCAAGGGCTCTACTACACATGGTGACATCATGTAGCGCCTTGCCCCATCGCAGTGTGCAAAAAGGAGGTAATCGTAATCGATTCGGTGGCGGAGCGATGCGCCACTCGAGGAGGAATATCCTATCTACTCAAATGGCTAAAACAATACCCATCTGAAGGGCTGCTGTCTCAACCTCAAGGAGGGTTGAGAGCTAATACTTAAGATAAGAGTAGTATCCTTATCCTAAGTATTAGACTAATACATACATTAGATGTAAAACATATGAGAAATCCAATATATGTATAAGATATTAACATTTTTAGTATACTGATCACATCACAATACTAAGTATAAGTAGTATATAAATAGAGTGCGAAAGCTAAAGTAAACATCCAGAAACATTCATCACAGAAGCCGTATTAAACATTCATCTCAGAAAAGGAAAGAAAATATATCCAGATTATTACAAACAGTTTACTGAAATACAGATATAAAAGCTAAGTACTGAACTGAAATAAGCTAAGTAAAATAGTAAATCTGAAGATGAGTCCACTAGTGCTCCACAAACTCTTCTTGAAGCCCCTGAATGTCCTCATAACCTGGCTCAATATACTGCTCAAGATCTTGCAAATTGATAGATCTCAAAAGTACCATGTGTTAGATAATAAGTCTAACACATCGAAAATAATCTAAATAATTTTAATTAATCATTTAACATTTATATAATATAAATAAAACTGTAGAAAAATTGTAAAGGTAACTGAAAGTATAAAACTGCATAAAATAGTACAAAGCTGATATAAAGTGTAAAGTAAAATTGTATCAAAAATTGAATACTTAAAGTAAACAAAAATAGTAATAGATCTGAAATTGAGTAATAAAATGTAAAACTATAATGTATGATACTAAAATTATGCATCTGAATATGCCACAATACTGTATGTACTGATATGCAACCAAATATCACTGAACTGCTATGAGTTGTACGGCCCAATGTATACATACATCCAATTGGGAATACAGTTTACTGTGATGCTGATGCATCCTGAAATTCCCTAATTAATGTATGCAACATTTCGTAACCCATAAATTATCATTGATACTCATATATCATTACTGATCTTTATACATCATGCTTATGCTCATGCTCATACTTTTAAGCTACATGAGTTAAATCCAAAAATCCAGAAATGCTTTGAAATCCAATAATAAATTCAAGGTCTCCATTGTGTAGAATCTTACTAAAAGGATTCTGACTCATAAATTCTAGTTCGATAATTGGTTAAAGTTGGTATTTTAGTTAAAAATCATTAGATGGGAAGATTGTATACACATATTTAGCATGTTTAGAAGAAAGGAGGCTCTTAACACTTAGTTTGATTAAGTCACCCTAACGAAGCGATCTTCGATAGGGGCATCACCTGATGGCAATTTGTATCTCAAGCTAAGTCATTAAGATGCTCAACTCACAATCACACTTAGTATCTTAAAGGGGGTGACTCGAATTATTTAGTTTATTTAAGCCACACCTATTGAAGCGATCTTCACTAGGAGGCATCACCCGATGGAGATTTATATTTTAATCAAACTAAGGAATGAGTTCATATTTATAACACTCTTAGGATTGATTGATTTTCACTAAGCGAGATTATATCCGCCTAAGCCCGCAGGATAGTACAAAGATAAATCTTACTTAGAGTGACTCGGTCATTCCTAAATACTATAGAAATAATCCCATGGGTATACCATACTATGCCCAACTAATAATCTAAGTTCAGACAACTCTATTTAATTAATAAGGATTTATCAAAGCTATTAATCCTTACTCTAAATAGGTGAGTCCTATACAAGACTCCAAGGATGTGATCCAAGAAGATCACTCAATATTAATTTCTATCGCAAGGGAGAAGTTCTATTTTAACTACTTTAGGTGATTCCTATCATAAGGTGTCAAGATCAACTTCTAAAGTTATAAAGGATCATCTAAGTTTCTACTTCAATAAGTTATAAAAGTTATTCCTACCTCAATATATCAATATTTAAGGTATTTAAGCATTTTAAGAACGAACCTATAGTAAGACCCTTGAGATCTCACTTTTTTATTTCCTAAGTTAACTTTCCAAGTTTACTTAATAGACTTGGATTAAAGTGATTATATCAGATTGATAAAATCTATTTGATCATACTCTATTATACAATCATAAGATGAAATCAAAGATATTATTAGAGTCAGATCATTTTATAAATCATTACAATTTTATTATCCATCTTATGCTAATAGTCTTATATAAGAGAAAATAAGAGATCCAAAGTTTATATTCAGATGATTCAATCACACAGATTTAATATTAATCTTAGCACTTCTAATTCAATGATTTAAGACCAATGTCAAATTATATGCATTATTAGAATCATGTCAATTGAATTATCTTTCAATCAAGGTTACTTGATTAAGATGATTAAGATTTAGATCTTAATCAATATAAGTTAAGGTTTAACCCCTATCCTTACCAAAATTAAGACCAATGGTTGATTTAAAGATCAATAACAAGTTAATGTATTATTAGTATATTATTGATGTTAAATTTTAGATTTAGATTAAGTATCATTTACTTAATCGAATTCTTAAGATTCTTATATTCAAATATAATTTAGTGTCAATTAAGGCACATTAAGATGTTCAATTAAATGCTAAAGTTCTCTAACATATATCCTAATATCATATTAACATAGGAATGTAAAGATGACATAAAATAAAAGGTAATTAAGTCTAACCAAATTTTAAATCAAACCAAAGGGGTTAACACTTGATTATAACTCTAAAAGACTTAGGTTTCATGTAATTTGGTTATTAAGATATACCTAATTAATATAAGCATTAAAAGATTCCATTATTTAATATTTGACACAAAATACTTAAGGCACATAAGAGGTCTTTGCACATGCCATAAAAGGGCAACTTTCAAAGTTGATTATTATACAAAATCTTATACAATGCTCAATTTTAACTAAACTAGGTTCAAATTTGATATAATTCAACCCCACTAGAGTCTTAGGCACCTTAAAATGCGAAAAATAAGGAGTTTTGGCCATTTCAGCCAATTCTGGGCACTTTCGAACATTTTTGGGCGCTACGGCGCGCTATAGCGCGCTGCGGCAGAAATTAGCGCTATGGTGCGCTACAGCGCTTTCAGGCATTGCGGCACCTGATCCGAGAACTGGATGCTACGGCGCGTTGCACTGTAGTGCTTTTATGCGCTACGGCGGATTAACTTTTGAAAATATTGTTCAATTAATTTATGCTTGGATTTCATATGGTTTTCCTGAAATGACGCTACAGCCCGCTGTGGCGCGCTGTAGCGGTTCAGCTTTCAAGTGACTGTTCAATTATTTTTTCGATTGATTTACTATAGTTTTTCCTAAAATGACGGTGCAGCCCGCTGCTGCGCGCTGTGGCGCGCGGCAACGATTTAACTTTTGGGTTACTGTTCAATTAGTTTATTTATTGATTTCATATGATTTTTCATGAAATGATGCTGCAGCCTACTGCGGCAAGCTATGGCGCACTACGACGGAAACTATTTGAGTTTCGGGCGCTTTGGCGTGCTCTAGCACCCGACGGTGATTTCACCTGTGCGAAAACTGTGAGGGGTCACATTTCAAGCTCAAATACTTTTAACTCAGAGCATTCCATGAGTGGTTCCATATATTAATGGAAAGGTCTTTCCGATACCTTTCCGTCGATACCAAAATCGACACAAATAAATTATCTTAACTATATGAACGATAGAGTTAAAGGTTCGGGTATACAAAATGGATTAAAAATGGAGCATGAGATTTTTATAGTAATATGATGCCTTAATGAACCTTAATAGCTTCCTTACATAATCATAGATTTTTGAAGATACAAATAAGCATAATAGCAATATGAAGAAGATAAGAAAGAGGAGCAAATGGGTACCTTAGCCTTAAAAGAGGAAGATGAACCTTTGTTTTCTTCAAGACTTAGAGAGGAGCCTTCTTCTTCAGCACAAGGGTTGCAATGGAGGAAGGAGGGAGGAGCTCTCAGCTCATGCAGCAAAGATAAGAAGGATGGGGTTGAGTTCCTTCTTAAAGGAGAGAAGAGGAGAGGTGATAGGGCATGGGCTATCAGGGAGAAAAAAATGGAGAAGGAATGGCTCTAGCTGCTTGCGCCAGAATGGGGGAGAGGGGCGCCAAAAATGGGAAAGCTGTGGGGTCCATGCGCAAGAGGGAGGAGGAAAAATGAAAATTAAGGAATAATTATATATTTATTCATAATATTTAAATTATTAAAAATTCATATTAAATAAACGTGCTCCAAAAAATCTCAAAAATTCACCCATAGCTAATTTGGGAGTGAGGAATTCAACGGCGAAGTCGGATTTTGATTCCAATGATTATTTAATTATTCTATTTTTCAATGCCTTTAATTATAATAAAATATTTACAAAAATCCGACGACTTCCAAATGCGTCCAAAATATCACCCATAGCTAATTTAGGGGTGACGATCGCAATGACGAAGTTAGATTTCGATTTCGAGGTCAAATTAAATATCTCAATTTTCTAATTAATTAAATATTAAAACAATCCAAAATAATTGATTGAGCTCCGAATTGCTTCAAATCTTCAGGGTTTGGTTCTAATGGCTAAACAAATTTAATGGAATGATATTTAAGATATGATTAAGCTAAATTTAAGCTGGGTAATAACATTGGGTTGTTATATATCAATTATTATCTATTAAACTATTCTAACTATTCAAAGTTACATAAATTCAGGATTTCTAATTCTTACTATCAAGTGTAACTTAGAAGCATGACATTATAAGTCAAAATTAGAACTGATTAGGTTCTAATTTAGCTCAATCAAAATTGAGTATAAGTTAAATAATAAATCATCACGTCCTTAATTGATGAATTTAGATATTTTAGGCTAAGATCTGATCAAAATTTACTAAACTAGGGATTATGGGTTAAACACCACGAGATTGGAGTTAATTACATAATCCAATGTTCAAACATAAGATCTAAGGTTTTTAAGTCTAAAAGTGAACTAAATATTAAGGCAAATCCTATAAAGTGTAATCAAGCATAATAGGATGATTCTCATATTCTTAATCTAGAGTTAAGAGATAAAATAATCAAAATCAAAGTATGAAAATCTAGAAACTAATAAAATCAAAGATTTATTAATTAAATTGCCCACTTTATATAATAAATACACTCTAACCTAAGATTTATTCCCATTCCTAAGGAAAAGGTTCAAAAATGAAGTGAAGATTCATAATGAGCTCCTAAAAAAGACATAGAGAGATTCTAAGAATTGATTGAATTTATTTCAATAGAACTTAATTTGTTATTTTTATTTAAATAGGGAAGTTAAGAATGAATTTTTAATTAAGGCATATTATCCTTGGAGATTTTCAAGCCTAAATTAGAATGTTTGACAAATTATTCAAATTATGAAATTTAAGACTTAATTTGATTCCAAATTAGTTTTACTACTAATTTTAATGATCTAAATGATATTTTAGAGGTCAAAGGGCACTTAACCTAAATTTTGGGCAAAATAACTATTTTGCCCCTACTTAAAGGTCAAACATGCTACTTTTTGATTAAGGAATCTAAATTATATTTTATTGATGCCAAATGATTCTTTATTGTCTAACATGAACGTGGACAGTATGTACATCAAATTTGGACAAGTATTAAGTCATAAGGGTCCAATTTAAGGATTTTAACCTATAAAGGTATTTTGGTAATTTTACTTAGTGAAGTCAAAATATTCATTTAGTTTATTATTGTCTACTGTCCAGGAATTCTATAAAATCCAAGAATACTTAATTGTAATGTCTAATGATCAAGTTATGGCCATTTCAATGTTAGGGTTCTATTTTCATGAAATGGGTCAAAACCAAATTATTCTATATTCAAAAATCATATACAATTTTATATAATGTTTAGTTTTACTAGGCCCCATTTGGATCCTAGGGTCATTAAAATGCAAAAAGTATGAATTTTTGGCCATTCCGGACAGTTCTGGGCAGTTCCGGACAGTTCTGGGCGTTACAGCGCGCTGTTGCACCTTCTGGCTGAAAGCCAAGCGCTACAACGCGCTACGGTGCACTGTAGTGCTTTTAGCACTGTGGTGCACTACAGTGGATCTCAACGCTATGGTGCGCAGTAGTACGCACGACAGCGCCACAGTTCCCAAGAGCTGGGGGCTACGATGCGCTGTTGCGCTCCCTGGCCGAGAGCCAGGCGCTACGGCGCGCTGCAGCACTTTTAGGTGCTACGGTGGATTTCAGTGCTGCAGCACATTTAATTTAATTTCAAAAAATTTATAAGCTACTGCAGAACGCTACGACAGATTCAATTTCAAAACTCGGGAGCTACGGCGCGCTGTGGCTCCCGACGGTGATTTCGCATGTGCAAAAATCGTAACAGGTCATTTTTCGGGCTCAAATACTCTCAACCTATAGCACTTCACATGCGGTGCCATATACTGATAGAAAGGTATTTCCGAGACCTTTCCATCGATATTAAAATCGGTACAAAGAGGTTATTCTAACTATGCAGACAATGGAGTTAAAGCTCAGGTATGCATAAAGGAGGAAAAACAGAGCATTTTATTTACAATGAAATTTAATACCTTAATGAACTTTAATATATACAATTTTAGAATGGCATGGCTCTTAGATGGCTGAGGGACTGAGGGACTCTTTTAAAGGTGTAGGATGGCATGGCTCTTAGATGGGATGAGCTTGACTCATCCAATCACAAGTATGGGAAGAATGGGCAGCAATGGAGAGGGAAAATAAAATGGCAAGATGGGAGAGGGAGCAAAGACTCTTGCGTGTGAAGGGATGGAAGAGGCATTGAATTTTAGTATAGCTCAGAGAATGGATAAAAATAAAAGAAAAGGATATTTAATAAATTCTAATTTAATTTATTTAATTAATTATTGCTTTAAAAAGTCATATTTTATAATGAGCTCTGAAAAATCTCAAAAATTCACCTTTACCTAATTTGGGGGTGAGAAATTCAACGGCAAAGTCAAATTTCAATTCTGACAAGTATTTAATTTTCCTATTTTTCAAGGTATTTAATTGTATTAAAATATTCAATAAAATCCGACGACTTCCAAACGCGTCTAAAATATCACCCCAGACTAATTTGGGGGTGTCGATCGTAATGGTGAAGTCGAATTTTGATTTTGAGGTTAACTTAAATATCTCAATTTTTCATTAATTGAATATTATTAAAATATTCGACGGATTTTCGGCAACTTCCGATTGCCACCAAAACATCACCCCTCGCTAATTTGGGGGCAATGAGCGCAATTGCGAAGTCCGATTTTTGATATGAGATCAAAATAATTAGGTCAATTTCCAAGGTTAATGAAATTCTCAAAAATCAGGATTCGAACCATTTGCCTCCTGATTTGGACTAGGTCTTGGTGGTGAACTATTAATGACTTAATTAGTGCACTAAGATCAAAATCAGGACTTGGATTAGTCCTAATTGGCTATGGTAACAACTTAAGTTATTACAGAATATCCAATCACCTACTTAAGTTAAGATCTAATATTTAGTATAGACTAGGAACTAAAGTAGGAGACTTTGAAGATTGTAGCTTCTAAATTTAGAATAGGATTATAAAAGGATTTCTCTAATATGCATTTAATTATTTCTTCTTCATTAAAATAGTATTATATTGAAAATATCATTTTCAAGACTATATATATATATATATATTATAACTAATTAAGATATTCAGCTAATGTCTTAAATTAATTGGGGCTTGATTAGCCCTAATTATTAAGGTAGATAACTAAATAAAATAATGAGAAATATCACACAATTTATAATTAACATTGAAAACACTTGACTATTGTAGTGCATTGAGACTACATTATTGAGCCTTCATTCATATATTGTGCATAAATAAAATATAAAATAATTTATATTAGTGGTTTAACTCTAGGTGGATCAGTCTACATATAAATTATTGAGATATAAAAATCTATGGAAAGATCAGGAGACCACACATATTCTAGATGGGGGAATGTATGATTATATAGGAGACCCCGCCACTTGTAATTGGGCACACATGTTTAACTCCTTGTTTGTTCTATACATGCCCGTATTCCATATTAACATAAGATAAAATAAAATTAACATTTACACACAATATTTTTTATTGTTTATACCTTTATTTATATAGTCTACAGATTATACCATTTAGTTATTCAATCCTAGAAACTAAAATTAGTTACATACTCTTACTTGCATGCTTTATAGTTCAATTTATTTATTTCATTTTTAATGCAATATTTCCATTATACAACTTTATAGTTACATTCCTTACAGTCTTACTATGGTGCCCCACCCCGCCACTTGTGCAACTGGAAACTCTATTAGCGATAAGGTGGGTCATTACTGGAACTCTGGATTTTTTAACAACATAAATGCTCGATAAGACACTTATATTATCAATATTGATCCTTCTAAAATATCTAAGTAAATAAGTACTTAGAAGTCCATAATTTGAGTTTTAGTGTCATGAATTATTAATTTGCAAAGAATAATAATAATTTATAGATTTAAATAGAATTGAGTAAACATTCATCACTAAGTGCAAAAGTAGTAAATATGAAAATACATTCATTCTTCACATTAATGCAATAGTAAAAAATATAAATACTGCACTAATCTCAAAAAAAATGTACTGTACCAAAATATATACAATTTTAGAATTATTATTACAAATTAATACTTATAAAGAAAATAAAAAAATTGAAATGTTAATGTTCACTCTCTTCCAAGCAAAAAGCTAGCTAAAACTAAACAGATGCAGTTAGATCATCCTCACCTGAAGTAGGTTCTACAAATAGCTCTAAATCTGACATATTGGATTTTACATACTAGGGCCCTAGCTAAAAATTTAAAAATATTAATTAAATAAATTATCTAAGTACATTTTATATTAAATATTTTATTAATATATTTTAAGATATCACAAATTAACCTAAGCAATTATAGGTGCAATCAAGCAAAAAGTAAGGGCAAGAAAGATATAAATAAAATATTTATAACTTGAGATAAGTAAAGAAAATATACCTCAATCCAAATGCTATAGAAAGGGTTAGCCAATTTAATATAAGTACTACTAAAGTACAAGAAAAATTCCTAAGCAAATATGATCCAACTGAACATGTTGAGTATGCTAATAATTAAATAAATACTTCAAAAGACAAATTTAAAATCTAACATCCTACTAAAAATTTGTTGAAAACAAAAAAGTATTGAAAAATGTGAAATGTAACTAAGAAGACAAGAAATAAAAATTAAAATACATAACATAACTAAGAATATAATTTACTGAAAATATGTCTATAATAACCTACCATTATAGTAACTAGCTAATCATAGTCACTGAACAGGAAGTCCCATATGTATTATCTAGCCACTCATAGGGTTAGATTCGAGACGGACTACAAAAATGCACATGTATTCTCTAGGGAGACTCATGGCTGTATCTAAGCTGATTCTACACAACTATAACTGAAGAGGAGAAGAATAAGGAGAAGAATGACACTAAGTAGGTCAAAACCGGATAATGTTGGAAATTAGGATTTTCGGGACTCCTAATTAGGGTTCAAAAGTAATTATAAAAATTAAGGTAAATTGAATTATACCAATATATTTGTCTCATTTTTCTATTTAAAATGACATATAATTTCATATATTTTGGTCATGTATTATTAAAGTTATGAATGAAATAAAATTTGTATTAATTTAAAATTAATTAACATTAATTTAATTCATGATAACTGTCGGCGCTCACTACCAGATGGCACGGAAATCATTGGCATGAAAAACTGCGAGCAGCTATTAGTGCGGAAATGAGTGCGTTGCATGGCACCCATCGGCTCGGATGGGGGAAACGTGCTGGCTCAATATTTGCCGCGGGGTCAAAGAGACGGTGCTGTTCAATGAAATGAACCGGCCTGGTCCGGGGAGACAGTCTGGACTGAAGTCGGACCACAAGTCTGTCGCTTCATCCCCAACGCAGCCCAAAGAGGACGCAATTATGGTTCGACCCCTGGTCGAACCCGGGGGTCCCACGATGTGGCCTGCCTATCGGCGGATAGTCCTCGCCGAGGCAACCTTCCAAGACCGAAATCAGGGCTGTACGATGGCTGAGGGGCTGACAAGGCGATGCCCTAGATCCCAACAATCAAACTCCGGGCATTCCTTGTAGATGGTTCGACGATCCCGAGAATGAGCTCGATTGAGCTAAAACACGTAATTGGGCTCTCGGAATAACGGTAGGATCAATCAATTGGAGAAATGGATGGGGAGAAGAGTACCTGGAGGCTCTGGAAGTTTCGGGTTCCAACGAGCTTAGGGTTCAGCAGGGTCCTTAGTCAGCAGCTTGTTGCCTCACCTGTTGCTCGCGGTAGCTTAGAGAAGAGGGAAATGAGAGGTTCACGAAGGGAATTAGAAGGATAAGGGCTCGGCAGTTGCAGCTGGAGGTGAGGATTGTCCTTTGTCTGGCACTACGATCGTGGTTGAGGATGACGTCCAACCCGTTGATCTGAACTGTCGGATCAAGCATTCGATCTAACGGTCAGATCCCGCTAATGAAAGTTGGGTCGTTATATCGTATTTAAAAACAATTAACATCTCAGATCACGTGCTCCCACCGCACACTGTTTGGCCCTTAGTAGTTGATCCATGCAATTTCAAATAAATCGACTGAAATATTAAGTATAATTATTATTTATTATTTAATTTAAATGTATTATTTAATTGTTTAATTTACTAATTTAATTACTCAAATTTAAATAATCAAACAGACTCCGAAAAATCCCAAAACTTCACCCTTATTTAATTGAGGGGTGAAAAACTCAAAAATCTAATCAAATTTTTGATCGGAGATCAATTTAATTATCCTAATTTTCTGAGTATTTCAATATTAGTAAAATAATCAGGAAATTTTTGACGACTTCCAATGTAACAACCCAAGGTTGTTAACCAGCTTGAATTTAGCTTAATCGTATCATAATCATTATTTGATTAAGTTCATCTAGTCATTAGAACCAAATCCTGAAGGTTTGGAGCAATTCGGAGCCCAATCGATTATTTTGGAATATTTTTATATTTAATTAATTAGAAAATTGAGGTATTTATTTTGACCTCAAAATCAAAATCCAATTTTGCCGTTGAGATCATCACCCCCAAATTAGCTAGGGGTGATGTTTTGGACGCATTTGGAAGTCGTCGGATTTTCACAAATATTTTAATATAATTAAATACCTCGAAAATTAGCACAATTAGATAATCGTCAAAATCGAAATCCGACTGCACCGTTAAATTCCTCACCCCCAAATTAGCTAGGGGTGAATTTTTGGAAATTTTCGGAGAGTGTTTCAAAAATCTAAATTTTTGAATAATTGGAAAAAATAAATAAGTGGTTAGTACTTAAATTGTAAATTCTCCCTCCCCCCCCCCTCTCTCATAGCTGGCATCCTAGTCGGCTAGCCATGCTCTCCATTCAGCTGAGCCCTTGCTTCCCATTTCTCCCTCCCATACTTGATAGGAGAGAGCTTGCCTCTCCCTTCACCTTGCCTCCCTAACTAATGATGTAGCCTCTCTTCCTCTCCTCTTTTATAAGAGAAGCACAGCCCCTCCTTCTCCCCTTTGCTGCAAGAGTTAAGGCTTTTTCCTTTTCTTCATTTTTGTACCTTCTTTTGAAGAAGGAGCTCTCTTCCTCTAATGTTCTTGAAGAAAGCAAAGGTCCCCTTTTCCTCCATTCCTTACAAGGCTAAGATACCCATTTGTTCCTCTCTTTGTCTCCTTCATGTTACTACAATTCTTGAATGTACCTCTAGAAGTCTATAAACATGTATGGAAGCCATTAAGGCTCATTGAGGTTGCTCATTTATTCAAAAAATGCATGCTTAGTTTTTGACTATTTTGTATACCCTGTCATTTATCCATATTTTTCGTATAGTTAAAATGATCCTTCTGTGCCGATTTTGGTGTTAATAGAAAGGCATCGGAAAGACCTTTCCATTGATATATGGCACCGCTCATGGAATGCTCTGGATTGGGAGTATTTGAGCTCGAAAGTAGGCCTTACAAGTTTCATCCAGGCGAAAAACACCGTCTGGTGCTGCAGCACCCAAAGTTACGAAATGGGCCGCTGCAGCGTTATTTCGGCAGAAACCATATAAATTAATTATTAAACAGTAAATCGCAAGTTGGACCGCTGCAGCGCGCCATAGCGCGCTGTATCGGGCTGTAGCGGAATTTCAAGAAAACTTTAGGAAATGTCAAAAATAAATTAATTAAACAGTTATTTCGCAAGTTGGTCCGCTGCAGTGCGCCACGGTGGGCCACAGTGCTGAGAGTGCCACAGCGCACTACAGTGCTAAAATCGCCACAGCACGCTGCAGCGGTAGAAGCGCCACAGCGCGCTCCAGCGCCAAAAGCGCTGCAGCGCTCTGTAGCTCCCAAAATTGCAAAAATGTCCAGATTGTTTTTCTAAAATTTCCCAGAATTGGCTGAAATGACCAAAACTTCTCTGTTTTTGTATTTTAAGGCCCCTAGGACCATAGTGGGACTGAATTATATCAAATTTGAACCTATTTTAGTTAATTTTGAGATTTGCATAAAATTATAATTGAAAAATCAACTTTGAAAATTGCCCTTTATGACATGTACAAAAACCTATTATATACCTTAAGGATTTTTGTGCTAAATGCTAAAGAATAGAACCCTTGGATGCTTGTGTTGAATATGTATATCTTAACAACTAAATAGTATAAAATCTAAGTCTTTTAGAATTCTGATTAAGTGTTAATCTCTTTGATTTGATTTATAATTTGATTAGCATTAATTACCTTTTTATTCTATGTCATCTTTATATTTAGATGCTTTCTTGATATTATGATGTATATTAGAAAACTCTAAATATCTATTTGGACACCTAATCATGTGTAAATGACATTAAACTACAATTAAACATAAGAATCTTGCTAACTTAATTAAGTAGATGATACTTAATCTAAAACCAAAGTTCGACATCAATAATACACTAATAACATATTGATTTGTTGTTGACCTATAAATTGACCTTTGGTCTTAATGGTAGAAAGGTTAGGGGTTAAACACTAATTTATCTTGATTAAGATCTAAACCTTAATCACTTAATCAATTAATTTGATTAAAAGATAATTTAATTAACATTGTTCCAATAATGCATATGATTTGATATTGAACTTAAATAATTGAATTAGAAGTACTAAGGTTAATATTGAATATGTCTGATTGAATCATCTGAATCTAAACTTTAGATCTTTGCTTTTCTCTTATATAAAACTATTAGCATAAAATAAATAATAAAATTATAATAATTTATGAAATGATCTAACTCTAATAAGATCTTTAATTTCATCCCATGATTAAAGAATACAAAATGATCAAATGAATTTTAATCATCTGATCTGATCACTTTAACCTAAGTATAAAAAGTAAACCTTAAGAAGTAGAAAAGTGAAATCCCAAGGATCTTGCTTTAGGATCATTCTTGAAATGTTTAAGGACCTTAATTATTGATACCTTGAGGTAGGAAGAGCTTTTATGACTTGTTGAGGTAGAAATTTAGATGATCCTTCATAACTTTAGAAGTTGAACTTGATACCTTGTGGTAGGAATCACTCGAAGCAGTTAGAATGGAACTTTTCACTTGTAGTAGAATTCAATATTGAGTGATCTCTTGATCACATCCTTGGAGCCTTGTGTAGGATACACCTATTTAAAATAAGGATTAATAACTTTGATAAATCCTTGTTGGTTAAATAGAACTTTCTGAACCTAGATTATTGGTTGGGTATAGTAGGGTATACCCATAGTATTGGATTATTTCAGTAATATTCAGGATTGGTTAATTCACTCCAATGTGGACTTATGACTAGGTGCTATCCCAAGGGATTAGGCGAATACAGTCCCGTTAGAGTAAATCTTCTAAGACTAAGAGTGTTATAATTAGTGAACAGGATCCTTAGTTTGAGATGTAAACTGCGATCGGGTTCTGCCTCCTATCGTAGTGCGCTTCAATAAGTGCAGTTTAAGCAAACTAAGTATCTTAAGTCACTTTGTGTAGAACACTAAGTATGCTTGTAATTAGGTTATTTAACAACTTAGCTTGCTATGTAAACTGTGACTGGATTCTACCTCCTATCATAGTGCGCTTCGATAAGTGCAGTTTAAACAAGTTAAGGGTTAAATCCATCTTTCTTGCAAACATGCTAAATATGTGTATACAATTATCCCAGCTAAAGATTTTTAAGTAAATTCTCAACTTTAACCAATTATTAAATTAGAATTTAGGAGTCAGAATCCTTTTAGCAGGATTTTGCACAATAGAGACATTGAATTTATTATCAGATTTCAAAGCATTTTTCTGGATTTATCTCATAAGCTTGAGCATGAGCATAAGCATGACATGTGAGTATCAGAATGATGTATAATTATCAGTGATGACTTATGGGTTTCGGAATGTTGTATACATTGACTAGGGAATTTCAGGATGCATCGGCATCATCAGTAAGCAATATTCCCAACTGGATGCATGTTACATTAGACCGTACTACTCATAGCAGTTCAGTGACATTTTGGTTGCATATTAGTAGCATACAATGTTTAGGTATATTCAAATGCACAATTTCAGTGACATACATAATAGTTTTACATATGATTACTCAAATTTAGATTCACCACTGTTTTAGTTTATTTTCAGTATTCAATTTACAGTTCAATTTTACTTTATCTTACTTTAGTTTTGTACAGTATTATATAGTTCTATTCTTTTAATCATATTTATAGTATTTCTATAGATTTAATCACATTATATATAAATGTTAAACAAATAACTAGAACTATTTAGACTAGTTTCGATGTGTTAGCTTATTATCTAATACGGGGTACTTTTGGGATCTAGCAATTTGCTAGATCTTGAGCATTATGTTGAGCTAGGTCAGGAGGACACCCAGGAGATTTAGGAGGAGCCCATGGAGCACTAATGGACTCTCCTCCAGTTTTACTACCTTTTTGCTTAGTTTATTTCAATTCAGTACTTAGCTCTATGTCTGTTAATCAGTAAATATTTGTAATAATTCTGGATGTATTTTCTTTTCTTTTCTGAGACAAATGTTTTCATACAACTTTTGTGATGAATATTTTTGGATGTTTGCTTATAGCTTTTGCACTCTATTTATATACTACTTATACTTAGTATTGTGATGTGATCAGTATACTGGAAATGCTGATATCTTATACATATATTAGATTCCTATTGTATTCTAAATCAAATATATGTATTTGCTTAATACTTAGGATAAGAATACTACTCTTATCTTAAGTATTAGCTCTCAACCCTCCTTGAGGTTGAGCCAGTAGCCCTTCAGATGGGCTTGGTTTTCAGTTATTTGGGGAGATGGATTGTTCCTCGCCAAGTGGCGCGCCGCTCTGCCGCCGATCTGTTTATACTTATCTTTTGCGCGCGGCGATGGGGCGGGGCGCTACATCCAAACATTCCCAAAATACCACCCCTAGCTAATTTGGGGGTTACGAGTTTAATGGCAAACTCTGATTTTAATTCTGAGATCTAAATAAAATAGACATTCTCATAATTATCAAGAAAATTAGGATTGTTTGTAAATTGCAAACGATCTAAAAAATGCACCAAACTTGAGGTGAAAGCTCCTAATACTATTATAAGAGTACTAAAATGAAACGAAATTAATTATGCTTCTAATTATATGGTAACAACACTAGGGTTGTTACACTTAAGGCCATGAAAAAGAACTAGCAAGCATTAAATGCCCTGTGAGCGAAGTAATCTGCATAACTACACATGTTTTTTAAAGAAGTGAAATTTTGGTGGGATTACAAATTGAATTCCCGCTTTATAGAAACATATATAGAAAGTATTGCTTTGGATGAATTTGAGGCAATATTCAGAAATCAATTCATTCATCTCTCTGCTCAAATAATATTAGAAGGTGAGTTAATATAGTTAACTCAAGATAACAAATCAATTTTACAATATGAGGTTGAATTTAGGAGACTCTCTAGATTTACTCCTGGCTTAGTTAGATATGAGGCTGCTCGGTTCAGCCGATTTCTTTAGGGTTAAGAGACCTGGTCAAAGATTATTTGGTGTCTTAGTACCACCATAACTTTGTAGATCTCCTAAAAGGAGTGAGGCAGGCTGAGCACAACTAGATGCAGAAGGACCAACAGAAGAGATCCTATCCCACCCCATCAAAATCAAAAGTTTTTAAGAGAAATAGGCATAGTCAGCCTAGAGTGTATAATTTAGCCCATAATCAGCAGTAGCATCAACAATTAAAGCAACTTGGAAGATGCCAAGAAATACATCCTTATGGTAAATGTTACCATTAAGGAAATATATGTATTAATTGTGGAAGATCAGGGCACTGATATTGGGAATGTCGTGCTAGATGGATACTCGAAAGAACAAAGATCAATCATCCGCAAACTGTTCATAATCCTGTTCCAGTTAAGTCCCAAGCATAAGCTTTGGCAATCATGCCTCCTAATGCAGCTTTTCTAGTCCCTCATCAACCGCGAGCACCTTAGAATGCTCCTCAAACTGATCAGAGGAATGCACAAAAGGGTGAAACTTTTAATCAAGCTGCTAATCTGCCTATAGTTCTTGACTTGACCCCTGTTCTTACTCCTGAGGATAATAATGTGGTATCAGGTATATCTTCAATTTTATATTAATCTTTTCATTTATGCATTACCTTTTTAAATAAGTGTTAATTTTCTTAAAGACTTATTATAAGGTACTTTGTATATAAATTCTCAATCTTACGCCACATTATTTTGATACTGGAGAAAGTTATTCCTTCATATCGAAAAGATGTGTGCAAGCTCTAAGCGTCCCTCAATTCAAATCAAGTACAACTCTACATGTTCAAATGCCTCCATGAGTAAAATTAAATGATAACAATTTTATTTATTAAATATTCCAATTAGTAACCGGTTCTTCGAAGCTAACTCATCATATTGCCAATCACCAATTTTGATATAATTCTAGGTATAAATTGGTTAAGTGAGCATAATGTTGTAATAGATTGTCTTAAAAAGAACGTTACAGTTAAATTTGGAAACAATTCTGAAATCTTTGTGGGGAGGTAGGCATTGGTGCTTCGATGAATTATTGTAAAAAAGCCCAGAAGTTGATAAATAAGGGTTGCGAAGCTTATTTAGTTAGTCTTATGAGTGAAGTTATATAAAATAAACCTATAGAATAAGTGGAAGTAGTAAGAGAATTTTAAGACATTTTTCCTGATGAATTTTATGGTTTACCATCAGCTAGAGAAGTAAAGTCCTCCATTGAATTGCTTTCTGAAACATAACTAAAATCTAAAGCGCCTTACTGGATGGCTCCTAAGGAACTTCAAGAACTTAAAGAGCAATTGTAGGAACTCTTGGATAAGGGATTTATAAGACTCAGTATGTCTCCTTGGGGAACTCCGGTGTTTTTTGTAAGGAAATGGGACAGTTCCATGCACCTATGTATAGGCTACCGTGAACTCAATAAAGTAACTGTAAAAAATAAGTACCATTTACCAAGGATCGATGATCTGTTTGATCAATTAGTAGGATTTAAAGTGTTCTAAAAAATAAATTTAAGATCTAGTAATTATCAAATAAGGGTTAAAGATGAAGATATTCCAAAAACTTCTTTCAGGACTAGATATGGGCATTATAAGTTCTTAGTATCGGCCTCTATTGGGTTTTTAGCGGAGGAGAACGTAAACGGCAATGGGTTGGGTCAGCCCCCAACTCGTGCCTTTTCAATCGAGCTATTTAAATAACCCAATTTTCTATAATATTTTCCCTACTGAAAAATGGTCTAAATAATCCAAACCTTATGATTAATTAGTAGAAAACATTCCATTTAAATTAATGAAATCAATCAATAAATTTAAAATCAAATTTAATGATCTTATATACCATTTTGATCAAGAAATATGAGGAATTTTAATATGCAATCATATTTAGGTTTCTGTGTTTAATTTTTTTATTATGCCCTAATTACTCATAAAATGGATTAGTGAATATTAGCCATAATGCTTAGCCAAATTCCATAATTTTGGTCTTGATATGTTCATTAAGTAGAGAAGAATATCATTATGTAATTAAAAATATTTTTCTATGTTTAATTTTGTTAATCATGCACTTATTATCCTAAAAGCTTGATTAGTGAATATTAAAACTATTAGTGATCTGATTTTGATGTTTAAGACATCAAATAACTCCTTAAATTGTAAGAAACCTAATTATAACTTAAAATTTCTTTTTCTAAGTTTTGAGTTTCTAATCTATCTCTAATGAGCCTAAACTTTAATTAGTGCATAATAAGCACATCTCTTAACCAAAATTAGTGTTTAATGTGTTAATCCTCTCCTTAGACAGTAAGGAATCAATTGAAATTAAGAGAATATAATTTGTAACTCTAAACCATAAATTCAACTTTTTAAGATAATGATGTTTTAATGGTTTTAAGCATAAGGTGCTTAAATTAATCAATTATAACCTATAAATTGTTCTAGGTGCTTCAAATCAGTAAGTAAGATGTTTAGAACTATCATTAAATTTAAATTAAGCAATTAATAGTCTTCATATTTCAAACCCTATCTAACCCTAAAGAGATTTAGGTTGAGCCTTAAATTGCATAATCATGTTGATTTGAGATCCTTAAATCCTAAGAATGATTGATAATAGCTTGAAGTTATTTAAATCAATAATTATCCCTTATGATAGCCTTAGTCTAATCCTAATAAAAGGAGTAGTTAATTATTAATAGCTTGAATATAGATCAATAATCCTCTATTCCATGCTACAAGGTAGTGTATTTTTGTTTCACTCCACTGAGATTAATTTGATTTAATAGAAGTTCTTAAAATCTATCTTAGTCAAACCTACCCTAACCTAATATAACCTTAGATATCTATTGTATGAGTGTTTGAATCCATATTGAGTTATAATCTCTAAAGGTAAGTAGTATTAGTGTTAGTTAACCTTACTAAGACCAATTCGACTAAAGGTTGTCCCTTTAGATTAATGTCCTATCTAAGTCTAGTTTTGAGAAACTTAGACTCTAGACCTCCAAATTTCTTGAGTTGAGGAACCTTAAACACCAAGATTTATAGTTTAGTATCTTTAATAAATTGTGCTTAGTCGAAAGGAAATGAAAACACAAACTAAATGATTGATTTTATAACTTTAATGTCAGTAGATGACTTCAACATTTTTTTGTCATTTGATTTCCAAAATTAACTATACTTGACCCGGAGGTGTATCTTGACAAGATAAACATACTCGTACTAAAATTTATAGTTTTGGAGTTAAATTTTATATTATATTAATTTTCAAAGATTAAACTATAAAAAATAATTACGGTCAATCCAAAGCTCCAAATTTGATAAAACTTTTTGTGCAGTCTTTTTAAAATAAGCTTAATCCAATAACACTATAATTACTGAATTTAGATTTGTACTTAATTTTTTGAATTTTTTGTATTTATAAAATTTTAAAATTAATTCATGAATATCAATTATCTAGATTGCTACCAAACTTGGGCATTACAATCATAAAAATATACTCTATTGAATAATATTTTTAGTTTTCTCTAATTTTAAAGTCGCCCATAATCCTAATTTTTTTGAATTGGGCTTAGTCCTAATTATCATGGTAACAACTTGGGTCGTTTTAGTAATCCTTAGAGTTGGATTAGAATATACCTATCTAACACTAGAGTGTGACACTCCCCCTCTCAAAGTGGCCTATTGGTGGACAAAACCTCGAGCCTAATAAGCTTGCTCAACTACCATAGAAATTGATCTCTAGGCATATATAGTCCTCCCTAATAATAGCCGGTTTTTATCTTGTGGGGACAATTCCCTTGCTTCTAACTCTTGCACTCAATCTTTGTCAATGGCTCCTCATTATTGCTTGACCTCACTTGACCGTGACTAGCCTACAAGCATCGCATGTTGTGGACCAGCCTTTATTGACCCGCAAAAGATAAATCCTTAATGCTCGATATGCTTACAAACTCCTCCACTTTCAGATCCTCTCCTCTTTCCAGCACTGGGAGAGCCCATGTTGATGGCAACTTGACTTGTTAAATGTTATGCTTTTCCAAATTGAAACCACATAGCCAATCCTCTTAAAAAGTAGTCTTCGACATAAATGTTAGAGCCTCAAACTCTACATTTGGCTTTCCTTTGGAGGTTGGAGGTCAGGGTTAAGCTTGAAACAAGTGTCTTTGACATGGCTAATAGTATGGCTATGAGAATTCATTTCATAGGTAGTAGCTTGAAGAATCGGTAGTGATTCAGAATTAGTGTTGTCCCATTTATCTTGAGTGGCTTACAAAAAACCAAACAACTGATTAGAGAGTGAATTCATTACAAAGGCAAAGTGAAGATTCATAAAAGTTCATTAGGTCAATTAAAATGGGAATTTATCATTGGTGTCAAATGAAGGAGATCATTTGAGAAGGTGTATTCAGAGGACTTCCACCATATTAAATGGATGAGAGATATAACGTGAGTACTTCTCTCAATTTTAAAGTCTGATTAATATATGACAAATGAAACCAACTAGCAATCAGTCAAATCCCATGCATTACAATGACTCCAAATAGAGGTTATGGATAGCGAACTACAAAAGAATTTTCCAATGTGAGGAAAATTAAAGGGGTGTGCCATCATAATAATTCCTTCTTCCTCCGATGAAAAGAAGCATTGGTTGCCCATGAAAGGACAATGAAGTATAGGCTATGGGAGCCAAAGAGATTCCGCAATGTGTAAAGCTCGACACAACTTGGCCTACTGAAAAAGAGCTCGAAATCGTGGAAAGTCGTGACCAACCTTAAGAAACCACACATGCCAACAAAATGGAATAGGTTTGACCGTCAACCAAGCATCACATTGCAACTAAGGCATCAGTTACACAATGTCATCCAATATTTTCTCTTCATTCATTCATACAAATAAATACACACACATACACACAGATATATATATATATATATATATATATATATATATATATATATATATATATATATATATATTGAAATATGTACACACATGCTTAATTGAAATCTCTTGTAGTTGGTGGCTTAAAATCAAAGCTGATTTTTTCGCTATGATTAAGATTATTCTCATTAAAAATTTTGCTAGTCCTCACATATATTCTCTTAAGATTTGCTGGCTGCCCTTCGATAGCTGGTTGCTTATCCGGATACCTATGTTAGCAGATTTCCTTTGTGAAGTTTCGATGAATGATTTTAAGCGTGCTAATGCTAGTTTAAATGCGGAAGTTAGTCTTTGTCACATGTTGTTTTGGCTGCTCGTGAAGTTTTTTAATGCAAAGTGGGATCTGGTTGTATTGTTGAATCAGCTGAGGCTGAGGATGACCCTGAGGTTTTTGTTGTTTGGCTTAAAGAGCTAATCCATGTTCTGTTTCTGTTTTAGGTTTATGATTGGTTCTGGAGTAATTGGTTTTTACAGATACCGGTTGTTTTAAGGAACTGGTTGTATTGGGATATTATGGCTAACATGCAACTTGTTTTTACCTATGTTATCTGGGCATATTGAGTTGTATTTCTGGTGGCTGCTCTGGTTTCTTTATAGTCTTTTGGCTATGGTGATGATTGCTATATTGATGAAGTAATGGCGGATACCTCTGTGGATGTGTTCGTCACCTGGATATCTTTATGGCTGTATTTTTTGAATTTTCAGATAGCTGGGTTAAGTAAGGTGTATCACAGATTTCAGACTATTAAGACCTATGCAATTTTATATGTATACTCTCACGGCATTGTAACAAAGGAGTTCTACTGGATTTTCAATTACATCATATTCTGCTTTGCTGCTTTATACTTCTGTTATGCATTATCAGATTGGGATGCGGGACCGGCTTCCTTTGATCGCTCCTCTGTTGTGGGCGATACGCCTGTAGGGGTTGCGATTTTGGCTTTTTGTGAGAATCCATATAGGATCTATGTGGTTTTGTTGCAGTCCAAGTCTAATAGCGTGAGATCCCCTGCACGGCCTCCAGGTATGCTTTCAATTTCTACTTTTAAGTTTATTTGCGAGCACATATTGCAAATTACTTTGTTTGCTGGGATGGACGGGTTCGAGGTAGATGCGGACTTTTTTTGAATTTCCCTTTCAATTAATTTCTACTTCATGTATTTTTTGTTTCTGGATGGATTTTTTAGGATCTACACTAGGTCCATCCTTTTTGGGGTTGACTTTTGAATTTTTAGTTTTAATTCTCGATGTAATCACCCAATTCTTTTTGTAATTTTATTTTCAATTCAATAAAATTTACAGGTTTCTAGTAAAAAAAAAAAAAAAAAAAAAAATATATATATATATATATATATATATATAATTTACCATGATCTAGAAAATAATTGTGCTCAAATTAATTATATTCAGAAAATATGATTATATTTCCTCCATCATATGTATAAAATCAGTATCATATCTCCTAAAAAATTTAGCCTATATGCAGCAGCACCCAACACGAAATATCTCCCCGCCCAAAAATGCGCACATCTCCCCTTCAAAAATTTAAACTTTATTCAAACAACTAACGGACAAAAACTGCCCACCCTAAAATTCAAAATAACCTGAGAATCAGTTCAGCCACTCCAAATGGAACCTCTCTGGCATCGGAGGCGCCGCAAGCAGCTCCCAAATTTCAATCTCTGTCTTCGGCGGTTCCACGGCCGCACGGCAAACCGGGCACGTGGTGTGGGACCGCAGCCACGCGTCGATGCACCCGGCGTGGAAAGCGTGCGCGCAGCGAGGCAGCATCCTAACCGTCTCCCCGCTCTCCAGCGCAATCAGGCAAACAGCACATTCCTTTGCTGGGGACGAGGTCGGACGGTAATTGAACGTCGGAAGGGCGGAGATTGTGGCAGCGTCAAGCCCTTGGTTAACGGCGGGAGCTTCTATAACCCTTTGGACCACTGCCCTTTGGGCCACCGCCCGGCGGCGACGACGGGATTCGAATGTTTTAAAAGCTTTGCACAAGCAGAAGCACAGATACATGAAGCACAGATACATGATCACGGCAATGTGAGATAAAGAGAATGCTGTGGCATTGGAGCGGCCCTCGTCCAGATCCTGATCCATGAGAAAGGAGGGCAACCCTTTTCTTTTTCTTTTTCTTTCTATTTTTTTTATTCTCCTCTTTTAGGATGTATTTATAGAGAGATCTTTTCCTTAGAAGAAACTGTAATTCCGAAGTGTTGAATATGGTAGGAGATTTATTTTGAGTAATATTATTTCTCTAAATATATTTTAAATTTTATTTATAAAATAAAGAGTTATTAGCAAAACTTTTTATTTTTTCCAAGTTTATTTTCTTTGTTTTGATTCCTTTATTGTTAATTCGTGATTATTTAGATTGGAGATGGAAAATTTGTTACAAAGAAAAATAAATTAAAATAAATAACTCTAGGGCTAGCAATTTAAACCGAAATTTAAAAATCATTCAAAATCGAACAATTCAAAATTTTTTAGTGGAATCTCGGTTTGAATGGATTGACTCGAACCAAATTCAAGTCAATTTCGAGTTGGGTTTATGATTTTTTTAGTTTTTGTTTAGAATTTTTAGATGTGCAGTAAGCTATGAGCCTGTTTTGAAGATTAAAGCTATGATCCTTTTGGGGTCTATTTTTTCTTGCAAATTATTTAGGATTTTTTTTTTTCTTATGTTTGCTTCGAATTTTCAAACAAGTAATAAATATATAAGCATATTTTTATGATTAAAATTGTGAGTTGAAATTCTGATTTTATTTATGGTTTATTTTTTCTTACAAATTTTTTATGGTTTTTTTTTTTGAGTTTAAGGCTCAGATTTCTTAGATGTACAGTAAGTTGTGAAATTATTTTTATGGCTAAAGCTGTGAGCTGAATGTGTGATCCTATTAGAACTTTTTTGTTACAAATATTTTAAGATTTTCTTTTCAGATTTTTGTTTAGTTTTTCAAACATGCAATAATGTATTGATGCCTATTCTTAGGGTTAAGATTTTCAATCAATGCTATGATTCTCTTTGGGGTTTGTTTTTTTAACAAAATTTTAACAAATTTTTTTTTTTTTTAGTTTTATTTAGAGTTTTCAGACTTTTAGTACGCTGTAAATCTATTTTTAAGGTTAAATATGTGAGTTGAAGCTATGACCCTGGTGTATTTTTTAATAAAAATTTCTTAAGATTTTTTTTAGAGTTTTTATTTAGAATTTTTAGGCAAAATTTTTTCATGTTGAATATTGCACTAGTCCTTAATTTTATGTAGATATGAATGATAACAGTGTGTTAATTATTAATCTGAATGGTGAATGTTGTGATTTTAATTTTATTTAGTGATATAATTTTTATTATTAGTAATAACAAATATGTTATTTTATCTTCTTATATATTTAGTTACATGAAAGTTTATTGGATGTTGAATGTTACAAATTTACAATTCATAAACTGCAATAAAATCAGAATCTGATTAGATGTGGTGATTTTCTACATACAGTAATTAAAATATTTTATTTATTTGAAATTTGAATGTTGAAGTTTTTAAGGCTAAAGAGCTAATGCACACTAAAAATATTATGTTAATATTATGATTTCTAAATGTTGCAGTTTATAGACATTATGTTGCAATTCTAATTTTTAAATATTCTTTGTTGTAACCCAGAAGAAGCCCACACATATTTTGGATGAGTTTTATAGAATATTGAACTAAAGCTCAAGTTCAAAATGTCTGACATCTTCTTTGTTTTTTCATCTGAATATATAGAGCCATTCTAGAAGAATCATCAATAGTTATAATAATATGTTGCAACAGTCGCAGTAAAAGTTGTAATATGCACTGAGATTTTGCAATTAATATGAATGTTGCAGTTTATAAATTGCAACAAAGTTGGAAATCATTTAGAATGTTGAATATTACACTCTAGTTGTTGAATATTGAATGTTGCATTAGTTCTCAATTTTGTATGTTGAAAGTTTAATGTTGCATTAACTCTTAATATTTTTTCATGCTAAGTGCAGTAATATTTCTTTATTTTGCTGACTTGTTGTAGCTATGCTGATTTAAAATTATTTGAACTTTGTTGACTGTTACATGAATAATTTCAATAGATGTGAATGATGACATGATTCTAATTACTAATCTGAATGTTACACTAGAGCTATCTTGGCTAAAAGCAACCCTAAAAGAAGCCCAACAACAATTGAACTAGACTTGAATGTAGATTGTTGCACTAAATCTCAAGTTCAAATGTTCTTTAGGCTTCCTTTTATAATTTTATCTGAATGTTATGCTAGAGCAAGCAGAAAAGCAACAATAGCCCCAATAGTAGCAGGATCATTTTAGCTAATTAGAGGCTATTTATCACTATATGTCCTTAAATTTATTAAAAGATTTCAACTTCTAAATGTATATGGATATTTTTATTATTTAAAAACCTTTCAACTAAATAGAAGCTTTAAATGACTCTTATTACTCTAAAACTAATAAGCTAAAACCTAAGCAAAATGTTAGAGAAGAGTCTACAAATGTTCAAGAAAGTACAAATCCTTTTGTTGTAGTGATACACACAAGTGTAATAAGCTAAAGTGTTTGAGAGGCTAAAATAATTTTTAAAAAAAGTACAATTTGAGATCATTTTTAATTACTCCAGTCTAAAGATAACAAGTGTAAATTTGTTAAAAAATTATCTTGTAGGCACTATCTTAAGAATTATATATCTCAGAAATTTGGATCAACTTTTACGCATATTAAAATTTCCCTAGTGTTAGCAAAAGTAAAAATAAAATAAAAGGTTTTCAATCTAGAGATATTGTATGAAGAATAACTTATTGATACAAAAAGTAGTAATGTTGTGCTACATATGCTTACGATAATAATAAAGATAAGTATATTAGCAAAGATGGGAGCAGTAACTTTAATTTATTTGTATGTATTTTGAATACTTATTATATGAAAATATATAGAAATATTATAAGAGTTGAATGCTTGAAAATTTAAGATGTTAAAAAATAAAAGATAAAGAAAGTTTTAAAGTCTATAAATCATATTAATTGACAGCTTATTATTGGGCTTCAAATTATTCAATTGGGTTTATGTGCTTGACAACACACTATGTCCATTCAAATTATGTATTGCAATATTATATTTTAAATTTTATTGAACTTGAACATTTACATATTACACATGTCATTGTTGATGTCATTGGTGAGTGCATAATGTTATGGGATATTGTTATAAGGTTCTTGTAAACCTAAATCGGTCATTAAGAATCTGATGTCGTTGTCAAACATTCCCCAGAAATTCTTGAAATAGAAAATATTTATATTTGATTATTTATATTAATTAATAAAAGAAGAAAATAGTTTGATCTCGGATCACGAAAATATTTGTATTTTTTAATTTCTCACTCCCAAATTAAATATGAATGAATGTTCATATTTTTCAAGAGAAAAAAGAAAGAAAAATATGCAAATTATGAATTGAATAAATCAAATTATTTGAATTAATAAAATTTTATTTCCGGCGGACGATCTGCTGCGAGAGCCCGAACATGATCCAACGACCCAGATTCGCTCAATCCAACGGTGGGAATCTCGCGTGGTGGGCGGATGTTAGTTCATCGAAATGGCTTGATCTGAGCCATCCAATAGTTTTTTAAATATAATCAGATTGCTCATATTCATTCCAAATCGTGGGACCAGATTAAGCGGTCGAATCCGATCCCTGGATTCGATGGCCAACAATATTTTCTAGCCATCATCCCTGCTCATAACGCATGCGGGCTCATCCCATTGTTGTCGTGTGATAGGCGAGCCCCACACACCTTCACTTACATCTGGCGGCCACAAAATTGACCTCACAGAGATCCTAGGCATCAACAAAAAAAGATAAAATTTTACTTAGACAATGAGTTTAAGTATATTTTAGACTCACTAAAATGCATTAATTACATTAAAGAGATATTCCAACAAAATAGTAAAAACAACAAACAATTAACTAGAAACTAAAAATACAGTGATGAAAGTAAAGATGAACTAAAATAAGCAACTGAATGACTAAATGAAATTGAACTGCAGAAAACAACTGATATACTTGCTATGCACCGAAATACTAAATGCCATGATAAAACAATATGGAAATGAAATGCTTATGCTAACATAAAAATGCATATGCCATAAGTAATGTGCTCAACGCACTATAACAAGAAAATGTGTGTCCAATGCACCGATAAATAGATTCTTAAATTGTGTCCAATGCACCGATAAGTAGATTCTTAAATTGTGCCCAATGTATCGCTAATAAATTCTTAAGTTTTGTGCCCAATGCACCACTAATCAATATCCTATGTTTTGTGTCCAACGCACCAAAAACCACAATATGTTATGCATGACTGAAATACTATAACATGCATAAAATATGTTAGAAAATACAACTGATCATTAAAGTACTAAAATACTGAATTAAAACACATTGTGCAAAAAATACTGAAGGAAATATATACAAAAATCTAACTAAAAGCATAGTAAAATAGAAAGCATCAAATACTACCAAAATTGATATCCCCTTTGTTATCGATTTACCTGATATTATCTACCTGTACAAATGATAAGACATAATCAAGTTTTAGCCTAAAATAATTAAGCTAACTAAACAGATTAATTAATAACATCTTGCAAAAGTTCTGATCACCTTGCCAACAAATTATATTCTTAACTTAACAAATCTGCACTGATTTATAAAGATTCTTCTTATCTTTTCATTCGCATAAACAAGCTTAACAATTAAGCTTGTATCTGATCAGATTTAGAGAAAATAACATATCATATGAACTTATTAAATCTAGTTTAGAACACTAAGGTTGACTATTCTAACAGTTAGGGATCTATAATCCAAACCATAATTTTAGGATTTTAAGAACTTTCTAAGGGATTTATACTAAAATCCAAACTAAATATTTAGATTCATTGATCAATAAGGGTTTAAGATTTTTAATCTAACATTAACTTATTTACTAGACTAAGCATCTTATCAAACTTAAGGTTTTATAATTCATAACTAAACCTTCATATTCTAATTTAATACAAAGGTTAGGATGCACTAGCATTTATATGTACTCCATATAGATCAAAGGGTGCTATTCAAAGGTAATACTTAGGAGCTAATAACTTAAGTGATCCAAATCACTTACTAGGTTCATACTAATGGAATAAGAAATCTACTTTATCCAATAGAGCAATGTTGCTTTACAAATCAGACTCCAAATCTATATTTTTCTATTCCAATAGGTAGGTTACTGTCCAAGGAGTCCATAAACATCTTAAACACTTAATTTAGATCATTAGATGTGCAACTATTTACTAATCAAGATTTGATCTTAATTAAGGAATAATCCCTTAGTCTAAGGTTGAATCACCTCAAGATTATTCTAATTGCTTTATCAATTTAACATGTCTTTACACGCTAAAATAGATTGCTTAAACCAAGGTTTAGTGGTCTAAGCCACCAAAGGAAAGCTTGACCAAATTCTAAGGGTAGAATGGTCATTGATTAGGCACAAAACCTAACTTAATCAAAATAGCTTCAAATCATAAATCTAAGCATATCGTACTAATCTACAAAACATAAGGAAAAGATTGCTAGAAAACGTGCCAAAATTGGAGTTCTCTAAGTTTTTAATTGAGCTAATCAACATTAGTGGTCATTAATAAATAATTAGCAAAATTAATTATAAAAAATTATATTTAACATGACATTTAGGCTCTCCTTTGTCTAATGAGAAGACCAAGACCTTAATTATCAATTTTGGTTAAGTATTTGACCTATTATTAATCCATCTCTAGGTTAATTAGCAAGAAATTAATAAATTTAATGACTGAAATCTTATTTTTATTTCATATTCAGATTCTTCATGATTTTCTAATCAATTTGATATATAAGTTCACTAAATTTGGAGTTGAATTGTCTAAAATATATCAAACACTAATTTCCATTTATTTTCCTAAGATTAGAACTTTAGGTTTTAAGAGAATCAAATGAAATTATTTCATTCCAGGCATTCAGGCTCTGTCGGGTCAACTGGGACCCAACGGGCTAGTTCCTTTGGAACTGCGCAGGTCGACTGGGATCCGACGGGCCGAGTACTATCGAAAAGCGCGGTTCATAGGCGGCCCGACCCGCCTGTTTGCCTTCTCCCGAATAAACAGGACGAAGGCGGAGATTTAGGGTTTCAAAGAAAGCCTAACTCTTCAACACTCAGTGCGCTAAAACAACCATTTAATGCCTCAAAACACTCCTACAGCCGAGCTTCATAACTAGAACCAAGAAGCCCTAATTGGGATGACCTAAAACAGCTCAACCTCAATTGCCTAAACTGGGTTCTAGGGTTTACTTGTTAGTATATTTCACCATCAGTTATAGAGTGAATTTGAAACAAAACCCGCAAAATAGAAAACCATACAGCTCTTAACAAAATCACAGAGAAATAACTATCTAAACAAATGGATATACGAGGAAAATCCAAAACCTAGGAAAAAAAATGGAGCAACACCACTAATAATATCCACTATGAAGAAAACATCAAGAGCTTATAGATTTATTCTCGAGAAATCCTAACCCGAAAGAAGAGGAAGATTTCATCGCTAGGAAGACCACACAAGCCCTAGCATCCTTCTCTCTATGTCCTTCCCTTTGTTCTCTTACTCAAATCTTGAATATACAACATCTCCCACTATAGTCAACACCACAACCACCGAGCCACCACGTCGGCCCTCCGTTGCAGCACACCGCTAGAACCACCACAACAACGCACTGTTGCGGCCTTCCAGCACAGCACACCGCTACGACCACCACCGCAACTATAGCGCCCCGCCCCTTGATAGCCAACAATCAAGGCTAAGGAGAGGTGTGTCACTTTGGCAAATCCCTTATTATCATTAGATTAAGGTGTAATTCCTCAATCCACTGATAAGAGAAGGATGTGCCCTGAATAATGCAGTGAAATCCATTCACTAAGTATATATATTCATCAAAGTGTGGAAGCAAGGCAATAAAATATGCTACATCTAATCCATCACAATACAAGTAAGAAGTAAACATGCAGCTCAGAATAAAATAGTACAGTAAAAAAATATACATAAATATCTGAATTATTATAACATTAACTAAGTCTTAATGAAAATAATAAAGCTCTCATCCTCACAAAAATAAAAGAGAAGCTAAGCTAAGGATCTCTAGCGGCAGCACACTCCTCCTGAATCTGACCTTCAGAAGGCTCGACTGCCTCGAATAACTCGGAATCTACCATTGTCGGTTTCACAATGATAGATCCCCAACCAAAGAAAAGAAAAATCTTGTTAGACATATTGTCTAAGTACATTTTAGGCTGTTAATATTTCATGAGTTTTATGATATTGCCATTTTACTTGGACTATAAAAACAAGCAAAATGTAAAGGTGCAACAAGCATACAAATGAAGGAATAAGTTATAAATAAAGATATTTATAATTAAGCAACATGAGGTAAAAGAATATATCTCAACATCAAAACTGTAACAAAGTTAGGCATATAAGTATAAGTAAAGTAAAAAAAATACTGAAGGAAAAGACTCATCTTAAATATGCATATGATCACTTAACATATGTAGGTTAAAAATAAATAATCTGACTGTGATATGTATAGTAAGCAGTAACAGAAAGTAGCATCTTATAAGTAAGTAAGCAAGTAAAGTAAAACTGGCTGAAGTAAAGTACAATAGTAAATGGTAAATAGTAAATAGGTATGTAATGACTGTCATATCCGAACAGGGCTAATCTAGCCTGCTGATTACAAAAGGATTCTTAGCATCAACAAGGAGGCTAAGGCGACAAAATATTTCTAGCGTCATCTGAGGCTAGGACGGAATAACAGAACAAAAACTGAATTGAAGAGGCAGTAATCACAAATGCAGTAATGTTTTAGTTATTTATTTTACTTCTGTGAATATATCCAAAAGTAGCTGAGGAGTCAAACACGTCTACAAGACTATTCGGGTTCCAACTTAACACAACACTTCTCAATGAGTAATATTAAGTAATCCTTATTTCTCCTTATCGCTGTCCAATAGGGTAAAATACGCAAGATCAACAAGTAACTGAACCTTAGCAAATATTACCCTAGTTATTCTTAGTTTTCATTTCATGCAATATAATACAAGGAATGTGAAAGTACAAGTAAAATAATAGTGAGCAAGGGACTCTACTACATAAGGTGACATTAGTTGTTATCTATTAAACCATTCTAACTATTTCAAGTTACACAAATTCAAGATATCTAATTCCTACTATCGAGTGTAACTTAGAAGCATGTCTTATGAGTTAAAAACAATTAAAACTGATCGGATTCTAATTTAATTCAATCAATGTCGCATATAAGTTAAATAAGAAATCAACACGTTCTATTTGATAATTTTAGACGTTCTAAACTAAGATCTGATCAAGATCTACTAAAACTAAGAATATGCATTAAACACCACGAATTGAGTTTAATCACATAATTCAATGGGTAAGTTTTAAGAACTAAGGTTTGAGTCTAAATGTGAACTAATAATCAATACAAATTCTATTAAATACAATCAAGCTTAATAGAATGATTCTCATAATCTTAATCTAAAGTTAAAAAATAAAATAATTAGAATTAAAGTATGAAAATCTAGAAACTAATAAAACTAAGATTTCATCTATTGAATAACTCATTTATTCAATGAGTGAAATATAACCTAGGATTTATTCATAATCTTAAAGAAAAGATCCTAAGGCAGAGTGTAGATTCTAAGAAACTCCTAATAAAATAGCTTAGGAAATTTTAGGAGTTGATGGAACTTATTAAAATTTCCCTCCATTTGTTGATTTTGTTCATTTAAAGGAGTTAAGGATGAGTTTTAACTAAGTTAGGGGATAATGGATTTTACTTAGGAGTTTCATAAGCCTTAAATTGAATTTTCAAGAATTCACTTAATTTATAAATTTAAGAGTCTAATTTGATTCTAAATTAATTTTACTACTAATTTTAATGATCTAAATGATATTTTAGAGGTTAAGGGCATTTAATCTAAATTTTGGGCAAAATGATCGTTATGCCCATACTTAAGGGTCAAAAATGCTACTTTTTGATTAAGACATCTAAATTAGATTTTATTGATGCCAAATAATTTCTTACTGTCTAATATGAAGATAGATAGTATGTACATCAAATTTGGACAAGTACTAAGTGTGGCGACCGGGGATCGAAGTTCGAGAGTCTTTAAAAAACAATTCATCTCAATTTGAAAATATATATATTTAATAATTCAAAAAGGACATAATAAAATAAAATGATATAATCCACAGTCCTTTTATACATAGAGCCAAAACATATATGAAAAGTTATAACAATTTGAATTTTACAAAATATGAAATAAGAAATATCTACATTCTTTAGCTTCTTTTAATTCTTCTTCTTTTAATATTGGCAGATCTTCTAAGTTCTTTTTAATTATCAAAACCTGAAAAAAATTCAGTTTACCAGTCAGGTAGGAGTAAGCAAATTATTCTTATAAGAATAAATCTAGCATCCTATAATAGGTATAAATCAAATATGAAAATAATAGTAAGATTGCAAACAAGGTAAGTAATTTCTAAATGCAATTTTTGCCCTGCAAAATAGCTGTGAAGATCAACATATATGAAATAAAATTTATCAAAAGCATTTGTAACAATAAGTCGAGTCTGGAGACTCCTGAGCCCAAATGGGTAAACTCATAGGCATAACCTGTAGGAAGCTTATCTCGCCACCCGTCGGTAGCTTACTCAAATAATAATCATTAGTGTGTCTTTCCTCTGGATTTGCCTACTTCCTACAAGAGGCTAAATCCCTCCATATAACTCCCAGGGGCTGCTAGCTGGCCCAATCTGTACAGATTCTCAGTGTTGCGTTCCACCCTCCAAAGACAAACACCACAATAATATATTCATTGTTTCATCTTTTTGTTACATGCTATTCGATATCATTCTTTTTGCAGATTATAAAGCGGTAAGCAGTGTAAATAATATTCAAATGGAAAATGGCTCAAATATAAGAATACTGAAATGAAACTTATAAATAGATTTGCGTACCTGACTTGTTTTGATAAAATTAACCAATTTTAATTTCTTTGATCTGCCAAAATAATGAAATTTATTAATTTAATGATTTAATTATGATTTGTAAATTTATGTTTTATTTTTGATTTATTTGAGTTATTTTTATTAAGTTATATAATTATTTATGCCTTATAAGGTCAAATTGGAAATTTGACCTTATAAGGGCATTTTAGTAATTTTTCCCTTAATATAGTATAAAATTTATGTTAGTTTGTTGAAGATTATGTTTTGAAGTTTCTATAGAGCCTGAATTTATCAAATTCTGATTTAAATTGATTAAGTTATAGCTAGTCTAATTTCTAGGTTTAATAATTAGGGTTAAATGTAATTAGTGAGTGATTAGTGAATTTAGTTACAAAATTATCAATCTAATTATACATTTAGGTTTTAATTTACTTTATAAGTCATTTAAAAATTAAAATCACTTAATTTGAATATTTATATTTACTAATATTTACTAATCAAGTTTTTTGAGTAATTAGGGTTAATTAAGAGATCTAACCATTAGATTCTAAATATTTTTGCAGTTTACTGAAATTTAGGTTTTTCTGATCAAAATAGATATTTGGATTTCCTAATTTGGAGCTAAATTGACTATCTTATGACTATTTGAAGTTCTATGTTAAATTAGGTTAATTAGGGTTATTTGAATATTCTTCCTAATTAATATTCCAAAATGTCATTATATGAAATGTTGTTTTTACTTATATTTGGTTGGCACCATAATATTCTTTATATTTTTCTGGTTAATTTGATATATTAATTTGTATAAGTTGATTAAATAATTTAGGAGTTATGGATTATTAAAGTTTTAGGATTTTAATTTAGAAAAATATTTATTTCTATTATTTATTTTATTTTATCTGTTTTTAATTAATTTGTTAAATATTATATTTTCTGATTATTATTTAATATGATTAATTTATTTAAAAAATTAATTATTCTTTTTTATTTATGAATATATATATTAATTATTGTATCATATTTTTAAAATTTTATCTAATAATATTATATTTTCTGTTTATTATTTAATTTTAATTTGATATTTATGTTATATTATAATTTTATCTGTTTATATTTTTATTTATATAATTTATTATTATTATATTTATATTTTCTTTTTCTATTAAATATTTTTATCTATAATAAATATTATTTTTTTCGTATTTATTTAATTTATTTTATTTGTAATATATATATATATATATATACACGTATATATTATTATTATTTTAAATATTATTTATTAAAATAATATTATATTTATTAAATTTTCTGTTATGATTATTATATTTATTTATATATAATAATAATTACTAATTTATGTATTTATATTATTTTTATTTAATTCTTTTCGGTAGGACAAGATATCTAGCGGGCCCCACGTCCACGTGGCGCTCCGCTATTCGCCGAGGATCAGAAGGTGGGCCCCACGCAACATTCATCTGTCTTCTAGAAGAGCCACGTGGCATCTTCTTATTCGTGCGACAGCTGGCGTGGGTCCCGCGATGGAAGAGATAAGCGGCCGGCTGGTTCAGCTAGACTGGTTAGACCGGTCTAAAAATGAACCGGTTCATTAATATTAATCTAATATTTATTTAAGATTAAACAAATTCTAATCGGACGATCAAGATTAATTCTGATCGACGGTTTGATTCATTCATCTCTTCGCTTTCTCCTTCGTTTATACCGACGAACCCTAATCGCGATCGGACGACAAACGGCACGATCGATCGAAGTTTGATTCGATCGATCGAGCTTACACGTTTATGCATTCATTTAGATAAAGTGTTAATAACGCTCAAGCAAATTGAAGGAGGTAGAAGAAACGAGTACCTTAGGGTTCTTAGGACTTTTCAAACGCCCGATTTTAGAACATCTAATACTCAATGGATTCTTTGGAAGCAAGGATGAGATGATATGAATCGAAGAAGAGGATTTAAGGACAGGATAAGCGATGAAATGCCAGATGGAAGCATTTTGGCGACCGCGTGTCGTGCCTGAGGGACGCGTGCCCTAATCGCGGAGAAGATGATCCTCAGCCGTCTGATCGAGCGATCAGACGGCGCAGGCAATCTGTCCAAACGAACGGAATTTTTTTAAACAGAATGACGGCGTTACTCTTATTACTGACGGCGCCGTTTGAATTAATTAAATAATAATTATTTAATTTATTTTAATTAATTTAATTATTTAAACTTAATCTTAATAAATATTTTCCAAAAATTTTAAAATTATCAATCCTAGCTAATTGAGGACTTCTGAATACAGTGGCGCACTCGGATTTTTGATTCGATGAGTATTTAATTATTCAAATTTTCAGGTATTTAAAATAATATTAAAATATTCGTCAAAAATTTACGTCTTCCAAATGCGTTCAAAATTTCACCCCTAGCTAATTTGAGGGTGGTGAATGCAATGGTGAAGTCAGATTTTCAATCTGAAGTCAAAATTATTTAAATATTAATAAACAGTTTGAAATGGAATTTTGGTATTTTACACTAAGTTACATGGGTCCAATTTAAGGATTTTAACATATAAGGAAATTTTGATAATTTTACTTGCGAAAGTCTAAAAGTTCAGTTAGTTTATTGTTGTATACCGTCCAAGGATTCTATAGAGTCTAAAAATACTGAATTCTGTTATCTAATAACAAGTTATGGTCATTTCAATGTTAGGATTCTATTTTCATGAAAAGGGTCAAAAACTTAATTTTCTCCATATTAAAAAATCACATACAATTTTTTACAATGCTTAATTTTACTAAAACTAAGCTCAAATTTGATATATTTTGGCCCCATTAGAGTCCTAAGGTCATTAAAATGCGAAAATTATAAAATTTCGACTATTTCGGACAGTCCTGAGCAGTTCCAGGCAGTTATGGTGTATGTGTGAGTGTGTGTGTGTGTGTGTGTGTGTGTGTGTGTGCAAACATATATCTATTTAATTTACATCATTTCAAATTTATATATTCTAAGATCTAGGTTAGGTATTAATATAAAAGGATGTATAAGGAAGGCTCAGTTCTAGATCAATTTGAAGTTCTTATATAGAACTAAGTAATTTGGAAATCTTAATTAGAATTAAATTAGGTTATGTAATTTATAGCATTATTTATCACTTTAACAAGGCAAATATCGCATGATTCAATGGCCAATAAGAAGAGATAATAATTAAGATACAAACACCTAAAATGAGGAGCAGGAATAACCATTTCCAAAAGATACCAATTAATCCTTCCTAGGTCATTCATCATGATTCTTGTGCTTCTAATACATGTTCATCTACTAGTAACCCTAAATTCAAAAATATCGAGAGAGAAAATTCATCACCATAGATCATTAAGACTAAATAAACCTTATTTATTCTCAACCTTAAGAGCTAACTCCCAAATATGAGATATTTAGTAGCAAGCCTAGCATCAATTAGTAGCTTAAGAAGGAGAGAGAGTGTATGTGTACCTTGGAAACTAAATGAAGAAGAGGAGACCCTAGCTATTTAAGCCTTGCATGTCTTCAATAACTTCAATAGGTGCTCCTCAATCTTCTAGATCCCCTCCAAGCTTCTTTGATGTTAAGTAAAGCTCAAGAGGGGATTGGGAGGTTTTGGAAGAGTTCAAATAGCATAGAAGATCGAATGGGGTCTCCGCCAAAGGAAAATTCAGGTTTTATAAAGCCTAGCAGCAAGTAGGAGCGTAAGAAGGAGAGAGACAACCTCAATGATTTCAAGCAATTAAGGTTCAAATATGTTACTTAGGTTGTATGGAACATTTAGGTTTAATGGCACAATGATTGGTGGCATAAAACTAACGAATTTACAAACATTTTAACTAGCAATTTTGATCTTAATTATGCCAAATTAAACAATTTAAGTGGCTAATTAATGTCCATCATAAAACTCGCATTATGATGGCTTGACACCTTAAATGGACGATTTGGCAAAGTAACGACAAAATTCCCAATTAATTAGGGTTTCATGTTCCATTGATTTCTCGGGCAAAGAACATGATGAATAGTGCGGATCAGGCTGGTGGGCCAGGACATATTTGGGTTACACTGCATTATTGACCGGCCTTAACAGAAAGTTCAACCACATGTTTATTTAAATCTAACAGTTTTAGCCATCTCGAGATTTCAAATCGGCATTATTCGTTGGTGTTCTGTTCATTCAAGGATCTCCACAAGATGTGGCTATAATTGTCATTAATCATTAACACAAGATGGACTTGCTTCCTATATTGGATTTAATCTATTAGATCTCCTTTGTTATTTTAAGAACTCTCAAAGGTTTCATAATGGTAAACATGTGCCAACATCAAGATCTGATGACCAAAAATCTACATGTGGTTTATAAATTAGGAAATTAAAATAAAATATTTATTATTTAAATAAATAAATTTAGATAATATAAAATGTATTTTCTTAGTCATGAAAACTTACTAGAATGTTAATAGAAATAAGATAAATCAAGAAAAAAAATGCAGTTTTGATAAATAAATAATTTTACATTTTTTAAACATAAAATCTTTAATAAATTATTAAAAATAATCTAATGATAAAAATATCAAAAATTCACAAAAAAAAATCTATAACTATCATTTAAATAATGGCATATTTATTTAATAATTATTTGAAAATTATTTAAAATATATATTTCCAATCTATTTTTTTAGTTTTTAGTATATATTATTTTCAAATATATATTTCAAATATTTTGAAATTATTTCAAATATATATTTCCAATCTAACAATTAAACGCAAAATAATTGTGTGTGTGTGCATACAAATTCATATTTTGTTTTAAAAAAATGTTATTTTTATAATAATATTTGAGCTATTATCGAGCTAACCTTGAACAAACATGTCTTAAACATGTCTTATACATGTTTGTCTAACTAAGAAATTAATTATCTACTAAAGCTCAACTCGATTTCTCATTTATCAGGCCAGATTTGAGCTAATAAAATGAATCAAACTATCATCGAGCCAAACTTGAACATACAATGTATTGTGTTTGTGCCTCACTATGAAACTAATCCTAAGACATCTACTAAAGCTCGACTCATTCTGTCATCGATCGAGTCCGATTTGAGATATTTACAAGCTGTTCACAAATGAGCTTTTTTACAGCCCCAATTGCACAAACATTCAAAGAGATTCATTATACTAATGTGACTATTTAGTAATAAAATGTTATGAAGGTTTCAAGATGTCATATGTATCAGACAAGAAATGAAACCTAAATTCCTTAAAGCTAGCTGGACCATTGTGGATACACGATAGTTTTCAACGGTGAGTTATATAGGCTGGTAACGTGAGACATTGCCAAATATATTGTGATCACCATCAACATGTGGCAAGCCAACATTGTTTTAAGAACTGAAGCAGTATATAGCCTCCACAATTGCCTCAAAGATACTTAAAAATAGAGGTGTCATACTAAATGATAAGCATGCAATCGGAACAAGAAAGACAGCCATAAACCATGAAAAGAACAATCAAAAGGGAAGCCCTAAACGACATCTAAGTTTTGTGCACTAATGTGTGTTTAGTCACCAACCAGGTCACAATAGTGAAATCAATAGATATTTCATAGAAACAAAACATTCTCTTTAAGCATAACCTTTACGGCCCCATCAATGAAACAAGATTTTTTAGTATATCCTTTCTCACTACTAGTAAAGTTACTAAGCCACAGCAAAATTTATGAAAATTCATCACTTCCTATCCCTATAAACTTTAGGCATACATCTCATAAAAAAGAATAGGGTTCTCAACCTATTGGAGTCTCAACAAATGAGTGACCTTGTTAAGTGAATTCTGGAAAAAACGAACTTCTAAAAATTAGACATGAACCACTATAAATTATTTTGTGTTTGCTTGTATTTTCTTTATTCCTTTAATTAATTGTTGTGCCAATGTTCTATTTTCTTCTTTTTTGTGTAAAATCTATAAATATTAAATCATTTAAAATTTAAGCTGTAAATTCTAGTTTATAATTTATCATAAATCAAACCAAATAACCCCTCTTGGTAATATCATTTGAGTTACAAAAACCAACATCTTCATCTTATTTATCTAAGTCATGAGTACTGCAACTTAATAATCTTTTTTAATTATCATTATCATATATCATCATCTACGTCTACGTCATCATCTTCCTTGTTGCCAAAATCTATGTTGTAGTTGATAAATTTTCCAGAACGCATGTTATTCTACGCGCCCAAACAAATATTTCTTGTATTGCAATGCATACCTTCATCTAATGTGCCTAATTCAGATAACATCATAAAATTTTGCCTACCTATGGTTGTTTGCTAATAGTAACATAGGGCCTGTAAGCAGCAACCATTCGATGTAATCACATCTCTTTTAACACAGCAAGCATTCTAATGCACAAAAATTGCAATAGTACTCTAATTTCAACCCCCACTGATGTTATCAATTCACAAACATGTCAATATAACACAAAACACTATAGTACACATATCTGACCCAAACATTAATATTTATAAGAAAACACTATATCTCTTCATTTATGAAAAAGACAGCTCATATACTTAAAATGAGACGAATTTAAAATTGGTTTTAATTTGAAGTTTAATATGTATTTTTTAAAATTTTGAGTGTTATGTGCATAAAATCCAATAATAATAAACTTGCAAGGACACACGACTGTATTCAAATATTCTAAGGAAATTATGAACTAATGCTTATTATTTTATTGAATTGTTTGATGATATATTGATTAGTCATAGTTTTAACGTTACAAATATGCCATCTTATTATTAAAAAACAGAAATATATATATATATTTGCAGCCACACCTATAATAAATAAAAGCCCCCCACTTGCAACTGTACCAATAAGCATTTTGAAGTTTGGCTGCAACATCATACAAGATAGCTACATATAATGATTTATCACACATCCCACATGCAATTCATCTCCAAATAATTTGTCACGTTATTTCTTCTTCCATTGTTCGTGCTTTCTTTCTCCCCTATTAGTAGCAGCCACTCTTAACCTTCCTTTCCTATTCCGATGCTTCAATATATTATCCGCAATTTCCAAAGCCATGTCCCAAACTACATCTTCTCAATATAAAATTCAACCAAACCAATTATCCCTTTTTAAAAAAAGATGAGCTTCAAATAAAAAATAAATATGCAATCAATGAGAATTGAACTCATAACAAATCCAAAGCCTTAACCACTAGGCAATAATATCATTCACGCCAATTACCCTTTTTGGTGCTTTCAGTTTCTTCTTCTAAGAGCCCATAATCCAATGAAGTACATCAACAGACAAAATCTTGCACCCAACCCCGCAGTCTTTGAATTCTCAGCAAGATCATCTAAGAATCTAAATTGACTCATTCCCTAACTCACAGAACCAAATTTTGCTATAGTCCTTTTTGCATCGAGACCTCTCAATCCATATCGAATGCCCTTTAAAAAAAAAAAAAATATTGAATGCCCTTTTCTACAATTAATGCCTCAAACTCTCATACAATAATCAATCCGTTCAAACATCAATTAACCACTAAATGGAAAAAGACTAACCATGGTGGATTTAATCAACAAATCCAAATCAATTGCTCACAATCTCGCTGCTGCTGGTGCTCTGTTTTTAGTGAGCACCTCAATCTAAACATATTATTTACTCTTGGACTAGAAAATTCAGCTCTTGCCATCACAAAAACCATTCGCCAAGACCAAATCAGGCTGAGCAGCTTCAGCGGAATCCTTTTCAACCAAGATCTTCTATATCCTGAACGTGAAGTCACTACCTCTGCCTCTATATTTACAGCAACCGCAACTCTATTAACTTGCCACAATAAACTGCCAGCACCTCCAATGCTTCCTTTCCCACAACCTACCTACCAACAGATAAGAGAGCTTCCACTGCCAAGCCCCAATTTCATGACAAAGGGCATGGCCGTTTCCACTAAGCAGCTACCATTTGTCCATATTTTTGTAATAACTAAGTCATTTCGCATTCAATTTCTACAAACATCTAAACTCCAACTATCCATGAACTAAATCAGCTTCAAAGTTTTGCATGACGGACATATGATGCTTGGCAATTTTGATTCGAATGCTACTCATCATGTTACAGCAGAACTCCAAAATCTACACCGGCATAATCCTACAAATTTCAAGATCAAGTCTAAGCTGGAAACAGCCCAAGCACACATGTTCATCTTCTCTAACATACCATCATCAGAAATTGCTCCTCTAACAATTTTCATGTTCATCACCATAAATATACTTTTCATTAACTAATTTACAAAAGATACTAATATTTTATTTGAATTTCATCCTTCATAATGCTCAATTAAAGGATCAAGGTACAAACCAAGAACAACTTCACAGCTCACTTCATCATTGGCCCTTTCACAGCTTCAAATGCCACATTTACGGTCTGCCAATCTCAGTAATGTCGGTGTCACCAACATTTGGCATGATTGCCTTGATCATCCGAACCTTATATTATGTGTATTATCAAATTGACACTGCAGTTCATAGCACCTCATGTGTTTGTTCTTGTCAACAAACCTGCATGCACCTCCTGCACCAGCATCATCTACACTCTTCTCTACTTGAATCTTTGGAGACCTGCTCCAGCTCCCGCCACTTCAATCCATCATACATGATTTTTAAAGATTGTTGTACTCAGTTTGCTAGTTTTCACTATCCAGTAACTCTATTGAATCACATGAATTTTAATCATTTAAACAATGATAAAAATTCATTAAATACTCCCTCTTTTCAATCTGATTGTGATGAAAGTTATCAAAAATCTACTACTGTTTTTAATATATTAGAAAATTCACATCATTTCTACCCTTCAAACCAAATCCCAAAATGGTGTAACATAGCCCATGAAGCCCTATAATCCATAAAATAAAAAGAAATAAAAATTATCTTAGCAACATAGCTAATCTTTAATCCCTATAATCCATACAATAAATCTAGAACTGAACACCCCTAGATTTGATAAAATATCAAATTTAATGGTTGAAAAAAAAATTAAATTGACTAGTTCAATAGTTAATATATTGATGCAAATTGAAAAAAATTAATAACAAAAAGCATAATAAAAAAGCTAGTATGCATAAAGTGAAATCTAAACATAGACATAGTGTTCAACATCATGAGCATGTCCAAAAGAACATTATCAAACATGGTGTTCCATCATGGAGTTAAAGACAATAGCCCAAAGAAGACATTCTCAAACATGCACCGAAAAATAGTTTTCCTTTAACAAGAAGATATTGATTTTTCATCACCTCAAAATGGGTGAAAAAACGTTGATGACAAACTTTAATAATTTGATTGTGATGACAACTCAATTGGAGTGCATGAACATCCAGTTCAAAGATAAGGTAAAGATAATGCTTCTAACGCAATCCCTTCCCAACGTTACTCAATAATGACTACTGCAGAGTGCAATTTGTAGAGAAACATACAAGAAAAGTTTGATGAAATATTTTATTTGATTCTAAGCAATGGATCCACAAGATAATCAAAAAGGTCCTCCACTTTTGCGCTGAACATTAAAACAAGTAGAGAATGAGAGCAATCAAGACGGTAAGAAAGCTACAAAAAATCATTCATAATGTAGACAATAAAGATAATAAGTCGATACCGCAAGCATGAAGAACTAGTAAGAAATTAATGCAACGAACCAATGAAGAATTCTAAACAATATGACTGTCTACATAGTTTGTAATATCTAAACAACACCTTTGTATGCTTTGTAGTAAACTCATTGATTATGTACTTTTAGGCTCATATGTATCATTCCATTGTGCACCAAATAAAATTTTGCCAAACAATTTTGTTTCCAGAACATTTAAGAAGATTAATCTTATTGATGATGAGCCTTTACAAATTGAGAAAAAATGGGAGGTTCAAATCCGAACTAGTAATAAAATGATATAAAGGGTTCAAAATGTCAAAATTATAAAATTTAAATAAAATCCTAATTTCCTTAAGCTAGTTATACTTTTGTGGGCAAATGATAGGTTTTAATAAAAACTTCTTAGAGATTTAAAGAGGTTCAATGATAGTAATGTGAAGCAAAGTTGTAACATTCGTCACTTTTAAAACTTACTAATCACCAAAAGTATCACTTGTAATGACCCTAGGTCATTATAAGGTAAGCATTGAATTCCCGATTCGTTAAATCTCCCGTAATTATTAGTTTCCCGTTAAAACTCCCGCTGAAAAAATTCGATTTTTCAGTTTTAATACATAATTTAGAAAGTTTTCGAATTTGTCAGTTACAACATTAACGCAAATTACTCAATTAGGGAAAATTAAGGCAGTTACGCTGCTGTCCTAAATTCGCGAGCGTTTTAGGAAGGCGCCAGCCGGTCCAAAACGGGTGTGCGTTACGCACGCACACCCTATATAACCGAGCGTATGGCGTCAACCCTTCACCACTCGATTCCTCTCCTCGCCTCTCCCTCTTCTTCCGCTCGACAGTAAGGGACATACCTGAGCAGGCGGGAACGCACGACAGGCGACGCGACTTGATCCTTGCGGCAGACGGACGTCCCAGTGCGCACGGTCCCAGGCGACGCGACTCGTTTCCTCTCCACTCGATCTTCTTCTTCCGAGCGACTCCCTTCTATGCGCCGATCCCCTCCTTCCGCTCGGCTCGACTGCTCGGCTAAGGTACGAAGCTCTGCCGAGTCTTTCAGGAGAAGGAAATGCACGAGTATATATATATATATATATATGTATATATATATATATGCATATATATATATATGTATATATATATATATGTATATATATATATATGTATATATATATGTATATATATATATAACACTATATATTTATATACATATATATGTATATATGTATAAATGTATATGTATACATAACACTACAGCTATATATATATATTTTAAACAAAAAGAATAATAATAATATGAATAATGGAATTAGAATAAAATGAATTGATTTGATTTCGAGTTTTAGGTAGCAATTTTTGTGAGTAGTTTAATTTAATTAATCTATTAGCATGCTTTAGTATCAAATTTTAGATGTCCGAATCTAGCTTGGGTATCAAATTATGTTCCGATTAATTTGAGTATTATTTTAAAATTTTAAGCCAAATTTTAGTATAACTCATTATTTACAACACTCTATATATTCATGTGCTATAATAAGATTTGGATGAATTTGATTTGTAATTAATGACAATTGAAATGTTTTAAAACCTCTAAGACAATTTTAGGACTCTTAAGAGGAATTAAAATAATGTACCTTTTAAATTATAAAGATTTAAGTTAAGGTTTGGAAAGGGATATGAAAATAAGAAGATGGGTAGCTTATCGAGTAAATAAGATTCGTTGAAATATAACATCACTTTCAAAAGTTTAATAGAATTCTCAATCATAACTTTTGCAGATCCATCAGAATTGTGAGTGAAATGTCTAATTAAGTCAAACATAAAGGTACACTGGATATTACTTTATATGCTTTTACTTTTAATTGCTGCTTATGCATCGCTTTGAGCTTATTACTACTTGATATGTTATTCTTACTACTAATGATGTAAGAGAAATTAAATGATGTTTATGTGTCTTGTGAATGTTGCAAAAAGGGTTCCGAAACGGAGCATGATTAGGTTAGGGACGGGGCTAGTCCTCGGGAGCTATAAGGGTGCGATCTGGAGCCTTTGAGGGAGGCACAGGTGAAGGTTGCTTAAATGCACGTTGCCACCTGAGATCCTTAAGTGGGTCCAGGTGAAGGTTTATGCTTAAATGCATATGAACCCAGCCTCATGGTTCTGGCTTTGCCCAACAGAACCGCTATTATTGCTTCATGATATCATAGACATAAACATAAACATAGATTTTTTATGCGATTATTGCTTTCTGTTTGAAATCTTGGCATGTGCAAGAACAGTTATTTTGCAGGAGACATATTTATCTTCTTGTTTTTGAAACGCACTATTTCCTGCAGTTATTATCATTTTGCTTCCCGCTATGCTTTAAGTATATTTTTTAATATCCATTATATTTAGAATGTGCACTAAGGCATTATTTTTATAATACCAGATCAGATACAGTTGGAGGCGGTTGATATAGCCTAGAGGCGTAGCGCGGAAAAATAACTGCCCCTTCCAGGATTAATAGTTTGATGAACATGGAATTTTATATAATAATTTATGGATGTTATTTTTATTTTAAATTGAATGAATATCGTTTCTTTTATGTGAATGGCTTGAATGTTCGTTAACTACTATTTTATCTAACTGCCAATATGATCCTGCGGAAAGATGCATCCGATGTTAGTTTGGTTCTTACCAAGCTAACACGGGTCATCACATCACTAATCATGATTAATTACTGATAACAAATTTTGCATTTCTATATTTTGATTTTTACGCCATTAAATTAGTCAATTTTCTTGATTATTAAGAATTTTTGAAAGTTTTAATAATCTTATTACCTACAAAATTTTTCATAATTTTCAGCTTCCAAAATTTATAATAAATAAATCGGAGATCAAATAAAAAAAACCAACTACGCATTTGGGTCCCTAAAAATTTTTTGTCAGAAAAGACCCTTTCTTTTATCTTCCTAGTCTTATTTATTATTTTACCAATTTTTTATAACTTTTGAGTTCCTGTAACCTTTCTATTAGAATAGACATTTTCTTCCATTGTTCCTTCTTATTTACTATATACTAATTTTTTACAATTTGAAACTTCAAAAAAATATATTAATTGATTTGACCTTTGAATCGAGAATCTAATTTCATATTTAAATTCCTAATATCTTTGATAAAGATAAACCCTTCCTTTCATTTTCAAGAGCTCTCAAAATTTATTGTTGAGGTTTAATTATTAATTAATTATTAAAAATTGCATAATCTATCTTCCCCACAACAGCCCCCTTCTTTCGAACGCAACCAGCCTCTCCTATACAAAACCCTAGCTAACATCCTTGCTTTCCGTCGACTCAACAACCGCAACCTGGCGACACGACCGGCCATGGCCACTGAAGCGATCAGCCAACAGTTCGTTTAAGGTCAGTCACTCCATGCATCTCTTTTTGCTAGACCCCTGACTCTTTATACCTTTCCCCTTCTCTATCATCCTCCTCCCTCTCCACTTTTCCTCAAAATCAGCTGATGAGCCCAACCATCACCAACTATCAAGTAATACCTTTTCTTTCCTCTTATGAAGCTGCAAAAGTCCTCACATTCTCAGAGCTATCCTAAGGAAGTTTTCTCGAAACTTCCTTCACACTTTTTAGCCATTGAGCTTTCCCTCCTTCCCAAAACATTATCGAGGTAGAGCTTCCTCGATCTCTTATTTGCAAATCGATGTCTGGCGGTGCTGTCAAAGCCTTGTACACCATGCAAGAGGAAGATTATAAAACAAAGAAAATCTTTACAAATAATAAAATACTGGAGTTGAAATACCATAAACCAATTATTCCTAAGCTTTGAGAGAGCTTTTGATCAAGCTAACAACACCCTCCTTCCCAAAGCTTCGCAAACTGATACCTGGCAGTGTTGTCAAAGCCTTGTACACCATGCAAGAGTAAGATTATAAAACAAAGAAAATTTATACAAAAAATAAAATATACTTCTAAGAGACTTGAGGTGAAATCCCCAAGAACTAATTATTCCTAATCTTTGATAGTTTTTGAGAAAGCTTATAGCGCCAAAGAATCTTCTTCTGATCCATTAAATTGCTACTAAAAATTGATAGAGGTGTGGAATAAGTCAGCCCAAAAGGCTTTTACTTATAGGTGAAAAAAAATTGAAGGCAAGACTATTGTCGGGTGAACTGCTTTTGGATGCATAGCTGCAATGCGTCTGGGTGTGCGGCTGGCGATTAGTGGCCCAATCTTTTCCATAAAAGTATCGTCCAAGTGCAAGTCAAAATTAACTATGGGAATGTGTTAATTGAATCTTTTGGGTGCATCGACCAAGACATCTGGGCGCATGCATACGAAGGAAAATTGTTTAATGCGATTAGCTAGCATTTAAGGCCTTTCTCTCAAATTTTAGTGTGTAATATTAGTGAAACAAAATATAAAAATAGCATCCAAAAATATAGCTAAAAATCACAAGACTATAATTAAAACTAAGTATTCAATCTGGTGTAGTTAACTGACTAATTTTAGCTATTTGAGTCAACCTGAAATATTCACCTAGACAAAATGATCAACACAAGAAAAAATAAAATTACACTTTGTAATTATTAAAATTAAACTAAGAGATATATTGAACTCAAACCCTAAACCCAATAATTTCTCCCATTTTGATAATTACACTATATTATTTTATTTTTACTTAACAATATCCTATTTTTTTCTCCCCTTTGCAATCATTAAAAAGTAAAGAGATTTAAAAACTAAACTAAGCAAATAAGCATTTATAGAATAAAATAAAGGACTAACAAAAAGCAAGTATGAAATAATTAGATTAATACCATTTGCAAGCTATTAACTAAATAAGCTATTAAAATAATTTGATATTACTGATTAAAAGATTAGATCAAACATAAAATTAATGAATATCACAATATCACATGCGAAAATAGCAATAATCAAAACCAAACTAACGAGTTAGAAAGCAATAGACAATAAACTAAATAATGAAGTCTAAGCAACAAACCGTAGGAGTTAAAATAGTAAGTAGGTACTGATCAAAAATAAAACTAGTATAATTAAAATATTCAAACCTTAATAAATAAAACATGCTTACTATTAAGGCGTATGCCTTCACTTGCTCGACTTTAAAGATATTCTATCCTACAAAAGTTTAAGAGTTAGGGTGGAGGACCCGCTTTGGGTTAGATCAACTTCTTCAAAAAAATCAAATTCTTCTATTCACTAGCATATGTGTGCTATATGTCCCAGTTTCCACATGTGTAGCATATCCTTGGGGCGAAAGAAGTCTAAATAGGATTAAATTTATTCTTCTAATCCTAAATGTCAAATAATTAAGATACTTTTATATTCATTAAGTTTATTTTTAAGAAACTAAAAATAAATTGAAGTCCCTCATTCTCTTGAATCTATCTGAAATTTTCCTCTTGGTCAATCTTATATGATTCAAAGAAGGCATTATTAGAAGCTAAATCATTCAATCATTACTTTAAGGAGATAAACTCTCCCATAATACTCGCTTTTAATGACTTGAATTCAAATAATTCTTTATTAAGTTTCTTATGTTCCTTTTTCAAAGTGCATAAGTGTAAAGATTCTTTAAGAACAAAGCTAACTCTCCCTTTGATAAATTGTTAATTACCTCATCTCCTAAAGATGGCATTGATTCTGAATCTGACTCAGATGTTGATGAAGACTTCAAAGCTAAACTCTCTTTCATCAAATGCCGTTAGGCAGAGGTAGTTCTCTTCACTTATGATGTCTTTTGAACTTTCTGATACTTTGCAAAATACAAATTCTTACTCCTACACTTCTTGTTTCTTAACTTTAAATGCTCGAGCTTAATATTTCCATGTAATCAAATTACACTGTAATCAGATTACTTTACTCTCACTTTTTTGCATTCCTAAAAATAGCCCCAAAACTAAAGAGCAATCGAAATATACTAAAACATTAATAATGGTTCAATTCTCCCTAACCCTACATCCAATTTTTGGAATTTCGCCTCTTCTCAAAATCCACTCAAACAACAAGTCATTGCTTCACTGATACCAAAGCAGGAGGAGAAACCTGTACAACCACTTCTTTAAGAGCTTTGACTGCTGAGCTGCGAAGTCCCCTCCTCAAATTCGACCCAAAGCGGAGTCTACTTGATCCCTCCTTTACACTCTTTAGTCGCAGAGTTGTGAAGCCTTCCCTCCTTCCCAAAGCAGAGTTGAAATGGATCTTCCTCAATCCCTCTTTCGCAAATTGAAGCCTGAGGAAGCTGTCAAAATCTCTTGCACACCCCACAGTATTAGGGTTATAAAACAAAAAAACTTTATACAAAAATAAACACTTAAGAAAGACTTGAGGTGAATTCCCCAATAATAATTCTTCTTAAGCTTTACGAGAGCTTTAAATTGTGCTTAGAGTGCCTTAACCTCTTATGATTCTTAAGATTGTTGCTAAAAATTGCAAGAGGTGTAGAATAAGGCTATTCAAAGACTTCTATTTATAGAAGAAGAGCAAGTGTTGCTTTAAGACAAGTTATTGTTGTTGGGCAGGCTGACACATTTGGGCATGTAGCTACCATGCAAATGAGGGTGTGGCTGGCAATACATAGCCCAACATTTTTTATAATGAGACCGCCCGAGTGCGGGTCAGAACCTATTTGGGTGTGCATTCACAGGATATTTGAGCGGCATCCCATCGTCCCACAAATCAGTTAATAGTAGTCATGACGCACCTAGGCACATTGCGTTTGAACGCATATTGGCTTTGCACCTGGGAGCATTACGCTTGGGCGAATAAATCGGGGTACCTGAGAGCATGCAATCCAAGGAAAATTGCTTATGCAGTTAGCTATATCTTTAAAACATTTTCTTTCAATCTTTAGTCAATTGCATCAAAATAACAAAACATTAAATATCATCCAAAAATACAATTCAAAAATACTAGACAAACTAAAACTACGCCTTTAATCTACAGGAAAGCTAACTTGAGCTATTTGAACTGACCGAAAACATTCACTTAGACAAAAATGATCAATACATAAGCAAAATCAAAATTAAATCTTGCAATCATAAAAACCAAATTAAGAGGTAGATTATGCTCAATCCAAAGAGTCACATTATTAAGTTTGTGAAAACTATTTTGAGTGATTAATGTCATTATCAACAAGCTAAATCTTAGTCAGTTTGTGGCAAATGATAATCAAATATCAAAGAGCATTACAATAGGCAACAACTAAGCTTCTATAAAATTAAGGTTAATGACTAGTCATTAAGTAGGTTGTTAACCACACAAGTTAATGACCATAGCTAATTTAACAGAATGACCTTGCAAAAATCTTGTAAAAAAGGCTGTCTTCTAGAAGTTAGCATTGGCCTATTAGCTTGCCAAAATCATAATAGCATTTTTTTTAGATGATTTCATCTAGAATTATAAGTTTTTGAAATTCACTATACATTATGCCCATGTTCGATTAGGATGTAATTAGGAACATTTTATATAAGATTTAAAAATTATTACACCACTAGGCCTCATGTTATTACAAGTGATAATTTGGGCTATTTTGCAAAGATTGGAAGGTGAAATTCTTATGAGAGATTATGAGAAACTATATTATTGACTCTTTATCAATTATGTGATGACCCTCTCTTCCCTTTAATGAAAAAATAAAAAGACAATCTAATTTGGCCATAGATATAGGTGGAATGAAGCTAAAGTACCAAAATCTTTTATTTATTGTGTGATTTTGTGATTCTGCATTATCTTAGTTTGCTGGCATCTCTCATGATAAATTGAAAATAAGTAGTTCTCCAATTTTCGAAAGTCTTCTTGGGATTGAATTCTTTAAAATTAGTAACTATTTACTCTGGTTGGACTATTCCTAGACCATGACCTTGCCCACCATTTCAATCGCCTTGCCCTTGAATGCCACAATCATCTCAAGCAAACAAAGTAGTATTAACAAGCCTGGAATGAGTTGAGTAGTTAGCTCAACAACATGGAGAAGACAAGGAAGAATGGTAAGGATATTAGGTAAAGTAGAGTCAGCCATCAATTGTCATGAACAAGCTAAAGAAAAATATGTAAGCAGGACGAATTTGTCAACAAAAAATCCTCACTATATTTATGTTAAATGGTAAAATCTATAGTAAAGAGCAAATAATAGAGAAGTTCGCTCCTTTTAACATTTAAAATGCTATGGTATTTTTGCACATCGCCTTACAGTAAACAGGAGTTCAAGTACAAGGAATATACCCATAAACATTAATGTAATGAAGTAGCAGAGCATAAAAAATTTGCACATTGCTTTAGTAATTACTCAAAATATCACAATCGAGGCAATAAGATTAAGACCATTGAGCATTCCAGAGAAACAACATAAACAAAAAATATTAATTTGCACTCAAAAAATGGTATTAGAATGAGAGTGATAGTTTTTCAATAAGATCCAATAAATGAAACTCCTGCCATCACAAGAGAAAGTTTGTAACTTTGAGTTTGACAGATTATTAAAATGGCTCAGCGTTGTTGAGGACCCAATTGAAGGCAACATAGTAAAATGCTTGCCATTGTCTATAATTATCAATAATCTCAGGATAAGAAGACTTTCAGTGATAGAGTTTTTAATAAGATCAAACAAGTGAATCACCCCATTACTACAAAAGAAAGTTTGTATCATTGAGTTGATAAACATAGGAATGCATTGTTTATGAAGGATTTGAAAGAAGCCATTATCTATCACCACAAGAGGTTAGCTATAAAGAATGAGAACAGGTCAAAGACAAAGACAATAGATGTTGCAACAAACAAGGTTAATAACATTTGGGATTGCAAAAAAGTTAGAAAAAAATATGAGAACAGGTCAAAGACAATAGATGTTGCAGCAAACAAGGTTAATAACATTTGGGATTGCAAAGAGGTTAGCCATAAGACAGAGGTCAAAGTAAACATGCCTTGGTTCAAATGAAAAAGGTAACATTGCGTCACCAATAGAGATCTATAATAAAAAGTAGAGGAAAACTTAAGCATTGGAAAGATCTGATTTAGAGCTTCAATGGAGCAAAGGGTTGAGACGCACAGGTGAAGCAGAGCATTCTAGCAAGACACCAAGTTGCACTGCTAGGCTGCAGTGCTGTAGTGAGACACAATGGTGGACGATATTGTAGCAAGAGAGTGATGCACGAGGCTAGAGCATTAATGTGAGCATGAGAAGAAGGCAGTGAGGTAACAAGAGTAGGAAACATGCAGCATGGGGCAGAGCGACAATTACAAATCATATGTGAGGCGAAGCCTAGTAACATGGAGCCGAGGTTTTTGTGAGGTGTAGTAACAAGATAAGGTGAGATGTTGGTGTTTGGAATAGAGCTTACAAAGCAATCTAATAAGTTGTGGACAAGGAGTAAGGGTAAAGCTAGCTTGGCTCAGGCACCATGATGATTTAAAAGAAGAAAACAAATTTTACTGAACATTTTGAGTCACTAGGCATGGACATGTGTTCGATCGCAAAGTAGCTTAAATAAATTTATTTTATTATTCTTGGATTACATCAAGGCCCTACTCTTAGTTCATATCTTTTTGCTTTAATTATGGATGTTCATAATGAACACATTCAAGGGAGGTTCCTTGGTGCATGTATATTGCATAATACATTTCGTTAATTGATAAAATTAGAGATAGAGTTAAGCAAAACTCAAATTGCGGATGAGTGCTTTAGATCTAAAGGTTTTTGTCTTAGTAAATCTAAAATTGAATATATGAAGAAAGTTTAATATTAACAAAATTCCTAATATCAACAATGTAATTATCAAGAACCATGTAATCAAGAAGAGCGAGAGATTCAAATGCCTTGGGTTCAATTATTTAAAATAATGGTAAAAGAGAAAGCGAAGTGATTAATAAAATCCAAGATGGTTGTATAAAATGGAGGTATGCCTCTAGAGTGTTGTGTGATCGGACAATCCCACTCAATATTTTATAAAGCAGCTAGGTAATATGGGGCTGAAGGACAACAAAGAAGAAACTTACAGAAACGGGGATGCTAATATGGATGAGTTGGTATACTCAAAAGGGTAGAATGAGAAATAAGTTCATTCATAGCGATGCTGGAGTGGCTTCAATAGTGGATAAGATTAAAGAATGTCATCTTAGATGGTTTGGGCATATTAAACGTAAATCATTCGATGCCCCTGTTAGAAAAATTAAGTATATGAATTTTGCCCATGTTAAATGAAGAAGAGGAAGACCAAAAGAGATACAGGAATAAATCATTAAGAATCCTTTGTATTTCGATCAAAGGGAGGGGCTTCTATTTGAGTATGCACAATGGAAGCAAAGAAATAATGTAACTGACATACCTAGTGGGACTAAGGTTTAGTGTTGTTACTATTGATACGCATAAAATAATGAAAAATAAGGAAGCTAAGATCTCCCAAAAATAAATACTAAATATGTTCAATTATAAATCCTAAGAAAAAATTTATATAATAATCTTTGACAATACAAAAGCTATGAGAATTCATAAGTAGACTTTGTTTCAAAACATTAGGCCTGCATAGCGCATGCAAAAAACTTTAATGGTCTAAAGAATCGATCAAGTAAAATTATACACAAGTACAAAACGAAAATCTAGTAAATTAAACATTGAAACCAGTATCATAATATAAAATGAAGAATAAGAAAGAAGTAACTGAAATTTAAAATTACGGGAATATCATTTGGACAATAAACTTACAGCCATAATCATAGCAATATTGGAAAGTACCAAACTAGACACTCATGTCTCATAGAATATATCCATCATTTTAAGCTTCAAAAATACAGAATATAGAACTACACTCTCCAGCTCATGGACTTCAAGTACTAAAATATAATCCTCTGTTTCAGCAGCAAGTTTTTTGGAGAAAAATGCCCTGATGATCTAACCCATGTACCCTTGTTACAAGACTCTCCTGATTCATCATACAGTATAGTGTAGTTACTGCTGCTAACATTTCTGAAGTAGCATGCATCTGTGCTTTTATATCTGTACACTTGTTGAGTACTGGCAACACCTCCCGTTACCAGGTTTCCCTTTACATGCATAATACCTTCACCAGTTTGCAAATTCTTCAAAGCACTAAAAAAGAGGCCAGACTTCTCTCTAAAATGTTTCTGCTCTTCATTGAATTCAAGTGTAACGTTTACAAGTGACAAGCTACCATTAACCTGGTTGGAAGTTTCTGTGCGCAGATATAATGGAAAGCTTTGAAAAACTTGCGCAGAATATAAGACTGAAGAATGATTCTTGGCATAAGTTCCATGTCTATAGTGTATACTCTGGTTCACTTCTTGAGTAGAACCATTAAAAGAAAACTTCATTTTATTGTTATAATAAAGCTTTTGGAAGAAATGGGTAGTGATATTTCCATAGGAGGAATTCACCCATCCAACAGCTGATATCCTTCTATTGGCACTAGTATCAAAATTACCATCTAGGTCCTTAAAATCAGAGATCAACGAGGGACCAAACCTTAGAGCTTCATACTCAATCAAACTACCCTCAGTTAAATAGCTTCTGCTGTCTAGCCAAAGATGCAAATTTGCATCAATGAACCAAACATTCAAAGCATCAGTAACCCCAAACTCAAATAAATGCTTCTTTCCATCTAAAATATTTCCCAAAAATGGAGTGATTTCTATATCATATGAAGGAAGATCAAAAGAACCGATCGCTGTGATAGGTCTCCAAAGAAGAGGATTCACTCCTCCCGTATAAATAACAGTGAAGGGCCATACGGCCCCCACGACATTGCCATCCAGCCTCACAATCACTTCCCTAAAGGAGCCATTCCCAGGAATTCCAGCAAGATTATTTTCCAATATGTAAGAATTCGGAGGATTACTATACCAGAATTCATCATTAGAATGAAACGAAACAAATACCTCAATCAAACCTCGGTAAGCATTCTTTGGTATTTCAACCTCCTTCCCCTGAAAATCGCTCGAGCTCTGGATCTGAAACCACAAACCATCGTTCAAAGGAAGCGATTTGGAGATGGGGATAATTAAATCAGCAGGAGAATCAAACACGGAAGAAGACGGATGGTGGTGATCGAAGTAGAAATGGAACGAAATATTGACGTGGTAAACGCCGGTGTAAGTTTGATCAACGATATTCCCGAGAAAAACTGCTAAGGTTTGGGGGTTTGAAAAAAGGGACCCATAGCGAGTGACTTCCTTACGGACAGACCAGAGGATTCCACTGGGGCTAGGCTCGGCAGTGCAGCTTCGGAAGAGCTCAACGCCGGCGATCCAAATGCCGAAAATGCGGTCAAATTGGCGGCCGAAGCAGGAGGCCGACCATTCGAGGATGATGAGGGAAGGGGAAAGGTGAAAGGGGCAGTCAGATGGAGGATAATAAGTGAAGGTGACTGGAGGCGAGTTGTAGGTATTGGCGAAGGAGTGTTGGAAGACAAGGGTTGAACAAGGATTAGATTTAGGGGTGGGGATGGGTCGCCGGACTTCGAAGAAGGTTGTCGGAGCTTGTGAAAAGGCGGATTGTAAACCTGCTGCGAGATTGTCAGCGAAGATGAGGTTTCCTCGCTGGAGGAGAGATGGTGTAGAAGAGGAAAAGGGCAGGAAGATAAGGAGGAAAGAGATGAGCGCAAGGATAACGGTGGCCATTGGTAGGGAAAGAGCAGCTGGCAGGCAGTGAGTGGATCGTAGCAACATCTGAAACTTCACTTGATGGCCGTTTTAGATGAGAGTATAAGTATGGCTGGGCTAATAATATGGTGTTATTCATATCACCGAATTAAAAATTGGACCGCTAGGTTAAATCGGAGGTCCAAATGTGATTGACATATTAAATAATATATTTAATTAAATAATAAATATAAACATTAAAAATAAGTTATTTAAATAACAATTAATTTTATATAAAAGAAATGCTATTTGAACTTGCATCCAAAAAAGTTCATACAATAATATTTAGATATAATTTCAATACAAACATTAAAAATAATATTTATATTATTTTAATATAAATAAATAAACACTATTGAAATATCCTCAAATCCTATTGGGTTGGACTTTTTTGGGTGTCTCGTCGAAATAACATTTCTCTTTATATAATATACAATAAATAAAAGAAAAAAATATAGATATGAAAATATTGATATTTAGATATGCATTCTGAAAATCAAATAAATAATTCAGAAAATTGTTGTTTTGTTTGTCATACTCTCATCTAATGAACATGACGATAAAATATCAATTGACCTTTAGATATGAAAATAATAGGTCAATGGCAATATGAGATACATTCTAAAAAATAAATAATAATTCTGAAAACTGTTGTTTTGTTTATCATACTCTCATATAGTGAATATGATGGTAAAATACTAATTGCAATTTAAAAATGAAAATAATGGCAGTAAGAGATGTATTCTGAAAATCAAATAATAATATTGAAAGCTATTATTTTGTTTAGACAGTAAGAGACACATTTTGAAAAATAAACAATAATTCTGAAAACTGTTATTTTGCTTATCATGCTATCATATAGTAAACATGATGGTAAAATATCAATTAACCTTCAGAGATAAAAATAATGACAGTAAGAGATGCATTCCGAAAATCAAATACTAACTCTGAAAACTATTATTTTGCTTATCATACTCTCATTTAGTAAATATGATGGTAAAATATCAATTAACATTTAAAGATAAAAATAATAGCAATAAGAGATGTATTCTGAAAATGAAATAATAATTTTGAAAACTATTATTATGCTTATTATACTCTTATTTAGTGAACATGATGGTAAGCAACCTATTGACATTTATAGTTAAAAATAATGGCATTTAGAGAAGTATTTTGAAAATTAAAGAATAATTTTGAAAATTACTATTTTGCTTATGTAACAACCTAAGTTGTTACCTAGGTTAATTAAGACTAATCTAAGTCTTAATTATGGTTATAGTATCTTAATTAAGTCATTTAGAACCTACCTCTAAGATCTGGATCAAATTAGGGATCAAATAGAGCAAAACCTAATTTCTAGAAAATTCCAAAACCCTAGAATTTGACTTTTTATTTTGACATCAAATCAAAAATCTGACTTCACCATTGCGTTCACTACTCCCAAATTAACTAGGGGTGAAGTTTTGGAGGCATTTGAAAGTCGTTGAATTTTTGACGAATATTTTATTATTATTTAAATACTTGAAAAAAAAATTGAATAATTAAATACTCGTCGAAACAAAAATCCAATCGCACCATTGTGTTCCTCGCCCTTCAATTAGCTAGGGGTGAGATTTTGGTATTTTTCGGGATTTAATTAATAATCCAATTTTAAATGAGAAATAAAATATTATAATTTAATATTTATTTAACCAGCCAGTGGGACCCACCTAATCATTATTGGGTCGGATCCCTTCGGTGCACCCGTTAACCCGTTAAGCTTAAGATCGAATCCGGGCCGTCCGTTAATCAACCACGATCTGACGGCCCACGACCTCTCTTCCTCGCACATCTGCGCGTGTCTCACTCGCGGTAGAGACCAGCCACATGTTCGAGTTTTCCACCACCTGCAAGTCCTCTCCTTATGTAAAATTTAAAGTCTCAATCAAGAAAGAAACGATTAGGTCGATTGGGCTTGGGAATCTCTCGGATCCGTGAACTTTTGCTCTCTTCATCTTCAAACACAAATCAGGTACCTCCGTTCCCAATCTTCTCCATTTCAATTTGTACTCAATCCTTACCCATTACTTAATAGCATATGTTTCAATCATAATACACATCCTTAATTCATCTGTGACACTACTCAAATCGCAAACCAACTATAGCATACTACTTATTAAATTTGGATTGATCCACATACGCGATCTCTCGGCTTGCTGTTCGTGGCCGATACCTAGGGTTAGATTGTGTCTTTGGTTCAGGTAGCTTTTGCGTTTGATTCAAACATCAATGGGAAGGTCAAATTGAACTCTACTCATCGTGGTGCGGATCGACCTCCGGCATCGTCGGGAGGTGCGCTATTTCGAGAACCCTAGGTGCCAACGTTGCGGGATCCCTCGCGTCCCATTAGGGTTATACCCAGGCCGAGTCAAGCCAAGCCCGACCCGCGCATCCGTATAAGGGCCGACACGCAGCGGTACCTTCACGGGCCAAGTTTTGCGTTGGGCCCCGTTTCGGGTCAACCCATCTGACCCGTCAGTCCTGAAGTGTCAGCATCGCGAGACCCAATCGTCTTCTCAGCAATGCGTTGGGCCCCGCCAGTTTAAGCCTCCGTTTGCCACGTTTGCGGTCTGGGCCCGCCACTGTCCCCTGCAATAATTAAAAATATAGATAGATTAATTATATGTATATTTATTGAAGTATATATATATAATTATGATTTCAGTTAAGTTAAATTAAATTAAGTAAATTGAAACTTTAAGTTCCCATAACTTTAAATCTATGAGTCCAATTTATACAAACAGATATACCAAATTGATCAGAAAAATTCAAAGAATTTATTGGAATTATCAAATTTTTAGTTGGAGTTGTATATCATATAGTGACATTTTTAAGGTTTTAAATAATTGAAAAATATCACAAATATTCAAATGACTATAACTTTGTACACACTAATCCAAACATACCCAATATGGGTCTCAAAATACTCAAAAAATCCTAAGAAATATTTTAGTAATGTTAACTTTGCTATTTGTATTAGATTTATACTAATCACATTTAGGACCTAACCCTAATTAGGTCAATTAGCCCTAAAACTTCAATTGGTCATAAGTTAGTCAATTGAGCTCCAAATTAGGTGATCAAAATATTAATTTAGATTAAAAAAACCTAATTTACAGTGAATTGCAAAAATATTTAGGATTCAATAGTTAGATTTCTTAATTAACCTTAATTACCTTAAAACTTGATTAGTGAAGATTAGCAATATTAATGATCCAAATTGAGTGATTCAAATTTCAAATAACTCCTAGAGTAGATTAAAACCTAGTTGTGTAATTGGTTTTATGATATTGTGAATAATTTCACTATTCACTCACTAATTATATTGAACCCTAATTATTAACCCTAGAACTTATATTGGCCATTACTTAGCTAATACATATCAAAATTTGATGATCTTAGGTTCTATGGAAACCTTAGGACATATCTATAATAAACTAATAGAAAATTTAGTTTTCATTAGGGTAAAATTACTAAATTGCCCTTATATATCAAATTTCTTAATTTGACCTTATAAGGCGTAATACTTAACCAAAATTAATGAACTTACTATCTAAACTCATATTAGATAGTAGGTAATAACTCCAATTTAATAAATTCCAAAATAAGCCTTAATTCATCAAGATGAATTTTAGACCCTTAAGTAAGGGGTAAAATGGTCATTTTGCCCAAATTTAAGGTTTAATAATTTGAAGTCCTGAATTCATCCTTAAATCATTATAATTAGTAATTAAAGTGATTTAAACTTTAATTGAGATAATTCTAAGTCTTAAATTAGAAATTCAAGGAAAATCCTAAATTTAGTCTTAAGTAAAACCTAAGTAAAATTTAGAAATCTTTTCCCTTCCTTTGAACTTCTTAGCTCAACCATAGGTCTTATAATCTTAGTTAAGATGTGTGTCTGAGTGATACTCTTAGTACTTATGAGCCTAAATTCCTAAAATTATGAGTAGATCTTAGGTTATAATTCATCTAATGAGTAAAATGGGTTACTCATTAAGGTGAAACCTTGAGTTTATTAGTTTATAGATTTTCATAGTTTATTAAATAATTATTTGATCTTTTAATCTTAGAATTATGATTAGAAATCTATCCCATTGAGTTTGACTTAATTCAATAGGATTTGCCTTAACATTTAATCAGTGAGATAGTATTAAACCCTAGTCCTTAAGATGACATTATGATTAAGTAATTGAACTTCATTCTTTAGAGTTTGACTCTTAATCCTTTTAATCTTGATTTGGCCAATCAAGATTTGGTTTGGGATATATAAAATAACAAATTAAGATGATTGATTTACTTATTTAACTTTGTAGATGACATCGATTCATTTATAATTAGGACTTAGCTAATCCTTATTATATTCAACTCATATGAACGTGATTTTAAGTTACAGACAGTGTATGAATTGATCATTCTGAATCTTATGTAACTTAGAATAGTTAGAACGATTAAATTAGAAAACAAGTAAAATCATAAAGTTTGTGTAGTGCTATCTATTACCTTGAATTTGGTATACTATGCTTTCCTTATTTTTAAGCCTCATTACACTTTTGGATATATTTTATTAAACATAAGATGTTTGATGAATATTTTATGTTACACTTTGAATTATATTCATATGGAATTTGCATAGCTTAAAAAGAAAACTTAAATAAAACAAACTTTAATACACCTTGTGGGTTATATTTTACTTAGTCTGCCATTTAGTATAGCACTACTTTTGAGACAGTTACTTTTGCCTAGAACACTTTCCTAGTGCTTATTACTTTTGCCTAGGGAATTTTCCCTAGTACTTATTACTTTTGCCTAGGACACTTTCCTAGTGCTTGTTACTTTTGCCTAGGGGATTTCCCCTAGTGCATGTTACTTTTGCCTAGGACACTTTCCTAGTGCTTGTTACTTTTTCCTGGGACACTTTCCTGGATGATTAGATGGACGTTATCTTGTGACTAGGACACTTTCCTAGCATAACATACTTTAATCTAAAATGTTTCTCCTAGATGAGCAGATGGACTTTACTTTTTGGCAGAACTAAGTAGGAGTATCTCCACACTTTACTTTATACTTTACTTTTATTTTACAATCACCTTACAGTTACATTTATTTTACTTTATCGTCACTTTACAATTGTCTTTTCAGTTGTCTTTACAGTTTCTTTATAGTTCTGGCTCACTTTTACCTTACAGTATAGTTCATTTCCTGTTATATTTTCATTTCTGCAGTTCTTCAGAATTATAGAATTTCCTATAATATTTTTTTTATTTCAGTCACTTTACTTTATTTAAAAGTATGTTAAGATGTTAGACTTTATTTTTAGTACAGTATTCTTACTTTATACTATAAATTGACATGTTTAGTTTGATCATATTACTTAGGACTTTCTTTAAACTTAGTAGATTTATATTTGCACTTTACTTACCTTTTATGCAGCTTGAGTTGAGGTATATGTTTACCTCACATTTTGTTTAAGTTATAATTTGTTATTATAACTAGCCTTTCCTTTCTTTGTCGCCTTACTGCTATTTTTACGCTTAAGTTAAATTTGTGATATCTTTAAAATACATAAAAAATAATTACCTTAAATGTACTCAGATATTTTGTCTAATTAGATTTTTCTTTTGTTGGCTGGGGTCCTACCATTATGAAATTGATAATGGTAGATTCTGAGCTTTTTGAGGAGGTTGAGCCTTCAGAAGAACAGGACCAGGAGAAAGTGCAGGTTGATGAAGATCACTAGATTATACTTCTTAGTTTACTTACTTTTGTATTCAAGAGGATGAGAGACTTTACTTTATATTTCAGCTTCTAACTTTAAATATTTGTAATAATACAAGATTAAATTATACTTTACTTTTCCTGCATTATATATTCTGAGTTGGATGTTTTACTTTATAATATGGATGAATGGATGATTACTTCAGTTTGTACTTTTCTTTCGCACTCTGATTTCATAGTATACTCATTAAGTGATTGTTATCCTTTGCTTTATTATGAAAAGCACAATTTTCTCTTAAGATTGGATTGGAGTCTTAAATTCCAACCTAATGTTAAGTAATGGATGTGCTTAGTGACGACCACACCCTAATACGGATGATTAGGGGGCGGCTGCTACAGCTTATCATACTCTCATATAGTGAACATGATTGTAAACTACCAATAGACCCTTATAAATAAAAATAATTGTAGTGAGAGATGCATTTTAAAAATCAAATAATAATTTTGAAAGTTGCTATTTTATTTAGACAGTAAGAGATGCATTCTAAAAATCAAATAATAATTTTACAAACTGTTATTATGCTTATCAACTCTCATCTAATGAGCATGATGATAAGCTACCAATTGATATTTAGACTTAAAAATAATGGTATTTAGAGATGCATTTTGAAAATCAAATAATAATTCTAAAAATTATTGTATTGCTTATCATACTCTCATCTAGTGAACATGATTATAAATCATTAATGAACTTTTATAGATAAAAAAAATGGCAGTAAAAGATGTATTCTAAAAATCAAATAAGAATTTTGAAAGCTGTTGTTTTATTTATGCAGTAAAAGATGCATTCTAAAAATTAAATAATAGTTTTGAAAATTATTGATATACTTATCAAACTCTCATCTAGTGAATATGATGGTAAGCTACTAATTGACATTTATAGTTAAAAATAATAGCATTTAGAGATGCATTTTAAAAATCAAATAATAATTTTAAAAATTATTATTTTGCTTATCATACTCTCATACAGTGAACATGATTGTAAACCACCAATAGACCTTTATAGATGAAAAACATGGCAGTAAGAGTTACATTTTGTTTGGATACAAAATTAGAATAGGCCATCAATGTTCGCTTCAAAATTCAAATCATAACTAGCAAAATTAATCGACCCAAATGCCACAACATCATCTTCCTTTACAATTTGGTCAGTTTCGAGGGTATCTTCCGTTAAAAATTTAACATTTTATTAGGTTTTTGTAAATATAATGTAATTAATAAAATGAAACACAATTTTATAGACACTTACTAATATGTGTTTCATAATTTTGCATATTTTGAGTAAAAATAGTAGAGATAGAATTATCTTTGTAAATTTCTTTTTTCAACTCTCCCAAATTAAGTTCTGTGCTCAGTTCTTCATCCATAACCCAAAATTCAAAGGAATCAATATATGTGTAATTTAAGGAATCATAACTTTGTTTTTTGGAACATAACCTACAAATATTTTTAAAATGTTTAAAATATAATATAAATAAGGACAATATTTTGTACAAATTGTACCTATTTTTTAAATTTATATTGTACTGAACATAAACAATATCATTTAATGTTTGATGCTCCAAATGATTCATCCACTTTGTATGAATTTGTTCAAAAACACTTAAATTTGTTTCACATCCAGACGATGAAGACGTTTGGCTAAGAATATGAATAACTAAATTCTGTAGATTTGGAGCATTTGACCCAAACATATGCCACCATTCATTTATAATTTAAGCAATTAACATTAATATTTAAATTTAGATGAAACTTTAAAATGTAAAATAAATTTAAAAGAACATACTTGGTTACATCTCCTTAGCTAATAATAGTGCTACTGACTTACCAAAACTCTCTAAATTATAATGATATAATCTTACTTTATTCATTGAATCATTTTGCTTGGTACATATATGCTTATTTCCGATTAACTCTACTAGGCCTTGCATGACTTCAAGTTTGTTGTAATAATTATCATGATCATACTAAAACTGAGGGTTTATATAATATGAAGCAGAATGAATTCCTTGGCGAAGTTGCCCATCCCATCTCCTCTTGATGATATCAGTATACAGTTTATAGAGCCTCTTATTATTTCTAAATATATTTTAATTATCATTTTTGCTCTATGCATGCCCTCATAAATGTAGCACATAGCTGGTTTCTCATCAGCATCAATAATTCATATTAATCTAATAAGAGGCCCACATATTTGCAACGTAATAAAACAATCACTCCAAAATCTTTTATCTAAAATAATAGAAGACGCTTCTTTTCCTTTAAGAGTTTTTGCAAGCTTTGAATCTATGTACTCCTTACACGTAACTAAAGCTTGCAAATCATACTTATGAGCATGAGCACTATGTAATGTAATAAAAGTTGTTGCAAAACGAGTTGCACCGGGACGGACAATTTCTCGCCACATAGACCTTTTTCATAGCTTGGCTAATATAAATGTATGATTATAAACAAACAAAGTAACCTTTGAAGCCTTCTTGGCCAACTCATCAATATGTCCCATATAAGCTATATCTTTAAGAATTAAATTCAAATGCAGCACATGATGACCAATATACATTATCATATCTTTTTTGAAAAAGTTCACCCGCTTTCTTATAGTTGGCTGCATTATCAGTTATGAATTTAATAATATTTTTTGGTCCAACCCATTCAACAACTTCAGAAAATAAATCACATAATGTATTTGCATCTTTTGTTAAATCAGATGCATAGATGGATTTCAAAAATGATAAGTCGCGTAGATAATATACAAAAAAATTGATTAATGTTCTGCTTCTATTATCTGTCCACCCATCTGCCATTAATGTACAACATGTTTCCTTCCAATAATGTTTAAAAGATACAACTAGTAATGTACACTCTTCCTTGCAATCTCTTAACAAATTTACCCTCATTCTATAATATGAAGGAAGCTCATACCGGGCCCTATGGCTGCTATGGCATCAATATGTTGTGCATAAGGTGAATTTAAAACATTAGGTTATATGCCACAATTAAAAAACTACCTTGCAATAGACATATCTGCTTTATGCACAGATTCTTTGAAAGCTATCATACTCTTAATAGAAGGTTGTGAACCTTTTATTATTCTTGGGGCAAAAAATTTCTCAACATCTTCAAGTTTCCTCTTACCTTATCTACTGAAGGTTGTGAATGATCAGATTTTGATAATGTCAATCCTATTTTTTCAACATTACAAGCTTCAAAGTATGTGCAAGTAACTTCCATTGATTCACACACTTGTTGCTTCTTATGCAAAATTTCTTTTAAATTTTCCTCCATTTGAAAATGAACATCATGTGAAATTTTTTTACAAGAATCAATATTACCTTTAATACCTGTCAAATGTTGTTTCATTCTATTTATAAATCCACCTTTGTAAATTATACCACAATATAAGTATTTGTATTTCCTCTTTCCATTATTTTCTTTTATCTCATTAAAATAATTCCATGCAAGATCTATTTTCTCACCCACATTATGCATAGTGCTTGACATGCTTTCAGATCCAGATGCTTCCATAATCTCTATATCAGTTGATAAAAGAAATTTCTTAAAATATTCTTACAAAAGTAAAATAAAAAGTAGAACATAACAACAAAAGTAAAATAAAAAACAAACATTATGAGACTCAAGATTCAGTGCCTTAGTTAGAAGCATAGTGGAGCCCATGACCCTTTGGGGATCCTATCCATAGTAGTATCCAATAGTGAGCATCTGTTAATCAGCTAATACCAAGGGGATAGCATCCCAAACTGAAGAATGTGGCCCCTATTTCATCATCATCTATCATTACCTCACATTAAAAAATTAATAAAGATGAAATATTAAGAATTTAAGCTTAATAGAAAATACTATTTTACAAAAAATCCCTTCCACTTATCAAGATTGAATTAAATGAAAGTCCAAAAAAAATATGTAAATTGCATACAATTAAAATGCTAATTTTTTCTCAACAATAATATGAAAATATCACGAAAAGTGATTGCACATGTGCTCAACATTCAATTAATTTTTGCTCAAAATACCATTATTTTTATCTCTAAAGGTCCATTAGTAGCTTACCATCATATTCACTATATGAGAGTATGATAATTGATAAGCATAACAACAATTTTCAGAATTATTATTTGATTTTCAGAATGCACCTCTTACTGCCTAAACAAAGCAGCAGTTTTCAAAATTATTATTTGATTTTCAAAATGCATCTCTTATTGCCATTTTTTTTCATCTATAAAGGGCTATTAGTAGTTTACAATCATGTTCACTATATGAGAGTATAATAAGCAAAATAATACTTTTTATAGTTGATCGTCATATTTATTAAATGAGATTATGAAATTATGAGAAGCAAAAACATCAGTTTATCAAAATTATTATTTAATTTTTAGAAAGTGTTTCTAATGCTCGTTGTTACAAAACAATATAATCCCAAAAATTAAAATTGTGAGATTCAAGACTCAGTGCATTGGTTAGAAGCATGGCAGAGCCCAAGACCCTTTGGGGATCCTATTCATAATAGTATTCAATAGTGAGTATCTGTCAATCAACTAAGACCAAGGGGACAACCTTCCAAACTGAAGAATGTGTCCCCTATTTAATCAGCATCCGTTATTGCTCATATTATTATTTTATTTTCAAAGAGCACCCCTAAATATTATTGTTTTCATTTCAACTTTTCATCTCTAAAGGTCAATTGATATTTTACCATAATGTTCACTAGATTAGAGTATGATAAGCAAAATAGTAATTTTCAAAATTATTATTTGATTTTCAGAATGTATCTCTAAATGTCATTATTTTCATTTCAAAGGTCAATTGGTACTTTGATATTTTACCATCATGTTCACTAGATGAGAGTGTGATAAGCAAAGCAGCAGTTTTTAGAATTATTATTTATTTCTTAGAATGTATCTATAAATGCCATTGTTTTCATCTCTAAAGGTCGATTGATAGTTGATTAATATGTTCATTAAATAAGATTATGAGAAGGAAAACATTAGTTTATCATAATTATTATTTAATTTTCAGAAACCATTTCTAAAGCTTATTATTACAAAACAACAGCATCCCAAAAATTAAAATTGTGAGATTCAAGACTCAGTGCCTCGATTAGAAGCATGACAAATCCCATGACCCTTTGAGGATCCTATCCATAATAGTATTCAATAGTGAGTATCTGTCAATCAGCTAAGACCAAGGGGATTCAAATTGAAGAATGTGGCCCCTATTTCAACATCATCTATCATCATCTCACATTAAAATTTCATCAAAATCTAAACCCTAAAATTTAAATAAAACTAACAATCGACCTTTAAAGATGAAAATCAAATAATGATTTCTAAATCTATTGTTTTACTTCTCATAATCTCATTAAATGAACATGATGTTAAACTAACAATTGATATTTAGAGATGAAAGCAACATCCATTAGAAATAAAATAAAAATAATAATATTTAGAGATGCTATCTAAAAATCAAATAATAATTTTTAGAACTGCTATTTTGCTTATCATAATATCATCTAATAAACATAATGATAAACTACCAATAGACATTTATAGATGAAAATAATGGCATTTAGAGATGCATTCTAAAAATTAAATAATAATTACTTTTAATATTGTAGTTTTGCTTATCATAATCTCACCTCATAAACTACTAATGGATCTTAAAACTTTAGAGATAAAAACAATGACATTTAGAAATACATTCTGAAAAATCAACAATAATTTTAAAAACTGTTATTTTACTTATCATACTCTCATATAGTGAACATGATTATAAACTACCAATAGACCCTTAGAGATGAAAATAATGATATTTAGATATACATTCTAAAAATCAAATAATAATTTTGAAAACTATTGTTTGATACTCTTAATCTCATTTAATAAACATGATAGTAAACTACTAATGGATTTTTAGAGATGAAAGTAATGATATTTAGAGATGCATTATAAAAATCAAATAATAATTTTAAAAACTTTTATTTTGTTACTCTTAATCTCATCTAATAAATATGATGGTAAACTACCAATGGACTTTTACATATGAAAATGATGATATTTATATATACATTTTGAAAATCAAACCATAATTTTGAGAACTGTTGCTATTCTTATCCTAATATCATCTAATAAACATGATTATAAACTACCAATATATCTTTAGATATTAAAATAATGATATTTAGAGATGCATTCTAAAAATTAACTAATAATTTTGAAAAAATATTGATTTGCTACTCTTAATCTCATCTAATGAGCATGATAAAAAACTACCAATGGATTTTTAAAGATGAAAGTAATAATATTTAGAGATGCATTCTTAAAATAAAACTATCAATTAACTTTTAGAGATAAAAGTAATGGCATTTAGAGATATATTCTGAAAATTAAACCACAATTTTGAGAATATCTGCTATGATTATCATAATCTTATCTAATAAACATGATTATAAACTACCAATAGATCTTTAGAGATAGAAATAATTATATTTAGAGATGCAATCTTAAAGTTAAACAAAAATTACCTTTAATACTATAATTTTGCTTATCATAATCTCAAATAATAAACATGATGATAAACTACCAATGAACTTTTAAACTTTAGAGATAAAAATAATAATATTTAGAGATACATTATGAAAAACTAATAATAATTCTGAAAACTATTATTTTGCTTATCATACTCTCATATAGTAAACATGATTATAAACTACCAATATATCTTTAGAGATGAAAATAATGATATTTAGATATACATTATAAAAATCAAACAATAATTATAAAAATTGCTATTTTGCTACTCTTAATCTCATCTAATAAACACGATTGTAAATTACTAATGGATTTTTAGAGAAGAAAGTAATGATATTTAGAGATGCATTCTAAAAATTAAACAATAATCTTAAAAACTTCTATTTTGCTATTCTTAATCTCATCCAATGAATATGATGGTAAACTACCAATAGACATTTACATATGAAAATAATGATATTTAGATATATATTCTGAAAATCAAACCATAATTTTGAGAACTACTGCTATGCTTATCATAATCTCATCTAACAAATATGATTATAAACTATAAATAAATCTTTAGAGATTAAAATAATGATATTTAGAGATGCATTCTAAAAATTAAATAATAATTTTAAAAATTATTATTTTGCTACTCTTAATTTCATCTAATGAACATGATAGTAAACTACTAATGGATTTTTAGAGATAAAAATAATGATATTTAGAGATGCATTTTGAAAATCAAACTACCAATTAACCCTTAGAGATGAAAACAATGATATTTAGAGATGTATTCAAAAAATTAAATAATAATTCTAAAAGCTGATATTTTGCTTATTATACTCTCATTTAGTGAGCATGATGGCAAACTACCAAGTACTAATGGACCTTTAGAGATGATATAACAACCCAAGGTTATTACACAGCTTAATTTTAGCTTAATTGCATCTTAATTATCATTTCATTAAGTTCATCTAGCCATTAAAACTAAACACTGAAGATTTAGTGCGATTCGGAGCTAAATCGAATATTTGGAATATTTTAATATATTTAATTAATTAGAAAATTGAGGTATTTAAATTAACCTCAAAATCAAAATCCGACTTTGCCGTTGCGATCGTCACCCCCAAATTAGCTAGGATGATGTTTTGGACGCATTTGAAACTCGTCAAATTTTTGCAAATATTTTAATATAATTAAATGCACCAGAAAAATAAAATAATTAAATAATTGTCAGAATAAAAATCCGACTTCGCCGTTGAATTCCTCACCCCAAATTAGCTAGTGGTGAATTTTTGGGATTTTTCGGAGCGCGTTTATCAAATATGAATTTTTAATAAATTATTTATTAGAAATGAATAATTAATTATTCATTTAAATGCATTTTCCTTCTCCCTCCTATCGTATTGAGCCCGCATTTATCCTCTATTCGGCGCCCCCCCTCTCCCTATATTCTGGCGCACCAAAAGCCACCCCCTCTCCTTCTCCATTTTTCTTCCCATAGCCCATGCCTCCATCTTCCTATAATATGGAGCCTCAACCTATCCTCCTACCATCTTTGCTCAGACGAGGTCTCCTCTTCTCCTCCTTTCCCATTGTTGAGCTTTGTGCTGAAGAAAAAACTCCCTTTCACCAAGTTCCTGAAGAAGAAAACATAATTATATTCTTCTTCCTAATCGAAGGTACCAATTTGCTCTACTTCCTTGGCTACTTTCTCCTTAATTTACCAAAATACTATGGATGATACTTTCATTAGCTTTTACATAACATCTAAGTGTAATTGTAGAACCTTAATTGGACTCAAATGAGTCAGATTGAAGCTCATTCCTCCATTAAAATTTCTGTCAATAAAACTGAAGGATTTTTATATACCAATAGCTAGAACTTTAATTTTTACTTTTTATAATAATCCATTCATACCGATTTTTGTTATCAATGGAAAGATCTCGGAAATATCTTTCCATTAGTTTATGGCACCACATGTGAGGTGCTCAGCATTGGGAGTATTTGGGTGTAAAAGGAGGCTCGTCACAATTTTCGCACAGGAGAAACCTCTGCAGGGCGCCGCAGCACCCGAGTTTCAAATTTGGGTTTACCATGGCGCACCGTAGCGCGCTGCAGTGGCATAATAATTTGATGAAACATAAATCTTTTGATGAAATTAAATTAAATCTACCGCAACGCTGAAATCTGCTGCAGCGCCTGAAGCGCCTCAGGCGCTGCGGCACGCCACATCGCTGAAATTAGCCGCAGCGCGCCGTAGCGGGCCACAGTGGACAGTAGCGCTTGGCTTTCGGTCAGAAGGCGCCACAATGAGCCATAGCACCCAAAATTGTCCAGAATGGCCAAAACTTTACATTTTTCGCATTCTAAGGACCCTAGGACCATAATGGGGCTGAAATATATCAAATTTAAACCTAGTTTTAGTAAAATTAAGTATTGTATAAAATTTTATGTGAAATTCAAATGTGAAAATTTATCCTTTATAGCATGTGCTAAAATCCCTTATGTATTTACTTAAATATTTTGTACCAAATGTTAATGTTAGAATCTTTGATTGCTTGTATGACCAAGTAGGTATTAATAATCAAATTACATGGAACATAATTGCTTTAAATTTGTAATCAAATGTTAATCCTTTTTGTATTTGATTTGGGATTTGATTAGCCATAATTACTTATTATTTTAATCAATATAATATTTATGTATGTTAGAGAACTTAAATGCTGATTTAAACACCTTGATTTACTTAAATTAATATTAAACTATAATTGAATATAAGAATCTTAAGAACTTGATTAAGTAAATAATACTTAGTCTAAATCTGAAATTTGACATTAATAATACACCAATAATGCATTGATTGGCCATTAATATATAAATCAACAATTGGTCTTAATTGGGTAAGATGTGGGGTTAAACTCTAACCTATTTTATTAAGATCTAAATGCTTAATCACTCAAATAATTAATTTGATTTTATGATAACTTAATTAACATGATTCTAATAATACATATGATTTTACATTGATCTTAATTTATTAAACTAGAAGTGCTAAGGTAATTAAAGAACTTGTGTGATTAAGTATCTGAACTTAAACTTTAGATATTTGATTTTCTATTATATAAGACTCTTAGCATAAAGTTAATTATAAAACTAAGTTAATTTATCACAAGATCAAATCTTAATAATACTTTTGATTATACCCCATAATTTTAGTATAGGTTATAATCAGATGGGCTTACCCATCTGATCTGATCAAAACAAGCCTAATGGATAAAAATTATAAATTTTAATATATATGTTAGATATGCAATGTAACAGCCCTAGTTATTATCCTAGCTAAATTTGGATTTAATTAAGCCAAACCAAGCCTTAATTTTGATTCCATTAGACTCAATGGGTCATTTAAACCTAACCCTAGAAGTTTGAAATCAATGAGAGCTAAAATGGAAAATTTGGTATTTTTGGTTATTATTAAGCCTAGAAAAATACCTAAATTAATTTGATCTCCAAATCAAAATTTGACTTCATTTTTGAATTCCCCACCTCCAAGTTAGCTAAGGGTGAAATTTTGGAAATTTTTGGAGGTCATTTAGGCATATTTTGGATTTAATTTAATTTGGTTCAATTGCAAATTTACCTCTTCCAACGGTCGGCCGGTTCCCAAACCGCGGGCGCCATCCGGGCTGTCCGTTCCGCAGATTTAATCCAATGGCCCGTGCCTTCGATCAGAACCGTCTCATCTCGACCGTTCCGCGATTTCGAGATCTAAATCCGACGACATCTAGCTATCCACCGTAAGTACCCTCGATCAACTGTTAGATCACCCGACCTGATCCAACGGCTGACCTCTTACCCGTGGCACATTGGTTAAGTAGCGCATCAAGACCATCCGGGACCAACGGCTTAGCGATCAGATGGCGGTCACGAACCCGAGCACTGTGGAACATCTCCCTCGTCCCGCCCCGTCTACGTCTGGTCCCCCCCAACAGCCAAAAACCTCCCAGCCCTCGTGGCAGTACGGGAGGACCACGAAATTCCCCTCCTGCCCTCGGCACATCTGTCTTGCCGGTCGTCTTCTCCCCAAAATGTCTATAGCCGTTGGCCCGAGCCTTTCTCTTCGGCTCGGGCCGACCCATGACCCGCGCCTTTTTATTTTGGGCCACGACTATTAGAGAATTATAGAATGGCATTTTCAATGGTTAATTCATTAACAAATACATTCCTATAGTTTTAATTTAAATAAAAATACATAATAAATTAACTTAATAACTTTAGTTATACAGATCCAAATAGTATGATCCAATATACCATTTGAATCATAAAAATACAAGGAATCCGAATATAAAATAAAATCACAGATCTAATGGTTGGATTTAAAATAATTGATTAAATATTTTCTGTTTTTAATTAAATCATAATAAATTCAATTAGTAATCAAATTAATTGATTAAGGGCTCTGATTGCTCACTAAACCCTAAGGAATAAATTCAGACCCTTGAAGCTAATTTTGGATACTAAATTATCTTAATTACTTTTTAATCACCCAAATTAGGGATTAGTGAATAAAAGCCTAATTAAGGCTCTAATTTTGGCAAGATTAGTTCTTAATGCTATCCTAAGCATAGTGGAACCTCTGGGTAAGGTTGGATTGCCCTAATAATGCCTAAATCTACTAATCACCTTAATGGGCTTAAAAGAGTGATTAGTGCTAATTAGTTTAATTAAATTGTCAAAACCTAAGATAAGTGTGTTTCCCACTTCATTAATCAATATGAAACACATTAAAACAAATTAGAAGTAATTTGGATAATTAAATCTTAAAATCCCATATTTAGCCTTAAGAGGGGTATTTTGGTCATTTTGACCAAAATATGCTTAAGTGCCCCTTAAACTTTGGAAAACTCAGTAAAATACCCTTGGTTAGATTATTAATGATCTACTGGACTCTTAGACTAATGATGTTAATAATATTCATGATAAGTTAAGAAATCTTCATTTAGCCTTCATTAATACATTTAGATCTTAAATGATCATAAAAATGACCACTTTGCCTTAATAAGTTGAATCTAATAATTTTAGATGTTAAATCTCAAATTAATCAGTTCAATTAAGTTAGCTTATGGGCTTAAATTCTAAAGGAAACACATTTAGAAAGTCTAAGTTGAAAACCTAATTTAAGTCTAAAGTGATCAAACCTAAGATCTTAGATCTTAGACTTTAGATCTTCTACTTAAATTGAACTACCCCCAATTGAACTTCTTTAAATGATTTATTGTGTAAACCTTTTAAAACCTTCCATGTGGGTATAGGATCATTCAATCTATAAGGTAATGAAATTATCTTAAAGATTGAATATAGATCTTAGATTCTCAAGTTCTTAATTGATTATTTTATCTTATGATCAGTAGAATAACCCTTCACTAAGTTCTTAGTTCCTAGATCTTTTCAGCTTATAGGATTCTTTATCCTTAACTTAGGGATAAAGTGTGAACCCTAGATCCTAGTCAGGACACCACCTTAGATTTAGGATTTGAACACCAAAGTGGGGTTTAAGTCCAAAATCCTTAAATCTTGATTTATAGTCATCACATGATTTTAGATTAGAACTTATTAAGTTATAATATTAACTTTAAGGACATAAATCTGAGATTCTACTCGATAGCTAGATATTGGAGCTCCTAAACTTGTACCTTCTCAGAGTATCTAGATTGGGTAAATAAACAACCACAGATATCACATAAGTCTGATTGAGTCTCTTGCTTACTTTGACTAGATTTGCTTGGCATACCTTGGATATTGAGCCTTATTCCTTGAGCATGATAGGAGAACTTAGGATATGGATGATACATCCTAAGTTAGTAATTGTGAAGCATAACATTCATCTAGTTCTTGCAGTGCTTTTAGTTAGTAGAATATGTCCTAACTTAGTATGCGTCTTCGGTATTAGTATTGTATAGGATGGACCCAGGCCTAGCAGATTTGGATGTCTAAGTTGGGTATTGATTGATCTTGGAGGCCTTGTATGGCCTATTGGCTGATATGGAAGTACTAAGTCTTAGGCTTATTGCTACTCTAGTTCAGTTTTCAGTACTTGCTTACTTTTGCCACATGTCTCAGTGGCCTTTGTTTTCTTTGTATAATTAGCATGTTGTATGTATACTCTTATGGCTTGCTTATATTGGCATGTTTAGGATATTAGAATTTCATGTTATATTCAGCAATTATCTTCTTTTATAATCAGCATATTTCAATATGATCATAAGCATGTTAGGTTCAGAATTGTATTATAGTTGCTGCAACTTTTAGCTTCTAGCATCACCTTGTTTATTTTACATTTTATGCTATTTCACATACTACTTGCTTGCTATAAATGGATGGTTTATAGTTACTCCATTTCTTCATAACTTGTCGCGCCCATAATTAGCTTGCATGCTTAGTAAATTTAAATGTGATTTCTTTAAATACTCAGTTCATTAAAATAGCCTAAAATGTATTTAGACAATTGTCTAACTGTAACCTTTTTGTTTTGTTGGCTGGGGCCCTGGCATTTGTGATACCGACAAATGTCAGATTCAGACTTGTTCGTGGGCAGTGCTGTAGGAGAGGAGCTCGTTCAGGAGGAGGACCTTGCTGTTGCAGTTTAGATAGATTCTGTATTTCTTTTCAGTGAGATTGAGAGACCTTTGTATTTTCTTTTAAATTCAGTTTGTAATAATTAATTCTGAATGTATTTTATTTCTGCATTGTGATGAATTATTATATTGTTTTCCTTTTTCTCTACTATGTTGTGCTTGTGGATGTTACTACACACCTATTGCTTCTGTCACTTTGATATCTGTATGTATATTGATGAATGTCTATAGTATTTTGGTGACAAGTTCTTGGCTTAAAGCAAGTTAGGTTTTCACCTAATTTTACTTAAGCTGGGGATTTGCCACAGTTAGAGCACCGTACTTCCTATTGTCAGTACGGGGGCCCCACATGCAAGGTCTTGATGATCTTACATTAGTTTTGATATGGTAATAATAATAACTTTAATAATTGTTATTACAATGTGATAGGGAGGACTTATTGTGATATGTAGGAACTTAGATGATCCTCCTTAACCCTAGAAGCTTGATCTTAGATCTTTATGGTAGAATCACCTAAAGTACTTAGAATGAGATTTATCCATTGTGGTAGTAACCTATATTTGATGATCATTTTGATCACATCCTTAAACCTTGTGTATGATTCAATTCTTGTAGTTTAAATCTTATAGCCTTGGTAATTTTTATTGATTAAATAATATTATCTGAACTAAAATTATTAGATGAGTTTAATTATGTATACCCATAGTGCTGGATCACTTTAGTAGTATTCAGGATTTGGTTGATTCATTTTAATGTAAGACTATATTTGCGTTCTATCTTGCGGGCTTAGTCGAATATAGTCCCACTTAGAATAAATCATCCAACCCTAAGAGTGTTATAATTAGTGACTTAAATTCTTAGTTTGAGGAGATAAATTGTGATTGGGTTCTGCCTATTATCATCATGCATGTTGATAAGCACAGTTTAAGACAAACTAAGTATCTCAAGCCACCCTTCTTAGAACACTAGTAGTATGTTGTAATTAGGGAAATGAAATCCTTAGTTTGAAATATAAATTGCGATCAGGTTCTACATCCTATCATCGTGCACATCGATAAGTGCAGTTTAAGATAAACTAAGTATCTCAAGTCACCCTTCTTAGAACACTCAGTATGTTTATAGTTAGGGCATTTTATAGTTCAATTTGAAAGGATAAATTATGACAGAGTTCTGGCTCCTATTATCGTGTGCATCGATAAGCACAGTTTAAAACAAACTAAGTGTTAAATTTGACCTTCTTGGAAACATACCAACTATATGTATACAACTTTCCAGCTGATAATTCTAATTGAAATACTAAGTAAAACCACCTAATTATCTAGAGGTAGGAGTTAGAATCTATTTAAATAGATTCTGCACAATGGAGATATTCGATTTATTATTTGATTTTAAATCATTTTCTAGATTTTTGAATTTTAAGGCATATAGTGTTGAGACATAAGCATAAACATAAGCATGATGGTGTATGAGTATTAGTGATGATTTATCAGTTACAAAATGTTATATACATCAACAAGGGATCTTCAGGAAGCAACGGTAGCACAATAAACTATATTTCCCAACATGATGTATGTAGACATTGGACCGTATGGCTCATAGCGGTTTAGTGTTAGTTTAGTTGCATATTAGTGGCATCTCAGTGGCATACAGTATTATGGCATATTCAGATGCATAATTTTAGTGGCATACAGCATATTTTTACATACTATTTACTCAACTTCAGATCACACACTATTTTATTGGTTTTCAGTATTCAGTATACAGTCAGCTTTATCTTACTTCAGTTTTATACAGTTTCAGCTATTCAGCTATTTTTACCGTCTTTTTGCAGCTTTGTTTACTTTATTATTAAATGTAAATAAATAAAACTATTTTGATTTGCTTTGATGTATTAGACTTATTGTCTAACACGTCGTTCTTTTGGGATCTAGCAATTTTCTAGATTTTGAGCAGCACATTGAGCCAGGTTAGAAGGACTCTCAGGAGATTTAGGAAGAGTTCATAGAGCCTTAGTGGACCCTCCTTTAGTCTTGCCATTTTCTTTCTATGTTTATTTCAGTTTAGTAGTTATACTTTATTTTAGTACTATTTTAGTAAACAGTTTGTAGTAATTCTGGATGCATTTACTTTTTTGTTTTGAGATGAATGTTCCTATTCAGTTTTGTGATAAATGTTCTGGATGTATGCTTAGCTTTCACATTTTGTTTATATATATTACTTATACTTAAGTATTATGATGTGATCAATATACTGGAAATACTAATATTTTATACATATATTGGATTCTTTATATTATATTTTAAATTAAATGTATGTATTTGTCTAATACTTAGGATAATGATATTACTCTTATCTTAAGTATTAGCTCTCAACCCTCTATTGGGGTTGAGTCAACAGCCTCCAATGTGGCTTAGTTTTATAGCCTATTCAGGGAGATGGGTTATCCCTTCCTGAGTGGCACGCCACTCCGTCCCCTAATTGATTAAGTTACCTTTTTTTGCGTGCGGTGATGGGGCGGGGTGCTACAGATAAAAATAATGACAATAAGGGACGCATTCTGAAAATCAAATAAGAATTCTAAAAATTGTTGTTTTGCTTATCATACTCTTATTTGGTGGAAATAATGGTAAACAACCAATTGACCTTTAGAGATGAAAGTAATGACATTTTATAGACACATTCTGAAAAATAAATAATAATTCTAAAAACTATTATTTTGCTTATCAAACTCTCATCTGGTGAACATAATAGTAAAATACAATTTGACCTTTAAAGATGAAAATAATGTATTTAGAGATACATTCTGAAAATTAAACTATAATTCTAGAAACTACTTTTTTGCTTATCATACTCTCATATAGTAAACATGATGGTAAAATATCAGTTGACCTTTAAAGATAAAAACAATACATTTAAGGATATATTCTGAATAATAAAAAATAATTCTAAGAACAACTATTTTGCTTATCATACTCTCGTCTAATGAATATAATGGTAAAATACCAATTAACCTTTAGATATGAAAATAATGGTATTTATAGATATGTTTTGAAAAATAAATAATAATTTTAAAAGCTACTATTTTGCTTATCATACTCTCATTGATCTGTAAAAGATGAAAATAATGCATTTAGAGATGTATTCTGAAAATCAAATAATAATTATAAAAGTGTTGTTTTGCTTAGGTAATAAGAAATGCATTTTGAAAATCCAATAATAATTATTAAAATTGCAATTTTACTTATCATACTCTTATCTAATGAACATGATAGTAAAATATAAATTAGCCTTTAGAGATGAAAACAATGATAGTAAAAGATGCATTCTGAAAATCAAATATTAATTCTAAAAAATTGTTGTTATGCTCTTACCAACTAAGAATGAACCAACCAAGCAATCGATGAAGCCAGCTAGAAATTGTCAAAGCCATCCAGCAACCCACGAAGCCAGCCAGTAACCGACGAAACCGACACCCAACAGGAGGAAAAGCCAAAAAGCAGAATAGGTTAAAAAGAAAACTCCATTCCATATTCGCAAATTTTTCATATAACCTTCGCACTTTGTAGCCAATGAGGAAAATTTGAGCGTCTGTTTTAAATCACATGCTTCGTGTGCGATTAAGAAGAACTGGACGATTCTATCAAAATCGATCCTATTTTACGGTTTGGCGATCGAACCGCAAAATCAGCCAGTTTTTTCTCGGTTCGACAGTTTGTGGTTTATTTATTCGGGTCAGACCAATTACAGATCGGGTCATGGTTGGATCGGCCAGTCCAGTTCGATTTTTAATTCCTTGATTCAGATTCCATCCATGAACAAAATAAGATTTGAATGGATGAATAATCCAAAAACTAATTTCAATATAAACATTTTTAATAAATTTAACTTAGGAGAGCTTCTATATTAATTTGGCATATGATTATGTTAATTAAGTTTTGGTTTAATAATATTATATTAATGGGCCTTATGATTTAAGGAATCCAATGTTATAAAATTTTCTAAATTTGGAACCTTTATGCTCAAATATGTGCTAATTATAATGGTGATTAAAAAAATTCATTAGTACAATTAATTATTAAAAATAAATTTTAATATCACAAAAATATCTTACTCATTTTATTATCATTTTGGTATATAATTTTGATATATTTGAATTTATATTTATTAATTTATTTATTAATTCATTATGAATTAATTATTCATAAAGCTCAGAATTATTAAAATCAGATTATTCATTCTACTGGCGATTTTGCGGAAACGGGCCGGTCAGGCAACGGGCCTGACGGATCGAGAATATTTGGCAAATATTCAAGAAATATTTGTTGAATATCCATCGGCACAGTGCCGCACGGGCCGCGGGCCGGCTCTCCCGACACATGCTTTCTCGTTGCACCCGAGTGCCAAAATAAAAAAATTAAGGTTTTCAAGAAGCCTTAACTACTCTAAGTACGTGACATTCAAGATGTGATTAATAAGCCAAAATAATCCTAAGATCAAGAGCTATCTAATAAATACAAGGCCCTAATTAGAATTACCTATATCATTCTGACCTTAGCCGATTAAATCAACAACTTAGGGTTTATAGTGTAGGGACAATGCTCCCTCCATAGTGAAAAACCATTGAGCTTGGACAAGGTTTCATTGTGATCCTACGGTCAAGGCTGGCCCAAGGAGCAAGTTAGTGGCGATTGGGATGTGCTATGATGTTGGGAGGTCTCGATGGGGTTTGGGCATTGTACATTATTGTACATGCCCCTAGCCTATCGAGTCTCAATTGAGCTCTCTCAGGCTCAATTGAGTTCGATAGTTGATAGAATACTAAGGAAAATAACAAAAAGAAACAATAATTACAATAATGGAGTAGTGATTGGCATTAGAGGAGCGTACTTAAGGTTTGTCTAGCTGCGACTTCATTGAGTCTTTGCGTCGCACCGAGAGGTCGAAAGCATCGGGATAGCCTTCCAAATGCTAGAGCTCGAGTTAATGGAGCTAATGGGATTGTTAGTCAGGCATTTGAGGAAGGAATCGGGTAAGGGAGGATGACTATAGCATGACCTATACTGGAGGAAGACAACAGGAGCACAATGATATTATCGATCTTGGCCACCTAATCAATCCAATGTCCCATATTCAATTTTAGGAATTACTAAACTGCAGGGCTATCCTTAGCCATTGGATATGGGTCCCAATACAGTGACTGAGATTAGATCCACCAAAAGTCTAATCTGCTCCGTCTGATCGGAATCGAATAAACACCAAGTCACCTAGATCGTGTGATCTGGTCGTCTTGTGTTTCGTAGGTTACGGCAGATCACCACTGTTCGCAAATAGCGACTAATTAGCCGTTGAAAAAATAATTAGATTTAATTGAATTAATTTAATTAATACTAATTGTATTAATCAAAATATATTAACTAAATGAGTTCCATAAATTCCTAAAAATTCATTCTTAGTTAATTTGAGGTGATGAACTCAAAAATGCAATCAAATTTTTTTCTAATTATTTAAATTAATTAAAATATTTGATTAAATCAAACGACTATCAAATTGGGTCAAAATTTTAAGATTTAATCATAGTGATGATTAGAGCCTAATAGTGAAGTTTCTAGATTAATTAGATTAGCTAATTTAGGTAAACAATTTGTGTTGTTACATTTTATCCCTTGCATTTTTACTTCATTGCATATCGCTTATTATTTTGAAAATAATAAAGTTTGATATCCAGCGGTACTTAGTTCACAACTGATCGGTATTTAAATATCTGCACTATTGAAATGTGCCTAAATCAGTAGCTAGAGGAAGTGTATGAATGAGATATTTAAGGAGCTTTTTAGAGAGTGTATGAATGAGATATTTAAGGAGCTTTCTAGAGAGTTAAAGGATCCACCATGCAACTAATATTTTATTTTGACCTATATTTTTATTAAGGCTTTATACTTTTAATTGAACATCTTATATAGAGATATAACTAGATGGATGTTGAAATTTTTTATGAAATTGAATAACAATATTTTTCTGCATCTAAAATTATTTTGAGTTAAATTCATTATAAAATAATTGGAGAAAATTCACTAGTGGAAAAATTTCAAAAAATATTCCAAAATTCTCTAAAATTATTCTTAACAATATGATATTTTTCTTTTACAAAAATAACTAATAGATTACTCAAATTAATTAAGATAATAAATAATAATTTATTAACTTAAAATCTTATGATTTTATAATGGGTAACTGAAATACTCACTTAAGTAGTATTAAGCAGAACTCTTAAACATTAATGTGTCTTTTTAGATAAATGTAGAGTTTCTGATAAGAACTCTAAAGTTAAGTGTGCTCAGGTGGGAGAACTCCCGGGATAGGTGACTTTTTGAGAAATTATCTTTAGGGGACAAAATCATGGGTCATTTTAGGCCAAAACAGACAATTTACTTAGTGCTTAAGAGTTTGGGTTGTTATAAATGGTATACGAGCAATCTATAAGATGTTAGATAAAAGCTAAGTGCCATCTAGAGCAAAGTACCATTTTATGTGAGCAACCTCTTGAACCCATGATGGTTAATGTGCTATATGGTTGTGGGTGCCTTTTGAGCCTGTAGGGGCCACCTCTAGTCCTATTTACAAAGTGAATAGTGCTTATATCTGTGTGTGGGTAATCATGAGGACGTTAGTGTGGCGACCGCCTCCTAATCATCATTATGTTAACACTAAGTCACCTAAGATTAAGAGGTGCTCGTCATTAGTATCATAAATATTAAACAAGATATCTATGATACTAATCATGAGATGAGCAAGAGCCTATAAAAAAAAAATACAGTACAGTAGTGCAATAAATAAAAAGAAGGCATCCAAATAAATTCTACATTTGTCCATTCACATACAATACAGTGATATAGAAGAATAAGAAAAAAACTCATTTATTACATTTTAATTAAATACGAGAAAATAAAATTAAGCCATAAATTTCCTTCTACAAGTCGCACCTTACTTTAACCTCATATCATAGGCATAATCATAAAGCGTTGGATTTGTCATATACTCTTGATCAGTAATATGTACATATATGACGAGGCACAAAAAAAAAAAAAGAATCTGATTAGACTTTTATAAGTCTAAGTATGAATACAAGTTTGATTAATTTAAGATATCACATTTAATACTTTAAGCAACAATAACAAATGGGAGCAACAAGATACAAGTAACAGGAAAGTTATAAATCACACATTTATAACTTATCAATTGAAGTTTAAAAAGCAACATATCTCAAACTAATAGTTGCAACAAGGTCTAGCAATAAAAATACATATAACTGCAAATGCTAAAACTACTAAAAGTGATGCATATACTAATATAGCTAGCATCCTAGCATGCAGATTTATAAAAATTAAAATAAACTAATGCATGTAAATATACTAAAATAATCATCTAGCATAGCTAGCATCCTAGCATGCATAAGTAAATAATTACTGAGCAAACTAAACTGAACTGTAAAAGTGTACAGAAAATAGAAAGTAACATATAAAATACTATCATAGAAAACTAGCTAATAAAGCTATTGATACTAAACTAAACTAAACTGAACTGAACTGAATAGATGTATTCCTAGATTAGTACTACCGTAAATGAAATTGGTTGACATAACCACTGAACAAAATAGTCACACATGGATTATCTAGACCATTGAGTCGGACTAAAGAATCATACATGTATCATCCAAACCATGTCATGTTGAATCCGAGTCGATTATCTAGAAATAAGCATGTATCATTCTCATGGCTGGATTCGAGTCTTTTCTGTCAAAGAAAATTGAGCTGAAAAGGAAGACTAACTAGGACATACTCTATAAAATTGAATTGACCTCTCAATCACTTAACTAACATATTGAACTTACTGAATTATTATGACCTTGATTTATGCATTCAAAATAAATACAGAGTACTCATCAAATATTACATGTTCAACTAAGTATGTCAAAAATATAAGGCTTAGGTACAAGGATTGTAGAGGTATGAAACAAAAGTAACCAAGACTCTACTAAAATATTTGTATTATTTATTATTATCTAATTTATCCATTCTATCTATTCTGAGTGAATACAAGTTTAGGATCTCTAATATTTAACTATTGAGTAAAATCTCAGATTCATGACCTTATATAGTTAAATATTAGAACTTAACACATTCTAATTCGTAATCAAATAATATTGCCTATAAAGGTTAAATGAATAAACTGATTGACCTAATTTAAACTATTCCATTCTATAACTAATCTTTATATAATTTATCAAGATTGGAAGTAAAGCAATCAAACTTTAACATGGTGTTTAATTCTTTTAACTTGGGATTCTAGTATATAAAGTCTAAATTATACAAATTCATGTGATAATTAAATTTTGAGCTAAATAAAGTTCCATTGAGTCTAATTAGGCTCAATGAAACATCTAAGTTCAAATTTTTACTTATTTAAATATTGAAGGAGAAATTAGTGGCCTCAAACTATGTTCTATGCATTTTGATCTTATTCCCTTTAAATAATCATATTTTAAGGATCTAAAAGGTGACTTTGAGAATTTTTGGTTCTAAATTGAATCTCTCAATTTTATAGCATGGTTAATGTCTAAGGAGTCAATCAACTTCTTAAACATTCAAATTAGACATCTATCGGTTCTAATAATGACAAAACATACTTGCCTAAATAAAAAATAATTAACAAAATTACTCTTTAAATCAAAGTTGTAATTCATGTTTGCATATTTATCATTTTGAAGTAAGGTGATAGTACTACTTAGTGAAAATTAACTAAGTAGTAATTACTCTCCTATATTAGCAAAGAGTTTCATGTGTCCTAATGTCATGTGTTTCAATAATAATTAATCACTAATAATGTTAAGATCTATGCAAGTGATGTACACACTATATATACAGCTCAACAAAATTGCATAATTAATTAAATACATAACTCAATTAAGTTTTAAGTACTTAACGTAACTTGCGCATGTAATATGAGCTTGCAATTTAATGATTCTTTTGGGAGGAGGCAGCATTCACAATGCTTGCAACAATTGGGTAGAATGCAACTAATGATAAATACTTTGACAAGCTGCTTACTTAATGACATTCCAGACCATGTGATCTCTATTCAAATTACTCAACAACTACAAATAGGAGATTGAAGTACAACATGCTAAGGAGGGATATACAAGATAGCATATAAATCATCTTGATAAGAACAAAATCAATTATTTTTATGAGAGATTCATGGGAACACATTGAACATGCTATAATAATATTTTATGTAAATTAAATCAAACTCAATACTAAATTACAGTTTTCATGCAAATATTCATGATAATTCGGATGAGAAATGATGAGTAATAAATTATGCGATGGATTAATGAATCATTCCAACTAGCTTTACCAAGAGCAGATCAAAAATTTAAATATGAAGATCTATAGCTTCTTAACATTTCAAGAAAACATACTTGACTTGCATGTGAAAATAAGCAGATAAATAAATATGTGTAACAATGCTAGGTTGTTACTCTACTAAATTTTAGCCTAAGTAGCTATTATTTTGATTCAATTGTTTTTAGAACATCAAATGAAACCTATTCTAAAAATTTGAAGTTCATAGGGCTTCTCTAAGTCCAAAATAATATTTTGATCAGTATAGATGCTTTAGTATATACCCAAAATATTTTGATCTCAAAATTAAATTCTAATTGCATTTTTGAATTCCTCACCCTCAAAATAGCTAAGAGTAAAAATTTGGTGCAATTTGGAAATCATTTAGGCCATAATTCACATTTAATTAAAATGGTCTAACTGCATTTTAGGGTTTCCAACAATTCAATTTTGCAAATATACCCATTAAACTAAATTAACAACCGGGCTCTGCTGTGCGGACCACGGGCGATCCGCTGCAGAGCCCGGGTCGCGCGACAGCAGTATCCTGCAAATCTAACGTTCATGCCTTTTGATCAGCGGTCGAGATGTGATCCTGCGGAGCCTCGGATCGACCATTGGATCTACCCGACCGATCCAACGGCCCGGATCACTCCCGCGATCGGCCGTTAAGATTCGAGCGATCCGAGCCATTCCGCCATCTAATCAATAGATCAGATGACATCCGAAGGTCCCGCTGCTGTGGACCTTCGTCTTCCTCTCGCTCACGCACCCGACAGGAGGAATCCCCATACTACCAGCTGCCGGACATGTCCCCCCACTCGCGCCTCCAGCTAAGCAAGTCATTGTTGATCCTCCCTTAACGGCTAGGTAACCCACTCGGGCCCCGTGGCCCGGCCTAGCTCAAAATGGAATTTCGAGAGCTCAGCCATGGCCTGATCCATCCGAGCCTCGGCAGCCCAATTCGCCTCTCCAGAAGCTTCCCAACCCTCACCAAGACTATAAATAGCCATAGCCCCGCTCCAATTGACCCTTGCTGATCAATTGAAGCCTCGGTACCTTTCGCCATTACTGAACTCTCGAGCTTGCGTAGGCGATCCCCCAGCGTTCCCGACGTGCGTACCACTGATAGAAGAGTCTCCTGGTGTTCAGGAACTCTTAAAAGAAATTCCAGGCAGCTCAATAAGATCGGCATTATTCCCTGCGATGTCTGCAACCCCTCGGTGAAACCAGGTACCCCAGTTGCTGGTTTAGAGCCAATGAGGCTCGAACCTCCTTCCATTTGATTCATATGCCTGCGTATTGTCAATTCGAACCTAAAGTGATCATAGCTAGGACCTAAGCTAGCCTCGATCGATCGATACGATCGATCGGGCTAAGTCCCTTAAGGATCGTCTTGGTTAAGTAAGGACCCGATGATCTAGGCCGTCCCAGACCCTCAGACCAGAGGGTTTGGATCCGCCTCACCTCCCTAATGGTGTAGGGATCAAGTGTGGAGGCCCTGCCCCACCGTGGTCCTGTTAACCCTTAAGTTAACATGATTACGGTGAAGGGGTCACCAGATGACAAGGTCCCCACTTAAGGTTGGATTAGATACACGTACTAATCCAATTTAAATAAGGACTTTACCATTCAATCCAGAAATACTATCACTAAATGATCATACATGAACTCAGAGTACGGAAGCATAAAACATAACATCCATCCAATACAGTATAAATACAACAATACAGAATAAGTAAAGTGCTGAAAAAGAAAAATAATCCTGTATTATTACAACATTTAATGAGATTAAAAGAACTGAAAGAAAACTCTCAATCTCACTGGAAGAAAAACTAAAGCTAAGGATCTTCAAGAACGGGCTCCTCCTCCAATGGCAAACTCTCCACTGGATCTGCTAAACCAACAAACTCAGAACCTACCATTATCAGTTTCATAATGGTAGGGCCCCAGCCAACAAAAGAAAAACTGGTTAGACAATGAGTCTAAGTACATTTTAGGGCAGCAATTTTATTAAATTAAGAAAATATCACCATATAAACAGAACTAAGCATAATAGGTGCAGGAAAGCGTATCAAAAGAACAGTAATAAGTTATAAACCATAGTTTATAACTAAACAAAAAGGAAGTAAAACATACCTCCTCCATGCAACTGCAACAAGGACAGATAAGTAAAAGTAAAAGAAAAGTAAAATTGTAAAAAAAAAAAAAATACAACCTAAATATGCATATGATCAAACTGATTATGCCAAGTGATATACAAAATTCAAATAGTATAAAACTGAGTATACTAACATCCTAAGTAAGCATATGAAAACAGTAAGTAAATCTAGCATCCTATATAAAAACACGTGCAGGAAAGCTGTAAGTAAAATAGTGCTGAAATGCAGAATATATTAGTAAAATAGTAACTGCAAACTATAGCAACTGTACAAGTCATCTGAACTGAGTACGAACTCAGCAATTCTTAGCCTGATGAGCTAAGAAACTCTGAACTGAACGTCACTGAAACTCTTAGCCTGATGAGCTAAGATAGAACTGAATGTAAGTGTACTCGAATTAGTATATCCATATCAGAATCCTGACTCTGTAGTCAGTAGGGCAAGAGTCTATCCATCCTATCACTCGGACTAGGCATGGCCAATAGACTGTCGGACATTAAACCCTCGAAAGGTTGCCGACCCCGAACGGGTTGATCGAAGAGGTATACTAATCAGGCTACACCTTACAAACCACTTGTGAAATGAACACAATGCTTTTTATGAATGTTCAAAATTGACATAAGATATTCATCAAATATCTTAAGTACATAATATATGTTCAAGGTATAAGGCTCAAAAATCAAGGAATGCGAAGCATAAAAATCAAAGTGCAAGAAAACTCTATCTAAAACACAGGTGATATCCTTTGTTGTCTACTTTATTCGTTCTATCTACTCTAAGTTACATAAGTTTCAGAATCAACAACTCTTACACATTCTGTAACTTAGAATCACGAATCCTACTTGTTGAAGATAATTAGGACTCGCCAAGTCCTAATTATAACTTAATCAAAAGACGACTATTTGGTTAAAATGAATAAATCAGCGACCTAATTTTATAATTTAATTCATCCCAACCTCATCTTGATTAGCCAAATCAAGATGAAAAGATTAAGAACTAGACTCCAGATGATGGAGTCTAATCACTTAATCTAAAGGTATAACTAAGGGTCTAAGGTTTAGAACCCAAATCTCACAAATTAAGTTAAGGTAAGTCCTAATGATAAATCAATTCATTAGGATAGATCTCTATTCTTAATTCTAAAGTTTAAAGCTTAAATAATCATTTAATAAACTAAGAAAAATCTAGAAACTAGAAAACTCAAGGTTTCATCTAATTGAATAACCCAATTTACTCAATAGATGAATTCTAACTTAAGATCTATTCCTAATCTTAAGAATTAAGGCTCTTAATTACTAAGAGTATCTCTCAAGACACACATCCTAACTAATGTTATTAGACCTAAGGATGGGTCTAAGAATGATTTAAAGAATAAGAAAAACTCACTCGGGACTTAGGAATTTTCTTTACTAAGCAAAATCTGAGACTTTAATCAAAACCTAATTTAGACTTAAATTTGATTAATTTCAGCTATGAATCATTCTATTTACTGAATTTAGTGATTTGAAAATTGAAATTAGGGCTTTTAAAGGCTAAACCCTAAATTTGGACAAAATGACCATTCTGCCCCTACTTAAGGGTTCAAAAGATCAACTTTTAATCTAGATTTTAATTTCTGAAATTTTTCTTTTGGAAAGTGTTTCTTACTGTATAATATAAGATTAGATAGTAACTAAGTTAATTTTGGATGATTATTAAACCATTAGAGATCAAATTAGTGAATTTGGCTCAAAAGGGCAAATTAGTAATTTTACTAAGTGAAAGTTAAATTTTCTTTCAGTTTAATGTTCTTTACTGCCTAGGCTTTCCATAGAACCTAAATTTGCTGAATTCTGATAAGTATTGGCCAAGTTATGGCCAATACAAGATCTAGGGTTTAAGGGTTAATTAAGGGATCCTTAATTATAGGTCAAAAATCCTAACTTTGCCAATTAGTATCCAAATTAAGTAAAAATCAGTGACTATGTATTACAAATAGCTCACTGGTCATAATGATATGTGGTAGGCTCAATTTGGACCTAATTTGACTAAGTTAAGACCTAATTAGGGTTTATGATGTATAGTGAGTGATTAACAAAATTAATCACTCAAATACTAATTCAATCTTATAGATTGATTCTAAATGGTTCTATGAATCCTCTAAAACTTAAATCATTCAATTTGAATTATTAGATTTGCTAATATTCACTAATCAAGATTTAGAGTAATTAAATAAGATTAGCAAATCTAATCGTTGGATCTAAAATATTTTTACAGATTACTGTTAATTAGATTCTTCTAATCTAAATTGATATTTGGATTATCAAATTTGGAGCTCAATTGACCAAGTTATGGTCAATTGAAGTTCTAGGGTTAATTAACCTAATTAGGGCTAGGTCCTAAATGTCATTAAGCAATTACTAATCCAAACAGCAAAAATGAATACTACCAAAATAATCCTTAGGGCTTTCTGATTACTTTAAGACCCATATTGGGTATGTTTGGATTAATCTACACAAAGTTATGGTTAATTGAATATTTGAGACATAATTTTGAACTTAATTAAACCCTAAATGTCATTTTATTAAATATTGGTCCAAATACAAAATTATTGGCATCAATAAATTCCTTGTACTTTTTTGATCAATTTGGTATATTTAATTGTATATTTTGGACTTGTAATTAATAAGATATTAATTTTTTTTTTTAAAGATTGAGATTTAATTTAATTTATATAGATTATATAATTATAACTATAATTATTAAATTTAACTGCGTACGGGACCCACCTCTAATATTTTAAGTGCCGCAAGCTGGGCCAGCTACCCGCGCTCGGGTCACATTGGACCCGAGAATCCATCGGCTCCTTCTCCTCTCCAAAGTCGCGGAAGAAGGAAGGATTAGGGCAGCCCCATTCTCGACGAACCCCATCGCTTCCAGAGATGAAGATGAAGAGGATGCAAGCCTGTAATCCATACTTCCCAACGAGCTAAGGAGATCAACATATGTCGACCTCCCTCGCTTGAATCAATGATGCCCTAAATCGCCAAGACGATCCTAAGAAGCAGTTTTTTTTTTTTTTTTTTTTTTTTTATTGGAATGATTCGATTATTTGCTTAGATTATATATTCTATTTTGTTTGATTTCAATTACTTTGGATTTCGCATAGCTTAAGATTCGAATTTTGTTTGAATGGTTCTTTTAATGTGATGAGCTGAAATTGAATTTTCATAGAAATTATGTGATTTGTAGAATTCTATTTCTACTGAATTGTTCATAATTTCATTTGTAATGCAGTTTATTATGTGTGCAATTACTAAAATGCCTATCGAGTTTTGAGTTTCGAAATTATCTCGTCTGCGAATACTAGATTCTTCTGAATTCGATACATATATAATCTTATTTGCAAAAGAAATAGATTGCATAATTACAGGGAGTAGATGAATGTATTGCGAGTGAAGGATGAGAGTGTACCTAGATGGAAGTAAGGTATCTTGCCGAATTTTCGAGAGGAATGAACGAACGCTAGAACTGTGGAAGCACCGAACGATTTCGAGGGATACTAACATTGGATCGATGGGTTCAAAAATAGGATTAATCGAGAAGATTTGAGCGGTGCTAAAGGCACGCGGCAGGCGAAGGAAGCCACGCGGAGTGGCGTTCTCGCCGCGTGCGAGGACGGGGGACGCGTGTTCGAGGGATCGGCCCGTCGAGGAAGATGAAGGACTTGTCGCGGGATTGATCAATCGGACGGATCGATTGATCCGTCCGAGAAACAGCGCATGCGATCAATGAAATAACGGCGTTAAGCTTATATAACGCAGCCGTTAACTTTAATTTAAATATTAATATTTTGATTTAAACTATACAATTTCTTAATTAAATTTATATGATTAATTGAATCCAGAAAATTTCCAATAAATTACCCTTAGCTAAATGAAGGGTGCTGAATGCAATGGCGCACTCAGATTTTCTATCCGATGAGTATTTAATTATTCGAATTTTTAGGGTATTTAAATAATATTAAAATATTTGACAAAAAAATCAACGACTTTCAAATGCCTTCAAAATTTCACCCCTAGCTAATTTGGGTGTTCTGAACGCAATGGCGAAGTCAGATTTTCAATCTGAGGTCTAATTAAAAAGTCAATTTCTAGGGTTTGGGATTTTCCAGAATTCCTATTTTGACTTTGTTGACTTCTTGGTTTGACTTAGGTTTCAGAGATTTGCTTCAAATTACTTAATTAGTGATTTAGAACCTTAATTAAGACTTAGATTAGTCTTAATTGAGCAAAGTAACAACCTGGATTGTTACAAACTCCCCTACTTAAGAATGATGTCGTCCTCGACATCACTCAAGTGAGAAAAAGAATTTAAGCAAATATAATGAAATAAATTGAAATAAGATAGAGTTGAAGAATTACCTTGATTAAAAAGGTTTGGGTACTTTTGGCGCATATCCAACTCTTTCTCCCAAGTGGCTTCATTACAAGACCGGTTCTTCCACTGAATCTTTATCATTGGAATAGATCGATTCCTTAATTTCTTCAGATCATGATCTAGGATTTTTATTGGTTCTTCAGTGAAAGAAAGATCAGGTTGAATTTCAATTGCAGGATGATCAATAAGATGAGAAGGATCTCGGAGACACTTCCTTAGAGATGAGACGTGAAATACATTATGTACAGCAGCAAAGTCTTCTGGAAGTTCTAGTTTATAAGCTGCTGAACCAATCTTCTGTAAAATTTTGAAAGGTCCAATGTACCTTGGACTGAGTTTTCCTGAAACTCCAAAACGATAGATTCCTTTCATCGGGCTCACTTTTAAGTACACAAAATCTCCTTTGCTGAATTCTAGAGGATGGTGACGATTATCATGATATTTGCTTTGCCTATCTTGAGCAGTTTTAATTCTTTGTTGAATGAGTTTAACCTTCTTATTTGTCTCTTCTACTAGCTCAGATCCATATAATTGAGTATCTCCTGATTCAGACCATGCTAGTGGGGATGAACATTATCTTCCATATAGGGCTTCATATGGTGCCATCTTAATACTTGACTGAAAACTATTGTTATATGCAAATTCCACTAAAGGAATATGCTCTTCCCAGGATCCAGAAAAATCCAACATACATAAACGCAAAAGATCTTCTAAGACTTGATTTACTCGCTCTGTTTGGCCATCTGTTTGAGGATGGAATGCTGTACTCATGGCCAAAGTTGTGCCTAAATCTTGATGGACAGTCGCCAAAATTTAGAAGTAAAACGACTGTCTCTATCAGATACAATTGTTTTAGGAATTCCGTGCAATCTGACTATTTCCTTAATGTACAATTTGGCCAATTTCTCCACTGAGTCAGTTTGACGGATTGGAATAAAGTGGGCAGATTTTGTAAGGCGATCCACTATAACCCATATTGAATCAGCTCCAGATCTTGATCGAGGCAAACCCATAACAAAATCCATGGATATATCAGTCCATTTCCATTCTGGGATTTCTAGTGGGTGCAATAAGCCACCAGGCTTTTGATGTTCTGCTTTTATTAAGCAACAAGCGTGGCATTTTGCAACATATTCTGCAATACTTTTCTTCATTCCTGGCCACCAGAATGATTGTTTTAGGTCTTGGTACATCTTAGAATTTCCTGGATGAATTTGATATCCTGAATTGTGACTTTCAATTAGGATCTCTTTCTGCATGGATTTAGGAATCCAGAGACGATTATTCATGTAAATAGCACCTTTCTTAAAATTCAATTCTGGATGACGACCACTTTCTATTGCCACTTTAAGGTTTAAATATTCGTCATCCTTGCTTTGAGAGATTGAAACATCTCTATGAAATGTGGGTTCTATATTATTCATGGATATCATGGTACTGATTGAATTTCCCTTAGCAAGAGAAATTTCCATTTTCTGAAACTCATTTGCCAACGGACTTTCTGAAATTATGCTGTTAAGGATAGTGTGACGGCTTAACGCATCAGCTACCACATTAGCTTTGCCTGGATGGTATTGGATATCTAAATCATAATCACTTATTAATTCCAGCCATCTTCTTTGTCTACAATTCAATTCTCTCTGGGTAAAGATGTATTTCAGACTTTGGTGATCTGTGAATATAGAGCATTGAACTCCGTACAAATAATGGCGCCAGATTTTTAATGCAAAAACTAATGCTGCCAATTCTAAATCATGTACAGCATAGTTTCTTTCATGGGTTTTAAGCTGGCGAGATGCGTATGCTATAAGTTTGCCTTCTTGCATTAATACGCATCCTAACCCAATTCCAGATGCATCCGTATACACCTGATAGTTCACTCCTTCTTTTGGAAGAACTAAAACTGGAGCAGAAGTTAACGCGTCCTTTATAGACTGAAATGCAGTTTCACATTCTTCTGTCCAAACAAATGGAACTGCCTTCTGAGTTAGTTTTGTAAGAGGTGCGGCAAGCTGAGAGAAGCCTTTAACAAACCTTCTGTAGTATCCGGCTAAACCCAGAAAACTACGAATTTCAGTAACTGTCTTGGGCTGAACCCAATCCTGAATAGCACTGATCTTACTCTGATCTACTTGGATTCCTCGAGCATCAACTACATGTCCAAGAAATGATACAGAATCCAGCCAAAATTCACACTTAGAGAATTTAGCATATAACTCATGCTCTCTAAGCTTCTCCAGAACCAATCTCAAGTGTTCTTCATGATCTTTTACTGTCTTGGAGTAGATTAAGATATCATCAATGAATACTATAACAAATTTATCTAGATAAGGCTTCAGAACTCTCTGCATTAAGTCCATGAATAGAGATGGGGCATTTGTGAGGCCAAACGACATTACAAGAAACTCGAAATGCCCATATCGTGTTCTGAATGCTGTCTTTTCTACATCTGAGTCCTTTACCTTCACTTGATGATACCCTGACCTTAAATCAATTTTAGAGAATACTACAGCACCGGCAAGTTGATCGAACAGATCATCAATACGGGGAAGTGGGTATCTATTTTTAATTGTGACTTTATTCAGCTCTCTGTAGTCTATACACATTCTCATAGACCCATCTTTCTTCTTAACAAATAGCACCAGGGCTCCCCATGGGGACATACTTGGTTTAATAAACCCCTTATTTAATAGCTCTTGTAATTGCTCATTTAACTCTTGCAATTCTTTTGGAGCCATTCTATATGGTGCTTTTGATAGAGGTTGAGTTCCTGGCACTATATTTATTTCAAATTCTACTTCTCTGGTTGGAGGTAAACCAGGCAGATCTTCAGGGAAAACATCTTCAAAATCTCTAACAACTTTTATTTTAGAGATTGGGGTTACTTCTTTATTATTGCCCATCATCACCATCAGAATACAACTATAACCTTTGCACACCATTTTCCTTGCTTGAATTGCATTGATCAAGGAGCTACTAGTGCTGATCTTCCCAATAAATGTTGTTGAAGCTCCTGGAGTTTGCAACACAACCTTCTTCTTTTGACAATTGATAGTAACGCTATGCATACTGAGCCAATTCATGCCTAGTATGATATCAAAATTCACTATGGGTAGCACAACTAGCTTGGCTTGGAAGGTATGGTTATTAATTGGTATTTGAATGTCGCAAAATTTGTTCGCACTAAGTTGGGCTCCAGATGGAAGTCCAATATTCAAGATCTTCGCAAGTTTGTAATATGATAGTCCTAATTTCTTGGCAAAATTTTCAGAGATAAATGAATGACTAGCCCCAGTATCAAACAATATACTGCAGGGCTCATTTTTAAAGTACAAGGTTCCTAATAACAACAGTATAGACTTTAAAAAATTCTAATTCAATAAGAAAAGCAAAAGTTGCGATTCATACCTGAGACTACATGGTTGTCTTCTGCTGCTTCTACTGGAGTGAGATTGTATACCCTTGCTTTTCCAGTAGGTCTGCTGTCAGATATTTGAGCTTTTGATTGATTTGGATTTGAAGGATTTGCAGCATATTGAACTTTTGCAAGGGTTCGTTCTTGAGCAGGAGGTGGCATAAGAGTTTTCTGAGGTTCTCTGAAATTGATAGGAGTGGCACGGAATACATTATTTGTATGGTTCCGATCAATAGTTACTCCATCAATTGTTTTATTTGATCGACAGTCTCTATATGCGTGACCTTGTCTTCCACACGTAAAACATACCCGGCCAAAATGATAACATTTCCCATAAGGATGTGGCCTATTACATATGGTAGTTTGGCCTGATGTTTCAGTAGTTTCCATTTGATATACCCTTCCTTGATTTGTTCGTTGTTGCTTGAAGTTCTGAGGGTATTTATTCATATTGAAAGCCTTTCTCTTCATATCTTTAGTGTTTTGATGATGCTCTACTATCCGAGCTGTCTCAACTAGCTTCTCGAATTTGGTATGTTGTAAAGGAATTACATGATCTTTGATAGACTCTCTGAGTCCATTCTCATATCTGAAACATCTATCTTCTTCAGTTGGAACCAAATGAGGTGAAAATCGGATGAGCTTTCGAAATTCTGAAATATATTCTGCTACTGTTCGACTTCCTTGAGTTAACCTTAATAAAGACTCACCAATGATGTTCTTGGTGGAGGGTGGAATAAACGATTCCTTGAAGGCTTGGACAAACCAGCTCCATTCTATTTCGTCTAACTCGAACTCTTCAAATCGTGTGTTCCTTTCTTGTTCCCACCAATGCTCTGCCTCTCCTTGCAGAAGATGAGTGGCTAGTCTTACAGATTGGTTGCTTGAACAACCAAGACTAGTGATATTTTTCTCTATAGTTTTTAACCATGCTAAGGTATCCATCGGGGATTCAGATCCTTCAAAGGTTGGCGGTCTTAATCTTAGGAAACTGTGAAGTATCCCATCTGCAGACTGCCGATAGACATTGGGAACTTGAGGAGCGGGGGATGCTGAAGAGGTGCTGGCATTAGTAATAGGTATTATAGATACTAACTTTTGAATAGCTAGAGCCTGCTGATTTTGATTCTCTAGTATTACAGTAACCATATTTCTTAAAGAAGTTATTTCATCAACAGTATTGGACGCAGCCACGGTATTAATTGGAGCATTGCTTGCGGATGGTTGAGGGTTGAGTGGAGTATTGTTGGGAGAAGTAGCAGTATTCATTTTCCTGAAATCAAAACAACTATCTTGAGTTCTTTATTAAGACATAATATAACTACTACTTTTCTCGTTTATTTAAACTTTTATTGAAATAACAAAATACATCATCATAGACTTATAAAACTATTCCCATCCTATATATTTAATGAAAAATGCTCTACGAAAGTCTTCATAAATCACTTCACGATGCTCCTCTTGTGCTTTACGAAACAGTTCTGCGTATGTCATAATCCACCATTCTTTTGCTTGCATACGTAAAAGACATAGCACCACTTCTAATCTGATGTGACTAGGCCATTCCATAACACCAAATATGTGGTCAACTCACGCAAGCCATTCTCTTGCTAGTACTGGAAAATCAAGGCCTCTATAGACGCCTTCTTTTAGTAATTTGTTTATCACTTGCGATCCTTGTTCTAATACTCCTTCGATCACTCTTCCTTGCTTCTTTCCTAATTTATGTTCATATTTCCAAATAGTCTCGAACTCCTTTAGGTAAGCCATAAATGCCATTTCTAGAAGATCTTCTACTCCTACATTTATAACATTCTACTTAGATTTGTTGGGCATATATATATATATATATTTTGATAATTATCATCTTTTATGGTTATTTAATAACTTAACTTATTCTGAGTTATACTCATAATGTGATGGATGTTAATTCAAGTATTCATTTAGTGATCAAGTGGCAAAAGAACAATCCATTAGATAGAGAGGAATACAAATTCCAATCTGACACCTTATGGAATTCTCTGATACCAACTGTGGCGGCCCTGCCGCACCGTGGTCCTGTTAACCCTTAAGTTAACATGATTACGGTGAAGGGGTCACCAGATGACAAGGTCCCCACTTAAGGTTGGATTAGATACACGTACTAATCCAATTTAAATAAGGACTTTACCATTCAATCCAGAAATACTATCACTAAATGATCATACATGAACTCAGAGTGCGGAAGCATAAAACATAACATCCATCCAATACAGTATAAATACAACAATACAGAATAAGTAAAGTGCTGAAAAAGAAAAATAATCCTGTATTATTACAACATTTAATGAGATTAAAAGAACTGAAAGAAAACTCTCAATCTCACTGGAAGAAAAACTAAAGCTAAGGATCTTCAAGAACGGGCTCCTCCTCCAATGGCAAACTCTCCACTGGATCTGCTAAACCAACAAACTCAGAACCTACCATTATCAGTTTCATAATGGTAGGGCCCCAGCCAACAAAAGAAAAACTGGTTAGACAATGAGTCTAAGTACATTTTAGGGCAGCAATTTTATTAAATTAAGAAAATATCACCATATAAACAGAACTAAGCATAATAGGTGCATGAAAGCGTATCAAAAGAACAGTAATAAGTTATAAACCATAGTTTATAACTAAACAAAAAGGAAGTAAAACATACCTCCTCCATGCAACTGCAACAAGGACAGATAAGTAAAAGTAAAAGAAAAGTAAAACTGTAAAAAAAAAAAAAATACAACCTAAATATGCATATGATCAAACTGATTATGCCAAGTGATATACAAAATTCAAATAGTATAAAACTGAGTATACTAACATCCTAAGTAAGCATATGAAAACAGTAAGTAAATCTAGCATCCTATATAAAAACACGTGCAGGAAAGCTGTAAGTAAAACAGTGCTGAAATGCAGAATATATTAGTAAAACAGTAACTGCAAACTATAGCAACTGTACAAGTCATCTGAACTGAGTACGAACTCAGCAATTCTTAGCCTGATGAGCTAAGAAACTCTGAACTGAACGTCACTGAAACTCTTAGCCTGATGAGCTAAGATAGAACTGAATGTAAGTGTACTCGAATTAGTATATCCATATCAGAATCCTGACTCTGTAGTCAGTAGGGCAAGAGTCTATCCATCCTATCACTCGGACTAGGCATGGCCAATAGACTGTCGGACATTAAACCCTCGAAAGGTTGCCGACCCCGAACGGGTTGATCGAAGAGGTATACTAATCAGGCTACACCTTACAAACCACTTGTGAAATGAACACAATGCTTTTTATGAATGTTCAAAATTGACATAAGATATTCATCAAATATCTTAAGTACATAATATATGTTCAAGGTATAAGGCTCAAAAATCAAGGAATGCGAAGCATAAAAATCAAAGTGCAAGAAAACTCTATCTAAAACACAGGTGATATCCTTTGTTGTCTACTTTATTCGTTCTATCTACTCTAAGTTACATAAGTTTCAGAATCAACAACTCTTACACATTCTGTAACTTAGAATCACGAATCCTACTTGTTGAAGATAATTAGGACTGGCCAAGTCCTAATTATAACTTAATCAAAAGATGACTATTTGGTTAAAATGAATAAATCAGCGACCTAATTTTGTAATTTAATTCATCCCAACCTCATCTTGATTAGCCAAATCAAGATGAAAAGATTAAGAACTAGACTCCAGATGATGGAGTCTAATCACTTAATCTAAAGGTATAACTAAGGGTCTAAGGTTTAGAACCCAAATCTCACAAATTAAGTTAAGGTAAGTCCTAATGATAAATCAATTCATTAGGATAGATCTCTATTCTTAATTATAAAGTTTAAAGCTTAAATAATCATTTAATAAACTAAGAAAAATCTAGAAACTAGAAAACTCAAGGTTTCATCTAATTGAATAACCCAATTTACTCAATAGATGAATTCTAACTTAAGATCTATTCCTAATCTTAAGAATTAAGGCTCTTAATTACTAAGAGTATCTTTCAAGACACACATCCTAACTAATGCTATTAGACCTAAGGATGGGTCTAAGAATAATTTAAAGAATAAGAAAAACTCACTCGGGACTTAGGAATTTTCTTTACTAAGCAAAATCTGAGACTTTAATCAAAACCTAATTTAGACTTAAATTTGATTAATTACAGCTATGAATCATTCTATTTACTGAATTCAGTGATTTGAAAATTAAAATTAGGGCTTTTAAAGGCTAAACCCTAAATTTGGACAAAATGACCATTCTGCCCCTACTTAAGGGTTCAAAAGATCAACTTTTAATCTAGATTTTAATTTCTGAAATTTTTCTTTTGGAAAGTGTTTCTTACTATATAATATAAGATTAGATAGTAACTAAGTTAATTTTGGGTGATTATTAAACCATTAGAGATCAAATTAGTGAATTTGGCTCAAAAGGGCAAATTAGTAATTTTACTAAGTGAAAATTAAATTTTCTTTCAGTTTAATGTTCTTTACTGCCTAGGCTTTCCATATAATCTAAATTTGCTGAATTCTGATAAGTATTGGCCAAGTTATGGCCAATACAAGATCTAGGGTTTAAGGGTTAATTAAAGGATCCTTAATTATAGGTCAAAAATCCTAACTTTGCCAATTAGTATCCAAATTAAGTAAAAATCAGTGACTATGTATTACAAATAGCTCACTGATCATAATGATATGTGGTAGGCTCAATTTGGACCTAATTTGACTAAGTTAAGACCTAATTAGGGTTTATGATGTTTAGTGAGTGATTAACAAAATTAATCACTCAAATACTAATTCAATCTTATATATTAATTCTAAATGGTTCTATGAATCCTCTAAAACTTAAATCATTCAATTTGAATTACTAGATTTGCTAATATTCACTAATCAAGATTTAGAGTAATTAAATAAGATTAGCAAATCTAACCGTTGGATCTAAAATATTTTTACAGATTACTGTTAATTAGATTCTTCTGATCTAAATTGATATTTGGATCATCAAATTTGGAGCTCAATTGACCAAGTTATGGTCAATTGAAGTTCTAGGGTTAATTAACCTAATTAGGGCTAGGTCCTAAATGTCATTAAGCAATTACTAATCCAAACAGCAAAAATGAATACTACCAAAATAATCCTTAGGGTTTTCTGATTACTTTACGACCTATATTGGGTATGTTTGATTAATCTACACAAAGTTATGGTTAATTGAATATTTGAGACATAATTTTGAACTTAATTAAACCCTAAATGTCATTTTATTAAATATTGGTCCAAATACAAAATTATTGGCATCAATAAATTCCTTGTACTTTTTTGATCAATTTGGTATATTTAATTGTATATTTTGGACTTGTAATTAATAAGATATTAATTTTTTTTTTTTAAAGATTGAGATTTAATTTAATTTATATAGATTATATAATTATAACTATAATTATTAAATTTAACTGCGTACGGGACCCACCTCTAATATTTTAAGTGCCGCAAGCTGGGCCAGCTACCCGCGCTCGGGTCACATTGGACCCGAGAATCCATCGGCTCCTTCTCCTCTCCAAAGTCGCGGAAGAAGGAAGGATTAGGGCAGCCCCATTCTCGACGAACCCCATCGCTTCCAGAGATGAAGATGAAGAGGATGCAAGCCTGTAATCCATACTTCCCAACGAGCTAAGGAGATCAACATATGTCGACCTCCCTCGCTTGAATCAATGATGCCCTAAATCGCCAAGACGATCCTAAGAAGCAGTTTTTTTTTTTTTTTTTTTTTTTTTTTATTGGAATGATTCGATTATTTGCTTAGATTATATATTCTATTTTGTTTGATTTCAATTACTTTGGATTTCGCATAGCTTAAGATTCGAATTTTGTTTGAATGGTTCTTTTAATGTGATGAGCTGAAATTGAATTTTCATAGAAATTATGTGATTTGTAGAATTCTATTTCTACTGAATTGTTCATAATTTCATTTGTAATGCAGTTTATTATGTGTGCAATTATTAAAATGCCTATCGAGTTTTGAGTTTCGAAATTATCTCGTCTGCGAATACTAGATTCTTCTGAATTCGATACATATATAATCTTATTTGCAAAAGAAATAGATTGCATAATTACAGGGAGTAGATGAATGTATTGCGAGTGAAGGATGAGAGTGTACCTAGATGGAAGTAAGGTATCTTGCCGAATTTTCGAGAGGAATGAACGAACGCTAGAACTGTGGAAGCACCGAACGATTTCGAGGGATACTAACATTGGATCGATGGGTTCAAAAATAGGATTAATCGAGAAGATTTGAGCGGTGCTAAAGGCACGCGGCAGGCGAAGGAAGCCACGCGGAGTGGCGTTCTCGCCGCGTGCGAGGACGGGGGACGCGTGTTCGAGGGATCGGCCCGTCGAGGAAGATGAAGGACTTGTCGCGGGATTGATCAATCGGACGGATCGATTGATCCGTCCGAGAAAACAGCGCATGCGATCAATGAAATAACGGCGTTAAGCTTATATAACGCAGCCGTTAACTTTAATTTAAATATTAATATTTTGATTTAAACTATACAATTTCTTAATTAAATTTATATGATTAATTGAATCCAGAAAATTTCCAATAAATTACCCTTAGCTAAATGAAGGGTGCTGAATGCAATGGCGCACTCAGATTTTCTATCCGATGAATATTTAATTATTCGAATTTTCAGGGTATTTAAATAATATTAAAATATTTGACAAAAAAATCAACGACTTCCAAATGCCTTCAAAATTTCACCCCTAGCTAATTTGGGTGTTCTGAACGCAATGACGAAGTCAGATTTCCAATCTGAGGTCTAATTAAAAAGTCAATTTCTAGGGTTTGGGATTTTCCAGAATTCCTATTTTGACTTTGTTGACTTCTTGGTTTGACCTAGGTTTTAGAGATTTGCTTCAAATTACTTAATTAGTGATTTAGAACCTTAATTAAGACTTAGATTAGTCTTAATTGAGCAAAGTAACAACCTGGGTTGTTACATCAAGCCCAGGGTCTGGTGTGGCCTCTGTGGGTAGAATTGTCTCCCCACAGTAGCTCCATTAGAGAAGCTCTTGGGTGGGTAAGGTCCGGCCGATCCAGACCATCCCACAATGGGCTTTAGGTCCCATTCAGTGCGTATGGTCATGGTGAAGGTGTGGCGATCTTTTGCCGCGCCTTCCGTGGTTTGGTTGCACCAGAATTGATCAATTAGGGTTTCCCTAATCGGGCGACTTCGTCGGGACGAAGGTCAGGGACAAAGGCCCTGTGCGGGTCGGGCAGCTTGTGACCTGCGCGGTGCGACAATCCTGGGTCTTTGGGCCCCAGTCGACCCGCATGGTTCGGCTAATGGGCCGAGCCCGTTTGTATTAATTCTGATTAATTGGAATTATTTTTCTTAAGGAAAATAATCCAATTATCTAATCATAGGAAAATTAATCCAGAAAAATACAGAATGTATTATTTGAATAACTTTTAATCCACCGGTCTAAATCCTATAATATCATATATGAAAATAATCATAAAATCATCAGGAATCTAAATATAAAATAAAATTTTACATCTGATGGTCAGATTTTAAATTGTTGCCTAATTATTACAGATCTTAATTAGGGTGATTTAGCAATTACTTAACCAAATTATATGTTTAGGGTGCCATAAGTTTGCTAGTGATGAGTAGAAGGCATGTGCTAAGTGAATTATTTTTTTGAGTTTTGTATTTCAAATTATGCTTTAATTTTGTTAAACCATGATTAGTGAATATTAGGGTTTGTAATCACTGGATCTTAGCAAACTTAGTCTCTAATTGATTGTATGGTAATGTAGCACTTGTATGCTAAGTTGCGTGGAATTTTGATGGTTGGATTTAAACTTTTGTGCTAAACCCTTTTGGATTGAATTAGGGTTTAATTAGCACTAAGTGTTTCAGTTTCTTGAGAATTTCTTATTAATCTGATAAATAACAGTAAACTAGATGTAGTAGAATTATATATGCATGCTTAGGATGTATGAATTGAACAAATCAAATAAATGAGAACTTAACTCTCATAATTAACCTTAAGAAATCTTAAGACTTTGATCAAGCATTTAAGACTTGATCTAGGTCTGAGATTGCCACCAATAACATACTCTTAACTCACTGATTTGACATTGATCTCTAACCAAATACATGATCTTAATGGAATGAGAATAGGGATTAAACCCTAATCTACTTAATTAAGGTCCGAACCCTTAAGAACCTTAATTAAAGTGACTTGATTATAAGACAATTAATTTAGCATTTCTCCAATAATATATCTGATTTTATATTGATCTTAAACACTTGAATTAGACATGATAATGTTATTAATAATGCTATGTGATTGCCTAATCTGAATCAAATCTTTAGATCCTTGATTTTCTCTTAAATAAGACCATTAGCATAAGAAGATTAATAAAATCATATTGATTTAACAAGTGGCCTACAACTTAAGCAATATCTTTGACTTGAATCTCATAATCTTAGATTAAGTTGTGAGCAGATGACTTAACCATTTGATCTGATCATTCTAAACCTAACTATGAAATAGAACATAAAATATTAATACTAGAATTTAGAATGGAAGATCTTAAGCATCTCTCCATAAGATCATCTTGAAATATTTTAAAAGACCTAAATTGCATATACCTTAAGGTAGGAGAACTTGTATGACTCATTGAGGTAGAAGCCTAGATGATCCCTTAACCTTAGAATTGATCTTAAATCCTCGTGGTAGAAACCACTTAAGTCCTTAGATTGATACTTCTCCTTGTGGTATAGCCCATATTGAGTGATCTTTGATCACAATTTTGTGAACCCTTGTATAAGACTGACCTATTTAGTATAGGCCGTTATAGCCTTTATCATTTCTTGATTTATTAAGTAGACTTGTTTGAACCCCGATTATTGGACGGTGTAGTATAGTATACCCATATCACTGGTTCTCTAGTAGTATTCGCGATTGGTTGATTCACTCTAATGGGGACTTATGAGCAGGTTATATCCTACGGGATTAGACGAATACAGTCCCATTAGAATAAATCATTCAAACCTAAGAGTGTACTGAACGGGTATTCATTCTTTAGTTTGATTGAAATACAAATTGCCATCGGTGCAATGCCTCCTAGTGAAGACAGCCTCAATAGGTGTAGCTCAAAAAAACTAAGTAATGAGATTCACCTTCTTTAAGGCACTAAGTATGGTTATGAGTAAGTGATGAGAATCACTCCTCTTGCAAACGTGCTGAATATATATATACGATCATCCCATCTATTGATCTCTAATTAAATTTGCAACTTTAACTAAGTATCATTCTAGATGCTAGGAGACAGAATCTTTTTGGCAGGATTCTACACAATGGAGACTAAGAATTCATTATCTACATTCCTAGTTTTTCATGAATTTATGGATTTTACACATATAGAATAGAAGCATGAGCATAAGCATAAACATGAACTTGAAGCATCATATCAGCAGTGACATATGAGTATCAGTGACAAATTATGGGTTACAGAATGTTACATACAGAGACTGGGGAATTTTAGGGTGCATCTGCATCACCATACTGTCTTCCCAACTGGGTGTATGTGTACATTGGACCGTACTACTCATAACCTTTCAGTGATAGTTCTGTTACATACCCGCAACATACCTTACTTTGGCATATTTGATATATCTTTACAGTGACATATAGAACATCATTTGACATTCTTTTCACATCGATTTCTGTGTATTTAACATCTTCATTTATTTTCAGTATTTAGCTTTTGATGCAGTTCTACTCTGTTTAGTCTTTACAGATGTGGTTACTTAGTGTTTTTCTCAACTTTTCTTCACTTCTCTTTACGTTACTGTTTATTAAATTTACTTCAGTATTGCATAGTAGTTGCGATGTGTTAGACTTCTTGTCTAACACGGGATACTTTTGGGATCCAGCAATTTGCTAGATCCCGAGCAGCTTGTGGAGCCAGGACAGGAGGACTTGTAGGAGATCCAGGAGGAGTACGTGGAGCCATAGGGGATCTGTCCGCCTCCTTTTGCCTTTTTGCTTTACTTCAGTAGACTTTACTTTTTCATATGCTAAATCAGTTTGTAATAAATCTGAATGTACTTTTCTTTTCTTTTCTGAGACGAATGTTTATATACTGTTCTGTGGTGAATGTATTTTGGATGATATGCTTTTAGCTTCCGCACTCTGTTATACTACTATACTTAGTATTGTGATGTGATCAGCATACTAGAAATGCTAATATATATTGATAATGTATATTGGATACTTACTTGTTCTTGAATCCAATATATGTATTAGCCTAATACTTAAGATGAGTAATCTACTACTATCTTAAGTATTGACTCTCGATCATACTCTTAGGTTCGAGTCAGCAGCCTTTAGTATGGCTCAGTCTTCTAGCCTATTCAGGAAAATGGGTTTTGCTCGTATACCCGTCCTCCCGAGTAGCGCACCGCTCCACCACTAATTTTTACTACTTGAAAACTTTTGCACATGGCGACGGGGTGGGGCGCTACATTATGAAATTACCATTTGATAAATCTTCAACACACCAGTATTTAAAGTGCTCACTACATATTTTGCTTAAAAAGGGGTTCCTCCAATTTAGGGATAGTCAGAAAGTACATTTAAGGTTTTTTAGAATATATGCTAAATTACATGCAAGTCTAACAACTTACTTTACAAAATTTAATTTGCTATAGATTGATTTTTAGTACCTTGATGACATTGAGGAGGAGATCTTTGAGATGACGAATGTTGTTGTCTTTAGCCAAGGATATGAGAGCTGGAAGATAAGGATCAGCTCATCAAGGATCAAAACTCAGCATAGATGGAAACTTTCTGCATCCTAAAGAAGACTCAATAACTTCATTTGTCTAAGGAGGTGAAAATCAGCGCTATGCGACATCAAAGCTTTGCGCCTAATAAAGGACTAGGGTAGAATGGAGGGATTGTCCATCTTCCTTGCATGGGGGATGTCGGTCCTGCAGCGAGCACTGCTTGTTGTTGAAGAGGATCGGCACTTAGCTGAGGGGAGGAGCAGACAAGCTTGACAAGTAGAGGCGAGCTGCAGCAAGGAGAGTTTGACAACCTCAACCGCTAGATCGAAGAGATCGACGGATGGAAGGAGAAGGATGCTATTGCTTAGCCAAGGAGATGGAGAGGGTTTGGTAGCTTGACCGAGGGAAATGAAGAGGAAGGGCCACAACAGGAGTTACACCCTTCCAAAGAGAAGGGATCTGCTGGCTTGACGAAGGGCTTTCGACAGCTTGCGGCTCGTATGGAGGGTTGACGCTCAACCATGAGGACGAAGAGGAGGTAGTCGATCTTGCATGGAGGGGAGGCACTCATCAGCAGGGATAAAGATTGGCGCTCGATGGTGAGGGGGGCCCTGTCGGGCTCCTTCCCCCCCAAAAAACAACGCGAGTGAACTTTGCTTAGACGCTTCGTTGTGTTTAGTATGGAGAAGATCGACTCTCCACAGAAGTAATGAAAAGGGAAAATTTGGCTGAGAGGAGAATGAGAAAAGAGACATTTAGATCTTAACCTTAGGGTTAAATGAGAGTATAGTTATATAAGCAGCTCCAAATATTTAGGAGACTTAGATTGAAATGGAATGACTACGGATTGCCTGAAACTTCCAAGCTTTGATCGATTGCCAATTGAATTAAAAAATTTACAAGTTTAGGACCAATTCAAGCGTCTTAACGAGACAAATGCACACATTCAAAAATTATCAAATTTGAACTAGTATTTTATTTTATATTAATTTTAAGTGAAAAACTTTGAAAATTTACTGTGATGAATTCGGAGCTCAAAAATTAGCAAAACTTGAAATAAAGCATCCTCATTTGATGTTTGTCCTAAAAATATAACAATTTATAAATTCTGATTTATATTTTATTTATAATCAATCTCTAAGGTTAAAGCTTCACAAATTAATTTAGGATAATCCGGGTCCCAATCGCGCTCAAACTTTTCCAGAAGGATCCCCTCAAAACACTTTGTTTGATGATTTTTTATTTGACTAAATCGAGATCTTGGTTTTTGGCTTAATCTGAACAAGATTAGGTCTAATCGACCTGATAACAATATCGAGTTATTACAGACTCCCCCACTTAAGAACGATGTCGTCCTCAACATCACTGCTTATTTGATATGGGTTAGAGTTGAATTCGATATCGGCGATTGAATACAAAAAGATTTCTAAGATTCTTAATACTATTGAGCTTGACTTTGAACAAAAGGATCTACAAAATTGATCACAACACCGTTAAATACTAATAACATAGCTCCAACTTAGCACTTAATTCGGTCTCATGATTAACCTTCCAAACTTCATTAATCACTATCACCTGCTACTCTGGAGAATTGAATCCACCAACAAGTTTTGATGCAAGAATTTCTCAACACATTGCTAAATTTAGATTCAGGTAATGCTCAATCAATAAATATTTCTTCCATTAAATCAAATATATGGGAAATTGATAGATATGCTCTTCAATAGACTCAACAATACAGTTCATGACAATTCACTTAGCCTCTTTGATAAAAAATATCAACTTTAATCATTATAAACAACCTACATCTCCACCTAAATTTTTTGCAAGATCCACTAGATTTGATAATCTTAAAATTTGAAATCAAAGATTCAAATTAACAATCAATCATTAAGCAACCTATCTTCCAATTCACACCTTTTTTTTTTTTTTTGAATAATTTTAAGTTTCTACAAATGTGCCAACAATTCCTCAGCAATTGGCTACACATTGGCAGTACCAAGAAAATAGGCATGCAACTTTGCAACAACCACCCTTACAAATGGGTGCTCATAGCTTTATATGCCTAATTGCCACCCTTTTTCTTTCGGCGACAGCATTACTTTGCTCCACAATCATAGAAATAAAAATGAATATTGAAACATAGTTCTTTTAGTATAGAAGTGCAAAATTTAAACATAATTTCACACATCTAACTTGTAATATGAATACTTAAAGAAATTCAAGTTTTCAGAATACACTAGAAATTCTCTATGGATTCATCCTTTTAGAAACTCTATCATTGAAGCAAAAATGACCATCTAATTCATTCAGTTCAATTTATATTAGAGCATAATATTTCATTTCGATCGATATCCTCATTTGCATTGCAGAATTCATTAACTCCAAAATTAATTAAAAGTTATTTTTATTGTACAAGATTTTTTACTCAAGTCAAAAAATATTAATATAACTTAAGTGCTCACAAATTCCATCTCCTACTAATTAAGAAGCGGTTGTAACAACCCTAATGTTGTTACTCGTCAATTAGTGTAATATACATCTATTTCAAATAGAATTATTATATTTAATTATTAAATAAAATTTGAATTATATATTTTTTGCTATTTCATTATAGTAATGTTAGATATAAATTTAAAGAATATTTGATAAATTTTGAAAATTAATTTAAGTTAAGATTTTTCATGGTTATTTTAATAATAATTTAAATTAAAATAATTATTTAAAAATATTTATGTGTCAGAATTAAATATTTTTGATATTTTTTAATTCAGGACGTCGATGTAAGCTAAAGGAGAAAATTTCATAAATTTAAAACTATTTTGAAAAAAATAGTTAAGAAAATTTTTTTATAAATTTCCGGGGCTAGTTGCTACTTAACCGTTTGTCCAAATTTGACGTTTTTGTCATTGTTGTAATCGTATCGACGAGACCTTTCATTTGATACCTTAAAATTTAATTTTCGTTAAATTTTAATTTTCTGAATTTGTAAAAATTTTAATTTTTATTTTTATTTATTTATTTATTTAAATTGAGCTATTTTGTAATTTTTATTTTTTCTTAAAATTTGTCTTTTCAAATATACCCTTAGGAATATTCTTATCCTATTTAAAGAGAAATCTATTCTAAATAAAGACAAATATCACCTCTTAATCTAAACCATCCACCTATTTTGAGCAAATTTGAATCTTTTGATTTAAATCTTACTTTATTTAATTTATTTTATTGTATTTATATGGCTGGTTGAGGGGAGATGATTTCATAATTTAAAATTTTTCTAAAACTATTAAATTCTTCTTATCCCCTCTCCCACCATCTCAAATCTTATTCTTCTCCTAAGATTTCTAATAAATCAAAGGTGAATTGTTCCTTTATCGTTGAAAAAAAAAATATTTAAATTTCTGGGTCGAATTGTTGCTTAATCATTCGTCCAAATTTGACATTTTTGGTATCATTGGAATCGTATCGATGAGACCTTTCATTTGATACCTTAAAATTTAATTTTTGTTAAATTTTGATTTTCTAAATTTGTAGAAAATTTAAATTTTTATTTATTAATTTATTTATTTAAATTGAGTTATTTTGTAATTTTTATCTTTTCTTAAAATTTATCTTTACAAATATACCCTTTAGGAATATTTTTATCTTATTTTCATTCTAAATAAAGACAAAATTCACCTCTTAATCTAAACCATCCATTCTTATTTTGACTTATTTATACTTTTTGATTTAAATCCTACTTTAATTAATTCATTTTATTGTATTTATATGACTGGTTGAGGGAAAATGATTTCATAATTTATAATTTTCTTAAAGCTATTAAATCCTTCTTATCCCCTCTCATCCTCTTCTTCTTTTTCAAATCTCAAATCTTATTCTTCTCCATCTTCTCAAATTCCTCTTTATCCTCTAAGGTTGCAAAAGACTAAAGTTTTCTTCTTCTTCATCTCTTTCAAAGATAATATTTATTAAGGTATACATTTCTTTTAATTCAAAATTTTTCTTTTAACTTGATTTTATTAATGAAATCAAATATGCATGCAAAATTTCTTTTAATTGATTTAGATATCTAATACATGATTATTTTAATTGATTTAGATATCTAATCAGATCTAATACATGATTATTTTATTTTTTTATAAATTTCTAAGTTTTAATTTCTTTCAAATATTTCTCATGCTTAAGAAGTATATTTATGTTAACTTTGTATATCTATATCTTTTAGATTTATCATATTTAGAACTTGAAATCTTTTTTAATATGTTCTCTTATATATTGGTTGTAAGTTATTAGAAGAAACTATTTCATGATTTTGCTTCTATACTAATTTAAATTAATCCCAAAGTATAATGAATTTTTGATTTTTTACTTAGAAAAAATTTCTGGATTTTTTAAAATTTTAAGATTTTGGTAATACTTTGAAACTTTATATCTTTTTGATTACCTAGAATATAAAGCTATAATTTTACATGTAGATTTCCTTATATATTGGGAAGAACTTCACTGAAGACATCCCAAAATTTTGAGCACTTTAGGGTTAACATTTAAGTGCTCAAAGTTCAATATAAACTCAAAAAAGTTTTAAATTTAAAAATAGATTTTTCTGAATTTTTTCTTGATGGTTAGTTTAGTAAAATTTTTATTCCAAGCATAATTAGATATTGATTTTTGGCAAACATAATCTTGGTTATATTGTGAGCAATTTCTCTATTAATCACTTGAGTTGATTATGTCATTAAAAAAGTCATTTAAGTACTTATAATTTGCTAAAAATAATCACAAATTTGAAAATTTCCTGAATTTAAAATGATATAATTTTCAAAATATAGAGAATCCAAATGTGATTTATGGCATGCATATTCTCTAATATATAGAGAACAATTTATATTTAGACATCAATAGAAAATAAACACTCTAAGAATATCTTTTGAATGACACAAAAACAGCTAAAAACCTAAATTTCTTACTTAGCCAAAATTAAGAAAATTTTATAAAAAAATAAAATTTTCATTTCAAATGATATATAATAAGTGTACAAACTTTATAATTGCTGTAAAAATATAAATTTTGATATTTATGAATAAATTAAGTAATAAATTTGATTTTTGGAATATTTATAAATATAATTTCTCATAATAATAATATTATGAATTTTTTCATATAATTTATTAAATGAATTATTTAAAGTAAATTAAGACAGTTGATTAACAAATTTAAATATTGATTTAACAGATTGAAATCAACAAATTTAAGAAAATTATTCTTCAAGTCAAGTACAAAATTATTCTTAAGTTTTATTTCAAGTATCTTAATTTTGAGCTTATTTCCATTTTAATATTGCTTATTCATTTTATTATGCAAACCACTTTATTAAATTACAATATTTTCATATAAAAGTATGTGACAAAAAGTAAAACTTTTTTTCCTTTTCGATGTTTATCTTTGAAGGAAGAAATAAAAATGTAACATGTACAAGTAGAGCTTACTAGTAGCTCACGATGAAAGGGATCCAGCCCTTATGGAAGTGGGCAGAAGATCTAGAGGAAAGATACACTATTTTTATATCTATAAGATGAGTCACTATCAATATGTGGTGATAAGCTTCCATGGCCAATAGGTTTTACCTATCGGATGATGAGTCATATGACTCGACTTTGTGTCACAATTTACTTTTAATTGAAAACTTTTCACTTGATGCTTTTTAAATATTTAATTTTATATCTAACATGCAGGGCAAGCTTGGTAAAATTTGCAACATTTATTTTATTGCATGTCAATATAAAAATTTAATTTTCTTGTCATTTCATTTGATTTACACCTATTTTAGGATGCTAAAAAATAATTCTTAATGAATAATTTTCGTACTCCTGCCTGACTAGTTTTACTGATAATTTTTCAGATTTTGAAAACTAAAGCTTAAGTAAATACTCACTTAGGAAGAGCTTATAAGAGAAAGTGAGATTGGTGTGAATATATTTTCTTTTGTTATGTATTATAATAATAATTGAACTTATGTAATTTTATAAGATTGGCTCAGTGATGAATAAATAAATTATAATTTTATCATCTTATTCTTTATATTTCAAATGATGAGTTTATTATTTAGAAATTCTAAAATTTGATCACTCGGTCATCACAATTAGTAACCTAGTCAACTCTAATCCTTTTCTGTTCCCTTAATTAATGTTAAGAGTCTCCCTCTTGAATTTCATATGATTTGAAGATCATTTAAGACTTTCCAACATTTCTTGAATTCTCGATAATTATGCGAATACCAAATTTATTTAGAACTCAAAATAAAAAATAGAGTTCGTCATTTGATTCATCACCCCCAAATTAGCCAGGGGAGATATTTTGAGAGTGTTTGGAAGTCGTTAAAATTTCCCTGATAATTTTAATATTATTTTACTACTCGGAAAAATACAATAATAAATTGACTTCTGATAAAAAATCTGATTGCATTTTTGAGTTCCTCACCCCTTAATTAGGTAAGGGTAAAAATTTGAGATTTTTCGGAGTTTGTATAAGTATTTAAATTTAAGTAAATAATTAGGAAAATTAAATAATATAATATTATGTTTAAATTAATATATATTATATATTTAAAATAATTATCTTAGCAGCCAAAATTGTGAAGGCGGAAATCCACCGCTCAGCCCATAACACAGAACATCGTCTCCATAAAATCAGGGTCGTCATGTGCAATTTTAGATCGATCGGACGGTGCAGAGACATTCGACCCAATCTGACCGCCGTATCCAGGTATGGATCCGACAACCAGGATTAAGGAAATGTACACCCTCTTTGCAGAAATTGCAGGTAGCAATCGTGGGCGTACGTCCACTTAGCGGTGCCTCTAAGGTAGCTAAGGATTAGGATACATCTTTCTTTTCTTGCCTACATGTTGCTAAGGACTGGAGACTAGTTGATGTTCCTTTGAAGCTTTGCTGGGAGCAAACCATAACCGACGAGATATTCAACCTTCCGTAGGTTATCAAGTACTACTTCCTTCAAATTTTCTCCAGTTTGCAATTACCTAATAATCGACTTGATTTTATTGCAATAAATGAGTTTAATTGTTATGAAGTGATCAAAACTCCAAAAGTCTATTAAGGAAATTTCTTTCTTTTCTGTGAGATATGCTTTTTGCAACAATTTTAAGAAGAAGCGATTATTGTAATTAGTTAGAATCAGGTTCTATATCGTTTGATTTCATCTTGATCATTTCGATTTCACCCGTTTGCACTTTCCTGTGAAGACCTAATTCTAGGGTTCTGCTTCAGTCGGCTCCGTCTCCTTGCGATGCAGAAGAGAGGATTAATGGGCCCAAAAGCTGTGGCCTATTAAACTTACAATTGGGTCTATGATTTTGTGTGCTAGGGATTATGCATTGTGAACCAAATGGGTCCGTAGGAAGAATCTACAATTAATTAACCTACTTGTCTGCATGTGTATAGAGGAAAAGTGATTTAATGGGCCTATAGCCATGTCCCAAGTTTAGATCCAACCCATAGCATGTACAGTACGTGTTCTGGTTAGGCAGACCTTAGACTTGATTTCAGCCCATTAAGTATATCACATGCGGCCCATTTTTCCAGAAACGGCGGTCAGCACACAGTAACAATAAGACCCTATATTAAAAAAAAGAGTTAATTGTTAATTCAAATGATATTAATTGATTAATGGAATTTCATTTATTGCATAACTTTAATTTTACTCATTCAAAATATGAAATATCATACCGTTTTGATCACAAAAATGCGTAGACTGTTAATGTCATTTAATTTATGTTTCACTGTTTAATTTTATTAATCACTGCTTTAAAATTATTAATTAATTACAGTTAATTCTAAATTTATATGTATCATATCTTGAGCAATTAAAGTTCAATTATGACATTTAATTAGTCTATTTCAATCACATAAATATGTAGGACAATAATATGAAATTAGATTTAGGTTTTAACCCTAAATCTCAAAATGATTTTTTAACCCTAATTAAGAGTCCTCCAAACCCTAAAATCCCAAGTTGTCCAAATTTAACCTAGTTAGTGTCATTCTTCTCCTTATGTTATAAAGATTCCATATTTATATATATTATTATATTTGAACAACAAATGAAGATTTTAGGTATTTGGCTCCTCAAATTAGATAATTTTATGATTTCATATTTTTCATTTATGCATATTTTAGTTATTTTTAACCCTAAGACAACAAACATGTCTCACTCTAATTACTTCAAATATATTTTTAGTTGTATGTTTGAGGCATGAATTTCCATAATTTGATAATCGGAACACTTAACAAACTTTTGATTCAACTTTTATCCTTAATAGAATTGCTATATGATTGAATTAAAATTATAAATTGCATGTGATTTTATGAGCTAGATTATTTCCAATTAAGATTATTAATTTTCACACTCATGTAATTAAAATGATAAGAATTTAGTGAGACTATTTACATAGCATATTTAAATTCAATTTTCCATTCTTAAATTATTTCTTATGAAATTTAGAAACTTAGATTGTGTGATTTGCTATCAAAATCTTAGTTAAACCTATTCCTTATTTGTAGAATGCAAATTATATGTAAATTGTATACCTTAGTTCTTTAAAAGAACTTATTATAACTAATTTATTATAATAAAATTAAACTTAGTGATGGTTTTAACACTAGTCTTAACATTTAGCCCTCTAACAAGTTGTGGACTTATATGCTAGTTGCATATCTTATTTCATTAAGAGAATCTAGTGTGCAATTATTAGATTTGGATCTTTAATTCTCATATCTCCTCAAATTTTTAGTTCTCTTTTAAGTTCTCTAATAATTGAATTAGGAATTCCTTAGCTCCTTATTATGATTAAGGTATCTTATAAGATTCCTTAATCTGCAAACTATAGCACACATAAAGCTCGTAATTACTAATCTTACCTCTCTCATATATTTAGACATCTTCTATTAATTGATCCTAGTTAAGTTAATGATTAGTTTGATTAGAAATCTTTTAATTTATAAACTAATTAGATGAAGTTAATAGATTGTGCATTAATCTCTACTTCAATTAGTTTAATAAGCCTTTAGAATTTACTCATCCCTACTAGTTTCCTAAACTTTAATCATTAATATAATTGATTTAATTAGTTTAAGACTAGTATAGAATAATTTCCATTTGCATGAATATATTATAAATTATTCTCATTTTATAAATTAATTCAAACTACTAATTTTCTAAACTTCTTCACTTATACTAATACTTATAATTGATTTAAAGATTAATATCTATGAGTCAATTGGGAGCTCAAATAGCTCTAATCATTAAGTAAATCATTAAAAATAAGATAACTTTGGTTATCACATAGTTTGCAATTATCTGAATTTCCTTGATTGCTTGCTTAGTTTTAAGCCTACTCCTTTTAATATACATACAAGACATTATGCATAAATAAAACTTTTACAATAAAACTATAGGGGCTTACATTATGGTGAATAGCCAAGGGCAGGCTAAATAGGAGATATAAGGAGACCTCACATTCTCAGAGGATGAATGTGAGTGTTTATTTTCATTGAAACCCCGCTTTTCCTTATTAGTTAGGAAGACGTGCTTAACTCCTCATGTCATTCTGTAATATGCTCGCAGAATAAACCTTTCATAAAATAACTTTAACTAATAATATATGAGTCATTCACAATCTTATTGATTGTAAGAACTCAGCATAGTCTTTTAGCTATGTTTTCATTGTATAATTTTAGACTATATATTTTTAGTCCATGAGACTAAGATTCTTCTTTACTTACTATGCTTTGCACTTTTGATCTTCAGTGCTGTGCTTTACTTACTTATAGTTCATATAGAATGCAGTGTGTGCTATTTAAATTTCATTTAAATACTTCAATACTTTTCTTTTCCTTAGCATAATTTTCATTGGACATATACATGTTTCCATTTCATTTACTTTCAAATGCATTTTAGCAGTTTCTAGCCTTATTTAGGATGCTTTTCAAATGCACTTTATTCATGTGAGTATTCTTCTCATCTTACTTTTAATTATTCTTCCTTACAGTTATGTTTATTTTCCTTCCCCACTTAAATGCTTTCAAATGCTCCTTTGCTTATTTTAAATTATAAATTAGCTTCTCATATCCAAATAAACTTATAAATGTTTAGCCAATCTTAAAATGTGCTTAGACTATTTAGTCTAACTACAATTTTTCTTTTCTTGGCTTTGCCCTATCATATTTAAATACCAAAATATGATAGATCAGGAGCAATATAATTTAGGTGGAGCTGGACCTAGCACTTGAAGATCTTACAAATTTGCTTCCGCTTATTTCTCATTACTTGAATTTTTCATTATGTGAGGGAGTGACTTAGTTCTTTCTTACTCTTTCATTTAAAGGCATGTAATAACTTATACTATTTATAATGTTCTTACTTAATCTTTGCTGAGTTTACTTACTTTGTAACTACTTGGACTGAATGAGTGGATAAATATTACATCTCTATACTAGTGCTTGTTATACATATTTCCTACATGCTTCTATTACAACTTTTCTTAACTTAACACTACTCACAAAAATACTTGGCCACTTAACATTTAGTATTGGGTTAATTTTCTTCTAATTTGATATTAGATGCTAAGATAACATTCCAATGTTGGATTGAGTTCCTATCCAATATTGGGGTTGTTACAATAACTACTTATAATTAACTCATAATTACCATTCTAATGTCCATATAGAATTGATCTATCTCCAAACTAATCCACCTATGGTTGAACCAAATTGAACAACATAATTTTTTTTATCTACCGTTGATGCTCTATTTTCTCATCAAACACTAAAGCTTACCATTTATAATGGCTATTATTCCATGGATGAGAGTTTTAAATAGAATGTGCTATGAAGTGTTTCTTCCCATGACCACTAGGTGAACAAGTTTTGAATGTACTGACTAAATCAGCATGAATTCTAAATGCATTTTATAAGGTAGACTTCTAAAGCTCCCCTCATGAGTCAATCTTGGCATGAATCATTTGAAGTTGGATTACAATTACCATTAATCTAAAAACTATGTATATATCTCATTATACAGGCTTATAAGTGCATTTCAAGACTAGCACAAGAATGGGATTAGTATGTGATGATTTTAGAATTGAGTTAAATGGAAATTGATTCACATTATGGTGTTCAGATCTATAGCCTTCAATCCAATTGTATACTCTAAGAGTGGTTGCTTGTGATTTAATGACCGCTAACTGTATACTGACTAGATTATAGCAACATCTGGTTAACATTTTAATTGGTGGCCCACGGCACTTCTAATTCCTAACTCAGATCTACATATTAAAATACCATCAAATTTCTTTAATAAGAAAGTTAAGTTAAACCGAAAAGTTGGATTTGACTTTCTTAATTCAAAGTTATTTCAATCAAGCATTCTCTAGACTAAATCTGCACTAATCTAAGGTTTTAATTTATTTTACTTTCATTAGGTAATTCTAGAGAGAATGTGAAAGTTTCTAGTCGTAGCCACACTTTTAGTTTGGAAATCACTTCCATGTGACTTATTGGACATATCATTCCTTAATTCTATATTAACACCATCATTACTTTTTATTAAAACTATTATAAGATGCTTGATTTAGTGATCATATTGATCTATCACGAATATAGTGCTTATGAAATCAGGGCCATCAGATTTGATAGATTCAAATTTCAGAAGTTTTTAAATTTTGACACTCAAGTTGAACAAGAATTTTAGAAATTCATGATTTTCACTGCCCTTTTAGGATGTTCACATAATTTCTACAAGGTATGATGAATCATAATTTAGCCTTCATATTAGGAGGCAAGTAGAGTTTAGCTTCATCTAAAGTGAGGAAAGGAAGGTTCTATGGAAAGTTATGAAAGCTAAGATCAATTTGGTTCTAAGTTTTTATATAAGAACATCCTAAAATCATTCTTCCCAATGGATTATGATAGACCTAAAATATGTAGTCTACGCTTGCATGCAAGTGTATGTGGTCTTAATTAATATAGGATGGTAAGATCCCGAGATTTATCATCCATTGAGAACAGTGCTCTATTTTGTTACTAGAGAATACTTAATTTCACTAATGTTTAAGTGTTTAAATGGTTTGTTGTTATTGGTCCTATTGACATTTTTAGAGTTTCTTGACTTGAAATTACTTTTGAGAAAATTAGGGAGAGTTTGGATTTAACATACAAGGTCATATGGGTTCATACAAGCACTATTCTTCTCAACTTCATGTTGATTTAATTGGATTAACTTCATATTTCTTATTCAAGAGACTTAGTATTCTCTAATGAACTTACTAAATCTACTAAGTCTTGTCTGGTGCTCTGAATAAACAGTAGAAGGTTCAATTTTGGCACACAAACATTCATGTGATATTTATCTTATGAGTTTATTCCTTATGTTTAAGTTATGAAATCTATGATTTAGTTTGAGTATCACATGAACTTAAATCCACTAATGGCTCACATGCATCCCCTCTTGATTTAGCAAAATAAATGAGCTATTAGGCTAAATAGGCTTATGTCACATCACCCATGATACTTCTTAGCACATCAATAATCTTGCTTAAACCAAGAGTGAGCTATGGAGCTCAATTAGTGGCTCTCACATGTGTCTACTCTTGATTTAGCTAAGATAATGTTCTACGTAGCTAACTAAGCTTGTCACATAGCTCAAGGCTTAACGTGCAACAATCACCTCACATAAATCAGGAGTGAGCTATGGAGCCCAGAGAGTGTTATAATTTCTCATGGCTTGATTGATCAAGCCTTATCCAACATTGTGGATGGGCTGTTTTTACACAGCAAATGTTACCACGGACATTTGTGGCGTTAGCGCTCAAGCATGCTCAGTCTTATGACAAGGTGATCCATAAGCTTTAAGAGGGTTATACAACGAAAATATATTTATTGCATATATTTATATAATGAATCATAAGAATTCCAACTCTTTTATTCAAACAACATTCACACATTCAACATGCTAAAAAATAATCATTGATAGTATATTGTATTACATTCATATGTTCTTACATGCTCATGCCCAACCCTCCCCATGGAGGGTTTAGATTGCCATTAAATTAAAAATATAAGGAGAGAAGCAAGAAAAACTAAGTATTTGCATGAATTTTACAAAGAAAACAAAAGTAGCAAAGGCAGGGTACAATACTATGGAAAAGTTGTCGTGCTCGCCTGGATCTCTCTTCCTTGGATCTTCTTAGCTCCTAGCTCTCTGTTCTTCTCCTCTTCTTTTGGTTGCAGCTTTCTCTTTCTCTGGTTAGGTGACTCTCTTCCAATAGATCTCAACAACACTCATGGTTAGGAACTCTTCCATTAAAAATTCAGAAGCTTTTCTAAGTCTTTAATCTTTGCGTTTATAACCCTTCAAACAACCTTTCAACATTTACACAACCAATCAATCTCCTTTTTGAAAATTGAAATTTCATTTAAGTTTATTCTTTTATTCCATAGGTAATGAGAAGTTTTTAATGCAATCATTTGATTTATACTATAGGAATAGGAATAAATTAAGTTCATTGTTCTTCCCAATGGTGAATAGGAGGCATTTTCCATAGCAGAAATAAGGCGGGCTCTATGACATGCTTGTAGCGCGCTATAGCGCTTAGCTCTCAGAGTTGTATCCGCCAGGGAGTGTTGGAGGGCCTGGCTCTCAAGAATGATCTGCTAAGGCACACTTGTAGCGCGTAGCTCTTGGGAGTGTATCTGCTAGAGCTCGATGTAGCACCTAGCTCTCGGGTAAGACCCGTTACGGCATGCTACAACACCGTGCTCTCAGAAAACATTTACCGAGGCACACTGTAGCGCCTGGCTTTCAAGAATTCACCCGATGCAGCGTGCTACAATGCTTTTTTTTCGAGATTGTGACCACTTAAGGCACGCCATAGCGCATAGCTCTCGGGAAACGTTCGTCACGACGCGTTTTGAGCGTGCCATGGCGCACTGTAGCCCCACTTCTTGCCTAAGTTTTTACATTTTCCCAAATTAAGTTCTTATTCCTGAAATACAACAAAAACACCTGTCAAAGTACAACTAATCCTACAAAAAACATAAATTCTAATATTAAATCATCTATATTTTTTGGGTTCATCAAATTACAATATAGATTTTATTTTAATTCCCTAATGGGAGTTTATGTTATGATCTGATTAACAACTTATTCTTCTATGAATTCATGTTCCAATACTTTACATAATTGAAGAAATAAATCCACCCTTACCTTTATATTTGTAGAGCACTTTAGGTTGAGATGAATATCTCCAAAACTCCTTTATATTGTATTCACAGATTTACAAAAAAAAAAAAAAAAAAAAAATTAGGGACATTCAATGGGCATCAACCCTTATTTTTTTCTTAGTTTCTTGCTGATCTAAATTAATTGTTGCACAATTTTCAAACCTTCACATGGAAGAATACATCCCCTTTTAGTAATTGGTCATAAGGAATCTCAATTAAATTTTTATAGAAAGTGCTAGTGCCAATTTCTGATCAACCCACACATTTCATCTCCTTTTCTTTTGACAGTATCACCCTACCTTCCCTTACTAACTCACTGCTTGTAATGAACGACAACAACTCCATATATATTCCTTGCTTCCTTGCTTAATTCAGCTGCTGCTATCTAATTCTGATGTGTTGTACTTTATTGACACCTCCTCCATTGAAAATGCAAGAATCTTCTTTATGTGCTCATTCAACACAATCCCATTCAACTATCTAAAGCAATTTTCAATAGCATTCTGGCAACAATATGTATACTTTAGACACTAACAAGCTGCAACCATACAATTTAGACTAGACCTTCAGTGATTTTGGGTGCAACCACTGAGAATTGCAATTTGAAATTAACAATTATCTAGTAGTTTTCTATGAGATTTTTTTTGAAAAATAAAATTATATATGATGTAATTTATCCTAACTCTAATTGCATGACATTAAGATCAATTAATGTTGAGCTGTAAATGTAGGTGCTTGCAATGAATCAATACAGCAACAATATTAACATAATTTAAGCTAATTGTAGCTATCAATCTCTCAACTGACTTGGGTAAGAATCGATGCTAATAATAAAAGCTAATGGAATATCTTGAGTTGCACCCAATACTGATTTATAATTACAGATTGAAACTTAACATTTGCATGCTGTGAGATCAACCCTCCCAATTACTAATTTCCATTTAGTTCTGGTCATAACAGGTTCCAAGCAACAATTTCCAACCTTAATTAGGAACAAACTCATTAATGTATACTACATTCAAGTCATTTATTTCAGATTCTTATGCATAGTAATATAAAGTAGAAAACAATAGTCTCTCAACATTTGGTTGAATCAGTGTTAAAGCACTATTCTAAAGATTCTCAACTCTACATAACTCTTAATTTTTGAATCATCATATCCCTATATTAAATGATCTCTCTTAAAAAAATTATTATTATTTTAATTTAATTAAGCTGTTTAAGTTCTTTTATTGGATGGTAATTGAAACTGCTTCAACAAGTCTCTGTAGAATCTTCGAGTAGTTCTGATTATTATCTTCAACAACTCTCTGAATCATTCTAATCATCCTCTACAGCGCAGTGCATAATTCTCATTTAATTTAGTATGGCACTTTAAGTATTAAAAAAGATACAATTACAAAAAAAATGGAATGGACTGATAGAGCAGCACCTATTGGATGCTCCATTAAACTACTGTCCCAAAGAACCTAATATAATGCAACTTTTAGTCTGCATTTAAGTGGATTCCAATGTGCAACCAAATTTCAAGTAGTTCAAGTTCTCTTAAACTACAATTATTAGATAGAATTTTTTAACAGCTTTGTTCAGAATAGATCTAGTTTATCATAATTTAATCACTTAATTATTCCAACCATATTCAATAATTAATAGTGCACACAAGCTGATGTAATGGCGAACCAATTGAAGCTCATTCTAAAATTTAAGTTTGGATCTTAAATTAATTTTTTGTACAGTGTAGTGAAATTCAGAACATATAATTATGAATAAATTTAAAGTCAGATATGCAAATATATTGAAAAATCTAATTAAAAATTTGAGGATTTAAAACCTTCCATGGATATTACTTGAAATTAAAGATAATTGAATAGATTTGAGTACAGTAGATTCAAGGTTTTGAATCTAATTAATTTTGAATATATTCAAATTTAGAAATCCATTTATGTACGATCAATTCAATGTCAAAGAGTCGAAGCAAAGAGTGATCTCAAATTGTATTATGTTAAGTCTACCTTTCCTTATCCTTGATAAAGTTCTTGAAGTGTTTCCTCCCATTACCACTAGGGTTCTTTAGGTTAACACTCTTACACAGTTCAATTTGTGAATTTAAACAAAAAATAGTAAACATGGAAGATTCTCTTAGGAAGATGCAACACAGTGAAAATCAAAATGTAGAATTCATTTACATAACTTCAATAGAGTTTAAAGACATTAATTTGGATTATTAACTATAGGTTAACTCCCATAATGATTTGAAAGATAGTTTACTTAATTACCCAATAATATCGAGGAAACAAAAACAAACGTAGTTTCTATAAATTTGTCTGCAATCAAATTTACAAATTATATATTTGTCGCCTTCCTCTCTATTGTTGGTGATATAATCCTTGACTTAGAGATACTCTCAGACTTAATTCAAAGCTTCTTCAACTCATATCCACAATTGATTAAGTTCTTCATCATGTACGAACATTCTTACTAAATCTACACATCATTAAGGAAATCAAAAATCAGAATAATTCATATTCAACTAAGGCTTTGGCAACCATAGTACAAGTTTACAGTTAATATAAATGCACAAACTATTTATTTATCCACATTTTACTATTATTTTTATGCTAAGTATGTTATTGCAATTATCACCTTATTCTCCTCAATGTTATTTTTTAATAATCCTTAACTTGACTCTTTTCTAAGTCCTAAAATTTCTATGTTGTTCTTTTATGATGTTCTCATCATTCTATCATTTCAGTTTTCTATGGAATAAGCTGTGGATCCAAATGCTACTATACTAATGTTTCCCAAATCCTGCATAACATAAGATTGAACCAATGGGTAAATTGAATCATAGCCCTATCTGACACACCCTATGGAATTCTCTGATACAAATTGTTTGCTACAGCACCTCCCCCCTGTACGCATACTCTAGGATACACATGCTGACAGGTCATGCGCTGTGCATTGCATGTTGCAACTGTCAGTGCTTGGTCATCGGCGGGCCCACAGCAACCGATTGATCACTCATTTAATAATTAAATACAAAACTGTAAAATACCAGAAATTCTTTTCAAAATTGTTTATTAATATTTAAATAATTTAGAACTCAGAATCGAAAACAGAATCTGCCATTGGACTCAGTAACTCTAAATTAACTAGCAGTGTTATTCTGAGAATATTTGAAAATCATTGATTTTCCCAGATATTTTTCGATCTCTCAGAAATTTTTGTCAAATTAGAAATCCAATTTAAGTCAAATAAAAATATGAAAAAAAATCCTCTTATAATGCCTATTGAAAGGATTCTACTGCAAAAATTTGAGCACATTTAGGATCCTGGATTGTCCTGAATAAATTCATAAAGTTTAAACTTCAAAGGTTAATAATATGAAAAATATAAATTAGAATTTAAAAATTTTTGTATATCTAAGTTAAGCATCATATGAGAATGCTATGTTTCAAGTTTCATTAATTTTTGAGTTTTCGATTTATTGTAATTAATTTACTAAGTTTTTCATTTTAAAATCAATATAAAATAAAATATTTGTCCAAATTCAATAATTTTTAGACGCGTGCATTTGTCTCATCGAGACAGTTGTTTTGATACCAAGTTTGTAATTTTTGGAGCTTAAATGACTCCAGATATTGGCTCAGAAATTCCAATCGTTGATTTTAATCCGATGGCTGATAATGGATCCTAGAATTTCTTATTTTTCTCTTCAAAACCTAAATCATCCTTATCTAAATCTGCCCTCAACCAAAACTTCCTCTCCTACGGAAGCCATTCACGCGACCGACGCCATCTCCATTGCGATCCATCTGGAGACGACTCCCTCCTTCAATGCGATTCGGCAACGCGTGGCTTCCACCTCTCGCAAGGTCCAATGGCAACTCACCGTGAACCTTCTCATCCCGAGCTGTGGAAACGCATTCATAATCTCCAGTTAAGTCCTTATCTTCTCCATCTACATATCTAACTGTAGCAAATCCTAATAGAGGGATCCATTTAATCGATTCCTCCCAGCAAATGGTTCGCACACAAGACGATCCTACTTCTCCATTCGGTGCAGCCACTCGCCGAGTCCTCCACTTCTCGCCGAGTGAATCTTCTAGTCAAGCCAGCCACTCGCCAAGTCCTCCTTTGCCGAGTGTCTCCTCTAGTTAGCCAACGCCTTCACCCGACCGAGCCCTCATCCTCGCCTTCTCCTCCTTTCAGCATCGTTAAGGTACTTTACTTCTTTTCTATTTTACTCTATTACCATTTAATAGGTGTAATAGTGAACTCTAATTCGATTATTGAACTTCATAGAATTCGAATGAAACCTCCCAGCAATCGTTCACTTAGTTTGAAATGCCGCAAGTTAGGTTTTCACTCTCCATTCATTATCTTGATATATTATCATTCATTACCTGTTCAAATGTTCTTCATTAATTGAAATAAGATAGGTAAATTTGATTTAATGATTGATAGATAAATCTTATCAAGTCTCCTTATCTTGTTAATGCTGTATACTTAAAACAAATAAGGATTTTGAAGAAAAATAAATACCTTGCTGCTCTTGAGGAAATATAAATCTAGAAAATAAATTGTTTATTATGTATTTCCTGCCCATTCAACAATAGTTGAAGTTGGTTTATGTAGTTTGATAATGGGTCAATATGAATTGACTATGTTTACTGTGTTTTGTTATAACTGATTTATGGCTAAAATATTATGGTATTTGTTGAATGTTAATGTTGATAAGATGTACAATCATAAGTTCTTTGTAGTCCCAATAAAGTTGAACAATCTCTATAACCTTGATTAGTTGTGCTCTCTAATTTATAAATCTCATGGTTGCTGTAATACTATTTACGCAAATAAGTTCTCTCTCCTTCATTGATGTCTACATATATTCTTCTTATTATTATTATTATTTGGAAATTCAGGAGTCCAATATGTTGGAGATTAACTTGAAAAAATAAGGATCCTAGCAATAATATATATAATTTCTCATCAGAAGCAAGCATTATTCCAACTAATTAGGGTAAACTTTATGAATCATCTATACCCATTTATTTTTATGGAGTACCACATAAAAGTTTACTCTATTTAGTTGTTTTCGACATTGTTATTAAACGTATTTTTTGTTCATTATTATTTTTCGAAGTGTAATAATTTCTTTTTTTATTTAATTTCTTGGTTTATTATGGCATCTGCCTAAGCCTCCTTCTAAGCTTTGTAAATCATAATCGGCAGCCACTAAATCTATATATTTTGTGCAGTCTGTTTTGAGGAAAGAAATTGATTCAGTATTTTCTTGATTTCAAATTCAGATGTTTTCATGGGAGTATACTGAGTACGTAGTTTTCCTGGATGGCATAGGGATTGTTTGATTCAAATTTAGTTTCTTAAGATTTTCAAAGTTAATTTAAGTTTAATATTTGCTAAACTAATTAAACTGTTGGTTATCAATGAAGATAAGAGGAATTTAAACTAGTTTAAGCTAATTTTTTTATGTTTTAATAATTTGAATTTATGATATAAAATAAGAATAGATAATTATATAAAAATAATTTAATTACTGATAATAAATAATACTTTAATAAATTAATTAATTAAATATTTAATGGGTGGGGCTCAAGCTTAACATTTTTAGCTACACTGAACTTATCTTTTGGGATTAATAAATTAGGAATCAGTTAAGCTGTTTGATTTAATTGTTTCTTTATTTTTATTACCTAAGTTAGATAGCTTGGAGAAACTAAACTAAGTTGTTAAATTGTTCAGTAGTAGTTTAGTAAGTTAAGTAAAGATAAGATCAAAATGAATCTGCCAAACACCTTCAGTTTTATTTTCTTGAGCCTTAACCAAACAACCTCATAATCATGTTTATTTATTTCTTTTGTCAAGTATAAGCAAATCTGGTTTTGAAAGGAGATAGGACGATCTATGAATGTGAGTCTTCAAATCCAATATAAATTCATGCAATCTCTCTTAGAATGTTGAATTCATCCATTTAAAATTCTGAATTAGTTCATATAACTGCTTATTAGTTATTAATCGTATTGAAATTTTTATTTTCATTTTCATTATATCATGAATTGAATTATGTCTTATAAAATCTGATAGAATTATCTCCTTTCTTGTATGGTTCTTAAATGAGCATTGAATGAATGTTGTCACTTCTTATATAGAATTGTATGTTGTTAAAAAGATGAATATGAAATTAATGTGATATTAGAATAAATGCTATAGTTACTTTTATTGGTATCATATGATGCAATTATTTTCAAATGTTGCCTTTTTATTCCAAAATAAAAATCAAATAACCAAATGCTATTAATCATATCTATGTGAACAAATATTGTTATTCATTTAAAGTAAATCAAATACTGCTATTTCTTTTAGATGAATTCATATGTAGCCATTAGATACAAGTAAGATTAACATATATGAGAATAAATGTTGCTATTCTTTATAAAATCATATGCTACCATAATTTGTACAAATAAATCTATTGCTTCCATTTAATTGTGATCTAATGTTGCTATTAAGTGAAATAAGGGAACATGTGTTGCCATTTATCTCAAATGCATATGTATTGGTCCTCATATAATTGCAATGCTAAATAAATATTGTTGTCCTTTATTTTATAATCAAATGCTACCATCTTTAGTTCTAAAATATCATAAGTGATGCGATGTGATTCAATGTTGTCAAATGCTGCCCTTCTTTTAAATAAAATCACATATTGCCTTTAAAATCAAATAAATTTAGTTTCTTTTATATTCAAATGCTAATTTTATTCTTTTACATTTTTATTAGATGTGTTATATAGGATGTATAAACTGTTGTATATATTTATAGAACTGGAAATGAGCAATCCTATAAAAAGGATTGAACTCTACTTTAGAACTGGAAATAGTCAATGGATTGACTTATATTTTTTTTGTATAAAAATTATTTAATTGACCAAAAATAAAGGAGACTCTGCTAAAATTTTTAAGAATTTTAGGACTTAGAAAATTTATAGGAAATATAGATGTTTTCACATGTTTTGAAACTATTAGTCATAAAAATAAATTAATTTGATAAATCCAAATATCAATATCATAAAAACCTATTATTACAAATCATGAAGCATTAAATTAATAACTTAAACTACTTTTGGCAGATCAAACAAATTAAATTGGTTGCTTTTTAATCAAAACAGTCAGGTACGCAAATTTACTTATAAGTCTTATTTCAGTATTCTTATTTTAGCCATTTTTTCATTTGAGTATTATTTGCACTGCTTACCGCATTTTAATCTGCAAAAGATTTATATCAAATAGCATGTAACAAAAAGAATGAAACACAGTATATATATATATATATATATATATATATATTGTGGTGTTTGTCTTTGGAGGGTGGAACGCATCATTGGAATCTGTACAGATTGGGCCAACTAGCAGCCCCTGGGAGTTATATGGAGGGATTTAGCCTCTTGTAGGAAGTAGGCAAATCCAGAAGAAAGACACACCATCAGTTCCTATTTTGAGTAAGCTACCGACGGGTGGCGAGATAAGCTTCATACAGGTTATGCCTATGGGTTTACCCATTTGGGCTCAGGAGTCTACGGACTCGACTTATTATTACAAATGCTTTTAATAAAATTATAAATTTCATGCTTTTCATATATGTTGAATTTTCACAGCTAATTTGCAGGGCAGAAATTAAATTTGGAAATTGCTTTATTTCTATACAGGTTTTTAGTTATTTTCATATTTGATTCATACCTATTATAGAATGCTAAATTTATTCTTATAAGAACAATTTGTGTACTCCTACCTGACTGGTAAACCGAAATTTTTTCAAGTTTTGATAATTAAAGTTTAGAAGATCTACCAAATTAAATAAAGAAGAATTAAAGAAGCAGGAGAATATAAAAAGTTTCATCTTTATTTTGTAAAATTCAAACTGTTGTAAAATTTCATATTAGTTTTGGCTCTATTTGTATAAATGGACTTTTATTATTTATTATGTCCTTTTTGAATTATAAAAATGTATATATTTTCAATTGAGATGAATTGTTCTTTAAAGACTCTCAAACTTTGATCCCCGGTCGCCACAAAAACTGTGCAGATATACTTGACTTATGACTTTTGACACATTTATCAAGTGCCCCAAGAAAAGGTAAATTATATCTCTATTTACTCTCATTTTATATGTTCTTGCATTCAATATTGCAACATATTTAAAATGTCACAAAATGATATTTAAAGAAATTTGGATAACTATGCTGCACATGGATCACTATAGAAACTTTAATTTTAGTCTAATCAAACAATGTTAGGATAAGGTTGTCCAATATCGGGAGCATAAGGAGCCTAAACTGGCAAGTCTTTGAGGGGGCAAGTATAGAGAGAAGATGAGAATATTATGCAACATGAATATAAACCCCATTTTGCTCAATTGTGTACACGCTCAACAAAATCTCCAAATTGCATCATATATCAAATATTAAAATTTTGTATTTATTTTTGTGACAACAAATCTTTTTATGTTACAATTTTCATGCATTTGAAATATGTTTTGTAGGGATAAATTATAAAGCTTTTAATTTCCTATTGTTGATTATTTTTTTTATAATTATAAAATTGATATCCATGAGTACTTAGTTTAACAACTAATTGATATTCAAATTCATGTACTTTTAAAATATACCAAGATTAGGAGCTCATCCTGGAGGAGAGATTATAAGAACCAGAACATGCTACTGTCACCTACTAATTTACTGTGTTCAACTCTTATTTATTAAAGCTTATAATATTAATATATGTGTGTGATCAAAACTTTGTAATAATTTAATCTATAAATAAATGATTTATGTTGAGTGTGTATATATCATTTATTTTAAATCGTTCATTATGATCTTGCGGTTAGGGGATTACCCCCAATTTGGATTAGCTCTTGATATCCCAGTATCAGGTCCCCACATAAAGTGTTTAGTTAATATAGCCACTATAGTTTAATATTATATACTTAAAGTTAAAAATAAAAAATTAAATACAAAAAAAGATGACAATGACTAATTCCTCGCATCTCAAGCTTCCTCAACACAACCTTCTCCTTGCTCGATCGGTGATAGAGAAATAAATCTAGCTAAAATGATTTAAATACTCAAATGATATAAAATATGACATTAAGAATATTAGGCATGCCAATAATATTTGTGTAAATAAGGTACAAAATGAAATTGAAATATACTGAATAGAAGTATATAGAAGTTAATGAAAAAATGCATATGCAGGTAAAGCCACCAAAAATGTGGTTGTAAGTCAAGTTCAAATTAAACTTTATGTGAGAGGTGTCACTATAATATTAAGCAATTGAATCAAAATTTACCAAATAAATAAGTATATAATGACAAAGTTTTATGCCTTATTTCCTTCTTTTGTTAAGCCATATTATTGAGTTATACAAGCACATAGGCTGGTCAAAATAAAAAAATTTAGCCCACCTGGCTAGTCATAAGAAACATTTATATCACATTTGATGGTTATAATGAATATTCCAAGAATATTTGCTAGTCTTAAATATTTTCCATGCACACTTGCTAGTTGTAAGGCACCTCCAAGCTCGTAGGCTAGTCATATAGTGCATTTAAGCATTAATGTTGGTCATAATTGTATTCCAAGTACAAATGCATGTCATGAAAGTGTTCTCAAAGGTTGGCTATAGATGTTTTTTAAAATTTGTTGACAATTATTGTAAGTCATAAATAATAAAGTACAGTAGTAAAAATTAAAATATTTTCATTTGAAATAAATAACACTTAATAAAATTCTAATATCGGCATATTTAGAATCCATAATAAAAGAACAAGTTAAAGATTCTTAAATCGTGACAAACTCTTAAAGTAACTCCTCAAATAGATGCACCAAAACCTAAAGGTGATATCCTATACTAGCCCAAATTCTTAAATAATAGCTCTAAAGCTCCATTCCGATTGGTTCTAGAGCTTCAAACTTCAACTTTCAATGGAGCGTGTTCGAGTTTATTTATTTTGTAGCTCATGGAGGCTTACTAGAAGGGCTTTGAGGTTTTGGTAATGTGCTAAGGAGGTATAAGAGAAGCAAAGTAGTAGACTAGAGGCTCGATGGGATTCGAAAGTGGCTAAAAAATGCTAGAGAAAAAAAAGTGGCAAAAGGTAATTGGGAGAGAATCTAGTTTTGGCGGATGCTAGGGTTCTTAAAGGGAATCTTCAAAGAGTGACTAGAACCTAAATAAGAGATTTAGGAAATTCTATATTCCACTTTGAAGCACTAGGCATAGATGGCTAGAATGTTGTCATTGAAAGAGGATGACTAAAATAAAATCTTTTACTATGAGAATATGACATCATAAAATGCATAAGGGTTGGTTGAGGAATGTGTTGTGAGTGCACCGAGCCCTAAATTGTCCATAAAAATTGTCCACGTGGTTCACTTGCTGGACCATCGACACACCCTAAAATGATTTTAGCCTTTTTGAAGCTAATTTCATTTCCAAGCTTCCAATTAGCTTGAAAAGGATGATTATCTCTTGGAAAGATGTGGGGATTAAGAAAAAGAGAAATGGCTGACTAGAATAAAAGAATTTTAGAGATTTTTCTTCTTGGTTAATCTCAAAATTAGGTTAATTCTGTAATAATTTGGGTTCAAATCAACAACTAAAGCATTCTAATCATAATTTCACATCATATTGAAACCTTAATTACTATATTAATCACTCTTATACAAAAGCCCCAAAATTGGTCCAATCTGTCAGGACAAAGGCCTTATAGCTTTGGCAGTAGATCAGGTCGGTGGGCCATAACGATGAGCTATATTAAGTCATGCAATTATGATGTATTCAAATCTAGCAACTGATAGAAACTATGTAGTTTCAAAATGTAACAACCCAAGTTGTTACCCTTGTCAATTAAGACTAATCTCCATCTTAATCTTGATCATAAGTATTAATCAAGTAATTAGGAGTCATCCACTAAGACCTAGTCCAAATCAGGAGTCAAATAAATCAAGTCTTGATTTTTGGAAAATCCAAAAACTCTGGAAATTGAACTATCTAAATTGACCTCAAATTGAAAATCAGACTTCGCCATTGCGCTCATTGCCCCCAAATTAGCTAGAGGTGATGTTTTCGAGTCAATCGAAAGTCGTCGAAATTTCGATGAATTTTTTAATAATATTTAAATACTCCGAAAAATAGGAATATTAAATACTCGTCAGAATTAAAATCCAACTTTGTCATTGCGTTCCTCACCCTTGAATTAGCTAAGGGTGAAATTTTGGGATTTTTTCGGAACTCGTTATAAAATCTGACTTTTTAATATTAATTAATTAAATAAATTAAGATCCTTAAATAATACAATTTCCAACTTTTCCTTAAGGTGGACCCCACTCCCTAAATCCTACTGAAATCAGCACCTCTTGCTCTCCCATTCAGCTGCAAGCCATACCCCCCCCCTCTCCTTCCCATTTTGACCATCACCTCCTCCATGCCTTAGATAGGATAACTCATTCGTATCCCATCCCAAGGCCAGCCTCCTCTTCTCCTTTAAATGGAGCTCAGCCCCTCCTTTCTTCCTTTGCCGCCAAGCTGAGCTCCTCTCCTCCTTCCTCCATTGTTGTGTTGCTAAAGAAGCCCTCAAGCTCCTAAGCCCCTGCAGAAAATAGAGATATCTCCTCCTTCTTCTTCCATTTGCAAGACCAAGGTACTTCCTTTCCCCCATTGAATGTATTCAATGGCTACTTCATTTCACTCTTATGCTTAGTTTACATCCTTAGAAATTTGTATTTAAGGTATGGAGTTCATTAGAGCTCATTAAGATTGTGATTTTAGGAAGATAAAGCTATCTTATTTTTCTTCCTTTCTACATACCCAGTTGTTTAACCCCATAATTTGCATTGATAATTTTATCTTTTGGTGCTGATTTGGGTATCAATGGAAAGGTCTCGGAAAGAGCTTTCCAACGTTATATGACACCGTACGTGAAGTGCTCTAGGTTGAGAGTAATTAAGCCTGAAAGTTGACCCATTGCAGTTTTTCGTATAGACGAAATCACCGTTTGGCGCTACAGCGTGCTACAGCGCCCGAGTTTCGTATTTGGGTCCGCTATAGCGCGCCGTAGCATCCAAAAAATTCATTTGACCATATCTTAGTCATTCATACTTCAAATCCAGAAATTTAAAGTGCTAGATAGTATAGACATTTAGTGCCAACAATAATCTAAAATAATATTCAAGTTCTGAACTCTAGAAAAATCAGAAAATTACCAAAATACCCATAACCTTAGTTTTGTCACAACTTGATTAATTGAAGTCCAATTTGGGTCTACTCACAGTTAAAGTACTCTATGTGATATAGGGAAGCTATAGCCAATTAGTTTGCTAAATTTAGACACTAAATGGAAAACTTAGCTTTTTGACCTCTCTTAACTTGGAAAATTACCAAATTGCTCTTAGAAATTGAAACTGCTATAACTAATTCATTAAACTTCAGAATTTAGTCTTTTTAGACTCTATGGAATTCTTGAATAGCAACCAATTGTAAACTGTATAAAATTTTATATTTCATTAAGTGCAATTTACTAAAATACCACTTAGGTCAAAAACCCTAGTTTGGACTTATAGGACCCATTTCTTATCCAAATTTGGTGCACTTACTATTTATCTTTATGTTAGATAGTAAGAAATCATTTGATAATAATAAATTCTAATTTGAAGCCCTAAATCAAAAAGTAACTTTTTGAACCCATAAGTAGGGGCAAAACGGTCATTTTGCCCAAAATTTTGGTTAAATATTTTTAACTCCTAGATTATCTTTTAAGTCAATAAAATAAGTATTAAAACTATATTAGAATCCTCTAAGTCAGTAAAATCAGCTATTAAGTCAAATTTGTTAAAATCCCTAAAATTTCTCTAAGTCTTTTCCTTAGAAAATTCAACACCTAACATTAGGATTATTCCTAAAATTAGGGCTAAATTATAGAATATATTTCATTCATCGAATAACGAGGTTATTTAATGAATGAATCCTTAGTTTTATTAATTTTTAGATTTTACAACTTATTTGGATTATTTTATCTTTTAACATTAGATTTAGGATAGGAGATTCATCATATTAAGATCGATTTGCTTAATAGGATTTACCTCAATCATTAGTTCACATTGAGGTTATGTAATTAAGCTCAATCTCATGGTGTTTAATCCATAATCTCAAGCTTGGTAGATTTTGGACAGCTTTTAGTTTAGAATGTCTAAACTCATAAATTAGGTCATGATGATTTATATAGTCGATATTGATTAACCTTATTAGGACATAGCTAGTCCTAATATTTTGTAACCTATAAGGATGTACTTTTAAGTTACACTCGATAGTAGGAATTGGAGATCCTGAACTTGTGTAACTTGGAATAGTTAGAATGATTTGATTTGAAAACAAATGATATCACCATATTTAGTAGAATCCCTTACTTACTACTTAATTTTGTGCTACGCTTTCCTTAAACTTTGTGCTTATTTTTTCTTGAATATGTCATATAAGAAAAATATTGTTGCATGAAAAAAAAAATGAAAACTTATAATATTAGGAAAGCATTTACATTTGGGTTCAGTTCATGGTAGATTATGGTGCACATTACTTCAATGGACAAGGGTAAGGAGAGATCAGGATGCTTAACATTACTCATTGAGGAGTGTGTGTTAAATTTGGAACCCGCTCAATCTTGCAGACATGCTTGACTCCTCAGCTATTTTTGAAATTATCCACAGAAACAAAAGTAAAATAACTAAAATATATTTGCATAATATCGTCTGCCTCTTCAGTCATACTGTATTATATTGTATTATTATGTCTGCCCTAGCCCATAAAGGCTATGGGAATATTACTGGGCCGGATTGGCCAATTCTTTCTGATATGGCAGCTATACATTTCTTTTTAGTTCAGCTTACTGTTTTCTATGTTGTTGATGCATTTTATTTTAGTTAGCTGTATTTATTTTTTAGTTTACATGTTTACTTGAGTAGATACATATATAGGATGCTAGACTTACTGTTTATTATATGCACCCTTTTTAGATTTATATTTTAAATTAGCATATGTCATATAATCTTCAGCATATTTAGATTAGACTTTTCTTTTCAGTATTTTTACTTACTGTATTATATACATATGCCCTACCTTATTTAGTTCACTTGAGGTGTGCTTTTGCATCAATTGTTGTTTAGTTATGAATATTATATTTATAATTAATCATCATCCCCTTGTATGCATACTTGCTCATATGCTAGATAGATGTTTCATTTGGTTTAGAGTAAAATAATGATATTAATAAATGCTTAATAAATTACTTGCATAAAATGTACTTAGATATTTTGTATAACAAGATTTTCTTTATTAGCTGGGGCCCTAGCATTGTGATACTGACAATATCAATTATTGAGTAGTTTGAGGAATCAGCACCTAAGGAGGAGCCTTACATAGAGGAGGCGTAACAGCTTAAAGTAGAGGATATTTAATTGTCTTCTTATTCTTGTGAGGATGAGAGTGATTTTTATTCCACTTCTTAAACTTTAATTATAATATTATAATAATACAAGTACTTGGGTGTTTACTTTCTGCATATTATTATTTGCTGAGCTATATTAATGCTTCTTACTTAATGTATGGTGAATGGATGTAATCTTTACTTCATATCGTTTTCGCACTCTGTATATATGTTAGACTTAGTGACTGATCTTTATATTCATTATGTGCACGTCCTTCCCTTATTAGTGGATTTTGGATCTCACATAATCCAATGATAAGTGAGGGATTTTCCAGAGTGACACTCCACTATTTATTCTAATGATTGTGGACTTAAGGAGCGGGCGCCACACAAAGTGTAACAGCCCAAACTCTTAAGCACCAAGGTATTGTCCGCTTTGGCCAGAAAGGCCTCACAGTTTTGCCCTCAAAAGATAACTTCCCAGTAGGTCACCCATCCTGGGAGTGCTCCCACTTGAGCACGCTTAACTTTGGAGTTCTTATCAGGAACTCCATCGTTATCTGAAAAGGCACCTCGATCATTAAGAGTTTCACTTATTACTACTTAAGTGGGTCATCATAATCTCCCCAACTTAAGTAACTAACGTCCTCGTCAGTATCCACACACAGATCCAAGAACCATCCATTGGGTAGATAGGACTAGAGGTGACCCATACAGGTGCAAGAGATACCCACAACCATGTAGCACCTTAACCATCATGGGTTCAAGAGGCTGCTCACATGAAGTGGTACTTTGCCCTGTATGACACTTAGCTCATATCTGACACCCTATGATTTGCTCTGATACTATTTGTAACAGCCCAAATTTTTAAGCACCAAGGTATTGTCCGCTTTGGCCAGAAAGGCCTCACAGTTTTGCCCTCAGAAGATAACTTCCCAGTAGGTCACCCATCCTGGGAGTGCTCCCACCTGAGCACGCTTAACTTTGGAGTTCTTATCAGGAACTCCACCGTTATCTGAAAAGGCGCCTCGATCATTAAGAGTTTCACTTATTACTACTTAAGTGGGTCATCACACAAAGTGTCATACTTCCAAATGAGATCTGCAGATCTGATGATTGGGATTTAACCCTCAATTTATAAAAATGGAATTTTGAACTTTATTAAATTTTAATAAATAAAAAGCATAGATGAGTTAAATCAATTTTATACATAATATATTTTATGTATTTTTTTAATCAATTTAAGTTCAATGTTATGCAAATTCACTTGATGGTATAATTAATTAAGGAAAATTTAAATGTACAAACATATTTATATTTGAACCTTAATCATTTTAAATTAGTTATTGAAAATAAAACTTTTAATAAATTACTAAATCATTGCAATAATTAGAAATTACAAAAATTCATAATAAATCTATAAAATTATATTATGTTTATTGGCATATAAAATTTAATAAAAATAAAAAATTATGTGGGGAAAATTTTAATAATTTGTTTTGAAGTTAATTAATCATATTTTTGACTAATTTAAGTCATTAATGACCCATTGGTTTAATGACCCATTAGTCATTAATGCCTGTTATAACATTGATGCTTTAATAGTGAAACTACTTAAACCACCCTCTTTTTTGAAGCCTTAAATGGAAAAATTGGCACGAGTCACTTGGACAGTCTTGAGTGTAAAGTCTTGAGAAGAGGTTGTCAAAATATCTAATGTTAAGCCAATTTTGAAAATTTGGGTACATAGAAAGTCTTGATTATGAGCTTGTTAGTTTCAAAACTTTTTTGTTTGTATTAGTATCCAAATTAGCTTTCTCGAATGCGAGACATCAATAATTGCTCTAGTAAGGTTTGAACATTCTCATTATAATTGTATAATGATAGTACCTATTAATCATTTTGAAAAAGGAAAAGTTCTAACTTAATAAAATACTAATTGTATATGATCATAATATAATATCTTTGTAATGTGAAGATCAATCTTTATTCTATAAAGTTGCAATAAGTTGGTTCATTTTTATTTTTGATTAATAAGCTCTCAAGCTCACAATTATATATGAGTTTTTTATGTATATTTATAATTCATTCAAACTTATTGATCATTATAAATTACATAAGAAATAAAAGACTAATCCTAAACTTGCTACAAGTTAAGAAATAATTATCATAGCAACCTTTAGTAGTTTTACATAAAATAAAATCATATATTGTAATCTTCAAAACTAATAAAGCTTAATTACCTATTAAGTTCCTTAAATTTTAATGGGATTATAAATTCACATCTATTTTGGGGTCATTTTGCCTAAGTTCAAAGTATAAATAGATATTAATATGGAGAGTGCACTATAACAATATCATAGAAAATGCATATATAATCGGTAACATGTATAATATATATAGCTCATCAAGATTTGATGCTATCATTCATAACTCTTGTGTTCTCTTTAATAAGTAATAACAGAGGAGCTTATACTTAATGGAGTTATAAAAAAAAAATACAGTTCATTTTCTCCTCATATCTTATTACAACAACAATAGAAAACTTATCCTTGCATTCAAAATCACTTTAGCATTTGAGTTGGCGCATTGGTTGGTAATGTTTGCTCTTAGAGGATCTTTATGGTTTGGGCTTATCTCTTGGGATTAAAGAAATTAGGCATTAGCTAAGCTGATGAAGCTCTCAACTTTTTTTTCTTAATTAATTTTTGTTGGCTTTATACTGATAAGCTATATAGCTAGATAAGTGAATAAAAGTTGCTAAGCTATTCAGAGAAAACTAACACGAGCTAACACGAATTAGAATAAACTTGAAGCGAACAAAGCCTTAGAATGGAGTGGATGGATGAAGATGGTTTGGCATCCTTGCATGAGATGAATAAAAGAAAGAAACATCCTCAAAAGAATGAGCTCTACAAGAGCAATAATTAATATTAGATATACTATGATTAGCATGATTATTTTTCTCAAGAAGTTGAATATTTAAGTCAATTATGTGGCTGGTGAGATTGAATCCCAAGAGTTGAACGGCTCTAATTAAAAATGAAACCCATATAGAAAATAATCCAATGAGGGCTTATATTATCTTTTCATGATAAAGTTTTCTTGTTTGAATAATTCAAACTCATTAATTTTTCTCCTCACAAATAAATTATTTACACCCATCAAAAGAAATTCTTTGCTCGTGCTTACAACAGAGAGAGAGAGAAGAGAAGAGGTCGGGTTCTATCTCAAAGCATGCAAAGCTCAAATTAATTAACATAAATGATCATGAATTGGTCCTCAGCCAGAATGGCTTCCAATATATATATATATATATATATATATGGCAGTGGATCCGATGGCATTACATCAACTCTGATTTCAGATGATTTTAGTAACTCTGATACCTAGCATTAATAAATCAGGCTACTACTATCCTCTAAAATGCTTCAAAAAAGAAAAAAGAAAGAGATAAACTAGTTAATTAACTAATAATACTTATTCTCCCTGAGTTACAAGTAGTCTAATTAAGCCTGCTACATATGATTAAGGCCTTGATGAGCAAAGCCATCAGTCCAATGCCTAGCTGATTGACATGGTGAGATCCAAAGCAGTCATCCTTAAGCTTGATTTCTTGCTGCTGCTCAGGCTGAAGAAATCGATCTCGCGGTTCGATATTTCACCGCGCGTTTTCGGCGCAATTTTCTGGAGATTCTCGCCAGGCGGAACGGTCTGGGCGAGGGAAAGGGAGAGCTCAGTGCTGTCCGCTCCTGTTAATCCTGTTTCCATGGAGCTTGTGCTGCTAAGACTTAGATGCAGATCGGGCTTGCTGATTTTGTTCTCATCAATCAATCGCATCCTCTTTGCACCTCCGCGATTTTCTTCCCTCTCCTGCGCTCCTAACACTCCACTCTGCAATTCATGAATTGGTAGGGTTGAATCAGAATACATCATTGCATTCACTGAAGTGGATATGCCAACGTAAGCTCTCTTTCAATGCTTGTCTCTTGGAAACGCAAGATATTAATACGATCATTATGCAGTTTCAACATGTGTCTTAGACTTGGTAAGCGAGATTAAATATTAATCGGCATTTGAAGCTTTCGGCCGAATTTGTTCTTAAAAAAGAAAAACTAATTATTATGTTTTAAATCATAAGAATGTCTTAGGAAAAAGATTAATTAAATATGCAAAAGATACTATAGAGTGGCAAGAAATTAGCAAAATGATATAATATGTTTATGTATAAGCACGTAATAATTATAATGCAATACATTTTCTTAGCTATTCTTTACGAATTGTGAATATAATATTTGGATATTATTTTATTAATTTTATTTATTTATATTAAAATAATATAAGCATTATTTTTTAAATTTGTATTGAAATGATATCTAAATCTCATTGAATGAATTTTTCTAAATAAAAAAACTATATAAAATTGATATATTTTTCCATAATCATTGGGCATACTGTAGGCATACTATACACAACTCAAAAAGATAGTTAATAAGATGGATTTGGTAGGGTTTGGGCTGCCATTTTCATTTTAAAAAGAAATTAGCACCCATTAGAAACCACACCTAGTTTGATGCATGTGACAGATCGTCTATACACATAATCACCTCAATCAAACATTCTCATCCCATAGAAATGGGGGATGGTTTCGAATAGTATCCTCAACATGAGAGGGGAAACAAGCTTGCTCTGCATTGGAGCTTGAAACGAGAGTTCGCTGTAAGAACATATGAGTGACAATGAGTGTTTCACATATTTTCTAGCATAACTTAATGCTAGAACCTACAAGTGCTAGTACTGATCCAGCATAACTTAATGCTATGAAAGCTTCTATATGATGTCAGGCTCTACAATGAGTGCTGTGTTCTCCGAAGATAACACCAAGGACCACAGGGTAGATTCGTTGCATTCACATAACTTCTCAGGAAAGCCCAGTTAGATAAGAGTTTCCATATCTAGATTGAATAAACTGATTATAAGCTTACAATTTGACGATTGAGCATGCGAAAGAAGAATTATACTTCTTTATATAGGAAAGCTTGTTAAAAATGTGTCAAGATCGACCAACTATTTCCCGGCCAAAGAAGGAGAACTTGAAATGCTTCACCAACTGATGAATTTGTGCGTCAAAAATTAAAAGAGCTGGTTGATCCTCATAAGACGACGGAGGGAAAAGATGGAGTTCCTTGAGAAACAGCATGTCAATGGACCTAGAGCCCCATGCCAAAGGAAGAGTCACGCCAGATGGGAGGCATCCAATGAAGCCACCGGCAGTGCAGTTAGAGCCTTGATGCTTTACAAGGAAAGTGATTGACTCTAAGGATGTACAACTTGTTACAAAGGAAAAGGAGAAGCAGGTAGGAGGAAGGCGCTAGAGCCTGACGCTATGGCGCACCGCAATGGGCGCCAGCCCCAGAGCTTGGTCCTACGGCGCGCCGCAGCAGGCGCCAGCCCGAGAGTAGCCCCCGCGGCCTATTTTGCCTAGTTTTGAGTGGCCTATATATATTTCTTAACTTGTTTTTAGGGTTAAATTATTTTGAGATTCAATTAGCCTCTATTTTTTTGGATTTTAGTGTGGAGTCTGTTCCATTTGCAAGAAAGAAGAAATTCCTAAAAATCTTGTAAGGGTTTGTAAATCCTAAAAATCAGTATAATCCCTTCTTTCTATATAATGAAACTTCTGCTCTCATCCACGTGGACATAGATTTTAGCACTGAACTAAGTAAATCATTTTTTTGTGGTTGTATTTATGATTGTATGTGATTCTTCCTGCTTTATTTTGATTTACTCAATATTCTCAAGTATTTGTTCCGTATTGTTTGTTACCCTATCATCCCAACACAACTCTTCTAAGCAATGATATTCAAATCTCATTGGTTGGATTTTATATATATATATATATATGTCTAGAGAGAGAGAGAGGAGCCCGTGAGAGTAATTTTTTAGAGAAATGGTGTTCATTATTGAAGTGACACTTAAAAAAATTTATCTAATATCTAATGGGTGTGAACATTATTTCAATAATCTTTAAAAATAATATTTATATTCTGTAAGCAAATAAATATTAATAAAATGTTGTTCACATATTATTGGATGAATTTTTTTAAGTATTATTTGAACGAATTTAAATAGTATTTCTCATAAGAATTATGAGGATAATAATGTAAGCAAAAATTTGATATACCAAGTTATCAATATCTAGTTTATATATTTTGGCGTTATAGCAATACTTTTTCCCACATTAACCGTCTAAATTAAGACATCTAAAACATATATATATATATATAATAATGTGAATATATATATATTTAAAAGGAAAAATAGGCACGAGATTAAAGAGTTCATCAAGCATACCTCAGCTGTATCAAGAGCCGGGGACTGGAACTTAGAGCTCTCATATCCAGTGTTGAATGCAGAAGAATGATGATTAAGGAAAGATAATCGGTCATTAATGCTGCAATTAATTACTCTCTTCTTAAAATTAGAGTTACACAGAGATGGACTAATAAAGTGCTGCTGATGGCGATAAGAGCTGTTCCCTCCCACTTGCCACCGCTCCTCATGAAACCTCTGAGGCTTTCTTGATAGCTCATTATTTGCTGCAATCACATCTCTGAGATCAAACAGATGAGAAAAAGACGGGTTCGCATCCTTATTAAGCATCAGCTCATGCACTAATCCATTGGCCGAGCATTGATCTTTGATGGAGTAATTAGTCCTCGCTTGCATCTGCTGATTGAAAGCCCACTCTTGGTTTCTACTGAAGGATGCAAAGAGAAGCTCAGTGCGTAGTGATGCGAAGTTTTAAGCTTGTATGTACTGAGAGAATGGTGTTAATTCTCACTCGAAAGCATGCAGAAACAAAAGAATATAAATTTTATTCATTAAATAAAAAATTTTGACAAACCGATGGTCACACACAGTATTGTTACAGCATGCTGCTACACTGCTACTGCAATAAATGAAGGAAACAAAAAAACGGAGCAGTTATTCTAAGAACCACTGACTGATGGGAAGCTGCTTGTCTTTGTTCTTTCTCATCTGCTCCAATTTTCTCAGAGCAAATTACACTAAACACTATGCGATTAAAGGCTTAAGCATCATTAATCTGAATAAGCTGACAATTTTAGAAAAACATCCTTAGTTTATTAAAACAGCTTATTTAAATATTAAATCTCGCCCTTATATCATGCAGATGCCCATCGAGAAACGGCTATCTTGATGGAAGCGAAGAGCAGAATCTGTTGAATGATTGTCATGTGGTTGAATCAATACAAATCACTTAATTAATTTGGACATATTCACAGTAAGGAAATATTTCTTCTTTTTTAATAGTAATCATCACTTAAAATAATACAAGGAAACATAAACTTCCAGAATCACATTTTCAAAGGCCTCAGAGGAGCTCGCGTTTAATGTTTTAAATGAAAATGAATTTATGATGAATATGTAAATGAAGATTCATAATAAACTCTATTTAATTTTTTCATTTATATTGTAAAATTTAATATATGTATTCAATGATAATAATTATTTAATATCGACAGATTTAGCTTTGAAAATCAGCATCGTTAAGTTAAGAAGAGAAAGAGATTCTTCAAATGATTTGGCAGCACAGCACAGAAGCGCTACAGCAATCTCCACTGACTTGAATGAATTCCGAACATTACCTGAAGCTCGAGTGCTGCTGCTGCTGCTGAGGCTGCGATTTCTGCAGCACCTTATGAAACCAGTCGGCTTCATAAATGTTTCCGGCCCTAAACAGCCCCCCTCTGTACGGTCCCACCCTCTGGCGCAGCATCTCCTGCAGCCTCTCCCTCCTCAGATGCGCATCCAACGGCGACGACAGATCTTCAAATTTTCAATTCCGACTTTTAATTTTTTCCCTCAAAGAAAAAGGAAAAAGGAGAAAGAAATATACTGGCTGGAACAGTGATCACCTGAAGAAATGTTGCTTCTTTCCTGCCCCGAATCATCGAGCTTCTTGCTTCTATACATCTAATATAAATATGCATATATATGTGAGAGTGATAAAAAACAGAAAACATATTTTAGAGGGCGCAAAAAAGCGTTTTTGTCTGGACTAAAAGCTTTTTGCTGCAAAACATCAAAATTAATTTGTCCTGCGCAAAAAATCCTCAGCAAAATCACATTTCTGAAAATCTAAAGCAATAAAACAAAAGTTCTCTTCTTTTTATCCAAGAATAAGATCTTAACTTTATATATAAATATATATATATACAGTTACTTGCCTGAAGGTGGCTCTTTACATGAGCAATACTGAGACCTCTCACATTCATCATCTGAAGCACCAGCTTGGGGGTAGCTCCTGCACCAAATCATCAAAAATTATGAGATAATTATGAAAGATAGAGGAGCAATTAATTAGTTGATAAATTGTTAATTACTCTCTTGGCCTCCCAATCTCTCAACAGCATGAACGAAGGAGAGATGGAGCTCGGGGGTCCACCGGAGCCTCGGCATTTTGGATCTGACATACTGCCGGACGGCGGGCCCGGGGCGGCCCTCGTCGCCGTCCTTGCTCTTGCTAGATCCTGGGCGTCCGTCGGCGTCGCTCCCCGATAGGTACTCCCTGGCTCCTCCAATCACTTCGCTCGTGCTTCCCTTATCTTCTTCGTCGTCTTCTTCTTCTTCTTCGCTCCCGCTCTGGTAGAAGGTCGCGTCATCGTTGAGGTCCATCAGCTTTTCCTTCCCCTTCTCCTCCTCCATGTATCCCTCTCTCCAATTCTTCTTATATTTGAACTCGGGCTGGTCTGCTTCTAGAGGCGGAAGAATGAGTTATGGGGAGGTGAGGGGGGAGAATAATGGTCTAGCCATATTTGTGACATGAATTGTTGAACCACAGATGTACAAAAGCATATAATAATGTGAGCTGAAGTAGGTGGTGTATAATTAATTAATCATGGAAGAGGCTCGTTTGATGAATGAGTTACATGTATTTTCTACGTTATACTGTTTGGTTTTTGCTTTTCTGGGCTTTCTCATCTCTCTCTCTCTGTTATGCGGGAAACCCTAATTTATAAGAGAAAATGTGCAGTGGGCCTTTTGTGCGAGGGGGGGCGGGGGGAGAGGGAGGAAGAAGCTGTTGGGAAGAAGATGAAATGAGTGGGGCTCATACAAAGACTTGTCTTGTGAGAAAGGGATATAATGCTCGACACTTGGGCTTTCGCTGTGACGACGGTTGCATTTTTTTATTAAATATTATGGGGATAAATATTATACATATATTTAAGTGTGTATTGTGTGGTAACAAGAACTGTTTGTATATTATTTAACCCCGAGATAAGCACGAAGATAGGAACATGAGCACTAATATTCTGATTAACAAAAAGATGACAAGTTCTTGAATAATTTTTATTCATCAAGTTTTAATAATCTACGTATCATATTTTATTGCAAATTTATTTACTTTGAGGAAAACGAATACAAGGAGCCATGATAGGAGTAGTGAAGCTTTGAGGAGTGATCAGATGAGATGCTTCCCACTCGTGCCTATAAATTAAGATAAAAGAGGTTGAATCCAGTTTCTTATATTCCAAAATCATTGTGTGATCGAAGAAGATGCGTCGATTGCAGATTTGCCATATGGAGAATATGGAGATGCCGCTTGAAGAGGATAAGCCTTTAATATTAATGATAGCTCATAGAGCACGATTACCAATCAGCACCATAATGGAGAAGGATGTAATTATCTTTGGTCTTGCATCCCAGAATTCCAAACAGCCTTGCTATAATTTAGACGATGAACTTTAAATCATATCAAAGCATGTCGGGATCTTTAGAGTATAAATCAATACGGAATAAAATTTAAAATATTGAGAAAAATCAAATAAAGCAAGAAATAGTCGTACATAAACACAAACACTACTACAATAAAAGATTTATATGGTTCAGCGTTAACCCACTTGTTCACGGGAAGGAGAGCAAAAATTTTCACTATAGAGAAAAGATTACAGTTGCAACGCACGACAGCGCCGATTTCCGCTGCGGCGCGCAGCAATGCCGATTTTCGCTGCGGCGCGTCGTAGCGCCTGCCTCCAAACAGCTCCCTTTTTTAACAAAGGGGAAGGTTTAGTAGCAGACAAGTTACGTAGGCGAATGCCGCCCCGGAAGAAGCAGGTGCGACTGTTTCAAAAATAGGGAGCCGGATTTGACAAAGATGATTGGATCTATGATATGCGCCATTGACGCAATAGCCCGATAGAGATGACCAAACCCGAACTATATGTGAACCGCTTTCCACCGACTGACAAATATGAATTTATTGTAAAATATTCTCCCGATAATAAACAACTTACAGTCATGGAACATGAACAAATATGGAAACTCCTCAACATATTTCTTTAAGTACTTAACTCATTTTTAGATCATAAATGATCCAAAATGCCCTCTAAATTACGTAGGGCATAACCTGAACTAGAGCAAAAATCCGTCATGCTCTATGGCGCGCTGTAGGGCCCTGGTCTTAAGTTGTCTGGCGCTGCGGCGCGCGGCAACGCCAAATCCTCGGTAGTGCGTTTTAGCGCCTGCCTCCAAACAGCTCCCATTTTTTAACAAAGGGGAAGGTTTAGTAGCAGACAAGTTACGTAGGCGAATGCCGTCCCGGAAGAAGCAGGTGCGACTATTTCGAGACTAGGGAGCCGGATTTGATGAAGATGAATGGATCCATGATATGCCCCATTGATGCAATAGTCCGATCCAGATGATCAAGCCCGAACGATATGCGAACCGCTTTCCATCGACCGATAAATATGAATTAATTGCAAAATGTTCTCCCGATAATAGACAACTTACAGTTGTGAAACATGAACAAATATGTGAATTATCAGTTCAGAAATATTTATTAATTTTGTTTCCTTGAGCATCTCTTACAAAAGCAAAACCAAAATAAATTAAATTAATTTAATTTTCTTAACTTTGTTTCCTATTCATTCATCCAAATATATAAGCGAAAGAGATATGGAGAAAAATATTTTTTTGGCCCACTACTATGTCAATTACAAAAATTCATTCCTTATAAGTTTTTTTTTATTTTTTTTATTTAGTTTTATATGGGCTTTGACTTTTACATGTTCTATTAATATTAATTAAGATTCATTAATTAAAATCATAATTATAAATCAGATTGGTAGATAATATCTTGATATTTTAGATTGAGAAATACTATTCAGACTCGCTGACGTGACACATAAAAAAAACTCATCAAATAGGATTTGGATATCATTTCTTTAGTGTTTATTTATTTAGATTAAAATAATATAAATATTATTTTTAAATTTATATTGAAATAATATCTAAATCTCATGGGTCTTTTTGAGTGTCACGTCAGCAGTCTAAATAGCATTTCTCTATTTTGCTGGAGAAATGCTATTTAGACCCGCTGACATGGCACCAAAAAAACTCATCTAATGAGATTTGGGCATCATTTCAATACAAACTTTAAAAATAATATTTGTATCATTTTTATGTAAATAAATAAGCACTAATAAAATGATGCCCAGATCTCATTTGATGAGTTTTTTTGAATACCAGATCAGCGAGTCTAAATAACATTTATCAGCAAAATATTATATGGTGGGGCATCCTATGTAATAGGTGGATACCAATTACATTAGTGGGAGATATTGTGAAACTCTAAATACAATAATGTCATTATGGCTAAAGCAAACAATCGTAAGAGCATAAGAAATATCATTTCACACTTAAAAATTTAACTACAGCTAATTCTTAAGCCAACATTTTCTTTATTTTATCACAATATTCTGAAACACCTTTCAATTTTATTAGAATTAATGGAGCTTTCGTACTTAAACAATAAATATAAATAAAACTTTGTCAAATTAAAAATTGAATTTTCGTTTGATCTTGGTGTATTTTTGATTGAGACAGGATATTATGTGACTTTTATAATTTTTAACTACAATAATTAATTCTTAAGCCCTGCCTAGTTTTTCTCTGATGAGGAAGTTGTCCAGCTGTCTAGCTCGCATGCTCTAACCTTGGTAGGTAAGTTCGCTCGTATTAAACCTAACTTTGGCCTAATTCTTGGCTTTGTTGAAGGCCTTGAACCTTTTTCACCAGTTAATATAAGATCGTTCGACTCTCATCGAGTTTTTTTCACCTTCCAATCTGATTTGGATTATGCCCGTATTTTTTCGAAAGGATCGTACGACTTAAAAGGTAACCCTATGCGTTTTTGCAAATGAGATCCTTTTTCAGATGTTAGACATGATGTTCCAATTATTCTTATTTGGGTTAACTTCCCCGGCCTCCGATTACAGTTTACGTCCAAGGATATTCTCTTTAGCATAGGGAAAGCCTTTGGAAAATCTTTACAACTTGATCGTAACACGGCTCTTAATAGGAATATAGCAGCCCCTCGTATCCTGATTGAAACTAACATATCGTACGACTTAAAAGGTAACCCTATGCGTTTTTGCAAATGAGATCCATTTTCAGATGTTAGACATGATGTTCCAATTGTTCTTATTTGGGTTAACTTCCCCGGCCTCCGATTACAGTTTACGTCCAAGGAAATTCTCTTTAGCATAGGGAAAGCCTTTGGAAAATCTTTACAACTTGATCGTAACACGACTCTTAATAGGAATATAGCAGCCCCTCGTATCCTGATTGAAACTAACATTTCCTAAGTTCATTTGGTTGGGATCTAAGGAAAGGGGCTACTTGCAAGAAGTATGCTATGAAAACATGCCCATGTACTGCAATTAGTGTTTTACTTTAGGACATAATATAGATTCCTATAACTTCAAAAATCAAAACTCCCCTACCTCGATTGATAAAAGATTAACAAATTCTCTTGAACAAAACAACGCTTCAATACCTCTTTTCATTGAAGATAATAACACCTTAGCCATCATAGCGCATAATCATAATCTCGGTTGTAATATGGCTCTCGGAATCAATGACAATCCTATTGATAATGGTGCTGCTAAACCTGAGCCCCTTCTTGATAATGAGAATGTTTCTTGTATTTCTCCTGAAGTTACCAGAGTATTGCTTTCTAGCTCTTATTTTAATTTTGTTGCTGTTAATGAGAATGGGCTTTTGGCTTTGAACTCTCGTGAGAATGTTAATTCAAATAACTCTGATGCTGAAAATGGTATTGGCCTGCTTTCTATAGTTCCTTGCATAAATGTTATTCCAAATATCTCTTATTATGATTGCACTGTGTTAAATGCTGAAGGTAGGGGTGAAATGGGCGACACCACTGCCAAAACTTGTGATCTCGCTGAAATAAATGTTATTAGGAATGCTGTTTTAAATGAAAATGATAGCAATGCAAATTTTAATGTTTTAAATGCTGAAAATAAGAATCATATGGTTTTCACTGTCGTTGAAAAAAATGTTAGTAATGCTAATAGCAATGTTTATTTTACTGCAGATGTTAACACTGTTTTAGAAACTGTCCTTGCTGCTGACTCAGTCATTAGTGAGGAAACTGCTCGAACAATTTCTGACAATATCGTCAATATAATTGATCCTGCTGGAAATATTTTTAGGACTGTTGATTCAATTGAAAATGATAGCCATGTTTCGACTGCTGTGTTAAATTTGGATTTGGAGAATGAAGTGCAACCTGTTGGTTACACAGGTCATCATGCTAAAAGTGTTATTTCTATTGATATTGATTGCAATGGAACTCTCACTGCCACTGATAATAATGATTCAAGATCATCTGCTGGCTCAAATATTATTATGAGAAATGATAGAAATGCTTTAAACGACACAAATGATTCTCTTATTATTTTAGCTGCTGAAAATGATAAAAATCAATTGGAAATTATTGCTGAAAATATTGCTAATCCTATTATCTCTAATGCAACATTGATTCTGCTTTTGGTTGTATAGTAGTTGAAGGCTCCAACCCAACTGCTATTGTGGCTGAGACTCATACTACTGCAGCCCCTGGTATAGCTGCTAGTAATGTTAATGTAGTTATTCATTCAGCTTCTTCTGGTGTTGGAACTGTTGCAAATTTGGCTAATCCTATAACTACTAATGCTTTGTGTCTTGAGATCAATGATGCTGCAGGATATAATATTGCTATTATTGAAGCAGGGAGCTCAGTTGAAGCTAGCTGTACTTGTCCTACCCTTAATAGCAAACAAAGTTGTGGCAGCCAGACTTGCAAAAATCAGGTAAAGGAAAAAGACTCCAGTAAGATAAACTTTTCTAAACCCAAAACGCCACTGAAAAACAAAAAAGTGCAATTCAGCTCAAATAAAATGCCAACCTCAAACAGGTACAAATTGCTTTCATTACTTAATGATACTGAATTTTTGGAACATGATGCTCATGTTGCTAGTATGAATAATGCTGTTAAATCTACTTTATCTATTGAAGAGATGCAGTCGATCCAAAGTGGATCCTCTTTCATGAATAAATGAATATCTTTTGCTAGAATATTAGAGGCATTGCCATTGTCTCATCAAAAAATAGACTTAAGCATATAATTTTTGAGAAGAAAATTTCAATTACTGCTATCTTTGAACCTAAACTAAAACTGAGTACTATTAATTTTGTAGGACATTTTATAAAATTAGAAAATGTGTACTCTTATGATTCCAATCGTATATGGGTTATGTGGGATAAAAATTGGAAAGCTGAATTAGTTTCTCAATGCCATCAAGCTGTCCATATGCGCTTCTACAATGATAATCAAAATTTCTTCACAACCTTTGTTCATGCAAACTTGACCGTATACCTCTTTGGAGCTTTTTAAAAGATTGCAGCTCCTCCACCCTCGCTTGGACTGTTGGTGGGGATTTTAATGTGATCCTTAAGAACTTTGAGTATAAAGGTTTTGCGAGAGACCACTCTAAATCCTCTTTTGATTTCAACTTTACAATCCTTGAGAGTGTGGCCTTGATGATTTTAAATATACTGGTTCTCCCTTCACTTGGAGCTCTGGTAGAAAATTTGCCAGATTAGATAGGTTCCTTATCAATAATGTTTAGTGCAACTCCTTCCAGAATTACGAAGCTTCCTCTTTAAATTCCACCGTGTCTGATCATAAGCCAATTACCCTCTCCTCTTGGAATCACATCACTAACATCCCAAAATCATTTTGGTTCCAACTTTTTTGGCTTGAAAGAGACTCTTTCTCCCAGGTTGTCCATTCCATTTGAAACGAGCCCTATGGTTCCTTTGGTCTTATTCACTTAGTTGAAAAATTTAAGAAACTCAGGAAAGTAATTAGCCCTTGGAACAAAAATGAGATTGGAAACATTTTTATTACTACCTCTCAACTGGAAAACAAGGTAACATATTTAGAATCCATCTTTGAATTAGATCATGTTGATCATAATAAGATTGAATTCTATAAAGAGAAAGCCTCCCTTATTCAATCTCACAACGATATTGAAATTTTATGGAAGCAAAAATGTAGCATAAATTGGGATTTGAAAGGCGAAAGAAATACCTCCTTCTATCATAATTGGGTCAATAAAAGAAGCCATATAAACCATGTTTTTGAAATCATCACTCCTAATGGGTCAACTCTTAAAGATATGGGGGATATCCAAAATTCTGCAATTACCTTCTTTACTAAGGCCTTCCAAAACTCAATGCTTTTGGATATTCCTCAACTTCTTGCTGAGGATAACATCTCCCTCAATTTAATGCATACTGATGAAGAAATTTGGAAGGTTGTTAAGGATCTCTAGCAAAATATGTGTCTTGATTCTAATGGCTTCCATGGAGAATTATTTTGTAAATTTTGGAATGTCATCAAAGAGGATATCTGTAACGTGGTTATTGAATTCTTTTGAGACATTCATTTACCAAAAATTTTCACTCATACCACGCTCTCTATAATCCCTAAAACTGAAAAGGCTTCTTGGTGGACCCAATTTAGACCTATTAGCCTTTGCACTACCATAAACAAAATTATTTCTAAAATTCTTGCCAAGCGGTTACAAAACACTTACATTTTCTCCTTGAACTAAATCAATCTACTTTCATCCTAGGTAGACAAATTCAAGACAATATCTTGGCAACTCTAAGAGCTTTTCCATAGCCTAAATAATAAAAGCAAGGGGCACAATCTCATCTCGAAATTTGATCTTAAAAAAGCTTTCAATTGTATTGATTGGCACTTCATAATCAAAATGTTAAGACAATATGGCTTCAATGAAAGCTTTATCCTCAAATCAAGAACATCACTCACTATAATCATTTGTTTATGCTTATTAATGGTAAGGCTAGTAGTTTCTTCAAATCTAGAAGGGGCCTCAGGCAAGGAGACCCTATTTTTCCTTTGCTATTCAATCTTGCCTTCAATTACTGGTCCATCTATTTAAACTCTATGTTCAAAAAAGACCCTACCCTACACTACAATGTCAAGGGTAAAATTTTGGTGACTCATATTGCCTATGCTGATGACCTTATCAGTTTTTGTAATGCGAGTGGTCAGTCTATTAATAAAATTATGAATCTCATTACCTATCTTGAACATATTTCTAGGCTTAAAATAAACCACCAAAAGTTCCATTTTTTCACTAGCAATAAAACTCCTACTATAATTATCAATAGGCTCCTCAACTCTCTAAATATCAAATAAGGAAAATTGCCTTTTCACTACCTTGGTATCACAATTGCTATAGGTCATAAGAAAAATAACAACTTCTTGAGTCTCACTGATTCCATTTTAAAAAACTCCAAGGGTGGGATCTTAAGTACCTCTCTCAAGGTGGTAAATTGGTCCTCCTCAAGTAAATTCTTAACATTATCCCCCTATATTGGCTTGAGGTTACCTCCCCTACGAACTTTATCCTCAACAAGTTAAAAGGCATTTTAAATAAATTCTTTTGGTCTCACCCCAAAGGTAGTAAGATGATTTGGTGCTCGTGGGATCTTCTCACTTTTCCTACTCTCGAGGGAGGGCTTGGAATTAGATGTCTTTCTTCCTTATATAAAGCATTCTCCCTCAAGCTTTGGTGGAAATTCAAAACTTCTAACACTATTTAGTTGGATATTCTTCTAGCTAAATACTGTGCTAGAACTTACCTGTCCCAAACCAATCAGAAAATCACTGATTTCATTACTTGGTATAGAATGCTTTCTTCCCGAGAATTAATTGAAGAAACCTTAACTTCGGATGCTCTTGATACTTCCACTTCTGTCTAGTATGATTGCTGGAACAATTATGATATTCTGGCCAACAGTTGCTACAACATAAGGAATCAAAAGTTAACCTTAACTGAATATTTCAACACTAAAATTGGGTGGAACTCTGACCTTCTGAAAAACTTGATGCCCATTGAAATGCTGGACAGTATTAAAAGCTATAATCTTGAATTTGCTAAGATTAAAATGGCTGATTCCACTCTCTGTTGCAATAAAAAAATTAGTTTATCTCTTCTTTGGCAAAGTTGTAGGCCTCATAATTAGTCAGTCTTCCACAACTAGATTTGGAACAACTGTGTCCCCACCCTGATAAGTATTTTTCTCTAGAGGCTCTATAATAATATTATTAGTGTTGATGGTATTATGCAAGCTAAAGGTTACTACTTAGCTTCTAAATGTGTTCAATCACCTATTCTTAAACAATAATGCTAGTAAAACCATTTGGTCTTTGATGAATATTATTCTAAATGGTACTGCCATTCCTTCTGATATTATAAATACTTTTTCTTGTTGGCCCACAAGTAAGAAAAAAATTCACATTGGCCAACTAATTGATAGCTATACTCTTTGGAATATTTGGCGGGAGCGGAACAATTCTAAATACTCCTCCGTCCCCTTTAATGTTGATAAAGTTATCAATCTCACCAAAACTGATGTGGTTAATACCATTAATAATTTCAAAAGTAAGCTTTTCAGTTGGAAAAATTTAAAGACCGACTATGCTAACCATGTTTTATCCTTATAATGGTCCTGAGGGGTTCTTTTCCCCTTTGCTATTTTTTTGTAATCAAGTTATATTTTTTTCATGTAAAAATTTGTTGGGCCTCCATCTAATTTGGCTAATCCTCTCTGTCAATGGTTTGCTTTTGTTTTTTTTAGCTTATGGAAGCTTGCTGGACCAATTTCATGGCCTACTCTAGTGAGATTGATCTTTCAAATATTTATGTTGCTGGATTTTCGATTGGCATTTTTTCTATGGCCCCTTGCATAAATGCTGTTTCAAAGTTCACTTACACTAATTGCAATAAGTTAATATATATATATATATACATATATATTATTTTTGGCTTTGCTGGGATCAAATTTCAAATTGTTGGTTTATTTGTTATTTTGGTTTTTGCGCCTGTCATTCACGTCCCGTTTGCTATCAAAATTGCTGCCACTGGAACTGCTGAATTGATGGATTTGGTGTTTATCTGGCTATTTCTTATGAATCTGCTGTGATCAAAGTTCGAATTGTTGTTTTAAAAGCTGTCGAAAGAAAGGTTTGTGCGGTTATATTAATGGCCTATCCCGTTAATTTCCAAAAATGCTGCCACTGCTTATGCTTTTTTGATTTGCTTATGTGGATGATAGGATGGTGGAGGAAGCTTTTTGTCCCATTTTTTTGCTAAAATTACTAAGAGAAATGGTTGGATTGTTAGTTTTAATATATTAATCAGCTGTTTAGAAATGTTTAATAATGTCAAAGTCCCTACTATCTTATATGCTGCTATCATCACTAACTCTAAGGAAATTGCTATCATTACTATCTCTACTGTTGGTGCAGCTAGAAAATGCGACCGAATTTGCTAGAAAATGCGGTTGGAAATTGCCTCTTCGGTCTCTCTATGCAGGATGCTTTATTTGGGCCCTCTGGCGGATCTCACAGTTTTGGTGGTGGTGCTCTCATGTTCTGATGCTCTTTTGCTCTCCTTTGTTTTTTTGTGCAGGTGGATTAAGCTTTCATCCCTGTTCTGCATTCCTTTAGGTTTCTTTTTTTTCAATTTTTATTATTTTTATGTGGGTCGGGAGACCTTTAGGCTACACCCTAGGTCCCCTATTTTGGGGTTGGTTTCAAGCTTTTAGTTTCTAGGATCCTGTAACCTCCCAGTTCCGGTCCTGTCAGTTTTTACCTTTTATGGAATAAAATCTGCCGATATGGCTTTCCAAAAAAAAAAAAGTATTGCTTGCTTTTGTAAAGTTGGTGAGATTTGAAACAATGACCTGGGATAACAAATTATGAGCATCAATCACTGGGCTGCAACACCATTCACCAGCTTGATATATATATATATATATATATATATATATATATATATTATATATCAGAAGTCCTTTAAAGGTCCCTTAAAGGTAGGTACTTATGAAGTTTACTTATGAATATATTATGCTGGAACTTTTGAGGCATTGGTAATATCTTTTCAAAAAATAGACTTAAGCACATTATTTTTGAAAACAAAATTAATATTGTGGCTGTTCTTGAACCCAAGTTGTTTGCTGAAAAAATTCTTCCCATTAGTCGTTTTGCTAAATTTGGAAATGATGTTTCTTCCACTTCCAATAAAATTTTGGTCATGTGGACTAATCTTTGGAAACTTGAAGTCATTTCCCAATGTTACCAAGCCATTCACTTCAAATTTTTTAATGAAGATCATAATTTTTGCCTTACCTTTGTCCATGCTCATAATTTTTGCCTTACCAAGGCATTCACTTCAGTTCTTTCTTAAATATTATGAAACTTCTTCTCTTCTTTGGGCCATTGGAGGGGATTTCATTGTTGTCATAAAATGCAACGAATACAAAGGCTACTCCACTGATTATCCAAACTTCACTTTTAATTTCAACTCAGCAATGCTTAATTGTGGTTTAGAAGATTTCAAATACTCTGGTGCTCAGTTTACTTGGAATGATGGTTAGAAATTTGCCCATTTAGATAGATTCCTGATAAATAACATATTGTGTAACACTTTCTCCAACTACATAAACTCCTCCCTAAAGTTCACCATTTTTGGTAATAAACCAATCACCATATCCTCTAGGAATAATAAATCTAAATTCCCCAAATCTTTCCGTTTTCAACTTCTTTTGTTTCAAAAAGATAAGTGTCATAATATTATGAATTCTATTTGGAATGAACCTTACAATTACTTTGGTCTCTACAGATTGGTTGAAATTTCAAAAAGCTTAGGAAAGCTCTCGGCATATGGAACAAGTCTTCCATAGGAGTTATCTTTACCAATCTATCCCGCCAAGAAAATTTAGTCACCACTCTGGAATCTATCTTTGATATGGATCTGTATGAAAGCAATAGGATGACTGTATCTAAGGAAAAAGTTAAGCTTATTATGAATCATAATGATGTGGAATCTTTTTGAAAACAAAAATGTTTTATTAATGAAAAATTGAAAGGAGAGCGAAACACTGCCTTTTACCATAATTGGGTTAAAAAAAGGAGACATATAAATTATATCAATGAAGTTATCTCCCTTGATGGCCAAAAAAATTCTAATCTTACTGATTTGCAAACCTCTGTCACCAACTATTTTAAAGAAACTTTCAAAAATCCCCTTCACACTCCCCACACAAACAATCTTTTTATCCCTAGTGCCCAATCACTACTGACATTAACAACATATTAAATCAACTGCCTAATGATGAGGAAATTTGGGAAATTATTAAAGATCTTAAGGACAACTCTTGCCTTGGATCTGACGATTTTTTCGGGGAGTTTCTTAGGAAATTTTGGGACACTTTAAAGCAGAATGTTTGCAATGGAATATATAAATTTTTGTGTGATGCGCTTCTTACAAAAATTTTTACTCACACCATGATTACCTTGATCCTTAAAACAGATAAAGTCTCTTGGTAGAATAACTTCAGACCTATTAGCCTTTGCACCACCTTGAACAAAATAATTTCTAAAATTTTAGCTAAAATGCTCCAAACCACTCTCCCCTCCCTAATTGATCTTAACCAATTAGGTTTTGTTACCGGTAGACACATTCAAGATAATATCCTTGCTACTCAAGAGTTTTTCCATAGTTTGAAAAAGAAATGTTTGGGACACAATCTTATCCTAAAAATTGACTTTGAAAAAGCCTTTGATAAGTTAAATTGGAGTTTTTTCATTCATATTCTTCAAGCCTATGGCTTCAAGAACCAATTCATTACTAAAATAAAAAATTTAACTCACTATAATTAGTTCTTTGTAATCCTTAATGGAAACCCTACTAGTTTCTTTTTTTTTGAAGGAGAGCTTAGACAAGGGGAACCCCTATCTCCCCTCTTTTTCATTTTAGCCATGAACTTTTCGTCTCACAATGTAACAACCCTAAGTTGTTATCCTAGCTAGACCTGGATTAATTAAGCTAAACCAAGGCTTGATTTTGATTCCATTGGATTCAATGGGTTATTTAAACCTAACCTTAGAAGTTTGGGATCATTTGGAGCTAAAATGGAAAATTTGGTATTTTTGGCTATTTTTAAGCCCTAAAAATACTTAAATTATTTTGATCTCTAAATTAAAATCTGATTTTATTTTTGAATTCCTCATACCCTAATTAGCTAAGAGTAAAATTTTGAGAATTTCTGGAGCTCATTTGGTCCTAAATTGGATTTGGATAATTTAAGAATAATTATATATTATTTAATTAATTATATTTATATTTAAAATGAATTTTTATCTAAAATAAAACCCGGGATTTGCTGTTGGGACCGCGGCAGATCCGCTGCGGGGTCCCGACAGCGGCGCACGCATTTCGGCCACCCGATGCATTAGCACGCATCCTGGCGCAAGCCATCGAACGGCGGGATCTCCTCCGTATTATTAAATCGTATGCGTTGAATCCATCGCGTGTATCCAACGGCTACCATCCTATCTTGTTAAGTACTGCATTAGAGCCGTTCGAGACCAACGGTCGCTCCATCAGACGGCAGAGACGAACTCGAGCATTGTGGATCGTCTCCCTTGCCTTGCCCGTCTGCGTCTGGTCCCCCCCCCCTTGACAGCTAGGATCCTCCCTGTCACGTGGCAGTACGGGAAAACCACCGAATTTCCTCTTCTGGCCTCGGTGCGTTCGTCTGGCCGGCTGTCTTCTCCCCAAATTGCCCATAGCCGTTGGCCCGAGCCATTCCCTTCGGCCCGAGCCTCCTGCCATTGCCAAGCTCTGGAAACCACCCCCAGAGCTCCCTCAGGCCTATAAATACCCCCAGCGATTCATAGGGAGTCCCTTTGCTCACTGTGATCCCTCAATTTCCCCAAATGAAGTCTTTGGAGCTTCCGATTCTTATATCTTAAGTAGCCTAAAAGGATCAATATGAGTTTGATGTTTAATCTAATACTTAAAATTGTCAATTTCAACCTTAATAAGCTCCATATAGTTTAACTATGAACTTATATTGTAAAAGAATTTATAAATGGAAACTCTTAAGATAAAACTATAATTTAGAAATCTAAAGTGATCAAACTTCAGATCCTTAGATCTTAGATCTTAAACTTAGATCTTCAATTGAATTGAACCATCTCCAATTAAAATTCTTTAAGTGATTGATTGTTTAATCTTTTGAAATCTTCCATATGGGTATAGGATGACTCAATCTATAGGATAATAAAATTATCTTAAAGATTGAATATAGATCTTAGATTCTCAAGTTCTTAATCATATATTTTATCTTATAATCAGTAGAATAGCCTTTCACTAAGTTCTTAGTTCTTGAAACTTTCAGCTTATAGGATTCTTTACCTTTAATTTGGGTAATAAGTATGAACCCTAGATCCTAGTTAGAATATTACCTTGGATTTAGGATTTGAACTCAACATAGGGTTTAAGTTCTAAATCCTAAAATCTTAATTTACTTAATCAAGATTTGGGTAAGAGAGTAAAATATTAATAAATTAGGCCATTGATTTACTTACTTAAACCATATAGTCATCACATGATTTTGGATTAGAACTTGTTAAGTTCTAATATTAACTTTAAGGACGTAAATCTGAGATTCTACTCGATAGTTGGATATTGGAGATCCTAAACTTGTACCTTCTCAGAGTAGTTAGATTGGATAATTAGATAACATCAGATGTTATATAGTCTAGATTGAGTCTCTTGTTTACTTTGACTAGATTGCTTTGCATACCTTAGATATTGAGCCTTATTCCTTGAGCATAATAGGAAAACTTAGGATATGGATGATACATCCTAAGTTAGCATTTGAATTGCATATCATTCAGTTTTACCTTATTTGCAGTTGGTAGAATATGTCCTAGCTTAGTCTGTCTCTTCAGTAGTAGTATTGTATAGACTTGACTCAGACCTATCATATTTGGATGGCTAGGCCAGGAATTGATTGATTGATATTGGAGGTCATGTATGGCCTATTGGCTGGTATGGCAGTACTATGTCTTATGCTTATTACTACTTTAGCTCGATTGTTCAGTATTGTTTGCTATTTTGCTTTGCCACATGCTTCAGTGGCCTTATTTTCAGTACTTGCTCGCTTTGCCACATGTCTCAGTGGCTTTACATTTTATAGATTGCTTTGATTTTTGCGACATGTCTCAGTGGCTTTTCTTTTCTTTTCCCGTTCTTGACTAGCATGTTGTATGTATACTCATATGGCTTACTTATATATATTTTAGCATGTTTAGGATGCTAGAATTGCACATTTTCAGTACTTGTGTTCTTTTATATAGTCAGCATGATCATAAGCATGTTAGGTTTAGAATTGTATTGTTGTTGCTATTTCTTTTAGCTTTTAGCCTCACCTTATTTAATTTGTATTGTATGTTGGCTATAAATGGATAGTTTATAGTTACCTATTTCTTTCATAGCTTGTTGCACCCTTTACTGCTTGCATGTGTAGTTAAAGTAAAAATGTGACATCTTTAAATGTTCAGTTCATTAAAATAGCCTAAAATGTACTTAGACAATTGTCTAACTATAACCTTTTTGTTTTGTTGGCTGGGGCCTTGGTATTTGTGATACCGACAAATGTCAGATTCAGACGTGTTCGTGGGCACTGTCGTAGAAGAGGAGCAGGTTCAGGAGGAGGATCGTGCTGCTGCTGTTTAGTTAGATTTTGCCTTTGTTTCAGTGTGATTGAGAGACATTTTCATTTTCTTTAATCTTTAGTTTGTAATAATTAATTCTGGATGTATTTTATTTCTGCATTGTGGTGAGTTACTATATTGCATTCTCTTTTCCTACTATGTATGCTTGTGGATGTCACTCTATTATTCATTACTTCCGCCACTTTGATATTTGTATATTGATGATGTTATAGCACTTGGTGACGAGTCCTTGGCTTAAGGCAGGTTGGGTTTACCTAACTTTACTTAAGTTGGGGATTTGCCACTGTTGGAGCACCGTACTTCCATATTGTCAGTACGGGGGCCCCACACACAGTATAAACCTTCTGTTTCAACACAACCCAAATATGCATTTTAACATTGGAGGCAAAATTATGGTATCTCACCTAGCCTATGCTGATGATCTTATCATCTTCACAAATTATAACAACAATTCCATGAAAAATCTGGTGACTATCTTCTCTACTCTTGAAATTGAATCTGGGCTTAACATCAACAAACTCAAATCCAACTACTTTGTGAATAACAAAACCCTCTAAAGGAACTGCACTAAAATTGAAAATATCTTTAATTTCATGAAAAGGAAATTCCCCTTCACATATCTTGGGATCCCTATTTCTATTGGGCACAATAAAAATATAAGCTATAAAGGTCTTCTTGACAATATTTTCAAAAAACTTCAAGGTTGGGAAACAAATATCTTTCTCAAGGAGGTAGACTTATCCTAATCAAACATGTGCTGAATACTATACCTCCTTATTGGCTAGAGGATTGCTCTCCTACTACTTTTATTTTGAAAAATATCACCATTATTTTTAATAAATTCTTATGGGTTCATCCTAAAGGAAGCAAAATCATATGGTGCTCTTGGGATCAAATTACTTTCCCTTATGCTGAAGGCGGCCTTAGGATTAGAAGTCTCTCTGATATTCATTATGCTTTGTCCCTTAAACTTCGGTGGAAGTTTAGAACCTCCACCTCCATTTGGTCTTAAATTCTATTTGCTAAATATTGTACCAACTCTCAGCCAGCTGTGGTTAGGAATAAAATCACTGATTCTCCTAGTTGGAGAAGAATGATTACGTTTAGAGACACTGTTGAGGAAACTGTAATGTGGGAAAAACTTGACACTTCTATCTCCTTTCGGTATGATTGTTGGAATAACAACAAAACTTTATTCACTAATTATAGGCAAATTAAATTCCCTAAATTGAAACTTGCTGAATGTTACTCCAACAGTACTGGCTGGAATTTAAACCTCCTCCAAGATATTTTCTCTAGTTCAAATTTTAATAACATTATTGCCTTACATCCTGTTATAGAAGAAGTTAAATTTGCTAACTCAATGTTCTGTATCAATAATAAAATTAACCTTCCATCCTTTAGAATTGCTGTAGAACTCATGCTATTCCTTCCTTCCCAAATTGGATTTGGCACAAATGTATCCCAAACTTAATTAGTATTTTTCTTTGGAGGCATTACAAAACTTTTATCAGCATTGATACTAAAAGGCAAAGCTTGGGATATAGCTTAGTCTCTCATTGCCATTACTGCAATGAAATTGAATCTCTAAGCCATGTCTTCATTAATAACGGTTTTAGTAAATCAATTTGGAATGCTATTTGCTTGATATTTCCCTCTTCAACTGATGATACTAGAAATATTTTTGTCCGATGGCCTAAGGTAAAAAAGACTACAATTCATATTGGCTATCTCTTTGATGCCTTCACTCTTTGGCACATATGGAATGTTGGTAAAACAGATTAAGCATGAAGAACTTCTAGCACACAATAAATCGCAGTGAAAGCGATTTGATAGAGTGCGCTCTCTTCATTTTAGGATTAGGGTTGCGTTGACGGTTAACAAGAAACTTAATATCACAAAACTACGAGAACTAAATTACATCATATGCATGCAAAATATCATAGCACACAAAACATCCAAATAAATAAGATTACGTGAAAAACCCAAGAACAGGAAAAACCACTGAGCCACACCACAGAAAAATTCATAAGAAAATTTGAAGAGGTACAAAGTTACAAAGAGCTTATCTATTGATTTGAAATATACCAGCTCTTACTCTAATAAGGAGAGGAGAGAAAACAACCACCACTAGGAATCTCTCCTCCAACATGCAAGGGATATCTTGCACATCAGCTTCCTTAGGGCTTCAACTAATGGCCTCCTCATCACAGCAAGACTTAGCCTCCAAATTGAAATGCCAACTCACATAATCTTCTCCCATCTTCTTTACTTAAGTACCCAGCTAAAATTTGGACTAGCCTCCAATTTTCTTAGGGAAAAACTAGATTGAAGCAGATTTTCATCAGGCGCTACGGCACGCTGTAGCGCCTGACTCTCGAGTTGAGACCCGCTGTGACGCGCGATAGCACCTACATCACAGGTTGGCACCCTCTGCGGCACCAATTTTTGCTGTGGCGCACTACAGCGCCTGCTTCTCTATTTGCCGACCATTGAGGCACGCGATAGCACCTCCATCTCTGGCTGAGATGACCTGAGCGCGATGCAGCGTGCCATGGTGCAGCAGTTCCTGTGTTATTTCTGGACTTCACTTATTGCTCTAAATTACCTCGGAACCTCCCGGAAGCTCACCGGAGCACCACTAGCATCCCCATGATGTACTAAATGGTCTCCGTAACACAACATATAATGCGAGAAATAAAAATAAATACACAAATGCTATGCTTAACACTGTTGCCTCTGTTTTGCACATAATCGAGGATGTTAAGAATTGTCTTAGCACTTTTGATACGAAATTTTTTAGCTGGAAAACTCTTAATGCAATCAATATTAAAAATAGACTCATGTTGGACTGACGGTTTTTGCGTTTGATACTTTAACAGACTTGTGGGTTTTTGCTTTTGGAAATGGTCACTTATTGGGGCTGTCCATTTGCTCCCTCACACCCGCTGGAGTTGTATCTTTGGCTTTCTTTTTGGCTGCTCATTTCTTTAATGGCTATTGATGTGCTGATTTGGCTGGGTTTCTGTGTTTTTTGTTCTGTGAGTTTCATAATCATTTTCTTTTGAGACTGTCGTATACCTTAACTATTTTTCTTTGGCTATGCTCTCTATTTCTATGTTGCTGGGGCTGTCCTTTTTTAGTGGTTTATGTTTTTTGTGCTACTGTGAATGTTGTGCTATATTACTTTTTCCTCTGCTGTTATGAGACCTTATATTCTGTGATGATGGGGGTTTTTTTTGTGCTGCTATTTCTGTTGGCTGTTTTTATTATCTGTGATGGTTTTGTTCTATGTTCCACTGCTCATGCTACTTTTTTTTTTTTTTTTTTGTGTGGTGTGCTACTATCTCTTGTCTGTGGTGGTTTTCTTCTGGAAGTGGTCTCTTGCTGGGGCTGTCCATTAGTTACCCATGTTCTGCTAGGTTTGTTTCTTTGGCTTTTATGTTTGTTGGTGGCTAACAGTTGTGCATGCTTTGGGAGGTGTTGCTATGTTTTCAGTTATGAGTGGTTCGTGCTCACTTATGTGTGGTTCGTCTTCCATTTTGAGTATCTCGCTTTCTGTTATGACGGGTTCGTGTTCCCTTAGGTGCATTGCATTTTTTGTTATTGTAGCTGGGGCTGTATCGTTGATTGTTCTTTTTGTTGGGTTCTCTACTGGCTGATAGTTATGCTTGCTTTGGGCTGTGTGGCTATTTTTTTGTTATGTTTAGTTGTTTGCCGCTTTATTTATATCATTTGCTGCTATGTGTGGTTCGTTTTCTGTATTTTTCTGTTGTTAGGTGTGGTTCATTTGCTGCTAGGTGTATTTCATTTCCGTTGTTTTAGCTTGTTGTCCTGTGTGGGTCGGTCTCTGCGGCACTGTGTTGTTCCTCTTTGTTTTGTTTGCAGTTTGGTGTTATGAATTTGTGGGAATTTTTAGGCAATTTCTTATCTGTGGTGCTCATCTTTCTATGGGGTTTTTTTGCCGTGGAGGTATTTGATGGGTTCGGCTTTTTCGTTTATTCTGCAAGTTTTGTGATGCTGATTGGAGTTTGGGTTGCTGGCTGCTGGGATGCAGTTTGGATGATGATATTTTGGAGGCTCTGATGCTGGGGTGCTAGCTCTAGCTTTGCTTTAATGTTACTAAATTTGTAGTTTTTACTTTCTTGGATCGACCTTTTAAGATTTTCCTTAGGTCTTTTCTTTTTTGAGTTGACTTTTGATTTTTTGTACCCACCAAACCCTATTCTTGTAACTCTATTTTAGATCAATAAAATTTTCAGGTTTAATATATATATATATATATATATTTGGGGAAAGCCATCTCAGCATTTTTTATTCCATAAACAAAAGACTTACAAGACTAGGACTGGGAGGTTACAACAATCCTGAAACCAGCCCTAAAATGGGAGACCCAGGGAATATCCTAAAAAGTCTCCCAACACAAAATAAAAGAGATAAGCAAAAAGAGACTCAATTAAAGGAATACTAAGCAACCGCCGATCCGCAGTTGGAGATCAAAAAAACCAGGAATGTTAAATCCACTTAAGGTCCGCAGCATCATCATTGAAGAACTATAACATTAGGGATGCAACAGCTTTTTCAAATGTGGGATTGCTCCATAACTTGCACAAGCTAGCAGAAGGTGTTGCTGCATTGCCCTTTGGGAGGCAACAGAATGTCGCAGGCAAGAACAAACCTGCACGCAAAGGGCCAACCAACAAAAACAAAAAAAAATACCAACAAAGTCGTAGTAGAGCCGAGCGTGACCAGCAGCAGGCCCAAACTCAGAATTAAGGTAAGAGATAAAGACAGTTCAATAAATATGATTAATCCCATCAGCGGCAAAGTCAGTGCATAAGGCAATAGCATCACGAATTAGACCAATATAAAAAGCAGTAAGAGAGAGCATCGCAACCCATAAACTAAAATTATTCAAGAGAAAATACCAGCAACAAGATAACATGGCAGCAGTACCAATCCAAGGGTTTCAGGGATCGCAAAAATTAAATCTAGAAGAACCGAATAATCAAGCCCATCATTAGATAAATTAATTAACATAGGGGCAACAGATCAGAGATAGACCACTAGTAGCAGATAAAAATTGCAAAAGTATCATTAATGATATACTTGGTAACTGCAATTAAAACCAAATGCAAAGCATTAATATACCCATCAGCAACCACAGAAAACATATACAGCACAGTATCAGTTAAAGCATCAAAAATCATAGCATAATCAAACCTTGCATTTGCAGCAAACTGATGGAACTAGGGAGGCTAGTCCAGGCAATTGCAACATAAAAGGCTATAAGGCTCACCCAATCTGAGCAATAGAAACCAGCAAAAGAAATTAAGATAGCACATGGATAGCATAATCAACATTGAGAGTTTTCCAGCTGAAGTTTTTGGCACTATAATTATTGGTAGTCTTAAGAACGTCTAACTTGGTAGCTTCCAAAATTTTGAGTTCATTGAAGTGAATCGAAGAGTATTTCGATTTGTTCTGCGCAATCCAAATGTTCCAAAGAATATAAGTATCAACCAATTGGCCAAAATGGATCTTTTTCTTATGCGTTGGCCACCGATCAAAAATGTTCTTAATATTTGTAGGGATGGCCGCATTGATTTTTATATTTAAAGAGTCCCAGTCCTTGCTACTAGTGGTACATCTAATAAAAATGTGCTCAGCAGATTCGATGGTAACAGCACAACAGTGGAATTTAGAGGCTAAAGTATAGCCCAAAGTTTGCATAGTAACATCCACACTTATAAAATTATTATTGAGCCGCCAAAGGAACAAGCTGATAAGGGTTGGAATGCGGTTGTTCTAGATCTAGGTAGGGAATGTTGGCTGATTATGAATCCTACTAACTTGCCAAAGAGAAGAGGCTAATCCTATTATTGAAACAAAAGGCAGAGTTAGCAACCTTAACTTGCTCCAAATTAGGCTTGAGGCATCTAATCTTAGCAACCACATCAGCATGCATCATACTACAAAGAAGATTGATGTTCCACCCAAATTCCATGTTGAAACAATCAGCTAAAGTTAACTTCTGATTTCTAATAGTGCAGTTGCTGCTGGCCAAAATTTCACAATCATACCAATAGGAAGAGGACTTATCAAGGGAATCCCTTAAAGATTCTTCAATAATGTCTCGATAGGAGAGCATTCTAGTCCAAGTGGGAGAATCAGTAATTTTCTGGGTCATTTGGGAGGGGCGGGTTCTAGCACAGCTTTTAGTTAAAAGAATATTATACTAAATAGTATTTGAGGATCTGAATTTCCACCAAAGTTTGAGGGAAAAAGCATGATGTAAAGCAGAGAGGCATATTAAACCAAGCCCTCCCTCCAAGGTGGGAAAGGTGAGCTGGTCCCAAGAACACCAAATAATTTTTCTGCCTTTAGGATAAAACCAGAGGAATTTATTGAAGATACCTTTTAATTTTTGAAAATGAAGTTGGTTGGAGAGGTTACCTCAAGCCAATAAAGGGGGGTCGTATCTAGGACATGCTTGAGGAGGACAAGTCTGCCACCTTGAGATAGGTATTTTAGTTCCCAACCTTGAAATTTCTTAAAGATGGTATCTAAGAGCCCAGGAAAATTGCTATTTTTATTGTGCCCAATAGAAATGGGATAACCAAGGTAGTGAATTGGGAGTTTTCCAGGTTTAATGTTTAAAATGTTTTTGATTCTAGAAGTAGTGCTGAACAGGGTTTTGTTGCTAGTAAAAAATTGGGATTTGGAGAGATTAATTGTGAGCTTTGTCATTTGTTCCAGTTCAGAAAGTAGATTTTTTATTTTCATGATAGAATTGGCACTAGCATTACTAAAGATGATAAGATCATCAGCATAAGCAAGGTGGATTACCAAAATTTTACCACCAAAATATAGTGAAGACTAGGATCACTTTTGAAATGGGAGTTTATGCTATTGGACCAATAGTTGAAGGCAAGGATGAAAAGAATTGGAGAGAGAGGGTCTCCTTGGCGAAGCCCCCTTTCAAATTTGAAAAAGCCACCAGGCTTACCATTAATCAGAATAGAGAAGTAATTATAGTGCGTGAGATTCTGAATTTTCAAGATGAAATTTGCATTGAAGCCATAACAGCTTAACATTTTAGTAAGGAAGTTCCAATCTATTCTGTCAAAGGCTTTTTCAAGATCAAGTTTTAGTATGAGATTGTGACCCCTACATTTCTTTTTTAGACTGTAAAATAGTTCTTGAGTAGCCAAAATATTATCTTGGATTTGTCTCCCAGGGACGAAACCAAATTGGTTTGGCTCCACAAGGGAAGGGAGAAGAGATTGTAACCTTTTGGCTAAAATTTTAAAGATAATTTGACTAATTGGCCTAAAATGAGACCACCAAGAAGCTTTTTCAATTTTAGGGATTAGAGAGATCATAGTGTGAGAGAAAATTTATGGTAACAAATTTCGCAGAAGAATTCTTTAATCCCATTGTAGACATCCCACTTGATTAACTCACAAAATTTGTAAAAAAATTCACCAGGAAAACATCAGAGGCAGAACAAGTATTTTTCTTAATATTTCTAACAATTTCTCAAATTTCTTCATCAGTAGGCATTAAATTGAGACGGGTATTATCATCATTAGAAATTTGCGAGAATGGATGATCCATGTTAAGGTTAAGGCCAGTAGGATTAGGGTTTTGAAAGTGATCTTGAAAAAAAGAGATGACAGAATTTTGGATATCTTACAAGTTACTGAGTTCAGAAGCATGAGAGGGACAAATTTGAGAGAAATTATTAATATGTCTTCTTTTATTAACCCAATTGTGATAAAAAATAGTGTTTCTTTCACCTTGCAAAGCCCAGTTGATACTACACTTTTGTTTCCAGAAAATTTCAATATCATTGTGAGCTTGGATAAGCTTAGCTTTGGCTTTAGAGACTTCTATTCGATTATGATCCGAAGGATCAGCTTCAAATAGAGTTTCCAAATAAGTAACTTTGTTTTCTTGCATTTTGACATTATTAAAATGTTACCAATCTCATTTTTGTTCCAATTGCTACATGTAAAAAAGTATTGCACCAAATATTATTGATTAGGAATCTATCTAATCTTGCAAATTTTCTCTTAGAGTTCCAAGTAAAGGGAGATCCCGAGTAATTAAAATCATCAAGACCACAGTCTAAGATAGCAGAATTAAAGTTAAAGATTGATTTAGAGTGATCCCTAGAATAACCCTTGTTCCGAGCTTTTCAGGATTGCATTAAAGTCTCCACCAACAGCCCATGGGAGGGTGGAGGAGCTGCAGTCCTTAAGGAAACTCCAAAGAGGAAGATGATCAAGTCTTAAGTTATTTGCATGGACAAAAGTTATAAGGAAATCATGATTATTATTATAGAAATGGAAGTGGATAGCTTGATGACATTAGGCAAGCACTTCAGCTTTCCATTGAATGTCCTAGAAAACCCAAATTGTATTAGAGGCATTTGAGACGGCATTATCTAATTTAACAAAGTGACCAACAGATTTCATGGCATCCTGGTTTAATTTAGGCTCAAAAATGGCAGCAATCAAAATTTTCTTTTCAAAAAACAATATATTTTAGCTTATTTTTTGAACAAGCATTACCAATACCTCTAATATTCTAACATAAAATATTCATTGATAGATTAAAGAAGATCCACTTGGGATCGACTGAGACGCATCATTAGTTAAATTTTCTTTGACAGTGCTGTTCATCATAGTAGCATTAGAGACTGAGTCTAGGTTTTCCACATCAGTAAGTAAAGAAATGGATTTGTACTTGTTGGAGATCGGCATTTTGTTTATGCTGAACTGAACCTTTTTGTTTTTCAGAGGTGTTTTGGGTTTAGAGTAGGGGGGAGGGGCTGAACTTTTCTCCAAAACTTTAGCACTGCAAAAAAGGGAAACACCAATTGACTTGCAAGTAGAAATATCAGTTCTAGGATTAGAAATAATATCTGCAGCAAGCTCTTCTGCAGCAATGACCTGACTAGCAGGCATAACTATAGCCATTTCAACAGTTTTTGAATTAGCATTAGAATAATTTTCAACAAATATTTTAGCAGAATAAGTAATTGTAGTAATTTTAGAAAAAATATCCATTTCAACAGGAACAGCAAGAGCAGTCACTTTATCATCAAATTTAGCATTATCCATAATTACAGCAGCCAATTCAACATGTTCAGCACTTTCAGCAATTTTCAGAAGTTGAATAGTATTAGCAAAAATATTTTCATCATCTTTTCTCGATACTTTTGAAGTAATATTTGAATCAAAATTTAAAATAGCAGAAAGAGAGGTTTCAATAAGTATCGGGTCCTTTGCAACAATTTCTGGGATAGCTTCAGTTATATTATTTGTAGAGTATTTTCCAACCAAAGTTTCCATAGGGGCATCAATATTTAAAGTAGTATCAGTGAGAGCATTTTCAACATTATCTTCGGCATTACACGCATTTTTGAAAGTAACAATAATCTCAGTAATTTGATTATCAAGTAATGGAGCTATTTCAAAAGTAATTTTCGGAGTTGTAGTGTCAGTTACAGCAGACAGATTCACACTATCAACATTGTAACTGGCAGTTTCAAGAGAAGCATTTTCTGTAATGACATTATTTGTAATCGCATTTTCAATGGAATAACTAACAGCTAAAATTCCATTTCCTAATAAAGAAGCATGTTCAGTAACTTTTTCAGAGGGGAAATCAGTACCACTCAAAAAATTAGCAGCCACAATTTGATTTTGGTCAATAATGGCTAGCGAATTGTTATCCTCTAAATATAGAGGATGCAAAGCATTAACTATATTATCATGTATAGTGACATTAGCAGCTACAATATTATCCACCTCATTTTGGTTTTGCACAATAATGGCCAGAGTATTACTATCTTCAATGAAGAGGGGCTGTAAAGCGCTGATCTGTTCACCCCTAATAGGGTATCCTATGCCGGAAGGGCAAGGAGAGCATTGAGTTCTATAGTTACAAGTATCCATGTTATGACCTAAAGCAAAGCACTAATTACAATATAAGGGCATGTTTTCATAGCACACTTCTTGGGAGTATCCTCGCTTAATAGATCCCAACCATATGGAGCTAGGGGGGGGGGTAGAGATGTTAATTTCAACAAGGATTCTGGGAGCCGCAAAATTACGGTGTAAAGCCGTGTTTCTGTCAAGTTGCGAAGGTTTTCCAATTGCTCTCCCTATGTTAAAAAGTATTTCTTTTGAGGTAAATTGCAAGAGGAGGCCCGGGAAATTAACCCAGATGGGGACGATCGAGACATCATGCCTTACATCAGCAAAGGGATCCCATTTGCAGAAACACACTGGATTACCCCTTAAATCATACGACCCTTTCGAGAACACATGGGCGTAATCAAGTTCAGAATGAAAGGTGAAAAAACCCGGTGAGTATCTAAAGAACGAATTTACCGGAGATAGGAGTTTCAGACCTTCGACAAAACCTAAAATTATCCCAAAGTTGGGTTTAACCCTAGCAAACTTACCAACCAGCGCGAGGGCATGAGGGCTTGCCAACTGAACTATTTCCTCGTCCGAGAAAAACAAAGCAAACCTTCCATTGAAAGAGCTGATGGGTTTTGACAGGGAGGGAGAGAGACAGGCAATTATGTCTCGAAGGAACGGATTGCCGGATCCATCGCCTAAACATGAAAAAACACAGATTAATAAGAAGAGGAACTTGTGTAAGAAGAAAGTAAACCGAGAACACCGAGGCAAGCGGCGTCGCAACAGCCCGAAGGCCTCCGGCCAAAGGCCGAAAATGAAGCCACCAAGGCACCCACAGATCGCAGGAGAGAGCCCTAAACGAGAGCCCTAAAAAAAGTGATATATCTATATATATAAATTAAAAAAGCTGATAATTCAAGCTGAAGCAATAATTTGGCCCGATGGTAATGCTATCCTTGTTTCATCAAATTGGCCCTGGGTTTGATTCTTACGGGGGCCAATTTTGTTTTATTTTTATTAAAAAAATTTCTTTTCTTAAACAAGAGAGCATGGTTTTGGCCACGGGGGAAATTGAACCCATGGCCACACGGATGAAGTTGTGGTGCCTCTATCATGGGGATAGACATGTCCAACTCGAGTGATATAAGCATTTTATTTTAAATAACAATTTGTATTATTATATTTTTTTTAAGAAGTTGTGTTTTATAAGTAAAATATCTGGTCGGTGAGATTTGAACCATTGATCTGCCAAGAGTGCTAATCTAAGAATTATATATTATTTGAGTTTCGTATATAAGATTTCAATTTAATTTAATTTATTTAAAATTTATGAGGAATCTATTCTCTTATATCTTTACAAAATCAACATATTCAAATAGTGTTTGAATCTCATTATCCTTAGCAAGTCATTGAACACTGCCTCCTATCGAAGCTCATTTTTTCATTGAAAATGCTATAAAAAACTGTATGATTTTTGTATACCAGTAGTTAGGGCTGTACAGACATCTGTTATAAGTTTTCTTCTCACTATAATCATTCTATCATTAACCTCATATTCAAACCTAGGGTCATCCAAATTATTCTTTGTAACACCTCCTACCTAAAGCTAATGACAAAACTAAGATCATGACAATCCTATCCCTCATGCATTTCATTTTCATAAACATTTTTTTGATGAAATCTCTATTATATTAAACCACATGTACAAACTTACCACCCTCAGAAATAAAACTAACAAATACAAGTTAAACATTTGCTATAATAAAGATAACTTTGAATTCACCAAGTTCTTAGTTGCTCATAATCTCTTTAGCTCATCATCTTTTGATTTCTTAGATCAACACCTTACCTCTAGAACCCCGGCATCAACTTCAATCCCGTTATCATTTGGCCACCTTTTTAAGCCCACTCTTTGCTTGATATTTACAAAAACCTTCAAACATTTCAAGAGAAACATGACCAAACTGAAATGAAATAGATGCATGTTTCTAAAAATTTGAGCGAAGACACGAAATTCTGACTACTCTGGAGTCTCCACAACGGCCACCTCCATCTTTGTTAGAAGATTTTTAGCTCTTATTTTTAGCTGTACTTTATATTTATTTTATACACTATCTTTTATTTAATGAAAAACATGCCTCTTTATGCTAAAAGAAATCTCTCATGTTTAATAGTATATTTTAGTTACGTGATTATGTGAGTCTCTTTTTTATGACAAAAATAAGAAGAATATCATAAATTTTATTTAAATCAAAGCATCATTTATTGTATTTTCTATTTCATAGAATATTGAATTTAAAAAGAAAATTTCACTTATTCTTCAAATGCTTATATTGGGATTATTTCTACATTGCTACTATTTTCATAAACATTGCTACTATTAAAAATGAAAAGATTATTGAATCTAAGAGTTAGCACATTCAACTAAGTGGATACCTCACATTTATCATAACAAAATATAGTAAAATTGTTGTGTTTCAGGATACATATAATCTTAGAGAGTAAGAATCAAGAATTAGTATTGAAGACAATTCATCAAAGAAGCACATTTGAAAACACAAGACTTAAAATTAAGAAGAGATGGCACTACATTGCACATAATTAGTAGTTAGAAAGGTGAAGCTATTAAGAGTCATTTCACAATTATCTGAGAAGAATGTTATTTTTTATAAATTTTATTTTAATATCATATAATTTGATTTAGGTCTTATATATAAAAACTACTATAACTCCCTAGTGTTAGATTAGGTATATTCCAATCCAACTCTAAGGGTTACTATAATATTTAATATTGATTTAGTAGAGACTAACCCACTATTAAGTACTCCATGGTTAATAATCTTAGGAGATAAGAAAAGTAAATGAAAATAAAACTGCAATGAATACAAATATATCTGTCATCCAAACTATCAAGAGTAAAGAAAAATATCCATCATAGAAAATAAAATAAAGCATCCAGAGTTATAATTAATATTATAAAGTATTTTAAAGACATAATATAATAACCCAAGTTATTATCCTAGCCAATTAGGACTAATCCAAGTCCTTATTTTGATCTTAGTACACTAATTAAGTCATTAATAGTTCACCACCAAGACCTAGTCCAAATCAGAGGTCAAATGGATCAAACCCTAATTTTAGAAATTACAGGAACCCTGAAATTTGACCTAATTATTTTGACCTTAGATTGAAAATTGAACTTTTCCATTGCACTAATTACCCCCAAATTAGCTAGGGGTGATGTTTTGGTGGCAATTGGAAGTTGTCAAAAATCCGTCGAATATTTTAATAATATTTAATTAATTAGAAAATTGAGATATTCAATTTGACCTCAAAATCAAAATCTGACTTATCCACTGTGATCGTCACCCCCCAAATTAGCTTGGGGTGATATTTTGGACGCGTTTGGAAGTCGTCAGATTCTATCGAATATGTTAATGTAATTAAATACCCCAAAAAATAGAAAAATTAAATACTCGTTGGAATCAAAATTTGACTTTGTCCTTGTGTTCCTCACCCTTGAATTACCTAGAGGTGAATTTTTGGGATGTTTTGAAGCGCGCTTATAAAATTTGATTTTAAGGCAATAAATAATTAAATAAATTAAATCAAAATTTATTAAATATCTTTTTTATTTCTTTTCTTTTTCCTAAATTTTGTGTATGCTACCCCTCTACTCCATTCGGCGCTCCCTCACCCTGCGCATGCAAAGGAGGCCATCCCTCTCCTTTTCTCCATTTTCTCACCTCACATCCTCTCCCTCGTTCTCCTCTTTCTATAAGATGGACACTAAGCCCTCCTCTTTCTCCATTTGGCCAGCTGAGCTCTCCTCTTCTTCCTCCATTTTCTGTGCTTGTTGCTGAAGGATCTCTCAAGCCTCTCAAGCTTCTTCCCTCAAGACCTTAAGGTTGTAAGACTCTATCTTCTCCAACCAAAGGTACCTCCCATCCCCCCATTAAATAGATTCAATGGCTACTTCATTTCACTCTTATGCTTATTTTGCATCCTTAGAAATTAGTGATTGAGTATGGAAGCCATTAAAGTTCATTAATGTATTAAATTTCATTGAAAATGAAATGTTCTATTTTTCTTCATTTCTGCATACCTAAGCCTTTAACTCCATTGTTTGCATAGTTTAAATAATATTTTAGTGCTGATTTCGGTATCAATGGAAATGTCTCGGAAATAATTTTCAATCGGTATATGGCATTGCACGTAAAGTACTCTAGGTTAAGAGTATTTGAGCCTGAAAGATGGCCCATTACAGTTTTCACATGGGAAATCATCATCGGGTGCTACAGCTTCCTGTAGCGCCCGAGTCTCGGGTTGAATCTGCCGTAACGCACCATAGCACGCTACCGCGTTATATTAATTTGATGTGACAAATAACTTTGATGAAACATAAAATTTTGATGAAGCTTATATTTTGATAAAGCATATAAATTTGATGAAACAAAATTAAATGCACTTTAGTACTGAAATCCGCTATAGCGCGTCGCAGCGCTGCAACGCACCACAGCGCCAAAATCCTCTACAGTGTGTTGTAGTGGTAGCACCCGAAAGCATTGCAGCACGCTGTAGCAGCTGCACTTTAGAAAAGCAGGGGCCTAGATCTCGGCCAGGAGGTGCCACAACGCGCCGTAGCACCCATAGCTGTCCGGAACTATCAAAATCTGACTTATCCATTGTGATCGTCACCCAAAATTAGGTTCTTACCCATTTGATAAAAAAAAGAACCATAATATTAAAATGATCATAAATTAATCATTAAATATCATAATTTGGTGTTTTTGGACTCTATAGAATTTTTAGATAACAAACAACAATAAACTAATTGAATTTTTAGACTTCACTTAGTATAATTACCAAAGTGCCCTTATAGGTTAAAATCCTTAAATTGAACCCATAGAACTTAAAACTTGTCCAAATTTGATGTACATACTGTCCAACTTCATATTAGACAGTAAGGAATCATTTGGCATCAATAAAATTGAATTTAGATCCCTTAATCAAAAAGTAGCATTCTAAACTATTAAGTAGGGGCAAAACGGTCATTTTGCCTAAAATTTAGGTTAAGTGTCCTTAACCTCTAAAATATATTTAAATAATTAAAATCAGTATTAAAATTGATTTGTGATCAATTTAGGACCCTTAACCCCATAACTAAGTGATTTGGTAAAATTACCATTAAAGACTTGAGGATTTCCTAAGTAAAATCTATGAACTTCTAACATAGTTTAGACCTCACATCGTAACTTCCTTAAATAAATCATACCAATAATTAAGGAATAGAATGTAATAATTATCAATAACTTCTAAAATTCCCTAAGTCATTTATTAGGAGCTTCTTAGGATCTACACTCCACCTTAGGATATTTTCTATAAGATTAGGAATAGATATTAGGTTATATTTCATTCATTGAATAAAGTGGGATATTCAATGAATATAACCTTGGTTTTATTAGTTTTTAGATTTTTATACTTTAATTCTGATTATTTTATCTTTCAACTTTAGATTAAGATTAGGAGAATCATTCTATTAAGCTTGATTGTGCTTAATAGAATTTATCTTGATTATAAGTTCACATTTAGACTTAAACTTTAGTCCTTAAGCTTTACTCTTTGGATTATATGATTAACTCCAATTTGTGGTGTTTAATTCATAATCCCTAGCTTAGTAGATCTTGATCAGATCTTAGTTTAGAATGTCTAAATTCATCAAATAGGATGTGTTGATTTCTTATTTAACTTATAGGCGATATTGATTGTATTGAATTAGAACTTGATAAGTTTTATTTATATTTAACTTATAAGGTCGTGCTTTTAAGTTACACTTGATAGTAAGAATTGGAGATCCAGAACTTGTGTAACTTGGAATAGTTAGAATAATTTAAGTAGATAACAATAGATGTCACCATGTAACTCTATAAAACTCATGAAATATTAACAACCTAAAATATACTTAGACAATATCTATAATAAGATTTTTCTTTTCTTTGGCTGGGGCCCTATCATTATGAAACCGATAATGATAGATTCTAAGTTATTCAAGGTAGTTGACCCTTCTGAAGATCGAATTTAGGAGGAGGAGTGTGCAGCCGCTAGAGATCCTTAGCTTAGCTTCTCTTTTATTTTTGTGAAGATGAGAGCTATATCATTTTCATTAAGACTTATTTAATATTTGTAATATGTTCTATTACTGTACTATTTTATTCTGAGCTGCATGTTTACTTCTTACTTGTATTGTGGTGGATTAGATGTATCATATTTTATTGTCTTGCTTCCGCACTCTGATAAATATATATACTAAATAAATAATTCTGTTGCATTATCCAGGGCACATCCTTCATTTATTAGTGGATTAAGGAATTATATCTTAATCTAATGATAAGCGAGGGATTTGTCAAAGTGGCACACCTCTCCTTAGTCATGATTGTTAGCGGTTAAGGGGCAGGGCACCACACATAATAACACTCATCCTCATGAGTAAATAAAAACAAAAATAACTAAAAGTAAGGTCTTCAGGGTTGCTCCTTAGGTTCAACCTCCAACACATAATTTGGATCACAACCAAACTTCTGGTCTACCGTATTTGGTATTTAATATGGTAAAGCATAATAAAAAAAGAAAAAAAGGTGGTTATACTTATAAAGTTTAAATACATTATAATAACACTAGTTTAATAAAATTAAATGATATAATATTCATAATTTACAATGCAGTTTAAAGGTAATATACTAAAAGCATGAAAAGATTGGAAACTATAAAGTAAAAAGAGTAAGTATACATATAGGGGTGCCTCAAGCCTGCATAAAATAAGTTAAGTGAAGGAAGTAGATACAAGTAGCTATGTATACTAGTGTGCGCATGAAAATAACTGAAAATTGTACATATTCAGCAGAATATATGCTAAATAAAAGTAAAGCAGTGTAAGAAAAGTGTAACTATAAAATTAAGTAAAATATACACTATAAAAAAAGCTATAAGTAAGATAAAACATAAAGTAGTTTTAGTCTCAAAGGCTAAGTAAACTACAAAGTATGCTAAAAAATTGTATAAATTCATACACAATCAATAAGATTCTCTTATGTGAAATTTTAATTTTAATGTATCTTATTTAATTGTGTTGTATGGGAAAGTTATAGAACAAGCGAGGAGTTGGGCTTGCCTGCTCAACCATAAGTAGTAGTGTAGCACTTCGCCCCGTCGCCACGCGCAAAAGACAAGTAGTAAAATTCAGCAGCAGAGCGATGCGCTACTCGGGAGGATGAGAACAAATAAAACTCATCTTCCCGAATAGGCTAAAAGACTGAGCCACACTGAAGGCTGCTGACTCGAACCTATGAGTAGGATCGAGAGTCAATACCTAAGATAAGAGTAGAATACTTATCTTAAGTATTAGACTAGTATGTACATTAGATTTAAAGAAACAAATAAGAATCCAATATACGTTATCAATATATCAGTATTTCCAGTATACTGATCACATCACAATACTAAGTATAATAATAGTATAACAGAGTGCGGAAGCTAAAGCAGAATATCCAAAATACATTCATCACAGAGCAGTATGTAAACATTCATCCCAGGAAAGAAAAGAAAAATACATCCAGAGTTATTACAAACTGTTTTAAAAAATGAAATATAAAGTCTATCTAATATACTGAAATAAAACAGAAAGTAAAGGGTGGCAGACTGATCCACTAAGGCTCCACGTACTCCTCCTAGATCTCCTGAGCGTCGTCCTGCCCTGTCTCCACAAGCTGCTCGGGATCTAGCAAATTGCTAGATCCCAAAAGTACCCTGTGGTAGACAAGAAGTCTAACACATTGCAATTAACTATGCAATACTAAAGTAAATGCAATGGACAATAAAGTAAGGAAATTGAAGAAAAGTTGAGAAAAATGCTAGGTAATTGAAACTGTAAATACTAAACAAAGTAAAACTGCATCAAAACTGAATATTGTAAGTGAATGAAAACATCAAATGCTCAGAAATCTATATGAAAGGAAAGTCATATGCTATGTTATATGTCACTGGAATGATGCACTCAAATATGCTACTTCACGGTATGCCACGGATATGTAACAGAACTATCACTGAAAGCCTATGAGTAGTACAGTCCAATGTATACATACACTTAGTTGGGAAGATAGTACGGTGACACAGATGCACCTAAAATTCCCCAGTCTATATATGCAACATTCCATAACCCATACTTTATCACTAATACTCATGCGTCACTACTGAAATGATGCTTCAAGCTCATGTTCATGCTTATGCCCATGCTTCTATTCTATATGAGTAAAATCCAGAAAATCCATGAAAACTTGGAATGCCGATAATGAATTCTAAGTCTCCACTGTACAGAACCCTTCTAAAAGAATTCTGACTCCTAGCTTCTAGAGTGATAATTGGTTAAAGTTGCAGATTTACTTAAGGATTAATATATGGGATGATTGTATACACATATTATGCACATTTACAAAAAAGGTGATTATTATCACTTAGTTTGATTAAGTCATCCTAACGAAATGATCTTCGATAGGAGGCATCGCCCGTTGGCAATTTTGTATCTCAAGCTAAGTTCTTAGGTGCCATACTCACAATCACACTTAGTGTCTTAAAGAAGGTGAATCTCATTGCTTAGTTTGTTTGAGCAACACCTATTGAAGTGATCTTCACTAGGAGGCATTACATGTTGGCAATTTATATTTCAATCAAACTAAGGAAAGAGTACCCGTTTAATACGCTCTTAGGTTTGAATGATTTATTCTAATGGGACTGCATTCGTCTAATCCTGCGGGATAGAACATGCTCATAAGTCCTTATTAGAGTGAATCAACCAATCCCGAATACTACCGAAGAACCAATAATATGGGTATACTATATTACACCACCCAATAATTGGAGTTCAAACAAGTCTATTTAATGAATCAAGGAATTATCAAGACTATATAGGCCTAAGCTAAATAGGTAAGTCCTACATAAGGTTCCAAGAAAATGTGATCAAGGATCACTCAACATAGGTTATACCACAAGAGGAGGTATCATTCTAGCGTCTAAAGTGCTTCCTACCACGAGGGGTTAAGATCAACTTCTAAGTTTAAGGGATCATCTAAGCTTGTACCTTAATGAGTCATACAAAATTCTCCTACCTCAAGGTATATTTAAATTAGGTCTTTTAAATGTTTCAGAGACGATCTTGTGATGAGATACTTAAGATCTCACATTCTAAATTATGAAATTAACATCTTAGGTTCTATTTCATAGTTAGGTCTAGAATGATCAGATCAGATAATTAAGTCATCTGATCACAAATTAATCTAAGATTATGGGATTTAAATCAAGGATCTCATTAAAGTTTTATATAAATTGTTCAATCAATTTGATTTTATTAATCTTCTTATGCTAATGGTCTTATTTAGGAGAAAATCAAGGATCTAAAGTTTGGATTCAGATTAAGCAATCACACAGGTTTGCTATTAGCCTTAACATATTTAATTCAATGTTTAAGATTAATACCAAATCAGATGCATTATTGGAAAATGCCAAGTTCATTATGTTATAATCAAGTCAATTAACTTAAGGTTTAGGAGTTTGGGTCTTAATTATGTAATTAGGGTTTGAACCCTACTCATATCCAATTAAGATTAAGAGTTTATTTATAGGTCAATGTCAAATCAGTGAGTTAAGGGTGTATTATTGGTGGTAATCTTAAACCTAGATCAAGTCTTAATATCTTGATCCAAGTCTTAAGACTTCTTAAGTTAATTAAGGAGATTAAGTTCTCCAATTTTGGGATTATTCAAGTTATGTATTATGAATTAATATACATAGTTTCTAATACATTTACCCTATTGTTTATGAAGCATAATAACAGAAAAATGCATAAAAATAAAAATTAATTAGTGCTAATCAAACCCTAAATCTATTCAAAATGATTAGCACATAATTACAAAACTAGCCATCACAATCCCATCCAAATTGGCACATAAGCTCTATGTCACCATACAATCAATCAGAGACTAAGTTTGCTAAGATCCAATATCTACAAACCTCAATTTTTACTAATCATGATTTAACAAGATTAGAGCATAAATTAAAATATAGAGGTTAGAAAAATAATTCACTTAACACATTTATTCTACTTTCCATAAGGAGACTAATGGCACCCAAAACATGCAAATTGGCTAAGTAAATTACTAATTCACCCTAATCAAGATCTGTAATAATTAGGCAAAAATATAAAATCTAACCATTGGATGTTCAATATTATTCTATATTCAAATCCCTGATAATTTTCTAATCATTTTCATATATGATATCATAGGATTTGGACTAGTGGATTAAAAGTTATTCAATTAATACAATATGTATTTTTCTAATTAAATTTTCCTATGATTGGATTAATTGGATTATTTTCCTTAAGGAAAATAAATCCAATTAATTGGATTTATATTAAAACGGGTTCAGCCTGATACCAAAAGGCGCAGGTCGGCCGGGGCCCCCGTAGACCCAGGAGTGTCACACCGCGCGGGTCACGGGTCGGTACGACTCGCGCTGCGCTTCATCTCGACGGAAGGATCCGATTAGGGGAACCATAATCTACCAATTCCAGCGCATCCCGACCATAGCATGACCAGCAATTGATCACTACACGATCACCGGGGTCAGGCGCACCGATTGGGATCCGAAGCCCTCTGTGAGATAGTCTGGATCGGCCGGAGCTTACTCACCTGAGGGCTCCTTTAATGAAACTACTATGGAGAGACAATTCTCCCTTCAGAGACCATGCCAGACCCGGGGCTCGATTCCAACACCATCAGGGAGGTGAGGCGGATCGAATCCCCCTGGTCCGACAGCCTGGGATGGTCTGGAATGTCGGGACCTTACTCACCCGAGGCATTTCGCAAGGGACTTAGCCCGATCAATCGAACCAATCGATCGGAGCTAGATCAGGCCCTAGATACGATACCATTGAGTTTGAAATGATAATACGCACATTTACGAATCAAGAAGGAACAGGGTCTGAGCCTAATTGGCTGAGGCTGAGCAACTAGGGTACCTGGTTTGATGGGGGAGCTCGGGACGATCGCCCGGGGCTTCGACTGGCATTGGCTAAGCTTCCAGACACTGCAAAGGATCCTGAATACCAGGAGAGCCTACTATTAGTGGTTTGGGAGCTCCTGGTTTGCCTACGCAAGCTTGGGTAGACGGCAATGGCGGAAAGAAGACATAGACTTCAATTGATCAGCAAGGATCAAATGGAGGAAAATTGGGGCTATTTATAGCCTCAAGAGCTTACAAGGAAGGTTCCAGAGGGTTTAATTGGGCTGGAGGGGACCCGAGAGGTCAAGCCATGGCCGAGCTCTCGAAATCCCATTTCGAGCTCGGCCGGGCCACGAGGCCCGAATGGAATCTCTAACCATTTATGGGAGGTTCCTAACAACCTTGCTAAGTTGGAGGTGAGAGTGGCAGACCGGATGGGCAACTGGCAGTACGTGGATTTTCCCTATCGAGGACGGGTGCGAGGAAGACGAAGGTCCACAGTAGCGGGACCTTCGGATGTCGTCTGATCTATCGATCAGATGTGAAATAGCTCGGATCGCTCGGATCCTAACGGTCGATCGCGGGAGCGATCTGGGCTCTAGGATCGGTCGGGCAGATCCAATGGCTCATTCGCAGTTCCGCGGGATCGGATCCTAGCCGTTGGATAGGAAGGCACAATGGCTATATTTGCGGGATTCCGCTGTCACGTGACCCGAGCTCCACAGCGGATCGCCCGCGGTCCGCACAGTGGATCTCGACAGTTTAATCAGGTGAAAGGGTATATTTGCAAAATTAAATTGTTAGAAACCCTTTTATGCAATTAGACCTTTTTAATTAAATGTGAATTATGGCCTAAATGATTCCCAAATTGCACCAAACTTTCACCCCTAGCTAATTTGGGGGTGAGGAATTCAAAAATGCAATCCGAATTTAATTTTGAGATCAAAATATTTTAGGTCTAAACTAGGGCATCTAGACTGATCAAAACATCAGTTTGAATCTAGAGAAATCCATTGAACTTCAAACTTTCAGGATAAGTTTCATTTACTATTCTAGAAGTAATGAAATCAAAATAAATTATTAGTTAGACTATAGGTTAGCAGGGTAACAACCTAGGGTTGTTACAAGCAGGCTCACTCAAAGCACAAATATTCCCCTCTAGGACATGTGTGGTCTCTCAAATTATCCAATTGATCTCCAAATAAAATAGATATACACTCTTTAACGCATAAGAATTGAAATGACATGCAGTAAGGTCAATTTTTAGCACTATAGGCTTGATTAGACACTAATTATTTTTAATGATGATTAGGAAGGTTAGTAATAAAATTAAATGCTAAACATAAATTTAATATCATATATTATTCTACTCATTTTTGTGATCATTTTGGTATATAATTTCAATATATTTGGAAGTGTATAAAAAAAATTATTTAAATAATTCAATTTGCATTAAATCATAGCATAAGTTATTAATGCCATTAAATTAGGAATATTTTGCTAAATATTATCTATTTGAAGAGCATGGTTTGTCTCTATTGATTGGTCAAACTGACACTAGACTGCATATTTCCACATCGTTCGCGGCCGATCCGTGGGCACTGTGCAAGTAACAACTCTAATATTGGAACAGGAATTCAATCCAATACTAGAGCGTTATCATAATACTTAGCTGTGGCGTCCCCCGTACTAATAATAAGGAAGTACGGTGCTCCAACTGTGGAAGATCCCCAACTTAAGTAAAGTTAGGCGAACCCAACTTGCCTTAAGTCAAGGACTTGTCACCAAGTGCTATAACATTCATCAATATAAATATCAAAGTGGCGAAAGCAGTACCAAATAGAGTAACATCCACAAGCATACATAGTAGGAAAAGAAAACGCAATATAGTAACTCATCACAATACAGAAAGTAAAGTACATCCAGAAAGTTATTTATTACAAACTGAAATGAATAACTGAAAATGAAAGACTCTCGTCCTCACTGAATAAACAAGGCAAAACTATCTAAACAGCAGCTGGAAGATCCTCCTCCTGAACTGACTCCTCACCAATAGCACTGCCAACGAACAACTCTGGATTTGACATTTGTCAGTATCACAAGTGTTAGGGCCCCAGCCAAAAAGAGTAAAAGGTTACAGGTAGACAATTGTCTAAGTACATTTTAGGCTAATTTAATGATCTGAAAATTTAAGATATCACATTTAAATTATTTTAACATGCAAGCATTTAAAAGGTGCGACAAGCTGTACAAGAAAAGGAATACTATAAACTATCCAATTATAGTGATCAACGGGTATGTAACATGACATACAAAACATCAAAAATAACTAAGGTAAAGCTCAAAGCAAAAGTGAATGGTCTACAATGTAAATTTGATCCTAACATGATTATGATCACAGTAAACATGCAGATTATAAAATAACACAAGTGCTGAATAAATCTAGAAAATCTAACATCCTAGACATGCCATTTATGCTTATATAATTCATAAGCATATACCTACAACATGCAGATTAATATAAAGCAAGGTCACTGAGACATGTGACAAAAGCAAATAAAACCTAAAGCAGGAAACCACTGAAACATGTGGATAAGCCAACTGAACTACAAGTAAAAGCCACTGAAATATGTGGCAAAACAATATAAGCTGAACTGAACTGAACTAAACTAAAGCAGCAATAGGCCCAAGCTATAGCACTACCACTCCAGCCCGAAAATCATCAAAATACCCAGCCTATAGGCCATCCCCGTTCCTCTCAGAGGCCTGGGTAACTTCCATACTGTACTGAGTACTGGAGGTGGCAATACTATACTCAGAACCTAATCTACTAACTGAAAGCACTGCAAAACTTGAATGAAATGATATATGCTTTACAATTCTAACTTAGGATGTATCATCCATATCCTAAGTGTTCCTATTATGCTCAAGGAATAAAGCTCAATTACAAGGAATGCAAAGCAATCTAGTCAAAGTAAGCAAGAGACTCAATCTAGACTTATGTGATATTTATTATTATCTAATTTATCCAACTAGCTAATCTGAGACATTTACTAGCTTAGGATCTCCAATATCCAGCTCTCAAGTAAATTCTCAAATGTATGGCCTTAAGATTAATATTAGAACTTAAAAAGTTCTAATCTAGAATCACAAGATGACTATATAGTTTAAATAAATAAATCAACAATCAAATTTCATTAATATTTTACTCTCTTACCCAAATCTTGATTAAGTAAATCAAGATTTAAGGATTTAGAACTTAAACCCCATATTGAGTTCAGATCCTAAAATCCATGGTGACATTCTAAATAGGATCTAAGTTTCTCACTTCTTACCCAAATCTAAGGTAAGGAATCCTATAAGTTGAAAGATTCAGGAACTAAGAACTTAGTGAAAGGCTATTATACTGATTATTAGATAAAATAATTAATTAAGAATTTGAGAATCTAAGATCTATATTCAATCTCTAAGATAATTCCATTATCTTATTGATTGAATCAACCTATACCCACATGTAAGGTCTCAAAAGATTAAACAATCAATCATTAAAGAATTTCAATTGATGTGGTTTAATTTCAAATTGAAGGTTTGAGTCTAAGACCTAAGATCTAAAGATCTGAAGTTTGATCACTTTAGACTTTTAAATAGAGTCTTGACTTAAGAGTTTCCATTTGTGATCCTCTTTAGGATCTAAGTTCATAATTAACTATAAGGATCTTATTAAGGTTAAAATTGATAATTCTAAGTATTAGATTAATATTAAACTTATATTGACCTTCTTAGGTTACTTAAGATCTAAGGGTCTGAGTTTTTGATCACTTTAGATCTTAAGCTAAGATTTTACTTAGACATTTCCAATTACTTTTCTTTTAACACTTAATTCTTAAGTTATCTTAACTAAACTTATTAATGAGATAACTAATCATTTCAATTATTAAATTTAATAAGTTTAAGGTCAAATGATCTTTATAAGGAATGCTTAAGATTTAAGTATCTTTATTTAAGGACTAAATGAAGATTTCATGGATTAAGGATCACATTATCACTATCCTTGTTCTAGGACTTCAGAGAACATTTCCAATCTACTTTATAGTGGTTTACTGAACTTTCAACCCTTAAGGAACATTAAGTCACATTTTGGTCAAAATGACCAAAATGCCCCTCTTAAGGCTAAAATGGGGTTTTAGGGTTTAATAACCCAATTTTGTTCTAATCTATTTTAATGTGTTTCATATGACTTAATAAAGTGGGAGACACCCTTAATTTAGGTTTTGATGACCTAAATGATTTTAATTAGCACTAATTACTTAATTAAGCCACTTAGGATGATTAGTGAAATTAAGACAATTTAGGGCAATCTAATCTTACACTTAGGTTCTAATATACTTATCATGAGCTTTGAAATAAGCCCTACCCAAATCAAAGGCTTAATTAGGATTTAATTCACTAATCCTTAATTAGGGTAATTAAAGAGTGATTAAGAAAATTAATTCTCCAAAATTAATTTTAAGGGTCTGAAATTGTTCCTTAGGGTACAAGGAGCAATCAGAGCCCTTAAACTCACAATTTAGATATTTAAAAGATTTTATATGATTTATTTAAGAACAGAAAAGTTTTAACCAATATTTTTAAATCCAACCATTGGATCTAAAATTTTATTTTATATTCAGATTCCTTGAATTTTTCTGATTCAAATGGTATATTGGATCATACTATTTGGATCTGTATAACTAAAGTTATTTAATTAATTTATTCTGTATTTTTATTTAAATTAGAACTTTAGGATTTATTTTCTGTTTTAATTTCCTTAAGGAAATTAAATCCAGAAAATGAAATTATTTACTGTCGGCCCAAAATTAAAACGCGTGGGTCGGGGTCGACCCGGCCCAAAATCATCGTCTTCCTCCTTCCGTTCGCGCCCGCAGCCCAAACCCTAGGACTGGCTTCCAGCGCCAAATTCTTCGCGCTCAGGTCACGCCACGCCTTGATTCCAACGGCTATACGCTCCCCGACCCTAGACGCTTCGATTAACCTAAGAAGCCCTAACTGGGAGGTACGGGATCGCTGGATGCCTACTCGGCCGAGATCCTCTAGCTGGCGCACCTGTGAGGAGATAATTCTCCTCACAGAGTCCACGAGTCGCCATGATCTCGATCCCTACACGTTCAGGGATCGATGAGGAAGCGATAGGGCGAAACGAGGAGCTCTGGGTTGGTCTGGATCACCGGGGTGCTACTAGGCATTTTCAGCCGACGAGAGCTTCGACTGGACTAATCAGGTTCAGTCGAATCACTCAATCTCGGTCGATCCAACCTTCGATACGATTCGACAATTATGCGCGAAGGGTTCTAATGCAGTGAGGAGTGGCCAATTGTGCCTGGGAAGCGCATAATGGGTGAACTCCAGACTGACTGGCAGTATGCGCTCAAATGGCGATTTCGCCGTCTGGCCCACTGCCAGGCCTTGCCAGAAGGTCCAAGAGGTTGCTATAGAACTAGGGAGGGATCCTATCACAGCACTTAAGTTTAAAAGAGAGCGAGACGAGCTGAGAACTAGCTTTACTAAAAATGGAAGAGGCTGTATTTGAGGAGATGGCGAGCCTAGCACAATGGAAGACGCTGGGGCAGCTGAGCTCAATACAAGTTCCTGGGGGTTTGAACACCAAACCGCACCCACTATCAGCAGTTGCAGCTCTGAAAATCTCATGGAACGGCAGCAGTTCCAATGGACACCAGCAGAGAAAGAGGGGAGAATTCCAGAGGGTTTCAGTGAGCAAATAAGCTCACTGAACTGGGGGACGGTTATTTATAGGTCGAGGGGCTCTGGGGGAAGGAACCATAGCTGAGGTTCGAGAATTAGGCTCGGGCCGAGGAGTTCACTCAGACTCCTTTAATTGGACTAGCTCGGCCACACTACCCAGCTCCCTAGGTTCGGCCACTACGGGAAGGACCCTAACGGTCTAGCTGACCTGGCGGGACGATGGCAGACAGGTCCGACGTGGCTTGATTCGGCGAATTTCCTTTTGTCGGGACGGGATCCTCTGGAGACGAAGATCCATAGTGACTGGGGGCTCAGAGCCGTCTGATCTGCGAATCCGTTGCGTTTGGACGGCCTGATGGAGATCTTAAGTAACGGCCGCGCGGATTAAATCCTGGACGTTAGATTTAATATGTCGATCGCGCGACTGAGATTCAATCACGGGGCGGAGCGACGCACGCCCTTGGATCCTGCGCTGAGATACGTGCTAGAGATCCCACTGGTTCAAAATCGTGCGCCATTGTCGGGACCCCGCAGCGGATCTACCGCGGTCCCGATAGATAAAATTATTATTTTAATTAAAATTAAATCCAATTAAATAATAAATAGTTATTCCTAAATAATTCAAATTCAATTTAGGACCAAATGAGCTCCAAAAATTTCCAAAAATTCACCCTTAGCTAATTTGGGTGTGAGGAATTCAAAAATGAAATCAAATTTTAATTTGGAGATCAAAATAATTTAAGTATTTTTTCAGGGCTTAAAAATAGCCAAAAATACCAAATTTTCCAATTTATCTCCGATTGATTTCAAACTTCTAGGTTTAGGTTTAAATGACCCATTAAATCCAATGGAATCAAAATCAAACCTTATTTTAGCTTAATTAATCTAGTTTTAGTTAGGGTAACAACCTAGGGTTATTACATTAGCACTGAATTAGAAAGAAAACTAACCCAATATTAAGTGTTATGTGGACAAGAATTTTTGTGAGGTGGGTGAGTTAGCAATAATATGACCAAGTATGAGTATAAAGCAACTAATTGCATCCAATCCATTATCCAAATAAAGCAAGTAAAATGAAAATAAATTCTTCATAAAAATAAATGAAAACATCGTATAAATTAAGTTATTACAAATTGAATTTAAAGTAATAAAAGTAAATTTCAGTCATCCTCACTAAAGCAGTAAATTGATGCGGATGCAGAGCCTTCAATTTACAAACTATCAGTACTAGTCCTAGTTCCACTATCCAAATGATGCTCATTATCTACTATATTTAGTTTTTAATACGGTAGGGTACAACCAACAAAATAAAAATAAGTGATTATACTTAAAAGATTATGTATATTTTGAGGATTTACTTAGTCTTAATTAATTTTTAAGTAGATATCATATTTGTTATTTACAATTATAAAAGACTAAGCGGAGCACTAAGCATCAAAATAGGGTATAAAAACTGTGTAAAGATAGTAATTAAAGTAAAAGAGTGAACTCACTAGTAGGTTTCCTCTAGCCTACAACAATAAGTAAGGAAAAATATACCTCATAATAAGACTAGAAAACTACTAAAGTGCATACGAAAGCATAAATGAATACATGAATATGTTCAATGAATACTATACTAAGTAAGAAATGACAGTAGCGGTAAAGCATAAAATGTAAGTGAAATAATATACATTGCATAAAGTATGGACTGAAGTGTAAAGTAAATAATAATAAAAAGTAAGAACTGAATAATAAAGTAAAGTATAGTGAGACTTAGTCACTTGGACTAAGTAAACATAGTAAAAAACTATTATAAGTAAGCATAGTTAAAAGGCTATGAAAAGTACTCACAATCAGTAAGATTGTGATAAAATAATGTTAAGTGCTTAAGTTATTTAATGTTTCCATTAAGTGGGCATAAATTACAAAATGAGTGAGGAATTAAGCATGTCTTCCTAACTAAGTAGAAAAGCGGGGTCTCCAAAGCACTCTCATTCCCCCTCTAGGATATGTGAGGTCTCCTTATTACCCCATAGCCTACCCTGGCTTGACATCCGACATCTGAAGCATTCAGAGTTATAGTCTCAAAGCAAAACAATATTCAAGGAATTCAAGTAATTGTAAATAATGTGATATCCATTATTATCTAAGATTTAGTTATCTAACTTAATGATTGGAGCTATTTAAGCTCCTAATTGACTTAGATATATCAATCTCCAAGTCAATTGAAAGTAATACTATAAGTAAACTAAGTTTGGAAAGTAGTATTTTAATTGAGATTTAATTAAATGATAAAATAATTTATATGTATAAGCATGCAATATGACACTAAATCTACATTATACATAAGCCACATAATCTACATAAGTTGCTAGGCATAAGGCTTAAGGTGCAATATGAAGTGATATAGGTTGTAGGTTCACCACCAATAAAAGGTGTAGGTTGTAGATTCACTACTAAAATCTTACCAAGCCTACTTAAATTAAAAGGGATCTAGCTTAATAGCGCACTAAACTATCTAATCACTCCATTAGAAGGCATTAAATGCATAGCTAAGGGAAATGTTATAATATATAAGATCTAGGTTATCTTATGACTATGATGATGCTAAGGCTTAAATAATATCTGTATCACACTTAGAGATCTAAGAGGTGCTAATTTAGGGATTAGGGAGATTAATGCGAGGCTTTAAGTTAAAAAGGAAGGTATATTTAATCTAATTCCAAGTGCTAGCAAAAGATCATAATAGGTTCGCATCCTACTAATAAAGGCATGCCAATAGCTAATTGCATCTAATAGATAGGTTAGCTACACTTAGAATGTCAATTAGATAAGGCTAGAGATTCCCAACCTACACTATCTCTCGTAATGTTGTCGCTTAAATAACAAGTTTACTAAGCTACTCAAGGCATCTAGCTACACTAATCAAGGCCTACTCTCAAATTTTAAAGTGACATGAAGGTTCAATTAATAAATTGTTCCTGCTATCCAAGGGCATAAAATCCAATTTATGCAAGTATCAAAGTTAATAAAATCACGTTAAATGAGAGTTAGAGGAGAAAAATACTCAAGTTATCCAATTGTTGTCTAATCAAAGCAATAATAGCAAATATGTAATTCTCATATTACAAGGAGAAGAATGACAATAAGTAGGTCAAAATCAGACAACATTGGAAAATTAGGATTTTTAGGACTCCTAATTGTAATTAAAAAGGGATTAAGAAAATTAAGATCCAATTCCTAAATTTGATTTCACTATTATGTTTCTCTCATTTTTCTGGATAAAATGACATATAATTTTGTATATATTGGATAATTATTTTTCAAGTTATAATTAAATGAAATATGCACTAATCAATAATATTTTTTTTATTATTACATTTAAATTAATCCATTAGTTAGGGTTTTACCGCTCGATGCTAAAACCTAGGTGCCGTGCCGGATTGTACACGATCCCTCCTGTGGACCGGGCGACGCAAAGGCGCAGTTTGGGAAAAGATAAACTGGCTCGATTCAGCATTGTCGAGCCCACGGGGCTCAGTCCCGAGAAACGTCCGGTCACGCTGAGCTTGGGCATAGAAATCGAGAGGCTTCCAGTTGTTGCCGAAGGCCGTCCCGCATGCCGTTGGAAAGGTCTCGGAGAGATCTTTTGAATGACACTTGAACCATCGACGTATGTCGCCCCAGTCGCCAAAAGTGAAACTCTAGGCCCTACCATACGGGCGAAGACGAGACAAAGTTGAGGTACTGTGCGTCATTATAGGCGCTAGAGTAAAAAAAGAGTAGATTGTGTCCGATCGGCACGATCGGACCCGATCAACTAGTCCAAGATTGCGAGAAATAGGGTTTCAAAAATTGCAATTAGAAATTTACAGAGCTAAAGATAGGAAGTGAAGCGTACCTAAAAGCAAATATTACAATATATTAAATGCATTCATCTACAAAACTCTGCATAAAGAAGGGGTCCTGGAAAATGGGCAGATGATGAAGCCTTTGACCCTCATGAACTATCTTCTCATTAGCATGGCTCCACCATACTTTAACACAAGCATCAAAGAGTTGGTATAGAACTAAGAAAATGAACGTGTTCAGGGCACTCTTTCATCCAGAAAGCTTTAGTCACTTGATAGAGCCACTCCTTGGCCACTCTATCATGAACTATCTTAATTAATTTTGTTATGCGAGGAAATTACAAAATAAGCGAGAAGTTGGGCACGTCAACTCAACTATAAGTAGCTGGGTCTCCAACAATACACACTTTCCCCATCTAGAAAATGTGTGGTCTCCCGGTCTTTCCATAGCTTGCCCTGACTTAAAATATGTCTGTACAGACTAATTTACCGCATGAAACCCCTATGTATAATGTTTAATATTTTCTTTATACAGATTTTCTAAATGAATGTTTTAGGATTTAGTCCCAATGTGATGCAGCATTCAAGGGTTATCAAAAATTGTAAATTTTGTGATATCTATTATTATCTACTTGAATTTTCTACCTTAATGATTGGGGCTAATTAAGCTCCCAATTGACTTATTAAGCTTACAACTATTGGACTATTTCCCCTTCCATGAGGTTCAATAATGTATTGATATAAATAGACCTAATTATTTTATCACACTCTGCTAATGATCACTCATCTACCTCATTAAGGCTTATTTTCCATTTTTATTTAATTTAATAAAAAGGGAATCCTAATCTAGATCCATCTGATTCTCTAAGGTTTCCCAAACTATATGTCTAACTAAAGAAGCTTATAAGTGGCATAATAATGATCTAAACTTCTACTTGCTGATCTTTACTATCCATTAATCAATCTTACTATAAACCTACATCTCATCTTCCTCTCTCATAAAGGATTGAATCAAAGCTTAAGTATACTAGGGTTAGACAAATGTTAAGGTGATCTAAGTTTCTTCTCACTATAATTTTTTCTACGTTCCAGCTACGCTATGACCAAGATCAATCTAAATTTTCTTAGGTTTAAGGAAGCTAAATGAGAAAATTCTCAATTTTATGATTAAAATATTAATTAATTTAAACCCTAGAAATCAAATCATCCAATTTATGTCCAAATAGATTGAATATACACTCCTTATAGCATAAGTATTGAAATACCATGCGGTATGGTCAATTTGGAGCATTATAGAATAGATTAGACACCAATTTTCCTTAATGATGATTAAGAAGGTCAGTAGTAAAATTAATTATCAAATATAAAATTTAATATAATAATTTTGTTCTACTCATTTTTGTAATCATTTGGGTATATAGTTTCAATATATTTGGAGGTATATTATTTAAAAAATTATTTAAATAATTAAATTTGCATTAAATAATAACATAAGCTATCTCGCCGAATATCTTTTATCAAAAGCATGTGATTCGACTATGTACATCGGTCGAACTTGTCCTGTACTGCACAGTGTCACGCAGTTTGAGATCGAACCGCGTGCACTGTGCATTTATATCGTTTGTCAGAGAGGGAGGCGGCCCCAACCTAGGGTTTCAGAAAAACTCAAAATTCTTGGAACTCAGGCCACCTCCAACAGCCCACAACTGCTCAAAATGATCATAGAGTCCTGGCCTATCGCTTCCTAAATTTATCAGTTACCATAATTGCACCGATTCATTTTAACTATAAAAAGAGATCTTGGACAATATACCTAAGCAGATCAATTTGAATAAAAAACCTTATTACCTTATCAAGTAACACCAAGGAAAAGAGTCAAAAGGCTATAATTTGTTTGTGTTCCCATGCACTAGTTTGCATTCAAGTGCATGTTCACTCCAAAAGTGTTGATATTTAAACTTGTTGGTGCTCAATTTGCTTACAAAGTACTGATTTTGAGCTCTTCTGGTAGTATTTCTTTCTTTTCAATGAATTTGACTTGTTAAAAAATAAAAATTATAATTCGCGAATCTTAACAATTATTATATTAACACTTAAAATGTTATTTAGACTTATTAATATAATACTCAAAAATATCAATCAAATTGGATTTGGATATGATAAGTGTTTATTTACTTATATTAAAATAATATAAATTTTATTTTTTAAATTTATATTGAAATAATATTCAAATTTTATTGGATGTATTTTTTTAGGTGCTAGATCAGCCGATTCTAATTTTTTGACAAAAAGCTGATAAGATATTTATCCATTTTAATATAGTATCAATAACTCAATGATTAATACCGCACTTTTTTAATCGAAAATTACTGAATCTTTGGGCAATTTAGCTGTTATTGTATGAACGTAATGAGGATGCCATTCGTTCGGAGAAGCGAAGAGAGAGAGAGAGAGCCACACGTTCCGAATTTCAGAGTTCAGACAGTACGCACGTCTTCCAAGCCGTAGCTACTATAGGATTTGATAAGTGAGGCGTCGCCTGAAATTTACAAAAGCAGCACTGTTCCATTTACAGGAATTCGAGTCATTAGTTTTGCACGTATAAAACAAATAGAGATTGCATTTCTTTGTAACCTCTCCATTTCTCCTACAATATCATCAAAATCTTATATAAATATCTCAAAGTGAATAAAATCTTAATAGTGAAGCAAGCATTGCAAATTAAATAATTAAATAATATCATTCATTTTATTTTAATAAAAATATCAATAATAATAATATTAACAATAATATTATTTATTATTTATATATATTAACATTTTATTATTATTATTATAATAGTAATATATATATATATATATATATATATATAATGATAGAAAATAAAAATGGTAGAAATTAGAATATATATATATATATATAAAGAAAGAAATGACTGAAATAAAAAAAAAATATATATATATATATGTATGAAGAAAATGAGTGAAATAAAAATTATAAAAATTAAGAAATATATATATAAGAAAAAAGAAAATGACTGAAATAATATATATATATATATATATATATATATCTATATATATAATGAGTGAAATAAAAATTACATAAATTAAGAAATATATATATATATATATATATATATATATATATATATATATATAAAGAAAGAAAATTATTAAAATAAAATTATAGAAATAAAGTTTTGTATAAATAGAAATAATAATATTTATAATAATAATAATAATAACATTATTATTACTAATAAAAAAAAAAAGAAATGAAAAGAATATAAAATTTTTTCTCTTTCTCATTTTTTATTTTATCTTTGTGTTAATGAGGCTTTACTGGAGGTCGGTGGAAGAAACTAGAGATGGCGAGGAAGAAGTGAGGGAAGTTGAGGAGAGAGGAGAAGGTAAGAGGGGAGTGGGTGAGGAGAGGGAAGTGGGGGGAGGGGAATGGAAGAATGAGGGGGGTGGGTGAGAGACTGAAAATGCATGTCTACGCGCACACGCAAGTGCACGTGGTCTAAAGTACTATGAGATTCAATTTCTGAGAATTATCGTCCACTGAGAACGAAATCTTTCATTACTAAAGCTTTTTTTTTTCACTGATGTTTGAATGATCGTTTAGTTTGTGTTTTTGGTTTCAATTTACCACATAGAGTTTCGTTGATTTGAAACTACAAGTGGAGAAAGAAGGGAAGTTGGGTTTAATATACAATTTATTGAAGGATCTAGTATAAGTACTTTTCTTTGTCAATTTCTAAATATCAAATTACTCATATGCTTTAGTTATAATCAAGCAACATTAATCTTACTTAGAGTGTCCTCTAATTCGGACTAAGTTATGATAGTGCTCAAAGATAAACTCAAGAAGGTTCAATTCCATCATATAGACCCTCACGTGATCAATATTAGCTAAATTTGATACTTATGGCTAAGATTTCAAATCTATAATTTTAATTATGCGATCACGTAAACTTGATTCCACCAAATAGCATCACATGCGCATGTTCTCAGTTTAGCTAAGGAAGAGAATCATTGGGCTAAGCGGGTTATGTCACATCACCCCACAAATACTCAACACTTCATCTTCCACCATTAACTGAAATAAGTTATGGAGCACATCTGGTGGCTCTTGGCTCACACACATCAACTTCCCATATTAACTAGAGGAACAATGCTACAATGCTCAAAAGCTTATCATTAGGATCTCGGTAGTTGTGCACATGTTCCTAGCTTAAGCTAATGGTGAGCGGTGGAGCTCTAAGATCATTTCATATTCTATCAATTTGCTCATCTATTCAAGGCCTATGTAATTGCACTGATCATGCTTGTACAATGAATATTGTCATAAATATCCGCAGCGAGGATGCTCTATGTGCGTGTCCTTAGTTCTAAAAGGATAAACTAGCTTGATGGTTTTCTCAGTTTTAAAAGCGTTAACTTAAATAGATATATTCATGACACATTATTCATCCAAGCAATGTTTCAAATCTATAATCAAGAAATGAGAAAAATTTTATTCATTGATAGATTGAGTACAAACACTATTCAATTCCTTCAAATCATTACATGTTTAGGCCCAACCCTCCCCAAGGAAAGCTTAGGCTTCCATTATAGAAGAAGCACATAAAAAGAGATTCAAAACATTGAACTCTTGCAAGGTTCTTTGCAGAAAAAAATTAAGAAAAGAGATAGAGATACAATACTAGGAACTGCTATTGCGCTCACCGGATCTTCTCTCAATCATTGATCCCCTTCTCTTTTTTATTTTATGCATTCCATTCCTTTCTCTTTTAGTGATAGTATATTCCTTCCTTGGGCAGGGCTTCTCCTTTCCTTCAGCTTTTTGCACCTTATAATATTTAGAGGCTTGAATGCCAAAATGAGGAACCCCTCTTTAGCCTTTTTCCTTAGCCTTTATAATCATTGAAATCCTTCTCAGCATTTGTGCTACTAACCTTTTCCTCTTCTTGAGAGTTGTTTGCAATTAAGATTTATTCATTTATTCCATTGAAAATGAGGAGGTTTAATTAATTTGTCATTAAATCCTACTGTGGGAAGAGAAAAGATTAAGTATATTACTCTCCCCAACACTGAATTAGATACCTATTTCAAAGAGGTTTTACGGCGGGAATTATGGCACGTTGCAGCGCGCCAAAGCGCGCTGCAACGGTTTTGCTTTAGAATTTTTGCTAAGTGAATTTCCGCTGTAGCATGCGATATCACGGGGATCTCTGTCTTGTGCAAGCTATGGAGCGTTGTCGTACTGAGCACTCTATTTTATGCCTACTTTGGCATGCTGTAGCACTGAGCTCCCTATTTTGTGCTCGCTGCAGCGCACGGTAGCGCCAAGCTCTCTGTCTTGTGTTCGCTGCGGCGCACGGTAGTGCCGAGCTCTCTATTTGGTGCGCTTATAACAACCCAAGGTTGTTACCCAGCTTAATTTTAGCTTGATCGTATCTTAATTATCACTCTGTTAATTTCATCTAGCCATTATAACTAATTCCTTAAGATTTGATGCGATTCGGAGCTAAATCAAATATTTTGGAATATTTTAATATTGAGGTTTTTAATTTGACCTCAAAATTGAAATCTGACTTCGTCGTTGTGATCGTCAACCTCAAATTAGCTAGGGGTGATGTTTTTGACACATTTAGAAGTCGTCAGATTTTCACGAATATTTTAATATAATTAAATGCACCGAAAAATGAAAAAATTAAATAATCATTGGAATCGAAATCCAACTTCGCCATTGAATTCCTCACCCCCAAATTAGCTATAGGTGAATTTTTGAGATTTTTCAGAGCGCATTTCTAAAATCTAAATTTTTAGTGATTAAGAAAATAAATACTCATATATTATTTCTAAGTTTTCCTTCTTTTCTTATCTCCTTAATTTACTTACCAGGCTTCCCCCTCTCCCATTTTCTATGCCCCCATCCCTTGCACGCAAACTGCAAGAAAAACAAAGGCCTCCCTCTACTCCACCTCACCTAATAGCTCCCTAGCTCATGATGGCCTCCCCCTCCCTTCTCCACCTATAAATGGAGCTCAGCCCCTTCCTCTCCATTTTTGCTGTCAAGTTAAAGCTGAGAGCTCCCTCCTTTCCCCTCCATTGTTGATCATGGTGCTGAAGAAGGAGCTTCCCTTCCTGTAAGGTCTTGAAGAAATCAAAGGTTCCTTCTTTCTCTTTTAAGGCTAAGGTACCAATTTGCTCATCTTCCTTGTCTTCTTCATATTATTATTATACTTGTTTGTATCTTTAAAAATCCATGATCATGCATGGAAGCCATTAAGGTTCCTTAAAGCATCATATTACATTAAAAGTCTCATGCTCTGTTTTTCATCCATTTTGTATATCTGAACCTTTAACTCTATTGTTCGTATAGCTAGGATAATCCATTAGTGCCGATTTTGGTATCGATAGAAAGGTATCGGAAAGACCTTTCCATTGATATCTAGCACCGCTTATGGAATAATCTGGATTGAGAGTATTTGAGCTCCAAATGTGACCCTTCACTATTTTAGCACTAGCAAAATCACCGTCGGGCGCCACAGCGCACCGTAGCGCCCAAAACTAAAATAGTTTTCACTGCGGTGCACCACAGTGCGCCACAGTGCGCCGTAGTGAGCTGCTGCATCATTTCAATAAAAATCATATGAAATTAATAAATAAACTAATTGAATAGTAACATGAAAGTTGGAACTGCAACGTCATTTCGGGAAAAACTATAGGAAATCAAGATAAAAATTAATTGAACATTCACACGAAAATTAGACCACTGCAGCGCACTACAACACATCACAGCGGGATGCAGCACAATTTTTGGAAAACTATTTGAAACCAGAAAATAAATTAATTGAACAGTGATTCTGAAAGTTAGATCGTTACAGTACGCCATAGCGCATGAATACGTTGCAACGCGCTGTAGCGCATGAATGCGCTGCAGTGTGCCGTAGCATCCAACTTTTGGATCAGACGTCGTAGCGCGCTACAGCACGCCACTGCTCCTGAAAGCTCTACCGCGCGTCACCGCATTGTTTTCCACTACAGTGCACCACAACGCGTCGTAGCGCCTAGAATTTCTGAAAGTGCGCAGAATTGGCTGAAATGGCCAAAACTTCTTATTTTTCACATTTTAAGGTCCCTAGGAGGGTTGAATAATACTAAAACTGAACCTAATTTAGGTAAATTTGAGCATTGCATAAAATTTTTGTGAAAATTAATTTTGAAACTTTATCATTTTTAACAAGTGCTTAAAACCTATTATGTATCTTAAATGTCTTGTGCCAAATGTTAAAGAAGAGAACCCTTGATTGCTTATATTAAACAAGTATATCTTAATAACTAAATTATATGAAACTTAAATCTTTTAGAGTTGTAATCAAGTGCTAACCCCTTTAGTTTGATTTATAATTTAGTTAGCCTTAATTACTTTCTATTTTATATCATCTTTACATTCCTATATTTTCATGATATTATGATATATGTTAGAGAGACCTTTAACATTTATTTGGACACCTAAATGTGCTTAAATTGACATTAAACAATATTTGAACATTATAATCTTAAGAACCTGATTAAGTAAATGATACTTAATCTAAACTTGGAATTTGCCATCAATAATGCACCAATAATATATTGATTTGTTATTGACCTTTAAATTAACTATTCGTCTTAATTTTGGTAAGGCTGGGGATTAAACCCTAACTTTTCTTAATTAAGATCTAACCCTTAATCACCTTAATCAAGTAACCTTGATTGAAAGATAATTCAATTGACATGATTCAAATAATGCATATGATTTGACATTGATATTAAATTATTAAATTAGAAGTACTAAGGTTAATATTAAATATGTGTGATTGAATCATCTGAATCTAAACTTTGGATCTTTGATTTCTCTTATATAAGACTATTGGCATAAGATGGATAATAAAATTGTAATAATTTATGAAATGATCTAACTCCAATAATATTTGTGATTTCATTTCATGATTATAGAATAGATTATGATCAGATGGATTTTATTCATTTGATCTGATCACTTTAATCCAAGTTTAATAAATAAACTTTGAATATTAACTTAAGAAATAGAAAAGTGAGATCTCAAGGGTCTTACTATAAGTTCATTCTTGAAATGCTTAAAGACCTTAAATATTGATACAGTGAAGTAGGGAGAACTTTTGTAATTTATTAAGGTAAAAACTTAGATAATCTTTCATAACCCTAGAAGTTGATCTTGATACCTCATAATAGGAACCACATAAAGTACTTAGAATGGAACTTATTCTTTATGGTAGCAACCAACATTGAGTGATATTTTAATTATACCCTTGGAGCCTTGTATAGGACTTTCCTAATTAGAATAAGGATTGATAGCTTTGATAAATCCTTGTTGATTAAATAGAATCACGTAAACCCAGATTATTGGTTGGGTATAGTAGGGTATACCCATAGTGCTGGATTATTTCAGTAGTGTTCAAGATTGGTTGATTCACTCCAATGTGGACATATGACCAAGTGATATCCCGAGGGATCAGACGAATACAATCCTATTAAAGAAAATCTTCTAAGACTAAGAGTGTTATGATTAGGGACTTAGATCATTAATTTGTTTGAATAAAAGTCACCATCGGGTGATGCCTCCTATCAAATATTGCTTCCATAGGTGTGCTTCAAGTAAATTATGTGATTTAAGTCGCCCTTTTTAGAACACTAAGTGTGTTTGTGATTTGGGTATTTTAATGGCTTAACTTGAGATACAAATTGCTATCGAGTGATGCCTCCTATCAAGATCACTTCGTTAGGCATGGCATAACCAATCTAAGTATTAAGAACCACCCTTCTTGGAAACATGCTAAATATGTGTATACAACCTCCCCATATGATGATTTTAAGTAAACTTTTAACTTTAACTAATTATCAAAACTAGAATGTAAGAGTCAGTATTCTTTATTTTGATAGGATTATGCACAATGGAGAACTTGAATATATTATCAAATTTTAAAGCATTTCTGGATTTCTAGATTTAACTCATTTAGCTTAGAAGTATGAGAATGAGCATAAGCATGATATATGAATATCAAGAATGATATATGAGTATCAGTGATGATTTATGAGCTACGAAATATTATATATATTGATTGGGGAATTTGAGGATGCATCCGCATCGCAATTACCAACTGGATGTATGTATACATTGGACTGTATGACTTATAGCTGTTCAGTGATATTTTAGTTGCATATCAGTAGCATACAGTATTGTGGCATATTCATATGCATAATTTCAATAGCGTACATCATAGTATTACATATTGTTACTTAATTTCAGATCCGTTACTATTTTTATTTATTTTTTAAATTCAGTTTTCTGTACAACTTTACTTTACTTTACCTCAGTTTAGTACAGTTTTATATAGTTTTATATCTTCAGTTACCTTTACAATTTTTCTGCAGATTTACTTACATTATACAGATGTTAAATGATTAATTAGAACTGTTTAGATTAGATTCGATGTATTAGACTTATTATATAACACGGGGTATTTTTGAGATCCGATAATTTGCTAGATCTTGAGAAGTATATTGAGCTAGGTCAGAAGGACACCTAGGAGATTCAGGTGGAGCTTGTGGAGGACTAGTGGACTCTTCCCCAGTATTATTATTTTGACTAGTTTATTTCAATTCAGTATTTAGATTTTATATTTGTATTTCAGTAAACTATTTGTAATAATTCTGAATGTATTTTCTTTTCTTTTCTGAGACAAATGTTTCATACAGCTTCTGTGATGAATGTTTCTGGATGTTTTCTTTAGCTTTCGCACTCTATTTATATACTACTTATACTTAGTATTGTGATGTGATTTGTATATTAAAAATACTGATATCTTATACATATATTGAATTCCTCATGTGTTTTACATCTAATATATGTATTTGTTTAATACTTAGGATAAGAATACCACTCTTATCTTAAGTATTAGCTCTCAACCCTCCTTAAGGTTGAGTCGGTAGCCCTTCAGATGGGTATTGTTGTTTCACCTATTCGGGGAGATAGGATATTCTTCCCCAAGTGGCACACCACTCTGCCGTTGAGATTGATTTTAACTATCCCTTTTGCGTGCGGCAACAGGACGGGGCGCTACAGCGCTGTAACACCGAACTCTCAATTTTGTGCCCACTGCGGTGCGCGGTAGCGCCGAACTCTCGGTGTTGTGTCCGCTGCAGTGCGTCGGGGCACGCTGAGGTGGTTTTCTTCCTAAATTATATATATTTAGGCCAGATTTTACTTTGCTCAACTTTATCCTGAAAAAGCAGCGTAAATATATCAAAGTATACAATTCCAACATAAAAGTGTGTATTTTTATTCACTTATTTTACTATAAATATTAAATTTATCAGAGGGATATTTATAAGAATTTTTTTGTTCTCTCTCTCTTTTATTAATTTTCTAACATGAGTGATTTACCATTCTTTTACTCTTAAATTCTTTTTTTTTCCTTTGTCCTCTTTCTCTCTCTTCTTTCTCTATCCTCATAGTTCACTCTTAAGTTTAGTTACTAATAATAACTAACTTAAGAAGTCATAACTTGGATGAATAATACATAAATATTATGAATAGTAAAATTTTTGATGAATAATAAATTAATTTATTTTGAATAAATGAGTATTAATTTTATTTAATATATGATTTTTGCTTATTTTTCCATTACTTTCAAAAATAATGAAACTTGACAGAGAGATTATCTTGATGAGACGAACACACTTGCGACAAAATTTATTAATTTCCAGCAATAATTTATTTTATATAATTTTATAAGATAAAAATTTCAAAAATTAATTATTGTAAATCCAGAGCTCCAATTTGGCAAAACTTTTTGTGTAATCTTTTTATAAGATTCTTAACCCAGTGACACTAAAATCATTGAATTTTAAACTTGTATTTAATTTTCTTAATTTTCTAAATTTAAATAATTTAGAAATTAATTTAAGAGTATCCGTTATCTGGATTGCTCCTAAAATTTGACATTATGATCACAAAAATAAACCTGTCCAATAGTATTTTTGGTTTGCTCTAATTTTGAAGTCATTAAGGATCCTGATTTTTGAGTCGAGTTTAGTCCTAATTATCCTAGTAACGACTTGGGTCATTGCAGTTACTATGTCATATTTAGTTAACTCTAAGATGATGGATGTTGGGGCATGTGATACTAATACTTTTGATATGAATAAATCTATAATTACTTTAAGAAATTTGGCCAAGCATTCTATTAACATTATTAAATTAGCTTTATCTAATGTTAATCTTACTCATGCTATTGAGACTGACACATAAAGTAGAGATACGACTCCACCTGTGATTGTAGATGGGGTTGATACTGATTCCACTAACATTGAAATGATTAATGGATAATTTTGCTACTGCCTTTGTAATATTTCTGAGAGCATAAATAGGGTTGATTTGGAATCTTCTATTGCTATAATGGTTAGTCAAGTAAATAATGTTGAAACTCCTGCTGATAGTATTTCAATTGTGGCAAATAATAAAATTGCAATATGTATTATTTTTGAACCTAATACTGTTGTGCCAAATATTGAAGAAGTTAACCCTTATCTCATTATGATCAATAGTATGAATGTTTCTCTTATGCTTATGCAAAATGTTGAACCTTTCAAGTAAATATATGGCCTTGAGCATTTTAATTTTTAAAATATTGATCATCAAAATGCATTAGATGTTAATTTGTTAAACTCCTCTTAACTATTCTCCCCTACAAATCTAGTAAGATTATTGCATGTAAAGAAAGGGATAAATCCCTTGTGGAGAATGGATTGGAAAGATTTGTCAAGAAATACTCAAACCCCCTCTCAAATGATGAAAGTTCTAATTTGATTTTTAATGATTTGCTGGGCACTCAAATCTTAGCAGCTAATTCAGAGGAACCATGCTTCACTACTCCAAAATCCCTTACAAAGTAAGAGTGCTAGCATCTCACGCAAATCTAAATTTGGTATTGTATCAGCCAACATATATAACTCTCTTACTGCTTAAACGATGATATTAATAATGACATTTGACATAATAATAAATGCTTAACGAGCTCTGATGTTATTAGTCAGATGGTCCATAGTGAACCATCAAGAGTTTAATTATGAATATTTTATGATGGAATATTGGATGTATTGTTAATGTCTCTTCAAAAAATAGATTTAAACATATTTTTAAGGAACAATAAATTAGTATTGTTGTGTTATTTGAATCCAAACTTGAAGCTGAGAATGTCTCTTATATTGTCCATTTTTCTAAATTTGAAAATTTTACCACTTCAAATTCTAACAGAATTTAGATTAAGTGGACTAATTCTTGGGAAGCAATGACTCTCTCAATGTGATCAAGCTATCCACATGAGATTCTATAATGACAATTTTAATTTTGTGGTTACATTCGTTCATGCTCATAATCTTAGGTTCAAGCATCTTCTTCTATGAGATTTCCTAAAAGAATGCAGTCCCTCCTCTCTTCCTTGGGTTGTGGGTGACAATTTTAATGTTGTTCTTAATCCCTATGAATATAAAGGCTACTCTGAAAATCATTCTTCTTCAACTTTCAACTTTAATTCAGCCATTACTGATTATGGGCTTGATGATTTCAAATACACTAGTGTTCATTTCACATGGTATTTTAGTAAAAAATTTGCTCACATTGATTATTTCCTCATTAATAGTATTTAGTGTAACTCTTTCTCAAATTTTAAAAATTTCTCTCTCAACTCCTCTGTCTCTAATCACAAGCAAATAATTCTTTCTTCTTGGAATAAAAGACTTTCATTCAACAAATCCCTTAGACTCTAATTATTTTCGCTTAATAGAGAAGACTGTGAGTGTCTTGTTAAGCCTATGTGGAATGATCATTGCGAAATTAATGGTCTAATTTGTATTGTTGATAAATACAAAAAATTAAGAAAATCTCTAAGTATCTAGAACAAAAATTCTATTGGAAAAGTTCTTAACAACCTTGAGAGAAGAAAATCTTATTACAACTTTTGAAACCAAATTTGAGTCCCACCCTTCTGATCAAAATCATATTACCTTCCATAAAGCTAAAGCTAATCTAATCCTCTAAAATACCAAAGAGTTTTTTCAAGATTAGGCCTCAGAATTTAAAAATGGAGTCCGTCATTGGACTCAGTAGCTCCAAAATAACTAAGAGTGTTATTCTGGGAATTTTTGGAAATTGTTGATTTTCCTGAATTTTCTGTTACACTAGAAATTTTTGTCAAAATAGGAATCCAATTTAAGTCAAATAAAAATAAAATAAAAATATCCTCTTATAATACCTATTGAAAGGATCCTACTACAAAAATTTGAGCGCATTTGGGATTTTGGATTGTCCTGAATAAATTCATAAATTATAAACTTTAAAGGCTGATAATTTGAAAATTATAAATTAGAATTTAGAAATTTTTGTATATCCAAGTTAAGCATCATATGAGGATGCTATGTTTCAAGTTTCGTTAATTTTTGAGTTTTTGATTTATCATAATTAATTTTTTAAGTTTTTCACTTAAAAATCAATATAAAATATAATACTTATCCAAATTCAATAATTTTTAGACGCCTGCATTTGTCTTATTGAGACGGTCATTTCGATACTAAGTTTGTAATTTTTAGAGCTTAAATGACTCCTGATCTTGGTTCAGAAATTCCAACAGTTGATTTTAATCCAACGGCTAATAATGGATTCTAGAATTTCTTATTTATCTTATTCAAAACCTAAATCATCTTTATCTTCCTTCAGCCAAAATCCTATCCTCCTATGCAAGCCGACCCCTTCACACGACACTTGCCCTCTCCCTCGCTCGACAACACCTCCCATTCTCCTTATCTTCATTCCTCCATCTGTCGAGCCAAGACGGTAGGCTTCTCCTCCATCCATATCCTTCGGCCATCACTCTTTATTAAGGGGAGTTCGACAGATGCGCTATACCCTTGTTATAATCAAGCCAAGTCATCCACTCGCCAAACTCCCTCTCGCCGAGACTCCATCTCGCCAAATCTCCTCTCACCGAGCCTCCTTCCAAGCCGAGATCGATCGCATCCTTCCCTTAGCAAAGCGCCGAGATAACAACGCCTCCTGAACCTTTGTTATCAACTAAAGGTACTTCACTCTCGATCCTCCTCTCCGTATGAAAAGGCATCGATCTCTCTTCATGAGAATCTAATGCTCTTTTGTCTTCTTCATTTCATTCAAAGCTGACAATCGGTTGTTGATATGTAACCAAATATGTTTATTTTTTTTATATACCATTGTTTATTAAGATATTAGAGACTTGAAAAATCTACCCAAAATTACATTGATGCCTGATTCAAATATCAATATCATAAAAATCTATTATTACAAAACTTGTTAAAATCATAAAGCATTAAATTAATGACTTAAACTACTTTTGGCAGATCAAACAAATTAAATTAGTTGATTTTGAATCAAAATAGTCAGGTACCTAAATTTACTTATAAGTCTTATTTCAGTATTCTTATTTGAGCCATTTTCCATTTGAGTATTATTTGCACTGCTTACCGCATTTTAATCTGCAAAAGAATTATACCAAAAAGCATGTAACAAAAATATATATATATATATTTTGTGGTGTTTGTCTTTGGAGGGTGGAACGCAACACTGAGAATATGTACAGATTGAGCCTGCTGGAAGCCCCTGAGTAAGCTACCGACGGGTGGCGAGATAAGCTTCCTACAGATTAATGCATATGGGTTTACCCATTTGTGCTTTAGGGGTCTCCGGACTCGACTTATTGTTACATATCCTTTTGATAAAATTTATTTCATATATGTTGATTTTCACAGCTATTTTGCAGGGAAGAAATTGATTTTGGAAATTGCTTACTTTATTTGCAGTCTTTCAGTTATTTTTATATTTGATTCATACCTATTATAGGATGCTAGATTTATTCTTATAAGAACAATTTGTGTACTCCTACCTGACTGGTAAACTGAATTTTTTTCAGGTTTTGATAATTAAAAAGTTTTGAAGATCTGCCAAAATAATAAAAGAAAAGAAGAAAAAAGATATGAGTTATGAGCAGTGAATAAATTTTTATTGTAAATATTTAAATTATTGTAAATTCATATGTGTATAGCTCTTAATATAAATATGGATATTCATGTATTTTATTTTCTTTATTTTCATAAATGAATATCTCCAGTTGTATGAATCATTATTTAGAGACTCTCGAACTTCGGTCCCCGGTCGCCACAAATCCAAACACTTAACAATATTAAAACCTTTTGGAAACAAAAGTGCAGTCTCAAATTAAAATTGGAAGGTGAAAGAAACACTTATTTTTATCACAACTGGGTCAACGAAAGGATACATATAATCATGTTAATGGAATTACCATTCTTGAAGGGTACACTTTTTTGATAATATCCACTCTTCGACTATTAGTTATTTTCAAGACACCTTTAAATCCAATATCAGATTCCTTTTAATTTCAACCTTTAAACTCCTAGTCATTGTATCTCTTGTAAAGATAACCAAATGCTTAATGAGTTGACTTATGATAATGAAATTTGGGAAATTTTCAAAAACCTCAAAACCAACACTTGCCCGAGCTTTGATGGGTTCCCTAGTGATTTTTGGTGTAGATATTGGCACATTGTTAAAAGTGATATTAGTAATGGTATTAAAGAATTTTTTTATAATGTCCTTGTAACAGCCCTATGGCTAGATTAGGTAATCTAATCCAATACAAGGCATTAATGTAGCACCTAATATTAGGTTAGTGAGTCTTAATCTACTATTAAGCACTACGAGAAGCCAAGAGTCTATAAAGTGAAAAATTAGATGCATAATACTATATAAATATACATCATTCTAGCCATTCATAACAGAAAGAAAAATACACCACAGAACAGTAAAGTAAAATATCCATAATTTAATTAAGGCTTTATAAACATTTATGATGTATGACACTCATCCTCACGGGATCATAAGTAAAATTGATAGTAAAAGAAGAGGCTTCAACTTGTATCTACTAGATCTGATCTACACAGGTTCAAGATCCTCTCCAAGCTCCTGATCTACAGTATTTAATTTTTAATATGATATGACATAGCCGATAAAAAAAAAGAAGTTATTAGACTTATATAGTTTAAGTACATTTTATGGCAACTATGCTATTTTAATTTAATGGATATCACATTAGTCATTTACAATTATTATAAGTAGTGCACAATACAATAAAAAGAAAAAGTAAGGAAATGACTCAAAATATAAGTAAAAAGGGTTAAAGAAGTATATGAAAAAACTGATCACAACCTGCATTAAATATGCAAATAAAAAGGGCATGTACATCTATACATATAAGTGTGCATCAAAACAGTAGAAAGATGTACATCAAGATATATGCTAAGTAAGCAGAGCATTTTAAGGAAATGAAAATATTAATTGAAATACACGGCATAAATGTAAGTAAGAGAACTGTATATACAAGTAAGCAATAATATATGAAAGTAATGAGATTTTAGTCTTAAGGACTAAATAAACTATAAATACATTCATAAATATTATAAACTGTAAATGTTATTTACTTACCTTTAATTAAAATATGTGTTTTGTTCTGCAAGTAAAATTACAAAACAAATAAGGGTAAAGCACGTCTGCTAAACCAAGTATTTGGAAGCATGGAGGCTTGAAACTGCAATATGAGAGTAAGGAGAAATCTGGGAGAGAAGAAGAAGAAGCTCAAGATGATAAATCTTTTCTTCCTTAAAGAGACTGATCTTTTATGTGTAACTCTGTAATCATTCATTATATGGTAGATTTTCTTGTGGTGGCATGACTTTGTGGCTTTTCCATTATTGAGTTTTCCATATAAATCTTTGTGTTCGTATGCTTGTGTGCTTGTGAATTTTATAGTTGTTAGTGTTGGTATATTTTTTGATTGCTTCGGTGATTCAAAGCAATCAAATCCCAATCTTAAGAATTTTTTCAAAGAAGAAGATATCCTAGTTTCTCAACAAAAACATAATGATTTTTATGGAATGTTGTATGATTGCGAAATAATGTTTCATTCAAACATGTGAATGTCCAGTTAAGGGTTCGAGCAGACACATCCAAAATATCACCTAAATAGCTCCCAAGAAACTTAATATTTTTTGCCTTATAAAAAATCAAGATTAAATGCAGATTTGTTCGTGACACCAGCTAAAATACATATTTTAATCATAAATCTAGTAGCTCATTACTTTTTCGAAGATATTTCAGAGCTAAATATTTTTTTTCCAAACCTAATTGAATCATAGAGAATTTGTGATGAAATTAATAAAAGTCAACAAAATAATTAAAAAAAAAAAACCAAACTTAGAGGATTTGTTTTTATTGCCTCCCATATTGAGAACTTACATGAAGGCAAGTCTACTTGTTATATGGTGGGTTTATTCTGCACATCTCTTTTAACTCTTCCTATAAAATAAAATTGAATGAAAGCCATTAATCTATATCACAGCAAATAAGCCTTAATTTCTTATTACATATTTTAAGATTATTAGTTGTTGTGGGTCTTCAAGGTCTAAACCCTAATTTCTAGCAAATTATTTTTCCAATTGAAAAATCAATTATGCATGGAGACACATACACTGTGTATATATATTTAAAAAGAGTAGCCACTGTCCCCACACCGCCGCAGCATTGTGTTATATTTTTATTAGATGTTTCTCCCGTTTACGTGGCGCCCAAAAAAGTTCGTCTAATGCGGTGTGAGTAGCGTTGTATTATATTTTTATTAGATGTTAATCTCCCGCCGACATGACACCCGATGACTGAAAAGCATTTTCCATTAAAAAAATGAACAGATGATATGCACGACGATGTGGTGGAAAAAAAGAATCGGAAAATGCGTCAGCAGGAATTATAGGGAGAATAGAACCAAACGAAGGTCAACTGTTATAATTAGCAGATGATATAAATGAAAATGGATGATTTGATAAAAAGAAGAGAAGAGACAACTGTCAAAAGGATGAAGAAAATAAAGATAAAATTGAAGAAAGGAGCTCATCTTCACATGTGCCGCTCTTGAAAAGACAAGCCATATCCACACTATAGGAAAAGGTTAAAATTGATCAATTCAAGGATTTCAGGAAAAGTAATTAAGTTCCTAACTGCATTGTTTTCAGAGACAGTTTCGAAGTGATGAGGGCAAGCAGAGCAAACAAAAAAGAAAAGTACGAAATAATTCTATATAATATAGAAAAGGAGACTCAGTATTCATGTATAGGTAGCAGCAGCCTATGATCTGAGTAAATAACTGTGCATTTCTCTCCGAACAAATACTTTTAGTCAAAACTCCATTAGAAATAAATGAAGCTCTTTTAAGCTATTTATCATAAACATCAAAATCCTCACCAATTTGAAAGAGAGGAGGAAGTAAATAATTTTCAGTGCAATCACAAATAAAAAGAGATGAGAATAAGATTCCTCTTCCTCATTGCATTGAATACCTCGACTCACTAGAAGATATTAGGAAATCTTTAAAAATTTTTTGTTCTGTATTCTAATTTGTTAAATACATGAGTAAATATAATAGATTAAGTGGTGTCAATGAAAAAACACATTCTTAATAAAAAGATACACCAAAAATGAAGAGACACACACCTCTTTACTCACAAAACAAAAAAAAATAACTGAAAATTTTACTTAAAAAACTAATACTCCCCCTTAAGTTAAATTTTCAGAACTGCCATCTTTGTTTTCATTTTAGCAAAATCTATAGGCTCCAACACTTTTGTAAGAATGTCAGCGGCTTGATCTTTGGTGCTACAAAATACGACTTCAATTTCTTTATCATTGAGTAGCTCTCGAACATGTTTCATCCTTCCATGAAAGGCTGGATTCTTTGTCAGTGCTATTGCAGCTTGATTGTCACAAAATAGAACAGTACCTTTTCATTGAGGCTTGAACAAATCTTGCAACACCATTCTTAACCAAACAGCTTGACAACCTGCAATAGTTAGAGAATTATACTCTGCTTCAGCAGTTGACAGAGCTATAACCTTTTATTTCTTGGACTGCCATGAGATAGGACCAGATCCAAGACTAAATATAAATCCGGATGTACTTTTACTGTCGTCAACACAACCACCCCAATCACTATTGCAGAATCCCACCAAACAACAGTCATCTACCTTTTTGTACAGAATACGATGATCAGTAGTACCAAGCAGATATCGCAAGATGCGTTTTCCTGCTTCCAAATGACTATTCTCAGGATTCTCCTTAAAGCGACTGATCAAACTAACCGCAAACATGATGTTCGGTCTAGTAGCTGTTAGGTACATCAAACTTCCAACCAAGCTTCTGAACAAAGATGAATCAACTGACTCTTCATTAATCTCCTTTGACAACTTCAATCCGAATTCCATCAGGGTGCTTATGGGAACAATATTCTCCATTCTAAATATTTTGAGAATCTTAGTGGCATACTTATTTTGAGATAGTAAGATCATTCCATCACTATACTTTACTTCTATACCAAGGAAGTAATAAGCATGACCCAAATTTATCATCTCAAATTCTTTCTTTATAAACTTCTTGAAGTCCTCACATAATTCTTCACAATTTCCAATAAAAATTATATCATCAACATAAAGACAAACAAATAAGAACTTACCTTTATTCTCCTTGATATATAGGGTGTGCTCATACGGGCATCTTCTAAACCCGTTCTTCTCAAAGTATCCATCGATCTTACCATACCAAGTACGAGGAGCTTTCTTGAGCCCATACAGTGCTTTTTTTTCAACTTGCAAATTTTTGTTTCTTTTCCCTTCTCTACATAGCCAAGGGGTTGGTCTATGTATACCTCTTCTTCATGAAAGATGGCCGTAGCCCATGCATATACAAATATATATATATATATATATATATATATATATATATATATATCACTAATCAATCACAGTACAAAACTCAACCGGGATCAAAATCCACGGTGTCATCAGCCAGGAGGTCCAAAAGCCTCCTCGGGAGCACAACACTCCTATCAAAAGTAAAAACACCCTCTCAGGCCAAAAAAGCACAAAAGTCCGCTACACGGTTCGCACAACGCGACCGGTAGGAAAAGAGAACACGTGGGAACTCAAGCAGAAAGGAGAGGGGGTCCGCATATCTGTCTGCGCCTCTGGATCGCAGGGTCCTCTCCCAAATACGTCGGAGTCTCTGGACTGCGCCTAGGCAATCGCTCTCAATAATGAGTCCATCAAAATCGGTCCTAGTGGTCAACAGAGCCTGTCGAAGAATAGTGACTGCCTGAACATCTTCCTGGAGCGAGGATCTAGCCTGAATAACATCTTCAGCAGCTGACAAAAACTGTCCCTCAGTATCCCGAACAACTGCTGCACCAAAAGCTCTGGACTCACCAAAGAGGTACGACGCGTCGATGTTGGCCTTCAACCAACAGGGCGGGGGGGGGGGGGGGGGGAGGGGGGGCACCATCTCGATGAGGTGAGCACATTATTCAGGAATGCTGATTTTATATCCATCTGGCTGACCTTGCAGCTATACTGAGCAGCAAGAGAAAAAACTAATCTTATGGTTTCTAAACGAACAATAGGAGAAAATACTTCATTGTAGTCATATCCAAACTTCTGTTTGTAGCCTTTCACAACAAGACGAGCCTTGTGCTTCTCAACTTTGCCTTCTTCATTTAAATTATTGAAAATCCACTTTACCCCAATAGACTGATGCCCTTTTGGAAGTTCAGACAACTCCCAAGTTTCATTCTTCAGAATAAAATGAATTTCTTGTTCCATAGCCTTTCTCCACTTCTCACTTTGAATAGCTTAACTAAATTCAACTAGATTACCATTAATAAATAAGGCAAAATCATCCCATTCTTCATTCAGGATTTCCTGAGTTCTGTTGTAGATACCTTGTAAAGTCCTCATTTTCTTTGGAGGCGAATCAGACATTCCACTTGCTGACGATGAAGAAACACAGGAGAAAATCTGTTAACAAGAGATATGCTCACTTCTGGAGCATACATCTCCTCTTCTTCAGCTTCTGAGCTTTCTTTCTCCCCTACTCCTTCTACTTTTATAAACTTTGCACTTTTCTTCTTCTCAGACCAATACCACTTTGAGTCTTCATCAAACACCACATCTCTATTGATTATGGTGTTCTTAGTCATCGAGTTATATAAATTGTAAGACTTTGACTGCTCACTGTACTCAACAAAGATGCACTTCTCAGACTTCTCATTTAGCTTACCTCTCAACTTCTCAGGCACGTGAGAGTAAGCTACACATCCAAATACTTATAAGTGGACAACACTTGGCTTTTCTCCACCACAGGCTTCATGTGGAGTCTTCCCTTGAACACTTTTTTTCAATGACCTGTTCTGTAGGTAAATGGCAGTCGCTACAGCTTCAGCCCAGTAACTGTCTGCATCTTCCATGATAGTATAATTCTTTCGCTCCACCACACCATTTTGTTGTGGTGTGCATCCTGCAGTCAACTGGTGCTAGATTCCATACTTCTTCATATAGTCTTTAAACTCATTTGAGAGATACTCTCATCCACAATCAGTTCTGAGTGTCTTCAAGTAGAAGTCACTCTGTTGTTTTGCTATAGCTTTGAATTCTATGAAGTAACTAAATACTTCTGACTTATCCTTCATGAAATACACCCATGTTTTCCTGCTAAAATTATCAATAAAGGTTAGCACATACCTCCTTCCACCAATGGAAGATGTCCTCATTGGCCCACATACATCATAATGCACAAGTTGGAGAGGCCTCGAAGCTCTCCATGCTCCTTCTTTTGGAAATGCATTCCTGGAATGCTTCCCAAAGATACAACCCTTGCAAACTTTTTCCACCTTCTCAACAACTGGTAAACCATGTACCAGTTGTTTTTTTTTTCATTTCTGACAATGCTCCAAAGTTCAGATGACCAAATATATGATGCCATAACATAGATTTGTCATTCACAACTGCACTTAATAAGTTCACCGAGTCACCTCCAAACTTGATAGGGAACATCTTGTTTGGAGTCATCACCACCTTCCTGAGAAAAATTTGACCCTTATTTCGGATCTCACAAGTATCCTTCTTGAAGTGGACGTCATGTCCCTTCTTCAAAAACTGACCTACACTGATCAGGTTGTGCTTCAGTACGGGCACGTAGTAGACATTAGCAATTGTCTCCATGCCCTTCTTAGTCTTCACACTTACTTTTTCGCTACCTTGAACTTGTAGCTTTTTGTCATCACCAGTGCGAACTTCCTTCTGAAGAGATTCATCCAGGCTTACAAATAATTCTATATTACCAGTCATGTGGTTACTGCAACCACTATCCACATACTAGACTTCATTTACACCATTCTCTTTCCCATTGTAGGTTCAAGAACATATCACTTCCATCTTCATTCACTTTCTCATGCATAAAAGTGAACTCCTTTCCTTCTATGGGCTACTTCTGTCTACAGAATCTTGCAATGTGCCCATACCTCTGACAACTGTAACACTGAACTTCAGATAGTAGTCTTCCTCTCCCATACCTCTGCTTAAATCTTCACCTATGTTCTGATAGTTCTGCTGTTGTTGTTGTTGTTGTTTATTTCGATCACCATCTGATCGATCACCTCTTCCTCTAAATGACAATCTTCCACTTCCTCTATAGTTTCCCCTTATTATTAGCTGACTCTGGAAGGCCTGCTCAACTGGAACAACTTCATACTGCTTCATTCTCAATTCGTGAGACTGAAGCGATCCCATCAAACTTTCAAGAGTCAAGGTTGATAAGTCCTTTGACTCTTCTATCATTACCACAATATTTTCAAACTTACGAGGAAGGCTTCGTAGAATCTTCTCAATCACCTTCTTGTTCTCCACTGATTCTCCATTCACTAATATCTTGTTTACTAAGTCCACCACTCGATTGAAAAAGTCTTCAATCGATTCTGAATCTTTCAATTTTAGTGTGTCAAACTCACACCTCAAGGTTTGGAGACGCACCAACTTCACTTTATCTTCACCTTGGTAAGTCATATGTAATATATCCCAAGACTCTTTGGCAGTCATTGCTGATAAAATACGTTCAAAGATAGCTTCATCTACCGATTGATAGAGGAAGTAAAGTGCCTTCTTATCTTTTTTCTTCATCTCCTTTAACTCCGTTAGTTGCCTTGCTAATAGTGTGTTCACATCCACCGGTTCCTCTACGTCATTTCTATAAGATGCCATAGATCTTGAGACTCATACAAGACCTTCATCATGATGCTCCACTTGTGGTAATTCTTCCCATTAAAATGAGAAAGTTGTGGCTTTGTCAAATCTACGGACGAACCTTCCATCTTCTTCTTCAATTTCCTTGAACCTCTCTCTGATACCACGTGTTATGAAATCTTAAAATTTATTTTGCTCTATATTCTAATTTGTTAAATACATTAGTAAATATAATAGACTAAACGGTATCAATGAAAAGACACATCCCTAATAAAAGGACACACCAAAAAAAAATCTCTAATGAAGAGACATACCTCTTTACTCACAAAACAAAAAAAATAACTGAAAATTTTACTTAAGAAACTAATAGAAGATCCATAGTTTTGAAACCACTTCTAAGAGTCTTCCATAATATGCATTTGAATTTTAGCTTAAAGCCTTTTAGCAAAACTATAGAATACCACAAAATATTGAGGAGATGAGAGAACATCAATTTTTGAGCATCTTTAAAAGTATAAGAAAAACTTTCCTTTATATGCAAAATTATTATGAGCAATTGTTGGGATGTGGGGACCGATTGGATCACCAAATGTGGTGCCAATGAAGTTCCGATGAGATTTCGGGAGGTCCTGGAGTGTTTCGAGGCAAATCAGGGTCAATGCGAGCTAAAGGGTTGGCTCAGTGTCTGTGGTGGTGATCTATAGTGAGAGTTGTTATTTGTTTAAGAGTTTTGTTAGAGAACAAATAGAAGTGCATAGAGAGAAGGCTGCTAGGTTTTGTGTGATCTCCATAGCTGTGCAATCTCCCTCTTCTTTTGAGTTAGGGTTTCTCGGGAATAACTCTATAAACTTTTAATGGTTTCTTCATAGAGGATCTTCTTGGTGGTGTGGCTCTGTAGTTTTTCATGTTATCAATTATTCCATGTATATCCCTATGTTTTGATGATTTTTCTTGTGATTGTATTAAGATTTATATGGTTTTCTATTTTGTGGGTTTTTTTCTGGATTCACTATATGATTGGTGGTTAGAGATCCTAACAAGTGGTATCAAACATATATTTTAGGGTTTGTCTATTTGTGTGGGAGTTATAGCAAACGAAATAAGATACAAGGTCGAGAAAGTGCAATGGAGCAAACTTCATTAGATTTGCAGTACATATGAAATTGTTTTCTTACCACTAAAATATTCTAGGAAAATCAGCAACTACGAGAAGATGAAGAATGTAAAGTTCTTGACAATGCAGTTTCAGTTGATTTTGGAATGCTACAAAGGTGGGTGAGCCACATTATGAACTTTGATAAACTTGAGCCAAGGGGAAGAAGATCCAAGGTTGAGCATGGAATGATCCCAATAGGTCTCCAAGCAGGAGATTATTTAAATGTGGAGACCAATTGGATCTCCAAATGAAGTGCTAATGAAATTCTGGTGGGTTTTAGGGAGGTCCCAAGGTGTTCTGAGATAAGTTAGGGTCAATCTGGGTACCCAGGCATGCCCTGCAAAAATTAAACCAAAAAGTCTAGCGCTGGGGTGCATCCTAGTGCCTAGCAATCGAGACATGGGAGCCACGACGCTCCTAGGTGCTCATCAAATGGAACATGGGGCGCCTAGGCACGCCCTGGCTCCAGCGATGAACTCAAACAGCAAGGGATTTGTCCCTTGGGCCCCAAGGCCTGTTTAAAGAAAAGTAGTAGTTGGCTTGACCCTATATAAAAGCCTAAACATGTGTGTGGCATTGTATGATGTATAAGTAAGCCTTGTGATTGCAAAAGAGAAATGGGGCGCAACCTTAAGGCTGAGGTTGTATCTAAAGGCCACAACGAAGGTCGCAACCAAGGGCAGCAATGTGAGGATATAGTGGGGGATATACTAGAAAGTCGTTGATGAAGATCTTAACAAGATATTTGCACAAAAAGCCTGCAACAGTGTGCTACATTAGGTAAACACAAGGGGGTTGCATCGGTGGCTGCAACGGTGTGAGGTGGTGCTCGCAACAGTGTGCTGTGGTGGCCATAGCAAAGTTCTATGACAGTGCCTATAGTAGAGAGCTAAATTGGTGGTTCGGTGGTTGCGGTGGTGATCTGCAATGTTCCCAAATAAGAATATGAATTTTCTTTAAATTAGAGCAATGTTTCCAAAACCTAGTTCAGAAGAAATTAATAAGTTTACTGACAATGTGTAACATCCCCAATATTAAATCGAGAACCCAATCCAACACTAAAGTACTATCATAACACTTAACAATGGATCAGAAGGAAACTAACCCAATACTAAGTGTTATGTGGACAAGTATCTTTGTGAGGGTGTTAAGTTAAGAAAAATGCAATAATAAAGGAGGAAGAATAAGAAATATGTGCAAGTAGAACTAAAAACTATCAACTTATCCAATTTAAGTATTTAATATGAAAGTAAATTCATCACAGAAAGAAGTAAAAATATTATAGAAATTAATTATTACAAACTTTGAAATTTGAAAGAGCAATAAAAGTAAATTCACTCTCTCACATGAAAATGAAAAGGAAATGAAATGCAAAAGCATTTTAAAAATTTTCAAGCACACTAGGGTCCAGCTCCACTAGCCTGATAATGCTTCTGATCTATCATATTTTTAGTATTTAAAATACGGTAGGGCATAACCAATAAAAAGTAAAAGGTAGTCAGACTAAATAGTTTAAGCACATTTTAAGATCAGCTAACTATTAATTGAAATTTAGTTAGATATCACATAAACTAATTTACAATTAGGAACTACAGTGGAGCATTTGAAGCACCAAAGTAAAGGAAGAAAGTAAAATGTAAAGAAAAATAATAGAAAATGGAAGACATGTAAGAACTCACAAGTATAATTGCTCTAGCCTGCAACAAGTAAGGAAAAAAATATTCTAAATAAGGCTAGAGATACTAATGTGCATATGAAAAAAAATAAAATGGAAACATGAATATGTCTAATGAATATATGCTAAGTAAAGCAAGGAAAAGTAGTTAAACATTAAATAAAATTAAAACAACATACACTGTGTAAATAATGAATTGTAAGAAAAGCACAATACTGAAAATGAAAGTGCAAAGTAAGTAAAGGAAGACCTTAGCATCTTGGGCTAATAATACATTGCCTAGGGAGCTAATAGATATAAATCCTCAACTTACTAAAGAGTTATGATAAGGAAACATAGCTTAAGAGTTATGATAAGATCTCACAATTAATAAGATTGTAAAAGACTCATATTTTAATTATTAAAGTTATTTATAAAAATACTCATTCTACAGGCAAATATACAGAATGAAGAGAGGAGGTAAGCACGTCTGCCAAATAAGTAAAGGAAAGCGGGATCTCATCAAAAAAAAAACACTCACATTCACCCTTTGAGAATGTGAGGTCTCATTATACCCCCCTAAGCCTGCCCTTGACTATCCACCAAGAAAAACCCCTATAGTTTTATGAAAGTTTTATTTATGCATAAAGTGTTGTATGTATGTTTCAAAAGTATAGGCTCAAAGCAGAGCAAACATTCAAGAATTTTAAGTAATTGCAAATTTTATGATATCTAAAGTTATCTTATTTTAATAATCTACTTAATAATTGGAACTAATTGACCTCCCAATTTGCTTATAAATATTGATCTCTAAGTTAATTATAAATAATAGTATAAGTTAAGCAGTTTAGAAAAATAGTAGTTTGATTTAATTTATGAAATGACAAAATAATATATAATTATATTTATGCAAATGGGAATTATCCTACACTAGTCCTAAACCAATCAAATTAAGTAGGTTAAGATTTAAGGTTTAGAAAACTAGTAGGGAAGAGTAATACTAATGGATTATTAAACTAAAGGAAGTGGATGTTAATGCAATTGAAAAACTTCCAACCAAAGTAATCACTAACCTAGCTAGGATCAATTAGTAGGAGATGTCTAAGTGTAAGAGAAGAATAAACTACTAACTGCAAGTTCTAGTTTATCCTAGGTTGAAGGTTAATATAGCTTATAAAATAATTAGATCACCATAGGGAGCTAATGAATATAAATCTTCAACTTACTAGAGAGCTTAAGGTAAAAACTAATAGTTAAGGGATTATTGCTAAGTTTCAATTTAATTGTAGGATACTAGTCCTATTGAGTTCACTTAATAAGCTAAGGTATTCAATTAGCATTCTACAATTAAAGAATAGGCTAACTAAGATTTTGATGGAAAATTATACAAGCTGAGATTCCTAAAGTCTATAAGATCAACACTAGAAATAAAAGTTAAATCTAAAAATGTGCTATGTAAATGAGCACTTAAACCATGAAAAGTCAAGTTTCAATTTACATTTAAAATGACATGGAATTTAGTTTAAATGTAATAATTTGCTGTCCTATGGTTTAAAAGCCTAAAATCTGCATTTTATGAAACTAGGAAATTACAAAATTACACTAATTAACGAGCCAAATACCTAAAACATCTAATTATTGCCCAAATAAAATAATGTAAACAAATATCAAAATTGGACAATGTTAGATTTTTAGGGTTTGAAGAACTCCTAATTAGGGTTTAAAATTATTAAGAAAATTAGGGTTTAAAACCTAAATCTGATTTATATTATTGTCCTGCACATTTTGTGATTAAATGGACTATTGGAATGTCAAGTTTGGATAATATTTGATCAAGTTATGCCACATACAAGGTTTGGATTAATTTGTAATTAATTAATTAATCTAAATAATGATTAATGAAAATAATCAGTGAAACAAAAATTTAATGTCGTATTTATAATCTATATATTTTTTTGATCAAAATGATGTATAAATTTGCATTATTTGGATAAGCATTTTTAAAGATATGATTAAATAAAATTTACATAATTTAATCATTAATTAATCAATAGATTTTATTAAAATTCAGAAAAGAAAGAAAATATATAAATTTAAAAGAATAATTTATTTGCTAAATAATTAATAGTATATTACTGTTTCATAAAATTCATTTAAATCATAATAGTATATTAGCATTTGAATTATTAATACTAAGATTGTTAATTAATTTACAAATAAAATTTAATTTAACATTTGATTTTTTTTTATTCAATTAAGTCATAATACTCAGCCCACTTCTAATTGTTTGGCCCAAAAAGGAGCAGCCCATGGGTGCTAAGGAGGTCGAGCCCAAACACGGACCCGAACGTGGGCCGAGAACTCGGGCTGAGAATACAGCCCAAAATCAAATTTACAGCAACATGCAAGAGAAGCCGACGGAAGCAGGGAACCAGAGATCTCTAAGTTTTTTCAAGGTAGGCGCAAGCATGAAAAATCAAAGTGCTTAATTTGAAATCAAATGTAGATAAAATTTAGCTCTAACTAATAGCATGATTGATTTTGCTTGAGGTCGCAAAAGATTGACAAGGCTTAAAAAGAAGAAATGAGCATAAAAAAGAAAATTTGGGGATCACCTTTTGGCTCAAATGTAGGTTCTCTAGGTGTAACAACCCAAGGTTATTACCCAGCTTAGTTTAAGCTTAATCATATACTAATTATCAATCCATTAAGTTCATCTAGCTATTAGAATCAAACCCTAAATATTTAAAGCAATTCGGAGCTACCAATCTATTATTTTGGATTATTTTAATATTTAATTAATTAGAAAATTGAGATATTTATATTGACCTCAAAATCGAAATCCAACTTCGTAATTGCGATTATCACCCCCAAATTAGCTAGGGGTGATATTTTGGACGCATTTGGAAGTCATCGGATTTTCGCAAATATTTTATTATAATTAAAGGCATTGGAAAATAGAATAATTAATTAATCGTCGGAATCAAAATCTGGCTTTGTCGTTGAATTTCTCACCCCCAAATTAGCTAATGGTGAATTTTTGAGATTTTTCGGAGCGCGTTTCTAAAATTTGAATTTTTAAATGATTAAAGAAATAAATAATTATCATTTCCAATTTTTTTTCCTATTTTCTATTTTCCTACTTGGCTTCCTCCCTTACCTGCATTCGGTGCCCCTTCTCCTTTGCACGCAAACAGCAAGGCAAAGGACCTCCCCCTCATCCTCTAGCTCCTTTTAGGCCATGCCTACCCCTCTCTCTTCTTCCTCTCCTTAATGAAGGGGCTCAAACTCCTTCTTCATCTCCATTTGGCAAAAGCTGAAGCCCTCTCCCTCTTTCCTCCATTACTGCCCTTGTGCTAAAGAAGAAAGCTCCTCTCCAAGGTCCTTAAAGAAAATATAATTTCTTCTTCCTCTCATAAAGGCTAAGGTACCCATTTACTCTACTTCCTTGACTATTTCATTTTACTATTATGCTTGTTTTGCCTCTTTAGAAGTCTATGACTGAGTATGGTAGCCATTAAAGTTCATAAAGTATCAGTTTTCCTTGAAAATAAATGCTCTATTTTCCTCTATTTTTGCATACCCAAACCTTTAACTTCATTGTTCGTATAGTTAGGATAATCCATTCGTATCAATTTTTATATCAATGGAAAGGTCACGGAAAGAAGTTTACATTGGTATATGGCACTACTCATGAGATGCCAAAAGTTGGGAGTAATTGAGTGCGAAAGGTGACCCATCACGGTTTTCGTACAAACGAAATCATCGTCGAGCGCTGCAGCGCGCTGTAGCGCCCGAGTTTCGAACGAGATTCAGCGCACCACAGCGGCATAATAAATCATGTCATAGCATGCCATAGCGCATCGTAGAGCACCATAGCGCGCCGTAGAGCACCATAGTGTGTCGTAGCTCGCCATCGCATGCCATAGTGCCCGCACATCGGGGAATCAAACGCCATAGCGCGCCGCAGCGCCTGAAAACACTGCGGCGCACCACAACGCCAAAATCCACCGTAGTGCGCTCCTGCGCCCAAAAGCACTGTAGCCCGCTAAAGCGCACCACCGCGTGCCGTAGAGCCTGGCTTTCGGCCAGAAGGCGCTATAGCGCACCGTAGCTCCCATAAATGTCTGAAAGTGCGCAGAAATGGCTGGAATGGTCAAAACTCTTCATTTTTTGCATTTTAAGGTCCCTAGGACCCTAGTGGGACCAAATTATATCAAATTTGAAAGTCTGTCCTTTATAACATGTGCTTAAAATCTCTTATGCGCCTTAAAATTTTTTGTGCCAACTATTAAAAGATAGGATCCTTTAATGCTTGTATTGGCTAAGTAGGTCTTAATAACCAAATTTTTATGAAACTTAAGTCTTTTAGAGTTGTGATGAAGTGCTAGCCCCTTTGGTTTGATTTAGAATTTAGTTAGCCTTGATTGCATTTTATTTTATGTCACTTTACATTCCTATGCTTTCATGACATTAGGATGTATGTTAGAGAATTTTAACAATTATTTGGATACCTTAATGTGCTTAAATTGACACAAAACTATATTTGAACATAAGAATCTTAAGAACTTGATTAAGTAAATGATACTTAATATAAACTTAAATTTTACCATCAATAATTCACCAATAATATATTGATTTGTCATTGATTTAAACCAACCATGGGTCTTAATTTTGGTAAGGCTAGGGGTTAAACCCTAATTTGTCATGATTAAGATCTAAACCTTAATCACTTAATCAACTAACTTGATTGTAAGATAATTTAATTGACATTATTCTAATATTACATCTAATTTATTATTGATCTTAAATTATTAAATTAGAAGTGCTAAGGTTAATATTGAATCTGTGTGATTGAATCATCTGAATTTAAACTTTAGATTTTTGATTTTCTCTTATATAAGACTATTAGCATAAGATGGATAATAAAATTGTAATGATTTATGAAATGATCTAACTCTAATAATATCTTTGATTTCATCCCATAATTATAGAATAAAATAAGATCAGATGGATTTTAATCATTTGATATAATCACTTTAATCCAAGACTAATAAGTAAACTTTGTATGTTAACTTAAGAAATATAAAAGTAAGATCTTAAGGGTCTTGCTATAAGATCATTCTTGAAATGCTTAAAGACCTTAAAAATTGATACATTGAGGTGGGAAGAACTTTTGTAACTTATTGAGGTAAAAACTTAGAAGATCCTCTATAACTTTAGAAGTTGATCTTGATACCTCATGGTAGGAATCACATAAAGTAGTTAGAATGAAACTTTTCCCTTACGGTAGAAATCAATATAAAGTGATCCTTTGATCACATCCTTGGAGCCTTATGTAGGACTCACCTATTTAGAGTTATGATTAATAGCTTTGATAAATCCTTGTTAATTAAATAGAATCTTCTGAACCCAGATTATTGGTTGGGTATAGTAGAGTATACCCATAGTACTAGATTATTTTATTAATATTCAGGAATGGTTGAGTCACTCTAACTATGATTTACCTTTGTGCTATCCAGCGGGCTTAGGCAGATACAATCTCGCTTAGAGTAAATCAATCAATCCTAAGAGTGTTAAAAATAGGAACTCATTCCTTAGTTTGATTAAAATATAAATTGCCATCGGGTGATGCCTCCTAGCAAAGATCGCTTCGATAGGTGTGTCTTAAACAAACTAAGTAATTCGAGTCACCCACTTTAAGACACTAAGTGTGATTGTGAGTTGGGCATCTTAATGACTTAGCTTGAGTTACAAATCGCCATCGGGTGATGCCTTCTATCGAAGATCGCTTCGTTAGGGTGGCTTAATCAAACTAAGTGTTAAGAACCACCTTTCTTGCAAACATGTTAAGTATGTGTATACAATCTTCTCATCTAATAATTTTTAAGTAAGAATACCAACTTTAACCAATTATCAAAACTAGAATTTAGGAGTCAGAATCCTAGCAGGATTCTACACAATCGAGACCTTGAATTCATTATCGGATTTCAAAGCATTTTTAGATTCTTGGATTTAACTCATGTAGCTTAGAAGCATGAGCATAAGCATAAGCATAATGTATGAATAACAATAATGATGTATGAGTATCAGTGATGATTTATGGGTTACGAAATATTACATACATTGATTGGGGAATTTCAGGACACATCGGCATCACAATAAACTGTATTCCTAACTGGATGTATGTATACATTGGACCGTACAACTCGGTGTTTTATGTTCTGAGTGGCTCAGTGGATTTCTGCCTTTTCATATATGCCATTAGGAAAATTATATTAATTATATATATATATATTAAGTTAATTTAAATGCAATATTTAATTATTAAATTTAACTAATTTTTTTACTCAATTTAAATAATCAAACGAACTCCGAAAAATTCCAAAATTTCACCCTTACCTAATTGAGAGGTGAGGAACTTAAAAATGTAATCAGATTTTTAATGGGAGGTCAATTTAACTATTCTAATTTTTTGAGTATTTTAATATTATTAAAATAATTAGGAAAAATTTGATGACTTCCAAACACTCCCAAAGTACCACCCCTAGATAATTTAGGGGTGATGAGTCCAATGGAGGACTCTGATTTTGATTCTGAGGTCTAAGTAAAATAAGCATTCTCTGAATTATCAGGAAAATCAGAAATATTGGAAAGTCTCAAATGATCTCCAAAACACACGAAACTTGTGGTGGAGGCTCTTAACGCTAATATAAGAGCACTAGAAGAAAAATGAAATTGTATAGGTTAGTAATTAAGGGTAACAACACACATTGAGTGGTATATGAACAACTATAAAATAATGCATGAGCATCGGTGACTATAGAAATCTGCATTGGTCTACAACAAAGATCCCATGCCCAGATCTGCGATCTCTTTAGTTTTAATGAAAAATCATGTTGAGCTGAAAACATTTTCATAAATGAACAGAATGAGTTGTTGAATGATGAGCTATGCTGAATATTAATTAAACAACATTATCTTTATAGAAAACTTCATTGAGCTTGATAATCGCTTATCTAAAATTTGTGCTCTCTTCAGCTTTCACGCTGTGAATGAAAGTAACATCATTTGCTGAGCAATATAGTTTGTGCACAACTTCCAAACTAAAGGCTTGATTATCTAACCCATGAGAATGTTATGAAAAATCTCTAAGCTCTATAGCTTGATCTCTAACAATTGGAGGAGGAATGTTAGGTGGAGGACGATGTGATATAGTTCACGTAGGCGATTTCCAAATCTAAGTTAAGGTATGGATCTAACGCATATGAGCTGAGACCCTTATGTAGAGCTCCATTTCTCACACTTGATTTATGCGAGATAATATAGTGCATTAAGCTATGAGCTAAGTAACATAAGCTCATTTATCTTCGCAACTCATTACCTTAGTTAAATTAAGTGTTAAAGCATGTGAGCCATAGATTGAATCAAGACTAAGTGATCATAAAATAAAATATGGATTTTATCGCTTAGATTTAAGGATAACTTTCACTCATAATAGGATCACAAAGATATCTATGTGCTGTGATTGAACCCAAGTGTGTTAATCTAAAGTACTAATAGGATCTCAACAACTTTAAATGTCCCAGTTTTTGAAATGCTAGATCTCTTAATAATAGAATAAAAAGTAAGATAGCTCAATTATGACATATCATCAAGAAGGGAGTATTTATGAAAACAGATAAGATAAATTGCATGTTTGAGTCCTAACTCCTCAATTTTCCTAGCTTGAATATAAAACCATTTTAATTTAGAATCGTTTAATTATTAGGAACAAATCCTCAAATTTTTAATTACTTAAATATTATTGAGAGAAGATATGCTATAGTAACAATTCACACACTGTTCTCTGAGGATAATAAATCTTGGGATCTCACCATTCCATATTACTTTAGATTATGTACACTTGCGTGTGAGCGTAGACTACATAATTTTGGTTTGTCAAGTTCTTGGCACCGTTGCCAGGGAACGGTTGTATTGTATTAATGATATTATATTAGTAGATAGTGTTTTAAGCATTGTTAATATATTTATCATTTTAACCTGTTAGTTTATTCTTTTTGTTATTTTTAGTTTTTTATTTTCATTTTTTATTTGCTTTATATATGGAGTACCCAAATTTCATGGTCATGCACAAAAGTAATCCAAATAGGTGTAGATGGTGCAGGGGAGCACATTCAAGTTATGTTTATTATACAAATAACCCTTTCGCACCTTTGAGAACAAAGCCCGTTAACAGCATTGAGTATGATCACAGCTTTGAACACATTACACTTACTCTAACATGAACATTAATAACACAAATTGGACAAATGAGCAATTATACGAGCTGAATCTAAAAGTTCATGAGCATCTATATAAGAGAATTATGGCTCTATTAGAATTTATATTGTAACAATTAGTTAACCCAGCCTAAGATGTAGTTGTTAATGCTAATGTGTAGGGAGGAAGCATTAACTTAAACAAATAATGATAATAAGAAAGAGTTAGTGTATTAATTTAAATTAGACAATTCGGAAATGCAACAAGATTTTCAAACAATAAAAGTTGATAAAATACAGCCTGAAACTTATGTCTCATACACACCTCAAGTGCATCTAACTTAATGTTTAACAACAGGTGAAACATCATTCGAGGATGAACAAAGTAAATTGATACAAAATTGATAAGGTGTAAAAACCATTTATAGCATCTCAAACATAAATAAATCCCTTAACAATCTTGATGATTATTATGTGCAAATTGAATTTGTGGAGAAATGCTAGAACTATACCTATAAAAAAATTGAATTATACGACTTTTAACAAAATGAAACTAAGACTAAGGTTAATGATGAATTTGATGAGTTGGATGAAAAATATAAAGTAAGAAATGAGAATAATGAAAAGAGAAAAAATAAGACTTATTGTAAGTTAGGTGATACAAGCTGGGCCTGCATGGGAAAAGAATGTATAATTTGATATCCATAATGATTATATTATTAAACAAGCTTGTGCACATCCAAAACCATAATGAAATTCTAGAAAAATACTCTAAAAGAATGTAAGCTCTTATTGGTCGGGCTGAGGACATTAAATTAAATGCTGGTTTGGAGGCAATCCAACAAATAATTTTTTGTTCATGTTTCTTGTTTGTTTCATGTTTATGTAGTATCTGTGTGCGTGAATAATGGAGCAAGAGAAATATTGAGCATGATTGAAGTAATGACAGCCTACCATTATTTTACCAGGCTGTTTCACTCCTTAGTGCTCTTAGTGAATTATTTTTAATTCTATAATTTGCTTTGTAATTTTGTTTTTATTATTTTATGTTTTAATCTTTTTCTTTTAGTCATCCATTAAATTGTTCATCTAAGACTAATGATCAAGACTAGTGATTTGATAATTGAGTTAATCATTTGAGAATTTAATCTTCCAAAAAATAAATTTGATTTGAAAACTGAATTCTAATTCTGTGCATCAAATGTTTTGGATTGATAAAAAATTTCTAAGTAAAATTTGTGTATTTGGTATTTTAGTTGTTAGCCTTGAGCATAATATACTTGGAATATTATTGTGTAAATATACAATGATATTTTTATGCATATGATAAAATCATATTATATAAATAAATAAACATGATAAGCAAGTAAACTACTCAGTGAAGTATGTCATACTATTTGTACATCCTCATTTTTGTTGTTCAGATCGGATCTGATCTAGCTCATAAATAGTCTTATGATGCATACACGATTCTGTAGTCTCGCTCAGATCTAGTAATTAGATAGCTAGATGCTACATATGGTACTTCCTTATTAGTGGTTATAATGGCCAATTACTATTATGGAAGATTTTTTAGGCACATTTTATTTTCTTTCGTATATTCAGTCTCTGTTATTCATTTCAATTACAATTATATGTTTTTTCAATTCATTCACAATTTTCGACTATCCTTACAGTTCAATTATTTTCAATTTTTTTGCGGGCTTTTTAGTGCCTTTATATATGCATGATTAGGATGCTAATTTTTATTCAGTCTTTTAAAATACTAATTATTTTAAATTTTGTATACTTCACATGTTTTTAGTTGATCATTTTTATGTTAGAATTTTTTCTTTTATTGTAGTTATATTCATATTATATGCCAAATCTTCATTGCAGCTTTTAGAGTGAGGTATGTTTCTTTATTTACCTCATGCTTTATTTATGACATTTTCTTGCTTTCTTTTTTGCATGTTACATTTAAATTTCTTAGGATAATCATGTGATATCCTTAATTTCAGTAGTAAAAATTTCAGCATAAAATGTATTTAGATAATTATTAAACACAAGATTTGTGTTTTCTTGGCTGGGGCCCTGACATGTAAAACCAACATGTTTGATCTAGAGCGGTTCGTGGAGCCTACTTCAGGTGAGGAGTAGGAGTGTGAGGATGATCATGATGCAGCTATTTAGTTTTGGTTCACTTTTCGCTTTGAAGAGAGAGAATCTTAGCATTTTATTCTCTTTAACCATCGATTTGTAATATTAATTCAGGACTTTTAAGTTTTCCTTACAATACTTTTATTCTGAGATGAATGTATTTTATTTCTTTTATTTTTGCTTGGATGTAATATATGGATGTTGACTCTTTTGCTTCCGCGCTCTGTAATGTTATACTTAGTATTTACTCAATTTACTTCGATTATTACTTCGAATTTTTATCATTATTTGTAGCTAATAATTCAGGGTACTATGCTTTATACAGTTCAATGATGGTCGTTTCCTAAGCTTAGTTGAGTTAGTGATAATTCAACGTCAGCTAAGGAAAGACTATCACTAGTTAGTACCTCGTATGTCCTATACAAATATGCTGGGCACTACACTTGTCAACTCTTATGAGTGACAAATATTTTTTTTTATATAGCTAATTTTCATTTGCATCTTCCAGAAAACTAAGCTCGCACCATTGAACTTTTTGATCTTGTTTTTCATTTTTTCTGCCATTGCTCCCTCTCGAACTAACTGAACATCTCTCGGATAGCAATTTTAGAGATTTTATGGAGCAAACAACACAAATTACACAACAAACCACATTAAAAATAAAAATAACAAGCAAAGAACATCAGATTTATGTGGAAAACAAAAAATACAAGAAACTACGGAGCTACACCACCACAAAATTTCAGTATGAAGAATAAATGACTTTACATAGTACACAAAAAACATGACCCTTTGGAGACAGAAAAAGATGGCGTTGAAGAGTCACGTCCGTTCGTAGCAGAACTAACCCAGGCATCTAGGGGCCCAACTTCGAGTTTGCGCTTTAGGTTCTATTGGCAAGGGAGGCACCAGGGCACGCCCCGCTTCGGGTGGCACTGCTATGCTTGCCCCTGGGGATTGGTTTTTGTTTCGCACATGCTCAGCATTACGCCTTGCCAAATTTCCATCAACTACATGAGCAACTCAGGCTCCACAAATTAACATTTTTCTAAACAATTTGCTTTAAATTTCAAAATTTAATCAGCTTTGATAATCAATAATTAAACACAAATAAGCAAGAAAATATGACACTGACAAAATACTTACTGTTTCTTAAAAAATATTGATACCATTAGCTTAATTTTATTTATATGAGAAATAGACATAAGCCAATCCTCATATATTAATTATGATATTGTGATGGAAAAAAAAGTTGAAGAAATCAAACAATCAGTACAAAATATGTTTTCTTTCGTTGTTTTCATCATTTGAAGTGGTAAATGGGACTTAGGAATAGTTGACAGGCCTTAGGCTGTGTTTTAAGTTTATATTAATTTTGTTCCAAAACAGCATACAAAAACACAATAAATTTTCTTTCTCTCAAGAAAGTAGCATTAAATCTAATTTGACATATGAGCTATTAAAAATGTATATTTAAATATAAATATTAGTCATCCAATCTCTTAATAAGTTATTTGAGATTCAAATAATATTAGTCATTACATAAATAAGGACTATACTTTGAACCATTTTAAAAATCAAATTGAATTTGTGGCTCATAAATAAAAAGAAGAAGAATGCAAACTTCCAGAATAGAGGGAAATCTGGAGGCTGAAGCATTTGACGCAATCAGTGCGCATTCTGTTTAGAGATAGGACATTGGAAGAAGGACTGCCCAAAGTTGAAAGACCAGCAGCGGGCGAGTGAATCTTCAGAGGCCAATACGATTCAAAATGTGGTGGAGAGTTCAGACTCTGGTGTATCTCTTGTAATAGTTTCTATGGGTCTAATAGCAGACAGCTCCAGTTGGATCATGGAAACCAGTGCAACGTATCATATTTGCTCCCAGAAGGATTGGTTCTGTTCATACAGGGAAACAGATAGCGATGCAGTCATAATGGGAAATGATGCTACTTGCCGGATTACAGGAGTTGGTAGTGTGCTGATAATGACACATTCAGGAATAGTTCAGGAACTAAAGGAAGTCAGACACATGCCATAAATCAAGAAGAATCTTCTGTCTATTGGGGCCTTAGAAGCCAAGAGCTTTAAGGTAGTGATTAAGGTGGGAGTTTTGAAGATCAACAAAGGTGCAATGACTTACTTAAGAGGAGTCAGATAACAAAACATCTACTACTTGTAAGGAAGTACAGTGACAAGTACAATTGCTGTGGCTGAAGACTCTGAAGATGCTATGATGCTGTGGCATATGAGACTAGCACATGTAGAGGAACCATCACTGAAGGTATTGGAGAAAGAGGGGCTCATCAAAGGTATAAATTTTTGCAAATTATAATTTTGTGAATATTGTATTTTTTGCAAGAAAACACGCAAGCCCTTTGGTGTTGGCATCCACAACAAAAAAAGTATATTAGAATATATACACACAGATGTATAGGGACCAACGAAGACTACATCATTTGGTGGTCAAAGATATTTTATTTCTTTTATAGATGATTACTCCAGATTTGTATGGGTGTACACTTTGAAGAGCAAAGCAAATGTACTAGAGGTATTCATAAATTGGAAGAAGATAATGGAGAATCAAACAGACAAAAGAATAAAGATAATCCGTTCGGACAATGGTGGAGAATTCACATCCGATTCTTTTGTAAAGGAATGTCACGATTCAGGGATTGAGCGCCACTAAATAGACTAAAGCCTGATTTCTAGAAAACCCAAAAACCCTATAATTGACTTATTTAAATTAACCCCTGATTGAAAAATGAACATAGCCATTGCGTTCATTTACCCAAAATTTGCTAGGGGTGATGTTTTCGTGTAAATCGGAAGTCGTCAAAATTTTGATGAATATTTTAATAATATTTAAATACCCCAAAAATTGGGAAATAAAAATACTCGTCGGATCGAAAATCCAACCTTGCCGTTGCGTTCCTCACCTCTCAATTAGCTAGGGGTGAATATTTGAAATTTTTCTGAATTCGATTTAATAATTTAAATTAAATATAGAATTAGTTAATTTAAATTTAATAAAATTAATATTATTAAATTATTTAAGTCTATTGACGGCGTCGTCCACTACGTCAGGTCCCGCGTACGCGCCATTCTCTGTCTACCGTTTGATCTGACGGTCCCTCCAGACCGTCCGATCACAAGATAGAACGGCAGCCCTCCCTCTCCTTCCTCGCTTAGCTCGCCCGCGTGTCGAGCCTGGACATGCGGCAGCCGCCGCTAAACCAGCCATCCGCGACCTCCCTCCCCCTCACGATCTCCGTCCAGGCACCTTCAAGGGTCCTGCCTGCACTTTGGATGCGAAGATTTTGCTGGAGCATCGGAGAGCCGAACCCTAGAAGTCGATCGCTCAACCTGATCCCGGAGCGTCAATCAGGTACCTACCCCGATACCTCTTTGTACTCAATCGTATTTATGCTTTTCATTTCGCAAGCTTATTCCATTCGATAGATTAAGGATCGACTGGGGTCAATCGAAAAACAGACGGTTCGATCGCCCGAATTTAGGGAAGGGTAAGCAGTGCATACCATTAGCGAGGCATCTCGCTGAACACCTAAACCTAGGGTTTGAGTTTGCCGTCGTTTCCTTCCACCTCAACCTGCGATGCGCCACTCATCAGGTAGAGCTCGACGAGCTCTACCCGATTCCATGCTGGCCGGAGCTCCACACCGGCGGGATGGCAGCGATCAGTCGTGCCCTAAGTGCCCGCCTTCCAGTGCCTTCGGGAAGACGAAGAATAGCGTGCCGGGCCGGGTCGGGCCAGGCCCGACCCGCTCGGCGCCGGGTCTGTCCGCGTTAGTGCCGCGTGCTTCAGTGGGCCCTGCTCCGCAAATCACGCGCTGCTGCGGGTGCTTTGCGGTGCCCGCCTCTGTGCTGTGGTCGTCTTGACTGGCCGTGGGTCCCACCGCAGCGTTGCAGCCATTCGCAGGTCAACGCGTGTCCGCGGTGGGCCCCGCCGCTCTGCTACGCCCAATCAGGGTGTACCGCATGGCAGCATGGGTCCCACCTGCAGGAAAATTTAATAAAAGTAAATTCTATATTCTATATATATATATATATATATATATATATATATAGTTATATATATTAAAACATAAATTATAATTTAATTAAATTACTATTAATTATAATTAATAGTTAATTAATTTGGTTAATTAATTGTAATTAGTGCTTAACTATTGGTTAATTAGTATTAATAACTAAACAGATAAATTAATTAGTAATAAATATTATTAATTGTAGTTAAGCTTAATTAGATATTAACTAATTTAAGTTAGTTAATTAAATCCTAGTTAATGATCATTAGTCAACTTAATTAATTAATTAATAAATAAATAATTGTTATTAATTAGATTTATGATTAAATTGATATGATTAGTTTAAACTTAATTTACTTGAAATAGTGAATAATTTTTAGAATAAATAATATTTTTTGATTAATTTAATTAAACACTAAATCATTTAAATTAAATAAATGAATAGTAATTTAAATAAAATTGATTTAAATTTAATTAAAACTTTAAAGTTTAATAACTTTTTGTACAATGATTCAAACATAGCAAATATAAATCTTATTTTACTCAAAAAAATAAAAGAAATTAAATAACATGATTCAAAAATATATTTCGGGGTACGTATAATGCAGTGATATTTTAGGACCTAATTAAACACTCATAACTTTTAACATAGTTGTCCAAACATAAGCAATATGGGTCTTAAAATACTCAAGAGAATAGCCCCAATACTATAGAAGTATTAGTTTCCATATTTGAAGCTTAATTTAAAAATTAATATTTATGACCCTATCCTAAAAATGACCAAAATGCTCAAAGACTTCAATTGACTATAACTTGGTCAATTCAACTCCAAATATAGAAATTTAAAATTCTAACTAGCTTAGAATTTTGAGGTCATCAATAAAATGAAATACTATTAGGATCAGAAACTTAGAAAATTACAAATTACTAAAATTATTATAATTTTAGTTAGGCCATAACTTGATAATTTGAAGTCCAAATTGGGTTTACTCCCTGTCAACACACTCAGTATATTATAGAAAAGCTATAGAAACTGAGTTTGCTGAAGTTGGACTTCAAACGGTAAAGTTCGGTTTTTGTCACCGTTGATCCATAGAATTACCGAATTTCCTTTAGAAATTGAATTAGTTATAACTTAGTCATTTGACTTGAGAATGCAGTGTTCTTGGACTCTATGGAATCCTTAAATAGTAACCAATAGTAAACTACACAAAAATATTGATTCTATTAAGTGTAAATTACTGAACTACCACTTTTGTTAAAATCCTTAGTTCTGACCTATAGGATCCGTTTCTTGTCCAAATTGAGTGTACTTAATGTCTATCTTCATGTTAGATAGTAAGGAATACTTTTGTAGTAAGAAATTCCCATTTAAAACCCTAATTTAAAAAGTGGCTTTTTAAACCCTTAGGTATGGGCAAAATGGTCATCTTATCCAAAATTTAGGTTAGGCATTTTTAACTCATAATTTCTTTAGTAAATCACTAAAATTAGTGTTAGAAGTGTATTTGTGGCACCCCACCCCTTAATCCACAAGATTAAGCTAAGGGGTGAAGTGTCACTCTGACTAACCCTTCACTTATTATTGGATTAGGATGAAATCGACAATTCACCTAATAAGGGAAGGAGTAAGCATAGAATCAAATATTCAATCACTTTATAAGAAATTCATATAGAGTGCGGAAGCGATTTAAAAAAGAGATATCCAAGCATTACAATATGAATAGCATAAAATATAACTCAGAATAAATAATATAGTAATCCAAAATACATGTCATGAGCACCTGTATTATTACAACATATTAAAGTTTAGGTGATTAAAGCAAATAAATCCTCTCATCCTCACTTATAAGAAACTAAGCAGTAGCTCCCTCTAAAGGCTCCTCATCTAAATAAGGCTCCTCCTCTGGCACCTGATCTTCTATCAGATATGGATCTGCCATTATCAATTTCACAATGTAAGGCCCCAACCAAAATAGAAAAAATCTTGTTAGATAATTGTCTAAGTACATTTTAAGCTGATAAGTTTTATGTGTTTTGTAATATCATCATTTTACTCATTCTAAGCAACAACTATATCAAATAAGGGAGCAACTAGCATAATAAGGTTAAGGAAAAAGCTATAAATAACATTTATAACTTAAGCAAAAAGGAGGCTAAGACATGCCTCAAATATAAGCTACATAAGGCAGGGCATACAAGTATAAGTAACTGAACAAGTACTCAAAGAAAATACTACATCCTAAACATGCAGGTGATCATCATAATTGTGCAAGTTAAATAAATAAAACTCAATAATGATATATAAAAATAACAGCAATAAATCTAGCATCCTAAGTGACTCCTAATTGACACGAAAACTTCACCCCTAGCTAATTTGGGGGCAATGAGCGCAATGGCGAAGTCCATTTTTCAATCTAAGGTCTTTTTAGATAAGTTAAATTATAGGATTTCTGGATTTTCCAAAAATCAGGATTCAATCCATTTGACTCCTGATTTGGACTGGGTCTTTAAGGTTGACAACTAATGACTTAATTAGCACTTAGGATTAGATTCAAGACTTAGATTAGTCATAATTGACTAAGGTAATACCTTAGGTTCTTATAGTATTAGAATCTCATAAGTGAATAAAATCAGCTTTCCAATCAAAATTACTAAAATTCCTTAATATTTTCTAAGTCTTTTTATTAGGATCTTTTATCACAAATTAGGGATATTCCTAAGACCAGGATTATATCATAAGTTAGATTTCATTCATTGAAAAATATGGTTTTTCAATGAATGAATCCTTAGTTTTACTAGTTTTCTAGATTTTACTACTTATTTTGATTATTTTGTCTTTTAACCTTGGATTCAGGACATGAGATTCATCCTATTAAGTTTGATTTACTTAATAGGATGTGCCTTAATTAATATATCACTTTTAGAATAAAGCCTAGATCTGTTGTATCATCCTTTTGGATTATGTGATTAAGCCCAATCTCGTGGTGTTTAATCCATAATCTATAACTTAGTAGATTTTTATCAGATCTTAGATAGAATGTCTAAATTCATATAACTAGGACATATGATTTATTGATTGAACTTGTAGTCATATTCGATTTAATTAGATTAGAACCTGATTAGTTCTATTCATTTTTAACTTATGAGGCCGAGCGCCTAAGTTACACTAGATAGTAGGAATTGGAGATCTTGAACCTGTGTAACTTGGAATAGTTTGAATGATTAAATTAGAAAACAAAAGATATCACCATGCTTAGTAGCATCTCTTACTTACTATTTGATTTTTGTGCTACACATTTCTTGAATTTTGTGCTTCATATTTCTTGAATTTTGTGCTTGTTTTCCTTGGATATAACATATAAGAAAAATATTGATGCAAGAAAATAAAAACTTAGAATATTAGGAAAATATTTGCATTTGGGTTCAATTTTTGGTAGATTATGGTGCACATTTACTCCAATGGACAAGGATAAGGTGAGATCAGGATGTTTAACATCACTCATTGAGGAGAGTGTGTTAAGCTTGGGATCCGTTTAGTCTTGTAGACGTGATTGACTCCTCAGCTATTTTTGAAATTGTCCACAAAAATAAAAGTAAAATAACTAAAAGATATTTTGGATAGTATCATCTGCCTCTTTAGTTATATAGTGGTATATTGTGGTATGTTTTCCCTAGCCCATAAAGACTATGGGGATAGATATATATATTGGGCCAGGTTGGCTAACTCTTCTGATATGGCAGTTATACGTTCTTTTACAGTTTTTCAGCTTACTATTTATTATGTTCTTGATGCATGTTATTTTAGTTAGCAGTTGTGGTATTGTTTTACCTGCTCGCTTGTATAGATATATATATAGGATGCTAGACTTTACTGCTCATATTCTATGTACCATTTTCAGATTAATGTTTTAAATTAGCATATGTCATATGATCATCAGTATGTCTAGATTAGACTTTTCTTTTCAGTATTCTTACTTATCGTATTACATATGTATGCCCTACCATGTTTAGTTCACTTGAAGTGTGCTTTTGCCTCATTTATTATTTAATTATAAATATTATGCTTATAACTTATCATGTTTCCCTTGTATACTTACTTGCTCCCATACTAGATAGATATTTTATTGGGTATATATTAAAATGGTGATATTAATAAATACTTAATAAAATTTACTTGCCTAAAATATACTTAGACATTTTGTCTAATAAGATTTTTCTTTATTGCCTGGGGCCTTAGCATTGTGAAACTGATAATGTCAGAACTTGAGCAATTTGAGGAGCCTGTGCTTGAGGAGGAGCCCTTCATAGAGGAGGTGCAGCAGCTTGGACCAGAGGATATTTAGATGCCTTTTTACATATTATGAGGATGAGAGTATTCTTTATTTCACTTCATAAACTTTACTCAAAATGTTGTAATAATACGGGTACTGTGACTGTGATTTACTTTCTGCACTTTTTTATTTTCTGAGCTATTTTATTTTATTTCATGTCTAATGTATGGTAAATGGATACAACCTTTATTTTTCATATGCTTCCGCACTCTGTATGTTTAGATGTAATGACTGATTCTATTATATATTGTGTGCACATCCTTACCTCAACAGTGGATTGTGGATCTCACCTAATCCAATGTTGAGTGAGGGATTTGCACGAGTGACACTTCACTCCTTAGCTTAATTATTGGGGACTTAGGGAGCAGGGGCGCCATAGTTGATATCAGATAATTCCACAAGGTGACAGATTGGAATTTGTATTCCACTCTACCTAATGGAGGATTATTCTGCCAATCAGTCATTAACTAAATACATGAGTTATATCCAAGCACCATAATCATAAGCTCAAAATAATAAGAGTATGGAAATGGAAATGCATGCACAAGTAACATATCAATAAACTAATATGACTTAGAAAAATACTAGACGTACAAGAATAACACTTAGGTGGCATCACCAATGATTTAAATATAGGTGGGAATACATCGTCCAACTTCATCAGCAGCATGAGAGGTATATAGAAGGAGTGTCTGACCCCGAAGTCCGAATTCTGGATCGATTAACCCAACAAAGTGTATTCAGGGGATATGATCACCCTGTTGCAGCCAAGGAGTGGCTGAAGCAAGCAGGTTTTGTGTTTCAAACAGTTCAAAGCGCCTTCTGATCCAAACGGCCGATCGAACGGCGGGTGAAGGGAATGGACGGCGCACACTATTGGGTTGATGGCTCCGTTTATTTAATAAATTAAATATTAATTTAATTAATTTAAATTAATTAATTTCTTATTAAATTAAAATAATTAAATTATATCTAGAAAAATTCCAAATATTCACCCCTAACTAATTGAGGGGTGAGGAATGCAACGACGAGATTGGGTTTTGATTCGATGAGTATTTTGATTTCTCAATTTTCGGGGTATATAAATAATATTAAAATATTCGTCAAAATTTCGACGACTTCCGTTTGACACGAAAACTTCACCCCTAGCTAATTTGGGGGCAATGAGCGCAATGGCGAAGTCCGTTTTTCAATCTAAGGTCTTTTTAGATAGGTCAAATTTTAGGATTTCTAGATTTTCTAAAAATTAGGATTCGATCTATTTGACTCCTGATTTGGACTGGGTCTTTAAGGTTGACAACTAATGACTAAATTAACACTTAGGATTAGATTCACGACTTAGATTAGTCATAATTGACTAAGGTAACAACTTAGGTTATTATAGTATTAGAATCTCATAAGTGAATAAAATCAGCTTTCCAATCAAAATCAGTAAAATTCCTTAATATTTTTTAATTCTTTTTCTTAGGATCTTTTACCTCACATTAAAGCTATTCCTAAGACCAGGATTAGATAATAGGTTAGATTTCATTCATTGAAAAATAGGGTTTTTCAATGAATGAATCCTTAGTTTTACTAGTTTTCTAGATTTTACTATTTATTTTGATTATTTTGTCTTTTAACTTTGGATTTAGGATAAGAGATTTATCCTATTGAGTTTGATTTACTTAATAGGATGTGCCTTAATCAATAGATCACTTTTAGAATAAAGCCTAGATCTATTGTATCATCCTTTTGGATTATGTGATTAAGCTCAATCTCATGGAATTTAATCCATAATCTATAACTTAGTATATCTTGATCAGATCTTAGATAGAACATCTAAAATCATAAAACTAGGACATATGATTTATTGACTGAACTTATAGTTATATTTTATTTAATTAGATTAGAACCTGATTAGTTCTATTCATTTTTAACTTATGAGGCCGAGCTTCTTAGTTACACTCGATAGTAGGAATTGGAGATCCTGAACTTGTGTAACTTGGAATAGTTAGAATGGTTAAATTAGAAAACAAATGATATCACCATGCTTAGTAGCGTCTCTTGCTTACTATTTGATTTTTGTGCTACACATTTCTTAAATTTTGTGCTACATATTTCTTGAATTTTGTGCTTATTTTTCTTGGACATAACATATAAGAAAAATGTTGATGCAAGAAAATGAAAACTTAGAATATTAGCAAAATATTTGCATTTGGGTTCAGTTTTTAGTAGCTTATGGTGCACATTTACTCCAATGGACAAGGATAAGGTGAGATCAGGATGTTTAACATCACGCATTGAGGAGAGTGTGTTTAGCTTGGGACTTATTTAGTCTTGCAGATGTGATTGACTCCTCAGCTGTTTCTAAAATTGTCCACAGAAATAAAAGTAAAATAACTAAAAGATGTTTTAGATAGTATCATTTGGCTCTTCAGTTATATAGTGTTATATTGTGGTTTGTTTTCCCTAGCACATAAAGGCTATGGGGATAGATATACATATTAGGCTAGATTGGCTAACTCTTCTGATATGGCAGTTATACATTCCTTTACAGCTTTTCAGCTTACTGTTTATTATGTTATTGATGGATGTTATTTTAGTTAGCTATTGTGGTATTATTTTATCTGCTCACTTGTATAGATATATGTATAGGATGCTAGACTTTACTGCTCATATTATATGTACCATTTTCAGATTAATGTTTTAAATTAGCATATGTCATATGATCATCAGTATGTTTAGATTAGACTTTTCTTTTCAGTATTTTTACTTACCGTATTACATATGTATGCCCTACCATGTTCAGTTCACTTAACGTGTGCTTTTGCCTCATTTATTGTTTAATTATAAATGTTATGCTTATAACTTATCATATTTCCCTTGTATACTTACTTGCTCCCATGCTAGATAGATGTTTTATTTGGTATAGATTAAAATGGTGATATTAATAAATGCTTAATAAAATTTACTTGCCTAAAATGTACTTAGACATTTTGTCTAACTAAATTTTTCTTTATTGCCTAGGGCCTTGGCATTGTGAAACCGGCAATATCAAAACTTGAGCAGTTTGAGGAGCCTGTGCTTGAGGAGGAGCCCTTCATAGAGGAGGTGCAGCAGCTTGGACCAGAGGATATTTAGCTGCCTTTTTACATATTGTGAGGATGAGAGTATTATTTATTTCATTTCATAAACTTTACTCAAAATGTTGTAATAATACGGGTACTGTGACTTTGATTTACTTTCTGCACTTTATTATTTTCTAAGCTATTTCATTTTATTTCATGTCTGATGAATGGTAAATGGATGTAGCCTTTACTTTTCATATACTTTCGCACTCTGTATGTATAGATGTAATGACTGATTCTATTATATATTGTGTGCACATCCTTACCTCAGCAGTGGATTATGGATCTCATCTAATCCAATGTTGAGTGAGGGATTTACACTAGTGACATTTCGCTCCTTAGCTTAATTATTGGGAGCTTAGGGAGCAGGGGCGCCATAGTTGGTATCTGATAATTCTATAAGGTGACGAATTGGAATTTGTATTCCACTCTACCTAATGGATGATTCTTCTGCCAATCAGTCATTAACTAAATACATGAGTTATATTCAAGCACCATAATCATAAGCTCAAAATAATAAGAGTATGGAAATGGAAATGCATGCACAAGTAACATATCAGTAAACTAATGTGACTTAGAAAAATACTAGACGTACAAGGATGACACTTAGGTGGCATCACTAACGATTTGAAGATAGGTGGGAATACATCGTCCAACTTTATCAGTAGTATGAGAGGTATATAGAAGGAGTGTCTGACCCCGAAGTCCGAATGGTGGATCGATTAATCCAACAAAGTGTATTCAGGGGATATGATCACCTGTGTTGCAGCCAAGGAGTGGCTGAAGCAAGCAGGTTTTGTGTTTCAAACAGTTCAAAGCGCCTTCTGATCCAAACGGCCGATCGAACGGCGGGTGAAGGGAATGGACGGCGCACACTATTGGGTTGATGGCTCCGTTTATTTAATAAATTAAATATTAATTTAATTAATTTAAATTAATTAATTTCTTACTAAATTAAAATAATTAAATTATATCTAGAAAAATTCCAAATATTCACCCCTAGCTAATTGAGGGGTGAGGAATGTAACGACGAGATTCGATTTTTTATTCGACGAGTATTTTGATTTCTCAATTTTTGGGTATTGAAATAATATTAAAATATTCGTCAAAATTTCGACGACTTCTGATTAACACGAAAACTTCACCCCTAGATAGTTTGGGGGCAATGAGCGCAATGGCGAAGTCCGTTTTTCAATCTAAGGTCTTTTTAGATTGGTTAAATTTTAGGATTTCTGAATTTTCCAAAAATCATGATTCGATCCATTTGACTCCTGATTTGGACTAGGTCTTTGAGGTTGACTACTAATGACTTAATTAGCACTTAGGATTAGATTCAAGACTGAGATTAGTCATAATTGACTAAGGTAACAACTTAGGTTATTATAGTATTACAATCTCATAAGTGAATAAGATCAGCTTTCCAATCAAAATCAGTAAAATTCTTTAATCTTTTCTAAGTCTTTTTCTTAGGATCTTTCACCTCACATTAGGGCTATTCATAAGACCAAGATTAGATCATAGGTTAGATTTCATTAATTGAAAACAGGGTTTTTCAATGAATGAATCCTTAGTTTTACTAATTTTCTAGATTTTACTACTTATTTTGATTATTTTGTTTTTTAACCTTGGATATAGGATAAGAGATTCATCCTATTAAGTTTGATTTACTTAATATGATGTGCCTTAGATCACTTTTAGAATAAAGCCTAGATCTATTGTATCATCCTTTTGGATTATGTGATTAAGCCCAATCTAGTGGTGTTTAATCCATAATCTATAACTTAGTAGATCTTGATCAGATCTTAGATAGAACGTCTAACTTCGTAAAATTAGGACATATAATTTATTGATTGAACTTGTAGTCATATTCGATTTAATTAGATTAGAACCTGATTAGTTCTATTCCTTTTTAACTTATGAGGCCGAGCTTCTAAGTTACACTCGATAGTAGGAATTGGAGATCCTGAACTTGTGTAACTTGAAATAGTTAGAATGGTTAAATTAAAAAACAATTGATATCATTATGCTTAGTAGCATCCCTTGCTTACTATTTGATTTTTGTGCTACACATTTCTTGAATTTTGTGCTACATATTTCTTGAATTTTGTGCTTATTTTTCTTGGACATAACATATAAGAAAAATGTTGATGCAAGAAAATGAAAACTTAGAAATTAGGAAAATATTTGCATTTGGGTTCAGTTTTTGGTAGATTATGATGCACATTTACTCCAATGGACAGGGCTAAGGTGAGATCAGGATATTTAACATCAGTCATTGAGGAGAGCGTGTTAAGCTTGGGACCCGTTTAGTCTTGCAGATGTGATTGACTCCTCAGCTCTTTCTGAAATTGTCCACAGAAACAAAAGTAAAATAACTAAAAGATGTTTTGGATAATATCATCTGCCTCTTCAGTTATATAGTGTTATATTGTGGTATGTTTTTCCTAGCCCATAAAGGCTATCGGGATAGATATATATATTGGTCCAGATTGGCTAACTCTTCTGATATGGCAGTTATACTTTCCTTTACAGTTTTTCAGCTTACTGTTTATTATGTTATTGATGCATATTATTTTAGTTAGCTATTGTGGTATTGTTTTACCTGCTCACTTGTATAGATATATGTATAGGATGCTAGAATTTACTTCTCATATTATATATACCATTTTCAGATTAATGTTTTGAATTAGCTTATGTCATATGATCATCAGTATGTCTAGATTAGACTTTTCTTTTCAGTATTTTTACTTACTGTATTACATATGTATGCCCTACCATATTTAGTTCACTTGAAGTGTGCTTTTGCCTCATTTATTGTTTAATTATAAATGCTATGCTTATAACTTATCATGTTTCCCTTGTATGCTTACTTACTCCCATGCTAGATAGATGTTTTATTTGGTATAGATTAAAATGGTGATATTAATAAATGCTTAATAAAATTTACTTTCCTAAAATGTACTTAAACATTTTGTCTAACAAGATTTTTCTTTATTGGCTGGGGCCTTGGCATTGTGAAACCGATAATGTCAGAACTTGAGCAGTTTGAGGAGCCTGTGCTTGAGGAGGAGCCCTTCATAGAGGAGATATAGCAGCTTGGACCAGAGGATATTTAGCTGCCTTTTTATATATTGTGAGGATGAGAGTATTATTTATTTCATTTCATAAACTTTACTCAAAATGTTGTAATAATACGGGTACTGTGACTGTGATTTACTTTCTGCACTTTATTATTTTCTGAGCTATTTCATTTTATTTCATGTCTGATGTATAGTAAATGGATGTAGCCTTTACTTTTCATATGCTTCCGCACTCTGTATGTATAGATGTAGTGACTGATTCTATTATATATTGTGTGCACATCCTTATCTCAGCAGTGGATTGTGGATCTCACTTATTCCAATGTTGAGTGAGGGATTTGCACGAGTGACACTCTCTCCTTAGCTTAATTATTGGGGGCTGAGGGAGCAGGGGTGCCATAGTTGGTATCAGATAATTCTATAAGGTGACAGATTAGAATTTGTGTTCTACTCTACGTAATGGATGATTCTTCTGCCAATCAGTCATTAACTAAATACATGAGTTATATTCAAGCACCATAATCATAAGCTCAAAATAAAAAGAGTATGAAAATGGAAATGCGTGCACAAGTAACATATCAGTAAACTAATGTGACTTAGAAAAATACTAGACGTACAAGGATGACACTTAGGTGGCATCACCAACGTTTTGGAGGTAGGTGGGAATACATCGTCCAACTTCATCAGCAGCACGAGAGGTATATAGAAGGAGGTTCTTACCTCGAAGTCTGAATGCTGGATCGATTAATCTAACAAAGTGTATTCAAGGGATATGATTACCATGTTACAGTCAAGGAGTGGCTGAAGCAAGCAGATTTTGTGTTTGGGATTATTAACTGCCCATATAACATTAGGATCCTCATTGTATCTGGCCTCCTACATGACAGAGCCAAGGATTGGTTGAGCGTCACCCTACAAGCACTAACTCGTCGGCGTGAAGGATTGCAAAGGGAGGTCACATATGCGGACTTTCGTCGTGCCTTTACCGCTAGATATATCGTATAGACATTTTAGCTCTTATTCACATGCTACTTGTTTCACATTCTACATCTTGTACCTTAAATTTTGAAATAATGTTGGAGTTAGAATTGAACTCTTATTCTTTCGTCACTTGATCTGGTCTAGGAATACTACTATATAAGTATGTCAGGATATGACTTTTTTGCCCACTTTGAAGATTGTTAAAAGTTCGACGTTTACCTGGCAAAAAGATATGGGAGAGAAGTCCAAGGGGTCTCCTCGGAAGGAGCCAGTGTTTTAGAAAGAATGCTAAAAGATGTTGTATACCGGGGACTGGACTTCCCCATCCTAGCTAAAGAATGGTTACGAAGAGTGACCAAAGTGTTCGACGATCTGGAGTGCCCAGATTTTGTTCGACTCGACATCATTGACATCCTCCTCCAAGATTATGCAGAGGAGTGGTGGGCTTGCAAGGTATGGATATTCGAGCGTGGATTTGCTCGCCGACGATGAGAGATGACCTACGCTGACTTTTCCCAGGCTTTCACTGAAAATACATAGGATAGACTCTATGTTTTCCCAGTCATTGCCCTTTATTTTTTGATGTTCTATCTACTATTTCCAATGATGTATTTTTCATCTTTTATCTATGATTAATAAAAAGAGATAGAATGTTATGATCTCTTATTTCTGAAATGTGCGTTGTTCTTTAGATTTTAGTGAAATACAAAGAATCCCGGACAGAGCCCATCTCCTGTTCCTTCTAGTTCCTCATCTAGCGAGGTGAATGCCTTGTTGGAAGCCATCAAAGTAATGGTGGAATCCCACCAGAAATAGGCAAAATCCAGTAAAAAGCAGGCTAACAAGACCGCAGATGCTCAGGCCAAGCAGGCCGAGCGGATGGAACGGTTGCTGGTAGCTCAAATAAGCTAGAACCGTACCGCGATAGAAGTTGCACTAGCATTTCAGTACTCCTATCAACATCACATTCAGTATGCAAATGAACTGCTGCACAGTTTCCTCTGCTTGAGACCCCCCACATTCAATAGAAGTCTCTCTGCAGTCAATACACCCACCTGGATAAAAATGGTGGAGAAGAACCTGACAAGCATAAAGTGCCCTAACTTAGAGGCAGTTCGTCTCGCTACCCACCTCCTTCAAAACAAGGCTGAGTACTGGTGGGACACCACCCATAGTACACAGTTTGCCAAAGTACCATTAGAAGACATCACATGGGATGAATTCATTGAGGCATTCCAGTCCAGCTTCATCCCTCTATCTGGCAAAGATCGCTTAGGAGACATTTTTCTGAAATTACAACAGGGTGACCGGTCTGTAGCTGCATACAAGGCAGAGTTTTGTTGCCTTGCCAGGTTTTCCATTAGCTTGCTCCCTACTGAGCCAGATCGCTGCTATCATTTCTAGAGCGGCCTACAACCCTCCATACGGAGCCAAGTAATCCTGCTTCGCATAATAGACTTCGCGGAGCTACTTGAAATTGCCAAAGTAATAGAACAGGACCAGGCTACGGAAGGACCCAAGAGGATCATCGGGTCCACATCATTTTAGCAAACTCCCCCCAAACAAGCCAGGGTATACCAGCTCGAGGACAAAGTTCCTCATATAGATCCGTTCAAAGGGTGCACTAAACCACACCCATATGGTCGATGTTACCACGGGAGTCATATCTACTTCACTTGTGGATGGCCAGGCCACAGATTTTATTATTGTACTGCCACAGAAACTATTGATGGTGATCAAATTGACCGTTTGAAGCATCGTCAAGCCTTTGACTTATTTCAGAAGCCTGCAGCAACTCGTCCAGCACCACCCTCTACTCTAGCTATGAGGCGCGAGACAACTAATGTCCCCCGCCCAAATTCACCTCGACCACCTCCACGGCAGACCTATAACAACAGGCCTGTCGGCCCTGCATGTGTGTACACCCTCACACTAGTGGAGGCTGCTAAGGACAACCATGTGGTATTAGGTACATGCTCTTGAACCACTTTATCTTTACAGCTATTACTTGCTTTACATAGTCAGTACTTAATTACCTCTGTAATTAGGTTCAATTTGCATAACTAACAAACCATGTAACATTCTATTTGACACTAGAACTAGTCATTCCTTTGTGTCTAATGGCTGGACAAAATCACTTAACCTATCCTTGTATCGCCTAGCCAATCCTCTTAATATTGGGTTACCTTCTGGAACCCAATTGCCAGCTTGCCAATTCTACAAATTACATATTCTAATTGAGAATGAGAATTATGAAGCCAAGTTAGTAGTTCACCCATTAGCCAACTTTGATGTAATATTGGGCATGAATTGGCTAAGCCAGCATAACGCCACTATCAACTGTACAAAGAAAAAGATTACATTATGAAGTGGTAGTAAGGTCAGATCCTTTATTGGTAACCTTAGCACTTAAGCCTCGCTAATCAATGCTATAAAAGCAAAGAGATTGGTTCAGAAAGGTTGTGATGCCTTCCTAGTAACAATATTAGGAGAAAAGGGAGAAGGCGTTTCCTTTTCCGAGAACCCCATTGTCTGCAAATTTGTCGACATTTTCCCAGAAGACTTGCCCAGTCTTCCTCTTATACGGGAAGGGAATTTGCAATTGACACCGTTTCTGGAACGCAGCCCATCTCTAAAGCTCCTTACCGTATGGCACCCAAGGAATTGCAAGAGTTGAATAAACAGTTACAAGAACTGCTAGAGTAAGGTCTCAATAGGCCAAGCTCGTCACCTTGGGGAGCACCGGTACTTTGTAAAGAAGAAAGATGGTTCTATGCGTATGTGTATTGACTATCGTGAACTGAATAAAGTCACGATCAAGAATAAGTATCCATTGCCGCGCATAGATGACTTATTCGATCAGTTGCCAGGAGCAAGGTATTTTCTAAAATTGATTTGCGATCAGGCTATCATCAACTGTAAGTCAAGGACTCAGATTTTGAGAAGACAGCCTTCAGGACTCGTTATGGACACTACAAGTTTTTAGTGATGTCATTTGGTTTGACAAATGCACCTTCAATATTCATGGACCTGATATAGTGCATCCTTAAACCATACCTTGATCTATTTGTAATTGTTTTATTGACAACATCTTAATCTACTCCAAGGACCAGAAAGAGCACAAAGAGCACTTAAGAATGGTGCTAGAAGAACTACATAACCATAGACTTTATGCTAAATATTCCAAATGTGAGTTTTGGCTTGATTCGGTAGCTTTTTCTAGGGCATGTGGTAGATGCCCAAGGTATTAGAGTCAATCAGAACAAAGTTAGCGCTATCCAGGAATGGGTTCAGCCCAAGATAGTGACCGACATCAGAAGCTTCTTAGGCTTAGCTGGTTACTAGCAAAAATTTGTAAAAGGCTTCTCCCAGATAGCCTCACCACTCACCAAGCTCACTCAAAAGGCCGTACCATTCGAATGGTCGCCAGCTTGTGAGGCAGCTTTCAAAGTGTTGAAAGATTCACTTTCATCTGCACCTGTTCTAGTTCTTCCTAAAGAAGGAATGAACTATCAAGTCTATACTGTTGCCTCGGGTGTAGGCTTAGGTGCTGTATTAATGCAAGAAGGAAGGGTCATCATGTGTGCTTCTCGTGAATTAAAGCTCCATGAAAGAAACTACACAGTTTACGACCTCGAGCTAGCTGCTGTAGTGTTCACCCTAAAAACCTGGCGTCACTACCTTTATGGGATTCAATGCTCAATCCTTACGGATCACCAGAGTCAGAAATACATATTCACTCAATGAGAGCTAAACTACAGATAGAGAAGGTGGCTAGAATTAATCAGTGACTACGACCTTGATATCCAATATCACCCTGGAAAGGCGAATATTGTAGCTGACGCTCTGAGCCGTCATGCCACTCTCAATGCTCTTATCTCTCAGAGTCCGCTAGAAGAAGAATTCCATAAATTGGACATCCAATCAATGTATAGCGACCAAATGAGTATGATGCTCTCGATGATTAATATGGAGCCCACGTTCCACAGAGATGTATCTATCACTCAAACTAAAGAGGATGAGTACCTAAATTTCAAACAAGCTATCGAAAGTGGTCATCATATCAATATTCAATTTCATAAAGGTGCCATATATCAGGGAGACCGCTTATGGATCCCTAAGTCCATGCATCAAGAGGTACTAGTTGAAGGTCATAATTCCGGATACCAAGTTCATCCGAGGAGTTCAAAAATGTACCAAGACCTGAAGCAATCCTTCTGGTGGCCAGGAATGAAGAAAAGTGTGATCGAATTTTTTGCAAGGTGCCACACTTACAATTTAGTCAAGGCAATGCATCAGAGACCTGATGGTTTGCTTCACCAACTTGAATATCCTGAATGGAAATGGCTAGATATATCGATGGATTTCGTTATGGGTTTGCCTCGCACAAGATTTGGGGTCAATGCTATTTGGGTCATAGTTGACCGATTGACTAAGCCTGCTCATTTCATTCCAGTTCGGCAGACATATTCAGTTGAGAAACTTGCAAAACTCTACATTAAAGAGATAATCAGGCTCCATGGGATTCCCTAGACAATTTTATCTGACAGAGACAGTCGATTTACCTCCAAGTTTTGGAAAGCCATGCATCAGAATCTAGGCACAACTCTGGCAATGAGTACAGCTTTTTATCCACAGATAAATGGTCAGACGGAATGAGTAAATTAGGTTCTCGAAGACCTACTCAGATTGTGTATACTTGACTTTGTTGGATCTTGGGAAGATTACCTCCCACTAGTGGAGTTTGCCTACAACAATAATTTTCAAGCTAGCATCAAGATGGCTCCATATGAAGCCTTATATGGCAGAAAGTGTAGTACCCCGTTGGCATAGTCATAAACAGACAATGTTCAGCTGTATGGATCTGAATTAGTAGAAGAGACAAACAAGAAAGTACAGCTGATTCAATAGCGAATCTGTGCAGCCCAAGACCGCCAGAGTAAATACCACGACCTTTATCATCGTCCTCTGGAGTTTAATATTGGAGACTTCGCATACCTAAAAGTCAGTCCTATGAAAGGAGTCTCCAGATTTGGCATAGCTGGGAAACTTAGTCCCCGCTATGTTGGTCCTTTTGAAATAGCAGCCAAAATAGGTTCTTCTGCCTACAAACTCAATCTTCTAGATGACTTCATAGTAGTCCACAATGTATTTCATGTGTCCTCACTAAAGAAGTGCCTCAGAGATCCATCTCACCTCGTGCAATTCCAAGAAATTCAAATCCAACCTGATCTGTCATATACCGAGGAGCCAATTCGAATTTTAGCCTGTGATCACAAGCAACTTAGGAGTCGTGCTATTAATATGATCAAAGTTCAGTAGAGGAATTGTTCTTGCAATAAAGCCATCTGGGAGAAAGAATCCGATATGCGAGCTAAATATCATAGACTCTTCGAGAATCCAGGTACTTTTCCTTAGCATTCTAATCTTTCGAATTCAAGTCATATTTCATTTTTACCTTATGATTTCCACTTGGGTGATGTCGAGGACGACATTATTCTTAAGTGGGGGAGCTTGTAACAACACAAGTTATTACCTTAGTCAATTAAGACTAATCTCAATCTTAATCTTGATCCTAAGTGTTAATTAAGTCATTAGGAGTTAATCTCTAAGATCCAGTCTAAATCAGGGATCAAATGGATCGAATCATAATTTCTAAAAAACCTAGAAACCCTAGAATTGACCAATTTAAATTGACCTCCGATCAAAAAATGGACATCGCCATTGTGTTCATTGACCCAAAATTTACTAAGGGTGATGTTTTCGTATCAATCGGAAGTCGTCAAAATTTTGATGAATATTTTAATAATATTTAAATATCCAAAAATTGAGAAATTAAAATACTTGTTGGATCGAAAGTCCGACCTTGCCGTTGCGTTCCTCACCCCTCAATTAGCTATGGGTGAATATTTGAAATTTTTTGAAATCGATTTAATAATTTAAATTAAATATAGAATTAATTAATTTAAATTTAATAAAATTAATATTATTAAATTATTTAAGTCTATTAACGGTGCCGTCCACTACCGTCAGGTCCCGCGTAAATGCCATTCTCTGCCTATCGTTTGATCTGACGGTCCTTCCGGACCGTTCGATCACGAGATCGAACAGCAGCCTTACCTCTCCTTCCTCGCTGAGCTCGCCCGCGTGTAGAGCCTTAACACGCAGCGGCGACCGCTAAACCAGCCATCCGCGCCCTCCCCCCCCTTGCGATCTCCGTCCAGGCACCTACAAGGGTCCTGCCTGCACTTAGGACGTGAAGATTTTGTAGTTTGGAGCATCAGAGAGCAGAGCCCTAGAAGTCGATCGCTCTACCTGATCCCGAAGCCGTCAATCAAGTACCTACCCCGATACCTCTCATTTCGCAAGCTTATTCCATTCGATAGATTAAGGATCGAGTGGGGTCGATCGAACAACAGACGGTTCGATCACCCGAATTTAGGGAATGGTAAGCAATGCATACCGTTAGCAAGGCATCTCGCCAAACACCCAAACCTAGGGTTTGCATTTGCCGCCGTTTCCTTCCACCTCAACCTGCGATGCGCTACTCATCAGGTAGAGCTCGGCGAGCACTACTTGATTCCATGTGGGCCGAAGCTCCACGCCGGCGGGATGGCAGCGATCAGTTGTGCCCTAAGTGCCCGTCTTCGGGTGCCTTCGCGAAGACGAAGAATTGCAGGCCGGGCCGGGTTGCGCCGGGCCCGGCCCGCTTGGCGCAGGGTCTGTCCATGTCGGTGCCGCGTTATTCAGTGGGCCCTGCTCCGCAAATCATGCGCTGCCGCGGGTGCTTTGCGGGGCCCGCCTCTGTGCTGTGGTTGTCTCGACCACAGCCGTGGGTCCCACCGCAGCGCTGCAGCCATTCGCAGGTCGACGCGTGTCCTTGGTGGGCCCCGCCGCTCTGCTGCCCCCAATCAGGGAATACTGCGTGGCAGTAGGGGTCTCACCTGCAGGAAAATTAAATAAAAGTAAATTATATATTATATATATAGTTATATATATTAAAACAGAAATTATAGTTTAATTAAATTACTGTTAATTATAATTAGTAGTTAATTAATTTGTTAATTAATTGTGATTAGTGCTTAACTATTGGTAAATTAGTATTAATAACTAAATAAATAAATTAATTAGTAATAAATATTATTAATAGTAGTTAAGCTTAATTATATATTAACTAATTTAAGTTAGTTAATTAAATTCTAATTAATGATCATTAATCAACTTAATTCATTAATAAATAAATAACTAACTGTTATTAATTAGATTTATGATTAAATTGATACGACTAGCTTAAACTTAATTTAATTAAAATAGTGAATAATTTTTAGAATAAATAATATTTTTTTATTAATTTAATTAAATAGTAAATCATTTAAATTAAATAAATGAACAGTATTTTAAATAAAATTGATTTAAATTTAATTAAAATTTTAAAATTTAATAACTTTTTGTACAATGATCCAAAAATAGCAAATATAGGTCTCATTTTACTCAGAAAAATAAAAGGAATCAAATGACGTAATTCAAAAATTTGTTTCAGGGTACGTATAATGTAGTGATATTTTAGGACCTAATTAAACTCTCATAACTTTTAGCATTGTTATCCAAATATAGGTAATATGGGTCTTAAAATACTCAGAAAAATAGCTCCAACACTATAGAAGTATTAGTTTCTCCATTTGAAGCTTAATTTGAAAAGTAACATTTAGGACCGTGCCATAAAAATATCCAAAATGCTCCTAGACTTCAATTGACCATAACTTGGTCAAATCAACTTCAAATTCAGAAATTTAAAGTTCTAACTAGCGTAAAATTTTGGGATGATCAATAAACTGAAATAATATTTAGGATATGAAACTTAAAAATTAGAAATGACAAAAATACCCATAATCTTAGTTAGGCAATAACTTGACCATTTGAAGTCCAAATTAGGTTTACTCTCTATCAATACACTCAATATATTATAGGGAAGCTATTAAAATTGAGTTTGCTGAAATTGGACTTCAAATGAAAAACTACAATTTTTGTCACATGTTAATCGATAAAATTACCGAATTGCCCTTATAAATTGAATTAGTTATAACTTAGTCATTTGACCTCAGAATGTAGTGGTCTTAGACTCTATGGAATTGTTGAACAGTAACCAATAGTAAATTGTACAAAAATTAAGATTCAATTAGGTGTAAATTACTAAACTGCCCCTTTGGTCAAAATCCTTAGTTTGGACCTATAGGATTCGTTTCTTGACCAAATTGAGTGTACTTACTGTCTATTTTCATGTTAGACAGTAAGGAATCACTTAATAATAAGAAATTCCCATTTAAAACCTTAATTCAAAAAATAGTTTTTTGAACCCTTATGAAGGGGCAAAATGGTCATTTTGCCCAAAATTTAGGTTAAGCATTTTTAACTCCTAATTTCTTTAGTAAATCACTAAAATTAGTATTAGAAGTGTATTAGAATCTCCTAAATGAATAAAATTAGTTTTTCAATCAAAATCAGTAAAATTCCTTAATTTTTTTTAAGTATTTTTCTTAGGATCTTTTACCTCACATTAGGGCTATTCCTAAGACCAGGATTAGATCATAGGTTAGATTTCATTCATTGAAAAATAGGGTTTTTCAATGAATGAATCCATGGTTTTACTAGTTTTCTAGATTTTACTACTTGTTTTGATTATTTTGTCTTTTAACCTTGGAATCAAGATATGAGATTTATGCTATTAAGTTTGATTTGTTTAATAGGATGTGCCTTAATCAATATACCACTTTTGGAATAAATCCTAGATCTGTTGTATCATCCTTTTGGATTATATGATTAAGCCCAATCTTGTGGTGTTTAATCCATAATCTATAGCTTAGTAGATCTTGATCAGATCTTAGATAGAATGTCTAAATTTATAAAATTAGGACGTATGATTTATTGATTGAACTTGTAGTCATATTCAATTTAATTAGATTAGAACCTGATCAATTCTAATCATTTTTAACTTATGAGGCCGAGCTTTTAATTTACATTCGATAGTAGGAATTGGAGATCCTGAACTTGTGTAACTTCGAATAGTTATAATGGTTAAATTAGAAAATAAATGATATCATCATGCTTAGTAGCGTCCCTTACTTACTATTAGATTTTTGTGCTATGCATTCCTTGAATTTTGTGCTTATTTTCCTTGGACATAACATATAAGAAAATTGTTGATGCATGAAAATGAAAACTTAGAATATTAGAAAAATATTTATATTTGGGTTCCGTTTATGGCGGGTTATGGTGCATATTTACTCCAACGGATAGGGGTAAGGTGAGATCAAGATGCTTAATATCACTCATTGAGGAGAGTGTGTTAAGCTTGGGATCCATTTAGTTTTGCAGACATGATTGACTCCTCAGCTATTTCTGAAATTATCCTTAGAAATAAAAGTAAAATAAGTAAAAGATATTTTGCATTGTATCATCTGCCTCTTCAGTTATACAATGTTATATTGTGATATATTTGCCCTAGCCCATAAAGGCTATGGGGATATATATATATATATATATATATATATATATATATATATATATATATATATATATATATATATTAGGCCAGATTTGCCAAATCTTATGATATGGCAATTATACGTTCCTTTATAGTTTTTCAGCATACTGTTTATTATGTTATTGATGCATGTTATTTCAGTCAGCTATTGTGGTATTGTTTTACCTGCTCACTTGTATAGATATATGTATAGAATGCTAACCTTTTACTGCTCATATTATATGTACCATTTTCAGATTAATATTTTAAATTAGTATATGTCATATGATCATTAGCATGTCTAGATTAGACTTTTCTTTTCTGTATTTTTACTTACCGTATTACATATGTATGTCCTACCATGTTTAGTTCACTTGAGGTGTGCTTTTTCCTCATCTGTTATTTAGTTATAAATGCTATGTTTATAACTTATCATGTTTCTCTTTTATGCTTACTTGCTCCCATGCTAGATAGATGTTTTATTTGGTATATATTAAAATTGTGATATTAATAAATACTTAATAAAATTTACTTACCTAAAATGTACTTAGATATTTTGTCTAACAAGATTTTTTCTTATTGGCTGGGGCCCTGGCATTGTGAAATCGATAATATCAGAACTTCAGCAGTTTGAGGAACCTGTGCTTGAGGAGGAGCCCTTCATAGAGGAGGTGCAGCAGCTTGGACCAGAGGATATTTAGCTACCTTTTTACCTATTATGAGGATGAGAGTATTATTTTTTTTTTTATGAACTTTACTTAAAATGTTGTAATGATATAGGTACTGTGACTGTGATTTACTTTCTACACTTTATTATTTTCTGAGCTATTTTATTTTATTTCATTTCTGATGTATGGTGAATGTATGTAGCCTTTACTTTTCATGTGCTTCCGCACTCTGTATGTATAGATGTAGTGACTGATTATGTTATATATTATGTGCACATCCTTACCTCAGTAGTGGATTTTGGATCTCACCTAATCCAATGTTGAGTGAGGGATTTGCATGAGTGACACTCCGCTCCTTAGCCTAATCATTGGGGGCTTTGGGAGCAGGGGCGCCACAGGAAGAGAGTGGGGTTTGATGCCACCCCATTTGTTCCACAGGAAACTTCACATTACATTGAAGATACTCCTACAAATAAAGACCACGTTGGCGATGATAAAGAACAAACTGATATTGATGGTGAGGCTCCAACTCAGAAGTCAATTACTAGAAATAGACCCATAAGGAATGCACCTCAACAGCCAGCCTGGCTTAAAGACTATGTCACATTTGCATTGTCTGTAGTGGAGGAAGATGTTCCCTCTCACTTCAAAGAAGTGGTGACAGGCTCAGAAGAAAATTTAAGGAAGCAGGTTATGACTGAAGAGATTTAGTCTCTTCATAAAAATAAGATATTGAGGTTGGAGAAACTCACTCCATGAAGGAAAGCTATTGGGTGCCAATGGGTGTATGCAAAGAAAGAAGGTTCCTCAGAAGCTGATGTGCGCTATAAAGCTAGACTTGTGGCAAAGGGCTTTGCTCAGAAAGAAGGGGTTGATTATGATGAGGTGTTTTCCTAAGTTGTGAAACACTCCTCGATTCATGTGCTTTTAGCTTTGGTGGCACGGTTCGACTTGCTGCTTGAGCAGCTTGATGTGAAGATAGCATTCTTGCATGGAGAACTAGAGGAGAAGATCTTTATGATGTAGCCCCAAGGGTATAGTGAGCCAGAAAAGGGAGATTTGGTATGAAAACTAAACAAGTCTCTATATGGGCTAAAGAAATCACTGAGGCAATGGTAAAAAAAATTTGATCAATTTATGCAAAAAGAGGAGTACTGCAGAAGCCAGTTTAACTATTGTGTATATTTCAAGATACTGCCTCAGGATAACTTCATTTATTTATTATTGTATGTCGATGACATGTTGATAACTACTTTGGATCATTTATCAAAGAACTTTGAAATAGATCATGTGAAGGATCAATTATCAAAGAACTTTGAAATGAAGAATTTGGGAGAAGCAAGGAAAATATTAGGAATGGAAATCTGTAGAGACAAAATTGCAGTGAAGGTTTGGTTGACCCAGAATGGGTATTTGGAGAGAGTGCTAAAGAGGTTTAGGATTGAAGAAAATACAAAGTCTATAAGTATACCTCTAGCACCTCATTTTTGCCTATCTGCAGAGCAATGTTCGAAGTCAGATTTTGAAAAAGAAGAAATGCACACAGTGCCGTATGCTAGTGCAGTTGGGAGCTTGATGTATGCCATGGTTTGCACTACACCAGATTTGGCACAAGCTGTTGGAGTTGTGAGCCGCTACATGCATAATCTGGGGAAGGATTACTGGCAAGCAGTGATGGGAATCTTCAGGTACTTGAAAAGTACAATTGGTGTTGGATTATTATTTCAGAAGCAGACCTCAATAGCTGACTTGTGTGTGGGATATGTGGACTCCAACTATGCCGAAGATTTGGATCGAAGAAGGTCAACGACTGGTTATGTATTCACACTTGCAGGAGGTCGAGTAGGGTGGAGGTCAACCCTTAAGTCTACAGTTGCCCTGTCAATAATGGAAGATGAATATATGGTAGTTACTGAGGCATTTAAGGAAGCTATTTGGTTGAAAGGCATGCTGAAAGATCTGGGTGCGGAGCAAAAGAAGATAGTAGTAAATTGCGATAGCTAGAGCGCTATATTTTTGGCTACTAATCCAGTTTGTCATGCTCACACAAAGCATATTGATGTCCGACATCATTTCGATCGAGATGCTATCAAAGATGGTGAGATCTTACTAGTGAAGATCGATACCAAAGACAATCCTGCGGATATGATAACAAAGGTACTCACTGTTCATAAATTTACCCATTGTAAATCTTTGGTGAATTTGGAGAAGCATTAATAGACTTCTCCTTTGGTGGAATCACGGATGGCTTGATACTCTTGGGAGGGGGATACGTAGGCAACTAACTTGGTGCAATCGCATTGATTGAGAGTATAAGGTTTCAGTTCTCATGTGAAGCACATGAGTCTTAAGGTGGAGAATTGAAGGAAAATTAAGGAAACTTAATTTTCCTTAATTGAAGGAAAATTAAAGGAAATTATTTTTTCCTAAATTAAAGGAAATTAAGTTTTCTTAATTAAAGATAAATTAAAAGAAATTAATTTTCTATATTTATAATTAAATATCTAAATTATGGTATTAATAAAATGCCGCATTAATAACTTCTATTTCGGGAATTATGGATTTGGAAGTTTTCTTTATGACCTTAATTGAGATATTGAAATTTGTAATTCTTGGGAATCAATGATGGCTTATAAATAGGCCTTGATATGTAAGAGTTTCAACACACAAAACACAAGAGAAGATCTCTAAGAGAAGGATTTGTAAGGGTTCTCTAACCTTAAACCATTTGTATTCCTCTCTGATTTTAGTGAAATTTTGCTCTCTCCTTGTGGACGTAGGTGTGATCATCAAACCATGTAATTTCTGCCTTGTGGCTGTGATTAATTTATGTGCTTGTTTTTATTGCTTTAATTTTTCACTTTTTCAACGCTCGCTCAAGTTTCTTTTTATTCCGCTTTTGGTTTAAACCCTATTCGATCTCAATAAATGGGACTTTGGAATATTTGAAAGGCCTTAGGTTGTGTTTTAAGTTTATATTAATTTTGTTTTCTGTTTTTGGAGGTTTAGCTCCAAAATAGCTTACAAAAACACAATAAATTTTCTCTCTCAAGAAAGTAGCATTAAATCTAATTTGACATATGAGCCTATTAAAAATATATATTTTAAATATAAATATTAGTCATCCAATATTTTAATGAGTTATTTGAGATTCAAATAATATTAGTCATTACATAAATAAGGACTACACTTTGAACCATTTTAAAAATCAAATTGAATTTGTGGCTCATAAAAAAAAAAATTGGATCAGATAGTGCACTATCTTCTTGAGTGCAATAAACTATAAGTAAGCCACTGTAAATATAGATGCATATATTGTGTTAAGAAAATATAAGCAAATTTGTAACCAGTTCTTCATCCTTGTGACCCTCAAGCTAGTCCTAACCTTGGGTTCAAAGTACTAATTTGTCTTCACAGTACTAATTTATCTACATCTTTCTGACTCGCAAGCTAGCCCTAACGTCTCCCTTTAAAGGTGTCCAAAAAAAAATTAATGCTCTTTTAAATAAATTCCTTTGGTCCCGTACTAATTGTTCCAAGCTAATCTGAACTTCTTGGGATAATATCTCCTTTCCCCATGGGGAAGAGAGCCTTGGCATTAAAAACTTTACAGATACTCATAAAGCACTCTCCCTTAAACTTTGGGGAAAATTCAAAACTTCCAACTCTCCCTGGGTTTCCATCCTGTTAGCTAAATAATGCGCTACCAACCACCCGTATAATTTTAAGCCTAGAATTACTGATTCTCAAAGCTGAAAAATGTTATTAAATATTAGGGCTTCTCTATATAATAACATTGTTTGGCCCAATATTAGTATCGAAAATTCCTTTTGGTATGATAATTGAGGCTATCTAGGTATCCATGCTAATAGCTGCTCCGTCAACCTTCCTAAGCTTAAACTTGAAAGGTCTACCATAGGAAAATAAGTTGGAATTAGTCCATTTTGAACTCTATCTTACCGGTGAAAATTGTCCAAAAAATTATCTCTTCCTCTCCGGTGTTGGAGAATAGCAACTTAGCTACTTTGAACTTTGTGGCTAGTGGTAAATTCCAAGTTGATATGGCCTGGAAATCCATAAGATCCCATAAAACTCCTTATTTACAAACTTGGTTTTGGCATAACACTCTCCCCACTCTCATTAGTATATTTATTTGGAGAATTTATAAAAGTTTCATAAGTGCTGATGTGGTTCTTATTGAGAGAGGTTTTCTTATTACTTCTAAATGATATTTCTAAAATGCTATGAAGTTTTGCATTACTTGAACATGTCTACTAATAACAACAATGTTATTTATAGTCTTAATGATATTCTTAGTCATTGGGGTAACTACAAAAATAACAAGCTAAATGTTGGTAATATTATTGATGCTTATACTTTGTGGAGTATTTGAAATGCTTAGAATAAAAAAAAATACAATGAGATTCATTTCATTGTAAATGCCATTATTCTTAAGTCTATTTCTGAGGTGGCTGTGATTCTCAATGCTTATCCCTCCAAGCACTTATGTTGGTTGAACATTAATAAAGTTAAGCTTACTTTGATTTTCTTGAATGCAGGCTTCCACCTATGTATTTGAGGTTGGCTTGGGTTAGCCATTCATGAAAATGTCTATTATGAGTCGGCTAGAGAGTGGTTTCAATTTTTCTTTGTGGTTGGTTCTTGGCTGGTTTGGCTGCTGCTTTCTTGTTTTGGCAGTTGTGTTGCTGGTTCGGCTGCTGATTGTTGGCAGCGGTTTCTCTCGTTGCTGGCTTTTTTGAGGTGACTATTTTTTGTTGTGATGTGTTTTTTGCAAGTGGTTGGTTGGCTATTTTTGTTGTTCTGGGATTGTTGGGTGGTGGTGTTCCTCTGTAATATCTATTTTGCTTTAAGGCTAGTGCTTTGAGGTAGTTTGTGGTGACTCATTGCTAGGTCAACATAGCTAATCCAGCGTTAGGTGCTCACTCCCCAGGATCATATTGGGGTTTAGTATAACAGTGTATTTAGAGGCGTATAAAATATACACTTTCACATTCATTACAATATTCAAAAATACCAGAATAATAAATAAAATATATTTATTACAAAGATAACTGTTTTACAAAATCTGTTACACACTAAGCCAAAATTTAAAACTTTAAAAAAATCAGCATCTAAGTTGCTCCATCATGCATCAGCTCCGACTCAAAGACTTGATCTAGAGATTATTCACGAACTGCCATATATATATATATATATATATATATATATATATATATATATATATTTCTTTTTTTTCTTTTTTTTTTGTTTGTAAGGCCATCTCGGCAGAATTTTATTCCATAAAAAGAACACATACAGGACTAGGGCTGAGAGGGTACAGAATCCTAGAACAACTAAAGTCCTGAAGTCAGCCCCAAAAATGAAGACCTAGGGTATATCCTAAAAGGTCTTCGGACTCAAAATGAAAAAAGCTAGGCAAAAAATAAGAACTGAAAAGGATCCTAAACATAACATAGTCAAACAAAATACAGTAGAGAGTAAAAGGAATTGTGCCAACTGTATTAACCTAAAGGAGAAAACCACAACGAGCAAAACAGCAAAATAGCAAGTAGAGACAGCCAACCAGTAAGTAGAGACAGCAAACCAGCAAGGAGTAGAACAACCACCGTAGGAAGATCTGCCAAGAAGAATCCTGCAGGGAAAAATTACCAGCAAGGCCAAAGGAAGCCAAAGAATTCGGCGACCGCCAACCCACAACAATATCGAACGACAAGCAGGCCCAAGAGGGAAAATGGTCGATCGAAAACCAACATAAGAAAATGCAGCACCTTAAAAACATGACACCCTTTAGCACCAAAATAGCCTCAGCACCACTGTATCTTGGGAACCATATCATATCAGTACAACAAATCCAGTAAGAGTACAATAAAACTAGCCAAGAGTATAGCAAAACTAGCTAGCCTCCAACAAAAGCAGATGACCAGCAAGAGAACAACAACCAAAAACAACATTCATAAAATAAAAGCCAGAGAGCCCAAATGCAAACAACCAACAAGAGAACAACAAAACTAGTCAGTCTCCAAAAAATCAACAACTAGTGGGGCATAAAAGGAATCCAGCCAGCAAAAAAGCAACAATAACCAACAACCAAAAAGCACACCAAATTGGACAGACATATTGAACCAAAAATCAACAACAGATCCAGAATATAAGCAGTACCAAAATAAATATAACTAGCAGCAGCATTCAAAATGAAACAGCAATGACGATCCGACCCCAGACTTAAAGAAACAAAAAACTTAAAGATACAGTGATCACGATCCAACCAGATGTGGAGGAAGAGAAACAACACCATATAAGAAGGGATAGAGGCAGGAATCAACAGATCCAAAGCATACTAGAGCAGACGGGACGATAACCAGCCTTTAACAAAAGGATCAACATACATATAGCCAAACAAAACTAAACTATAATTCGCAATAAGAACCCACCAAATAGAGAAATATTTCTTAGCATCAACATTGCAATTAAACCAGCCAAAACACAAAGTGACAGAACAAATACCATTTATTAAAAGAACAACAATGCAAATTAAACTAGCATTAATATATCACTTGTTTAGCATAATCAATTTTCAAGTTTTTCCAGCTGAAATTCTTTTATTTAAAATTATCAATAACCTTAATTATATTGGATATGGTCCCCTTTAAAATGTTTTCAATATTGAAGGGAGTTAAAGAGTGCTTAGCATTGTTCCTTGCGATCTAGATATTCAAAAGGATTTAGCTATCAATCAGTTGACCAATATGAATTTTTTTCTTATGAGAAGGCCAACGAGTGAAAATATCCTTAATATCAGTAGGAGTATAATAACCATTGGGAATAATGTTCATTGAGGACCAAATGGTTTTGCTAATAGAGCTATATAAAAAAAGGTGGTTGATAATTTTAATATTGTTTGAGTAGCAATAGCATTTATAAGCCAAATTGTAACCTTTAGACTGCATAATATCATCCACGCTAATAAATTATTGAAAATCCTCCAAAGAAAAAGGCCAATTAGGTTTGGAATGCAATTGTTCCAAATCCAATTGGGAAAATTAGGCTGATTATGGGTTCTTCACATCTGCCATAGAGAAGTTAAACTAATTTTTCTGTTGTAACAAAGGGTGGAGTTAGCCAGTTTTGTTAGCTCAAATTTAGGTTTGAAGAGAATAATATTGTCATTCGTTTTAGGGGGCAGCAAATTCTGCAGAAGCTCGACATTCCAATCTATGTTATTATTAAAATATTCAGCTAAAGTTAGCTTTTGATTTCTAATTATGCAGCTAGAGTTATCCAAAATTTCAAAATTATTCCAACAATCATACCAAAAGGATGTGGAAGTATCCATAGCATCCCAAGTTATAGTTTCTTCTATTAAATCTCTATAAGCAAGCATTCTGGACCAGTTAATAAAATCAATAATTTTCTGTTTGGTTTGGTGTGGCTCCCCACCCCTTAATCCACAAGAATTAAGTTAAGGAATGATGTGTCACTCTAGCTAACCCTTCACTTATAATTGGATTATGATGAAATCCACAATCCACCTAATAAGGGAAGAGGTAAGCATAAAATCAAACATTCAGTCACTATCTAAGTAAACATGCAGAGTGCGGTAGTGATTTTCAACATACATAACATCCAAGCATCACAACATGAGTATAAGGAAATGTATCTCAGAACATAAGTATAAAATCTAAATACGCAGTCATATGTACCTATATTATTACATCATTTAAGAGTTTAAATAAAGGAAAGTAAAGACACTCATCCTCACTTATAATAAAAGGCTAAACGGCGGCTTCCTCCACGGGCTCCTCCTCTGGGTATGGCTCCACTCCTAACTCCTACTCATCTAACTGAAGAGATTCTGCCATTGTCAGTTTCACAATGTAGGGCCCCAGCCAAAAAAAGAAAAATCTGGTTAGATAATTATCTAAGTACATTTTAAACTGATAAGTTTTTATACGTGTTAAGTAATATCACCATTCTATAACATCTAGGCAACATATGTATAAAGGAGCAACAAGCAATATAAGAGAAAAAGAGAAGCTATAAATCATCATTTATAACTTAAGCAAAAGAAAAGGCTAAGACATGCCTCACATACGAGCTAAACAAGGTAAGGCATATAAATATACATAATTAAATAAGTGCAGTAAGAAAAATGCTACATCCTAAACATGTTGGTGATCCAAAGAAACATGCCAGTTAAAATAAAATAACTCAGCAGTGGTACATATAAATAGCAGCAAGATTTTAGCATCCTATATATATATATAAGCTGTACAAAGAAATAGCTGACTGAATAAGAATACTGAAAGGAAACCAAACATCAACTGCATATAAACATACGTGTACAATCTACCATACAAAATAGAGCTAATCTAGCCCACCAAAAAAGGCTGAAGGATCTTAGCACCAGTATGGCTAAGGCACCTATAGTATAATCAAAGCATCCTAGCACCAGTACAGCTATGGCACCAATAGTGTATCCCTAGTGTCAATAAGGAGACTAGGCAAACAATACACAACAAAATAAAGGCCTTCCCCTAGTGTCAACAAGGAGACTAGGCAAACAGTACACAACAAAACAGAGGTCTTCCCCTAGTGTCAATAAGGAGACTAGGCAATCAGAAGGCAATACTGAGAGGCAGCTCAAACACATCCAATTATTATCTTCTTGTTAATCACTTTAATATTTTTACAAGGAATCTAAGGAGTCTCCATATTTTCCAAGCGCTTTATTCATGCATCAAAAATCTTATGTTATATGCTCAAGAAAATATGGCACAAAATTACAAGGAATGCATAGCACAAAATATCAAATGGAAGCACAGGACTCTACTAAATATGGTGATATCATTTATTTTCTACTTAACCATTTTAACTATTCCAAGTTACACAAGTTCAGGATCACCATTTTTTTACTATCGAGTGTAACTTAGAAATTTGTCCTTATAAATTAAAAAGGATTAAAACTTATCAGGTTCTAATCTAGTTCAATCAGATAGATGACTATGAGTTAAATCAATAAATCATACGTCCTAGTTTTGTGAATTTAGGCGTTCTAACTAAGATCTGATCAAGATCTTCTAAACCTACAGATTATGGATTAAACACTACGAGATTTAGGTTTAATCACATAATCCAAAATGGGTAAGACCTTAGTTCTAGGTTTTATTCTATAAGTGATCTACTAGTTAAGGCCGATTATATTAAGTAATCAAACTTAATATGATAAATCTCCTATCCTAAATCTAAGGTTAAAAGACAAAATAATTTGAACAAGTTGCAAAATAAAAGAAAAGTCTAGAAACTAAAAAAACTAAGGTTTCACCCATTGAATAACCCATTTACTAATGAATGAACTCTAACCTATGATCTAGTCCTAGTCTCTAGAAAGGTCCTTAAGGTGTAGTGTTTAAGCCTTAGAAGATTTTTGGAATCTAATCTAATAGTTGGTTTCACCCACTTAAATGTCACTAAGATGATTATAACATTAGTTCTAGTGCTTTGCATTGTTAACTAAAGGTTAGGAGTACTTAATCTAATCTTAGGGCAAAATGACCATTTTGCCCCCACTTTAAGGGTCAAAAAGTCAACTTTTGATTTATGGGTCAGAATTGAATTCTCTTAGTTCCAACTGATTCCTTACTGTCTAACTTGAATATAGACAGTAAGTACGCCTAAATGGACTCCAAACTGTCAAGTTATGACCAAAATAAGGTCAGGGGTAATTTGGTTACTTACCTAAATTTTTAAGGTTCAGATCCTAAATATTATTTTAGTTTATCGATGATATTAAAATTCTAAGCTAGTTAGCATCTTGAATTTTTAAATTTGGAGTTGATTTGACTAAGTTATGGTTATTTGAAGTCTAGGGCATTTTGGTCATTTTTCACTAAGAATTCTAGGGTTGACTTTTTGTCCAGATGTCCAAATGAGAAAAACTAATACTACTACAGTGATGGGGCCACTCTCCTGAGTATTTTAAGACCCATATTGACTATGTTCTGATAATTGGGTAAAAAGTTATGGGGTCCTAAAGAGGTCATAAAATGCTATCTCGTTATGCGTACCCTGAAATTAATTTTTACATTACGTTATTTAATTCCTAATATTTTTCTGAGTATTTTGAGACTTATATTGGCTATGTTTGGATCATCCTATAAAAAGTTATTAAACTTTTAAGATTTATTATTCAAAAATACAATTTATATTATGTTACTATTCATTTATTTAAATTAAATGATTTTATTGTTCATTCCTAAAGTTTATATATATAGTTCCTAAATTAATTAATCTTTAATTAATCTGTGATTAATTAGGCTCAATTATTAATTAACAATATTTAATCCATTAATTAACTAATTAAATTATATTTATTATTATTTTACTCAAGCCAAGTCATTAGCACTAATTACTGTAACCTTAATCTCTTGTTAATATCTAATTAAGAATAATTAATTATAATTTACTGTTTAATAAAAATTAATTATTCTAGCTACTGTTAAGATTTAATTAATATTAAAATAATTATAATTAATCTTTTAATTACTAATTACAGTTAATTAATTATAATATTACTGTTCCAAAGTCAATAACACTAATCCTAATTTAATTAACTACTAACTATAATTAATTAATCACTAACAGTAATTAACTTAATTTAATTAACAGACAGTGGTCCCCACCAGACACGTGGCACTGACAGAGACTGCCACATGGCACCGTGGGCCCCACGGGTAAGCTGAGTCGGCTCGGGTGACTGGGCAGTGGGCCCCACCTGATACATGACACTGCTAGAGGCTGCCACGTGGCACCATGGGTCCCACAGAGGACCCGAGTAGGCTCGGGTGGTGGGTCCCACCTGACACGTGGCATGCCGGGTGGCTGCCACGTGGCAAAGTGGCTCCACATAGGAGCTGAGTAGGCTCGGGTGGTGGGTCCCACCTAATACATGGCATGCTGGGTGACTGCCACGTGACACTGTGGGCCCCACTTGGGCAGCTGAAGAGTCGCGCGGGCTCAGGGTGTGGGCCCCACGTGACACGTGGTGCGCCGGGTGGCTGCGACATGGCTCAGTGAGCCCCACAGCCGAAGCCAAAGAGGTGCGGGCTCTGCCTGTGGGTCCCCCATGACACGTGGCAGGCCAGGATGGCGCCACGTGGCGCTGTGGGCCCCACTGGGCTTATGCGGACCCGGCCGAGGTCGGGTCGGGCTCGGGGCGACCCGGCCCGACCCAGACTTCGTCTTCTCCGCGGAGGGATCCCGAGGGCACCAGCTAGGGCACGGCTTTTGCCGGCCTTCCCGGTGCAGGAGCACCTCGGCCCCAATGGCCGACGGTAGCCCTCGTCGGGGGCTACACGTCGGTGGGAGCACCGTCGCCGGAGGAGGCCGGAGTCGCCGGCAAAACCTAAACCTAATCCTAGGTCTACGGCAAAGGGTTACGAGGCGTGACCCGTAGGGTTTAAGCCCTGATTTGGGTCGATCGGACCTGATCGAATCAGGTCCAATTGATCGACAATCCAACCTAGCATCTGCAATAATCAAGTGTTGAAATGGCAATCAAATGGAAGGGAGGGGGGAATCGGGGGTACCTGGTTCGACGGCTGCAGGGGCTCGACTCGGGTCGGGTCAGTTCGGGCTCCGGGATGTGTAACCAGGGTCGGGGGGTGCGGGGGAGGCTCTTAAAGGCCTCCGGACGGACCGGCCGAGGCGGGGGAAGCTGCTGGATGGCTAGGCGAGCGGCGGGCGCGCCGCGTGGCTCACGGGCGACGGGACCGAGGACGAAGGCCCAGGGCCGTCCGATCTCGCAACACACGGACGGCCCGAATCAGCCCGGACCGGGCGACGTGGATCATGGCTGAGCCGTGGGATCCGCACGGATCAGACGGTCCGGATGGATCCGTCCGATCGGACGGCGCCGTTAGCGCCGTCCACTTAAGTTGACGATGTCGTACGGCGCCGTACGGCGCCGTCAACTAAATAATTTTTTTTTTTAACTCCAAAAATTTTGAACATGTTTTTCCTAGCTATTTGAAGGGTGAGGAACGCAATGAAGAGGTCGAATTTTTGATCTGACGAGTATTTGATTCCTCGATTTTCGGGGTATTTTTATTATTAATATATTCGTCGAAATTTCGACGACTTCCGATTGACACGAAAACTTCACCCCAAGCTATTTTGGGGGAAATGAGCGCAATGGCAAAGTCCATTCTCCAATCTAAGGTCAATTTAAATAGGTCAAATTTTAGGGTTTTTGGATTTTCCAAAAATCAGGATTCGATCCATTTGATCCCTAATTTGGACTAGGTCTTAGAGGTTGCTCCAAATGACCTAATTAGCACTTAAGATTAGTTTTAAGACTAAGATTAGTCCTAATCGACCTATGTAACAACCTGGGGTGTTATATTTGGGATGAATGAGTTCGAGCACAATATTTAGCTATGAGGATATCCAACCAAATTGTATTGGAAGTTCTGAATTTCTACCAAATCTTGAGGGACTTCTCCCTCAATACTGGGATAGGTAAAGTTAGCTTTATATAAGGAAGAGAGACATCTAATACCCATCCCTCCCTCAATAGTGGGGTAAGTAAGATGATCCCAGGAGCACCAAATGATAAGATCATCAGCATAGGCAAGATGAGTAACCAAAATGTTTCAACTGACATTATAATGAAGACTGGAGTCACTTTTGACAAGGAGTTTAAACAGATGGACTAGTAATCGAAGGCTAATATGAAGAGCCTAGGGGAAAGAGGATCTCCTTGCTGAAGACCTCTTTCAAATTTGAAGAACCCACTAGCCTTGCCATTAATAAGCATAGAAAAAAGTTATAATGAGTAAGGTTCTTGATTTTAAGGATAAAACTTTCATTAAACCCATAGGAACTTAGCATTTTGATAAGAAAATGTCAATCAATTCTATGAAATGTTTTTTTTAAGATCAAGCTTCAAGTTAAGATTATGCCCATTGCATTTATTTTTTAGACTATGAAAAAGCTCTTGAGTGGCCAAAATATTGTCTTGAATCTGTCTTCCCGGAATGAAGCCAGATTGGTTTGGTTTAATGAGAAAGTGTAAGTGTTTTTGTAACCTTTTAGCAAGGATTTTGAAGATAATTTTACTTATTGTAGTGTAAAGGCTAATAGGTCAAAATTGGGTCCACCAAGCAGCCTTTTTAGTATTGGGGATTAAGGATAGCATGGTGTGAGAAAATGTTTTTGGTAAATGGATGTCACAAAAGAATTCCTTGACCCTATTATAGACATACCACTTAATGACATTCCAAAATTTGTAAGAAAAAAATTCACAAGGAAAACCATTAAAGCCGGGGCAAGTGTTTTTCTTGAGATCCTTAACAACTTCCCAAATTTCTTCTTCACTAGGCATCAAATTGAGGGAGATACTATCCTCATCCGATAAATGAGGAGTAGGTAACCCCAAATTTAAAAGATTAGAATTAGTGTTTGAGTTTTGGCAGGCCTAAAGAAAGAAAGAATTAGCAAAAATTTGGATGTCTCCCACATCCTTAAAAGGCATCCCATTAGGAGGGTTGATTTCAGAAACATGATTTATGTGTCTTCTTTTATTGACCCAATTGTGATAGTAGGAGATGTTTCTTTTTCCTTGCAAAGCCCAATTTATACTACATTTTTGCTTCCAGAAAGTTTCAATATCATTATGAGTTTGAATAAGGGAGGCTTTGGCTTTAGAAACTTTTATCCTATTTTGATCAGAAGGGTCCATTTCAAAGATCATTTCTAAATATGTGACCTTGTTTTCCAATTGGGAGGCATTATTAAAAATATTTCCAATCTCGTTTTTATTCCAATGACTAATCGCTTTCCTAAGTTTCTTAAGATTTTCAACTAAGCGAATAAGACCATAGGAACCGCAGTGCTCATTCCAGATTGAATGAACAAGTTGGGAGAATTCATCTTTTTCAAGCTAGAAAAGTTGGAACCAGAAATATTTTGGGATGTTAGTGTTGTGGTTCCAAGAGGAGAGAGTAATTGGCTTGTGGTCAGACACAATGGAATTTAAAGAGGAAGATTCATAATTGGAGAAGGAGTTGCACTAGATGTTATTAATAAGGAATCTATATAATATAACAAATTTCCTTCCAGAATTCCAAGTGAAGGGAGAACCTATATTTAAAATTATCGAGGCCGCACTCAAGAATTGCAGAGTTAAAATCAAAATAACATATAGAATGGTCTCTCGCATAACCTTCATATTATGTGTTTTTGAGAATAGCATTAAAATCCCCGCCGACAGCCCAAGGAAGGGTGGAGGAGCTGTAGTCTTTAAGAAAGCTCCAAAGTGATATATGATCAATTCTTAAATTATTGGCATGAACAAAAGTTATGAATAAATTGTGGTTTTCATTGTGGAAACACATGGATACCTTGATGACATTGAGAAACAACCTCAGCTTTCCACCTGTTTTCCCACATAACCCAAATCCGATTGGAGTTAGAAGAATACACATTTTCTAATTTAATAAAATGACCCACATAATTAATAGCATTCACTTTAAGTTTAGGTTCAAAGATGGCAGCAATAGTAATTATTTTCTCAAAAATTATATGTTTAAAGCTTATTCTTTGAAGAGGCATTACCAATGCCTCTAATATTCCAGCAAAGAATATTCATTTATTAACTATAGAAGATCCACTTAGGACCAACTTAGTCGCATCATTGTATAAATTAGTATTGACACCATTATTTAAGCTAGCAACCATAGCATCCGGTTCAACTGTTTTAGTATCATTCAATAAAAAAAGCAATTTATACCTGTTGGAGGTTAGCATTTTATTTGAACTAAATTGAACTATTTTGCTTTTCAGAGGAATTTTGGGTTCAGTAAAGGAAATTGTATTGGTACCTTTTCCATTTGCTTCCTTCTAGCTATCATAAGCCTGTTTACCTTTAGATATTGGGTCAGAGGTAGATGCACCCACATAACTTCCTGCAACTGTAAATTCCTCAGTAAAATTGGCATTAGAAGCAGTGTAATTATCAACATTAACAGTTCCAGCAACTTCTATATCACTGCGAGTATGTCTACCAGAATTTGCTACATAGACGTTAGGAATAGAAAAATTTTAATTAGTTGAAGTTTCAGCAACAGTAGCAGTAGTATTTATGACTTTATAGTTTAAAATAGCAGCATTTTCCTTAGTGGTTTCCACCACACTATCGACAACACTAACATTAACATTAGGATCTTTGGCATTAGAGTTAATAATGACAACGTTTCCATCAGGGTTTTTTGCCACGCTATCACCAACAAAAAAAATCGTATTAGTAGTTTCAGAAGTAAGTTTAAAAACAATATTTCTAACAAACCCATCAATGATAAATAGGACATTAGCATTTTCCATCACATTATCACCAACCGAAACAAACGAATTAGCAATTTTAGGGGCAGCATTTTTTGACAATAAATGGGTCATTATTTCTAACTACAAAATCAAGAATAGCATTTCTTTCATTAGCATTTAAATCAACATTTTAAACATTGTCTCCAGCAATTTCATAAGTATTAGCTAGAATATTGCCAATACGATCAATTTCAGAAGCATCTAAAATGGTACCAATAGTAAAACCATTTTCATAGTTAACAAAACATTGAGACTATTCTTATTTTTATAATTAACCAAAATAGAACTAAGATTTAAAACACCATTAGCTTCAGTGTTTCTATTAAAAGCATTCACATTGTTAGTAAGAGGATCATGATCCCAATTAGTGTTAATGTGTGCCAAATTGCATCCGATATTATGATTGTGAGCACTGATAGCCAATGTATTATTATCTTCAATATATGGAGGTCTTAAGGCATTGTTTAGTTCATAATAATTTGCTATTTTGCTAGAAGTAGGAGATGTGGAATTATGGTTTCTAAAGTTACTGAATTTAGTGTTACGCCCAAAGATATAGCACCAATTACAATACATCGGCATATTTTCGTAGCATATCTCTTGGGAGTACCCCTTCTCAATTGATCCCAACCAATTACAGTTAGGAGGAGAGGTAGAAATGTTTGTTTCAATAAGGATACGAGGAGCAGCAATATTTCTATTTAGCGCTGTATTACTGTGTAGTTGCAGTGGCTTTCCAATGGCTTTCCCTATGTTAAAGAGAATGTCTTTAATGGTGAACTGTAAATGAAGACCGGAGAAATTCACCCAAATATGGACTATCAAAACATCATGTTTCACATTTGAAAAAAGATTCCATTTGCAAAATCTCATGATATTGCTTTTTAAGTCATACGATCCTTTTAAGAAAACGCGGGCATAATCTAAGTCAGATTGAAAAGTGAAAAATACCCTATGCAAATCGAAAGATCTGATATTAACCAGCGCTAAAAGTTTTTGACTTTATATAAAACCAAGTGTTTGACCAAAGCTAGGTTTAACACGGGCAAACTTATCCACAAGGATGAGAGCATGTGGGCTAGATAATTGAACCACTTCCTCATCTGAAAAGAATAGAGGCAGACCTCCATTAAAGGAGCTTATAGGCTTTGTAAGGGAAGGGGAGGTGTTAGCAACAATGTCATGAAAAGATCACACAGCAGGTTCCATTAACTAGGCATGGAAAATAGAGAAAGAATTAAGCAAAAGAGGAATAAGTAAATAAAAAAGTCATCCGAAGCCACCTGAAGCCGACTTAGGCCAGCCATTGAATCCCTAAGGCCTCCAGTAAGGAAACCCTAATTTGCCTTAGGATCGCAAGGATTGCCCCTAAATGAGAGAAAGAAAATCAAATATTTAATTAGACACAAAGGTCTAAGTAAGATTTATAGGATATCAAAATTTGCATATAATGTTAAGCAGCATGATTCTGCATGAGAAGTATATACAAATAGAATGTGATATTTAAGTACGATATGCTTGCAAAATTATCACGATTATGCATGCAATATAAATATGTAAGATATGTGCTCATTATAAAAAAAAAAGAGAACAATCTATAATATTTATTATGTTAGAAAAAGTTACAAAATAATTGAGAAGTAAGATACATCAACTTAACTATCTAAGATGTGAGTTCCTAACTAACTACACATTCTCCCTAAAAGGCTATGTGCAATCTTCTTATTTCTCTTGATATCAGCCTGTTCTGGCCTAACGTATTATCTGTACAAACTTGAGATCAACTTGAATGAACCCATGATACTGATTTTTGATCAATTATTTTAAGTTCTGAGCATAAAATCATATATAAATATATCTAGCAATGCAAAAGCTGCAAATAAAATAATTAAATAATAAGAATAATATTCCTCATTTTATTCTAGTAAAAATATCAATATTAATATTATCCTCGCTATTTGTCTTTATATATTAAAAATAATAATTTTTAGTATTATACTAAGTAATATATATATATATACATACATACATATATATTAAATGAAAGAAAAATTACTAAATAGAAAGTTCAAAAATTAAGAAATATATACATATATAGAAAAAAAGAATATGACTGAAATGAAAGTTGCTGAAATTAGAAAATATATAAATATATAGAAAAAAGAAAATGACAGAAATGAAAGCTACAGAAATTAGAAAATATATACATATATAAAGAAAAATAAAAATGACAGAAATGAAACCTGCATAATTTATGAAATATATACATATATAGAAAAAAAAATGACATAATTGAATGTTGCAGAAATTAAGAAATATATACATATATAGAAAAAAAATGATAGAAATGAAATTTGCAAAAATATGGAAATATATATATATATATATATATAATAAAAATGAGAGTTGTAGAAATTAGAAAATATATACATATATAGAAGTAAAATAAAATGACAGAAATGAAATTACAGAAATTAAAAAATATATACATATATAGATAAAAAAGAAAATGACAAAACTGATAGCTGTAAAATTAGAAATATATACATTGAAAAAAAATGACAGAAATAAAATTTGTAAAAATTAGGAAATATATACATATATAAAGAAAAAAAAATGACAGAAATGAAAGTTATAGAATAAGAAAATATATACATATATAAAAAAAAATGAAAATGATAGAAATGAAAAAGATAGAAATTAGGGAATGTATACATATATAAAAAAAAAAATTATTTAAATGGAAATATAATGAAAATAGTAATAGTAATAATATAAATTTTTTCTCTCTTTCTCATTTCTTACCTTATATTAGCATTAATGAAGCTTTACTGGAGGTCGATTTGGGAAACTAGTAGTGAATGAGAAAGAAGAGGGGAGATGGGAGGAGAAGAGATATGGGGGAAGATGAGAGAAGGTGGAAGGGTGGGAGTGTATTTATAAACTTTTTTCTTAGTTAATTAATTAATTTTCTCTCTCATCTATTATTTGGATGAGATGGATGAGTAAAAATTTGTCATAATTATTTAGAGTGTTCATTTTGATATTCTCTTCCTTCTTATCTCTTAATTCTCTCTCATTTTTCTCTCTCTTCCATTTCTTTTCCAAAAAATAATGAAACTTAACATAGAGGTGTATCTTGATGACAAAAACATATTCACACAAAAGCTTTTTAATTCGGAGAAATATTTTATTTTTTATTAATTTTTGAAGATAAAACATCAAAAATTAATTATGGTTAATTAGAAGCTCTAAATTCGAAGATACTTTTTCTATATATTTTTTATAATATTCTTAATCCAATGGCCCAAAAATTATAGAATTTGAACTTGATTTAATTTTTTCCGATTTACTGAATTTAAATAATTCAAAAATTAATTTAAGAGTATTCATTTTCTAGATTGCTCCCAAAATTGAGCATTATGATCACAAAAATATACTCTATCCAACGGTATTTTTAGTTTGCCCTAATTTTGAAGTCACTCTGGATCCTAATTTTTGAGTTGGGTTTTGTCCTAATTATTCAAGTAACGAGTTGGGTCGTTACACAGTTTGCTTTGCTTTGCTTGTGGTTGTTGGTTTGAGGTTGTTGGTTTGAGGCTATTCGCTTGAGGCTGTTGATTTGAGGCTATTGGTTAGAGGCTATTTGGTTTGAGGATGTTGGTTGGGGGGTTCTATTATGTCCTGTTGGTTTTGTTAGTTCCAGATTTTCTCTGTTGCTTATGCTTATGAGGTTGGTTCCTTGTTTTTAGGTTCTATGCTCTGGGCTCGGTGCTTAGATTTGCCTTCACCTGCCAATTGGTTTCCCTTCTTTGTGCTGTCCCCCAGTGTTTTCTTCTGCTGTCTATTCATGCTAGATATTTTCTCTATTTTTTTCTAAATGTTCGCCATTCCTTTTTGCTCTAGGTCTGGGCTGACCCTTCTAGGGAGAGTGTTACAGGAGCCCTGTGCTACTGCGGCTGCTATACATTAACAAACGTTCCCATTGGTATCCTTAACTAATAACAAAGAGCATTATAATGTCTTATTCAACATGCACTCCTTATTGTAATTGCTTTTGCTATAACTATTCTATAACTAGTCTAGTTGCTACTGTTTTTTGGGTTTCCCACTATTTTTGGTGGGTTGTTCTGATCTGGTCTGGGCTTAATAATGCGCGGTGCCGGTTTGGAGCCTTTTGGAAGGGGGTGTTGATGTTCCAGGTTTTTCTGGCTATGCTTTTTATTATAACCTTTTTTTTATGTAATGTTTTCTGTTGGACCTGGCCTATGGATCAGTTTTTCAATATCACTTCTCTTAAGCTAAATTCTTGAAATTTAGACAATTCTCCTTGGTTTTCTCAAATTTCTTATGTATTTCACTTTCAATTCCACTTCCATTTATGAATTTGAACACAAATTGTGTCTCATTTGCTAATCGTGGCTTTGTTATTGTTATTACCACAAAAAACCTTAAAAACCATCAAAACTTGTATAATAGTTTGAGGATATTCCAGATATCATCCCCTAAAATTTCAAGTCACTTCGACTTCATTTCACCCATTAATCACCTTTTTGAAGTAAGAAATTATATTTTTTTTCTTAGTTATGCATATCATTAACTATGCGAATCATACAACCTCAAAAGTTCACATACACAACTACACCAACCTAGGCAAAGGATGAACTACAATTCTTAGATAAAAAATTCAAATGTATCCAATGCCCAAATGATTACAAGGTGACCTTAGTTATGTACTTATTCAATGGAAAAATAGAGCACTAGTGCAAAATAATAATGATTACCACTTTCCAAGAGAGATTATGGGATACTATTTCCTAGAAGTAGTTGAGAGAACATTTATAAGCAAGTTTGAATCACCCACCATCCATCAAACAATTCATGAGCCAAGAGTTATTGAAGCTTAAGAAGGCAGGATGAATGGCTATTGAGTACAAGGAGAAGTTCGTTCGTCTAGCTTGTTTTGCATTTATGCTATTATCCATGGTGGGCTTTTATTGTCGAAATTTTGAGCGGACTTCATGGTTTTATCAACACGATTTTGCGGAAGTTCACATCTCAGAGTTCGTGGATCTAGTGGAATGAGCTAAGTTACTATAGAACCAGGATAATTTGTTTCTAATTTTGCTAAGCTAAATAAACAAATTCCTAATTTTCTCTCTTGCTTTGCAATAATTAAAAAGCAAAGTGAGATAAAAAACAAAGATAAGTAAATTAAGATTACAAGAAAAGAGTTTCTCTTGCCTTTAATATAATAATTACAAATAATTAGGCATGCTAAACTGTAAATGAACTTGCTACCAGATGGAAGAACTTATTAGCATAATGAATACAATAATTGGTAAAGCATATCACATATTAAATAGATGCTAGACTAGAAATGACTAAGTTTATATCGCTTCTTTAGAGATAAACTAAGAAATAAAAAGCATGGATATTATCAATTGATGGAAGAAATACTGCATGTTTGGAGACATAGCAATCAAAATCAAACTACTAAATGATAAATGTTATGCAAGAACAGCTAAAATAGAAACTTTATGTAACTAAATATCAAGCATTGATAAAACATATTAATAAAAAAGAACTATCAAACCAAAATTATGGGGGCAAGCATTTTCTCTTACTGTAGGCATGGTTTCACTTGCTCATCCTTATGTCATGCTATCTGCACAGATATAGTTACAATGGTACATAGGCTTAGGAATAATTCCACTTGTAGTTCAAATTAAGTTACTTCTAATTTCTAGGTACATGGGTTTTATGTACATAGTTTGGAGCTAGATATATCATAGAAGTATTCATCTTCTATTTCTTGGTGTCGAAAAATATGAATAACTTCTACCTTTATACTTATTGTGAAGGTAAATAAACTTAAGTTCCATATTTTCTTGAATTAATCATCCCGGCAAAAAGGATGCGCGCCATGAGCGAGTTTGCCTGAGTGGGGGAGAATGCGCCCTGGCACGTTCTAACACTATGTCTGAGCCGTTGCGTAGAACCGTTGCACCAAACTAACTCAACGAATTCAAACGCCGCATCTGAGCCAGAACTGCTCCATGTCTTACCGTTCACATACCCAGGCGCACAAGATTACACATTATGGCATGAGTTCTATATAATTGTGTGATTTGTTCATGTGTCCTTCCGTATCCCAAGGCAGAGAGGCCTTAGAAGATGAAAGAGTCAAGGTGTTCAAACTGCAGACCTCAAAGGTTCTCGAAGAATTGTCTACTGTCATTTATTTGCAGAGTGTAGGCATTCGTTCAGAGGCTAAATAAACACCACTATAAGGCCTTCGTTCCAATTTTAATTGGACATGTTTAAGACTGCATGGATGATGCAAAAAGGGGCCATACGCTCCTGCGATCCGTTGAACCACCTGCAGAATGCATTGCATATTTAATATGCAAGAACTCTACTTTCTCTGCGCTGTTGATGTCAGAGAGAGGAGGCGTTTCAACGATAAAATAATAAATATTTATTTAAAATAAAACATATGTTCAACCACCATATGCTTATGTCTTGTGCCAGTCCAATTATTCTCGGAAGGACAGTGACGTCTGAAGGCTTTGTTTGGATTAGGACTGGTCAAATATTTTAGTAACAAGGAGCTGCCGATTGTGGATGGACCCGGTTTCGTTTAGAGTTATTTAATTGGAATGGATTGGTATTTAGTGTACGCAAACAGAAGCTTGAATAATAAATGGAATAAATATAACTTAAGAAATACTGAGGTACCACTCTAGTGATCCAATTCTTACATACTTAAATAAAGCAAAATTACCAATATATTACCATGAATGAATACTCTTACAATATATCACTAACATTCTAGCTTAATTGAGATCAAAAGATTAAGTTTATAATAAAGCAAAATTTTGTATGTGTGAGTTTGAAACCTTCTTATAAAACAAGGAAATGTATTGCATGAAAATGCAATGTATTGCACCATTGTTTTCATGTTTCTTTGCTAGATAGTCCTTTTTACTATGGTTAGATGATTATGAAAAATACTTCATATATTGATTGAGGCTCCATAATACACTAATTGCATTATAAATTTCTTGGAAAAATATAGTAATTAAGAGGATTCAAATGTTATTGCAGATCATTAAAAATAGTTCATCAAGCCAAACGCCAGCATTGCTCTTCTGAAAATACATACACTAATCATCAAAAAGTTTCTCTGATTCCATGTTGCAAACTCTTAAATACCAATCTCATTAATGAAAGCGCCTACAATGAGTTTAATATTACAAATAGAAATTATATAAAAATATTTTAAGTCCATTTAATACTTTGAATAACCTTTAAATGGTTGCACACAACTAGTTTATGTTTAATGGAATTGTTCATCTTGATTCGTTTCCTCTAATTCTCTAGAATTAGGCACTTCTTATTGACTATCATTCAAGGCCTAAGAGTTTATTTTATTAATACCTTCATAATCTCTTGAACCAATTGATTGCTATCCTTTTTACTCATGTGCCTTTTTAGTTAAATAAAAAATGACTAAACAAATATAGGGTGAAAAAGCTATTAAAAGCAAACAATAATGTATATACATATTCTGTAATTCATCAAATTGTAAAAAGCATAATGATTTTATTAAATCATTATTAAATAAAAATGCAAAATAATGTATTCTTCTTAGTGTTATCGTATGCTCATGAAATACTCTGAATATTATTAGCCATTAAAAGTCATTGTGAAGCCTATAGGCTATGAGGTTCATTTTTTTATTTTAGCTACTCATATTTGTTGTGTTATCAATCTCAATAGCTCAAGTCATATCTCAAAGGGAATAATGTATATTTCCTTATATGACAATCTCAATGTGTATGTTTGTGCTATCAAAAAATTTCTTGTAATAAAAATATGCGTTATACTTATGAAAGAGAAAATTTGAAACAAAATAATAAATGAGTTATTTGTGTAAAAAGACAACAATCCCCAAGCTAGTTTACATTGGATGCATTTTTTATGTATCAATCATGTGAAAAAATTAGAAAGATATTTGTAAACTTGAGCTACTTATTTGTTGGGGAATACATAACCTTTGATCTTTTAGATAAATGACCTTGTTGCAGGAATTTTTTTTTTTTTAAACATAAAGGATTGTATCTTGTGAAAATGTGAGGTTCTAAAATATATAAGAAAAATGGGTCTTTTACTTTAAGCCATATGAATTCAATAATGTGGAGAATGTTATGCAAAGATTATCAACTACTCTTAGTAACTTTTGCATAGTATTTTAGTCATAAATCATCCATTAATATTGTTAAGGATACTTGGATGGATTTTAGGCCTATCAGTTGTCCTCATACCTTTGTTGATTCTCTTGTTCAATCCCCTCTTATCCCTTAAAAAAATTTGCATGTGGATCTTAGTTATAATTACTGAGATTTTTCATTAATAATAGGCCCATTCATGTTGTGGCTAACTATGCAATCATAGGCCTAGTGTAGCATTATAGTTATGGAGGATAGTGTGGTGCCCCGCCCCTTACCCGCCAACAATCAAGGCTAAAGAGAGGAGTGCCACTTTGGCAAATCCCTCACTTATCATTAGATTAAAGTGTGATTCCTCAATCCACTAATAAGGGAAGGATGTGCCCTGGATAATGCAGCATAATTATTCACTAAGTATATACATTTATCAGAGTGCGGAAGCAAAGACAATAAAATCTACTACATCCAATCCACCAAAACACAAGTAAGAAGTAAACCTGTAGCTCAGGATAAAATAGTGCAGTAAAAGTACATACATAAATATCTGAATTAATACAAACATTTAATAAGTCTTGATGAAAATGATAAGGCTCTCATCCTCACAAAAATAAAAGAGAATCTAAACTAAGGATCTCCAGCAGCATCACACTCCTTCTCCTGAATCTGACCTTTAGAAGGCTCTACTACCTCGAATAACTCAGAATTCGCCATTGTTGGTTTCACAATAATAGGGCCCCAGCCAAAGAAAAGAAATACTTTAGTTAAACATATTGTCTAAGTACATTTTAGGCTATTAATATTCTATGAGTTTCATGATATCACCATTTTACTTAGACTATAAGAACAAGCAAAGCATAAGGATGCAACATGCATATAAAAGAAGGAATAAGCTATAAATATAGGCATTTATAACTAAGCAATATGTGAGGTAAAAGAACATAGCTCAACACCAAAGTTGTAACAAGGTTAGGCATATAAGTATAAGTAACGTAAAGAAAATATTGAAGAAAAAGACTCATCCTAAACATGCTTATGATCACTTTACATATGCATGATAAAAATAAATAATATAATAGTAATATGTATAGTAAGCAGTAACAGAAAGTAGCATCATATAAGTAAGTAAGCAGGCAAAGTAAAGCTGATTGAAGTAAAGTACAATAGTAAATAGTAAACAATAAATAATAATAGTAAACAGTGAACAGTAAATAGGTATGTAATGATTGCCATATCATAAGAGGGCTAATCTAGCCTGCTGATAATAAAAGGATTCTTAGCATCAACACGGAGGTTAAGGCAACCAAATATTTCTAGCATCATCAGAGGCTAGGCTGGAATAACATAATAGAAACATAACTGAAGAGGCAGTTATCACAAATACAGAAAATATTTTAGTTATTTACTTTACTTCAGTGGACATATCTAAAAGTAGCTGAGGAGTCAAGCACATCTACAAGACTATACGAGTTCCAAACTTAGCACAACACTCCTCAATGAGTAATGCCAAGTACTCCTTATTTCTCCTTACCCTAGTCTAGTAGGGTAAAATGTGCAAGATTAAAAAGTAACTGAACCCAATGCAATGTTATCCTAGATATTCTATATTTTCATTTCATGCAATAACATTATCTTGTATAACATGTTCAAGGAATAAAGCACAAAATATAAGGAATGTAAAAGCACAAGTAAAACAATAGTAAGCAACAGATCCTATTACACAAGGTGACACCAGTTGTTATCTATTAAACTATTATAACTATTCCAAGTTACACAAGTTCATGATCTCCAATTCCTACTATTGATTATAACTTAAAAGTACGGCCTTATAAGTTAAAAGCAATTAGAACTGATCAGGTTCTAATTTAATTAAATCAACAACGACTATAAGTTAAATAAGAATATATTATGTCCTAATTAATGAATTTAGATGTCCTAAACTAAGATCTGATCAAGATCTACTAAAACTATGAATTATGCATTAAACACTATGAATCAGAGTTAAACACATAATCCCAAGGTAATACTTAATGATTATAGTTTAAATCTAAATTGTGAACTAATGATTAAGGCAAATCTTATAAAGTAAAATCAAGGCTTAATAGAATGAATCTTCTAGTCTTAATCTAAAATTAAAAGATAAAATAATCATAATTAAAATATAAAAATCTAAAAATTAATAAAACTAAGATTTCATTCATTGAAGAACCTATTTACTCAATGAATGAATTCTAACATAGGATCTACTCCTAATCTTAAGGGAAAATGTACTAAGGTGCAAGTGAAGTTCTTAAAGAAGCTTCTAATAAAAAGACTTAAAGAGATTCTAAGAATTAATTGAATTAATTTCAGTTTAACTTAATTTTTTATCTTTATTTAATTAGGAAAGTTAAGAATGAATTTTAGCTAAGTAAGGCATATTATCCTTAGAGTTTTTTAAGCCTAAATTATGATATTTGACAAATTATTTGAATTATGGGATTAAGACCTAAATTGATTCTAAATCAGTTTTATTACTATTTTTAATGATTTAAAAGATATTTCAAGGGTTAAGAACACTTAACCTAAATTTTAGACAAAATGACCATTTTACCCTTACTTAAGGGTCCAAAAGCTACTTTTTGATTTAGGGCTCTAAATTGAATTTTTTTATTGCCAAATAATTCTTTATTATCTAACATAAAGATAGATAGTAAGTATATCAAATTTGGACAAGAAATGGGTCCAAACTAAGAAATTTTACCCAAGGGGCAATTTAGAAATTTTCTCCTGCATAATCTAAAATTTGTGCAATTTATTGTTGCTTACTGTTCAAGGATTTCATAGAGTCCAAGAATACTAAATTCTAAGTCATATTAGATTAGTTATGAGTGTTATAAGGTTAAGGGTAAATGTGTCATTTCTAGGGTTAAGAGGGATCAAAAACCTAACTTTTTCATTTGGAGTCTAAATTTAGTAAACTCAGTAGCTATAGCTTTCATATATCACATTAAGTACTCTAACTAGGAGTAGACCCAAATTGGATCTCATTTGGCTAAGTTATGACCAAATTAGGGTTATGATATTTTGGTCAACCTAGAGTTTATAGTAGTCAAAACCTAAATTTTATATTAGTTAAGTGTTGGCACTGAATTTCTAACCTAATTAGCAGCTTGAATTTCTTATTTTAGAGTCTAAATGATCAAGTTATGGTTATTTTAATGTTAGGGTTCTATTTTTTTGAAAGGAGTCAAAACCTAATCTTTTCTATATTTAAAAATCACATGCAATTTTATACAATGCTTAATTTTACTAAAACTAAGTTCAAATTTGATATATTTCGACTCCATTAGGGTCATAAGGTCATTAAAATGCAAAAAATATAAAGTTTTGGTTATTCCAAATAGTTCTGGGCAGTACTGAACAGTTCTGGGCAGTACTGAACAGTTCTGGGCGCTATGGTACGCTGTAGCGCCTTCTGGCCGAAAGCCAGGCGCTACGGCGCGCAGTGGCACGCTGTAGTAGATTTTGACGCTGCGGCGTGCTGCAGCTGGTTTCTGCTCTGAGGCATGTTATGGCGAACCTAATTTTGAAAACTCAGGCGCTGCGGTGCGCGAAGCGCCCGACGATGATTTCGCTTGTGCAAATATCGCAATGAGCCATTATTTGGGTTCAAATACTCTCAACATAAAGCACTTCATGTGCAATGCCATATAATGATGGAAAGGTATTTTTGAGACCTTTCTATTGATATTAAAATTAGCACAAAATGATTATTTTAGGTATGCAAACAATGGAGTTAAAGGTTCAGGTGTGTAGAAAGGAGGAAAAACAGAGCAGCTTGATCTTCCTAAAATTACAAACCTAATGAGCTCTAATGAACTCCATATCCTAATTATAGATTTTTAAGTATGCAAACTAAGCATAAGAGCAAAAATGAAGTAGCCATCGAATCCATTCAATGGGGAAAAGTGAGGTACCTTGGCTTTTAAATGGAAAAAGATGGAGGAAGAGAGCTTTGTTTTCTGCAGGAACTTGGGAGCTTGAGGCCTTCTTCTGTAGCACAACAATGGGGGAAGGAAGAGAGGAGCTCAGCTTGGCAGCGAGGGAAGAAAGGGGGGCTGAGAGGTTCTCTTAAAGGTGGAGGGTGGCATGGCTCTTGGATGGGATGAGCTTGACTCATCCCATCACAAGTATGGGAAGGATGGCTTGGGGAAATGGAGAGGGAAAGGAAAATGGCAGGGTGGGAGAGGGAGGGCTGAATGGAAGTAGGATTTAGGGAGTGGGGTCCACCTCAGGAAAAAGAAGTAGAATAATGGATTGTTTAAAAAACTTAATTTATTTAATTAATTAATGCTAAAAAGTCAGATTTTATAACGAGCTCCGAAAAATCCTAAAGATTCACCCCTAGCTAATTTGGGGGTGAAGAATTTAATGGCGAAGTCGGATTTTGATTCTAACGAGTATCTAATTTTCCTATTTTTCAGGGTATTTAATTATATTAAAATATTTGATAAAATTTGACGACTTCCAAATGCGTCCAAAATATCACCCCAAGCTAATTTAGGGGTGACTGTCACAATGGTGAAGTCAAATTTTGATTTCAATGTCATATTAAATATCCCAATTTTCCATTAATTAAATATTATTAAAATATTCAGCAAAATTTTGACGACTTCTAATTGTCACAAAAACATCATCCCTAGCTAATTTGGGGGCAATGAGCGTAATGGCGAAGTCCGATTTTTGATATGATGTCAAAATAATTAGGTCAAATTCTAGGGTTCCTGAAATTCCTAAAAATCTATTTGACCTCTGATTTAGACTAGGTCCTAGTTGTGAACTTCTAATAACTTAATTAGTGCACTAAGATCTAAATCAAAACTTGGATTAGTCTTAATTGGCTAGGGTAACAAATTGGGTTATTACAGATAGTTTGAGCATGCATCCCTTTGTACAGTTAGCTATTTAAATGGGATTTAGAAGCTAATACTTTATGAGTGTGCAGTTGCAATGTAAAGGAGGAAATATATCACTTCTATTCCAAAAGCCCCATTCCTATTAATAGTAAGTCAAATAGTTTTGCTTAGATTTCAAAGGTGTTATCAATAATTTTTAATGGAAAATAATATTTAGTGTGAGGTCATGGTTCATTTATAGCAGAGCAAGGTGTGTATAGTGCACAATCTAGAGCTCTTGAATGTAATTTATTAGCAAATAATATTATTAGTAAGGAACAAGAGATTTTTTTTCTTTTATACTATAATCATTAACTCATATTGGTAACCACTTCTTAGTGCGATGGCTGCTAATCTCTTAATGGTTAAAATTTATGTTCAATTTTTTATTTGTGTCCTTATATTCGTTACAACATTATGTCAATTTATGATTCTTCTATGTTAATTTTGAAAGCTATACAAAGGAATGTAAATGCATGCTCAATACCCTCCATTGAGTTTGGTGCACTTGATTTGTTACTTAATATTATAAAGAAAGAGGGGAGGAGCACAGAGGTTACTTGATTGTTGGTGATTTTCTAGATGCAACTAAAGTCATATCTCAAAGTAGCACTCACACATCTATTTATTGATATCATTTAGCTAAGTGAAATTACCTATTTTTATTTGATTGCAAGCAAAGGTATTTTGTCATATAAATAGATTTTATAATGTATAGGAGCATATATATGCTAAGATAGCCAAGTGGACTAATTTTGTTTTTTATTTTTTTGACCCTATTTTAGGTGATGCTCTTTCAAAATGAATGGGGTTTTTTTTGTTTTAATTGTTTTTAAATGACTTTGGTTAGTTGGTTTTAAAAAACATTAGAAAATATTGATAAGGAAGAGGCCTAATATCGCAAAATGGCATACTAAAAATAGTTGGATTAGAAAATTAAGAACTACAAATGAATCTTCTTTAATTTAATATATTCATTTGTTTTTGTCTATACAATGTTTAAGCATTTAATAAATAGATTTTGATATAACAAGTTTTATTTTAAGCATAATTATACTTTTCCTAAGATAATACAAAATGTTGAAATTTTGTTCATGACATGCTAATTAGGTTCATTATTAGTTTTAGCCATAACCTTCCAAAGGGTTTTTGAATTTCTAAATTTTAACTTCTTATGCCTGAACATGTTTTATGTATCATTTTTTGCCACCAAAAATTTTTTAAGTCCCTTATCACTCCTTTCTATTTTTATTTTTTCATTTTTAGGTAATTTTCCTATTTGTGCAGTTATTTGCTTATAACTCTTAGGCTTACTAATTTATTGGAATCTAATTATGCCTCTTAGAACCCAAATTTGGCACAACTATCTAATATGTTAGGCTATGTCATGGATCAAGTCGTTATCAACTTGTATCTGATCCATGAACCTTTTCTGGTCAATGAATTTGTTCCAAATTTGGGGTGATAGATAAATTTATTATAATAAAATAATGTATTCAAAGTTAATAAAATGCTATATAGTATTTTGTATTTGTAATGAATATTTGATATTTGTATATTATTATTAAAATCAATAATACAATTATATTTGAAACCAAACCAAGAGTATTCCTTATCCAAAAGATGAGGATGACAGGCAGAAGATGAGGATAGCTCCTTATCCTAGTGTAGTAGGCAACTTGATGTTTGTAATGATTTGTAGAAAACTTGATTTGAAACAGGCAATAGAGGAAGTTAACACATGTATGCATTGTATTTAGAGAAAATATTGGTAAGCAGTAAAATGGATACTGAGGCATTCTATGAGCACAATCAATATTATGTAAATGTTTTAGAAATAAATATTAGTCTCCAACCTATGCATTGGGTAAGTAGGTTCATAATATGTATGTGACATTGATATGCATCAATCTACAATGGGTCATGTGTTCATATTGACAGGAGCACCAAATAGTTTGAGATTTACATTGTAACTCATAATGCACTATCTTCTAAGGTAGTGCATATGGCCAATACAGAAGGTAAGAAGGAGTTTATTTGTGTAGATAAAAGAACCAAAGCAAAATACCAAAATAGAAAACACAGATCCTAGCAAAATGAAATGAAAAAATATTATATTTTTTGAAAAACTCAAGATTGAGAAAAATTACATAGCCACATCATACCAATAAATTCTACCATAAGAAATTTTTAATGATTGTTGATATGTTACTCTTTGTCTCTCTTAGAAGAAAAAGACGGCCACCCAAAGAAATAGCAACCAACGCTTGTTTTAACATAGCTATATAAAGGCTAAGACAACAATGCACAAATGACAAAAATACCCTCCTAAGAAAATTTTTGGGGGCTCTGCCTTAGTACTCGAACAGGGGGCTTGCTCGACCGACAAAAACAGAAGATCAGGTCGACAGTGCATCCCAAGTTGATCCAATCTAGCTTTACAAAACAACAATTTAAATGCAGGGTCTGTTAGATGCTCTTAGGGTGCTGCAGTTCCCCTGAATGCCTTTTATGATAGTTAAAGAATTGTCTTCTTGACTTTAAATCCAATTTATCTTACAAGAACTAAACATATTGATGTGCGATATCACTTTTTTCAGGATTCGATTGAGAAAATAACATCTTATTGAAGAAGATTGACACTTGGGAGAATTTGACTAATATGATTGCTAAAATTCTTGGGTGTTTTTTGCTTTGCTCTGCTATGAAGTCATCTCTCATATGACTCATATGAGAGCTGATGTGGTGAATTGTGAAGATTAATAAAATGCATTTATTACATGTTTTCGACGCATCGTTGCCAACATAATTTTTTTTTTACCAAGAAAATGCATTTTTGATTAGGATTGAGCCAATTATAGATACTAACAACTGTTGGAAGGAATATGGTTAACAAGTAGAAGAAAGAAAAAACCAATTTTGAAAGATTTGAGGAGTAACTTTGAAGAATTTTCTTGGAAGAAAGTTCTAAAAGGATTGGTTTTGGCAAGAGATTCAAACCTCAACTTTGAGTCGTCTTTTTCTTCAAATAGTGAAATCTGCATATCTACTTCCCATGGATGAGGTGAATGGTACCGACCTTCGACAATATTTGTGTATTGATTAGTGTGAATCGGTGCTGTTATTTATTCTTTGACGACAACGATATGTATTTATCGGCGACGTGATCTCGACCATTTAGCTGTGAGCACAAGCCAAGCGCAATCTAGCAACGCATCGCTATTCAGGAAACAAGTCAATTAGCTGATCATAGGTCAAAATGGGTGAAGAAGCCGACCAATTTGTAGGCCTAATAGCACTGTAAAACTCTTAAGGGTGCACATAAAAAAACCTAATATTTTAGTCATATTTAAGGTTTATTTTAGGTATTTGCAGCTTTTGTTATTAATAGATAATATCGTTAAAAGTTCCCTTTCATATTTATATATGAATTAATGCTTTCATATATTTAACAAATGGAATTTTTTCACATAAAATAGATGTAATACCTAATTATGCTCACAGCAAATATTCAATACTTAAAATAGTCAGCAAAGGTTGACACAATGGCCTTTACTTATCAAATAAGTCCACAGTCAATGTTGAATTTTTGCTTATAGTTTATGAGATCAACATTATCTTTTCTTAAAATTAATATTATAATGTTTAGTGATAATGTAGTGCAACAATATTATTCAGGTTTTATATATTAAAAAAAAAATCGGGAGATAATGAATATCCTTCTCATAATACAAAATTCTATATCTATATATATATATATATATATATATATATATATATATATATATATATATATATATATATATAATTATTATTATTTTTTTGAAAGCCATGTCGGCAGAATTTATTCTGTAAAAAAAAGACTTATAGGACGAGAGAGTACAGTATAATCCTGAAACTAGCCCCAAAATAGGAAAGACCTAGGGAGTAATCTAAAAGGTCTCCCGACACAAAATATAATAAGAGAAGCAAAATGAAAGCAGTTAAAAGGTTCCTAAACAACATATAGTCAAAAGAAACACAATAGGGAACAGAAGGAATTAGGCCAGCTGCATTTGCCAAAAAGGAAAAAAAGAAAGGGCATACCAAACAAGGACCTCCACCATTGCCAAAGTTTAAAAGAAACCAAACAAAAGATCTTTCGAACCGCAGGCCCGCAAGAAGAGACCAGCATTCCAGAAATGACAAACCTGTAAGGAGCAAAATGGCCACCCGTACGCATAGCCAGGCAAAGCCCAACAAGAGAACCCGATATCCAATCATAACAATTAACAAAATCAATTGATAACGGTCACAACAGACCCAAAAATGGCAATAGATTAAACAAACATACCAACCAAATAAACCATAGCTTAGCCCACCATCTACAATTAGAGTACTGTTAATGGGGGACAGCAAAATCAAAAGTAACCTCACATCATGCAACACTTGATCAAAACAATAAATGCGAGAGCAGCAACTCCTCATATGATAGCCATGCAAATTCTGCCCATAACAGCCAATATCACAATAGATACCGTGACAATGAAAGAGCCAAAACTGCATATCCAAACAATGATGTAAGATTACAGATCCAAGCTTACAAGCATAGCCAAAAAAACCACCATTAATCAAAAGAAACAGGTTCAAAGCTACCCACAACAGATCAAAATTTAGCAAGCCACAGACAACTAAATTTCTCAGATTACAACACCCCAACAAGCAGAAGATTACAGTGAGCATAGTTTGACAGAAGCCATAAATGCAACACAAATCTAAGGCACCATTAGTATTAGAACCCCAAATTAAGCAAGGATTAATGTACTTCCAGAAGAACATCAGAGAGCTAAAAGCAACATCCACCTCAGCGGAAAGACAGATGGGTATATTAAAACCGAATTCAAACTTCATTTCAACAGGAAAGAAAATCAAGCGCGGAGAATTAAAACCGAAAAAATCAGTTGCCTTAATGCACCAGCAAGGGGACACCAAAGAGCAAAACCCGAAAATTGTGAGGGAGAAAATGGATAGCCCCATGGAGAGACCACTTCCAACAATAAAAACCCACAGATTTGGGAGGGAATCAAAACCCAAACCATCAATCCAACATAAGCCTATTCTTGATAGTAACTGCATTAAGGTTTTTCCATTTGAAAACTTTTTTATCATAATTGTTAAAAAAATTAATCACATTCTCTATAATGATCAAAACAGAGGCAACATGATTAGTCATCATACTTATATATTTTGCTTTGTTCCTAGCATCCCCGATATGCTAAAGAGTGAAAGCATCGAAAAGATTTCCAACATGGATCTTAGCTTTCTTTACTTTAAGCCAACAAAAAAAATACTTTCGGTGTTACCATCCGAGGGAGAAGGAGTTAGAGGAATATCATTCCAAACCAATTTACTGAAAACACCTTCAATGAAAACATGATTTAAAATTTCAATTTCATTGCAACAATGACACAGGGAAGCAAGGTAAAAGCCCAAACTTTGTATTTTAGTGTCTGCACAAATGAGGTTCTTATAAAGTATCCAAAGGAAGATACTAATTAAATTGGGAATGCAGTTATGCCAAATACAATTTGGGAAAGAGGGAACAACGTGAATCCTGCTGCAATTCCAAAGCATGGAGAAATTAATTTTCTTATTGAGGAAGAAAATAGAGTTGGCAAGTTTTGCTTGTTCTAGAATAGGGTGAAGGGCAGTAATACTATTAAAATCCTCTCCCGATAACAAATCATGAAGGAGGGGCATATTCCATCCAGAATTGTTGAAGTAACAATCAGCAAGTTTCATTCGTGGGTGAATTAATGTGTTTATAATTAGTGTGTAAGGCTTTATTGTCATTCCAGCAATCGAACCAACAAGATATGGAGTTGTTATGAGTTTCCCACATTATAGTTTCCTCCATGGTGTCTCTAAACGAAAGCATTCTTCTCTAATTAGAAGAATCAGTGATCTTGTTTCTAACCATAACTGGGCGGGTGTTGGCTGTAACAACCCAGGTTGTTACTTTGCTCAATTAAGACTAATTTAAGTCTTAATTAAGGTTCTAAGTCACTAATTAAGTAATTTAGAACTCATCTCTGAAACTTAGGTCAAACCAGAAGTCAACTGAGTCAAACTAGAAATTCTAGAAAATCCCAAACCCTAGAAAATTGATTTTTTTTATCTATACCTCAGATTGAAAATTTGACTTTGCCATTGTGTTCAGAACACCCAAATTAGCTAGGGGTGAAGTTTTGGATGCATTTGGAAGTATTTGATTTTTCGGTGAATATTTTAATAATATTTAAATACCTGAAAATTCGAATAATTAAATATTCGTCGGATCGAAAATCCAATCACGCTATTGCGTTCCTCACCCCTCAATTAGTTAGGGATGATTTATCAAAAAAAATTTCTGAATTTATTTTACTACCTAATCCTAAAATATGAGATCAATTGAAATTTTTAGAATTTATAATTTAAATATTAAAGATTTAAAATACTTAACGGAATTCCGTTAAGAATTTAAATCACCGTTTCCTTCTTTTCCTCGCACTGTTAGACGGGACGGAACATCCTGCACCGTCGGATCCTGGAATCGACGACAGACGATCTTCGTCTTCGCGCCCTTGATCGAGACCTCCGCGTGTCGCGAAGGAGTAATGCCTGGATGCTCGGGTCGCCGCGTGGTACCTCCACCGCTTGTAAGGCAGCGATTTTAATCCTCTCTCATTCTAAAATCGCTCAGCATCTTCATTTGGAGGTTTTCGACGGCAGATAAAGACAGAAACAGATCCTCATATTCTTCTTCCTAAAGCTTCACTGAGGTACTCTACGACCCAATCTTCTTAGCTTACTCAATTCAAGTATCGTTCATTGCTTATTGTGATCTCATTAGGGAAGCAAAGTATGAATTATACAACTTTCTTTCTGATTTGAGTTTTCGCAAATTTCCCCCAGCGTTGCCTAATCAATCTGTATAACTTAGATATTGCAGATCAATCAATCCAATACCTACCCTTATATAGCGTATGGTAATGAATCAAGATTTGAATCGAATATAGGATGTTAACTTTTATATGTCAATTTTGTATCCCATATTCAAAACTTCCAGTTTTATGCCATTTCCCCAATGCATCTAGGGCATCATAGGCTCGACTGTTAGTGGCCGCCGAGACTTGAGAACTCTAGTTTGTCAGGTAGTTTGGATCGTAAGCCTGCGTTTATCATGTGTGTCGCCTCAAGAAGTGCTGTGCCCATCGATTTTTGCGATGCCCTAAATCCTTCACCTGCAGGTTGTGAGAGAAGGAGTAGCCGGGCCGATTATCGGGTCTTACTCGGCCCGAGCACAGCCCGATGATTTAGCGCCAGCCACGTGTCCCCGTCGTTAAGTGGTGGGGCCCGAGCGCCTTCTTTTTTTTTTCATTTTTATATATATATTTTTTAGTTTTTATTCTGAGTATATTTATACATATATATGTATAAATAGGATAACTAATTAAATTAATAAAATTAAGTTAATTAAATGCATCAAATCTTTAAACAATCATAACTTGAAAAATATAAATCCAAATGTAGCAAAATAATATACCATTGGATTCAGAAAATTATAAGGAACAATTTGGCACTATCAAATTTCTAATAAGAGCTATATGTCACTTAGTGACAGTTAGGATCCCCACATTTACCCTAAATGTCTCAAATTTTCATTTAACTATAACTTTGTGCACATTAATCCAAATATACCCAATATGGGTCTTAAAGTGATCAGAAAACCCTAAAGATTAATTTAGTAGTGTTCACTTTGCTGTTTGGATTAGGATTTGACTAATGACATTTAGGACCTAACCCTAATTACCCTAATTAGACCTAGAACTTCAATTGACCATAACTTGGTCAATTGAGCTCCAAATTGGATGATCTAAATATCCATATAGATCAGAAAAACCTAAATAATAGTAATCTATAAAAATATTTAGGATCCAACAGTTAGATTTGTTAATCACCCCTAATTACTCTAAATTTTGATTAGTGAATATTAGCAAATCTAGTAATCCAAATTGAGTGATTTAAGTTTCAGAGGACTCCTAGAACCACTTAGAATCTATCTGTGAGGTTTGATTATTGTTTGAGTGCTTAATTTTGCTAATCACTCACTAATCACTCCTAACCCTAATTAGGTCATAACTTAGTCAAATTAGATCCAAATTGAGCCTACCACATATCATTGTGATCAGTGAGCTATTTGTAAACCATAGCCACTGATTTTACTAAAATTGGACACTAATTGGCAAAGTTAGGTTTTTAACTCATAATTAAGAATCCCTTAATTAACTTTAAACCCTAGATTTTGTATTAGCCATAACTTGGCCAATACTTATCAGAATTTAGCAAATTTAAATTCTATGGAAAGCTTAGGCAGTAAAGAATAATAATCTGAAAGAAAATTTAACTTTCACTTAGTAAAATTACTAAATTGCCCTTATGAGTCAAATTCACTAATTTGATCTCATATGGCTTTTTAATCACCCAAAATTGATTTAGTTACTGTCTAATCTTATATTAGACAGTAAGAAGCACTTTCCAAAAGAAAATTTTAGAAATTAAGCCCTAGATCAAAATTTGATCTCTTGAACCCTTAATTAGGGGTAAAATGGTCATTTTGCCCAAATTTAGGGTTTAGCTTTCAAAAGCCCTAAACTCATTCTGATAAAGTGCTTCTTACTGTCTAATTTAGTAAAATTACTAAATTGCCCTTATGAGTCAAATTCACTAATTTGATCTCATATGGCTTTTTAATCACCCAAAATTGATTTAGTTACTGTCTAATCTTATATTAGACAGTAAGAAGCACTTTCCAAAAGAAAATTTTAGAAATTAAGCCCTAGATCAAAATTTGATCTCTTGAACCCTTAATTAGGGGTAAAATGGTCATTTTGCCCAAATTTAGGGTTTAGCTTTCAAAAGCCCTAAACTCATTCTATAATCCTATTTATCAGTTTGCAGTTACTGTTTTACTAGTATATTCTGCATTTCAGCACTGTTTTACTTACAGCTTTCCTGCACGTGTTTTTATATATAGGATGCTAGTTTTACTTACTGTTTTCATACAGGATGTTAGTGTTTTCAGTTTTATACTGTTTAAATTTTGTATGTCACTTAGCATAATCCATTTGATCATATGCACATTTAGGTTGTACTTTCTTACCATTTTACTTTTCTTTTACTTACCTGTCTTTGTTGCAGTTACTTGGAGGAGGTATGTATTACTTCCTATTTGCTTAGTTATAAACTATTTGTTTATAACTTTATACTGTTCTTTTTGTACGCTTTTCTGCACCTATTATGCTTAGTTCTGTTTATATGGTGATATCTACTTAATTTAATAAAATTTCTGCCCTAAAATGTACTTAGACTTATTGTCTAACCAGTTTTTCTTTTGTTGGCTGGGGCCCTACCATTATGAAACTGATAATGGTAGGTTCTGAGTTTGTTGGTTTAGCAGATCCAGTGGAGAGTTTTCCATTGGAGGAGGAGCCCGTTCCTGAAGATCTGTAGCTTTAGTTTTTCTTCCAGTGAGATTGAGAGTTTTCTTTCAGTACTTTTAAACTCATTTTGTAATAATACAGGATTATATTTCTTTTTCAGTACTTTACTTATTCTGTATTGTTGTATTTATACTGTATTGGATGGATGTTATGTTTTATGCTTCCGCACTCTGAGTTCATGTATGATCATTTAGTGATAGTATTTCTGGGTTGAATGGCAAAGTCCTTACTTAAGTTGGATTAGAACACGTGTCTAATCCAATTCTAGGTGGGGACCTTGTCATTTGGTGACCCCTCCACCGTAATCATGTTAACTTAAGGGTTAACAGGACCACGGCGGAGCTGGGCCGCCACATTGGCGCAATATTTAGCAAGCAGAATTTTAGACCAAAGGGAGGTGGAGGTTCTGAATTTCCATCAGAGCTTAAGAGAGAAAGTATTGTGAATGTCAAAGAGGTTTCTAATCCCATGCCCACCTTCATCATAAGAAAAAGTGATTTAACTCCAGGAGCACCAAATAATTTTGCAACCATTAGCATGGATCCATAAAAATTTGTTGAAAATAGAGGTGATCTACTTCAGAATAAAATTAGTAGGAGAGAAAACCTCCAACCAATATAAAGGGATAGCATTCAGCACATGTTTGATTAGGATAAGCCTTCCACCTTGAGAAAGATACTTATTTTCCCAACCTTGAAGCTTTTTGAAGATATTGTCAAGAAGACCTTTGTAGCTTATGTTTTTGATGTGCCCAATATTTATAGGAATCCCGTGATAGGTGAAGGGGAATTTCCCTTCTAGGAATTTAATGATATATTCAATTTTAGTGCAGTTTCTTTGGGGGCTTTTATTATGCACAAAATAGTTGGATTTAAGGATATTGATATTAAGCCCAGAAACATTTTCAAGGTCAGCGAGGAGAGCCGCCATCTTTTTTAAGGAGGTGCTGCTACAATTTAAGAAAATTATTAGATCATCAGCATATGCAAGGTGGGACACCATCATTTTGCCCCCAATATATATATATATATATATATATATATATATTTCTTTGTATCAATTTCTTTCTCTCAATTTGTTGTTAGGGCTTTATCGCTCTGGTTTTAGGGTGATATCTAGCGATTTAGGAGGATATAGGCTCGCGTCCTCGGCTCTCGATCGGGGGCCTTTCGGGCTTCAGCGGTGTCCTCAGAGGCTGACTCGGGTGACATTCTACCTCTGATATCATTATTTCTCCTTAATCTCTCTTTTTGGCTCCATGTCTAGGTAATGGAGGCCTCGATCCAATCACTTAGAGACCTAATTGTAAACCCCTCCCCGCCCCTCGCAAAACCCATCATCTATTTTAATGGAGGCCTCGCCCTACTTTTTACAGATGAGGAAGTCATCCAACTAGCAAGTCAGCATGCCCTTACTTTGGTGGGTAAGTTTGCGAGGATTAAGCCTAGCTTTGGTTTAATCCTTGGATTTATTGAAGGTTTTAAATTATTATCCTAAGTGAATATCAGATCCTTTGACTTTCCCTGAGTATTTTCCACGTTTTAGTCAAATTTGGATTATGCCCATGTTTTCTTGAAAGAGTCGTATGATTTAAAAAGCAATACCATGCAATTTTGTAAATGGGACCCTTTCTCAGATGTTAAAAACAATGTTCTAATTGTTCCTATTTGGGTAAACTTGTTCGGTCTTATTTTGCAATTTACTTCCAAGGATATTCTCTTCAACATAGGGAAAGCCATTGGAAAACCTCCGCATCTAAATCATAACATTGCAATTAATCGGAATATTGAGGCACCTATAATCCTAATAGAATTAAACATTTCTTCCCCTCCCCTTAGCTCCATTTGGTTGGGATCAATGGAGATGGGATACTCTTAAGAGATATGCTATGAAAATATGCCCATGTATTGTAACTGGTGTTATACTTTAGGTCATAACACAGATTCTTGTAACTTTAGAAAACAAAACTCTCCAACTCCTACTATAAGGATTGAAATAAGGCTGAACTGGTCAATGCCTTATGACCCTTATACATTGAGGATAATAATACTTTGGCTATTATTGCGCATAATCAAAGTGTCGGGTGTAATATTAGCTTTGCGATTAATATTACGGCTCATTGTAGTATTGAAAATAATAATACTACTCACATTCCCATACCACCAGAACTTAATGCTACTAAAAATGATTCTTTAAATGGAAATAAAGATGCTCTTGATATTACTATTGATGATGCTAGTCTTAATAACATTAGCACTTTTGGAAATGTGGATGTTTAGATATTATTATTACTGAAACTGTTATTAATACTATTGACACTTTTGGTAATGATGTTTCCAATACTGCTTCAAACATCTCCTTTGGGTTTACTTATTTAGCATTATGATGGAATGGGAAGTTGTTGTCTCCTTTATTAGACTTGGATTTTTGGATTGTTGGTAGTCTGTTTTGGGTTTACTGCTGGGGCTGTCTGAGGGTTTGCTGCTGGCGTTCTCTGAGGGGTCTGTGGGTTTGTTAGGGAGGTTTTGTGGACTGAATTTAAGCTAGGGCTGTTTAGCTGGTTTGTTTTCTAAGGTTTTTGGATTTCTTGTTTGGTTTGATGGGGACATCTTATCGATTTTTGGAGTGCTTAAGAGGTTGATCTCTTGGTGGGGCTATACAAGTTATAAATTGGTTTGTTGACAGGTGATTTTATGGTGGCTGAATAATGTTGCGCACATCACTGCCTGCAGATTTATGCGACTGAATATCTTTTGGAATATGTGGACTTTGCTGTCAGTTGGTCTCCTTATTTCTTTAGAGGATTGGGCTCCCTGTAGCTTGGCCCTTCTGGTTATCTACTCCTTCCAGTTCCAGTCATTTGACACTTCCCTCTTGGATCGTGACATTCGCCATGTCTTTTTCTCTCGTGTAGAGGTAGGCATATTTATGCAATTTTCCTTACAATATTAAAGCTTATTCAGAAAGAGATCGTCTCTGCCCATCGAATTCAGATTTGCTCTTTTAATTTTTATCTTCTAGATGATGGCTGTCTATTTTGGACGCTGCTATGTTCTATGCAGATGTTTAAGTTTATATCTTTTGTCCTGTTCTGTGATTTGTGTGTGCTATTTGTTGTGCTTTTTATTTTTGGTTATTTTGTTTTCTATTGACTTTGAAGACCTTTAGACTACACCCTGGTTCTCTATTTTTGGGGCTAGTTTCAATATTTTAGATTTTCTAGGATTCTGTACTCCTCATTATCACGGTCCTATTTCAGTCTATTTTTTATTAAATAAGTTTATGTAATAACCCAAGTTATTACCCTGGTCAATTAGGACTAGCTAAAGCCTTGATTATGATCTTAGTGTATTAGTTAAGTCATTAAGAGTTCACCACCAAATCATGGTTCAAATCAGAAGTCAAACAAAATCCTGATTCTAAAAAATCCAAAAACCCTAGAAATTGACCTATTTAAATTGATCTTAAATTGAAAATTGAATTTCGCCATTACGCTCATTGCCCCCAAATTAGGTAGGGGTGATGTTTTCATGACAATTGGAAGTCATCGAAAATCCGTCGAATATTTTAATAATATTTAAATACCCCCGAAAATTAAAAAAAAAATAAAATACTCATCAAAATAAAAATCTGACCTCGCAGTTGCATTCCTCACCCCTCAATTAGCTAGGAGGGAATATTTGGAATTTTTTCTAAGTATGATTTATTGTATAAATATTAAACGAGAAAACATTCTAAATTAATTAAATAAAATAAATAATTAATACTAAATAAGCGGCACCGTCAGTCTAATATTCGCGCCGTTCCCTGTAGCAAACGTCGTTGCCCTTCTTTCATTTGATCAGATCAGATGATCTGAGCCGTCCGATCGAACGGCTCCAACGTTCCCTTTCTCGTCTTCTCCGCGGATCGCCATGCGGCCATCCCGTCGCTGTGGCCGCCAGTCCCCACTCGTGGAAACCTCATGAGCTCCGTCCGTGAATTCATAAGGACTCACTCTAGCCTAGGACCCCCGTTTCGCGCAATCTGGAGCTCTAAGGCAAACCTCTGCAAGCCTTAGTTTTTAACCGTCAACTAAGGTACGTCCTGATCCCATAATCCTTCCATTTGATCTATCATTTCGCAAGCCTATTTCATGATACTGACTGTAATTTAAACGGTTTGATCGAGCCTTAACCCACTCGATCATAGCAATTTCTATAATGATCCACAGTGCTTTCGGTTATCTCCCTCTCACCGTAACTTAGGAATTAAGGTTAGAGATTACCGGCATCTCTATCCACCCCAGGCACTGCTCCGGCTGCGGGTGGCTAGCCCTCGTTGAGGCCGATCCAATGGCATGCGGGTCGGCACCTTGCACTACCGCCGGGACCTCCATTTCCCATGCCCTAGTCGCAGATATGCGAGGGTGCTCGCAGTGCTGTGGGTCGAGCCTGGTCAACCCGAGGCCCGAACTGTTTGCATCGGGTGCGGTATGCAATGCTCGTGAATATGAGCCCCACACCTGCAGTTAAGTGAATCATGCGGGGTCCACCGCTGGCCCGCGTCCACTTCCTTCGCGCCACGTGTCAGCTCTGCGGGCCCTCATGCATCAGCCCCGTATGGCGCCTGGGCCTCACCCACGGGCCTTGAGCCTCTGTGGTCCTACCGCGTGTCAGGGTGGGACCAGGATGTCACCTCTATCAACTCCAGTGGGTCACATCATTCAGATCTAGTTGCTTATTTTCTGCCACGTGTCCCACCGTTTAGTAAATTAAATTATTTAATTATGTCTGTTATAATTATTTAATTAGTAAAGTTATTTTAATTTAACCTGCATGTATTAATTAAATTATATCCAGAAACTTTAATGCTCCATAAAATAAAATCCATAAGTTCAAACATAGCAAATATTTTGCTCAGAAAAATAAGAGGAATTTAATAGTAGTATCAATTTTCCAGTAGGACAAATATTTCACATAGTGACATTTTAGGACATTCTCTCTTGTACCAAAACTTCAAACACTCATAACTTTATACCTAGTTACCCAAACCTATCCAATATAGATCTTAAAGTAATCAGGAGAACTTCAGAAACAATTTAATAGTATTAGTTTTGCCATTGGGTAATTAGTTTGACTAATGACTTTTGGGTACCCTCTCTAATGAACCTAAAATCCTAAAAATTGATTAGGCCATATTTTAGTTATTTAGACTCCAAATCAGAAAATTCAAAGTGGTATCTAGCTTAAAAATTCAATGCCAATAATAAACTAAAATAAAATTTAGGTTTTGAACCCTAGAAACTATAAATTAACCAAAATACCCATAACTCCAAATAGGTCATAACTTGGCCAAATATAGTCCAATTTAGGTCTACTCCTAGTTAAAGTACTCAGCATGATATAGAGAAGATATTGTCACTAAGTTTGCTAAATTTGGATCTCAAATTGAAAAGTTCAGTTTTTGACCCCTCCTAGTCCTAAAAAATTGCACATTTACTCTTAATCTTGGAACACTTATAACTTAACCAATAGACCTCATAATTGAATGTTCTTTGATTTTATGAAATCCTTGAACAACAAGCAATAATAAACTACACAAATTTTTAGATTCCATTATGAGAAAATTACTAGATTGCCACCTTAGGTCATAAATCTTTGTTTGGACCTATAGGACCCATTTCTTATCCCAATTGAGTGTACTTACTATCTATCTTCATGTTAGATAGTAAGAAATCATTTGGCAGTATGAAAATCTAATTTGGAATCCTAATTCAAAGTATATTTTTGGACCCTTAAGTAGGGGCAAAATGGTCATTTTGCCCAAATTTAGTTTAAGTGTCATAGAATCTTAAAATATCTTTTAAAACATTAAAATCAGTAATAAAACTGATTTAGGCTCAATTTAAGCCTTAAATTCTCATAATTAGAATAATTTGATAAAGTCCTAGTATAAGTCCTGAAAATCCCTAAGTAAGGAGAATGTTCCTTAGCTAAAATGCACCCTTAACCTTCCTAAATAAGTAAAACAACAAAAAAAAATGAATTCCATACTTTCCTAAAATTTCTAATTCATTTCATTTGAATTCCACACCTCACATTAAGACCTTTTCCTAAGATTATGGATAGATCATAGGTTAGATTTTATTTATTGGATAAAGTGGGCTATCCAATGAATGAAACCTTAGTTTTATTAGTTTCTAGATTTTATAACATAATTCTAATTATTTTATCTTCTAATCTTAGATTAAGAGTAGGAGAATCAATCCTATTTAGCTTGATTTTACTTAATAGGATATGCCCTTATCTTTAGTTAACATTTAGATTTAAACCTTAAATCTTTTGTTTGACCTTTGGATTATGTGCTAAACTCCAATTTCATGGTGTTAAAATCATAATTACTAGTTTAGTAGATCTTGATCAGATCTTAGTCTAGAACATCTAATTTTATCAATTAAGGACGTGATGATTTATTATTTAACTTGTAATCGATTCTGATTGAACTAAATTAGGACCTAATCAGTTCTAATTGCTTTTAACTAATAAGGTTATGTTTTTAAGTTACACTCGATAGTAGAAATTAAAGATCCTGAACTTATATAACTTTGAATAGTTAGAATGGTTTAATAGATAACAACTAATGTCACTATGTGTAGTAGAGTCTATTGCTTACTATTGATTTAGTTGTGCTTTTGTATTCCCTGTAATTTGTGACATTTCCTTGGATATATCATTCAAGATAACATTGTTGCATGAAATAAAAACTTAGAATAAATAAGATAACATTTGAATTGGGTTCAGTTATACTTTGGTAGGTTATGGTGCACATTACCCCAATGGATAGGGGTAAGAAGTACTAAGGATACTTAACATTACTCAGTGAGGAGTGTGTATTAAGTTTTGAACCCGCAGTCTTGAAGATGTGCTTGACTCCTCAGCTGCTTCTGGACGTGTCCACAGAAGCAAAAGTAAAATAACTAAAATTTATTATATTTGTATCTACTGCCTCTTCAGTCCTACTGTACTGTTCTATTCTACCCTAGCCCAGAATGGCTTTGGGAATTCTATTCTACCCTAGCCCAAAAAGGCTTTGGGAATATTACTGTGGACTGATTGGCCAATTTCTGATATGGTAGTTTATATATACCTATTTTGGTTTCCATTTTACGGCTTACTATTTTAATGATGCATATTATTTCAATCAACTTTTCTTTACCTATTTACTTGTATATTATAGAATGCTAGATTTTGCTACTGCTTATTATGTATGTATCATAATCAGATTCTTTACTTTAATTATCATATATTACTTGATCATCAGTATGTTTAAGTTTAGTCTTTTTCTTTCAGTACTCTTACTTACTGTATTTATATATATATATATATATATATATATATATATGCATGGCCTTGTATTAGATTTTTTGAGATATGCTTTTTGCCTCATTCTTGTTTAGTTATAAATGCAATATTTTTAACTTACCATTCCATTTGTATGCTTGCTGCTCCTATGCTAGATAGTTTATTTTGAATTGTTAAGTAAAATAGTGACATTAATAATTCATGAAAATATTCAGCCTAAAATGTACTGAGACAATTGTCTAATAAGAATTTCCCTTGGTTGGCTGGGGCCCTAGCATTCTGAAATTGATAATGTCTGAATTGGATAAATTTGAGGATCTTAGTGATGAAGAGGAGCCATATATCGAGGAGGAGCATTAGGAAGGAGATGAAGTTGCGTAGGCTTTATTGCTTTTTGTGAGGATGAGTGATTTCATTTCAATTCATTTAAACTTAATTAATATTGTAATAATACATGTACTATTTGACTGTGTATTTTTAGCTATACTATTTATTTTGAGCTGCTTGATGTACTTTCCTTACTTATATGTATTATGGTAAAATTGGATGTATTCTTACCTTCCTTTGCTTCCGCACTCTAATTCTGTATTTGCTTAGTGACTGATTATATAGCATGTATGTATTCTGAGCATATCTCTCCCTTATTTGTGGATTGTGGATTATACCTAATCCAATGATGAGTGAGAGATTTGCTATAGTGGCACACCTCTCCTTAACCTTATCTTGCGGATTGAGGGGCGGGGCACCACAACTCCCACTGAGGTGGCATATATATATATATATATATATATATATATATATATATATATATATATATATATATATATATATATATATATATATATATATAATCTTAATGTGTGATTGGTGGGATTTGAACTTATAACCTAGGATAAAAAATTATGAGCCTCAATCAACGTGCTATAACACCGATCACACACCGCAAACCCATCGGCTCTTGGCAGGAGCGCGATCTAGGGCTTCTAGTCATTGACAGCTCTCTGTCAATGATGGATCTGGGTCATGTTCTTCCTCACTGGCTTCTCTCGAGTGACGCTCGAGTGACGCTCTTACATTTTGCGTACTTTACTTTAATTGTATTCTCTTTTTTTCTCTTATGTTATTTTCTATGATCGCGGCTGTGACAGGTTCTTAGGGTTCTTCAGTTCTTGAGGGTCCCTTTCTTCCTCTTATTTCTATCTTTCTCATCCCTTTCGTATTTGGCTTTCCCATAATGTATGCCTATGGCTGAAAACACTTGGTCCTTTCGTGAGGTGTTGGAATGTTCTCCTTCCAATTTTCTCCCTCCCAATCCAATCTCTTATTTTAACTGTGGCTCTGTTATTTTCTTCACTGATGCGGAAATTTCCCTCCTTGCTACGCATAATCTAACCATGAATATATGTAAATATGTAAATAAGCCAACCAGCATATCTAGAAATGTTGTAGCAGAAAAGCATTTTCTGCATTAGCAACCCCATCAATTTTAACACTAGCCTTGCCAACAAAAGCATTTCCAACCATAACTTTCCAACATTAGCATTTCTAGAATTCAAATAAAATAGGTCAAAACCAACAGAGAAACAACCCGTAGACTCCAGCCAAATAGCATACCAATAAGCTGAGCAGGCACCCAGCAGGCATACCTGTAGCACACCAGCCGGCATGCCAGTAGGACTCAAGCATACCAGCTGTATACCAGCAGCATACCAGCAAGCATACCAGCAGCATGCCAACAACATACCAGCAAGCATACCAGCAGCACACCATCCCCAAAATAGCAGCACACTAGCAAGCATACCAGCATTCCAAAACAATTTCCAACACTCACCAAACATCAATCCAACAAAGAACATCTGGAAGAAAAGAGAACAGCAACCAGCCAACAAATAAGGAACTAAACCAAAAGGACCCACGATTATTCTCCAGTTTTGAAACAATTAAGAAATACATTTTTCTTGATGTTTTTCCAACTAAAATAATTCCTTGGAAAAATGGTAAGGATTGAATTAACATCTTTGATAATATTCATTTTGGATTTGTGTAAATTCAAATCCTCATTCTGATATTTTTTGAGGTTACGGGGAGACCAAATGTTCCAAATAATAAAGACATCAACCAGGTTGCCAATGAGCAGCTTCTTAATTTTAAAGGGGTTGGAATTCCATTGCTCAATGAGGGAAGAGAGATCCTCAGCAGCCTGATTGTGGATTTTGATGATATTGAAAGCATTCTAAAGAGGCTGAGCAAAAGAGTTGTTGAAGAATAAGTGATTTACACTCTCAGTACTCGCATTGAGAAGATGGCAGCAATGACATTTGGATGGAAGATAAAAGCCTCTTTTGGTAAGCTCTTCATCAACTCTAATATAGTTAAGATGGATCCGTCAGATGAACAAGCTAATTAAATTAGGGATGTTATTATTCCAAAACAAAGGCTTAATATTAGTAATCTTATGCTTTCTATGAATGTTCCAAGCAAGATGAAGGTTAAATTTGTCATTGAGGATAAGATCAAACGTATGCTTCTAGGTTTCAATGTTGGGGATGGAATTAAACATAGTCTCATGAATATTAGGTTCAATGATAGAAGTAAAAAGATTGATATTCAAATTATCAAAATTAAAGCAATCACTAAGAGTAAGCTTTGGAAGGATGGTGTTGCAAATTATATGGAGAGGGCCGAGATGACACCAGGAATCACACCAGAAGGAGGAAGATGGGTCAAGTTTGTTCCAATTAATAAGTTGTTCCATGAGATTTCTATTCTCCAACATTCTATTCCAGTTTATAGAGTCCGTGATTTTCTTGGAAACAAGCAATAGAATGTGTGGAGGAACAATATTTCGCTTTAATAATATCCACCCAAATATTACTTTTGGTCCTAAAATTTCACCAAAGTTTGAATGAATAAGCATTATGAAGACCTCAAGGTTCCTCATCCCAAGCCCATCTTATTTAAGAGGAAAGGTCAGATTTTCCCATTTGGTCCAGATAAATTGAGTGCCCTTAATATCAACACTTGCAACATTTACATGACAAGCTGGATCAGCATTTTCAATATCCATATTTTCAAACTCAGGAATTTCAACATTAGCAGGAAAGAAAGTATCAGAATTTTTTAAATTAGCATAATCAGCAACTTCAACATTAGCATTTTCAATATCAGCCTTTCAACATTAGCAGAAAAAATAGTTTCAGCATTGACAGGATAAACAGAGTCAGTCTTTCCAACATTGGAACTATAATTAACTGCAAAATTGTTGTTACAAATTGCACTAGATTTATCGGTAGTAACCTGACCAACCATTTCAACATTTCCATCCATCAACAAAGGGGCATTAGTCAATTCAGAGTTACCAGTTGTATTATGCAAAACATTCGCCTCCTTAACTAATGAAACAGATTCAGTAATACCAGTATTGCAATTAAAATTATTTCCCTTTCCAGCAGGAGTATACATTTCAGCATTTTTATAAGGAAGGGTTTCAGCCTTTTAAGCATTAACGTTGGACTCACTTGCGATAACAGCGATATTGACATTATTGGAAAGAGAAGACAAAATACTAACATTAGCATGTAAATTTATATCGGTGGACGACTTAGCAACGATGTTTTCAGTAGTGACAGATAAAATTTCAACCGACTCCCTACCATTTGCAAAATTGGGAAAACCAAAAGAAAACAGACAAAAAAAAAGAAAAAAACAAATGGAAAGAAGGAACCAACGATGGAAGTGGCGGCAGCGGGAGGATGCTTAAGGAAAAGGCCCTAAATGAGCCGGCCAAACGACCTACAAGGAAGGAACCCTAAATCACCAAGCGCAGAGCCGACAAGAGAGAAAAAAAGTTGTTCTTAAATATATATAACAACAGATAAATTCGGTGAGGTTGGCATGAGATACTTCTAGTCCAGCGGAAAGACTGATGTTTAAGCGTGCCTATGCGCTAGTTACTCATGAATAGCTGTACCTCAACCCAACGCCTAGGTGCACTATGGCACTGATAAAACTAAATCCTTCATATTTGATGTTTATATGGAATGAGTGTACTATCCTTGGAAAAAAGATATTATGCTGCACCATATACTTTCTAAGCTACAGTACCCCAGTTCTGAATAGGAGTAGAAGAAGCATCATTGTTGATATTGCAAAGTGTTAAAATTTTCTTCTATTGAAAGATGCACAAGCATTTTCTTCTATTGAAAGATGCACAAGCACACCCTGAAATTGAAACTGAGGCCCAACAGTAGCAATTTTATTAAGAGAACTGACAGATATTTTACATGTTTACTCCTTCCAAGAAATCATAGACTTAAGAAGAAAATTAAGATCATCTTCTCCTTTGTTATGCCCATTCAATCTCACATTGAATATAAGCCTTTCTTTGTATATTCCTGAGCTCCCCTTCAATAGTAATAAGCACATGAAGCAGCATCTCCATTGCTCAACACAGAAGGCCTATAAGATTGAAGTGAAAACTTTTTTGAAGTAAAAAGTTCGGGTCCAATGTATATTCCTTGCACGATTTCAGTAACGCAACAGATCATCACCATGATTGAGGTCATCTTAGCTCCCAGATAATATTCTCGCGAGCTCAACCTTGCCTGTCCGGGTTTCTTAATTAATTCTTCATCAGATGATACCTCAATAAGAAAAAAAAAAAAAAAAAAAAAATGCAGAAGCTGACTTCTTCAATTCCCAAGAACATAATACATATAAATTCCAAAGGATATGATTCAATCTTAAATTAATGACAGTTTTTTACCGCGACCGGAAACCGGAAAGCGAATGGTTGGACGATTATGGAAAAAATATTAGTGACGTGCCTGCATGGAATAATTTGCCTTTATTACACGACAAACCTTCCCTCTCTTTCATCTCTTATATTTTCTGCCGCTTCATTATTTTAATCTTCTAAGAATACTTTTTATATTGCATCAACGCAGCCCACACCTTCCTCGAAGTATTCCTGCTCCTTTGTTTGTTCTCACTGTTCATAAGTGGAAGAATGCACAAAAAATAATTTCTCCAGCAGCTCTATCTCTGGGCCCACCCGGTTGATTGTGTAGTGCTTTCGTAGTTCTGTGAGAGGGCGTAGTTAGGGCATTATTCTGCCAACTTTGCTGTTGTGCAAAATTAAAATAATTGTTTCGTGAACTGTTTGACGATGCTTTTTTTATAGTTTATTTTTTGTCAATTTACAGACGAGCTTTTTTTAAACAGAATCAACGTACATTTTCATATTAACATCTATTTTCGAGAGATTACTGCTCTCGATAACGGGAAGCGAGATAAGTTTCACCCGAGGGAAGGAAGTGTGCGCGCCCGGACGCCAGCGGTGCAGTACCGGTTCGAGCCTTGAGCGCTCAGCCTTGCCCCGGCCCTCGCAGTGCATTTCCAATTCGAGGCCTGGGTGCTCAAATGCCCCAAGGGCCCGCGTTTATGCAGGCTCTGTTTTGGGGCCATATAAATTTGTTTGCAACCCATTTTTAGGTCATCCCCTACGCTGTTGTGCGGCGGCTGGAGAATAAGAAAAACTCTATTGTTAAGGGCTTGAGTGAATGTTTCATGAATTCTTAGCTGTATTCTTCCTCAAGTATAGTGAAATTTCTCTTTCTCTCTCACTATGAACGTAGGAGTTTAAACTGAACCATGTAACTCCTTATGTTGTGCATGTGATTGGATTGTCTATGTAATTTCTCTTAGTTTGTTCTTGATTGGTTTGTGATACTCCGCATTCATCGATCCCACGAGCAGTATTAGAGAAAAGTTTGCAAGAGAAGTCATAGAAGATAGACTTGGAGGAGAAGCTTCCAGTTCTTTATCATTATCAGTGATGAAGAGAAATTTTCACTAAGTTATGACACATCTGACGAAGATCGTTGTGGTCATGTTCGATGAAAAAAACAACTTCGAAATGTCAAGAAGTGAAGTCACTAATGCACTTTGTGCATAGAATTTAGAGGATGTTGTTGATAGGAAAGAAAAATTGGAGGAAATATTGAAAAGAGGTTGGTTCAAGATGAACTGCAGTGCATAGGCCTGCTCTTCATCCTTTAGCTCCACTCCAAGTTATCCTGCTAGTTCTACTCCGGGCACCTGGTATATAGTATTTAGTTTTTAATATGATAGGGCACAACCATTAAGAAGAAACATGTTGTCAGACTTACATAAATCTAAGCACATTTTAAGATGTCTATGTTATTTTAGTTAGAGAATATCACATTTTTGTAAGAAATAACAAAGGTGCACAATGCATTTGTAAAAGAAATAATAAAAGAACTAATAAAACAAGTACTAATAGGTGTGCTGAAACACATAATATTTCCCTATAAAAGATTGGTCAAGCAATAAAGATTTATGAGTATGATCGGTATCAGAAAATTCTAGTAACCTAAAGAAATAGAAAAGACGTTGTAAAGTAAAGCTGAATTGCAATAATTAGAGATAAGTTGTAAATAGTAAATGAAAATTATTATTATTTAATCTTGTATTTTTTTCTTGCAGGCTCATACAGAACAATGATGTTAGGTACATTTATCCAACCGTATGTATCGGGATCTCTTGTATAACCACACATTTCTCCTTAAGGACATATGCAATCTCCTGATCACTCCATAGCCAGCATTGGCTCAACAATGTTTGTACAGACTAATCCACCCCGAGTGAAATCCCTTCTTAGTTTAATTTATAGTTTATGTTATACATATGAGTTCTGATCAATTGAATAAGGTTACAAAGCGTTGCTACATTTCAAGAAAAATGCCAAATAAATACAAAACATGTGATATCCGGTCATTATCTAATTTAGTTATCTACTTTAATGATTGGGGTCAATTGAACCCCCAATTGACTAATAACAGATGCCTTAGTCATTTTTAACTATATATATATATTTTAAAAAAAATCATCTCGGTGAGATTTTATTCCATAAAAAGAAAGGAGTACAGGAGTAGGGCTGGGAGGGTACAAAGTGCCTAACGCATCTAAAAACTAGAATCCAGCCCCAAAAACAGAGACCCATGGAAAATCTTAAAAGGCCTCCAGACAAACCATAAAGAAAAATACAAAAGCTTCCAAAGTAACAAAAATAAAGGACCCAGTCGCAACTAATAAAAAGCTCGCAAAGGATACCATTAGAGAAGGCGAGAACGACAGTAATACCTGCAGAATCAAATATAACAAACTGCACATGTTCATGGTTAAAGGTTAAGGCATTGCCACATACTATAGAATAGTCCATGACTAAACCCATAGAAAAAAGATCAACAGTAAAGGAACCCTTCTCTAAGAAAATAAAGAAATGATAATCAGGGAGGAGGGTTGAGCCATCTGCATAGCACCACAAAAAACCCCACACATTACAGAATATCTAGCAGATTGATGACTCCCGCCCAATAAGGCCACAAGCTCATGCAGCAAACTAAAAATCATAGAATTATAGAAAATAAGCAACTGCATTCTACTTCGGGTGCAAGCACATAAATAAAAGGTAAGATTGTGACCAATTTTATCATTAGAGTTATTGCAAGCATCCCACATACCAAACTCAACCAAATAATCCTTCTCAAAGATATCAGACAGAATATAAACAAGCAACCCAGGGTGCAAGAATAAGAGATTTCCGGGATTCATCAAGTGAAACCGGAGAATCTCAATCCTTTCAACAAAAATCAATTAAAGAAGCAGCTCTAGCAATGGAGACGATCACAACGATAAATATTTTATCGAAAAGTGGCTTAACATAGATCCAGTAAGACATGAAAAGCAACCTAAACAATACCATAACATGATTGTGCATAATAAATTTTTTAATAGGATTAGAAGTGACAACAACATAAGAGGCAGCATTCTTGGAATATAAAACATTAGCAGCGATCTTACCCGTGAAACTGCCCAACATTTGCTAAATAATACATAAGCCAAACCTATCAAAACAAACAGCATTTCACATAAAATGCTCCTTAAGCCCAAGCAGAGAGCCAAAAATACCATTAACAGCATCCTTTTAACCACCATTGCCATCAGAATTACCAAAAATCTTATCCGAAAAACTACCTAAAAATTTAGAGCAGAACCCACCATAATAATCCGCATTGCAATTAATATTTTTGGCAACAACTTCACAAACCAGCAACAAAGCAGGTCCCCAGAAAAACCATTTACAACGGCATTTAAACCACCATAGCAATCAGAATTAACAAAATCTTATCCGTAAAATTGCCCAAAAGTTGCCCGTCAATAAAAAAGCAGAACCCATCATAGCAATCCGCATAGCACTTAAAATTTATGGCAACATCCTTCATAGACCAACAACAAAACAGATCCCCAAACATACAATTAGCAGCAAAATTTAAAACAGCCCAAGAAATAGTAAAAATAGAGAAAGCACCAATTATTTTGACATCAGAATTAGATTAGGTGACAGCATTTAAGGCACCTGCAGGGACCTGGAGCTTAAAAAGCACCAGCCAAAGCAAGAGGAACATCAAAAAAGAATCCCAGCTCCAGAAAACAGCCTTCCAAATGGTGTTATAAAGAAAGAATAAGCTTAGCATGATCAACATCAAGAGCAGTCCAGCTAAAATTTTTTACATTATGAATATTAATAGAATTGTTAACATCCAATTTGATCCTTTCAATAATTTTTTGAGCAGTAGCGGGGGTAGAATTGTATTTAGCGTTGTTTTGAGCTTTCCAAATATTCCAAAGGATATAGCAGTCAACCAGCTGCCCAATGTGAATTTTTTTCTTATAAGAAGGCCATCTAGTATAAATATTTTCCATGTTCATCGGGATAGGCCCAGAATTTTTTATGTTTAAAGCAGACCAAATATTGAAGCTCATATTACTACTTAGAAAGACATGATTTATAGTTTCAATATTATTTGACCAGCAGCAATAACATTTTGAAGCCAAGTTATACCCCATATTTTGTAAAATGGAATCCACACTAATGAAATTGTAATAGAGGCGCCATAAAAATAAGCTAATAAGGGTAGGAATGCAACTATGCCAAATCCAAGTGGGGAAAGTAGAATGTCTATGAGTCCTTACAACTTGCCAAAGTAAATTGAGATTAATCTTTTTTTTTTTTTTGCAAAGGATGGAATTGGCAGTTTTGACATGATCAAAATTAGGATTTATACATTTAAGCCTTTCTATCAGATCATTAGGAAGCTTGCTGTCAAGGGATGCAAAGTTCCAATCGTTAGGATAGCGATTTATCCAGAGTATCCCAAGTTAGAGTTTCTTCAATAATTTCTCTAGAAGAGAGCATTCTAGACTAAGTGATGAAATCTGTAATTTTTTGAGTTGCTTAGGAAGTGTGAGATCTAGCACAATATTTAGCTAAAAGGATGTTGGACCATATAGAATTCGAGGTTCTAAACGTCCACCAAAGTTTGAGGGAAAAAGTATTGTGCAAAGAAGAGAGACATCTTAAACCAAGACCACCTTCCAATGTGGGAAAGGTAACATGCTCCCAAGAGCACCAAGTAATTTTACTTCCTCTAGGGTGTATCTAAAGAAATTTGTTAAATATTGTTTTCAACTTTTTTTAAATGAATTTGGTGGGAGAAGTGACCTCGAGCCAATAAAGAGGGATCGTATAGAGGACATATTTGAGGAGAACAAGTCTACCACCTTGAGAATGGTATTTTAATTACCAACCTTGTAATTTTTTGAAAATGGTATTAATAAGCTTTGAGAAATTGCAATTCTTGTTATGCCCAGTAGAGATGGGGATGCCCAGATAAGGAATTGGGAGTTTACCAGGTTTAAAGTTTAAAGTGTTCTCAATTCTATTCATAACATTTATCGGAGTTTTGGTATTGGTGAATAAGTAGGATTTGGAGAGGTTAATTTCAACCCTGGTATGGTTTCCAAATCAGAGAGAAGATTTTTGATTTTAGTAACGGACTTAGAGCTTGCATTGCTAAAAAGGATAAGATCGTTAGCATAAGCAAGGTGAGTTACTAATGCTTTCCCACCATACTTATAATGGAGACTAAGGTCCTTTTTGAAATAATAGTTGATGCTAAGGGACCAATAGTTGAAAGCAAGGATGAAAAGAATGGGTGAAAGGGGGTCACCTTGACGAAGCCCCCTTTCAGACGTAAGAAAACCACCAGCCTTGGCATTGATCAAAACAGAGAAGAAATTGTATTGAGTGAGGTTCTTGATTCTTAGGATGAAACTAGAGTTAAAACCATAACTATTTAAAATTTTAGAAAGGAAGTTCCAGTCTAATCTATCAAAGGCCTTTTCCATGTCAAGTTTTAAAATGAGGTTATGACCCCTGCATTTTTTTTTAGGCTATGGAAAAGCTCTTGAGTAGCAAGGATGTTATCTTGGATAAGATGCCCAGGAACAAAACCAGATTGGTTAGGTTTTATTAGGCAAGGAAGAAAAGTTTGCAATCTTTTAGCAATAATTTTGGAGATGATTTTGTTAATGGAAGTACAAAGATTGATTGGCCTATAGTGGGACCACCAAGCGGCTTTTTCAATTTTGAAAATGAGCGAAAACATCGTATGAGTAAAGAATTTAGGTAAACAGACATCACAAAAGAATTCTTTAACCCCATTACACACGTCCCACTTAATCATGTTCTAGAATTTACAAAAAAGCTCACCAGGGAAGCCGTCAGAATGAGGACAAGTATTTTTCTTTAGATTCTTGACCACCTCCCAAATTTCAACATCACTGGGCATCAAATTAATCCGGGTATTCTCCTCAGTATGGATTTTGGGAATTGTTAGATCCATGTTAATTTTTTGAGGGGAAGAGTTTGGGCTATTAAAAGAGTCCTAAAAGAAGGAAATTGCAGAGCTTTGGATGTCTTCAAAGTTGTTAATTTCAGGAGCATTTGGAGGGCAAATTTTGGAAATTTTATTTATGTGTCTTCTTTTATCAACCCAATTATGGTAGAAAGAAGTGTTCTTTTCATCTTGAAGGGACCAATTAATACTGCATTTTTGTTTCCAAAATGTCTCAATGTCATTGTGAGTTTGAATAAGTTTTGCTTTTTCTTTAGAGGCTTCAATTCTAATATGGTCCGAGGGATCTGTTTTAAATATATTTTTTAAGTAATTGACTTTGCTTTCTTAGTAGAAGCATTAGTAAAAATATTTCCAATCTCTTTTTTGTTCCAAAGAATGCAGGCTTTTCTAAGATTTTTGAACTTCTCCACTAAGCGGGATAAACCATAGGTATTACAAGGTTCATTCCAAGTAGAATGGACCAGTTGAGAGAAGTTGTCTTTTTCGAGCCAAAGGGTTTGAAACTAGAAGGATTTAGAGTTTTTAATTCATGATTCCAAGATGATAATATAATTGGCTTATGACCAGAAACCATTAAATTTAAAGAGGAGGCTTCAAAATTAGAGAAAGAACTACACCAAATATTATTGATAAGGAATCTGTCTAATCTCGCAAATTTTCTACCATAACTCCAAGTAAAGGGAGATCCCGAATATTTGAAATCATCAAGTCCACAATCAAGGATGGCAGAGTTAAAATCAAAAGTGGATTTGGAGTGGTCTCTAGAATAACCTTTGTACTCAGAACTTTTAAGGATTGCATTAAAATCTCCACCTACCACCCAGGGAAGGGTAGAGGAGCTGCAATCCTTAAGGAAGTTCTAAAGAGGGAGATGATCAAGTCTTTGATTATTACCATGTACAAAGGTTATGAGAAATTTGTGGTTTTCATTATAGAATTGCATATGGATGGCTTGGTGGCATTGAGCTAAGATGTCAACATTCCAATTGTTATCCCAAAACACCCAAATTCTGTTAGAATTATTTAGGGCAAAGTTTTCCAATCTTCTAAAATGACCAACAGAATTTAAGGCTTCCTGATTTAATTTAGGTTCAAATATGGCAGAAAAGGAAAAATGTTTTTCAAAGATAATATGTTTAAGCCTATTTTTTGAAGAGGTATTTCCAATACCTTTTATATTCCAACATAAGACATTCATTGACAAATAAAAGAAGATCCACTTAGGATTGACTGTTGCATATCTTTAGAAGAAGTGATATTAATAGAATTTTTTGAAGTAGTGTCCTGGACAAGTTCATCGATTTTTTCATGATCAATAAGAGCGGAGATCGATTTGTACCTGTTGGATGTCGGCATTTTGTTTATACTGAACTGAACATTTTTCTTTTTTAGAGGAGTTTTAGATTTCGAGACAGATGATTGGACATTCCTCTCCGAGTCTTGGGGACCGCAGTTAAGGGAAGTACAGGACATGGCATACCTAGCTTTATTGATGGCTGTCAAATTCTGTTCAATGACAATTCTTGAGAATGGGTCAGCAACATTACCAAATTTTATTCTATCATGAACAATAGTATTCAACATAGGGCTAAAATTAGCAAGATGCAAAGCTAATTCAGAATGATAAGTGTTTTCATCACCAACAGACACCACATTTGATATGCCATCAATAATATGATCAAATTTTTCAGCCATATCAAGAACTACGCCCGCTTCGCTGAATTAATATGGTTTGCAATTTCAAAAATATTTGCAGCTAATTTTCCAAATTTTATTCCAACCGTACCCATAACATCCTGCTCAAACTCAGATGAGGTAGCATTCTGATTTAAAGCATTTGTAGCAACATTTTGATTTAAAGCTATTTCAGCAGCAAGATTTCCATAAAAAAAATTTCCATTAACATCACCCTCCAAAGGGGCCAAGAGATTATTCGCAGCAACTAGAGAAATAACAGTTTTAGTAGTCTCAGGGATATAATCAGCATCAGGTTTTTTCATAGCATTTGCAATAATTTCAGTTTCACAAACCTCAACCCCATTATGATCTAAATTGTTAACAACATTTGAAGCAGATTTTACAACATCAGGTTCATGAACAACATCATTCACCTGGTTAACAACATCAGCAATTAAAACAAAGTTAACAACATTTTCAGACTCATTAACAGCCACAATCTTATGCCCCAAATTAGTACCAGTAGTTAAATCAATTTTATCTACAGCAATTGGAACAAAATTTTCCACAATCATATCATCTAAAGTAATGATATTATCATCAGAAAATGTGTTACAAATAACCGAATTATTAGCCGGGGTAGAATCAATTTCATGATTGATCTCAATATGATTTCCAGCATTCACCTGGTTGTTCCCAGCATTCACAATACCAGGAACCAAACTTTGATTAAGAGCAATAATGTCCAGAGTGTTATTATCTTCTATATGTAATGATTGAAGAACAATGGGAGCATTGACATCCCGCAAAATGTTATCACTAGCAAGCTATTCCATGAGATTTTGATTTTGCAAAATGATATCAAGGTTATGATTACCATCTATTTATAGGGATTGTAACTCGATATTTTGATCAGAGCTATTAATTCTTCTTCCAGCCGATGGACAAGGGGAGTTTTGGCCTCTGAAAATGCAAGAATCTGTATTATACCCTAAGGAGAAAGACCAATTACAATAAAGAGGCATGTTTTCATAACAGATTTCTTGGCCATAACATTTTTCTTCAGAGCCCAACCATATTGAGCTAGGGGGAGGGGAAGCAATGTTTATTTCAATTAGGATTCTTGGGGATGCAATATTTCGACATAGGGCTGTGTTACAATCAAGTTGGAGTGGTTTTCTAGGGCCCTCCCAATATTGAAAAGGATTTCTTTGGCAGTGAAATGAAGTCGTAGGCCAGGGAAATTAACCCGTAATGGAACAATCGGTACATCATGTCTAACATCGGCAAAAGGATCCCATTTACAGAAACACATAGGATTCCCTTTTAAATCGTAAGATTAGAGAAAACCCGAGCATAATCTAGATCGGACTGGAAGGTGAGAAAAATATGAAGGGAATCAAAGGTTCTAATATTAACTGGCAAAAGAAGTTTAAGCCCTTCAATAAAGCCTAATATAGTGCTGAAACTAGGTTTTTCTCTGGCAAATTTTCCAACTAATGTAAGTGAGTGCGGACTTGCCAAATGCAAAACTTCCTCATTAGTAAAAAATAGAGCGGGGCCTCCATTGAAGGAGCTGATTTCTTTCAAGAGAGGGGCGGAAGGGTTCGCAACAATGTCGCAAAAGGACCTGACCAAAGGGTCCATAACCAATGCAATATAGAAGGAACAAAAGCAAAAACACAGGTTAGGTAAAAGGAAAGAAATAACCCGATGGCACAAGGCCGACGAAAAGCTGTAGGAGGCCAGAGGCCTCCGGCCGGGGAGCCGAGCGAGAGAGGGCCGCAGATCACCAAGGAACCCTAAACGAGAGCTTCTCTCTTATTCTTGTGTATGGCTGATGAGATTTGAACCCGTGACCTGGGATAACAAATCCTGATCCTCATCCACTGGCTTACAACACCATTCAACATATATATAACACGATTCAGCTCTCGTTTTAGGGTTCAAAGGTGATTCCTCGGGCGTCTTTGGCCGGCCCTTTTTCCTTCCGTCGGCGTGGCTGACGGTCCGAGCTCTCGGGTGTCATCTTCCGTCTGCCGCTTCCTCTTTTGCTGGTTCACTCTACCCCATTATTTTTTCCAGGTTTTCTTTTCTTTCTTACTGGTTTGTGTTCTGTCATGGCTCTTTATGGCTGATTCTCATATCGTTAGATCTTTTTGTGAGGTATTGGAAGGTCCTCTTTCCAACACCTTACTGTCAAAACCTATTTTGTCTTTTAAAGGTGGTCTGGCCCTTCTTTTCTCTGATGCTGAAATTTCTTTACTTGCTTTCCCTTTCGACCTTACTCTTGTGGAAAAATTTTCCTGTACGAAGCCTAGCTTTGCACTTGTTCAAAATCACTCGATTAAAACTTGCGGGTCCTGTTATCATCCGTTCGTATGACTCTTTACGAATTTTCTTAAGGTTTTCTACTGATTTAGATTATGCTCTCTTGTTCTCTAAAGGTTCTTATGATATTAATGGTCACACAATAAAATTTTCAAATGGTGCCTGCATATATTGATGTCCAATTTGATGTGACTATTGCCCCTGTTTGGATTAACTTACCGGGATTATGTTTGTAATACACTTCTAAAGAGGTGCTTCTTAATGTCGCCCAAGCCTTTAGTAAGCCCCTACATCTTGACAGAAACACTGCCACCCAATGTAACTATGCGACACCCTGCATTTTAGTGGAGGTCAACTGAGAAAACCCTCCTCCTGATAAAATTTGGCTTGGGTCGGAAACTAAAGGATACTTCCAAATGGTTGTGTATGAAAACATGTCGTCTTATTGCTCACATTGTAATACGATTGGCCATAAACCCTCGTCCTGTCCACACTTAAGAGAGAACTCTACTCCACCACTTTGGCCATGATTGAGCCTATAACAAACACTGATACTCTAAATGTTGCTGATACCGTTAACATTAATGATGCCAATAATGACAACATTAATGTTGACTCTCCCCTAGAAATTGCTGAGCTCTCAATGGGTAGGGAGCTGGTTGAAAGTTTACATGTGACTATTGATAATGTCAATTCCAAGCTACCCACTGATATAGATTTACATGCTAATGTTTGTACTCTATCTCCTATTATCAATAATATAAATTTAGCTGCTAGTGCAATCAAGGAGACACATGTTTTGTATAATACTACTATCATCACTGATTTGACTAATCCATGTTTGTTATAGAATGGAAATGCTGAACCATGTGGTCCGGTTAGTACGCCTGCCAATAATCAAATTATCTCTTTTGATATTGTTAAAAACTCCATTATTGAAAATACTGAGGTTGAAGCTACTGATTATGATAACTTTGAAAATTTTGATATTATCCTATCTGCTAATGTTGAAACTGTTGATAAATCTATTGAAATTGATGAGCTTGAAAATAGGGATTTTGGAAATGATGATACTACTTGTCATGTAACTGTTGTCCAAGCTGTTATTGAAAATGCTCACATTACAAATACTGCTGAGGTTGTAACTGTTGAGCATGAAAATAGGGTTATTAAAAAGGCGGATTCTGCTTGCCATGTAACTATTGCTGATCTTGAAAATGCTAATATTTTAAATACTGCTTGTCATATTAATATTTTTAATGTTGATATTATAGATGCTGTTAATCATGTTAATGCTAAAATAATGTTAGATTCCTCCTATCATGTAAATGCTGCAAGGGCTGATGTTGAAAATGATGATCCTGTAAATGCTATCATTATAATTGCTGCAATGGCTGATGTTAAAAATTCTAATCCTGTAAAGGATGTGATTGAAAAGGATAATGTTGAAATTGCTATGAACTAAGTCTCAGCATCTTTAAATCATGTTCTGATTCCCACTAGGTCTTCTCTAGGAGAAATAGAAAGGGTTCATAACTCCCTAAAACTGGTATGGCAGTTCTAAACCCAAACTCTTCTTTACTCAAAAATAACAAAGTCATAAAAAAGGTTAGTGGCCGCAAACAGTCAAGATAATGATTTATTCTAATTGGTCAATTAAAATGCCCTCAATCTCCTTTAGAACTCGAGAAAGATACTGTCCAAATCATAGCTAAGGATTCACCCTCTTTTCTTAGTTCTAATAGATTCAACCCCATTGCTTATTTAGAAGATAACTTTGGAGCCACTAAAATGAAAAGTTTAGATCAAATCATTAAAAAATTTCCAAAATTTAATATTACTAAATAGAAGGTCATCCCAAACCTTCTTTTGTTCCCAAATGAACATTCTCTATTGGAATATTAGAGGATTGGGTAACATTTCTTCCATGAATCATCTAAAACACCTAATTTATGAACATAAAATTGAAATCGCTATCATCTTCGAACCTAAACTCCAAAATACTGGTTGTAACAAAATTCAACATTTTCTTCACTATGATAATTGCACACCTTCTCTTTCTAATAAGATTGGGATCTTTTGGAATAATAATTGGAAAATTAAAACTATTAATCAATGTGACCAAGAAATCCACTTGAAAGTTGCTAATCAAAACTTCAAATGTATAATCACTTTTGTCCATGCTAACAATCTTAGAAGTGATAGGCTTCACCTTTGGAATTGTCTAAGAAATTGCCCTCACACTAATCTCCCATGTCTTGTTGGTGGGGACTTTAATGCAGTCCTTAATCAAAGAGAGTACAAGGGCTATGTTCTCAACCACTCTGCATCAACTTTTGATTTCAACTCTGTTCTCATCAATTGTGGTTTAGACGATTTCAATTACACTAGTGCTCTGTTCACTTGGTCTAATGGTAGGATATTTGCCCGCCTTGACAAATTCTTAATGAATAATGTTTGGTGTAATCACTTTCGGCATATTAAAACCTTTTCTCAAAATTCCTTGAATTATGATCACAAACCGATCTTTATTTGCTCTAGTAATTCTCCTTCTATAATCAACAAATCCTTTAGGTTTCAATTATTCTGGCTGAATAGATCGGACTGTTTAGATTTTATTTGGTCTTCCTGGAATGATAATTGTAGCTCTTATGGTCTCCCTAGACTTGTTGAAAGATTCAAACATCTCTGTAAAGCTCTAAATGCCTGGAATCATACCGTGGTTGGCAACATTTTTACTAATGCAACCACCCTTGAAAACCTTGTGAATAACTTGGAAAATCTTTTTGAAGAACAGCCCACTGACAATAATAGTATCAAATTCTCTAAAGCTAGGGCTGATCTTATTCAATGCCACAACAATATTTAAACTTTTTGGAAACAAAAATGTAGCATTTGTTGAAAACTGCAAGGGGGAAAAAATTCCAAATTTTATCATAGTTGGGTTAATAAAAGATGATCTAAAAGCAAAATTCGTGTGATCACCAATCCGGATGGTTCTACTCTTTCCAAAGTTGAGGAAATCCAAGATTCAGCCATTAATTATTTCTCAAAAATTCTTTCAACTGATCCTAATCATTCTAATGCTTTGAATGTGTCCATCTGATTCCATCATTTTGCAAAATGACAATCACTCTTTAAATGCTATGCCTTCGAATGATTAAATTTGGAAGGTTATCAAAAATCTTAATTAAAATTCGTGCCCCAGTCCTGATGGGTTCCCTGTGGAATTCTTCATCAAAGCTTGGGATATTGAGAGAGAAGACCTTTGCAATGGGATCAAAGAATTTTTCTGTAACATCCCTTTGCCAATTTCTTTACTCATTCCACTATCACTCTTATCCTAAAAGTTAACGCTCCCACTTGGTGGAATCAATTTAGACCCATTAGCCTCTGCTCCTCGCTCAATAAAATTATATCCAAATTAATTGCTAATCGTTTAAAAGAGATAATCCCTAAGTTAATAAAAAAAAAAATAAAGTGGGTTTATCTCTAGGAGGCACATTCAAGAAAACATCCTTGCCACTCAAGGATTGTTCTATTGCCTTAATAAAAAAAGCAGAGAGCATAACCTAATTCTCAAATTGGACCTTGAAAAAACATTTGATAAACTTGATTGGGGCTTTCTTCTTGAAATGTTACAAGCTAATGGATTCAATGCCTCTTTCATCTCCAAAATCAAAAACTTGATCTCTAATGTTTGGTTTTCAATCTTAATCAATGGTGCTCCTGCTAGTTTCTTCAGTTCTTCTAGAAGGATTAGACAAGGTGACCCTTTATCTCCCATCATATTTAATCTTGCTATCAATTATTGGTCTATAAACCTCAATTAAACTTTTTGGATGGATAACACTCTTCACTTCAAAATTGGAAGTAATCTCCTTATCTCTCATCTGGCCTATGCTGATGATTTCATTATTTTATCTAATGCTGACAAAAGAAACATCACAAAGATCAAATCTTTACTTAATACGCTTGAGAAGGACTCTCGACTTAAAATAAATTGCCTCAAATCTAACTTCTATATTATTAGTAAGGCCAATTCTAATATAAGAGATTTTATCACTAATAAACTTGGTTTCAAAGAAGGCAAACTTCCTTGCAACTATCTTGGCATTCCTATCCTTAAAGGCCCTTATAATACTACAAATTATCATGGCCTAATTGATCAAATTCTAAAAAGACTATGTAGTTGGGAGAACATTTACTATCTCAATGAGGTAGGCTCACCTTAATAAAATATATCCTTAACACAATACTGCTTTACTGGCTAAAATTCACCTCTCCTACAAAGTTGACTTTGCCTAAAATTAATATCATCTTCAACAAATTTCTTTGGATGCATAATAAGGGCACCAAATTAACTTGGACCAAATGGGAAAATCTGACCTTCCCTCTTAAGGAAGGTGATCTTGGTATGAGGAATCTTGAGGCTCTTCATAATGCTTATTCTTCCAAACTTTGGTGGAACTTTAAAACCAAAAATAATATTTTGGTGGAAATCCTTAAAGCTAAATATTGTGCCTCCACGCATCCTATGCTTGTGTCCAAGAAAATCATGTACTCTACAAAAATCAAGGAATGCGTAGCAACAATCATCAAAGTAAGCAAGGGATTACTAATATGGTGATATCATTTGTTTTCTAATTTATCCATTCTAACTATTCCAAGTTACACAAGTTCAGGATCACCATTTTCCTACTATCGAGTGTAACTTAGAAACTCATCCTTATAAGTTAAAAAGGATTAGAACTGATCAAGTTCTAGTTCAATCAGATAGACGACTATAAGTTGAATCAAATAATCATATGTCCTAATTTTGGTGAATTTAGACGTTCTACTAAGATCTAATCAAGATCTTCTAAACCTGTAGATTATGGATTAAACACTACAATATTTAGGTTTAATCACATAATCTAAAAAGGACAAGACCTAAGTTTTAAGTTTTATTCTATAAGTGATCTACTAGTTAAGGCCAATCCTATTAAGTAATCAGACTTAATAGGATGAATCTCCTATCCTAAAACTAAGGTTAAGAGATAAAATAATCAAAATAAGTTATAAAATAAAAGAAAAGTCTAGAAAATAATAAAACCAATGATTCATCCATTGGGTAACCCAATTTACCCAATGAATGAATTCTAACCTAAGATCTAGTCCTCATCTTAGGAAGGGTCCTTAAGGTGTAGCGTTTAAGACTTAGAAGAATTCAGAAATCTGACTTAATGGTTGATTTCACTTACTTAAATGTCACTAATACGATTATAACATTAGTTTTAATTATTTTGTAATGTTGATTAGGGGTTATGAGTGCTTATTCCAAACATAGGGCAAAATAATTATTTTGCTCCTATTTTTATGGTCTAAAAAGTCAACTTTTGATCTAGGGTTTCAAACTGAAGTTTCTTAGTTCTAAATGATTACTTACTATCTAATTTGAAGATAGATAGTAAGTACGCCCTATTTGGACTTCAAATGGTCAAGTTATAACCAAAATAAGGCCAGGAGTATTTTGGTCATTTTTCCTAATTTTAGGGTTTAAATCCTAAATATTATTTCAGTTTATCAGTGACATTGAAATTCTAAACTAGTTAGTATCTTGAATTTTTGAATTTGGAGTTGATTTGGCCAAGTTATGGTCATTTAAATTCTAGGGGCAATTTGGTCATTTTTCAATAAAGTCAACTCTGAGTTCTAGGGTTGACTTTTTATCCTGATGTCCAAATAGAAAAACTAATACTACTACGGTGATGGGGCCGATCTCCTGAGTATTTTAAGACCCATATTGACTATGTTTGGTCAACTAGGTCAAAAGTTATGAGATCCTAAAGATGTCCTAAAATGTTACATTGTTATGCGTACCCTGAAATTAATTTTTACATTACGCCATTTGATTCTATTTATTTTTCTGAGTATTTTGAGACCTATATTGGCTATATTTGGATTATCCTATAAAAAGCTATTAAACTTTTAAATTTTACTATTCAAAAATATAATTTGTATTATTTTACTATTCATTTATTTAAATTAAATTATTTTACTATTCATCCCTAATGTTATATATATAAATTTTGATTTTATTAATTCTTAATTAATCTGCAATTAATTATGGCTTAATTATCAATTAGCATTAATTAATCCAACAATTAATTAATTTAAATATATAATATTATTATTTTATTGTTGAAAAGTAATTAAGTCTAATTACTATTTAATTAACCTTAATTATCTGCTAATGCCTAATTAAGAATAATTAATTACAGTTTACTGTTTAATAATAATTAATTACTCGAATTACTGTTAAGATTTAATTAGTATTAAAATATTCCTAATTATTCCTTTAATTATTAATTACATCTCATTAATTGTATAAGTTACTATTTAAAAGTAATTAGTACTAATTACCATTAATTAACCATTAACAATAATTAATTACTAACTAATCAGTAATTAATTTATTAATTAACTGTCTGAGATGACAATGAGCCCCACCTAAGACACGTGGCAGCACCTGATTGGGCGCTGCACTATGTGTGGGCCCTTACTGTACACGTGGCATGCACGGTGACTGCCACGTGGCTCTGCGGGCCCCACGAGGGAGCTGAAAGGTTTCGGGAGACCTGACAGTGGGTCCCACTTGACACGTGGCGTGCCCAGAGGCTGCCACGTGGCATTGTGGGCCCCACAGTGGAAACTGAACGGTCGCCCGGGCTCGAGCGGTGGGTCCCACCTGACACGTGGCATGCCAGGATGCTGCCACGTGGCACTATGGGCCCGACCTGGGCAGCCGAAGAGCCGTGGAGGCTCGGTCGGTGAGCCCCATCTGACATGTGGCTTGCCCAGCGGCTGCCACGTGGCGTAGTGGGCCCCACGACCGAATTTGAAGATGTGCGATTTCTGGTGGTGGGTCCACGTGACACGTGGCATGCCTGGAGGCAGCCACGTGGCGCTGCGGTCCCCACATGGCTTACGCAGACCCAGCCGAGGTCGGGTCGTACTCGGGTCGACCCGGCCCTACCCGGACGTCGTCTCCTTCGCGGAGGCGTCTCGAGGGCCGGTGCCTAGGGCATGGCTTTTGCTGGCCTTCCCGGCGCCAGACCACCTCAGCCCACACGGCCGACGGTAGCCCACGTCGGGGCCTACCCGTCGGTGGGCGGACCTTCGTCGGAGGTGGCCGGAGTCGCCGGCAAATCCTAACCGTATGTCTAAGTCTATGGGGTGTGCGTACGAGGCAAAACCCGAGGGATTCGAGCCGTGAACTGGGTCGATCGGGCTGGATCGAGCGTGATCGGGTCCGATCAATTGACAATCCATACCCAGATCTTCAATTACCAGGCGTCGAAATGGCGATCAAATGGACGAATGGGGGAGTTCGGGGAGTACCTGGATCGACGGTTCGCGGGTCTTCGGGTTCGGACGGACGAGGCAGAGGGTTCGAGCTCAAGGAGGCGTAACCCGTGCGTCGGGGGTGCCGGGGAGGTCCTTATAGACCCACGGACGGACCGGCCGAGGCGGGGGGGGCGCCAGTTAGCCAGGCGTGCGGCGGCACGCCGCGTGGCGTCGGGGACGGAGAAGCCAAGGGAGACGCGTCCCAAGTCGTTCGATCAATCCCGATCTGACGACTCGGATCTGTCTGATCAGATCAGACGGAGGAGGCGACGGCGGCAGCTGGAACTGACGGCGCGGGCGATTAAGTGGCGGCGCCGTCAGTTAATAAATAAAATAATATATAATTAATATTTTAATTATTTAATTTCCAATTTGATTTAGATAATTAAATTGCTTCCAGAAAAATTCCAAATATTCACCCCTTAGCTAATTGAGGGGTGAGGAATGCAACGGTGATGTCAAATTTTTGATCCAATGAGTATTTTAATTTCTCAAATTTCGAGGCATTAAATATTAATAAAATATTCGTCGAATTTTCGACAACCTTCGATCGACATGAAAACTTCACCTAGCTAATTTGGGGTCAACAAGCACAATGGTGAAGTCCAATTTTTGATCGGAGATCAATTTAAATATGTCAAATTTTAGGGTTTCTGTATTTTTCAGAAATCAGGGTTCGATCTATTTGACTCCTGATTTGGACTAGGTCTTAGAGGTTGATTCCAATTAACTTAATTAGCATTCATAATTATATTTAAGACCAAAATTAGTCATAATTGACCAAGGTAACAACCTGAGTTATTACATCCAATCTCTTAAACATAACACCTATCCTAGCCCAAGCAGATTCTTGGGAGAATTCTTTATCAAAATTTGGCACATCATTAATTCTAATATTTGCAATGGTGTCAAGGGATTCTTTTTCAACATCTTATTTCCAAAATTCTTCTCATATGGTTGTCTCCTTTATACCTCAAGAAAACCATATTAAGTGGTGATCCCAGTTTATATTACTTTATGTTCCACTCTTAATAAGATCACCTCCAAAATTCTTGCCAACAAACTAAATAGGATTCTTCCCTCGATTATTGAGCCAAAAGAGTCTAAGTTTGATCATGGGAAGCATATTCAAGACACTATTTTCATTACCCAAGAATTCTTCATAGACTAAACAAGAAATGTAGAGGCAATAATCTTATCTTAAAACAAGACCTTGAAAAAAAAATTGAAAAATTAACTGGCATTTTTTTTAATCCTTTAATCTTAAGGTTTTGATCATTCCCTTATTTCTAAAATCAAAAACTCTATTGTCAACACATGGTTTTCAATCATATTTAATGGAGCTCCTCATGGTTTTTTCAAATTCTCCAAAGGCCTTAGACAAGGTGATCATTTATCCCCTATTCTTTTCAAATTGGCTATGAATTTTTGGTTTTTTTTTTAATATTAATCTCCAATTCTCTCAAGATCCTAGTCTTCATTCAACATGGGCAGCAAATTCTTAGTTTGTCATCTTGCCTATGCTGATGACCTGATTATTTTCTCTAAAGAGAAACAAGTTGTTAACAAACTCAAACTCTTGGATTTTCTTGAAAAATAATATGGCTTCAATATCAATTACAACAAGAAACAAATCTTCTCCTAGACTTTCTTCCATTATCTCTTTGAGCTAAGCTTTAAGAAAGGTAAATTTCTCTTTAAATATCTTAGTATCATCATTTTTTGAGGTATTAAGAATCACTCCCTCTATAATGATCTCTTTGATTCTTTATATACAAAACTTAGAGGGTGGGAACAAAAAAAATTTTATAAACTTGAGGTTTCCTCTACCACTTAAGGGATTGTGAAAAAAATCAAATGCCTTTTTAACAAATTCCTTTGGCCCCATAAAAGGTTCCAAACTGATTTGAACCTCTTGTGATAATATATCCCACCCTATTAAAGAAGGTGATCATGGTTTAAGATGTTTAGATGCTATTCATGATGTCTTCTCCCTTAAATTTTAATAAAAATTTAGAACCTCCACATCTATTTGAATGTCTATCCTTAAAGCTTAATACTGCTCTACCACTCACCCAACTTTTGTAGACCATAATATCACCGACTCTACTACTTTGTCTTGCATGCTTAATTCTAGAGTACATTGATGTAGTTAATCCTAGGAAGCCTTTCATTCCTCAACATCCTTTTAGTGTGCCAATGGTTTTGGTCTTGTACTGCTTCAACATCTTTGTCATGTTAACTCACATAACAAATTTTGGGACACTGTTTTACCCATGAAGTTGGATGGAATGCTGCTCATATCAAATTTATAATTCCTATTAATATCGAAGACTAGATCTTGAATTTTACCCCTTCCCTCAGCAACAAAAAAAAAAAGCAAGTTCAGAGCTTGTTGAGAAAAAAAAATTTTTGTCTTAATTTGGCTTGGCAACTTTGTAGAAGACATAGACTTTCCTCTATCTCTACATGGTACTGGAACAAAATGTTTCCTACTTTTATTAGTCTTTTCTTATGGAGGCTCTTTAATAATTTATTAGTGTTGATGCAGAACTTACTAAAGGGGTGGTGGTCCACCTCGCTTCCCAATGTCACTGCTATAATGAAATTGAATCTGTTAATCATCTTTTCATCAGAAATGTTCATAGTTATAGTGTTTGGCCTTTTCTTAATATCTCTCCTTATAACAATATTTGTCACTACAATATTATTGATTTGTTAGGAAGGTGGAATAACTATAACTCCAAGCTCAAAAAAAATTTACATGTGGGAAATCTTATTGATAGTTATGCTGTTTGGGATATTTGGAATGCTAATATTAAAGCCATTTACAGCAACTTGTGATTCCACCACTTATAATTTACTAAAGCCCTCACTAAAGATATTAATGCTATTCTCAATGCTTTTCCAACTATATTTTCTTGATAATTGATCTTTTAGGTTCTAGAATGCTCCTATATCAACTCTTGCTATTAATGTATCATCTTCATAGAATAACAATATAATATAGCGGGTATTAAAATGTGTATGTAGCAACAGTTGTTAGAATGAAACCATGTGTATTTCATCTCTAGCATGAACATGTCAAATTTCTTTTACGACTTTTTTGGCACCTGTTTTAAGCCACACTAACTCTTCCCGAGTTTGCACACCATACTCTCTTTACATCAAAAATCAACAGAGGAATGTATTTTTGATGTCTTCTTCAAATTGGCCATAGAGGAATGTGTTTTATATACCTATCTATTAGAGATGCGTATCTTCCTTATCCACTAGACTCAATATCAATTGAAATGTTATCATATTAACTACCAAGGAGAAATTTTCATGTAATTTTCTCCTTTATTTTGCTGACAGACCTTCATGACTAATCTCACCTTGTAATGTTTTCCCTTATCTTGCTCTTGTTTAAGTTCATACTCCCATTTGTATTGATCAACCTTCCTTTATATGGGTAACTTTAGCATGTCATAAATGTGGTAATCCTTAAGTGATTACCTCTCCTCTTGCATTGTATCCAACCAATGTTGCCTTGCTTTGCTTGAGACATCTTCCTAAAATGTTTGGGTCTTATTTGGATCACTAATCATCACATAGCCATTCAAAAGGTACCTTGTGGATGCATGATGTAATTTTTTTTTTGAATCTTTTCAAGACTGATTTATTTTCTTGAAACTCACCAACATCTTCTTTGCAAGAGTTTATCCTCTTGCATCCACCACCATGTCATCACCTTCATAGACTGGGCTCTTAGTCTATCATTGTCAATAAATGCAGACACATTTGAGAGTGAAAAGAATACTAAGTTCTACCCAAGCGTCGGGCTCTTAGCCTGGGCTGGTTCTTGGCCTCGTGTTGATCCCTCTGATACTGTCAACGCCTGGGCATGCTTAAACGCCAACCCTGATGCCAGCTATAGCGGTTGAAACTGTAAGCCCATCTGTCATATGGTCCACGTCTAAATTGATCTATAATTGTCTTGGGATGGCTCCATACCGCTCGATGCTCACCAAATAAATAATAAACATTGTAAGTATCAAAATTCAGATAGTGCCCTATGAAAAATGAGAAATGCTATTTGGACCCGCTAACGTGGCACCTAAAAAAGTCCACTCAATAATATTTGGACATGATTTCAATACAAATATTAAAAATAATATTTATATTATTTTAATGTAAATAAAAAAAACTAATAAAATATACTCAAATCTTATTGATTTGGACTTTTTTTGATGCCACATCAGCAAATCCAAATATCATTTCTCATAAAAAATATAAAATTTTGAGTGGTTAATAACCACAAAATTAAATAACAAAGAGTGGGTAGATCTCAGCAGGGAACTGATAAATAAAAATTGCTCTTAAAGACGCTGCTGCCTTTTATATTTCCGATACTGAGACTAATGTCTGTCGTTTTGGATTCTGCAGCTTAATATTTAAATAATTACAGCACGAACTTCATCAAAAACTTGAACAATGGTTTCCCTGCACGGGCTGAAGAGCCGCCGCGAACCCAGGCATTCCTCTTCCTATAAATTTAGTACATACATATTTATATGTGCCAAAACAACTGCTTCCACATGTCTTCTGCTTCCTCCCTTCTTCGAATCAATGGGAAGGATTATCCTGAAGCGTTTTATTGTTTGTCCTGTGGTTAAGTTGGCTCTGAGGTGTTCATCTTCTTCTATGCTCAAAAGGGAATCCCCAATCAGTTTCAAGAAATTCTTCAATTTAGAATTTAGCCAAAGACAAAATCAAGAACTCTGTTTCTCTTTTGACAGTACGGGGAATCGAACGGCTTCTCTTCGATCAGAATCTGCCAGTAATTGAACTAAATAATAATCAAAATAATGATAATGATGATTATATTCCAGTAAGTTCAAATTTAATTACAGCACATGCGTTGTTACCACAATCATTGAACTTAAACCAAAATACTTAACAGAATCTAGCTCCAAAGTATAGCCAACTAGCTAAAATTCAAGGTATGCCCAATTATTTTCCACAGAAAAATATAAAAATGCAAATGTCTTGAGAGATACAATCATAAAATATAACAAAACCAAGCAGTCGCGGCAACGGCTGCTGAGATTCGGCTTATTCAGTTCCTCTTACTGAATAAAATCGCAGCTGAGATGAAAAAAAGGCTTCCGGGAGGGAGTCGCGGCAACCCTCATATCATAGTAAACCCTCTTGACATACATTAAAGTGAACAAAGCTGATCGAGTTCTGAGAGCCGTCCATTCATCCATCGACAAACCAGCATAGCTTCCAACGGCCCAGATGTGCACCCGAAAAAATAAAGAAACAAGGCCCTCATATGTGATGGCCCCTACCGTACTCGGATTAGTGCTCATACGAACCCTACAGCAGATAAGTGGTTAATCACTGAGTATGATTTAGTTGCAATCGCTAAGTGTAATAGCATACAAGTTAAGAGATTATAATGTGAAAGCAATATAAACATCCATACACCATAAGTAAAAGAAAAATATGTGTTTCTCAAAAAGAAACAAAAAATAAATCTAGGACAGATATAATTATGCAAACTAAATGAAAAAAATATGCAAAAGTATAGCTCTCTCGAAGACTAAAGATATCACATTATTATAGTTAATAATGGGTGAAAAGCTATACAATAAAACTAGAAAAATTATAACCATGTCAAGTTATAACTAAACAAAATGATGTGAACAAAATACATAAACCACTTATCCCAAACTGCAGACAAGGTTAAGTATAATTTTTTTTTTTTAATGTGTGGCAAGTGAGATTTGAATCAATGACCTATGATAACAAATTCTGAGCTCTAACCACTCGGCTACAACACCATATTCAAGGTTAAGCATAAAATATATATATATATATATATATAAAGAAGTAAAAGCTGACTTGTATATGATCAAATGATATATGCTAAACTAACTATACTATAAATAAATACAAATATAAACATACTAGTAGATAAATGTAATCATACTACAAGTAAAACTACTGAAAGTAAGGAATGAAAAGAAAGCTGAATAAATTGCTAGATATGAAAGTAAAACTATACTATTTCACTAGCTACTAAAAACTAGAAGTGATCTAATATATCTGACTATCTACTAACATCTAAAACTCAACTGAACTGAATTAGACAGTAATACAAATGCAATAATTTAATTTATCTTATTTACTTCGCTCTACAAGCACGTACAGAAAGACAGTAGTCAAGCACATTTGCAGTACTATAAGTATGGGTTCCTATAACTTTACACAACTCTCCACAATGAGTACGTGTAAGTATATTTCTCCTTACAGTTTGCCCATTGGCCATAATGTGCATGCACAATCAATTTGACATAATGAACCCGTATGCTGAATGTTTCCTAATTACTAATTTTATATTTTCATGCACAAGTCTTACATGATATGTAACAATAATTTTAGCTCAAAATGATGCATCAATAAAAATGTTATTTCAATGCAATTAACTAAAATTGTGATATCTATTGTTATTTAATTACCCTGACATAACTATTTCTAAGAATCTAATAACTCAAGATCATCCATCATCCTACTCTCTTGTACATTTTTAGACCAACTGATCCATTCTTATGTTGAGACCTATAATACTCACTAAAATAGTCCTAACATAAAACTTTGATAAATTTATAGATTTATTCTGCTAAATTGATCAAGTCTGATGGTTCTAATGTGTTAACTATTAAAGCTGACTAAGTTTTCTTACTAAACATAGTATTCATTTTTCATAAAGGGTATCCTACTCCAACAATGCACTTATATTTGTTAAATTCTAACTTAGGAGCTAAACGATCAATTTGGCTTTTACTTTGATGCTTAAGCTTATATTATTCAAGCTTAGATCCTAAATTTGATCAAGAGCTCTTCAAGTTTACTTAAGCTAGAACTAAGTAGTCCTAAATTTCTAAACAACTCAAGATGTTAGCATAAAAGGTGTTAGAGGTAATTTGGGAGTCCAAACTTATAATTTGACACTTTTCCTAAAATTGGGAATAAAATAATATTATTTTAGAAGCTAAAATTTAATTTGCATTTTAGATATCTAATCCTCTATATTTCCATGTACTCTTAATCCTTATTGTTTAAGGCGTCGAATGACACCTTAAACCACAGTTTTGGATGTCTATATGTACTGATATTCACTAATTATGGTTGATATTAATTAGAGGGAGAATAGTAAAATTATTCTTAAAATCTTAAATTTTATTTCATATTAAAGTTCCTCCTTTTTTTATAAAAATAATATATATTTCATATATTTTAGATTTATATTCATCAAATTATTTCATTAATACATTATGTATTGATTTCTTAAGGTTTTGATTTAATTTAATTAGTTGTGCTGTTTATTAAAAATAAAATATTCTCGAAATATTCTATTTCTGTTGCAAGTTAACGTGCAGGTCAACAGAAGCCTGACATGACTGGGAATATTCCGCCTGTTGGAATCACGCGGGTCACGGGTCGGCTCAACTTGTGATTGTGCTTCATCTCTACGGATCAACTGAATTAGGGTGAACTTCTGCCACTAATTCCCATCAATTATGGACATCTCTGGGAACAAGCCACCTACCAAAATGCTCAACAAGGTAAGGCACATCAATCGGCATCAGCAGCCCCTTGGCTGGTGGCATCAATCGTCGAGACTTTACTCGGCCGCAAGCGGGTCGCTAATGTTTACTGTGCGAGTCAAATTGGCTCGACACTGGCCACACTAAAGAGGACTTTTGGTGCCCACACTATCACTTTCCTACTGTGGTTTGAACGAGCCAATCCACAGCATCTGATCCCACCCAGAATGCTAAGAGCCTACTCAATAGGGTTCCATTGTGCGACATTGTGGAGCCCGATCATATTGCAGCTCATCTAGCCTAGCTCGAGCCCAGATTACCTTGACAATCATTGCTCGATCACCATGAATGCATATTCGGCGCATTGTGGGGTCAAAGAGAGCTCACTTCCAATGGGATTGAGTCAATTTTTTGGCGAACATGGATTGGAGAAATCGACTCAATCTTAATCTTAAGATCAATGAAATCACCGATTATCATTTCAAAAATAATCCTAATTCATTACAGAGCAAAACTAAGGCTATTAAATATGTTAGGAATTGTACAAAGGGAGATCAGGGGGTTATCTTGCACCGGCACAAACGAGGAACAATGCCAAGCTTTTTGAGTGTGTTGAGCTCCAATAGTGAGTATGAGTTCTTTCTAAGAATCTCACAAAAATTCCAAGCTCCATAATAGCAAATTTCATCCACTAGAGCACCGGAGAGGAGTCTCTGAGCTTGTTGGCCATCAGGCTCAGATGGGAAATCTAAGGGCTAGATGAGGGTTCGAAAGGAATTGAGATCACTAGGAGTTTGAAATTGAGCAAAGAAAACTATTTTAGGATTTTTTGGAGTTTGTTTGAATACCTAATTTTGAGCCTACACAACCTTTGCACAACCTCTTCGATCTTCCCTCTATTATTTAAGCCTACACAACCTTTTTGGGAATTTTCAGAGTTCGTTTAGATACCTAATTTTGATTAATTAAAAAGGCTGCAATTAATGATTTAATTATTTATTTATAACTTAAATAAATCTCTAACAACAATTCCTAGTTTTTATATCAGAAGACGGGTGCAATCCTAGCCTTCCATCTTACGATGGAGGGTGATCTGACAACTCTAAGCTATCATCTCCGACCACGAGCCCGTGTGTTGCGTGTGGCACTAGTGCACTCACATGCGGCGCGCGGGAGGGGAAGAATCGCTAAAGCGAGCCTTTAAGACTTGTTTGCTCCTCAAATCGATGGTGGGAGAACAAACAAGTCGTAGCCGTCAGTTGCATATGATTGAACCCTCGGAATCCCAAGTCTCCAATTGAACCCTAATTCGAACCAAGATACTCTCTCAAAATCTTGTTATTTAAGCTTTGTGAAATCCTTCAAATCAATTTGATTGACTATTACTCCTTAATTCTATTAATTGTAGAGCTCTAATCAAGCTCGAATAAGCTCGATTGGTGCTAGATATCGGGCTTATGGTTTGTTTGTCAAGGATTGTAGTTGGGAGAATTGTAGTTGGGATTTTGCATACAAAATATTCATTCATCCAATTTTGAATATAAAAATTTGATATTTTATTATAATATTATTCTTACAGTATTCTTACACAAGTGCTATTTTTATTTAAATAAATAAAAAGATAAGCAAAAAAATAAGAGTGGAGCGGTTGTTTATTTTAAGGTTGTTATAGCTTTTTATCGAAGTTCTGATTTGGCATTTATAACAAAAAAGCACAGATTGAATCCCCGCTAAGGAAAACTCTAAGTAGATATCATTAATTACATCATATATATATATATATATATAAGCAAAAATCATGAAATTGAACATATAATATGCACAGAAATTAATTAATAGAATCAACAAGCAAATTTTCCTCTTGAGGATTTTCATAGTTTCTCTACAAAATAATTATCAAGCAATATAATAATAAAAGTAACTTGTCACTAAATAAGTTTTACTTCATCAAAAATTGAATATATACATCTCCAAGATGAATAATAAAATAATAATATTGTTTGATTAGACATATGCTCAAACTTTGAAAAATCAAGCACATTTTCTTGATTATCATAACTTTGGATTTAAATTTATATAACATTTCACCTATGTTAGCCCCCATTATGCATAGTAATAATCTCTATAGAATCCTTTATTCTCTTCAAGCGTATTATCTATTTTTGGTAGTATATCAAATAATGATAATATACTTAAATCATACATTCTTAGATATGAGATTCATAAGGTTCAAAGCAGAGCAATATCATGTAATTAAATCAACATATATAAATATAATCCATGATATCTGGGATACCTATTTTTAAATTTCTAAATTTTGCTTATATTGATCTCTCATGAATCTATATACATAATTTTCATTAGAAATGTGTTGATGAACTTTGCATTTTAATTTTATTAAGATAATTTTGAATTATAAAAATATATTGATATAAGAAGTGCAAGTTTATAATTAAAAAGAAAAAAAAGAAAATTCCTCTTATCATCCTTCTCTCTCTATATTATTTCTCTCCCTATTTTCATTATTCTTTTGATTATGGTGTTAGTAATAATAATAATAGAAAGATAATCAATATTATGGGACTCACAATAATAAAAGAATATAATATTAATAATAATTAAAAATAATTTATTTTTATTATTATTATTATTATTATCAATAATAATAATAATCATAATAATAATTTTAAAGATGATAATAACATCATTATTATTATAATTAAATGTTATTATTATTATCATTATCAACCATAGTAAAAATGAGGATAATAATAATAATTTATTATTATGAGAATTAAATATAATCATTATTACTAATAAAGATGATGATGATGATGATAATAATAATAATAATAATAATAATAATAGTGTTATTATTATTATATTATTATTATTATTATAAAGAAGTAGAAAGAAAATATTAATTTTATTATTATTATAATAATATAAAAGGTGATATTATTAATAATTTTATTATTATAATTTATTATTGATTAAAAATAATAATAATAATAATTATTATTATTATTATTATTATTATTATTATTATTATTATTTCTTATTATTATTATTATCAATAATAATAATAGTGAAGATGATGATAATAATAATTATATTATTATTATTATTAATGAGCAGAAAGATATATGTTTTTATTTTCATAATAAAAATGATTATACTAGTAATAATAATAATAGTGTTATTATTATTATTATTATTATCATTAATAAATAGAAAAAAAAATTATTATTATAACAATTATCAATAATAATAATAATAATAATAATAAAGATGATAATAATAATAATAATGTTATTATTTATATTATTATTATTATTATTATTATTATTAATGAGTATAAAGAAAAAAATTATTATTATTGTCATAATAATAATTATAAAGATGATGACAATAATATTAATAATAATGTTATTATTATTATTATTATAACTATTAATTAGAATTATTATTATTATTATTATAACCATTATCAATAATAATAATTATTATTATTATTATAATTATAATTATAATTATAATATAATAAATATGATAATAATGATGATAATAATAACATAAAATAAAAAGATTAGACAATAATAATAGCATTAATAATAATATCACTACTATTATTATGATTATTAGCAATAATAACAACAACAATAATAGTAATAGAAAAAGTGTTATTGTTATTATTATTGTTGTTGTTGTTGTTATTATTATTATAATAGCACATTAACATATATAAAATAAATAAATAAAATAAAGAAAAAAATGAAAAAACCAAAGATAATAATAATACTATTAATAATAATAATAATAATAATTAGTAGTTAGTAATTATTAGGGTTTGTAGTTAGTTAATTAGGAATTAGTAGTTTATTAGGGATTAGAGTTTTTATATTTATTATTATTTTTAAGAAAAATTTCTCACTCCTCTCTTTTCACTTCTTCTTCATCATCATCTTCTTCTTCTTTTTCTTTTTCTTCTTCTTCTTCTTCTTCTTTTTCTTCTTCCCCGTTTACAAGGTTTATCATGCGATAGTGGCGATTGGCCAAGGAGTGAGGGCCTGAGGTTGGGGAAACTGGCAAGGGGCCAATGAGGCTGGGAGGAGAGGGACGGTGGTCAGCTAGATGGACGGAGGAGATGCAGGTTGAGAGGGAGGATTGGGGCAGTATTTTAATGGAAAGTGAGGGGAAGGAGGAGGATTGGGGCAGTATTTTAATGGAAAGTGAAGGGAAGGAGGAGGATGGCCAAGCTGCCCGGCGTGGGGCCTGTCGGCTAATGTGATGGCCGGGCACCGTGGATAAGGGGGTGCAGTGAACTGGGGGAGCCAATTCAATTGTACTGCGTGCCCTAAGGCACGCACATGGGATCAGAGTGGGGGAGAGAGAGAAAGCCAATAAAGAAAATTTAAGTAGAAAATTACAATTTAAATTAATCATTTATTTTTGCTATTTGATTTTCCAATTTGACAAAACTTGATTAAGAGGCGTGTCATGATGAAACGAACATCCTCGATCCAAAATTTTTCAACTTGGAGCCATAATTTATTTTATGTTAATTTTTGAAAATAAAAACTTTAAAATTTCATTAAAATCAATACCATTATCCAATATTGATGAAACTTTAAATTTAAACTTTTTTAATATTCTGAATCTAATAACACTAAAAAAATTTTATTTGAACTTATATTTTATTTCTCTATTTTTTCTATAATTAAAATTTCAGAAATTAATTTATAAGCATATGTTATCGACATTACTCTCAAACTTGGGTTATATGATCCAAAAATATATTATTTCCAATGATATATTTGGTTCGACCTAATTTGAATTAGCTTGGGATCTTGATTTTAGCTTGATTGAGTTTGTCTACAGTGTGATCTGACAATTGAGATTTGAATTTGGCAAGTTACGGTAGTGCGACGAGATCAACATCGTCTAATTTGATCACAGGAACACGAAATGGACGTGATCTTCTAGATCCTGTGTTACGTGTTCCATCCTGATGCATGAGATTTCCACATTTTCAAAACATTAATGTATATAATTTTAATAATTTGATTTTAATTATATTTAATTAAAATCTTATTGTTCAAATTTAAATTAAATTATAATTTGTATTTTGTGCATATTTTGACTGATACAAGTTCAAATATTATGAAACTTGCACCCCTATCATATTTTAATGTAAGGAATTCAAATATGCCCTCATATTTGAGATTTAAGGTCAAAATATTTTACCTATTTTTTGAGTATTTAAATTCAATTAAAATAATTAGGAAAATACTTCTTGATTATTTTACCTCCAAATTTTTTAGGATTTGTTCCTAATGACTAGGTTAGGCTCTATTTAAGACTAATTGTACTGGATAATTATAATAACTTAAGTCATTAGTAAGAAAGTTAGGGCTAAACCTGATTCAAAAATCAAGATCACGGACAACTTCAAAATTAGGTCAAACCAAAAATACCATTGAATAGAGAATATTTTTGTGATCGTAATGCCCAGATTTGGTGAGTAATCTGGATAAGAAATACTCTTGAATTAATTTATGAATATTTAAAATTTAGAAAATTGGAGAAATTAAATACAAGTTCAAATTTAGTAATTTTAGTGCCATTGGATTAAAAATATTATAATTTGGCTACACAAAAATTTTCATCAAATTTGGATTGACCGTAATTAATTTTTGAATTTTTAAACTTTGAAAATTAATAAAATATGTTTGTCTCATCAAAATACGCATCCAGGTCAAGTTTAATTTTGAAGATCAAACGTTGAAAAATACACAAAATTTATTTTGAATTTTTATTTTCCTATTTTTTCTCTCTTATTCTTCTTCTCCTCCATTTCTAACTTAATTAAGCCTTTAGGTTTACTAACTCTCGCTATTTAAAGGAGTTTTCCATGATCTTAAGGCTAATTCAATTATAAATATGTCTATCTATAATCAATTACAATTTCATATCCTACAAGTTAAAGAGTAGTCTAAATATCTCTAAGGTTCTTCTAAGTGTTATATAAATTTGAAATTTAATATTAAGTATGGTCTCCCTATTAAGTATTCTAAAATGTTCTAAGTTTATATTTGATTATCAATGTGCTTTTCTAATAAGCTACTTAGTCTAATTCTAATATCTTTAATATGTCTTATTGAGCTTGAGTTTAATACTAGTGGATATAGGATTTTCTTATTCAAACTTTAGAATTAGGTATGGTCCTATCTGTAGTCTAATTTAGTGTCCTAATAGAATCACAATTTAGTTTAAAGTAACTTTTAAATTATCTATGGGTTCAAGTCTAATCTACCAAAGTTCAAATCTAACTTAATTGGGTACAATTATATCCTAAGATCCTAAATTTGATATTTTTTTTAAAATGTCAAATCAATATAATAATAATATATGTTTAAAGAATCCAATGACTGCTAATTTGTTAAATTTAGAGATCTCTAGGCTCAAAAATATGCAAATCACTCTTAATAATCATTAGAAAATTCAATAGTAAAATTAATTAGTAAAAGTGAAACTTTATGTCATTTTATTTTCTTACTTGTTTTTTTAATCCTTTTGGTATAAAATTTCATGATATTTTGATTTATATTTATCAAATTATATTCATTAATTTTATCTGCATTAATTTTCCTAAAGTTCAAAACTGTTAACATCAGAATATTTCTAAGAATAGTCCATTTGGACAATAGATTAATGGGAGTAGGCCGGTCGGTTCACAGGGCCCGATGAGCCAAGGAAATTCAAGGAATATTTGTCGAATATCCCTCAGCACAGTGCAATACGGGTTGTGGGCCAACCCGCCCGGCACTATGCTTCTCCGTCGCGACCGAGCAACGAAAGTGAAGAATTAGGGTTTCAAAGATACCCTAAATACTTGAAGCACATGCTGTCTCAAGGCTTAATTAACCAGTCAAATTACTCCTATGGTTAAGAATTATCCATTAAACATGAAAGCCCTAAATGGGATTTATCTATCATCTTAAGCATAACCGATTAAATTAAAAATTAGGATTTATTATGTGTTGGGATGTGTAGACTATTTAAATCATCCATGGATGTGCCAATGAAGCTCCGATATGTTTTTGGGAGGTCCCAGGGTGTTTCAGGATAGGTCGGGGGAAATTTGGGCACTCTGGCACGCCCAAGCGCGCCCAGCAGTCATTGCACTTGAGGGCTAGATGCCACGGCACGTCGTGGCACATGGGAATCAAGTGTGAAGTGCTACGACATTTCATATCACCCGTTGTGGATCCCAAGTGCATCGTCGCGCCTCGTAGTTAGAATTCGGGGAGCTCCGGTGCACCATAGTGCCTACAAAAGTTCTATTACAAATTTTGGTGATCCCCTAAGTATGTTTAGAGGCATTTTAGGTAATTTGGGTGTCCATGTAAAGCCTAAGTGTATAATGAAACATCTAAGGATGTTTTCTTAAGGTTATCAACCCTAATTTGGCAGTGTGGCTATTACTGGTCCCTTTCAACCTAGAGTAAGAGCAGAAGATTTCTAGAGGAGAAGAATTTGATCGGCGTATTTTGTAAGTAGTATATCCTTCTTATTCTTATGAATATGAAGCTCTCTGTTACTCTGTAATCTTCTTGTTCATAGTAGTTTTTTCTGTGTTGTGTGGCTCTATGGTTTTCCAGTTATCAGGCTTTTCACATAAATACTAGCCTTTAGATGTTATTGTGGTTTATGTTGTGATTATTCTTTTGTGCTATGGAATATTTTTTGCTTGTGTTGGTTTACATTTTGAGATCTTTGTTATGGTAACCTCAACACAAACCCGTCGTATAGATCATAACACTGTGGAGGGACAATGCTCCCTATGGAGTAAACCATAATGCTCGACCCAGATCCTGCTGTAATCCTTAGGTCAAGGCTGACCCGATGAGCACATTAGAGGTGATGGAGACAAGCTGAGTCGTCAGGTGGCCTTAGGTGGGATCGAGCACTGTACACTACTGTATATGCCTGAGCCTACCAAGTCTCATTTGAGCTCACTCGAGCTCAATTGAGCTCGACAGTCGATTGTGTATCAAAGGTAATTGAGAAACAAAATGATAATTGCAACAACAACTAAAAGATTAGGATGGGAAGGGCGTACCTAATGTCAATCTAGTCACGTATCTAATGCTCCCATCCCAATAATGAAATTGGATTATTCTTGGAAAATTCTAATTTAAATAAATGACGCAATAATTTAATTTAAAGCAAAATTTGATAAATATAATCCCAAAATATATAGTATACCATTTAGATCAAGAAAATGTATGCACTAATAATATGAAATAAAATTTAAATTTTAGTGATTATTTTTACTATCTCTTATTGATGCTTAAGAGAAATCAGTGAAAATTAAAAAAAATAATATTTAAGGTATCAATAGACTTCTTAGACAATAAGAAACCTTTTTATGAATAAATTTATGGATTTTAGTGCCTAAATTACAAAGTTAATATTTAGTACTTATAATATTAATATTTTAATCAAAACTAAGATAATTGATTCAGTGGTAGAATGTTATCCCTAATCACCTTAGAACCATTAAGTTAATGTATTTTTTTGGTTTGGAAGTCAAGGTTTACCCAATGCAAGCTTAAATAACTTGATAAATTTTTATCTAGATTAGGATCTAAGCTTGAGTAAGCCTTAAGATGTGTATAATTAAAATTATCCTTTAAGTTAAGAGTTATGACTAATAGTACTAACAAATTGGATAGTTTGTCTTTATTAAAAAAACTATCCATAAAACTTAGTATGTATAATAATTGTAATACTGAGATCAGATCATATCAATTTAATAAATCAATAATTAAATCAAATTTTCAGGATAAGATAATTATATATCTTAACATCAGATTAATATCAGTTAGTTTGAAATGTACAAGATGGTAGGATGCTTGATGATCCTAAGTATGTACAATTTTAGAATGATTAAATAACTTAAATGGGTAATAAATTGATAATCAATCTTGAAGATTAGATAAATTAGGATAATTAGATAATAATAGATATCATGGGTATATTAAATTATTTTGAAATAACCTTTTTATGATGTATCGCTTTGAGCATGAATCCTCGTAATATTTGCGCATAAAAAATGAAAATTTAGTAAACATTCAATATTCAGTGGGTTCATTAGGGCAGATTAGTCTGATAGACACAATATAATCAACATGCTGAATATAGGAGTAATAAGAATACTTATATGTACTCAATGAGGAGAGTTATGTAAGTTCGGGGAACCCGCATTTTTCGATAGTCTAGTAAACGTGCTTGACACCTCAGTTGTTTCTGTATGTGTCCGTAAAGCAAAAGTAAAATAAGATAAAATAAACAATTGTATATGTACGTTAAGTTCAATTCTAGCTTTTATTTTCATGCATATTATTTAGTTTGTATAACTATTATGTTGTGAATGTTTTTTTTTTATAGCATGTATTTTCTTTTCTTCTGGATGAATGCATATTTATTTATGTTTTACTTTTGTGCTTGCTATTTATTTTTCATGTCATTATACTTAGTCTATTCAGTATCTTTCTCTAGTGATGAACCAACCTCTATTGTATTAATGTTAAGCGGATGGGGCTGTCACAATCAGAGTGAGGATGTAATAGAGGAAATGATGGTTGTTCAAGATTAGAATCAATAAAGAGATATCTCTAGCGTTCTTAGAGATTAAAAAGGTATCATTTCAATTCAATTAGCCACTGAGTTTAGCTGGTAAGGACAACAATGATAGACCCTTGGTATTTCACAATTAGGACCTCCTCAATCTGTTGGAGGTGCTAGTGGTCATAAAAAAGATGTGATTGGGTCACATGTGGAGTTTATTGAGACCCTTTGGAGGCCCGAAGGTCCATCCAAAGGTTTAGAGTGATGTGGGGAGTTTCGAGTCTAATAGGGTTGCATGTAGTAGCTATTGGGGTAGTGCAAAGAGAAAAGAACAACACTTTTTCAATTTTTGGTCATTGGGTCGTAGCGTACTTTCGATTCAATTGCGAGCTTTCTCTGTCATTTTTTTAAACAGTAACTACTAGATGTGACTCAGAGATTCAGCAGTAGATCCAATGATTGATAATCTCTCTTTAGTTTATTTAAGAAGTATTGGCCATCAGATCAAAGGCTAAATCCGACAACCCTTCCTCTATTTAAATTTTTTATCCTGACGTGAGATTTATTTAGTTTGAATTTGTTGACAATGGGTGCTAGGCCTGCATTTTCAATTGAGATCCAACAATTAGATCTTATTAATCATATCTAACAGCTGACAACTGGCCCATTGTTAGGTTTGATCCACAAGTGTCGACTCTGATTTTTGATATGATGATCGAGATAAATCCTCCTGTCATTTTAATAATTTATATTAGGCTGATTTTTAATTAAAATAATTCTAAAAGTATTTTGTGCATATTTGTCTCAATTTAATTCCAAGCTTATGAAATTAAATGTGAGGAAACACATATATTCTTAATTAAATTCTTAAGAAATTTTCTTCAATATGAGTCTTAAACCATTTCTCATTCATAGTATGTAAATACTAAATATTTGGGACATTTCATTTGGAATCATTTTTGTTTAATTATTTTACGTATAAAATCTTGTTAATTATTTGTTTAATTAACCTATAGACCGATTAGACAGATAACAACTTGCTACATACCTAATGATATATGCTGAACAATACAAAGCAAAGCTTATATATATATATATATATTGTCTGATGGGACGTTTTTCTTTCTTATTTTAATTTAAATTTTCCAAATCATTGGAAGGATGATATATGCATATATTTTTATTTATTTATATTAAAAATTTATTCTCTTAATTCCCATAACCCCTCCTCTATTCCTCTCCTACGGTTGGTGGAGTCAGCTCAGATTTGAATTCCAAATTTTGGAGCTGAATCCGACTTGAACTCAAACTCCAACTCGACCCGAGTTCAAATCATTTCGAGACATTTCGATTCGAATCAAACTCGATTCGAAAATTTCGAGCGGAGTTCAAGTAATTTCGAGGCATTTCAATTCGAGTCAAATAGGGTTTGAGACTCGAACTCGCTCGAAAATTTCGAGTTTGAGTAGCATTAAAATATTTCAAGTGAGTGGAAAAAAAAACACTTCAATTACATATGGAAAATTATATATTTATATTATCATATATCTTTTTTTTCTTATATATGAGCTTAAGCAAAAATCATATATATATATATATATATATATATATATATATATATATATATATAAATATTTTTTTTTTTATTACGTAAATAATAATGTAAGTACAATAAAGTCCTTTAATTAATAATAATGAATTGTTATATATATTTTTATAAATATAAAATAATTATATAAATCTCATTGTGTTTATATGACTAATGAATATGATATAAAATTAAATTTTATTTTAATATAAAAAAGAAATTCTTAGAGCACCTTTTTTTTGTTAGTACTCTAGTATTATTAGTGTATCTAAATTAATTATATAAATCTCATTGTGTTGGATTGGATGAATTTTTTTGAGTACTACATCAACAAATTTAAATAGCATTTCTTTATTTTTATATGAAAAATATTTTGGTGAGTAGGATTTTTTCTTACTTAATTACATGTATTTAATAAATTTATAATCATTTTGTTAATTAATAATTTAATTATTATAAGAGAAATGCTATTTAGACCTGCTGACGAAAAATTTGAGATTTGGACATTATTTCATTAATGTAAATTTATTTATATTAAAATAATACAAATACTATTTTTAAAATTTGTATTGAAATAATGTCCAAATCTTAAATTTTTCAGAGTGTCATGACAACGAATCTAAATAGCATTTCATAAAAAATAATTTTAGGGACGATCATTCGGCCGACATAAACTTAGCCAAAAATAATGTCATAATCAATGGTCGTTTTAATTTAACGGCATCCATATGGCTTCTTCATTAGTTTGATGCTTTTTTAAAAGGATAACAATTATTATCAGCTCATTATTTTATAAAGTCCATTTGATCATTCGAGATTGTTACAATAAGTTAAAAAGAAAGTTAACATACTGTTATATTAAAATTGTGAACAAAACTAGCCTTATTATTTAAAGTACAAAGTCATGCAAACTCAATAGAAAAAAATGAAAATCTTAGAAATTTAAAGCAAAACACAGCTTTTAGTTCTTGTTTCCATGTTAATGGGAGTACTGCCAAGACTTTCAAATGGATCGGCCTATATACACCCCAAGTTCTCGTTTTGGGCTAGCTAAAGATTAGTCTCTTGGGCCAGGCACACAGGTGAGACGCTCGCGGGTGACACGTGCCCAAGCTCAAGCTCATTGGGGAGCCGTGGGCGCAACGCCTAAGCCACCCAACCGAGAGAACTGTCCCGACCCGGGAAGAAGCGCTCGACAAGACCCAATGTTGCTTTTGGCGTGACTAGGCACACCTGAGAAAGTGCTTGGACTCGTCAAAACCACTGGAATTCCCAAGCACTCTAACACTTGAACGCGCAGCACTCTCAGGCTTCGTATTCCCTAATTCAACAGCAAAGACGCGTTCCCAAACACGCGCCCAAACATCTCAAAGGGTGCACCCATACGCGGCATTGTCAAACATGGGCACTGTTGCGGAGCTCAGCGTAGTTGGCACATGCCTAAGAGCAATGAGTGAATTTCAACACGCATGGGCAGACCAAATTGGACATGCATTTTGATGGTGGAACAAGAGGATCGCACCCAAGCACGTCCATCTCACGCCCAAGTGCATTTGTCCGACACATGCGACTTCAAGTTTGACTCAAAATGTGTAAGGGGGCCTATCGTTGTCGCGCGTCCAACGCTTTGTGGTATTTTTTATATGGGTATCCAACAAAAAAATCTTTGGGTTCTCATATTGTGAGTTCTTACATTTTCATTCAGCTATGATAACTCGGTCTTCAAGAAATGATTTTCGAGACCGCCATGGAGAGTCACCCGAGCAGAATGGACATGCTGAATGGAGCAAACTACCATGTTTAGAAAGACAAAATGGAGGATCTCTCATGTACAAAACTAGAAGAAAGATTCAAGAATGAGTTGAAGCCTCTACACAAACAAGTGTGTCGCTACATTGAACAGAGGGCTAGCAACGTCTTGAACCATATTAATGAGGAAAAGAATGCCAAGGAGTTGCGGAAAAAGCTAAAAAAGTTTTACACGAGGAAGGCCAGGAATAACAAAATGTTCCTGATCAAGCTAACGATAGGCCTCAAATAATTTAATGACCAGCCCATGATTGACTACCTCAATAAATTTTATGAGATCATCAATCAGCTTTTGGGATAAACATAAATTTTTAATATGAGGTACAAGGTTTGTGGTTGCAAAAAACTCGCCAAATTCCTAGGAGATGTTTCAGACATCTTTGTGCAACTCAACATCTCATGAAACCATTTCCATGAGAACGGATTAGCGTGCGTAAGAGATCATTCAATTTCAAGATGTTTGGTAGGTCAAACAAAATCGAAATGGCTTGAAATTTTGAGAGAATGTTTATGAAAATGCCAGAAATATATTCAATATTATTTTAGATTTTTTGTGGCTGTTTGGAAGGACTATGGACAACGAAGTGAAAGGTTGTCGGGTTTTGTGTAGGTTTCATTTGGAGGGTATTTGGTGGCCGAAACGAAAGTAGATTTTGATAAAATAAAATAGAAATGAAAGATAATAGAAAACAATAAGAAAATAGAGAGAACATAAATAATAGATAGGTTTGACATAACTATACACACTTTGATCCAATCGGGATTATACATACCCTGAAGCATGTTGATTATACACACCAATGGGCATTTTCAGTTGTCCACATCAAAACCAAGAGCTCTCAAACCAAATAAAAAAAATATCATTTAACCATAAAAATTATGTTTACAGGAGTATACATAGCAGTCATACCCTAATTATAACCAAATTATGCAAAAAGATCAAAAAGGGCCCCCATCATAACTCTGTGAGTGACTTTTTACATGCCCAACACAAATATAATAAAACAATATAAAAATACATATGCCAACATAACGCTAATAAAAAAAAACATAAATATGATCGATCTACACACTACACAACACAAAATAATTTAATAAGCCATGGGCCTCCTCCTCTTGTGAGCTATTTATCCTGCATCTATTTTTTCCTCACCAAAAGAACAGCTCCATAGATGTGATTCTTTGAACTCTTCATATGACAACCAAGTGTCCTTTAACATCTGTCTATCCTTCCATCCCATCAAGAATCTGCATTCAACCTATTCTACTACAATAATCTTAGCAAAAATAACAACATCAATATCAATGAAAGGTTTGAAAATTTCTAAGAACAATTTATCATTCTTCCCCTTTGAAGAAGTACTTACATTTTCATGTAAGAGTTCATTTGAATATAAAATTAAATCTTTAATATTGAAAATAGGGCCTATAAACATATTAATGGAAAATCAATCTAGTAAACATTTAACATATTGTCCTAACAACATTGAAATGTCTTTTTGCTCTAGCATGTAGTTGATTATATAGAGAAAGCATTCGGCCCCTTTGGAATGCTGTAAGCACGCAATGGAAGTGATTTCAGCTCATTCTTTGGTAGCAAAGATCGGGGATACGTTGACGGTTACCAAGCAAAAGACAAAATCAACCAAACACAAAATAAATCATAGCACAAACACATGCACAAACTACAAGCATCCAAAATACAATAATTTTTATGTTGAAAAACCAATGACGAGAAAAACCACAGAACCATACCACACGAAAATTTCCACTATGAATCAAGAATATTATAGAGTTATAGAGAGTGTTGTCTTCACAAGAATAAAAAAGATCTGCCACTTACACAGCCTCCCGATCAATTACTTCTTCTCCCTGAACTTCCAACTCTCACTCTAGGTTGAAGGAGAGGGGCAATAGTCACCACCTGATTAGGGTCCTCTCCAATATGCAAAAGCCCTTGCAAAGATGCCAATGCACTTATAAAAAATCTCCATAATGTTTCTTTATATAGTCAGGTAATATTTGGACCCCAAATAATCTAAAATACCCCTCAAAATCACTTAGAGTGACACATAAACAGAAGCTAAAACTCATTTGGCACTACGCATCGTGGCACCCCGGTTTCATGTGCAAGGCGCTAGGGCACAATGTAGTGCCCAAGTCTTTGTTGGCCTAGCGCTAGGGCGCGATGTAGCACCCCAGTCTCCGGACTGCTAACCGTTGGGGCACGCTGTAGCACACTAGTATTTGGTCTACTTGACACTAGGGCACGTTACAGGGCATTGTAACACCCCAACCTCTAGATGTTGGGCACCATGGTGCGCTACAGCGTGCCACGGTGAGCTATGGGATGCTGCAGCAAATGTATTTTTCCAACTTGTCCCATATAACCTCGAAACCTCTTGGAAGCCCGCCAGAGCTTTATTAGCACCTCCACGATGATCTGAATGGTCTTCATAGTCAAAAAATCTCTAACTTGGAGACCTATTTGTGATCATCCCTCTTTTAACCTTGAACATTCACTGTCTTCTTCCATCTCTGTCAAGAATATGGTGTGGCTCACCCCCGCTCTCTTATCACGTGTTGATGCCAACTAAAGTAGCGCATAGCTTCAGTTTCTCCATTGTTACTTCTTTTGTAAACATGTTAGTAAAATTCTTCGAAGTGTAAATCTTCTCCAACCCAAGATGTCCTTCTTCCAACAGTGTTCTAATGAAATGGTAGTGAAGCTATATATGCTTCATCATAGCATGAAATGCAGCATTCTTTGCTAGGTGAATAGCACTCATACTATTGTTGTAGAACTTAACATCCTCTTTCTCCTAGCCCAATTCTGCCATAAAATTCTTTAGCCAAATCATTTCTTTACTCGCCTCAGTGATGGAAACATACTCATCCTCCATAGTGGATAGAGCAACAATATTCTATAGAGTGGAGATCCAGCTCACCACTACACTTCCCAATGTGAACAAATATTTGGTAGTGCTCCTTGGTGTAATGACCCAAGTCGTTACTATGATAATTATAACTAAGCCCAACTCAAAAATCAGGATCCATAGTGACTTCAAAATTAGGGCAAATTAAAATACCATTAAAAAAAGTATATATTTGTGATCGTAATGCTCAAGTTTGAGAGCAATCTGGATATAAATACTCTTGAATTAATTTTTGAATTATTTAAATTCAGTAAATTAGAAAAATTAAATATAAGTCCAAATTTAGCAATTTTAGTGCCATTGGATTAAGAATATTATAAAAAGGCTACAGAAAAAGTTTTGTCAACTTTAAAGCTCCAGATTGACCATAATTAATTTTTAAAGTTTTTATCTTCAAAAATTAATAAAAAAAAACATTGCTCTAAATTAAAAAAATTTTGCACGAGTGTATTTTTCTCATCAAGATACACCTTCGTGTCAAGTTTTGTTATTTTTTGGAAAAACATGGAAGAGAGAGAAAGTAGAGATAAAGAGGAGAGAGGAAGAAATGATAAGAAGGAAAAGAAGATCAAATTGAGCACTTCAAATAATTATGACAAATTTTCTCTTATCCATCTCATCCAAATAATGAATAAGAGAGAAAACAATTAATTAATAATAAAAAAAGTTTATAAGTACCATCCTTTACTCCTCTTATCCCACTTTCCCTACTCCTCCCTCTCGCATCTCCTCCCACTTCTTCTTTATCCACCACTAGTTCCCCCTGTTGACCTCTAGTAAAGCCTCATCAAATAAGATAGAGTAAGAAATTAAATATCTTCTATTTTTTTCATTTCATATCTTCTTTTAATAATAATAATAATGTTATTATTATTATTATTAATATTAATATTATTACTATTATTATTATATTTTCATTTTTGTTATTTTCTTTTTTTTCTATATATATATGTATTTCTTAATTTCTACAACTTTTATTTCTGTCATTTTCTTTTTTTCTATATATATATATATATATATATATATATTCTAATTTATATAACTTTTATTTTTATCATTTTTTTTTCTATATATGTATATATTTCCTAATTTCTACAACTTTGATTTTTATCATTTTCTTTTTTTTCTATATATATATATATATTTCCTAATTTCTGCAACTTTTATTTTTATCATTTTTTTTTATATGTATATATTCCATAATTTCTACAACTTTCATTTCTGTAATTTTTCATTTTTTCTATATAAGTATATATTTTCTAATTTCTGCAACTTTCATTTCAGTCATTTTCCTTTTTTTTTCTATAAATATATATATTTCCTAATTTTTTCAACTTTCATATACATATATATATATATATATATATATATATATATATATATATATATATTTCCTAATTTCGGCAACTTTCATTTCTGTCATTTTCTTTTTTTTTTATATATGTATATATTTTCTAATTTTTACAACTTTCATTTCTGTCATTTTCTTTTTTTCTATATTTGTATATATTTCTTAATTTCTGCAACTTTCATTTCTGTCATTTTTTTTTTCTATATATGTATATATTTTTTAATTTCTATAACTTTCATTTGTATCATTTTTTTTCTATATATATATATATATATTTCATAATTTTTTTGACTTTCATTTCTGTCATTTTCTTTTTTTCCATATATGTATATATTTCCTAATTTCTACAACTTTTATTTTTATCATTTTTTTTCTATATGTATATATTTCTTAATTTCTACAACTTTATTTTTGACATTTTCTTTTATATATATATATGTATATATTTCATAATTTCTGTAACTTTTATTTTTGTAATTTTTCCTTTTTTTCTATATATATATATATATTTTAATTTCTGCAACTTTCATTTTTGTCATTTTCCTTTTTTCTTCTATATGTATATATTTTTTAATTTCTGAAATATTTATTTCTGTCATTTTTTTTTCTATATATGTATATAGTTTCTAATTTCTATAACTTTTATTATTGTCATTTTTTTCTATATATGTATATATTTCCTAATTTCTGCAATTTTCAATTCAATTATTTTTCTTTCATTTAACATATATATATATATATATATATATATATATATATATTACTTATAATAAAAAAATTATTATGTTTAATATGTAAAGATAAATGACCAATATAATATTAATATTGATATTTTTACTAACAAAAAATGAAAAATATTATTCTTTTATTTGCAGCATTTGCAACTCTTTTAAACTTTGACTTACGTTGATATATTTATATAAGATTTTATGCTTAGAATTTGAAATAAATAATCAAAAAGTAGTACCATGAGTTCATTTAGGTTGATTTCAGGTCTATATAGACAATACGTTAGGCCGGGATAGGCATTCATAATCATAAGCATAACATACTTAAATATCACATTTTATTTATATATGCTTCTCGTGCAGAATCATGTTGCTTAAATACAAATTTTGATATCCTACAAACCTTACTTAGACCTTTGTGTCTAATTTAATATATTTTTTTCTTTTGTTTTGTTTTTTTTTTTGTTCGCCCTATCATATACATGTATATATATATGGTAGTTCAAGAACAATCTCTGGATCAAACCTTTGAGGAGAAGCTGATACATGATAGTGCAACTTAGACGTTAATTCTCTTAAAATTTAAAATTTTTACTTAGTGTGTGATAGATTTTATAAAACAATTATTATCTTTGTAATAAATATATTTATTTTATTATTTTGGTATTTCTGAATATAAAGACTCACTTATGTAGTAATAGGTGAAACTTTTAAATATCAAGGCACCTTTTTAGATAATAATGGAGTTCTTGATAAGTAGTCCAAAGTTAAAAGTGCTCAAGTGGGAGCACTCCCAGGATGGGTGACCTACTGAGAAGTTATCTTCTAAGGGGGATGATTTTTTGGATCTATATGTGAATACTGGCGAGGAAGTCAATTACTTAAGTTGGAGAGATTGTAAAGACCCACTTAAGTAATAATAGGTGAAACTATTAAATATCAAGGCGCCTTTTTAGATAACGGTGGAGTTCTTAAAAAGTACTTCAAAGTTAAGCGTGCTCATATGGGAGCACTCCCAAGATGGGTGACCTTCTGGGAAATTATCTGAATTCTTAATCACCATATGAGCTTAAGAACCTTACCATTAATCTTAAAATAATATTAAAATCAATTTCTGAAGTTTTGGTGAAAATTGGAAGTTATTTTGAAAAAATCATTATTTTATTCAATTTAATTAATTAAAAACCAAATTTTTTTTTAAAACTTCAAAATGAAAATTTGACTTCATTTTTATGTTCCTCACACCTAATTTAGCTAGGTATGAAATTTTATGAATTTTTGGAGGTCATTTTGATGATATTTGGATTTATAAAATTGGTCTTAATAATTAATTCAAAATATTATATTTTATTTAATAGACCATTATTTACAAATAGCAAAAGATCTAGCAGTTGGCTAATGTGGTGCCCCGCTCCTTACGTCTGCAATCATTAGATTAAGGAGTGGAGTGTCACTCTAGTAAATCCCTCACTTATCATTGGATTAGGTAAGATCCACAATCCATTGCTAAGGGAAGGATGTGCATAGGATAAATAGGGGAATCAGTCATTAAGTCTAGCATACATACAGAGTGCAGAAGCGAGAAGAAATAAATATTACATTCATTCACCATACATCAAGTAAGAAACAGCAATATAGCTCAGGAAATAATAATGCACAGAAAGTAAACACAGTCACGAGTACTTATATTATTACAACATTTTAACTAAAGTTTAGAAAATGAAATAAAAATACTCTCATCCTTACAATGAATATAAAAGCAACTATATATCCTCTACTCTAAGTGCTGCACCTCCTCTATGTACGGCTCCTCTTCAGGCACTAGCTCCTCAAACTGCTCAAGATCTGACATTGTCGGTTTCACAATGCCAGGGCCCCAGCCAATAAAGAAAAATCTTGTTAGACAAAATATTTAAGTATATTTTAGGCAAGTAAATTTATTAAGTATTTGTTAATATCACCATTTTATTATAAACCAAATAAAACATCTATCTAGCATGGGAGCAAGTAAGCATACAAGGGAGTGAGGATAAATTATAAATGTAATTTTTATAACTAAGAAAGAATTGAAGTAAAAGCATACCTCAAGTAAACTAAATAAGGTAGAGCATACATATGTAATACAGTAAGTAAAAATATTAAAAAGAAAAGTCTAACCTAACCATGCTAATGATCATATAATATATGCTAATTTAAAATAGAAATTTGAAAATGGTACATATAATAAGCAGTAAAGTCTAGCATCCTATATATATGCATCTACTCAAGTAAGCAAGTAACATAGAAAAAATACAGCTAACTGAAACAAAATGTATCAACAACATAGAAAACAGTAAGCTAAGCAAAAAAAAACATATAACTGTCATATCAAAAAGAATTGGCCAATTCAGCCTAATATATTCCCATAGCCTTTATGGGCTAGGGCAGACATAATATAACAATATGATACTATATGATTGAAGAGGTATATAATATTATGCAAGTATCTATTAGTTATTTTACTTTTATTTCTGTGGATAATTTAAAAATAGATGAGGAGTCAAGCACATCTACAAGACTAAATGGGTCTCAAGCTTAACACACTCTCCTCAATGAATGATGTTAAGCATCCTGGTCTCTCCTTACCTCTATCCATTGGAGTAATGTGCACCATAATCCACCATAAACTGAACCCAGATGCAAATGTTTTCCTAATATTCTAAGTTTTCATTTTCATGCAATAATACTTTTCTTATATGACATGCTCAAGAAAAAGTAATCACAAAATTTGAGGATTGCGTAGTACAAAGTCAAATAGTAAGCAAAGGACTCTACTAAATATGGTGATATCATTTATTTTCTAATTTAACTATTCTAAGTTACACAAGTTTAGGATCTCCAATTCTTACTACCGAGTATAACTTAAAAGCAAGACCTTATAAGTTAAAAAAAAAGGATTAAAACTGATTATGTTCTAATCTAATTTAATCAAGTACAACTATATGTTAAGAAACAAATCACAACATCCTAATTTGATGGATTTAGACATTGTACCTAAGATCTGATCAAGATCTATAAAACTATAAATTATGGATTAAACAATACAAGATTGAGCTTAATCACATAATCCAAATGGATAAAACATAAGATCTAGGATTTCAATCTAAATGTGATCTACTGATTAAGGGAAATTCTATTAAGCGAATCACCATAATAGGATGAATCTTCTATCCTAAATCTAAGGTTAAAAGACAAAATAATTAAGCTAAGTTGTAAAATCTAGAAACTAATAAAACTAATGATTCATTCATTAAAAAACCTTATTTTTTAATAAATGAAATCTAACCTATGATAAAGTCCAAGTCTTAAGAATAGTCCTACTGTGATGTGTAAGGTCCTAAGAAAAGACTTAAAGAAAATTTAAGAATTTATCATTTTGACCTAACAATTGATTTGAATGCTTAGAATGATTCTATTACCAACTAAACATTAGTTTTATTGACTAAGAAGATAATCTATGGCTTAAATATGGTTAACCAAAATTTGGGCAAGATGACCATTTTGCCTCTACTTAAGGGTCCAAAAAATGATTTTTTGATTTAGAGTTCCAATTTGGAATTTCTTATTACCAAATGATTCTTTACTGTCTAACATGAAGATAGATAGTAAGTACTCTCAATTTGGATAAGAAACGGATCCTACAGGTCCAAACTAAGATTCTTTTTTTTACCTAAGGGGCATTTTAGTAATTTACTCCTATTAAAATCTAAAATATTATGCAGTTTACTGTTAGTTACTATTCAAGAATTCTATAGAATCCAAGAATACAACATTCTGAGGTTAAATGACTAAGTTATAACTATTTTAATTTCTAAGGGCAATTCGGTAATTTTATCGGTCAACGAGGGACAAAAATCAATTTTTTTTCCCGTTTGAAGTTCAATTTTAGCAAACTTAGTTTCTATAACTTTCCTATAAAATATTGAGTCTGTTGACAGAGAGTAAACCTAATTTGGACTTCAAATGGTCAAGTTATAACTTAACTAATGTTAGGGGTATTTTGGTCATTTTTTTATTTTCCAGGGCTCAGATCCTAAATATTATTTTAGTTTATTGATGACATTGAAATTCTAAGCTAGTTAGTACTTTGAATTTCTGAATTTGGAGTTGAATTGACCAAGTTATGGTCAATTGAAGTCTAGGGGTATTTTGGTCATTTTTAGGGTAGGGTCCTAAGTGTCACTTCCCAAACTAAGCCCCAAATGAGGAAACTAATACTTCTATAGTATTGGAGCTGTTCTCCTGAGTATTTAAAGACCCATATTATATACATTTGGACAACTATGTTAAAAGTTATGAGGGTTTGATTAGGTCATAAAATATAATTACGTTATACGTATCCCAAAACTAATTTTTGAATTACGTCATTTGACTCTTTTTATTTTTTTGAGTAAAATGAGACCTATATTGACTATGTTTGGATCATTGTATAAAAAGTTATTAAACTTTTAATGATTTTGAATTAAATAATTTAAATAAATAAAGTTGCTATTCATTTATTCAAATTGTATTATTTTAGTATTCATTCTTAAAGTTAAAATGAATTTTCAATATTATTAATTAATTAATCAATTATCTCTAATCTATATTTAGTTAGTATTAATTATTAATTAATTAATAATTAATCTGTTATTTAATTAATTTAAATATTTTAATTATATTTTTAAATATTAAAATTACTATTTAATTAGGGTTATTGTTAATTAATTAATTATGCTACTATTTAAACCTAATTAATGAACTAATTAATCTATTAATTATCTGTTTAATAATACTTAATATTTATTTAATTAAGATTATGATTCGCACTAATTACTCCTAATTAATTAATACTTATTTAATAATTAATTAATTAATTAACCTAAATTAATTAATTAATCTATTATTTACTATTTAATGGTAATTAATTAACTAATTAACAGTAATTAAATCTACTAATCTAACTACTAAGCATAATTAATCACTAATTAATCACAATTAACATTAATTAACTATAATTATATTATTACTAATAATATTTAAATTTATGTCAGAATTGACCCGTGGGCCTCACGGCTACCATGTGACACGCTGTGATTGGTCATAGAAGCTGCGGTGGGTCCCACGGCTGACGCACGATGAGATAGTGGGTCCCACCATTACACATGGTAGCACCCGATTGGGCGCTGCACAGCGCGGGGGACCAACGGTGACACGTGGCAACCCCCGGTTGGGCGCTGCACGGCGCGTGGGTTCCACTGCCGCAATCGAAGAGACCGCAGCACAGGCAGTGGGCCCCATGCGCCACGTGTCGCGCCTGAATGACGCCACGCGGCGCTGCGGGCCCCGCCTCTGCTGACTGGCCGCTGACGCTTGCGAGACGGGCCCAAGTCGACCCGACCCGTCCCGGACTCTATCTTCCTCGCGATTTTATTGAGGGCGCCGGACCACCACGGCCCACCCGGCCGACGACAGCCCTCGACGAGGCCTACACGTCGATGGGTGAACCAGCACGGGAGGTGGCCGGAGTCGCCAGCAATCGCAATCCCTAGTGGCTAGGGTTCGGCGGAGTTGGGTTTAACGGTAACGACTGTAGCAATGCAGTCGTTTCCGGCTCGATCAGGTTTGATTCAAATCCGATCGAACCCGATGTATGATCAATCCATCGATTGAAATTGAGTTATGAGTTGACAATCATGCATTTGGAAGCTAAACGAGGAAGAACGGTGTACCTTAGGTTCGACGGTCTGTAGGGGTAGGGATCGATCGGGATCGCCTCAGGCTCGGTTTGCGCAAAATGACCCTTCACACACGCAGGTGGGGATCTTATTGACGCCTGGACGGAGTGACCGAGGCCGGAGGCTCGCGGATTGGCCTGGCGAGGCGGTATATCACCGCGTGTCGCGAGCGATCACAACGAGGAGGATAATGGATCAAGAGCCGCGAGTTTTGGATCCACGGGCTTCGGATCCGGATCCAAATGTGATATCGGGTCGGATCCGATAAGCAGCGGGGATCCGGCTCGATAAGGGTTTAATTATTATTTATCTAATTATTTTAATTAATTAATTTCTTATTTAATTTAAATAATTAAATTGATTTCAGAAAAATTCCAAATATTCCCCCTAGCTAATTGAGGGGTGAGGGACGCAACGGCGAGGTCAAATTTTTGATCCGATGAGTATTTTATTTTCCTGATTTATAGGGTATTTAAATATTATTAAAATATTTGTCAAAATTTTGACGACTTCCAATTGACACAAAAACATCACCCCTAGCTAATTTGGGGGCAATGAGCATAATGGCGATATCTGTTTTCCAATCTGAGGTCAATTTAGATAGGTTAATTTCCAGGGTTTCTAGATTTTCCCAACCCAGGATTTGATCCATTTGACTCTTGATTTTGATTAGGTCTTAGAGGTTGACTCCTAATGACTTGATTAACACTTAGAATCAGGATTAAGACTAAGATTAGCCCTAATTGACTAAGGTAACAACTTGGATTATTACAGCTAATCTCTTAGTTTGAATAAACTGTCTATATTCAATATGGACTATCGTTCCTAGATACGAGAACCCGAGCAGGCCCCTTTTCGAATTGACAATAATGCTGTCAATTTTGTTGCTCAAGTGCAAGTCAGGTTGTAATAACCCAAAAATTATTAAACCATATTTATTAGTCAAATCAACTTGTAATCATCACCAATTATCTCCATATTATATTTAGAACAAACCCTGAAAATTTGAAGCGATTTTATTTTAATGTAATTTTTTTAAATAGAAAATTATAATAATTAATTTGATCTCCAAATCAAAATCAAAGTTCACAATTAAATTCCTCACGCTCAAATTATCAAGGGGTGAACTTTTATGAAATTTTGGAAGTCGTCGAATTTTCTTGAATATTTTAATATATTTTAAATACATAAGAAATTATAATAATTAAATAGATCTCTGATTAAAAATTCAACTTCATTTTTAAGTTTCTCACCCCCAAATTAGCTATGGGTGAATTTTTATAATTTTTTGGAGCTTGTTTAGTAACCTAATTTTAAATACTAAAATATACCAAATAATTATTTAAATAATAATTAATTAACTGAAGGGGTCTGCTATCTCTAAATGGGTCTAGCCCGTCTTCCTCACACAATGGTTGCGTGCTCGGCATGGCTCTGACCGTCGCACACGCAGGCCAATGGAAGGACTCTCTGCAAACATATCCACTGCTCGAGCCCATTCCCCCCTCTTTATCTAGACGCAATTAGGATCACCCTGTACACTGTAAGGAGTCATCAGGGAGCCAAAGAAGTTTCAATGGCTTTGTCACAAGCCAAACAAAACTCCATCGTTGAACCCTAAGGTATTGTCTTCCTGATTGAAACCATTTTGTAATATTCCATCTAAATCTTCATTTGTCTATTTCATTACCATTAGGACTTAGTACTGTGAATCAATTGAGATCAGTTGAGCTCAATCGGGACTGTTACGCCAATATGGAATAGTGCTCAACAATGCAATCCTATTATTTTAGATTACTGCATTGTAAATGAAGGTATTAGAGTGATCCAATTTTGGGGGTTTTGGTACCTTCGAGACCTTTCGATTAGTAAATTGCATGAACCTAGAGGTGCCCTAAATTGGGGGATTTTGGATGCCATGGGGAAGACCCCACAACTCTCACTGATTTGACCTACATGACACCAAAGTGTGCTATAGTGCCTGGCTCTCAGGTCGGGGAGCGCTACGGCGCACAGTAGTGTTTGGCTCTCAGGCCGGGCGCGCGATGGCACACTACAGTGCGTTGTGGCTTGTTACAGCACCTGAGTCATGGGGCTTCTGGCATGGAGGCGCGATATAGCCACTTTAGAGCGCTACATCACCCAATTTTTCACAACATAATTTTTGCAATCTGCCCATTCCAAACTGAAATAACATAAAAATACACTAAAATAATGTCTGATGGATGCTATAGTAAAAACATGCACTTTAAATTTAAATATTGGTATAAATTTGAGATTCATTACTTATGATGTTTGGATCATTTAAATATGGATTTTGTATGGCAAACTTGCATTTGTGGTATTCTCTTATGAACTAATGGAAATCATATGTATTGAATCAATGTATTATTGTGTCCAAGAATCTAAGACAGCAGGATTAATTTAATACTTAGGTGAACCTTAAAACATTATATTATCAGAGATTAAGTAATGATAGATTCATTATATTTCTTGGTGTAAATCTCAAATATTAATAGTGAGATTAAGAGCTTAAAGTATTAAACATTAGATTGGAAACCTTGTGATCAAATTCAGACTTATCATAGATAATTATAATAGGATATGTAGTGCCCCGTCCCGTCACCGCGAGCAACTGAACTAATTTAAGAACAATTGGTAGTGGAACGATGTGTTACTCAGGAAGAACTGCTGAACCATCCCGAATATCTGCAGACTGAATTGCTGAAACTCAACCCCAAAAAAGAGTTGAGGACTAATCCTTAATATAAGGATGAAATACTTATCTTAAGTATTAGATATAGTACTTATATACATTGGATTATGAAAATAATTTTTAACAAGAATCCAATATATATGAGTATTAGCATTATTTATGCTGATCACATCATAATACTAAGTATAAGTAGAAATAACAATAGAGTGCAAAAGTTATAGCATTCATCCATATTATTCAACGCAGAAGCTAAGCAAAAGCATTCATCTCTGAAAAGAAAAAAAAATACATCCAGAGTTAGATTATTACAGACTATTTACTTTAATGAAAATAACAGTAAAAATGTCCCTCACTCACTACTGAAAAAAAACTAATGCAGAAAAATAAAAGCTAAAGATCGAGTCGGCTAAGGCTCCACAAACTCCTCCTGGATCTCATGGGAAGCCTCCTGAGCCTGCTCCTCAAACTTCTCTTGATCTAGCAAATTATCGGATCTCAAAAGTACCACGTGTTAAACAATAAGTCTAACATAACTGAAGATACTATATACATTTATAGTTATTTAAAATTCAACATTTAAGTAAGCAACCAATACAATAGTAAAGCACTAAAATAGCTGAAAAGTGTGAAATTGTACAAAGCTGAAAATAAGGTAAAACGATGGCTGGAAGACTAAGTATTAAAAACATAAATAAGTAAAGAAGCTGAAACTAAAATAAAAGCTAAAATAAAACTATGCTATATATCACTAAATATTTATTTTATTATGCCACTGATTTATATTGTCATTATGCATTTGGTGCCTCATGCACCTTAAGGAATCCTAATATCTATGATGCCTATTGCATCTCACAAGTCCTACTCAAATTAGTGCATGCTGCATCTCATAGTTCATAATACCTTTTGATTCTTATGCTTATACAATTCATGCCAAATACTTTCAAATCAATATGATTCTTAAATCATCAAAAAATCAAAAAATAAACCAAAGTAAGACATAAAACTGTACATCCTGATTATCATAACAAGCACATTTCATTAAAACTGTTATAATCATAAATTTGATCATATATTATCTTAAACTAGATTTGCTCAATTTAAAATCTTATAACTTTCTAAGTTATCACATGATGGGAATACATGTACATAATTAGTATGTTCTCAAGAAAGATAACTTTAAGCACTTAGTTTATTAATTGCATTTATCAATGCGCACAAAGAAAAGGGGACAAAATCCTTTTACAGTTTATTCTCTCAAATTAAGTTGTTTAATACCCCACTTAATACATGACTCGTGTATGTCCTAAGAAAGGTGGATTGGAACACTTAGTTTGTTTAACTACACTTACCAATACGCATAATGATAAGGTAATGAAACCCTTTTACAGTTTATTCTCTCAAACTAAGATGTTCAATTCCCTAATTAGCACATACTTAGAATTGGGATATTTTACCCCGTATTGAACTGCACTTATCGATGCACATAAGGATAAGGAGATGAAACTCTTTTACAATCTTATTCAGCACAAAATAACCAATTTTTTACTCTACTGAATTAAATCGGTTATATAGATATGTAGTCTAATTTTTACATGATAAACACTAAGGTTATCATTTATATGCTAACTATTTTAGAATCCAAGGAAATTTAGACTAATGAATCCATCTCCATTATAGGTACTAAGCAATGAGGTTCCAAGGTGGTGATATATAAGCCACTCAATATAGGTGTTCTACCATATTTAGATAGCCTCAAACTAATGTCTCTCAAGTTATCTTACCACAAAGATATAAGGTCAGTTATCTAATGTTTAAAGCCTACCTCAAAATAAGACATTATGGTATCTTCCTACCTCAAAAGTAATATGTAACAGCCCAAACTCTTAAGCACCAAGGTACTGGTCACTTTGGCCTAAAAGGCCTCATAATTTTGCCCTCAGTAGATAAATTCCCAGTAGGCCACCCATCCTGGGAGTGCTCCTATATGAGCTTGCTTAACTTTGGAGTTCTTATCAAGAACTCCACCGTTATCTAAAAATGTGTCTCGATATTTAAGAGTTTAACTTATTACTACTTAAGTGGGTCTTTACAATCTCCCCAACTTAAGTAACTGATGTCCTCATCAGTAACCACACACAGATCCAAGAACCCTCCATTTGGTAGATAGGACTAGAGGTGACCCCTACACTGCTCAAGAGGTACCCATAACCATGTAGCACCTTAGCTATCATGGGTTCAAGAGATTGCTCACATGAAGTGGTATGTTGCCTTATATGGCACTTAGCTCCTATCTGACACTATATGGCTTGCTCTAATACCATTTGTATCAGCCCAAATTCTTAAGCACCAAAGTATTGTCTGCTATGGCCTAAAAGGCCTCATAATTTTACTCTCAGAAGAGAACTTCCCAGCATGTCACCCATCTTAGGAGTACTCCCATATAAGCATACTTAACATTGAAGTTCTTATTATGAATTCTATCATTATCTAAAAAGGCATCTTGATGTTTAAGAGGTTCATTTATTTTTACTTATATGGGTCTTTACAAAACCCTATTAAATGTATAATATTTACTTAAGCTTAAGACTATCCTTGTACTTTAAAGATCTAAAGCTACTAATCATCACAATTAAATCATAAACTAAATTCTAAATATTTAAGATGATGAGTCCCCATATAGGTTTAAAAGTTCAATAATATGATTCAGATGCAAAAGTTAAGTATGCAAATCTTTTATATTCAAATTCAACCCGAAACTCTGATTATGGGGTAAAATCATATAATATATAGGAATTGATTCTAACTATGTGGATCAAATTTAACCACATATTTGTGTATTAAATATGTGGATTCTAACTATGCTGGTAATTTGGATCGAAGATGATCAATGACAGGTTATGTAGCGTCATGTCCTGTCGTCGCATGCAACAATGATGTTTAAGGAGTAAGTACCCTAAATTGTTAGTGGTGGAATGGCGCATTACTTGGGAAGGGTTTCTAAACCTTCCCACATGTAAAAATTGAGAGTTTATGTAAGGTAGAACTAAAAGCTAATCCTTAAGATAAGTAGTATTCTTATCTTGAGTATTAGTTGGAATACTTAAATATATTGGACTTGGTAAGACAATATAGATATTTTCAATATATATGAGTATTGAATATGAGCATTTGCTAGTAATCACATCATAATACTAAGTATAAGTAGGAAAAATCAAAATGCAGAAGCTAAAAGCATTCATCCAAACATTCATCACAGAGCTTACAAGAAGTATTCATCTCAGAAAGGAAATAAAAGAACATACATTTAGATACTTATAATAAACCATTAATGTAACATAAAAAGAGCAAAAATATGAGTCTCTCAATCTCACAACTAAAAACAACTAAAAGAGTAAAGACTAAGTCTTCTACTGCTGCACCGAATCCTCTTGGAGCTTTTGAATAGACTCCAATGTTGGCTCACCAAACTACTTTGGATCTAGCAAATTGCCAGATCCTAAAAGTACCATGTATTAAATAATAAGTCTAATACCAACAAAATACCACAACATACTTTTATATACTTTATAGAATTTAACATTCAAATAAATTAGGAGAATACTGCAAAAAATACTAAAATAACTAAAAGCTGGAACGTTAAGTAAAACAATAATTGAAAAAAAATGTTGCAACAAACCACTATAAAGACTAAAAACTGAGTAACCATGCTATATTGAAACCATGCAGTATGCCAATGCAAATACATATGAAATATCATAGAATTTTTATGAATACACAGTTTTATGCTTGCATACATCCTATTAGGAATTCCATATCTTGATGCCCATTGCATCCCATAATTCCTCTTTTGATGTATACTACATCCCATAATTCACAATGATTCTTGATACTTGTGCTTATGCTTATGCAATGGTATGCAAAAATACTCTTAAAATAACCAAATCTTAAGATTTTCTTAAGTTATCATATGTTGGGAGTGCATATACATAAATATTATATTTTTAAGAAGGGTAACTTAAAACACTTAGTTTGTTTAACTGCACTTATCGATGTGCACAAAGATAAGGGGATGACACCCTTTTACAGTTTGTTCTCCTAAACTAAGATGTTCAACTCCCTACTTATAAATATAACTTAAAATGTTCAAAGAAAGGTAAGTGAAATACTTAGTTTGTTTAACTACACTTATCGTTCGCATAAAGATAAGGGGACACCACCCTTTTACAGTTTGTTCTCCCAAACTATGTTGTTCAATCCCCTACTTATAATATAACTTAAAGTGTCCTAAGGAATGTAACTTGAAACACTTAGTTTGCTTAACTGCACCAATGCACACAAAGATAAGGGGACACCACTCTTTTACAGTTTGTTCTTCTAAACTAAGTTGTTCAATCCTTCACTTATAACACACTTAATAAAACTATAAAATTTATCCTAATGTTATTATAGATCTGTCTAAGACAAGATTAGGATATACAATTCCATTCATGATGAATCAACCAATTTCATATCTTTACTAAATCAAATCAGCTTTATGGGTATACACTACAGTCTCCATATGATAAACACTAATGATAATCATTCTATATTAATTATTTAGAAACTAAGGAAACTCAAACTAATGAATCCATTCTCCATTAGAGGTATTAAGCAATGGGGTCCTAAGATTATGACATAAAAGTCACTCTAATTTAGGTAAGCTACCTTATTTAAGCTTAAGTTATAGTCCATTAGGCTATTGCTACCACAAAAATAGAAGCTCAACTTTCTAAGTTTAGAGGGTTCATCTAAAGGCCTATCTTAATGTATATTCAATAAGTTAGCTCCTACCTCAATATTTTCCTAAATTAAGGTATTAAGCATTTAAATTATAAAATCTAACAAGAGAATAAGAGATTAAAAACTTTCAATCACAATGATTTAGCTTTCTATCCTAGGTTAAATCATGAGATCAAAAATTTAAAGGTTTAAATACATGAAATATTCATAAAATTAATCACTTAATTAACAATGGATGATTAATAAGATAGATTGTTAAGCTCCTAAGTTTGATTAATAACCAGATCATGGGACAAAATCAGCATATTATTAAAAATAAATCATTTAAGAATCAACATATTTTAATGATTTAATGCAAGTTAAATGATACTAATTCTCTTAATTAAGAGGAAATTAAAGGAGCATAAGTTTAAGGTGAAGGTAATAAAATTACATTATCATCATAAGGCTTAATCTTCTAAGACTACCTGATAAATCAGTAATGTCAAATAGAGAATAAATGCTAACATTCACTAATTATAAGCTAAAGCAATTGATACTTAATTGGCAAATTAAAAATTTATAATTTAAATATAATAGAACAAATTAATTTCTAAGCATCCTAATATCTTATCATAAAGTTTCAAGACAAATGTTCCACATTTCGAGCAACAAAAATAAATCCATTTAAGATGGTTATCTTAAGTTCTAAGAAATAATAATACATTGATTCAATCAAAAGAAAATAGCTACAAGTGCAAATTTGTAATACAAGCATATGTTCACAAAGTCTAAATGTTTTAAGCATGGGGTTCATATTTAAAAATCACCTCTATAATTATCCAATGTATGATTTCATTATAACCAGCTTTTATTTTGGTATATTTCTGTATTATTAGGATTCTGGGGTCATTCAAATGCCAAAAATATGAAATTTGGGCGAAACTGGGAAATTCTACGCGCTACGACCCACTGTAGCACTTGCCTGGCCAAGAGTCAGGCGCAATGGCGCGCTACAGCTCTTTCAGGTGCTATAACAGATTTCAGCACTGCATGGAGCTGTATCGCCTCCTGGCCGAGAGCCAGGCACTACGGTGCCAAATATACCGAAGCACTGGTGCTGCAACATGCTATAGTGCTAGATTCTCTGAGACATGGGCACTGTAGTGTGTTGTAGCGCTCCCTGGCCGAAAGTCAAGCACTACGGAGCGCTATAGCGCTCGACGATTATTTTGCCCGGGAGAAAACAGAGTGTATCCCCTTTGACACCCAAATACTCTCAATTTATGACACCTCAAGTGCAGTGCCATATATCGATAGAAAGTTATTTCCAATGCCTTTCCTTCGATACCAAAATCAGCATGAAAAAATTATTCTAACATCACAAACAACGATGCCCTAGCTACATATGCAAGATTTATTTTACAGAACATCATTCATTCTGGATTTAGATCGAACTCTATTGAATTTGATTTCTAAAATACAAGTTTTTAAGGACAAGTATTAAACATTCAATTGAAATGAAATAGCCATTGGATCAACCAATGGGTGAAATGGAAGGTACAATGAAGGATACAAGAATGGTACTTTAGCTTGTGAAGGTAGGTTCTAGCTAAGTTTTCTTCAAGAGCTTGTGAGGAAATGAGCTTCTTCTTCAGCTGCTAGCAAAATGAGAAAGAGAGCTGAAAATTCTTCAAAATTTTGGGAAGGAAGGAGCTTCAGCTGACAGCAAATGGGGGGAGCTGAGACTAATGGAGCATAGATAAAGGAGGGGGGAAAGAATAAGCTTCAGGGAGGTAAGATTTTAGGAAGTCATCATTGTTGCATGGTGGAGATGGGTTGGAGCTGATGGACAGGTGATGGGGAAGGGCAGGCATGCGCAGGAAATTGGGAGGAAAATTTTAAATTTTAAATTTTAATTAATTAATTTCTAATTTTAATTAACACAATTTAGAATTTAAAATTAGATGAATAAACGGGCTCCAAAAAAATCAAAAATTCTCCTATAGCTAAGTTGAGGGTCATGAACTCAACAAGAAAGTTAGATTTTAATTTGGAGATCAATTTAATTATCTTAATTTTTGGGGCATTTAAATATATTAAAATATTTGAAAAAATTTGACGACTTTCAAACACTTCCAAAACATCGCCCCTAGCTAATTTGATGGTGACGAGCGCAATGGCGAAGTAGGATTTGATTTCGAGGTCAAATTCATTATCTCTTTTTTCTAATTAATTAAATATTATTAAAATAAACTAAATATTCAATTGAGCTCTGAATTGCTCCAAATCTTCATGATTTAGTTCTATTAACCAGATGAATCTAATAGAATTATAGCTAGGATGCGATTAAGCTAAAATTAGGTTAAGTAACAACCTAAGGTTGTTACAGATTATGTGTTCACTCTATCAGGAGGTCTAGTTAGGTGTAGATCTATACTATAATCTATGGTTGCCCTGTCTACAATATAAGCTAAATATTTGGTGGTCACAAAAGTATTTAAGGAATTTATATGAATGAGAGGTTTATTAGAAAAATTGGGTGTGAGTAAGAAAAGGGAGTAGTCTGCTTTGATAGCCAAAGTGGTATGCTCACATTAAGCACATAAATGTGCGACTCTACTTTGTTCAGGGTATCATAGAAGATGGAGATGTGATGACCCGCCATTAGGTCAGCATAGCTAATCCAACGTTAAGTGCTCACTCCTTAGATATATATCGAGGTTTAATATAACAGCGTATTTAGATGCATATAAATATACACTTTCACATTCATTACAACATTCGAAAATATTAGGATAATAAGAAAAATATATTTATTACAAGAATAATAATTATCTTACAAAATCTTATACACTGAGCAAACTTTTAACACCTTAAGAAAATTAGCATCTAAGTTGCTATATCATACATCAGCTTCTTTTTAAAGACTTGATCCAGAGATTGTTCCTGAAATACCAAATATATATGTATGTATGTATATATATATATATATATATGTGTGTGTGTGTGTGTGTGTGTGTGTATGTGTGTGTGGCCGGTGGAATTTGAACCCATGACTTGGGATAACAAATCCTGAGCCTCAACTACTGGGCTACAACACCATTCATATATATATATGATAGGATGAACAAAAAAAGAAAAAGAAAAGAAAATATTTAATTAAACACAAAGACCTATATAATATTTGTAGGATATTAAAATTTGCATCTAATATTAAGTGACATGATTTTGCATGAGAAGCATATACAAATAAAATGTGATATTTAAGTATTATATGCTTGCAAAATTGACAGGATGATGAATGATATACACATATTTAAGATATGTGTTAATTATAAAGGAAAATAAATCAAGATATAATATTTATTATGTTAGATAAAATTACAAAATAATTAAAAAATTAGATATGTCTATCTAATTATCTGAGATGCTGATTTTTAATCATTTACTTTAACTTTTGAGCACAAAATCTTATATAAATATATCAAAATGGGTCAAAGTTTAATAGCTATGTAAAAGCTGCAAATGAAATAATTAAATGAAATGAATAATATCATTCATTTTATTTTAGTAAAAATATTATTATTAATATTATATTGATTATTTATCTTTATATATTAAAAATAATCTTTTTTATTATTATAAGTAATAATATATATATATATATATATTAAATAAAACAAAATTAACTAAATTAAAAATTACAAAAATTAGAAAATATATACATATATAAAAGAAAGAAAATGATTGAAATTAAAGTAGCAAAAATTAGTATATATATATTTAGAGAGAGAGAGAGAAAAAAAAAGAAAATAATTGAAATGAAAGTTGCAGAGATTAAGAAATATATGCATATATAGAAAAAAAAAATAATTGGAATGAAAGTTATAGAAATTAAAAAATATATACATATATAAAAAAATAATAATTAAAATGAATATTACATAAATTAATATATATATATATATAGAAAAAGTGAATGACTGAAATGGAAGTTACAAAAATTAAAAAATTGATACATATATAGAAAAAGAAAAATAACGAAAATGAAAATTGCATAAATTAGAAAATATATGCATATTTGGAAAAAAAAAAGAAAATGATAGAAATGAAAGTCACAAAAATTAGAAAAATATATATATATCTAAAAAAGAAAATGATAGAAATGAAAATTGTAGAAATTAAGAAATATATACATAAATAGAAAAAAAGAAAATTTGCATAAATGAAAATATAATGATAATAATAATAATAATATCATTATTATTATTAAAAGAAGAAGAAGAATGAAAGAATAGAAAATTATTTATCTCTTTCTCATTTCTTACTCTAGCTTAGTATTAATGAGATTTTACTCAAGTCGGCGAGAGGAATTGGTGGTGGAGGAAGAAGAAGAGGGGAAAAAATGGAGGGGAGAAGAGGAGTGGGGAAGGGGAGAGGAGGTGGGAGGAATGAGGGGTGGGGGTGTATTTATATGAAATTTTTATTATTTTCTCTCTCATCCATTATTTAGATGTAAGCAAATTTGATTTCTCTTCTTTCACATAATACTTTGGAGTGTTCAAATTTGCTTTTTATTCTTCCTTCCTTATCTCATCTTTCTCTCTCCTATTTCTCTCTCATTTCTCTCTCTTCCATTTTTTCTATAAATTAACAAACCTTGTCACTAAAGTGTATCTTGATGAGATAAATATACTCGCATAAAAATTTCTTAATTCAAAGTAATATTTTATTTTATAAAACTTTTTGAAGATAAAATCTTTAATAATTAATTATGATTAATCCGGAGCTCAAAATTCAACAAAACTTTTTCTGTAGCTTTTTTATAATATTCTTAATCCAACTGCACTAAAATCGTTGAATTTGAACTTATATTTAATTTTTCTAATTTACTAAATTTAAATAATTCAGAAATTAATTCAAGAGTATCTGTTATCCATATTGCTTTCAAACTTGGTCATTACGATTAAAAATATATAATCTATCCAATTATATTTATAGTTTGCCCTAATTTTAAAGCCACTTGGGATCTTGATTTTTTAGTCGGGTTTAGTCCTAATTATCCTAGTAATGACTTGGGTCATTACAGGAGAGGTCTAACTAAAAAATATAAATACCAAGGATAATCCGGTGGATATGCTTACCAAAGTAATCATAGTTTAGAAGTTTGCCCATTGCAAGAGCTTAGTGAACATGCAGAAGTTTTTATCAGAGCTTATAGTTTGGATGACTACGTGCGGAATGATTCCCATGAGAAGAGGATATGTAGTCAACTATTATTGATGCAGCCGCTACGCTTGAGAGTGTGTTACGGTCACCTTTCATATGGCACATATGATAGATGAGTTGTAGAATTGTATAATTGGAGGAAGAAATATTCATATGATGGTTTGGATCACCAAAGGAAGTTTTGACGGCATTTGAGTGGGTTTAGTTGAAAGGTGTCACTTCCAGACAGCGAGCCGGGCACCCGGGCGCACCCCAGCACCTCTAACTTAGGCATGGGAGCCCAAGCGCTCCCAAGTGCCCCCAAGATAAAGGCATGGGCGCCCAGACGCGCCTTAGTGCCCCAAGACAGGTTTGGGCACCAGGTGACCCCAAACCAGTAAATCAGGTGCCCATTCGCTCGTGAAGCAGGCCCAAGCCAGAGGTTTGGGGGCCTAGGCACTTGCCGCAGTAATAACCCAAAAGAAAGCGTCCTATGGCTTCTTTTTTTATTTTGTTTTTGGGAGCGGTTAAATGCCTTTGAAGCATTTTTAGTATTATCTCGGTATTGTTTGAGTTTGGGAAGGTTTGGTGGCTATAAGAAACATCATCGTTGATTGAGAGTGAAGGGTTTGAGAAAATAGATTGAGAAATCCAAATTGTATTTTCTCCTCATAGTGAATTTCTTATTCTCTTATTTCTCATGGACATAGGTGTTTTCACTGAACCACATAAATCCCATTTGTTTGTGATTGTGTTGCGATTGCTTGTGTGTTTTTTTGTGTTTGTGCTTGTTACAATTCTAATATATTGTGATTAAAATCATTCTCCTAGTGATCTCTCTTAGTTGGTGAAATTAAAAATGACCTATTATTGTGATTTCTATGCATGAACTCATTATGATCATTTCATTTTTTTCTTCAAAGTTACTTTAAAGTTAAGTACTTTCCTTACTTGAGTAATTACCCTTTTCTTAGGCACTCCATGCTTTGGTTGGAATTCAAAGTATCTCCTCTTGATTCTCTATATGATTTAGAATTAAATCATATGCATGCCTGCATTGTAAACAGAGAATGGGCTTCATGAACTTACCGTGATTCTATTATTTTGCTTAATTATTTGCTCATTTATGGTGACAACTAGCTTTCCTTATTAAAAGAGGTTCGGATTTACTTCAAGCAGTTGTTAGGCTGAGAAGTGTATGGGAAAATGCTCCAAAGAGACTTAAAGGCGATTGCCATTTTTGTGTATTGTATCTAGGAGGAGCGTAACTTTTGCCTCTTTTCCAATAAGAGTTATCGTCCCAAAACCTTAGAAGAACTCAAATGTAAAAGACTTCTAGGAGTCTTCAACTGCTAGAATTATGCTAATTTGCAGTCAGATGTCTCCAACCCATTCAACAGTTGGCTTGCCTTTCTTACTTCATCTAATCAGCCTATACTAATTTTTGTGATTGGTTCTGTGGTTTTTCCCTTATTTGAGTTTTCCATATAAGATCTTGTGTTTGAATGCTTTATGGTTGATGCTGTGTATGTGCTGTGATTTCTATTTTGCTTGTGTTTGGTTTATTTTGCTTATTGCTTGGTAATCGTCAACGTAATCCCGGTCCTCGAGCTCTCAAATCATTTTCGCCGCGTGCTCTCAAGATAAACCAGGATGCTCATCGAGGAATACTGAGAAGTCAGTCCCAACCGCATAAGTAACTGGCACAGCTAATAGCAAAGCAGTGAGTAGAGCGAGCATCATGAAGGTGCCTTACCCTTATGATAGTGAAACTAACCACAAGATCCAGAATTAGTGACTGCGACATGTGCTCGAAAAATAAGATTGACATATAAAAGAGAAGGAAAAAACCAATAAATCTGCAGTATCAAATACTAGCTCGGACCTCCAAAGTAAAAGGCAAAATCATCGATAAAAGAACCATCAAAGCCACCAATGATAATAATGAGGCAATTGGAGAGCAATGCCTATAGCCAGCCAATTAAAAAATATATAATGAGACATTTAGAAAGCAGCGCAACCAATGTCAGCAAAATAATTAGAAAGTCGTAGGTGAGCTAGCTGCGCCACAACAATACCCACAACACTCATGTCAATAGTGATATCATACCATAAAGTCAACAACAATGAACTAGAGAGACAGTTGAACCAAAGAAAAACCAATGTCAAAACCCACTGCAAAGCCAAGCTGGCAACTTCAGAACCAAGCTCCCAACTTCAGAACAAACAACAAAAAATCAGCAAAATAAATTCCAAAAACTAACAAAAAAATACCAGTGACAGAACCCGCCAACAACTAAACCAATGACATGACTCACAACAAACTAGCAAAACCAGCAACAGAGCAATACCTTATTTTATATAGTAACAATGATCCTCCTGGAGCCTCTTGTACCCAGTTTCTGACATGCATCATTGCCTAGGCGCTTGTTTTAAGCCATAGAGGCTTTTATTGAGCTTGCACGCAAGCTCTGCTTTACCCTTTTCTTGAGCCTTGTGCCCCTCCGGTTGTTGCATATAAAATTCATCTTCCAACTCTCCGTGAAGAAATGCAGTCTTTACATCCATTTGCTCCAAGTGCAAATCTTCAATTGCAACAATGTTCAGTACTACTCTGATAGTAGTCATCTTCACAACTAGGGCAAAGATCTCATTGTTATCAACTTCATGTCACTGCTGAAAGCCCTTTACTACAAGCCTAACCTTGTAGCATTTGCTCCCATCCAGTTCTTTTTCAGTTGGTAAACCCACTTATTTTGAAGGGCCTTCTTTCCAGCTAGTAGTGCTGCCAACTCTCATTTTCCATTTGACATGAGTCATGTCATTTCATCATTCATGGCAGCTTCCCACTTGATTGAATCATCTACATGAAGCGCCTCTTCAAAATTTTCTAATTCACCATCATCCATTAGCAACATATAAAATAAGGAGAATACCTCTATGATAGTTTCGTGACTCTTGTGGATCTCCACAACATGAGTGTTTATGGTTCAATTTCTTCAACACCCTCCTAAGTATCTTCTTGTACATGCTCCTTTGACTCAACGTTGTCATCAACTTTCATGTTTCGGGGTTTACTATCTAAAGCAACCTTGGAATCAGTCATGTCTCCAAAATAATCTTTGTACATCTCACTTTCATTGAAAGTGGCATCTCTGCTTTTGATAACTTTTTATTCTAATTGTCCCAAAACCCGTGCCATATCCAATAAATGTACACTTGATCGCCTTTGCATCAAGATTGCTCCTAAATCCTGCATCAATATGCACATAGGATGAACATCCAATTATCTTGAGGTGGTTCAGTTTCACCTCATTTTTATTATAGGCCTCATCGAGAATCCCTTCATTTAGGGGTACAAAATTTCCCCAATTTATCAAATATACCATTGTATTAACAGCCTCAGCCCAGAACTATTTTGGGAGACCTGCATGCAGCCTCATGCTTCTAACTCGTTCTGTGATTATCATGTTCATCCGTTCTGCAACATCATTTTGCTGTTGTGTTTTTGAAACTGTGAATTCCCTCTTGATTCCTCTAAAGGCACAGAACTTCTTGAACTATTTATCACAGTATTCGCCTCAATTGTAGAATCTTAAGCACTTAAGATTTAACCTTGTCTCATTCTCGGCCAAAGCTAATCACTTCCTAAATACATCAAACACATCAGATTTATATTTTATAAAAAAAAAATACATTCTTTATATGGTTATCAATAAAGGTGATAAAATGCACCTATTGAAAAAGTAAAAGCTAGCCCCCATACATATGTATGCATCAACTCAAGTTTCTTGCCTTTCAGCTCTCTTCCAACTTTAGAGAATGAAACTTTTTTTTGTTGCCCACTACACAACCTTCACAGCAATCCAAGTCCATTGAATTCAATCCTGAAAGTCTTCCCCCTGTTGTAGGGATTTTAAACCCCTCTCGCTCATATGACCAAGCCTCCTATGCCATAGACCTGCATCTATCTATTCTGCAACTACAATGGAATCAAACATTTTATTAATCAAATAAAGTGTACCTTTCATGTTGCCCCGTGGAACAACGAGTGCACCCTTGGTGACTCTCCATGAGTCCTTTGTAAAGGTTATAGTGTAGCCTTCTCTGGCTAGCTGACTAACTGAAATTAGGTTCTCCCTTTGACACGGCATGTGTCTAACTTCTCTAAGCTTCCAAACTGCACCACTTGGTAGCTGAACATCCACATTAGCTTTACCTATGATGTCGAATACCTTGTCATCTCCTAGATACACCTTCCTTAAGTCACCCTCGGTGTAATTCTTAAAGGCACCTCTCGTAGGAGTTGCATGAAAGGATGTGCTCGAGCCCACCACCCAGGACTCTGAGTTGACAAGTGATAGCATCAATGCATCCTGATCCTCTTCTATTAAAACATTCACAGTTGGGCGCATATATTTACTCCCACCACTTGTCTTCTTTAGGATGAGGCAATTCTTATTAAAGTGACATGCCTTTCCATAATTCCAACAATCAACATTTTGTTTTCCAAGTCTTGATTTTCCTCATCTTGACATAGAGATATTTATATTATGTCTTTGATCTACACCTCTTCCTCGGCTCTTAGCATTTAACGCTGAATTAAATGACTCCCAATGGGATATTTTCCACACATATTCATTTAGCACCAGCCCGACAATGTCGTCGAATTTTAACGATGCATTTCTTGAAGAGTTGCTGAGGGTTGTAACTAGCCTATCCCAATTGTCCGGCAACGAAGAGAGGAATAACAGAGCTCGAACCTCGTCATCAAACTTGATGCCCACCGAACTCAACTAACATGTCATAGTGTTGAACCCATTCAGATGTTCAGTCACTGAGTAGTCGTCCATCATCTTCATGTTAAACAGTCATTTCATCAAAAAAATTTTGTTGGGAGCGTAAGGCTTCTCATACATCATTGTCAGAGCATCCATGAAATTTACAGTAGTTTTCTCATTAATAATATTAAATGAAATAGAAGAAAATAATGAAAGATGAATCGTCAATGTGGTTTTATCAAAAACCTCCCAATCTTCATCTGACATAGTAGTCAGTTTCTTGTTGGCACCACTGAGTGGTACATACAACTTCTTCCGGTAGAGCAAATCCTCCATTTGTATTTTCTAAAAGGAAAAATTAGTGTCATTGAACTTCTCTATTTTATGTCTCATTTCGTTAGCCATTGCTTCCACTCAAACTGTAAAGCCTAGAACGACAAGAACAACGAGAACAACCTATCTCAGATACAACTTGTTGTGAGCATGCAGCAAAAGCGATTCGATGGCTCAAGAACTGGGGTTACGTTGACAATTACCAAATAATAAATGAAATAAACCAAGCCCAAGCAAAATAGAAATCACGGCACATACACATCATCAACAACAAAGCATCCAAACACAAGATCTTACATGAAAAACTCAAAGATGGGAAAAATCACGGAGCCACATCACACAGAAATTTTTATTATGAATCAAAAAAGATTACGGAGTTATAAAGAGCTTCACCTTCTCAATAACAAGAAAGCTCTACTGCTTCCACAGCCTTCCGATCAATTTATTATTCTCCAGGGAACCCCAGCTCTCACTCTAGGTTGAAGGAGAGGAGCAGCAGCCACCACCCGATAAGGGTTATCTCCAACATGCAAAAGTCATTCTAACTACTTAGTCAATAATCCATAATGTTATCTTAAATACATAGGCACTATTCGAACCCCAAATGGTACAAAATACCTCCCAAAATACTTAGGGCAACGTTTAAACCGGAGTTGAAACCCGTCTGTCACTACGGCGCATCGTAGCGCCCCGATTTCTGGTGGCTAGGCGTTATGGCGCACTGTAGCGCCCAAGTCTCTGATAAGCTGGCACTGGAGCGCGTTGTAGCGCCTCAATCTCTGAACTGTCTGGTGTCAGGGAGCAATGTAACGCCCCAGTCTCTAGACTGCCCAGTGCCGGGGCACGTTGTAGCGCCTCAGTCTCTGAATTGTCTGGCGCCACGGTGCGCTGCAGCACTGAACTCCCTCAACCTGTCCCGTATCACTTTGGAACCTCCGAAAGTCCACCGAAACTCCATTAGCCCCTCCACGATAATCTGAATAGTCTCCACATCTCAACACTTTATACATATATCATTGTTTATTTGTTACAGTATTGTGTATTTACCACTATTTTCTCTAATTCATTTGATGCTTTACTAGAAAACTATGTACTATGGATTGTCTTTCATTATAAAGGGTCTTTATCATTGTTTTGATTTTGGGCATCTCAAAATTCAGGGAATGGAGCTTTTAGTCACTGCAATTTCATTGCCAAATCCTCTGCATTGACACTGATTGTTTTGGAGTATGCATTTCCAAAAGATTTATGCAGGCAGGGATTTTCTTTTACTTATCTTGAATTTGATGTTATAATATTTACTTCCTCTGCCATTATCTATTTAGTTTGTGACAAAGTTATGCAATGTCTTACTACTCTGATAATAAAGCTTCAAGCTTTGCTAAACGGATGGAACTCAAATGGATTTTCTAGGCCCTATGCTTTTATTCTATACTACGGATCTCGCTTCCGGGATAGACGATGAATTTCAGCCATCATCAACTTATGTAGGATTAGACCGTCCCTCCAATAGCCACACATACTATCACAGATAAGAACATATAGCTCAGTTGAGAAAAATCCTCCTGCTTGACTTGATGCATCTTAAATTCTAAATCCTGGGCTTCTGGCTCCTTTTCTTCTTATTGACATTTCAACTTTGTGATGGTTTATCCGTAGTTTTTGTTGGATTCAGCTCTTTTCTTATCAACTGTTGTCTAAAGACATGTATTTGTATATATTTTTGTGTAAACATAATATTTTTCTTAGAAAAATTGTTTAGGAGTTCATAGTTATGTATCAAAAACCATAGAGAAAACTACTTTCGGTGACATGCATAAATACTAACACGTGTTCATCAGCCCCAACGTTGATTTGCTCTAACAACAGCATTAGCTTTCCATTTACAATAGTTTCATAACAGCTTTAGGACAGTTATAATTGTCCCAAACAAAACTTCTAAAGTATTTGAAACACCCTTTTTAGATAAAAGAAACGTTGTAAAGCAAATGTTTAATGTGCCAATTTCATTTTAAATAGAAACCTGAACTGAATCATGCTACAAAACATGTGAATCACAAATACAGTAAAAACTAATTGTAGCTTTGCTGCACAATTCTGAAGCATATTGAAACAAAAAACATTGAATTGAACCACCACTTGCAGAGATACAATCATAAAAATAATGAGCACATCGTTTATATACATTGAGACCGAAAACAAACCCTGATCAGAAATGTCAACCCAGCCGGCTAAGATTCAGATAAAAAAAAAATAAAAAAAAAAAGTAATTTACAGACAACAAGAGATAGACTTGATAAATAAAAAGAAGAAATATAATAAGAAAAAATAACTACAAGGTACTTCGAGCTTCTACAAGACAATAACACAGCAAACAATGATCACCATCGAAACAAGCATTGGTTTTGTACGATGATATAACATCACTCGCAGGCGAGCTTGGTGCCAAAGCTTGTGAGGCAAATGGCGAAGGCCTGGAAGGCGGAGATCGGCTCCCTGTAATCCATGGTGAACATGTCGTCCCCAACCTTTCCAAACTGGAGCAGCACCGTCTCATCTTCTCCCAGCTCCGCCGCAGATGCCACTAGCTGGAAGTTCTTCACGGAAGCGACCGTCACACGTCCGTGAAAATTCAAGCACCAGCACTGAAGGTGCTCGTGCCACCTTGGCGCCTTGTTCTGCAGGACAACGGCGGAGATCTCCGTGCTGCTGCTCTTTCCGGCGGCCATGTCTGCCGCTAGCATCTGGCCTTCATCCCTGGCGGCCGCGTCCGGCGCTAGCTTCCGACCTTCATCCCTGGTGGCAGTGGCAGTGGCAGCTCTGATAGGGCATATCAGCCAGGAATGGATTCTGCGAGGCCCCCTGGATTTCAGGAGATTGAATTTGTAGGCAACCTGGCCAATCTCGTAGCACCCGGCAGGCACCTGCGGGCTGATCCGCTTCCTCCCAAACCGGCGGCTCGCGCGGCTGCTCGACGCCTTCGCACCTTCATATGGCGGCTGGCTGTCGTACAGCTTGAACTTCGTGCCCAGGAAATCTGACCTGATTTAATGAATCATTGATTAAATCAAAGCTCCGGGAATTGATTATGGCGCCTGGATTTAAAAAGAAACCGGAAAAGAGATATAAGCCCGCCTTAATTTCCCCATGTAGGCATTGCTTCCTTGGGAGAGATCATCGGCATCGAGGGAGATGATGTATTCGGTGCGATACCCACGTCTGTATCTGCGTGCTGCTAACAGGAATTTCCCCTTGTCCGAAAATGCTGAAACAATATGGGTCTGTCAGCAAACCAGAAAGTTGGTCCACAAATGCTGCTAACAGAATAATGCTTCATCAATTTGAAAACAAGCATACTTTTTTTTTTTTTCATCAGTCTAAAAATCTTCATTTTTGCAGATCTAAAACAGAATGAATATGTGGACTAAGTTTAATTGTAACAAAAGCCCTAATCTCAAGGACATAACTATTGAGGACCATGTGATCAAGAAAAATAAGAGATTCAAATATCTTGTTTAATTACTCAAAATAAGCGCTGTGACTAACAGGGTTGAAGCTAGTTGGATGAAATGGAGGAGCACTTCCAGAAGTTGTGCAATCAAAAATTCCCACTCAAATTTAAAGGAAAACTTTATAGGGCAAAACTATATGACCGGCTAAATTATATGGGGATAAATGTTGGCAAACAAATTAGAAACTTACCAATAAAATAAGTGTAATAGTGATGAGAATGCTGAAGTGGATGAGTGCCTAAACTCACAAGGATAGAATAAAAGAAAAAGTTCATTTGTTGCAAGAGTTGGAGCGGTTCCAATAGTGGATAAGATTAGAAAATGTTGACTTAAGATTCTTTGGATATATTAAGCGAAATCATTCAATACTTCTATTGGAATAATTGAATATATAAACTTTGCCCATGTTAAATGAAAAGAAAAAATCAAAAAAGACAAAGAAACCATTAGAAAGATTCCTCTCAATTTGTAACTTAGAAATGGGTTTCAATCATGCACAATGTAAACAAATGATTCATGTAACTAATCCCACCTAGTGGGATTAATGCTTAGTGTTGTTGTTGTATTAAATCATTTATCATTAAAGTAGTTAACTACTACTAAATATTATTTATTTAAAAACACAAATGTAATTAATGATAATATGTATTTATTTAAAAAATAATTTGTATTTATTAACAAATATTGCTTGCACCTGCACTACGCCCAACCCTACGCACTCCATACTTACATGTGTCTATCCATCCCTGTGCCGCTTCACAACGTTCCCCACCCCACCTCATACCACCCAATGGTGAGTGACCCTGTGCTAAGATGAACTATATGTTAGTTAACTTTTTAATTCTGAATTTTTTTTTATTTGCTATTTTGAGATTTTTTATATTTACCATATATATCTAAATTATTTATTATTTAACGCCTAAATGCATACTTTTACAAAACTTCTATCAACTTTCTCATTTTGAGCTATCATAAGATGCCAGGTTATATAATAATTTTGTAATAATGTAATAATTTGTGTGGTAATTTTATAATATTTAAGATTGTTAAATATGAATAAAAAAAATGCTTTGTTTTTTGTTATAAATTTAGGATTTAGGGTTTATGTAAGAAATTTCTCATTTATTTTAAATTTTAAATATATAATTGTATTCCCTTTATAACCTTTTTCTGTTTTTTTACTACCCGGCAAATTTTCTTTTAAAATTCAATTTTTTTAAATGAACTGCATGAGAAATCCTCATTAGCAAACTTTGCGCTCTGCCATCAACTTGAATGGTAGCAAACCATGACCATTACCATAAATATTGTGCCGACTTGCCTAGCCAAGCCTTCTCTCAAATCAGCTTCCGGCATGCTGAGCCAGCTCCCACATTGGCTTGAACACTAGGTCTTGTTGTGCTCGTTTTGCTACAGGCCCCACTCTTGAGGTGTGCTCCTTCAAGTGGAATCATATATACCTAGTAGCATTTTAAGATAGTTGATATGATAATACTTTATTTGTAAAGATTAAGATTTAGGGGTTAAATACTTATATTTATTAATATTGGATGCAAAGAAATGTTTTTAGAAAACCATAATAAATAAACCTAATTATCATTATATTAAATTAATTGATTAATGATTAATTAGCAATTAATGAAATTAATTTGTTAATAATATAATTTATTACAATAAATGTAATCGTGAACTGAACAAATTTATATTATTCAGCTTAACTTGGCTAAAACTTGTTTAACCGAACGATTTAGCTTTCGTTAAATCTTAGTTCATTTAATCCCAAAAATTGTCATAAACAAACATCCCCACTTTTGTGCTGTGTTCCATCTCTCATTATTTGCAAGTAACTCTCGCAATAACTAATCATGATTTAAATAGTAGATATTGTTAAAATTTTCAATTCAAGATAATACTTGTGTCAAAACCTATAATAATTCTATCATTTCATAGAAATTTCTACATTAATTGTATATAAACATTTAATTGGTATCATAATGAATTTCACATTGGACTTCACATGTTTGTGACTCTTTCGCTTTATTTATAGTAAATTTTCATTGTTGCATGATGTCGTCTGATTTCTAAAAAAACTATGATAATTTCTACTCATAGCCAAAGTTGTCATGTGGAAAACAGTATTTGCAACAAAAACTTTACACGAAGAAATATTGAAAATATTGATGAATGGTCAACATAAAAAAGCTGAGAATAGTTATATGAATAAAGCTACAAGTAATTTGCTATGTGCATTAGCTTATATGCATATTTCAAATTTGGCAACTATTAAAACACATTTAGCAAAAAGAACCTAATGTTTACATATGAAAATACAGATGAAATTAGGAACTTACATTATCTCATGTCTTGTACATGATAGAGAACTTTTATAGTGCTTGATAAGAACACGCATAGCAGATTGGTAAAAATCAATAAAGCTTTATAATTTCTTGGAAAAATATATAGAAGCAAAAAGTTTGATATTAAATTGCTCTGGTGCTTTGGTAGTTTACAAATGCCAATTGCCCAAACGTGTAAGCATCCAATGCAAAAATGTATGGCAGTTAGTTTGACAAGTGCATTTATAAAAATTAATTTATGAAAAAAAAAGATTAAAAAACACAGGAGGATGATCCAATATGATAGTGTAAGATACTTCGACAAGAGAACACAAAAATGAACTCTAATGTTAAAAGAAACTAGCATAACAATCAGAAGAAACTCAAATATGACCATTGGATGATGACCAAAATGTATTTACAGGCTTTGGAAGATAGCTCTACTCTTAGTAATCAATGAAAATACGACTAGTATGGCATATGAAGAGTTTGGTAAAGCTTTTTCTACTTAATTTTTACATATTATGTAGAAATCGTAGTTCTTTAAGAACTTAAAAACATCCAACCTAAAATTAAATTTTAAGGAGCTTATTATAAAACATAATAATTCAAAGAATAAAATGCGAACATGATTTAAAAATTTTCTTTATACAATAAATTTAAAAGTGATTTAGTTATTTTAAAAGCTAATGTTAATTTACGCTCTAAAATAAAAGCAACAACAACACTAAGCCTTGCAACCCCACTAGGTATGGTCAACTATATGAATCCTTTGTTCTCATTGTGCAGCCTTTTCAAAGCTTTATAAGAGATCATCCTTTCTAATGGTTTCTTTCAGTGTTTTTTTAATCTTCCACTTCTTTAAGTTGAGAAAAATTTATATACTCAATTTTTCTAACAGGGACATCAAATGGCCTATGCTTAATATGCCCAAACTATCTAACGACATTCTCTAATCCCATTCACTATTGGCACTCCAACCTTGTTATGAATGAATTAATTTCTAATTCTATCCTTTATAAAAGATCTTGATGTAGCCAAATTAAAATAAGAAAACCATTTGACAAATCATCATACATTAAAACACATGTAATATCTCCTTTTTTCATATCTTTAATAACCAAAAAATAAACAGCACAAATCCTTTTCAATAGCCTGTAAAAAAATTCTCTTGTTATATTGTCATGTTTCTTTTTTTAAATTGATAAAAATCAAATGAAAACCTCCTTTTCTCCCTTCAAATTTCTTCATCAAACTTATTAATAAATGATCAGCCTCCAAAGTCAATAGGCATAGCAAGAAATCAAGTTTGTAAAATGCTGGAATATCATCAAAATGCTCGGTCACTCTTCAAAAATTTTGAAGTATAACTCATTAGCTTAATTCTTATATAAATTGCACAATCTTACACATTGCCTTAGGTTTTGTATAAAGGTATTATAGTAATCCATCCATCCAACATCTTTTCAATCTTCAAAATCATATAAAATAACTTGCAATCCAAGAATTTCACAAAAACATTTCAATGTATCAATAATGACGTTATCTGATTATATAACTTTTTCACTTTTTATTTTCTTTATTTGGCAATCAGAATCTCATTTTAACCCATTCACCCGGTAATTAATAGAAAGCTATTAAACTCACACATATTAATCACATTATAAAAATCTTCAACGAAATGTATTTTCTATTTCACTTGAGTCTACATTTTTCATACTTTTAATTAACCTATCTAGTTTATATATGTATCTCTCTCCCTCAACAATGTTTATTTTCTCATATGAACCTTCAAAAGTCAATCTTAGAATCATTCATTGCTTTCTTGGAACTCACATCAGGCTAATTTACATTGCTTCCATTATCATTTTTCTAATATTTGAACAAATCTCTATAACAATTTTTTCCCCTAAAATATCTTATTTTCACTATCAAACATTCTTCTTATTAATGGCACTCTCTCTATATTCTCAAGAAAAGAAAATTCTTTAATAAATAGATAAAACTAAAAATCACTTGTCACATAAGATTAGCCTTCCTATCAATGTCTCATTGTTCAAGTGCTTAAAATCCTTTAAATTTCTCAATGCTAAATTTATCTCTGCTATTGCAAGTTTTCGTTTTTGTCTGGTGTAAAGAATAGAAAGAGCACATCAAAGATTGAATATCAACAAGAAAAATTAACAACTAGTAAATTTTTTTAAGAAAAGCAACTTTTATTAAGAAATGGAAGAGGTACCTCATGCCAAGTAAACACTAATAAAGATAGGACTCAAATTATTTATATGAAAAATTATAAAATCCAGTTTGTATTAGTGCCTCATGTCAAAAAATACTTGGGTAACAAACTTCTCAAGAATATTAAAACGCCACTTCATCTTTCACAAAATGTTCAAAAAAGTTGAATGAAAGGTAAGAAGCACAAAATGCTATAGTTTCAGAACACCAATATTGATACATTTTACCAAACCAGAGTGTGATAAGACATTTGTATCACTGGGGATATAAGCAGTGCTTCAATTAATCCAACCAGAAATCAACCACAACACCACAGTTTCATAGAATGGCTCATGTAATAACTCAAATTAACTGAAGCTAAAGCCCGACTATAAAATGAAAAATTATTGTGATTTCACATGTTATCAACCATCCCAGGACACCTTAAGTGATTTGAGATTAGTTGAACCCCATTCATAAACTGTGGTTTTGCTAATGATGGTCAGAACTGGAAAGATTTCACGTGGTCGTGTTAAAAAAGATAATAATTTAAGGTAGTTGGATATATAGTAGCAACAAAGCATTTGCTAATGTAAAAGAAGCAAGTTAACAGAATGTTTCAATGAGATTGTTTTGAAATAAAACTCAAATTACTTGTTTAAGAGAAAAACAATACTAGAGCAAAAGAGTATTTGAATTGTTTCACTCATCTGCATGATTAGAAGCAGCAGCATGAATGATAATGCAACAACACCCGATGAAAACTAACTCTAGAAAGTGGATTCATTAAACCAAGCCTAACAGTTGGGATAGGTCAATGATAAAGATTCTAATAACAAGTAATGAATTTATTAAAGTCACTGCTGGTGCGTGTTAGAAAGTATTAACTAATACAAAATCAAAGGTAGAAACATCAAAGTTTAACTCAATAACAGAAATCATGGTCAATAGCTTGAAATTTGTATGAAGTGTTTTTAAATATTCAATGTGAACAAAACCAAAAATCAGGTGCCTTAACAATCTCACGCCCATGAGAGCTACCTATATTGGAAACTACTTCCATTCCATTTAAAGATCATACATTAGAGCACCTTCAACCATATAGAGTATCGTCCCTAAAGTCATTTTCAACTGTACCAAAAGGGTCACAATTTGGGAAACCCTACTGTTGTAACAATTTTATCACAATCGAAGTATGGTTTTAACGCAAATTGTCAAGGGGATACAAAGGAAAGGGGATCAACTTTGAACTAAGCAAACCAATATTCAAACCATCTTTAACCAAAAAAGCTTAAGCCAAAATGAAAGGGGAAAAACAACTTATTCTTTCTATACCAACGTGATTTTTTAATAATTAGTGAGAGCCAATACCTTATCTGATTTGCTTAACATTGATTTTTAATAATTTATTTGGCTTATGCTTTCCACAGGAGAAAACGTAAACCCTTGAATTTACCTTTTGATTACCCTGTACGATATAAAAACTAACCACTATATCAAAGCTAAATGCCCCCAACTCTGCATATCTATACTAAAAGGGCACAATAGGGGCTGCTAATAGAACAGCATTGCAATAATCAAATCAGGTTTTCTGAGAACTCAATTTGTGATTCCAGAAATAAAAACGTTTCAGAACTATTTAAAATCGCACTACTTCCCATTCAGTAAAGAAGAAAGCAAAAATGAAAAGTGATCTGCAATGCATCTATCATCTCATACATATGCATGCATCTAAAAATCAAGTTGTCATGTTTTTCTTACTCTGCGCCAAGCTAAGATAAAGATAGAACGTCGAAGTCCTCTTGTCTCTTTTAATAAAACACTGTATAGGCAAATCAGTCGGCCCCGGCTGCAGAAATCAACAATCAAAATGGTAAAATCAAAACACACAAAAGCACAACGGATTCACGAAATCTGCAAACAAGAAACTAAAACCATATGCAACGCCCATTAGAAAAAAAAAAAGCTTCCCAATTTTCCCTAGGCGGAGAAACCAAGATCCGACCTGCTTAAGGGACGACGGAAAAGTGATCTTTCCGGTCTCTTTCGTAGATCCGACAACGCCGGTGGTGATCTCCCGCCACCTCCGGCAAACGCAGGCGCAGGAAACAACGTTCCTCCGCAGAGGCCACCGCTCGTCGCTAGATTCCACCCTCCCAATGATATCCGCCATCAGTTCCGGGAGCATGCGCGACCATCTTTCTTCCTCCAATCCAGAATATCCGTCGGCCTCGACCTCCCCTCTATCAACTCTCGCCGGCGCGGCCTCCGCATCATTCCGCCGACGCCTCCGCGAGTCGCCAAACAGATCGATCGAAATTGAAACATTGGAGAAATCGCGGAGAAACGCGAATCTTCTCGGCATGTCGCCCGAAGCGCGCAGATTGATGGATCGTTCTCCTAAAGAGAAGAAACGCACTCTAGTATTTTTACCCTTGTTATAAAATCCCTCATAATTTTGCAGCATTACACGCTAACACGGTTTTACGCGACCCATTCTTCCGAACATAAATTAATTATTGGCGTGATTATATCATCCAAGTTTGCAAATTATCGCTGACACGGTTTTCATAGATTATCTATAAATATATGATTTGTGTAATTTATTACTTAAGAAAAAAATAATAATAATAAAAATTTTAATTAATGATAAATATAATTATATATATAATAATATCAGTGTACCTCATGCGAAATAAATTAAGAACAAAATTTATTTTTTTTTTTGGAAAATTTATTTGGCTCTCATAAATTTTTTTTAAATTAGATAATTAGAATTCACATTTAAAATATATATTTTAATAAGCTAAAGAGGTAAAATTAGATTTAATACTATTTTTATGTGAGAAAAATATTTTATATTTTAAAAGCTATTTAATAAATATTTAGAAGTTGCCTAATTAGATTCATAAATTTACAAGATAAAATTTGAAGAATAAATCATAATCAGCAATCTTACTAACTTGTCCTCTTCACAATGTTGAATATTTTAATTGCTAAATTGGTGGGTGCTATTATCATAAGAAAGAGAGGTAGGGGAGGTTATACTATGGGTAAATAACAAACTTTTAATAAAAGAATAAATTTCATATTATGTTAGAATATTAGGTATCTGCATACAGTTAAAGCACATTTTGTTGCACTTTTAAGAATACCATTGATATGTTTATAAAAGCGGTAACAATGAAGAAATCAAAGATATGTGTTGTTTCAATTGGCCTCGATACGTGACAAAAGAGCGGGGGTGTGCCACAACACGTTCCTGACAGAAATTGAAGAAGACAATGAAAAATCAATGTAAAATGAGAGATGATTACAAAATATCACCAAATGGGAGATTGTTATGTTGTGAAGACTGTTCAGATCATTATGGAGATGATAATGGAGCTTTGATGAACTTTTATGAGGTTTCGAGTTCAGCAACATCATAGGCGCCACAGCGCATCGTGGCATGTTGTAGCGCGCCAGGACGCCCAGCACCCAAGAGGAAGTCTCCTTAGCGCGTCATGGCAGCAGCATACCGAGACCAGGGATTTGCATAAAGTTAAAGCACATTTTGTTGCACTTCTAAGAAATTCGTTGGCATGCTTACAAAAGTAATAACGGTGGAGAAACTTAAGTTATGTGCTACTTCAGTTGGCTTTGATACATGACAAAATAGCGGGTGTGAGCCACACCATGTTCCTAACAGAGATTGAAGAAGATAATGAAAAATCAAGGTGAAATGAGGGATGATTCCAAAAGGTCTCTAAGTGGAAGATTGTTATGTTGTGGAGATTATTCAGATCATCATGGAGATGCTAATAGGGCTCCGATAAACTTTTAGAAGGTTTCGAGTTTAGCAACATCATAGGCGCCACAGCGCATCGTGGCACGTTATAGCGCGCCATGGCGCCCAGCACCGAGAGGAAGGCTCTGTAGCACGCCATAGCAGCACATACTGAGACCAGGGCATTGCAGCGCGCCTTGGCAGATAGAAATCAGTGATTGGGCATTGAAGTGCTCCCAAGCAAGCATCCCGATAGTAGAGTGCTATAGCGCGCCATAGCGCCTGGCTACCCGAGTCTTGTCGTAGCGCCTAATGAATTTCAGCTCCGATTCAGGTTTTTCCTAAGCTATTTGGAAGGTATTTTGAATTATTTGGAGTCCGTAATGGAGCTGAGCACTTAAGGAAACATCTTGGAGATATTTCTAATGTTGGCATTTCAGTTTAAAAAGGTTTTGGCTGCTTTTGGAGGAGATTCTAAGGAGGAATCCTAATGGAGAGCTGTTGTGCAATGGAGCTCTTGCATATTGGAGAAGATACTCCAGATGGTGGCTGCTACTTCTCCCCTTCATCTTAAAGTAAGAGCTAGTGTTCCTTGTTGATATTCTTTGTAACTCTGTACTCTTCAAGATTTATAATAAAAAATTTTGTATGACATGGCTTCGTGATTTTCTCATTCTCGAGTTTTCCACATAAAATCTATGTTGTTTGAATGTGCTTGTGGTTGTGATGCATGCATGTGTTGTGATTCTATTTCTTATTGTTTTGTGATCTTGCATTTTGTTTTGTAACCATCAACACATCCCTAGTCCTTGACCGAGTGCGCTCTAAAACCACTTCAGCTATGGGGTGCTCGGTTCATCAACAACAGGGCCTAACCGTGACCTGCGTCGTTTGACGGGAGAGAATATTCTTTAATATTCCACGACCCGTCGGGCTTCCTATTAACCCGAACGATAACCCGCAATGAAATTGGAACATTTTTAGAATATTCCAATTTAAATAACGATGTTGATAAATTTAATTAATTTTGAACTTTAGGAAAAATAAGGCAGAATGTATTATTGAAATAATTTTGTGAAAAATAAATCCAATAATATGAAATTATAAACTATTTTAATAAAAAATAAGAGAAATTTAAATATAAAACAAAATTAGGGATTCAATAAGTAATTTTGTTGATCACTCTTCAGTCATGCTTAACCTTAATTAGGTCATATTTGGATTCCTAATTATCCAATTTGATGTTTAAGGTGTTATTTAACTCCTTGAATAGTAAGTAGCCTATGAAAATAAAGAATTTTCCATTTGGTTACCTAAATTCCTATGTCAAATTTTAGACCCTTAAATATTAATATTTTAATGGGAAATTATCAAAAATACTTAAAACTTGATTTTGACCTATAAATCAGTGATTGCAGAGATTAGAATGCTTATATTATCCAATTTGATGCATTAGACATTCCTAATGTCTAAATTCTAATTATAGTCTAAGTTTGAATAGCTTAGATCTAAATAACTTAAAATCCTAAGTTTGGAGGATTAACTCTTAGCTCCTAATTTCTAAGATTTTAGTAGTGTAGTAAAGGTGAGTTAAATTTACTACTTGGGTGTATAATTTGATAAATTAATTTCAGTAGGCGATTATTATTTGATTGAGTTAGAACCACATTTAGTTATAACATCTTTTAATCTTATGATAGTGAGTCTGGGATTGTATTGGATAATAAAATATTGAAGATTTTGAGCTTGTACTTTCTCAGAATAGTATAGAACAAATAATTAGACAACAATGGACATTACATATATTTTTGTTAGATGTTTGCTTATTTCCTTAAATTGTTACTTTTGCATTTGTACCAAACTCCTTGATATGTCATATAAGATAAACTTTGTGCATGAAATAAAAAATTAGCAAATTTAAAAAAACATTAAGTATTGGGTTCTCACCTTTAGTTCATATCAAGACGGGTGATTGGGTATACATCTTATGACCAATGAGCAGGCTCTAAGGAGAAATAAGGATTACTGACATGAACTCATTGAGGAGAATTGTGTTTAATTTTGGAACCCATTTTATGTTTTGTAGATGTACTTGACTCCTCAACTACTTCTGTACATGCCTAAGGATGTAAAGTAAAATAACTAAAATTCATTGCATATATATTTATACATTTTCAGTTCAGTTAGTTCAACATAGTTCAACTCTAGCAATGAGTAGCTAGATGATTTATAGTTACATTACAGTTACAGTGGCTTCATTAGCCAATTTGATATGGCAATTTTACATTTAGTCTTTATTTTTAGTACTTGACACCTTTATTATTGCTTCACTTTATGCAGCTTCTTAATAGTATTCTCTTGCAATGGTATTATTTCAATCAAAATTTTTGTTATTGTCATATTATTACTGTATATCAATACTCATTTATTATACAATCAAATTAGCATAAATGTCATTAATCATATTCACAGTAATTTCCTTTCAGTTTTATCATGTGTGTGTGTGTGTGTGTGTGTGTGTGTGTGTGTGATTGCAGTTATTGAATCCAAGGTATGTGTCTTTAATTACCATTTTTTGCTTAAGCTATAAATTAATAGATTTATAGCTCTATTATTTTATGTTGTTTAGCTTTGTTGCTCTCATTGTATATGTCAAGTTTAATGTGATATCCTAAAATAGTAGAAATTTATTAAATCAGCTTAAAATGTACTTAGATAAATTATCTAACACAATAATTTTCTTTTCTTGGCTGAGGCCCTAGCTTGTGAAACCGACATGTCAGAGTGGAGTTATTTGTGGGCCAGTTTTAGGAGAGGAGCAGGTACATGGGGATGATCATGATGTGCTTAAATTTCCTTTATTTGCTTCAATAAGAGAGTTATTTTGTTTCAATACTTTAAATATTCTAGTTTTTAATAATTCTGGATATGTATATTTTTATATTTCTTTTCTGAGATGCATATTTTCTTTCCTTATATGAATGTATATAAGGGCAGCATTATATGACTTATTGCATATAGCATTTAATTCAGCATTTTATTTTGTATTAATTTACAACTCAACCTGCAAAAAAAAACATCATTAAAGTTAGTATTTATATATAAAAGAATTAATAATCATTTAAATTGAAATCTAACATAACAATTGGTTCTTTAAATGCATTTCATGATAGAAGCTAATCTGATACAATTAATATAAAGAACAGTATTAAATTTGATATGATTCAATGAGAAGTGACGAAATTTGATTATATGGCAACACATGTTCTTTCATGACAACATTTAAATCCCATGAAATACATTACAACATTTGTATTTATTGAAATAAATGGTAGCAATTGTTCTTCCTTCACTTTAGATATCAATAATTGAATCTCAAATGATACATGGCAGCATATGATGTTAATAAGAGCAACTACAGCATTTATTCTAATATTCCATAAATTTTATGTTCATTTATCTAATCAACATGCAATTTTATATAAGAAGTGACAACATTCATTCTTACATTACATTTAATGAAAACATATGAATTAATAAGTATTATGATTTCACTAACACCTGATGAATGGCAACACCCATCTCTTAATATGAATTGCAGCATACATGGTAGTAAATGATTCTATATAAAAAAAATAACAACACTGATCCTCTTATAATCCATTGGCAGCATTTGGATCTTATGATTCATTGATGGCAACATTAATTACGTTAAGATAAATGGCAGCATTTAATTATTTAACTTCATATACAGAATGACAGCAAATAATCTTACACATGATAAGTGATGGCATTTGATCTTATAATTGAAAAGACATCATTTGATTATAATGAAATAAGTGACAGTATTTACTCTTAAATGAATAATAGCATTTGATTTAATATAATTCATTGATTCCATATTAGAATGGAAGACAACATATGATCCTACTCATGATAGATGGTAGCATCTAATCGCTTAAACTAACTACAACATTTGATTACCTTTGAAAGAAATTGTTGTATTTGGTTCTCATATAATATGACAATATGTAATCCTATATTACAATTAAGGATAATCTTTGATATCACTTTATAATAAATAATAGCTTTTGGATTCACATTAAAATGAATGAACAGCATTGGCTTATTTAAATTCAACTACTTATGATTCCTTTGACAAGATATAATAGCATTTATTCTGATAACATAAAAAATAGCAGCATGTGATGCTAAAGACAGCATTTCATTATCTTATTCAATTGATGGCAGTCATTGATTTGATGCATAATTGATGGCAACATAGCAGCATATGCATTAATATCTAGTATTAGACATATAAAGAATTTTCAACCTTTATCCAATACCCAAAATACAACAATCAATATTAATATCTAAAATAACAGCTTAAGCAGCAAATCTTCCTTATTACAATACCGATTTATACAATATAGGAAATATAGATACTATGAATAAACTTAAGAATTTAGATTTTAAAATAATAAATTCTAAATACCAATATTAATATTTGGATACAATGAATAAAATCTACCCTGAAATTCTATAACTCAAGAAGGCTGAATAAAGATTCTTAATATAATTCAACCATTAGTAATCGCTCTTTATTATAGTAATATAATGCAACATATATTGGAGAGGCAGATATTTCACTGAAATGACATGTAACAACCTAGGTTGTTACTTAGATCAATTAAGACTAATCTGAGTCTTAATTAAGAATCTAGTACACTAACTAAGTCTTTTAGAACTCATCCCTAAGATCTAGGTCAAATTAGAAATCAATTGGATCAAATCGTAATTTTTAAAAAATTCTAAAACCCTAGAAATTAACATATTTAATTAAACCTCAAATCGAAAAACAGACTTCACCATTACGCTCATTGCCCCAAAATTAGCTAGGAGTTCTATTTTCGTGTCAATTGGAAGTCGTCAAAATTTTGACGAATATTTTAATATTATTTAAACAATTAAAAAAAATAAGAAAAAAGTAAATAAATTGTCGTCGAAATCAAAATCCGACTTTGTCGTTGCATTCCTCACCCTTGAATTAGTTAAGGATAAAATTTTGAAAAATTTTGGAAGTCGTCGAATTTTCTCGAATATTTTAATATATTTATATAATTAGAAAAATATGAAAAATAAATTCTCGTCGAAATTAAAATCTGACTTCGTCGTTACGTTCCTCACCCCCAAATTAGCTAGGGGTAAAGTTTTGGAATTTTTCAGAGCTTATTTATTAATTTAATTTTGAATAATTAAAATGTATTTAATAATTAATTATTAATTAATTTAAAAAAAATCATTCTTTCTCTCCCGAGCTTGACGCGCGGCAATGGCCGCTTGAGGTGGCAAAGCCACTGTTTAAGCTCCTAAATATCCCTAATTTTAACCTCTTTTAGATCCTAAACTTCTTTGACATCATTTGAATCTATCCTAGAGCAGAGTAGCATCTTCATCTTCTTCCTCCAAACTCCAAATCGAACCCTAAAGGTACCTCTTATTTTTCTTTAAGTTTGAATTAAGGCTTGAAATATTTTAGATAATTTGCAAAACTAGGAGGCTTGTTTGGTATCAATAGAAAGGTCTCAATGAGAGCTTTCTATTGATATATGGCACACCTAGTGAGGAGATTTGTATAGAGAGAAATTTGATCCTAAAATTTCAGTTTTTTTTTAAATTTCTTGTGGGTGCAGATTTATTTCAGAAAATATTTTATATTTTTCTTTTCTTAAAATTTTGCTTATTTCAATCCATTTCAATTATTCAAATACTCATAACTTTGTAATTACATATCCAAACATAATGATCCAATATACCATTTTGATCCGCAAAATGCAAGGATTAATATTATATAATTAGTTTTTCTGTTTGAGAAATAGTTTCATTAATTATCATTTAAATTAATTAATCCCCTTAATCTTAAAATTTGATAAATTCATAACTTAGTCAATTTAGTTTCAAATCATATGATTCAATATATCATTTTGATCAGGAGAATGTGTAGAATGCTAATCTGCAATAAAATTTAGTTTCTATAATTATATTTATTAATTTTGCTTAATTACTTTAAAAATTGATTAGTGAAAATTAAGCTCTTTAATTATCTAAATATAGAATTTCAAGTTGCTAAAATCTATTAGTGCAGTATAGAACTCAGTGGTGAAGTTAAGTTTTCTATTTAGTAATTAACTTCACTAATCAACCCTAATTACTCAAAATATTGATTAGTGAAGATTAGCAAATCTAATGATCCAAATTGAATAATTCAAGTTTCAAAAAACTCCTAGAGTACATTAAAACCTAATGGTGTAGTTGGATTAGTGATTTGGTGATTAATTTCAATAATCACTCATTAATCACCATAAATCTTAATTAGGCCATAACTTAGCCAATTATAGTCCAAATTGAGCCTACCACTAGTCATTAGAATCAGTGGATCATTTGTGATCTACAGCCACTAATTTTACTTTATTTGGACACCAATTGACTAAGTTAAAATTTTTGACCCATAATTAAGAGACCCTTAATTACCCTTTTACCCCTTAGCTTGTATTGGCCATAACTTGGCCAATACTTATCAGAATTCAGTAAATTTAGGTTCTATGGAAAGCTTAGACAGTAAATAACAATAAATTGAAAAAAAATTTAGGTTTCATTTAGCCAAATTACCAAAATACTCCTATGAGTTAAATTCACTAATTTGACCTTATAAGGCTTAATAATTACCCAAGATTAGTGTAGTTGCTGTTTAATCTTATATTAGACAGTAAAAAACAACTTGCAATAGAAAATTTTATAGATGGAACCTTATATCAAATTTGATCTTTTGGAACCCTTATGTAGGGGCAAAATGGTCATTTTACCCAAAATTAGGGTTTAGCATCTTAAAACCCTAAAATCACTTTCTAAACACTATAAATAGTAAATAAAGTGATTTATAATAGAAATTAAGTAAGTTTAAGTCTTAATTAGATTTTTATTAAAACTTCAATCTTAAACCCTTAAGGAAAATCCTAAGTAAAATATGAGTGTTCATTCCTTCCTAAAATTCTTCTTAGATCTTCCCATAGATCTTATAACATTAGTTAGGATGTGTGTCATGAGAGATACTCTTAGTAATTAAGAGCATAAATTCCTAAGATTAGGAATAGATCTTAGGTTAGAATTCATATGTTGAGTAAGTTGGGTTACTCAATAGGTGAACCATTAAGTTTACTAGTTTATAGATTTTTCTTAATTTATTTAATGATTATTTAATCCTTAGACTTTAGAACTAAGAATAGAGATCTATCCAAATGAGTTGATTAATCATTAGGATTTGCCTTAACTTAATTAGTGAGATTTGGGTTCTAAACCTTAGACATTTAGATATACCTTTGGATTGAGTAATTAGACCCCATCATTTGGAGTTTAATTCTTAATCATTCCATCTTGATTTGGCTAATCAAGATGGCTTGGGATGGTTTAAATTATCAAATTAGGTCGATGATTTATTTATTTAAATCAAGTAGTCGTCTTTTGATTATATATAATTAGGACTTGACCAGTCCTAATTATCTTCAACTTATAGGTACGTGATTCTAAGTTACAGACTGTGTAAGAATTGATAATTCTAAAACTTATGTAACTTAGAGTAGATAGAATGAATAAAGTAGACAACAATGGGTATCATCTATGTCCTAGTCGTGTCTTTTGCTCACTTTGATTTGATGCTTTGCATACCTTGTAATTGAGCTTTATACCTTGAACATATATTATGTACATAGGATATTTGATGAGTATCTTGTGTCAACTTTGAACCTGCATAAATATCATTTTCATTTCATTATTGTTTTGTGACCTAATTAGTCTGCCTCTTCAGTTGGTTCGGCCTAGTAGTGGAAACACTAGTTTGTTGGTGAAGCCACCTAGTGTTTCACTTACTAATTTGTCAAAGAAAGATAACAGTTTTGATTCAACCTAGTAGAATGAAAACTAGTTTGTAGGTGAAGCCACCTAATGTTTCATTTACTAGCTATTGAATAAAGAGAATATATTGAATTTGTTGTGACTTGAGGAGTCATTTGTTCTGATATGGCAGTACTAATTTTAGGTATACATCTACTTTTATCCTTTTGCTTTAGCCCATCAGGCTAAGAGAGTTGATATTTTCTTTCAGCTGGTTAGCTTAAGTAGCCAGTATAGTTTTAGTTTACTACTTTTAATTTACTTTCCTGCATGTATGTACTACTTTACTTCTAGTCATTACTGCATTATCTAGCCTTGTTTATTTATAGGGTGCTAGATTTACTTGTTGTTATTTATATAGGATGCTAGCCTTGTTCACATGTTTTCTTACTTTATGTCGATTAGCATATAATTATATTGATTATAAGCATGTTTAGGATGTATTTTATTTCTAGTCACTTGTTTTATACTCACCTAACCTTGTTGCAGTTGCTTGGAGGAGGTATGTACTTACTTCCTAGTTGTTTAAGTTTTAAACTGTTTATTTATAACTTTATCCTATTCTTTTCTTACGTGTTCTGCTCCTATTATGCTTTTGTACTTAATTGTTTATGGTGATATCTAATTAACATAATCAATTGATTACCCTAAAATGTACTTAGACAATAGTCTAACTAAGATTTTTCTTTTGTTGGCTGGGGCCCTATCATTATGAAACCGATAATGATAGGTTCTGAGTTTCTTGGTGCAGTAGATCCAGTGGAGGGCTTACCATTAGAAGAGGAGTCTGTACCAGAAGATTTGTAGACTTAGCTCTCTTTCTGCATTTGTGAGGATGAGTGTTTTACTTTTCAGCTCTTTTAAAATGTTTAAAGTTTGTAATAATACAGGTTATCTTTACTTTACTGCTTTACTTACTCTGAGTAGGATGCTTAGTTCCTTTTATATTGTGATGAATGGATGTTATATTTTTATGCTTCCGCACTCTGTTTACTTGTATTTACATTTGGTGATGAATTCAATTGGAGAATGGCAAAGTCCTCAGTTAGGTTGGATTAGAATATGTGTCTAATCCAATTCTAGGTGGGAACCTTGTTATTTAGATGACCCATCCACCGTAACCGTGTTAACTTAAGGGTTAACAGGACCACGGCGGGGCAGGGCCGTCACATGACAATATTAAAATGACTAAAACAACATTTCATAACATATTATTTCTAACAAAAATAGCACCTGATTGTAAGTAAATGCACTCCTTAATCAACTGTACAACTTTTGATTATGAAACTTTGGCTTTAATTACAACTTCATCCATATTGTTAATGAAGTAGAGATGATTATTATGGACTACTTCAAATTTATTGGAGATATTAAAAGTAAATTAAGACTGTTATCAGTCATACGTATTATTATAAACAAATTATGGCGTATGTAGTTTACTTTATTAACAATTAGCAAACAACATGATGTATAAAGGTAGTGTATTATATCAATAAGACACTCAAGTAAATTTTCTTTTCCTCTACTTCTTCAAACATTAGCAATGGAAAGAATCTAGTACACTTAAGCTACTTTAAGATACTTTGAATAAATAAAAGAAATTTCACAAACCCGTTTACTTTATCCTTCTTCTACAACATAATTCCCCAGCATATAAAAAAAATTAAAAAGAAATACCAAGAAATATAGAGCTACACAATCTTAGTAAATTAGCCGCTCCACATTATCTTGGGACATTCTCACTACACGGCTATCTTTAGACTCCATTTTTGATCCCAGACTTAATATATTGGGAATTTTAGTGTCTCTATTTCCTTCTTGTAGATCATGAAGTTGTTGGCATTTTATGACTAGTACATAAATTCAGAAATCAAATATATAGTATGGACAATAATTCGTTTCATCTAAGTTAAAGATAAATATCATAATAGAAGGGTAAAAGCGATGATCAAAGCATCTAGCCTTTCTGCTATTCTTTGGGGCAACTCTTGATTCAAGCTAATACTACAATGGACAAAGATCATGATGTAGCATTCCAACAATAACAACAACAACAACAGCAAAATTTGTAGGATAATAAGAATGAAAATTGTATGTAAATGAAAATGGGGAAGGTCATAAAGTTCGATCGAACTCTAGAGAGTTTGATCAACATAATTAAATTTAATCATCTTCCATAATTACCTAAATACATTCATTATCAAGTTATACAATAGAGGGAGTCGAGAAATCGTACATACATTTTATAAATAAAAATCTATCTAAATTCATGTTTAACTTTAACATATATTTTTTTTGTAACTACTCATAAATATTTATTGAAGTACAAGTACAAAAAGAATCATAAGGAGTTTAATAGATAGGTAAATTGAGGAAGTACTTTTGTTCCTTGAGACGCGGCTAGAAGAGGCGCTCAGCGAGTGAGGGGCTCGGCGAGTGGAGGGGTCGGCGAGAGGAGACTCAGCTTGGAAGGCTCTCGGCTAGAGGAGACTCGGCGACCTTGGCTACACCGGATGGAGGAGAATCGGGAGAAGGATCGGCTAGGGTTCGTGGCTCCCTTGCTTCGCACGCACCTGTCCTCCTTTTAATGCCCCTCTCGAAATGATGAGTAGTGGCTGAAGGATAGGGATGGAGCGGTGCTTATCGCCAAGCATGGACAGCTGGAGGCCTTCGCGCGTATGGAAGGAGGCATCTCGAGGAGGATAAGAACAAGAAGGTGTCGGTCGTGTGAATGGATTAGGGCAGAGAAGGAAAAGAGATAATGGATTTATATATATATATATATATATATATATATATATATATATATATATTAGTTTAAGATTTTTCATTTAAATTAGAATTTCTAGAAAATTTTGAAAATTTGCTTTTAAGCTAAATTGAGGGTAACGGACTCAAAAATGAAGTCAAAATTTTAATCGGAAATCATCTTAATTATTTCAATTATCAAATTATGAAAATATAATAAAATAATCAAGAAATTTTTGACTATCTCCAAAACTCATCAAAATTTTACCCCAAGCTTATTTGGGTGTGAGGAACGCAATGATAAAGTCCGTTTTTGATTCTAAAGTCTAAATAAATTAGGTATCTTCAGAATTATCAGAAAACCAGGAAACATTAGAAATTGCCAAACAGTCTTTAAATCGCACGAAATTTGAGGTGGAGACTTTTAACTCTATTATAAGAGTAATGAAAGAGATTTGGAGTCAATTAGATCACTAATTGATGGGTAACAACATCTAGGTTGTTACAGTAACACTCTTAGTCTTGAAAGATTTACTATAATAGGATTATATTCATCTAATCCCTCAGGATAGCATGTAATAACCCAAGATTGTTACCCAGCTTAATTTAAGCCTAATCATGTCTTAATTACCATTCCATTAAATTTATCTTGTTATTTGAATCAATCCCTAAAGATTTGGCGTGATTTAGAGTTAAATCCAACATTTTGGAATATTTTAATATTTAATTAATTAGAAAATTGAGCTATTTATTTTGACCTCAAAATCAAAATACAACTTCGCCGTTGCGATCGTTACCCCGAAATTAGCTAGGGGTGACATTTTGGACGTTTGGAAGTCGTCAAATTTTCGCAAATATTTTAATATAATTAAATACCCCAAAAATTAGTATAATTAAATACTCATCATAATTAAAATCCATCTTCGCCGTTGCGTTCCTCACCCTAGAATTAGCTAAGGGTGAAATTTTAGGATTTTTCAGAGCACATTTATAAAATCCGAATTTTTCATTATTTTTAGAATTAAATTACTTAAGTTAATCAAAATATTTCAATTTTTTCCTCTTCTTTTCTTCAAAATCTAATCCTTATGCTGTCTTCTCCTCCTTTCCTAGCAGCTTCCTCCCCATCCCAGCACTTGAGTGAAAGTTGGCTGCCATTACTTCCCACCTAAGTTGATGGGAAGGCTCTTAATGGAGCCTTGTTCCCCCATCCTCCTTAAAAAGTAACTTCAGCCCCCTCTTATTCCTCATTTGGCAAGCTGAAGCTCTCCCCCAACCTCTCATTCTTGTTGTGATAGCTGTTAAGAAGAAGTTCCCCATTCTCTCAAACTCTCAAGTTCCCAAGGATCCATAGAAGGAACCCCCATTTGCAAGACCAAGGTACCCCCTTTCCCTCCATTGGTTAATCTAATGGCTGTTTCATTTCATTTTTATACTCATTTGTATGTTTAAGAATCTGTGTTACCTTAGTTATGCATCTATAAAGCTATGTTGAAGATGTAGGAACTCAAAAAAATAAAAATCTGTAAACAATGGGGGATGACATGTAAATCTGCTAATACGAATTTCTGCATACCTAGTCGTTTAACCCCACTGTTTGTATTGTTAAATTAATCTTTTGGGCTATTTTGGGCACCAATGGAAAGGTCTCGAAAAGAGCTTTCCAATGGTATATGGCACTGCACGTGAAGTGCTTTAGGTTGAGAGTAATTGAACCTGAAAGTTGACCTATTACTATTTTCACTCAGGCAAAATCACCGTCTGGCGCTACAGTGCACTACTGCGAAAAAACCTCTACATCGCGCTATAGTGGAAAATCCGCTCCAGCGCACAGCAGCGGCCAGAAAATTGCATTGACCATATCTTGGTCATCTGGACTTCAAATTTAAAAATTTAAAGTGCTAGATAGCATAGAATTTCAGTACCTACAATAACATAAAAATATATTTTGGTTTTGAACTCTAGAAAAATAAAAAATGACTAAAATACCCCTAACCCTAATTAGGTCATAACTTGGCCAATTGAAGTCCAATTTATGCTTACCATCAATCAAAATATTCAGTGTGATATAAGGAAATTATAGCCACTGAGTTTGTTGAATTTGGACACCAAATGAAAGAGTTATGCCTCTTTGACCCTCTTAACTTAGAAAATTTTCTAAATCTACCATTAGGAATTCAAATGACTATAAATAATTCATTAGACCTCAGAATTTAGTGTTCTTGGACTCTATGAAATTCTTGAACAATAACCAATAGTAAACTATATAAAATTTTAGATTTCATTAAGTGCAACTTACCAAAATACCCCTTAGGTCAAAAACTTTAGTTTAAACCTATAAAACCCATTTCTTATCCAATTTGGTATACTTACTGTTTATCTCCATGTTAGATAATAAGAAATTATTTAACAAGTAAGAAATCCCAATTTGGAGCCTTAAATCAAAAGTTGACTTTTTAGACCCTTAAGTAGGGGCAAAATAGTCATTTTGCCCAAAATTTAGGATAAACACCCTTAACCTTTAATTAGTTTTTTTAAAACACTAAAACTAACATTAGAACTATATTATAAGCATTTAAGTGAGTGAGGTCAATTCATCAAAATGCCTAAAAATTTCTCTAAGTCCTTTTTCCTTGGATATTACATATCTCATAAGGACTACTCTTGAGACTAGGTCTAGATCATAGGTTAGAGTTCATTCATTGGGTAAATGGGTTACTCAATAGGTGAAATATTAGTTTTATTAGTTTTTAGATTTTTCTTTTCTTTTACAACCTATTTTGATTATTTTATCTCTTAATCTTATATTTAAGATAGAAGATTCATCCTATTAAGTTTGATTACTTAATAGGATTTGCCTTAATAAGTAGATCACTTTTAGAATAAAACTTAGAACTTAGGTCTTATCCTTTTTGGATTATGTGATTAAACCTAAATCTCATAGTGTTTAATCCATAATCTATAGGTTTAAAAGATCTTAATCAGATCTTAGATAGAACGTCTAAATTCACAAAACTAGGACACATGATTTATTGATTTAACTCATAGTCGACATTTGATTGAACTAGATTAGAACCTGATCAGTTCTAATCCTTTTAACTTATAAGGATGAATTTCTAAGTTATACTTGATAGTAGGAAAATGGTGATCCTGAACTTGTGTAACTTGAAATAGTTAAAATGGTTAAGTAGAAAACAAATGATATCACCATATTTAGTAGAGTCCCTTGCTTCTATTTGATGATTGTTGCTACGCATTTATTATATATTTGTGCTATAATTCCTTGAACATACCATATAAGATTTTGATGCATAAATAAAATGTTAGGGAAATATGAAGACTCCTTAGATTCCTTGTGAAAATATTAAAGTGATTGATTAAAGATAATAATTATATGTGTTAGAGCTGCCTCTCAGTCACATCTTCTTTGCCTAGTCTCCTTGTTGACACTAGGAGAAGATATGTTTATATCGTCTTTGCTTAGTCTCCTTGTTGACACTAAGAGAAGATTTATTATATTTTCTTTGCCTAGTCTCCTTGATGATGCTAGGAGAAAACCCTATATATCTGCCTAGTCTCCTTGAATGACACTAGGGTTATATAGTTTGCACCTAGTCTCCTTGATGACACTAGGATCCTTTTGATATTCAATGGGCTAGATTAGCTCTTTTCTGTATGGCAGTTAGTACATAGATGTTTATATATATGCAGTTTGATGTTTTGGTTACTTTTCAACATTTTTTATTCAGTCAGCTATTCCTTTGTCCTGCTTATATATATATTTTAGGATGTTAGAACTTTACTACTATTATATGTATCATTGCTGAGTTATGTTATTTAATTTGCATATTTCCTTTGATCACCAGCATGTTTAGGATGTAGTATTTTTTTTCAGCACTTGTTTAGTTATTTATATATGCCTTACCTTGTTTAGTTTGCATGTGAGGTATGTCTTAGCCTCCCTTTTTGCTTAAGTTATAAATAATTGTTTATAGCTTTTCCCTTTCTTATTATATTGCTAGCTGCTCCCTATTTTTGATATAGTTATTGCTTAGAGAATCTAAAATGGTGATATTATAAAACAAATAAAATGTAGCAGCTTAAAATGTACTTAGACAATTATCTAACACAAGATTTCTTTTTTTTTTTGCTGGGGCCCTACATTGTGAAACTGACAATGGCAGACCCTCTTCACTTAGACGATCAGGAGTTAGGAGTGGAGCCTTATCCGGAGGAGGAGCCTTTGGAAGAAGTAGCTGTTTAGTTCCTTATTTATAAGTGAGGATGAGCATATTTTACTTTTATTTGATGTAATAATACAGGTACCCTTGACTGTATGTTTGGATTACTATGCATTTATTCTGAGTTATTTTCTGCTGTTTATACTGTGATGCTTGGATGTTTCTCCTTTGTAAATTGCTTCCGCACTCTGTATGTTTTTAGTAGATAGTGATTGATTATATTGATATTGTGCTTACTCCTTCCCTTATTAGGTGGATTGTGGATTTCATCCTAATCCAATGATAAGTGAAGGGTTAGCCAGAGTGACCCACCACCCCTTAGCTTAATCTTGTGGATTAAGGAGTGGGGCGCCACATAACACCTCATCATAAGTCCACATTGGAGTGAATCAACTAATCTTGAATATTACTAAAATAATCCAGTACTATGGTTATACTCTACTACACCAACAAATAGCCCGGGTTCAAATAATTCTATTTAATCAACAATGATTTATCAAGATTATTAATTCATATGCTAAATAGGTAAGTCCTATACAAGGCTCCAAGAAGAGGGCAATCAAGGATCACTAAATATGGGTTCTACCATAAGAAAAAGTGTCATTCTAATATCTTAAGTGATTCCTACCATAAGGGAATAAGATCAACTTCTAAAATTAAGGAATCATCTAAGCTTCTACCTCAATAAGTTATAAAAAATTTCCTTACCTCAATGTATATTTAAATTTAGGTTTTAAAATATTTCAGAGGCCATCATATGCTGAGATACTTAAGATCTCATACCCTTAATTCTAAAGCTAATATATTAGATTCCATTTATTAGTTAGGTTTAGAATGATTAGATCTGATGATTAAGTTATCTGATCATATCTTATTATAAGATTATGGGATTTAAAAAATTTCCTTATCTTATAATCATGTCAATTTAAGTAAGAATTTAAGAGTTTGGATCTTAATCAACTAGATTAGAGTTTGACCCCTTACTCATGCCCAATTAAGATTAAATATTTATTTATAAATCAAATGTCAAATCAGTGAATTTGGGATGTATTATTGGTGGCAATCTTAGACCTAGATCAAGTCTTAATAGCTTGATCAAAGTCTTAAAACTTCTTAACTTAATTATGATGATTAAGTTCTTTATTTTTGATTTATTCAATTTATACATCTTAAATTTGTATACATGATTTCAATGCATCTCCCTTACTGTTATGAATCATATTAATAGAAAAATTTCAGAAACCAGAAAGTAATTAGTGTTAATCAAACCCTAAATCAATCCAAAAGGATTAGCACATAACTACAAATCTAACCATCAAAAATTTATACAATTTGGCTCATAAGTTTTATCTTATCATACAATTAATCAAAGACTAAGTTTGCTAAAATCTAATTATTATAAACCCTAATTTTTACTAATCATAATTTAACAAGATTAGAGCATAAATTAAAATACAGAGATCAAGAAAATAAATCACTTAGCACATTTTTTCTACGCTGCATAAGAAAACTAATGGCACCTAATCATGCAATTGGATATGAAATGAGTCCTATTAGTATAAATTAAGGTTTTTGACCTAAGGGGCATTTTAGTAAATTACACCTGATGAAATCTAAATTTTTATGCAATTTACTATTGGTTATTATTTAAGGATTTTATTGAGTCTAAGAACACAAAATTTTGAAGTCTAATAAATTAGTTATAGCCATTTTAATTTCCAAGGGTAATTTTATAATTTTCTAAGTTAAGGGGGTCAAAAAACTAACTTTTTCATTTGATGTCCAAATTCAGCAAATTTAGTGGCTATAGCTTCCCTATATTACACTAAGCACTTTAACTATGAGTAGATCCAAATTAGAATTCAATTGGTCAAGTTATGACCTAATTAAAGTTAGGGGTATTTTGGTCATTTTCTAATTTTTCTAGGGTTAAGAACCTAAATATTATTTTAGATTATTGTTGGCACTGAAATTTTAAGCTATCTAGCACTTTAAATTTTTGGATTTGGAGTATAAATGACTAAGATATGGTCAAATGAATTTTCTGGACGCTACGGCGCGCGGTACCGCCCGACGGTGATTTCGCCTGTGCGAAAACCGTGAAGGGTCACATTTCGAGCTCAAATACTCTTAATTCAGAGTATTCTATAAGCGGTGCCATATATCAATGGAAAAGTTTTCTGATACCTTTCCATTGACACCAAAATTGGCACAAATAAATCATCCTAGTTATATGAACAATGGTGATAAAGGCAGGGGGTATGTAGAATTGACAAAAAATAGAGCATGAGGTATATTACTTTGAAGAACTATAATGGCTTCCATACTTAATCATGGATGTCTAAATATACAAATAAGCATAATAGAGAAATGAAATGACCAAGGAAGAAGAACAAATGGGTACAAGGAAAGTAAACAAAAAGGTACCTTAGCCTTTGAGAGAGGATGAAGAAACATTTGTTTTCCTCAAAACTTTTGAGGGAGGGAAGCTCCTTCGTTAGCACCAAGCTCAACAATGGGGTAAATAGAGAGGAAGCTTTTAGCTTGGCAGCAAACAAAATAAGGAGGGCTGAGGTTTCTCTTTAGAGAAGATGTGGCGCCCCACTCCTTAAGTCCACAATCATTAGACTAAGGAGCGGTGTGTCACTCTAGCAAATCTCTCACTTATCATTGGATTAGGTAAGATCCATAATCCACTGCTAAGAGAAGGATGTGCACATGATAAATAAGAGAATCAGTCACTAAGTCTAACATACATACAGTGTGCAGAAGAGAAAAAGAAGTGAACATTACATCCATTCACCATACATCAGATATGAAATAAAATGAAATAGCTCAAAAAATAATAATGTACAGAAAGTAAACACAGTTACAGTACCTATATTATTACAACATTTTAAGTAAATGTTATGAAATGAAATAAATAACTCTCATCCTCACTATGGGATAAAAAGGACAACTAAATATCATATGGTCCAAGCTGCTGCACCTCCTCTAAGTAAGGTTCCTCCTCAGGCACAGGATCCTCAAACTGCTCAATATCTGACATTGTCAGTTTATAATGCCAGGGCTCCAACCAATAAAAGAAAAATCTTATTAAACAAAATGTCTAAGTACATTTTAAATAAGTAATTTATTAAGTATTTGTTAATATCACCATTTTACAATAAACCAAATGAAATATCTATCTAGCATGGGAGCAAATAAGCATACAAGGAGATGAGGTTAAGTTATAAATGTAATATTTATAACTAAGCAAGAATTGATGCAAAAGTACACCTCAAGTAAACTAAACAAAGTAACGCATACATATATAATATAGTAAGTGAAAATACTAAAAAGAAAAATCTAAACCTAAATATGCTGATGATCATTAATATATGTTAATTTTAAACATTAATCTGAAAATTGTACATATAATAAGCAGTAAAGTCTAACATTTTATACATGTATCTATACAAGTGAGCATGTAAAATAATATATCTACAGCTAACTGAAATAACATGCATCAACATCATAATAAACAGTAAGTTGAAAAACTGTAAAGAAACGTATAACTATCATATCAGAAGAATTGGCCAATTCAGCCCAATATATATATCTATCCCCATAGCCTTTACGGGCTAAGGCAATCATATCACAATATAACACTGTATAACTGAAGAGGCATATAATACTATGCAAATATCATTTAGTTATTTTACTTTTATTTCTGTGGACAATTTCAGAAATAATTGAAGAGTCAAGCACATCTGCAAGACTAAATGGGTCCCAAGCTTAACACACTCTCCTCAATGAGTGGTGTTAAGCATCCTGATCTCATCTTACCCCTGTCCATTGGAGTAAATGTGCACCATAATCCACCATAAACTGAACCTAAATGCAAATATTCTCATAATATTCTAAGTTTTCACTTTCATGCAACAACATTTTTCTTATATGATATGTCCAAGGAAAACAAGCACAAAATTCAAGGAATGCGTAGCACAAAGTCAAATAGTAAGCAAGGGACTCTATTAAACATGGTGATATTATTTATTTTCTAATTTAACCTTTTTAACTACTTCAAGTTACATAAGTTCAGGATCTCTAATTCTTACTATCGAGTGTAACTTAGAAGCACGACCTTATAAGTTTTAAAAGGATTAGAACTGATCATGTTCTAATATAATTCAATCAAGTACGACTATGAGTTAAAAAATGAATCACAACGTCCTAATTAGATGGATTTAGATGTTCTACCTAAGATCTGATCAAGATCTACTAAACTATAGATTATGGATTAAACACCACGAGATTGGACTTAATTACATAATCCAAAAATGATAAGACATAAGATCTAGGTTAAATCTAAATATGAACTAATAATTGAGGCAAATGCTATTAAACAAATCAGATTTAATAGGATGAATCTCCTATCCTAAATCTATTGTTGAAAGGCAAAATAATCGAATTAAGTTGTAAAATCTATAAACTAACAAAATTAAGGATTCATTCATTGAATAACCCCGTTATTCGATGAATGAAATCTATCCTATGATTTAGCCCTAATCTTAGGAATAATCTTATTGTGGGGTGTTGAATTTCCTAAGGAAAAGACTTTGAGAAATTTTGGGGATTTTAACAAATTTGGCTTAATAGCCAATTTTACTCACTTAGAGGATTCTAATACAATTTTAGTACTTATTTCTCAAAAGATAATCTAGGAGTTAAAGATACTTAACCTAAATTTTGGGCAAAATGATCATTTTGTCCCTACTTAAGGGTCTAAAAAGCTATATTTTGATTTAGGGCTCCAAATTGAGATTTCTTATTGTCAAATGATTCCTTACTGTTTAACAAGAAGATAGACAGTAAGTACACCAATTTTAGATAATAAATGGGTCATATAGGTCCAAACTAGAGTTTTTGATCTAAGGGGCATTTTAATAAATTGTACTTAATAAAATCTAAATTTTTATATAGTTTACTGTTGGTTGCTGTTCAAGGATTCCATAGAGTCCAAGAACACTAAATTCTGAGGTCTAATGAATTAGTTATATCTATTTAAATTTCTAAGGATAAATTAGTAATTTTCCAAGTTAAGAGGGGTCAAAAAGCTAAATCTTCCGTTTGGTATCCAAATTTAGCAAACTCAATAGCTATAGCTTCCCTATATCACACTAAATATTTTAACTGGGAGTAGACCCAAATCAGACTTCATTTTGTCATTTCTAATTTTTCTAGGGTTCAAAAAACTAAATATTATTTTAGATTATTATTAGCACTGAAATTCTAAGCTATCTAGCAATTTGCACAATACATTTAAGGTACAAAGTTTCAAACTTATTTTCCACCTAGAATTTTATAAAATGCTCAATTTTAGCTAAAATAGGTTCAAATTTGATATAATTCAGTCCCATTAGGGTCCTAGGGACCTTAGAATGCGAAAACGAAAAAAGTTTCGGCCATTTCAGCCAATTCTGGGCAAGTTCGAAAAATTTTGGGCAGTTTTGCAATTTCGGACGCTGGGCGCGCTGTGGCGCGCTGCAAACGCTTCTGGTGTTGGAGCACGCGGTGGCGCTTCTGGCGCTGTAGCGTGCGGTGGCGCTTTTGGCGCTATAGCGCGCTACAGCGCTTTTGGCACTGTGGCCCACTATGGCACGCTGCAATGGTCCAACTCGCAAAAATACTGTTCAATTAATTTATTTTTTTGATTTTCTAAAGTTTTCTTAAAATACCGCTACAGCCCACTACAGCGTGCTATGGCGTGTTGCAGTGGTCCATTTGCGATTTATACTATTCAATTAATTAAATCACAAATTTTATATAATTTTTTCGAACTGCAGCCCGCTGCAGTGTGCCATCCATTTTGCAACTTTGGGCGCTGCAGCGCCAGACGATACTTTTTGCCTGGACAAAACCCGTAATGCCTACTTTCGACCTCAAATACTCCCAATCCAGAGCATTTCATGAGTGGTGTCATATACCAACGGAAAGGTCTTTCCAATACCTTTCCATCGACACTAGAATCGGCACAAACGAAGCATTCTAACTATATGAAAAATGGTAATGAATGCAAGGCTATGCAAAATAAATGAAAAATAGAGCAGTTTTCTTTCAAGAAATGTGATGCTTTAAAGAGCCATAATGGCTTCCTTACATGCTTATGGAGTTTTACAGATTCATTCAAGTATAATATAGGAGCAAATGAGTAAAAGGAGAGTGAGCAAATGGGTATCTTATCCTTAAAGGAAGAAGAAGGAACCGCTTATTCCTTCAAGTTGGAGATGAGCTGAACTTCTTCTTCTTCAACACAAGAGCATCATTGGAGGAAAGGATGAGAAAATATCAGTAAGCAAAAGAAGGGGCTGTGCTCCTCCTTAATAAAGGAGAAGGGGCAGGATGGAGTAGGGAAGTAGGGAGCCATCATGAGCCTAGAGAGAGATGTCATCATGCTTGAGCTAAGGGTGGCATGGCTAAGAGGAGAGGGGAGGGATGGCCAGCCGAATTTGTAAGGGGGGCTGTCAGCCAAAGCAATATAATATTAGGAAAATAGGGAAAATTGCAATATGGGGACTGAATAATTACTTATTTATTTTCCTTAATTATTTAAAAATTCAGATTTTTGAAAATGCACTCCAAAAATTCTCAAAAATTCACCCCTAGCTAATTTGGCGGTGAGGAATTCAACAGCAAAGTTGGAATTTGATTCCGATGATTATTTAATTATTCTTATGTTTCGGGGTATTTAAATATTATTAAAATATTCATCAAAATTTCGATGACTTCTGATTGACTCAAAAACATCACCCCTATCTAATTTGGGGATAATTAGCGCAATGGTGAAGTCTGATTTTTGATTTGAGGTCAATTTAGATAGGTCAATTTCCAAAGTTTTTGAATTTCCCAAAAATCAGGACTTAATATATTTGACTCCTGATTTGAACTAAATCTTAGTGGATGACTCCTAATGACTTGATTAATGTTTAGGATCAAGATTAGGATGAAGATTAGTCTTAATTGATAAGGGTAACAACTTAGATTGTTACAGAAGAAGAAGGAATGGGAAGGCTATGAGCAAGGGAGTTATGAGGTAAGGGGAGGGAGCCATCAAGCATTGCAATTAGGAATGGGGAGGAGAGGGATGGCTTCAGCTTTCAATGTGCAATAGGGAGGTAAGGGGTCAGCTGAATGAAGGGGGATGGCCAACCAAAATTTAGGAGAGATAAGGAAAGAGAAAAAGTAAATTAAGGAATAATTAATTATTATTCATAATTTTTAATTTATTTAAAATTCAGATTAAATAAACGTGTTCCAAAAAATCCCAAAACTTCACCCCTAGCTAATATGGGGGTGAGGAATTCAACGACAAAGTTGAAATTCGATTCCAACGATTATTTAATTATTCCATTTTCCGTTGCATTTAATTATATTAAAATTTTCACGAAAATTCAACGACTTCCAAACGCGTCCAAAACATCACCCCTAGCTAATTTGGGAGTGATGATCGCAACAGTGAAGTCGAATTTTAATTTTAAGGTCAAAATAAATACCTCAATTTTCTAATTAATTAAATATTAAAATAATCCAAATATTGGATTTAGCTCCGTATCGCGCCAAATTTTTAGGGATTGATTCTAATAGTTAGATGAAATTAACAGAATGATAATTAAGATATGATTAGGTTTAAGTTAAGCTGAGTAACCACCTTGAGTTGTTACACCCTTAGTCTATGCTCTATTTTTAATAAGATTATCTCTAAAATCTTGGTTAATAGACTTTAGTTTATTCTTCTAGTTAATTGAACCCAATTAGAGTGCTTTTATGCCCAATAGTAATATTAAAGATAATATTTTGCCTTTGCAAGAAGTTATTCATAGCTTAGATAAAAAGCAAAGAAGCCACCACCTCATTCTTAAGATGGATTTGGAGAAAGCATATGATAAAATGAGATAGGACTTTATTATTTAGTCTCTAAAGAGCTTTGATTTTATGGCACTTCATTTAAAATTTAACAATCTCATTGAGAATAACTACTTTTCCATCATTTTTAATGGGTCCTATTTTGGTGCTTTTAAAATTCCAAATAAGATTGAGATAAGGTGACCCCTTATCTCTCATTCTTTTTATGATTATAGTAGACTAATTGCCTAAGAACTCAAGAGAAATCTTTCTAGAGGATTCCTCCTTGCGATATAACTTCGGTGATAAATTCGTTGTTTCTCACATCGCTTATGCTAATGACCTTACCATCACATCTAATGGCTCTAAGTGATCATTAAATAAATCTCCAATATGATTCATGAGTTGGAAAGAACTATTGCTTGAATGTCAAGCCTCAAAAGTCCCTCTTTTACATAAGTAAGAAAGCTCCTTGTAGTGCTCATCATACTTTTTAAATGTCACAGCAAAAATGAGTTTCAAAAAGGTCTCATTGAAAATTATCTCCAAGATTAAAGGTTAGGAACTCAAGTTTTTATCTCCTAGTGGGAGGCTTATTCCATCAAACATGTGCATAACATGATCCCCGTTTATTAGCTTAATGTCACATCCCCCACTAAATGAACCCTTAAGCATACTAAAACTACTTTAAGCAAATTTATATGGGCAATGATGGTGGTTTAAATATCATTTGGATGAATTGGAATGGCTTGTTATTTCCTATTAATAAATGGGTTTAGGTATTAGGAATCTCGAAGATATTCACTATGCCTTTTCATTTAAATATGGTGGATGTTCAAAACTTCTAATACCCGATGGACCTAGATTCTTAATGCTAAATAATGCGCTACAACACATCCTATTGTTGTTTTTCCTAGGATTACTGACTCTGCTCTGTGGAAAAGAATGCTAGAGATTAGGGATACTAGGGAGAATATTATGCAATGGGAAATTTTTTACTTTTCTTCTTTTTACTGGTTCGATAGTTAATTTCATTCGGGCATTCTTTCTAATCAAGTTGATGACTTCATCATCCAATCTTTTCAATGGCCAAACACTCCTAGGCAAAGCAATAGTCCCTCATAAACTAGAAAATAATAAGGACTTAAATACCCCAACTCTCAAGATCCAAAAAATCAAAATATGCCCTAAATATGACATTAAAATTTTCCTCTACAGGACTTTCACTCACTTGGTGCTTTGGGCATTGGGCCCAAGTATCAATCTTGTTATCTTTGGCTATGAAGGATTTAGCTCTTATAACAACCCAAGTTGTTACTTATGTCAATTAGGATTAATCCAAATTCTAATTATAATTCTAGTGCCTTAATTAAGTCATTAGAAGCTCACTACTAAGACCCAATCCGAATTAGGAATTAAATGGATCAAATCGTAATTTTGAGAATTTCTAGAAACCCTAAAAATTGACTGATTTATTTTGACCTCAAATCAAAATCTGACTTCACTATTGCGCTCATCACTCCCAAATTAGCTAGGGGTAATGTTTTGAAAATATTTGGAAGTTGTTGGATTTTCGGCGAATATTTTAATATTATATAAATACCCCAAAAAGTTGATTAATTAAATACTCGTTGAAATAAAAATCAGATTGCACTGTTGCATTCCTCACCTCTCAATTAGCTAGGGGTGATTTATTGAGAATTTTTCTAATACATTTATTAGCTTAATTTTAATTAATAAAATCAAATAAGAAATATTCAATTAATAATTAAATTAATAATTGATTAAGCGTCAGTGTCACTTAATTAACTGTGCCGTTTGATTTTTCCTCACACCGTCACCATCTCCCGTTAACTCGAGTCTTGAATCGTGACCGTCTGACTAGATGATCAGACGGTAGAGATGTCGTCTTCTCCGCGAAGTCCACGTGTGTCGCGGATAGACGAGCGCCACTCAGGCCTTCGACCCGCACTACAATCACAACCATTTCCCACCACTCCAGTTAGCAATCCACCGCTCTAAGTTTGATTAAGTTCTCTGATCAGCTCGGAGGCTTTGTTTTGCTGAGATTCGAATCCTGTGAAGAGTTGAAATTCTGTCAAGCGAACCCTAACATTTTGGACCGTCGATCAGGTATACTCCTATTTCACTTCTAACTCAATTGATCACCTATATTCCAATTCATATGTTTATTTCATATACTTGATTAATGAATGAATTGATCTGATTGTATTTTATTAGTTGGGATCAATTGAATTTTGGGATCGATCTGCAATACCCCACAGTAATTGTTCGTGTTCGTCACTCTCGCCTGGACCCTAGGGACTATGGTTAAGTCCTGCAGGTGGCAAAGGCCTCCTCAGCTGCCAGTTCGACCACCGATGGATAGGTGTCATCGTGCACGAGCTTTTGCTGTGCGGGCTGGACTACGGTGTTGCCGACAAGCCACCATGGTTACGTGCCCTAACCGTCAGATTGCGAGACTTTTTGCCAAAGGCGTAGACCGTCTCAGGCCGGGTCGGGCCATCCCGATCCGCATGACGATGGGTGGGCTTGTCATGCGTGACATTGCATCGTCATCTAGGTCTCGTTTGACCACGCGTCGTGTGCATAGTGATCGAGGATCAGAAGTGGGGCCCATTGCAAGCCGTCGAGGTCTGTCATGCAAGTCCTGCCAAGGCTTCGCTGTCAAGCAAGGATTGGAGCGTCGTCTCTATCAATTCTGCTGTGGGTCCCGCCTCTGGATTAATTTAAACAAATTAATTCAAAGTTTAAATCAGTATACTTTAAACACTCATATCTATGAATCCTGAACTCCAATATAATTATATTCTATGTCATTTTGATCAGCAAAAATAGAGCATTAATATGGCACTATCCAATTTTTAGTATGATCATTATTTTACCTAGTGACATTTAGGATCCCCATAATTTGACCTAAATTCTCCTAACACTCAAACTATCATAACTTTATGTACACTTACCCAAACATACTAAATACGGTATTAAATTAATCAGTAAACCCTCAGGATTATTTTTGTAAGGTTAAGTTCTTTGTTTGGAGTGTGTTTAGCTTAATCACATTTAGTACCCAATCTTAATCATCCATGGCTCATAACTTGTCACATACTAATCTAATTATAGCTAATATAGGTCTTAAAGTGATCAAGAAAACCTCTAGATTGATCTGATAATATTTATTTCTCTATTTGGGTTAGGGCTTGCTTTATCACTTTTAGTACCTAATCCTAATTATCCTAATTAGCCCTAAAACTTTAATTGACCATAACTTGGTGAATAAAGCTTCAATTTAAGTCTTCCAATATACCATTTTAATCAGGAAGACTAATAAACAGTAAAGTATTAAAATATTTAAGTTTTAATGGTTAGATCTCTTAATCAACCTTAATCACCTTAAAACTTGATTAGTGAATAATAGCACACATAGTAATCCAAATTGAGTAATTCAAGTTTCTAATAGCTCATAGAGTAGAGTAGAACCTAGTGGTGTGGTTAGTTTTGTGATTTTGTGACTGATTTTATTAATCACTCACTAATCACCTAAACCCTAATTAAACCATAACTTAACCAAATGAAGTCCTAATTGGGTCTACTCCTAGTTAAAGTAGTCAGTGGGTCATAGGGAAGGTATAACCACTAAGTTTGCAGAATTTGGACTTCAATTAAAAAAGTTAGGTTTTTGACCCCATTTATGAAACCCTAAATTACATTATAGAACCTTAATCTTGTTTTGGCTATAACTTAGCTAATACATATCGAAATTCAATAATTTTAGATTTTATTGAACCCTTAGACAGTAAACTTCAATAAACTAATAGAAAATTTAGATTTCATTAAGATAAATTACCAAATTGCCCTTATGAGTCAAATTCCTTAATTTGATCTCATAAGGCTTAATATTTATCTAAATTTGATATACTTACTGTCTATCTTCTTGTTAGATAGTAAGTAATCATTTGCTATTTCAAATTTTCAAATTAGAGCCCTAAATTAAAATATTGAATTTTAGACCTTAAGTAGGGGCAAAATAGCCATTTTGCCTAAATTTAGGTTTAAGTATCTGTAAACCTTAAAATCATAATATAATCTCTAAAAATACTGTTATAACTAATTTTGGATCAATTTAGGATGTTTAAGCTCATTAAAATTGTCATTTTCAAGGAAAACCCTAAAAATCCCTTAAAAATCTTTAAGTCCTAAATTAAGCCTCATAAGGTGAATTTAGTTCACCTTATGCCTTTTTATAAGATAATTGTATCAGAATAATAGTTAAGTAAATATTAAGATTAAAGTTTAAATCTTCAATATATCCTAAATCTAATTATTAGGATTTTCTTTCAAATATTTAGGATCTTATTCCTTAGGAACTAGTTTAGAAATTTATATTAGAATTCATTCATTAAGTAAATGGGTTACTTAATGAATGAAATCTTAGTTTTATAATTTTCTAGAATTTTATTCATTATTCATGATTATTTTGTATTTTAACTTTAGATTACGTTTAGAGATCCGTCTTATTAAGCTTAATTTTGCTTAATAAGATAGCTTTAATTATAACTCATGGGAATAGGGTTTAACTTTATACCATTAATATTAGAACCTATTAGATTAAGAAGTTAAACTTCAATACTTATGTTTAACATTTTAATCTCCTAATTTGATTTGTATTAATCAAAATTGGCTTGGGATTGTCTAAATCATTAATTAGGATATTTGATTAACTTATTAACTTAAATAAGTGTGATTAATTGAAATATATTTGAACTTTATTAGTTCTATTTACTTTTAACTTAATAAGACTGATATTTTGGATTTATACTCGATAGCTGGATATTGAAGATCCTAAAATTGTATAAATTCAGATTAGTTAGAATGAATTAATTAAAAAATAAGTGATATCACAGAGTTTGTTTAGTGCTAATTACACCTTGTATTGAATGATTTGCTTCCTAGTTTTGGACCTTTATATTTTTGACACATTAGATGGAATATAGTATATTTGATAGATATTCTATGTTAAATTTGATATATTCATAAAACATATTCATAAGTAAAAGAGATAATTAAATTAATGAATTTTATTTAAATTTTGTGGAATATATCTTACTTAGTCTGCCTTTATAATATGATGACATATTTGAGATGATATTTTATCTATGGTATTTCCCATAGAAGGTAATATTTATCTAGGATATTTCTCCTAGAAGGTGATAATTATCTGGGATATTTCTCCTAGATTATAAGAAGGAATTAAGTGGTATTTTACTTTTTGGTAGGACTAAGTAAGAATATGCCCACATGAGATAGTAATTTTCACTTTATATTTTCAGCTTATTTCTTCATACAACACTTTTATTTATTTACAATATTTTAGTATTCATAATAATTCCTATAAATATTCAGTAGTTTTGTTTACATATAAAAACATATTAGGATGCTAGATTATTATTTCAATTCTGTATTTTAATTTTTGTAATACAACCCAATATATATATAATTGATCATATTACTTAGGATAATTCTTGTACTTAGTAGATTTTCATTATTATGTTGCTTAATATTTTCTGTAGCTTGAGTTGAGGTATGTACTTACTTCATACTTTGGTTAAGTTATAATTAGTTAATTATAACTTCTACTACTTTCTTTGTTGTTTTATTTGCTTCTAAATTGCTTTGATAATTTGTGATATCATTTAATTCCTAAATGCTTAGCCTAAAATGTATTTTGACATTTTGTCTAATCAGATTTTTCTTTTCTTTTGGCTGGGGCCCTGTCATTATGATACCGATAATGGCAGACTCTGAGTTATTTGAGGTAGGACCTTCTGAAGAGCTTGTTCAGGAGGAGGAGTGTGCCGGTGTAGATCCTTAATTTCTTTTATTTTTATTGTGAGGATCAAGTGTTTTTCCTTTATGTTATAAACTTTAAGTGTTTTGTAATAATACAGCTTCTAAATTGTATTTTCTTTCCTGCTTATTTATTTTGAGTTATATTGTTCTTTATTTTATCATGGATGTATGGATGTTATTGTTTGGTATTGTGATGACCCACTTAAGTAGTAATAAGTGAAACTCTTAAACATTGAGACACCTTTTCAGATAACGGTAGAGTTCCTAATAAGAACTCCAAAGTTAAACGTGCTCAGGTGGGAGCACTCCCAGGATGGGTGACCTGCTGGGAAGTTATCTTCTGAGGGCAAAATTGTGAGGTCTTTTTGGCCAAAGCAGACAATACCTTGGTGCTTAAGAGTTTGGGCTATTACAAATGGTATCAGAGCAGGCCATAGGGTGTCAGATAGGAGCTAAGTGCCATACAGGGCAAAGTACCACTTCATGTGAGCAGTCTCTTAAACCTATGATGGTTAAGGTGCTACATGGTTGTGGGTACCTCTTGTACCTGTAGGGGTCACCTCTTGTCCTATCTACCCAATGGATTGATTCTTGGATCTGTGTGTGGATACTGACGAGAACATCAGTTACTTAAGTTGGGGAGATTGTGATGACCCACTTAAGTAGTAATAAGTGAAACTCTTAAACATCGAGGCGCCTTTTCAGATAACGGTGGAGTTCCTGATAAGAACTTTAAATTAAGCGTGCTCAGGTGGGAGCACTCCCAGGATGGGTGACCTGCTGGGAAGTTATCTTCTGAGGGCAAAATCGTGAGGTCTTTCTGGCCAAAGCGGACAATACCTTGGTGCTTAAGAGTTTGGACTGTTACAGGTACTTTCTTTCGCACTCTGATATTTTAGTATGCTCATTTAGTGATTGCTCCATTTGCTTCTATTTGGGGCATTTCCTTCCCTTATCAATGGATTAGGAATGTTTATTCATAATTTAATGCTATGTGAAGATTTGCCCGATGACGACCACCACTTAATCTTAGATGATTAAGGGGCGGCCACCATAGTTGGTATCAGAGAACTTCATAAGATGTCAGATTTGAATTTGTATTCCTATCTACATAATGGATAGTTCTTCTGTCATACAATCACTAAATGAATACTTGAAAATATCTATATTACCATAATCTAAAACTCAGAATAGTATGCATAAATGAAAATACTAATATACTTAAGATATAATGCTAAATTACAAAATTCATATATTTGAAACTTTAAGAAATATAAATTATACAACTGAATTAGTTGGACTCATATTAACTTTTAGAATTTATAAGTACTTGAGAATGTCGATCTGGGACTACGTCAGTAGATTTGAAGCCATATAGAAACTTGACTTCCAGTTTTGTAACAACCCAAACTCTTAAGCACCAAAGTATTATTCGTTTTGGCCTGAAATGCCTCACGATTTTGCCCTCAGAAGATAACTTCCCAGCAGGTCACCCATCCTGGGAGTGCTCCCACCTAAGCACGCTTAACTTTGGAGTTCTTATCAGGAACTTCACCGTTATTTGAAAAAGCATCTCAATATTTAAGAATTTCACTTATTATTACTTAAGTGGGTCTTCACAATCTCCCCAACTTAAGTAACTGACGTCCTCGTCGGTATCCACACACAAATCCAAGAACCATCCATTGGGTTAGATATGACTAGAGGTGACCCCTAAATAAATTTGTCCTAAGTAAATTCGTAAAGTTTAAACTTCCGGAGTTGATAATAAATAAAATATAAATTAGAATTTTGAAATTTTTGTATAATTAAGTTAAGCATCATATGAAGACACTATGTTAAGTTTCGATAATTTTCAACAGCCGGATTAAATGTAGCAAATTTTAAAGTTTTTCACTTAAAAATTAATATAAAATAAAATACTCGTCCAAATTTGATGATTCTTGAATGCATGCGTTCATCTCGTCAAGACGCTCGTTTCGATACTAAGTTTGTAATTTTGGAGTTCATTTGGTCATTCAATCAAATCTTAGAATTTTCAGTGATTCTTAGCCACTCGATCTTGATCGAGTGGCTCTCACCAATCCGTTTGGGTATATATAATAGCCTTCTCTTCTATCCTAAATATAGACCCTGATTTATTTTCCTTCAACCGAATTCCTCTTTTCCTCTCCAACGCAAGCCTCATGTCACAAGCTCTCCTTTACTCTTTGATTCGGTTGCCGACATCTTTTCTATTCAAGCCGAGGGCACCGGCCCCTTCTCCTTCCTCATGGTCGAAACGTCTGAGCGAGCAGCACCGTTGGTTTGCCTTGGCGAATGGACTATACTAAAGCAGCGATCGAAGGCTACAGCCCTCCTCTGCACTCGACGAGACATTACTTCCTTCTTGCCAAGAGGTTTTGTCCCTCGCTTGGCCAAAGGTTGTGAGCTCTCCGGCCCATCAGCCCCTCATTAGCTTCATTCGCGGATCCTCTACTTGTCGGCAAGGTACTAATCTACCTCATCTCAATGATATGTGACAGACCTTAAATTCGTGTCTGCGCCTACACCCAAGTGTGCGTGGTCTAAAGTAATAAGTGGAACATGGGTTCCGAGATTTATCGTCCTCAGGGAACAGTATGTTTTGGTACTAAGGTGTATCTACTTTTAATAATGTTTAAAACAATATCATTTTGGTTTTTTAATGGCTCCTATTCAACAATACAAGATCTTAAATTAAGATATTATATATAAAGAGGGGAGAGTTGGGGTTCCATCATGCTATTGCTAAGGGACAGGTATTAATACTCAAATTCAATTAACTTTTAATGAAATTGTTTACATACAAATTAGAATCAAGTGATATTAGTGTTCCTTAGATTGGTCCTCTAATTCTGACTAACTCAAGTCTAGTGCACAAGATGAACACATAAGGGTTCGCCCTTAGCACATAGACTCTCATATGATCGCATTGAACTGATTAAGATTTTCCTACGTCTAGGTTATCAAAATATTCTTTAATTGTTCGCAATCATACGAGCTTGATTTCCACCAACTAGCATCACGCGCTACATACCCAGTTTAGCTAAGGAAGTGATTAACTGAGCCACATGGATTATGTCACATCATCCAAGAGCACTTGATTAATCCTCTTCCTCCTTCAACGTCTGCTGAGCCGCGGATCACGGTTGGTGGCACTTGGCTCACATGCATTGACCTCTCAACTGAGCTCAAGGTATGATGCAATTAAGCTCAAGAGATTGTCACTGAGCTCTAAGCACTAATGCATACATACCTAGCTTTACGCCAATTAGCGAGCTATGGATCACAAGATAAATTATTATTGTTAAGTCAACCTCTCATTCAATCCCATTGTATTTTACACAGAGAATCCTCGCTCAGCAAACATATGTTCGCAACTAAGACCTTTATGTGCATTCCCTTTAGGCTTGAATTGTCAATTGATTTAGGATTATTTCGTTACATTATATTTATTAAATAAAATATCCTCAATATTTTCACAGCATGCATAACAATAACATATCTTAAATAGAAAATGAAAAGGTTTTAATTCATTAATGAAAATTCATACAAACACCTTTTTTTGTCCCTTTACTCTTACATAATGGAGGCCCAACCCTCCCCAAAGAGGGTTTAGTTTTCCATTACATCATAAAACAAGGCAATACATAAAAGCAATTGAACCTTTGCATAGTTCAACTAAAAAGAAATCAACAAGAAGAGTTAAGGAGAATACTAGGAATAGCCCTTTAATGGTGTTCTCTGGATTTTCCTTGGCCTTCTTCTCTTTTTTTTTCCTTCTAGCTCCTTGGTCATAGTATTCCCTTCTTTCCTCAAGCAATGGTACTCTTCCCCCTTCCTTGGAGAGGTCTCCTTCCTTTTCTCTTACAGCAGTTTTGATTTAAGAATAGCGAATGTCAAAGAGGGGAACCCTTTTTGTAGTCTTTCTTTCTTCCTTTTATAGCACATCCCAAGCCCCTTGGAAATAATTGTTGTCCAACCCTCCAACTCCTTCTCCTTAATGGCTTGCCCTTTTGATTTATTCTGTTATGCCTCTTGAGGATACCAATATTAGTTAAAGTAAAAATGGTGACATTAATAATACACAAAAGAACATTCAACCTAAATGTACTTAGATAATTGTCTAATAAGATTTTTTTTTTTTGCTGGGGCCCTGGCATTGTGAAACCGACAATGTCAGATTCTGATCATTTTGAGGAGCTTGTGCCAGAGAAAGAGGAGCCTTTCTTAGAAGAGGATCACTAGGGTTGTGCTGAAGTCATCTAGTTCTTTTAGTGCTTTCTTGTGAGAATGAGTGATTGCTTTTTATTTCATTAAAGTTATTTAAAATGTTGTAATAATGCAGGTACATTTTTACTGACATTTATCATGAGCTGTATGTTACATTTCTTCTATATATTATGGTAAACTATATGTACTATTTACTTTATTTTGCTTCCACACTCTGAGTTATGTTTACTTAGTGATTGATTCATATTGTATGTATTCTGAGCATACATCTCCCTTATTAGTGGATTGTGGTTTACATCTAATCCAATGATAAGTGAGGGATCTGCCAGAGTGGCACACCTCCCCTTAAGGTCTAATCTTGCAGATTAGGGAACGGGGCGCCACAGAATCCTACCATCCCATATTACTTCGGACCACGTACACTTGTGTGCAAATGCAAACATACATATTTAAGTCTGTCAATTATACTCAAGTTCACTCCTAAAGTCTGGTCCGGCAAAGTTACACTTTTACTAAACTCTTTCTTCTTTTAGCAGATGCACCTATATCGATACTAACAACATTCTCACAAGCATAAATAAGCAAGGACAATATTTTAATATTTATCAACATTCGATCCATAATAAGAGATCAGCATGGCAAACTTGCAAATTTTATAAAGAAAAAACAAAAATAACACGACTATATAACTACTTCAACTAAGAAAACAAAGAGGGCAACAAAAACTATGTAATGTTTAAAACTCAATAAAGATATTGTTTCAAAACTATTCTTCTTTTGCATGTATATCATTTAAGAATGAAAAAGGGGGTAGAACAAAATGAAGTGAAATAAAAGAAAATCAAATGCAGTTAATATATGATATTTTCTTTTATGGCAAGTAGATTTTACATTGTGATGGGTACATGGGTTAGGACCAAAACGAAAATAAGGGTCTAAACAAAATGATATTAAAAAACTTCAAGTTATCCTAAAATAGGAAGCACAATAGTCATCAAAATTGAGCACATTAGTGCTTTTCAAATGATTCAACCTCTACAAGATGGAATTTGATCTAGGGCTTTATTATATAATACAAACCTAGGCTACTACCAACTCTAAAGATGAACACCCCCTCTTGTGCAAGTTCAAAACAGAATGAAATTTCTCCATAACCTCGAAACCATTGTCCCAACTTGCCCCAAATCTCACTTGATGCATCACACAATTTTTCAGTAAAGTGCTAAATATTCATATTTTATTTCCAAGAATGCTTTTCATTGATTTTCAAAAATAACAATTTTGAATTTTAAAACCTAAGAAATGTCATAACTAATTAATGCAAAATATTTAAAAATAACTAAGTATATTACTTGTGTAAGACTGGATTGCCAAACTATATCTTGACTCTCAAACTATTCATTAATAGATTTGACACAAAATGAGGTTCATTTGAAAGGCTAGCTCTGTTAAATGGGCTTCAAAGTTTAAGAAGCTTAAACTTCATACAAAGCTTGTAATTTTTGAACCAGAAAACATATCCAAACTATATGAGTTCATACATAATCAAAACTTTAAAGCCTTTGCCAAAACTAGACAAGCTAAGCAGCTAAATAAATAAAGTACACATTTGCTAAGAAAGATAAATGTTCAGTTTTGGTGAAGCCACTACATTTTTATTAAATATTTGTAATTAATTTATTAATTAATACCAAAATACACAAGAAAGGATAATCTTGGCTTAATTGTGTGTTTGGCTCAAGCATATCTTGACTTAAGCTAGATGCGATTAAGAGATTAGTCACATGAGACAAGTCACTCTGCCCTTAAGCTCAAGATTTTGTCGATCTAAATTTCCTTTAAATGTCTAAGTTGAATGTTTTTGTTAAGCACATCTTGAAGTTATACCAAGAATAAGTTGTTGTATGAAATCCTTCATTTAACCTGTAGCAGTGATCCCTAATTGGCTGAGGATACACACTCAATCGGACGATTAAGATCATTATTGCGACGATTATCAGGAAAGTTGTTGGTCGTCGACAATAATGGGGCTTGTCCGTGCATGCGATACACAAGAACACAAGCAAACGAATGTAATCGAGGAACGAATGATGGATGCACATATAAGATCAGAGGGATAGTTGTCATGCATGGCAAGATTCTAATGGGGATTGTAGTTTACTAAATGGATTTACAGGATTATAGCTTAACTAAAGGGTTTACAACTGGCAGCGAATTTGAGTAGTTAACTGTGTTGTGTCGTTTACAGTTGTTTAATTCTCAATCGTTCATATTATATTTTATTTTTAAACACTTAATATTTAGACCAAGTTTGTTAATTAATTTAATTAATAACTAAATTATTAAATAGTTGATTTCTTGAGTTTTATTTTTAAGTATCCTATATATTTTGACTTTTAAACCAAACTCTTGAATGCTTAGTAATTATTTAAGTGATTTATGAGGTGATAACCAACTGGAAGAGGGGTATTAAATTAATAAGAAATGTCCCGGCAAGATTGCTTTGTCAACCTAAAGCTTTCATACTTTTTTTTGAGCTACCACCTAACTCTAAAAACTCTAAAAAAATAGATTATGATTAAGACAATAAGATCAAATTAATTTAGAAATTGATCATTAAAACTTATATATAAGCCCCACTTAATATGTTATTCAAATACAAGATTCTCCTAATTATCATTAGCATAAAACTTAAACATCCCCAGTTAAGAGATGATTTAATTAATCAACAATCAGAGTTCTGCTTTCAAAAGAGAGACAGGTAGAAGTTGGAATCATAAGAAACACAAAAAGCAACCATCAACTCTTCAATTTGCAAGGAGGAAGAAGAATAGAAAGAAAATAAGAGTCGAAAATCCGTATAATTCCAAAAAATGGAAACAAAGCTGAGATTTGAATATTGGCTCAAAGGTCTTCGTACGGTTGCTGGCCGCAGCATCTGTTTCAAGATCAAGGTGTATCTGAAAATATAGAAAAAGGATCGTAAGATCAAGAAGGCCGGCCACCAACACAAAGCCGAAGACATGTTACGGGCAAGTGCAAATTAGAGATTGATCCATTAACTTTTGTGTGTAACTGCTCATTCACTCAGAAATACACAATCTTTCATATTTGTGTGATTTTGGGTAAGCCAACATTTTCCTTTTGGATGGCATAGCATACGCTCAACTAATAAAAGTTAGACAATTTCTACTTAGAGAATTTGCTATTGCGAAACCTTCAGCCCAACAGAACCACCAATGCTTTCATCAGCAATACCAAGAGGTTCAACAACATCCAAATACACTAAATCTACCAATTTACACACCTAACTCCATGCAAAGCCATTTTCCAAATCCCACAGAAACTATCATCGCACGGAGATAAAATATTATCCATTTCATGACATAGGATACGATTAGTGGTAGCTTTGTAAATATATAATGTCAGCATTAGCTGGCTAAAATCAGCACATTAACAATGCAGTTGAAAAGTAATAGAATCATTAAATTATCAATTAGCTTAGTGATATAGTTAGCAGATTTAGTAATCAAAAGCTGTTCTTGGTGGTAGCTACGGAGAATGTGTTGTTTGGAAGCTCTGATGTCATACTGCTATGCACATTGTCAACACTGGCCAGCAGTAATCGATAGATAGCTGGCAAGCAGGGATACGATATGCGAATTTTCGCACATCACTGGTGGTGGGGGGTAACGGTAAAAACAGTAAGTTTTATAAACCTAAACAGCATAAACAGATATATGTGTCGATAGAAATTGAAGGTTAGACGAGAATTAAGCACATAAGGAAAAGAAAGGCCACGGCTCCCTATTGCTTTGAGTGGGTGCTGCGCTACATCTAATTTTTCTGGCCTTAAGTAAACAGAATTGGGAACAAAAGCAAGAAAATCTTCTTGGTTACACCTATAGGTACTTTAATGGATCAATGCAAATAATTCATAAAGCTCCACATGGTGGCTTTAAAAAGTAGAAGGCAAAAATACTGAAAGAGATGACCTTATTTTTCCAGCCAGCGAACCAGCTACCGTTATATTTTATCCTGCAAAGAGTTACAGTTCATGATACCAATCATTTTAGCTTATATAAGAATAAATTTTAAGCTGAGCAAGCAAGAAAGCCAACACCCCCACTATTAATCATTTAAGTGGCTACTTCAATGGGTACTCTATTAAAGTTTAATTTTCTTCCCCGTTATAGAATGACTGCACAAATTTGCAGGAGAAGAGAATTTGAAGAGATCTATACTGATTAGACTGTTTATTAAAGAAGAGAAAGGACACGGAGAATCCTTGTTTGGGCTCATAATAGAATGGAAGTACCCTTAAAGAGCACCCAGTTAATTCCAGGAAAGGAAATGTACGGTATAATACAAATTATGGTTCTATTCACAATATTTGGTTTCCCTGTCATTCTACTCAACAAAAAAGCTGCGCTTCAGACAATTGGAAGTAGAAAATATCTAAAGGGCCTGTTTGGAGACATCAAACAAGAGTATTTGACCAATCAAAAACAGGCTTCAAAGGATGACAAGGAATCAAAATGTGGAGAGTAACAAATAACTTGGTAATGACCACTCATTGCAAATGAATTGTTAGGGAGGACAAAAAGAACAGTACTTCAAAGTAAGTTCCAACCATCCATATGTGCTAAATCACCTTATTAAAAATCTGGACAGGTGTAAATAAGACGCACCTAAGAGAATCTTGAGATCCAAAAACAAAAAGAAATATAAAAGCAATCATCATTTACATTATAACACCAACCACATATCTCAAAAGTTAAGAATGATGTGTCTACTGATGACCAAATCTGAAAACTTTTTTTATTGGTTGTTAAGTAGATCAAAAAAAACTTAGCGAGATAGGTTTCAAGAGAGAAACTTGATATGAAGTCATTGATCGCTTGAAATGAAATGAAAGTTAAAGGCAAAAACCCATACAAGCCAAATAGGGATAACATCTTAAAAGAACTTAACGCAGTGAGGAAAGGAACCACATCAGTAACTAATAATTGAATAAGTGTAATAGTTTAACTCATTTTAGGTTTAAGATTGGCTTCAATATGAAATTAGTAGTGATATGTCCCAACACTATAGCTATTAAATTAAATAAACTTTATCAACTTGACCCAAGCTTTGAATGCAAGCAATAACCTCAACCATCAACTACACCTAAGTTTTGAATGCAAGCAATAATGTCAACCATCAACTACACCCAAGCTTTGGATACAAGCAAATAACCCCAACCTCACGGGTAGCATCCCAGTATGTCAAATCCCCAAATCCATCCTGTAGCCACACCAATCGCATTTATAAACAACAATGCCTCTTTTAATTGAAAGCCAAAGAGACCATTATATCTTCCTTGAGTTCTAAAGTAGTAGGCATACCTAGTTTTAAGTGCCACCAAGACAAACATTCTGCAGTGAGTGTCACAACAGGAGTCTCCACATATATAGACAAACATCGAACTGTTTCAAGTATGAAGCTTCATTTTTTACTAGATCAAGAGTGTCTTTGTCAAACATCCATCAAGTATCATTGAATACCCTCACCGAGTCAATCACAATTGGCTTTGCACAATGAAGCACATTGCAAAATAGCAGTTTCTCCTAATGTACCTCGTAAAGCCCTCGCTATGCTTCATAAGCCAAGAGAAGTATGCTCTTCACAACACTATACAGAAATTGAAAAAATAAAGAGAAACCCTGGGACAATTGATTAACATGAGATAGACAAGATGGTTAGTGAAAAAGTACAGCATACTTACAATGGCATAAACCATTGCCACAAAAGCTAAAGATGATAGAAATTGAACAGCAATCTTCCAAACAATCTATTAACATAGATAGAAGGGCATGCTAATCATTGATTGTGGAAGTTGTAAGATCATGAATTCAAAGTTTGTTTTAGAAAGAAAGAACCTTAAGGCCAAACCACCATCAACCATACAAAGGGAATGCTAATCATTGATTGTGGAAGTTGTAAGATCATGAAGTCAAATTTTGTTTTAGAAAGAAAGAACCTTAAGGCCAAACCACCATCAACCATACAAAGTCATCCTTTACCTCCTCGTCATCATAGCAGCTAGGAGCTTACAAAGGAAACATCGAGTGGATCTCCGGCTTTCACTCTTGAAATCAAATCCAAGAACAAACAGCAAATTGTGATGACTCATGTTAGGTTGGTAATAACCAAACTAACATCGGATGCATCTTCCGCAAAATCATATTGGCGGTTAAGTAAAATAACGGTTAACCAATATCCAGAACCATTCAAGTATAAAGAAATAACATTCATTCAATTTAAAGTAAATAACATCCATAAATTTATTACATAATTGTCATTATCCAAAAATAATTAATCATCGAAGGGTAAATTAATTTCCTGCGCCACGCTTCTTTCTAACGACTTTAAACTATATCAGCCTCCTCCAGCTGTATCTGATCTGGCATTATAAAAATAATGCCTTAGTGCACTTTCCAAATACAAAGGATATTAAAATATACTTTAAGCTAAAGTGGAAGGCAAAAATAATAATAATTGCAGGGAAATATAATTTGTTACAAATAAAAGATGATCATAAAACTTGCAAAATAAATGTTCTTTTGTCACATGCCAAGTTTCAAATAGTAATCGCACAAATATTATGAAGCAATGTTAGCAGTTTTGATGGGCAAAGCCAGAACCATAAGGCTGAGTTCATAAAAATGCAATTAAGAATAACTTTCACCTGGCCCCCCTTGAAAGCTCCAGATAAATTTAAACATGCAATTAAGCATAACTTTTCACCTGGGCCCCCCTCAAAGATTCCAGATGGCACCCTTATAACTCCCGATGGACTAGCCATATCCCTAACTTAATTCAACCTCCGTTTCAGAACCCTTTGCAGCATTCACAAGATACATAAACATCATTTTCGTTTATCTTACTTCATTAGTAAGAATGACGCATTAAATAGCAATACGAAACAGGCTCAAAGCAATACTTAAGCAGCAAAAAATAGAAAATATAAAATAATATATAGTGTACTTTTTGTGTTTGTCTTAACAAGAAAAATCACTCACAAACTCGATATATCTGCAAAAGTTATAATTGGAGTTCTATTAAACTTTAAAAGTACTTATTTGCTCTATAAACGCTAATATTGTCATTCATAAACATTTGGTTAATTATGAACCTTGTGGTTATTTGTTCTTCTTAATTTATGATGCATATAAATTAACTTTTGTTAAAAGATTACCTGAGTTAATTTAGAATAATATAGAAAAAATCAGTATTAAAATTCATGTATTCTTAAACCCCAAGTGAGCTTTCTCTATAGGTTTAAATTGCGGCATAGGGTATTCTAAAAGTGTTTTATAATAGCATTGAACCCTTCATAAACCAAATTGCACACATATTGCAATATGATTACAATAGAAAAATTCTTGATTTCATCATTAATAATTGAGTACAAATTTAATGAAATTGTATATCAATTATAAATCTCTAGCTTAAAGATGTTGATTCTATGCTAGAATACTTGTATCTTATTATTGAATAAGCTTTAACTCAAAATAGTTAGTCTTCCAATCTTCTAACTATTAAAGACTCCAAGGTTACATCAAAATACTAAGTTAACTGCAATTGGATCTTAAATCCCAATATAAACTAATACGAAAGGTCGACTGTAATCACAAACAACTCCCCATAATACTCAATCTAATAACCGAAATTTATCCAAATATTCAAAAATAAATTTTATTTTAATTCCTAAAAAGTTTCACCCACTATAAAAGATTTTTGATATAAATAAATAAGGGAATAAAGTGACAAAATAGTATGCCAAAGCAAATTCTTAGCTATTTAATTTTAATTATTCTGATTTGTATCTTTTTAAAAAAAATCGAACAGAGGAGAGAAGGGTTCGTACCTTATACTCGGTCGAGCGCATGGAGGGATCGGCGTAGGGGGTCGAGCGATCGAGCAGAGAAGGGAGTTGTACGGAAGAAGGAGGTCGAGTGAAGAAGGAAGCCGCACGTTACTCGTGTGAGGACCCGATGCCGGGTCAGCTGGAGCTAATCCAGCACCGGTTTGCTTGTGGAATAGTAATAGCAATAACAACAAGCAACGACAAGTCCTCTAGCCGCAGGATCATATTGAGTAATTTAAGAGACAAATATATAGACATCAAATATAACTCATTTATTCATTAATTCACGAGTTTTTGAGTACATAGATTAAACTGAAAGAAAAATTACAAACTTTTTAAAAGTTGATAGAGTCAAAAAGAAAGCGGTGGATCAGCAGGTAGCAGTATCAGCACTGCTCAGTTCTTTAGCACCTTTCCTCGAGGATGAACTCCTGATCTGGGCACGTTTCAAAAGTGCGGGCATTCGAAAACCAGTTAGTTGTGAAACTAAGTACTGATAGATGTCATCTTTACAAATGTTAAATAATAAGCAAAATAATCAACATTTGATTGAAAATAAAAGTTATACAAACTTATCCCTGCAAACTTATTTCAATTGCACTTGAAACTTAGCATAGAAATAATTGCAGTCACAAAAATAAATATAGAATTTTTAGCGCTTTATATCTGAGGAAAAATATAATTTTATTGGGCAAGTACAAAATCGAGGAAAAGGGGGGTTTATTTTTGTGTTACATATCTCACTTACCTCTATATCTGCCCCCTCAAAGGCTTATCAGTATAGGCTCCTTATGACTCCCGATGTCGGACAGCCCCGTCCTAGCGGTTGTCTGATCAGACAAAAGTATAAAGCAACATGGAACTGTTGCTTCTCACTTATCCAAACTTATTCATATATCATTTTATGTGACTTTAAAAGCACTTTTATCAAATTTGTGTATTGCTGAGCAGAAAAATATATTTAAACAGAAGTAATAAAAAACATCTGGTACCTTGTTCAAAAGTTCAACAGTTCGGATGAGTGACAGTTCGCTCATTCTGTAATTAGGTTTTGGATATTTTTAAATTAGCTCTCAGCTAATATTTTTAGGAGTAACATTTATTATCATTTCGATTATGTTCTTCTTTCCCATTCTCATAACGATTGAAGTCTGATCTTTAAGATACTACGATAACAGTAATATTTATAGCATTTGTTAAGTCGCTGTGGATGAATCACATTATTATTATCATTATTTTAATGATAATAATAATATTAGAATGAAAGAATATAAAAGAAATAACTGTCAAAAAGAAAATGCTTGAACTGAAATTATAGTCATTTTATAACACATATATATAGTTTCATTATTAATTAATGAAAACCATATTAATATGAATAACAATATTATATCTTCATTATTATCATAATAATAAGTATTTAAGTAAGTATAATCTTAAAAGAACTTAAAAATTTCTCCTCTTTTCTCTTCTCTTTTTTTTCTATCTTTTAAAACTTATCAATTTACCTTAAAATTAGGATTGCCGGAAAGCGGAGGGAGGCCGGAGTGGGTTGATGGCCGGGTTGTTGGCCGGAATGGGGTGGTTGGGGCGGCTGGCCGAGGGCTGGCCGAGGTGGCAGCAGCAAGGGGCTGGCTGGAAAGGGCTGTTGGTGGCCGTCGAAGGCTGCCGGAAGCTGTTTGGTGGCTGTTGGAGCTGCTGGAGGGGATTGCCATGGGGAAGGGAGGCTGGCTGGGGCTGCTGTGAGGGGGAGGAGGGGCTGCAGGAGGGGGAGGAGAGGGATGGCTGGCTGCTGTCTAGGGTTTGGAGGAGGAGAGGGGTTGTGTGAGGGAGGAGAAGGAAGGGGGGGAGTTTAAGTAGAGGAGAGGGCTGGCTGAGGGGGTCGGCCAGGTGGGCCGACCAGCCTACGCCAAAAACGGCGCAAGCGGCCCTCCCTGGCGCGGAAGGTTCCGCTCCAGAAGCCTTGTCGGGCGCGACGCGGGAACAGGGGGGCGAACGGGGGAAGAAGGAAAATAGGGAAAAAGGAAAATTAAAAATAAATAAATACTTAAAATTAAATTATTCGCATTTTTTTCGCCGTTCGGCGTCCAAATACAATGAAACTTGGCACCGAGGTGTATTACGACATGACGAACACTCTCGCGCCGAAAATTTTTGATTCGGACAAATATTTTATTTTTAATTAATTTCTGAAGTTTGAAAACTTCAGAAATTAACCACAATAAATTCGGGGCTCATAATTTGATGAAACTTCTCGAGCAGCCTTTAAATAATATACTTAACATAACTACACTGAAATCGATGAATTCTGACACGTATTTCAATGTTTTGATTTTTAGGATTTAATTAATTCAGAAAATAAAGCGGGAGTTTCCGTTATTCGGATTTCTCCCAAACTATGGCACTTTGATTTTAAAAATTATTCTTATCTAAGGATATTTTTGTTTGCCCTAATTTAAAATTCCTCGAGGTCCTGATGCCTGAGATGGGTTTTGACCTAATTTGAAAAGTAATGACATTGGGTCGTTACAACTCGTCTCTCGGGTGTAAAGGCTACGATGAAAGGAGGGATCGAGTCTCCTGGCTCGATAGGCTGCCAGGTAAGTCCTTGCTGCAGCTGCGTCTCCCGGGAGGGCTCGATTGCTGAGAGGAAGAGGCGAGGGGGGGTCGAGAGCAAATAGCAATTGAGTGGTGAGAGTCGAGTGGCTCTTTGCGGTTAAATAGGACGTGCGTATGTAGCGCACGTCCGTTTCATTCGGGCGGCTTAGCCGGTGAGTTACGGGTAATTAGATTTATTATTCTCTGCATACCTTCCTAATAGTGCCGTAGAGTTAATTGCTTAACAGTTTCAAAAAGAGCGGCCGATTCTTGCCTTGAATATGGGTCTTAATGAGGCAATTTATGTTTACTAATTTAAGTATGGGCTAATGACGGTTTAAATTTTTATTTCGGCATTAATTGAGTCTGAAAACTTCCTAAATCGAGAATTGTAACTGAAAATTGAATTCTGCGGGAGATTAACGAAATTCAAATATTGCGGGAAATTAAAGTTTTCCTTATAAATGACCTAAAGTCATTACAAAAATAGAGCAAACTGAAAACACAATGATCTTTACATGGAAAGCTCCAAAATTGGAAAAAACTATAGAGCCATATGAAGAAATCTACTATAGTACACAAAAAAGATTACAAAAATTTGCACTCTTTCTTGGAGCTCTCACAGCTTCTACCTCATCCCCACACAAAAAACTTCTCCTTCACAACACCCTCAAGCTCTCACAATTTTCTTCTTCTCTTCAACTCCTCACAGCCCTCATACGCCCAAACCTTCCTCCAGCCCTCACAGTTTTGCATAACTCTTGCTATAACATTCCCCCACAAACTTCTGAACAATTTCATCAAATTCCTATTTATTGAGTATGAGCTGCTATCATATATTGCTTGATTTATGCTATCTATTGTTCTTTCTCATGTGTTGTTTAATTCAAGCAACTAGGTAACAGTAGATAACACATTTTCCCAGTAGTTGTCATCTAAGTTGTCTGTTTCTAGATTTAGTCCTGCTAGATATATTATGATGCATCTTAGCTGATGTTATATTCTGTTTGTTGATGTGTCTCGCCTAGAACTCACATCTCCCCATATCTCTAATTTTACATCACTTCAATGACCATTTTTTATCTGCTTTGAGTTGTTGGATTCACAGCCGGTGACTCATGAGCTACTTCTCAAGATCTTTGTTTTCTACATCTACTAATGATGGTAATCTTTAATATCTTATTTCTTTGAGTTAGGTTTCGCCAAATAAGTTGTGTTTCAGTTCAATATTTTAGCAAAGAGCAGATAGCAAATGGGGCTGGAATTTCAGTTCACTAGACCAGACATTTACTCCTCCATCAACCACTAAAATTTACAATATTCAATCCCACCACAATAAAAGGGAGAAGTTCAGTCATACCAAGAAAATTTACTTATTTATGCATTAAACACCAAAATTTTAAATATTACAAAACTATATCTTAAATCTCTATTGTTACACACAGAATTATCATCCCACTTACATATTCTCATTCAAAATGGAGACAAGAGTATGATTATATGTTAGTTTTGTAAATATTAAATCTTAAGCGTTAGATTCATAAATTTGCATGCTTTTTGTCATACATGCACTATCCCTGAAAAAGCATCACAGTTCATTAACCTCTCAAGTAAACCCAACAACAAGGAACCTCAATCAGCTCTTCAAACCTTACAATTCCAAAGCACCCAACAAAATCATCATCCAAATCACTAAACCACTGAATTAAAGTCACCCCATTAGCATCCACACTCCACCATCTTGGTTAAATGTCTGCAAATCAGAAATCTAAAGCACAATCACCATCAAAACTTTAAAATCCAAACTAATACCCCAATATAGACCAAAGCACACATAACCACATTCCAAACCAGAAAACCCCAACTAGGGTTCAATGTACCCTCATAGACCACCCAACTCCACACAATCTCCCAAGAAACTCTTCATGAGAAAACTTTTTGCAGTTCAATTGAATGAAGATAAGATTTTTTGCAGATATCAATTAGGAGCCGACCTATTAAGATGACCGCATAAAATGTATTAGAATTATTGATTAATATAAATATAAATAAAAAATCTTTCATCCCTGTAGCTTTCCCACTTTCACATCTTTCCCTTGAACTGCTGGCCATGCTTCTTCTCTTCCGTCTCCTTCCTCATCTACCTCATACTTTTTCCCTAAATTCTCTTGCTCAGCAAGTTCACAGACCTTCCCCCTCAACGCAGAGTAGAACAAAGAAGCAAGAAGACTCATTATCAATTAAGCACAGGAGACGTTCACGCAATCCTCATTCGAACCTTCAATTAAAAAAAGTAAGAAAATTATATAAACTCTTTAAATTTGGCATGCATCATCCTTCCATATTGAAATGAAGAAAACCTAACACACCAGCATGATGTATAAAATGATAAAAATGAAACATGATCATATTATATATATATATATATACACACACACATGGCAGAATGGAAGAACACTCTTTTATCATTTAGGGGCAGTTTGATTCACTGACATCTGAGGCAATATTATGTTATTTAAAGATGTTGGTGAGATGAAGGCTATTTGGTTTAATGCTATCTAATGAATGACATCCCAAAAATTACCTAAATGGCACTGTCTAATGTTACCAGAATGTCGGCCGATTTCGGAAATCGGCCGACATTCGGATAGCATTGTTGTAATGACCCTAGGTCATTAATAAGGCAAACATTGAATTTTCGAACCGTTAAATCTCCCGCAAATTTCAGTTACCGTTAAAATCTCCCGCTAAAATAACTTTTCAGGAAGTTTTTCATAATGCAAAAATGGAAATTAAGGCTATACTCAATCTAATTAAGCATAACTTACCTCTTTAAATCGGAATCAATTGAAACCGACAGAATTTAAGAAAAAATGTCGGTAATATTGGAAGGTTAACGAAACTTTCCCCCGCCTGCGAGTAACGTATGGAAGACTCGACATTTTTGGAAGGGCACTTGAGCCCAGACTGTAACTCCCGCCGCAATGAGCGGGCGTGCGTTACATACGCACGCCCTACTTAAACCGCAAGAGACCCTCGACTCCTCACAGCCCCTCTCGCACTTCCCTCCCTTCTTTCGAGCGTAAACGGCGTACCTGAGATCGCGCTCGATCCTCCTCCCGCCGCAGCGCCGAGAGACGGACATCAGGAGTCCTTAACGCCCGACCTCCGCTCGGCTTGCAGTGGCCCTCAATCGACGAAGCTTCCGCTCAGCACGCGTCGACTCTGCGCATCGCTCGAACTCTTCTCTGCGCGCGTCGACTCTGCGCATCGCTCGAGCTCTTCTCTGCGCGCCGACTTCATCCGCTCGACTCGCCTGCTAGACCTTCCGCTGACGCACCCGATCGGCTAAGGTAAGGACTCTGCTCGCTCGACCTCTGCCAATCCTCTTTAAGGAAAATGTAAATAGGTTTATACATATATATATATATAAATATATGTATATATGAATATAAATATGAATATATAGATATATATGAAATATATATATATGAATATATAGATATATATGAAAATATATATATATGAATATATATATATTGGTATAAGTATTATATAATAAACAAATAATAATAATAATAAAATTAGAAAATGATAAATTGATTTGATTTCAAGTTTTTAAGTAAAAATTTTTGCGAGTAGTTTAATTTAATTAATCTATTAGCATGCTTTAGTATCAAATCTTAGATGTCTAAATCTAGCTTAGGTATCAAATTATGTTCCGATTAATTGGAGTATTATTTTAAGATTTTAAGCCAAATTTTAATATAACTCATTACTTATAACACTCTATATATATTCATATGCTTATAATAGGATTTGAATGAGTTAAGTATGATTTGTAATTAATGACAATTGAAATACTTGACATAATATTAGTAATGTTTTAAAACCTCTAAGACAATTTTAGGACTCTTAAGAGGAATTATAATACTATACCTTTTAAATTATAAAGATTTAAGTTAAGGTTGGAAAGGGATATGAAAGTAAGAAGATGGGTAGTTTATCGAGTAAATAAGATCCGTTGAAATATAACATCACTTTCAAAAGTTTAATAGAATTCTCAATCATAACTTTTGCAGATCCATCGAAATTATGAGTGAAACGTCTAGTTAAGTCAAACACAAAGGTACATTGAATATTACTTTATATGCTTTTACTTTCAATTGCTGCTTATGCATCGCTTTGAGCTTATTACTACTTGATAATGTTATTCTTACTACTAATGATGTAAGAGAAATTGAATGATGTTTATGTGTCTTGTGAATGTTGCAAAAAGGGTTCCGAAACGGAGCATGATTAGGTTAAGGATGGGGCTAGTCCTCGGGAGCTATAAGGGTGCCATCTGGAGCCTTTGAGGGAGGCACAGGTGAAGGTTGCTTAAATGCACGTTGCCATCTGAGATCCTTAAGTGGGTCCAGGTGAAGGTTTATGCTTAAATGCATATGAACCCAGCCTCATGGTTCTGGCCTTGCCCAATAGAACTGCTATTATTGCTTCATGATATCATAGACATAAACATAAACATAGATTTTTACGTAATTATTGCTTTTCCTTTTGACATTTGGCATGTGAACAAAATATTACTTGTTGCAGGTGATCTGATTATCTTTTATTTGGAACACACTATATTTACCTGCAAATGTTATCTCATTTTTTCTTCTTTGCCTTTCGCTATGCTTAAAGTATATTTTTAATATCCATTGTATTTAGAATGTGCACTAAGGCATTATTTTTATAATGCCAGGTCAGATACAGTTGGAGGCAGTTGATATAGTCTAGAGGCGTAGCGCGGGAAAATAACTGCCTCTTCCAGGATTAATAGTTTGATGTATATGGAATTTTATGTAATAATTTCTGGATGTTATTTTTATTTTAAATTGAATGAATGTCGTTTCTTTTATGTGAATGACTTGAATATTCGTTAACTACTATTTTATCTAACTGCCAATATGATCCTGCGGAAAGATGCATTCGATGTTAGTTTGGTTCTTACCAATCTAACATGGGTCATCACAGTTGGTATCAGAGCAAACCATAGGGTGTCAGATAGAAGCTAAGTGTCATACAGGACAAAGTACCACTTCATGTGAGCAGCCTCTTGAACCCATGATGGTTAAGGTGCTACATGGTTGTGGGTACCTCTTGTGCCTATAGGGGTCACCTCTAGTCCTATCTATCCAATGGATGGTTCTTAGATCGGTGTGTGGATACTGATGAGGACATCAATTACTTAAGTTGGGGAGATTGTGAAGACCCGCTTAAGTAGTAATAAGTGAAACTCTTAAACATCGAGGCGCCTTTTCAGATAACGGTGGAGTTCCTGATAAGAACTCCAAAGTTAAGCGTGCTCAGGTGGGAGCACTCCCAGGATGGGTGACCTGCTGGAAAGTTATCTTCTGAGGGCAAAACCGTGAAGCCTTTCAGGCCAAAGCGGACAATACCTTGGTGCTTAAGAGTTTGGGCTGTTACAAATAATATCAGAGCGAGGTTGGAAGTGTTAGAGTAAAATAGTATTTGACATAGAAGCCATAATTGGAAATCATTCAATTTAAAGTATAAATACACTAGAATGAAATACAAGATAGAAAACTAGTGACATAGTAAGATTGTGATAGAAACAAAACATCGTATAGAAAACTAGTAACATGATGAGGAATTATTAGGGCAACATCTAGTAGAAAGACTAGTTAAGGTCATTATTCAAACGAATTATAAGTTTGTGTCTTTAAACAGATGAATTATCTTAATCATTCGGAGGAACACTCGGAAATCGACTTAAGCCAATTGGCAAATGGATTTCAACGGACCTAATTACGGTCCCCCTACTCTTGAAGACCGAATTCGAGAGTTGGAGGATAAGGAAGAGGCACGTGGTGAAAGCCTGACAAAGTTCATGTGTGTCTCTTACGAGAAGATCACCAACCTCCAAAATGAGGTACAAGAATTGAAGGAGACACTAAGGTGAGTGCTCCCTAAATTGGCCAAATTCACGTTGGAAAAAGAAGAGGAGCATGAAGAACGTCTTTCAAAGGTTGAAAGGAAAGTGCATCAAACGAGGAATGCAGCCTCAACTTCTAGGAGGAAGAAAGCAACCAGTAAATATAGGAAGCTTTGAGCTAAAAGCCTTAAGCAACTCATTTAGAATATTATCTTAAAGGTAAAATTTTGTGTATCAGGAAAAAAAAAATTTTGATTGTATCTTTATTTCTATTAATTTTCTTTGGCATGAAATATTAATTCTTTCTAAATGAAGCATTCAATTTCTTTATGTCTTTTAATCGCAATCACCATCCTTATAGATGAATCCGGAAGAGTACTCTCCTGACTTGCCAATGGAGACTCCGGTGAAGGCCCCTTTGCCTTTAGGTCCATCAGAGAGTAAGACTGACAAAATCCTGAAGTTGATGGCTCAGATATTAGCCAATCAACATAAGACTCAGGAATCTCCTCCTAGCCAAGGGCACCGAATTGGCGGAGCTTTGCAAGCATTCTTGAAGCTAAATCCCCCACGCTTCGACGGATCAGCTCGGCCGATGGAGGCTGAAGATTGGATCCATGAAATAGAAAATAAACGGGAGGACATAAGATGTCCGGCCAGAGATACGGTGCGATTGGCTAAAAGCCTATTCAAGGCCGAAGCTGAGCGATGGTGGGGAGTCACCCACAAAACTCAGTTCATGAGCTTGGAACTAGAAGACATATCTTGGGAAGAATTCGCGGAGGCATTCCGAGGTCGCTACATCCCTCTATCTGCCCAAAAGATATTGGAGAATCAGTTCATTAAGCTGACCCAGGAAAATAACTACATCGCGGCTTATGAGTCTGAGTTTACAAGACTCTCCAGATATGCACCTAAGCTGGTGGACACAGAGGCTGCTAGGTGCAGTAGGTTCTTGGATGGCTTGAAGGACTTCATCCGGACCAGCAGCACACCAAATTCGTTGAGATACTGGACTGTGCAACCATAATGGAGCATAATGAGCAGATAATTGCTGAACGCCAGGAGAAACGTCCCTCCCAATCCCAAGACAGTCGTGAAAACTTTAAAAGGTCTCGACCTAGTCGGCAGGCAAATGTTTATTAGATCACCTCAAGGCCTGCTAGGGAAAGGGAAAATTCTGAATGTCACCGACCTCACCCAACGGGCAGGTACTATCACACAGGCAACAGATGTTATCATTGCGGCAGGACGGGGCATAGTTATCGACATTGTAGATCCTTCAAAACTATAGACGGGGACATTATTCAGAGGCCTAAAATGAACCCGGTATCTACCCCTCCTCGTACCCCGGCCCCAGCAAGTACACCAGTCTCGACATCATCTCCTGCAACCACGCCAACTTAAAAGAGAAATCATACCCCGGGACGACCAGCTGCCGCTAGAGTTTACACACTTACTCCAGTCATGGCTCCCGAGGATCATGACGTGGTGACAGGTACTTTTTAATTATTTTGACCGGCACTTCTTAATTATTTTTTTTTAAAGAAATAAATCTTTAGCATGCATTTAATATTAGGTACCTTGTATTTTTCCGAGTACACATGTATAACTTTATTCGACACGGGTGCAAGTCACTCTTTTATATTTGAAACCTTCGTAAAGAAGCTACAACTACCATTTATAGAGCTAGCAAAAAGATTAAACGTAGGGTTACCATCTAGCGCCCTCATGAGTGCTAGAGAATATTGTGAATGTGAAATCCCAATTAATGGTGGGACATTTAAAGCTAGCTTGATAGTCCTCCCAATTGTAAATTTTGATATTATTTTGGGTATGGACTGGCTATCTTGTCATCAAGCAGTCATCGATTGCCAGCGCAAAAAGGTTACCCTCAGAAGTGCAGGAAGACCAGTGACATTTATGGGAAGACTAGGCACCGCAGCGTCTCTCATCAATGTCATTCAAGCAGCTAAGTTAATTCAAAAAGGATGCGAGGCCTACTTAGTAACAATGATGGGAAATAAAGAAGAGGTAACTTCCCTAGATGATACAAGGGTCGCCAGTGAATTTCCGGATGTATTTCCCAATGAATTGCCAGGATTACCTCCGGTACGGGAAATAGATTTTACTATTGATTTAATTCACGGTACGCAACCGTTATCAAAGACACCTTATATAATGGCGCCAAAAGAGCTACAAGAATTAAACGAGCAACTAAAGGAATTGTTAGATAAAGGCCTCATTCGCCCTAGTATGTCACCATGGGGAGCTCCTGTGCTGTTTGTCAAGAAGAAAGACGGTACCATGAGGATGTGTATTGATTATCGAGAGTTGAACAAAGTCACAATCAAGAATCGATATCCTCTTCCTCGCATTGATGACTTATTCGATCAACTCGCTGGCGCGGTGGTATTTTCTAAGATTGACCTTCGATCCGGATACCACCAGGTGAGAATAAAAGATGCGGACATTCCAAAAACAGCATTCCGAACAAGATATGGACATTATGAATTTTTAGTAATGTCATTTGGGCTGACAAACGCCCCATTATTATTCATGGATTTGATGCAAAGGGTCCTAAAGCCTCACCTGGATAAATTGTGATCGTCTTCATCGATGACATCTTAATATACTCTAAGAGTAAAGAAGATCACGAAGTGCGTTTGCGAGCAGTCCTTGAGACCCTGAGATCTAATGCACTATATGCAAAATTCTCCAAATGTGAGTTCTGGTTGAATTCTGTAGCTTTTCTGGGACACGTGGTAAGTGCCGAAGGAATCCAGGTGGATCAAACGAAAATTCTTGCCATTCAAGAATGGGCATAACCTACATCTGTGACAGAAATCAAAAATTTTCTAGGTCTCGCCGGCTGTTATCTAAAATTTGTGCAAGGGTTTTCTCAAATTTCAGCTCCACTCACCAAATTAACACAGAAACTGGTACCCTTTGTTTGGAGCTCAGAATGCGAAGAATCCTTTCATAAATTAAAGCATGCTCTCACAACCGCTCCTGTTCTTACGTTACCTCAAGAAGGGATGGACTACCAAGTTTTCACCGATGCATCCAAGGTAGGACTGGGGTGTGTTTTAATGCAAAATGCGAAGGTAATTGCTTATGCTTCTCGCCAGCTGAAAGTTCACAAAAGAAACTACCCGGTTCACGATCTGGAGTTAGCAGCCGTTATCTTTGCTCTTAAAATATGGAGGCATTATTTATATGGGGTGAAATGTGAACTATTCACAAATCACCAAAGCCTCAAGTATATCTTCACTCAGAGAGAATTAAACTGTCGGCAGAGGCGATGGCTAGAATTTATTAGTGATTACAACTTGGATATTCAATATCACCCCGGCAAGACAAATGTCATAGTTGACGCACTGAGCAGAAAATCAGTCAGTACACACGGAAACCTCAGCTCAATCACTTTCAACAAGTACCTGGTTAATGAGCTAAATAAACTAGAAATATAATGGGCATCTACGAGCCAATTGAATGCCCTTCTAGCTGCTGGGGTTACAGAAGCTACAGAGTCGACGCTGGAACAGCGCATAAAATTTTCTCAAGAAAAAGACAGAGTATTTAGAGATGAAGAAAGTTATTTCGGAAGGGAAAAGTAAAGATCTTCAGGAAAAGGATGGCTACATTTATCACGGAACTCGATTATGGGTACCAGAAGATAAGGAGTTAAAAATGGCAATATTGCAAGAAGCGCATTGTTCTGGTTATACTATTCATCCGGGAAGTTCCAAAATGTATCATGATTTGAAGAAAATGTACTAGTGGTCAGGATTAAAGAAGGATATAGGAGAATTTGTGGCACGTTGCAACTCTTGCAAATTGATAAAAGTAGAACATCAGAGGCTCGGAGGACTCTTGCAACCTCTACCTATCCCGGAATGGAAATGGGTTGATATTGCCATGGAATTTATAGTAAGTCTACCCCGAAGAAAATCAGGGGCAGATACCATATGGGTGATCATTGACAGGCTTACAAAATCTGCGCACTTTCTCCCAATAAAACAAATTGATCCAGTGGAGAAGCTCGCCAGGATATATATTAAGGAAATTGTTCGATTGCACGAGATTCCAAAGACGATTACGTCAGACAGAGATAGCAGATTCACTTCTCGATTTTGAAAGGCAGTGCACGACGATCTAGGTACTACCCTTGCAATGAGCACTGTATTTCACCATCAAACAGACGGACAAACAGAAAGGGTAAATCAGGTTCTAGAAGACCTTCTAAGGTTATGCATACTTGACTTCGGTGGGAGCTGGGAAAAATATTTATCTTTGGTTGAATTTGCTTACAACAATAGCCATCAGGTCAGTATTGGCATGGCTCCCTATGAAGCTTTATGCGAAAGGAGATGTCTTACGCCCCTATCATGGACAGAAGTCGGAGATGTTCAGATTTACGGATCTGAATTGGTGGAAGAAACTAATAAAAATATCCAACTAATAAAGAGCAGGATAATGGTGGCTCAGGATCGCCAAAAGAAATGCCATGATTCTAGGCACCGAATGTTAGAATTTCAAGTCGGGGACTTTGTATACCTGAAAGTAAGTCCTATGAAAGGAGTATTTAGATTTGGGGTGACCGGTAAATTAAGTCCTCGATATATTGGACCTTTCGAGGTGATAGTCAAAATTGGAGCTGCTGCTTATAAATTCAAACTACTTGAAAATCTTTCGGCAGTTCACAATGTATTTCATATTTCGACTCTTCGCAGATGCCTACAGAAACCGTCTCAACAAATAATAGCACCCGGTATTGTTATCCAACCAGATTTGACATATGTTGAATTGCCCGATAAAATCATAGAGCGAGATAATCGTCGATTAAGGAAAAAAACAATCTCTATGGTCAAAGTACAATGGAAAAATCACAGCGTCAAGGAAGCAATGTGGGAAAGAGAAGAGGATATAAGAAAAGAATACCCCGGACTCTTTCAGAACTCAGGTAATCTTAATTAAATCTTTTTGCAATCAACTAAAATATTTTCTATTACAGTGAAATGTCGAGGACGATATTATTTTCAAGTTGGAGAGTTTGTAATGACCCTAGGTCATTAATAAGGCAAACATTGAATTTTCGAACCGTTAAATCTCCCGCAAATTTCAGTTACCATTAAAATCTCCCGCTATAATAACTTTTCAGGAAGTTTTTCAAAATGCAAAAATGGAAATTAAGGTTATACTCAATCTAATTAAGCATAACTTACCTCTTTAAATCGGAATCAATTGAAACCGACAGAATTTAAGAAAAAACATCGGTAATATTGGAAGGTTAACGAAACTTTCCCCCGCCTGCGAGTAACGTATGGAAGACTCGACATTTTTGGAAGGGCACTCGAGCCCAGACCGAAACTCCCGCCGCAATGAGCGGGCGTGCGTTACATACGCACGCCCTACTTAAACCGCAAGAGACCCTCAACTCCACACAGCCCCTCTCGCACTTCCCTCCCTTCTTTCGAGCGTAAACGGCGTACCTGAGATCGCGCTCGATCCTCCTCCCGCCGCAGCGCCGAGAGACGGACATCAGGAGTCCTTAACGCCCGACCTCCGCTCGGCTTGCAGTGGCCCTCAATCGACGAAGCTTCCGCTCAGCACGCGTCGACTCTGCGCATCGCTCGAGCTCTTCTCTGCGCGCCGACTTCGTCCGCTCGACTCGCCTGCTAGACCTTCCGCTCGACGCACCCGATCGGCTAAGGTAAGGACTCTGCTCGCTCGACCTCTGCCAATCCTCTTTAAGGAAAATGTAAATAGGTTTATACATATATATATAAATATATGTATATATGAATATAAATATGAATATATAGATATATATAAAAATATATATATATATATGAATATATAGATATATATGAAAATATATATATGAATATATAGATATATATGAAAATATATATATGAATATATATATATATATATATATTGGTATAAGTATTAATATAATAAACAATTAATAATAATAATGAAATTAGAAAATGATAAATTGATTTGATTTCAAGTTTTAATAAAAATTTTTGCGAGTAGTTTAATTTAATTAATCTATTAGCATGCTTTAGTATCAAATCTTAGATGTCTAAATCTAGCTTAGGTATCAAATTATGTTCCGATTAATTGGAGTATTATTTTAGGATTTTAAGCCAAATTTTAGTATAACTCATTACTTATAACACTCTATATATATTCATGTGCTATAATAGGATTTGAATGAGTTAAGTATGATTTGTAATTAATGACAATTGAAATGTTTTAAAACCTCTAAGACAATTTTAGGACTCTTAAGAGGAATTAAAATAATGTACCTTTTAAATTATAAAGATTTAAGTTAAGGTTTGGAAAGGGATATGAAAATAAGAAGATGGGTAGCTTATCGAGTAAATAAGATTCGTTGAAATATAACATCACTTTCAAAAGTTTAATAGAATTCTCAATCATAACTTTTGCAGATCCATCAGAATTGTGAGTGAAATGTCTAATTAAGTCAAACATAAAGGTACACTGGATATTACTTTATATGCTTTTACTTTTAATTGCTGCTTATGCATCGCTTTGAGCTTATTACTACTTGATATGTTATTCTTACTACTAATGATGTAAGAGAAATTAAATGATGTTTATGTGTCTTGTGAATGTTGCAAAAAGGGTTCCGAAACGGAGCATGATTAGGTTAGGGACGGGGCTAGTCCTCGGGAGCTATAAGGGTGTCATCTGGAGCCTTTGAGGGAGGCACAGGTGAAGGTTGCTTAAATGCACGTTGCCATGTGAGATCCTTAAGTGGGTCCAGGTGAAGGTTTATGCTTAAATGCATATGAACCCAGTCTCATGGTTCTGGCCTTGCCCAACAGAACTGCTATTATTGCTTCATGATATCATAGACATAAACATAAACATAGATTTTTACGCAATTATTGTTTTTCCTTTTGACATTTGGTATGTGAACAAAACATTACTTATTGCAGGTGATCTGATTATCTTTTATTTGGAACACACTATTTTTACCTGCAAATGTTATCTCATTTTTTCTTCTTTGCCTTCCGCTATGCTTAAAGTATATTTTTAATATCCATTGTATTTAGAATGTGCACTAAGGCATTATTTTTATAATGCCAGGTTAGATACAGTTGGAGGCAGTTGATATAGTCTAGAGGCGTAACGCGGGAAAATAACTGCCCCTTCCAGGATTAATAGTTTAATATATATAAAATTTTATGTAATAATTTCTGGATGTTATTTTTATTTTAAATTGAATGAATGTCATTTCTTTTATGTGAATAGCTCGAATGTTCGTTAACTACTATTTTATCTAACTGCCAATATGATCCTAAGGAAAGATGCATCCAATGTTAGTTTGGTTCTTACCAATCTAACATGGGTCATCACAATTGCAGACAATCTATTCGAGAGGATAGGGTACTTCGCGTGAACTCCAGGAGAACGACTGCCTTCGTGTGAACTCCTGTAGATTGCTTTCGCCAGACGACGAGCCAGTCCATCGACTGCCGTATGCGCTCACCTCACTCTTTCCGGCCTCACTTCCGCTTCCGCAAAAGCTTGCCCAACTGTCTCTCTCGCATTTCGAAAGCAGCAGTCGGCTCGTCTGACATCTTAGGTAAATGAATGCTTTTATTTTATTTAGGATTTGCTTGATATTGTCATTTGATTATGAACAATTTAGAGTAATTTGTTTTGTGATTTATTATTTTTTTTAATTTGTTAGAGTTGATTTAAAGCAAATTTATAGTGGAGTATGTGTGATCATTAATATTAATAAATAATGATTCTTTCTCAACCATTTGTATAATAATTTTATGATATTTTGATAAGTTAAAAATTATTTGATTAGTTGAATCTGGATATATTATTCTAGCAAATTTTATAATAATATATAATGTTTTTGTAGATGAAAGTGACAAAACAAAAAGCAATTATTATCGTCTATGCAGCTATATTGAGTATACTAGAGAAAATAGTAGTGATGATGATGAGTTGATTAATACAAAACAAAGCTGTCACTGCTTATGTGCGCGCAACATACAACGTAAAGAGTACTTGCGAGATCTTTATGAAGGCAATGATTCTGTTTCAATGTTTATGGTCCGCATGAAGAAGGAACCTTTCTTTCGATTGTGTGATACATTAAAATCTAGGAATCTTTTAAGGCCAATAATTCATATTTCAGTTGAAGAGCAAGTAACAATATTTTTATATATAATAGGGCAAAGTGCACGCTTAAGATCAGTTAGCTTCATATTAAAGAGATCCTGTGAAACTGTTAGTAGATATTTCTATCAAGTGTTGCACGCGATTGGAGCATTGCATAATGAAATGATTACTCCTCCTAAAGTCGAAACACATTCAAAGATAGCCTCAAGGGCTCGGTATATGCCATAGTTTAAGGTAATATCTGATTTATATGTGTTTATGATATAACTTGATTGTGCCACAGTAATAAGTAATAGCTTCATTTATCTAGGACTGTATTGGAGCTCTTGATGGAACTCATATTAAAGCATTCGTGCCAACGGACCAAGTTGCAGCATTTCGTGGTCGAAAAGGAGATCCAACGCAAAATTTCCTGGCCGCTGTGGACTTTGATTTGAATTTGTATACATTTTAACAGGATGGGAAGGGTCAGCGCATGATACAACGGTATTGCAGATTGCTTTAGAGAGACCAAATGGACTAAAGGTGCCTAATTGAAAGTATTACCTTGTAGATGTTGGATACTCTACAAAGTATAGATTTATAGATTCATATCATGGGACACGGTATCACTTGAAAGAATGGACAAATCGTGAGCCTACAACTGCTAAAGAACTATTTAACCAACGACATTCATCATTACGGGCTACAGTTGAGCGAGCTATTGGTACTTTAAAGAACCAGTTTAAAATATTATATGAACAATTGCAGCCTTTTTTCTCATATCCAACCCAAGTTAATATTGTCAATGCTTCTTGTATAATCCATAATTGGATAATGAAATACAGTGGAGAAGCAATGATGAATCTTGCATTAGTGAAACCATATAAGTTGATTACCAACCAGCTATTAATGACAACATGAAATGGGTATAGATGATTTATGTGAGCAAATGTGAGATCGCAAAATTCATTTGAGCTACTAGCGATTTGTAAAAAGTTGTTCGTGCAATAGTTTCTACGAAAGAATCAAATATGAGATGTCTTTTTGATGATGTTGTTTTTTGTTAGTTTATGTTTGCAGTATTTTGAACTATTTAGATCCATATTTTGTAGTTTTGGTGCTTGATTCAAACAAATATATATACAAGTATAAAAAAAATGTTCGATGTGCATATTTTGTAGTGTTATGATATTTTGTTTAGTTAATGAATCATTATTTAGTTAGTTGAATGATTTATGCGAGCAAATGTGGGATCGCAAAACTTATTTGGGCTACTAGTGATTTGTAATATAATTTTGATGTTGGCATAACAAATTATATTATTGCAATGGTACTTAAAATTTAAATGTTAATATTTTTGACATTGATGTGCAGATTGTATGGCCTCCAAGCTTCTCATTCATAAGCAATCCAACATAACAAATAATACTGAAAATGTTTTGCATAAGAGACCTGAAAGTAGCTATGGAAAGGGGTAAAATTATTTACTGTGGCAGCCTATATGGATAAATAAACCTCTTAAGATAATTGCTGAGATGAGCATTGATTATAGTTTCAAGTCTAATGGTCAATAAAAAATAATTGCATATGCTCAAGTTGCAAGAAAATTAAATAATATGTTCAACAATTCAGGTGTAATGACAGATCATGTTATTCTACAAGTTATAAGCCAAAGGCGTAGATGGGACATCATTCAGAAGATGAGGGGTTGTCAGGTGCTTGTTGGGATGAAAGTGAAATGATTATTAAAATTGGTCAGTTAAAGGCACTCCAAGTTCCACGAGTATTTTATTATAGCACGTTACTCCGAATACATTTTTTATTGGAACTATTAACTCATAAATTACTTATATGCAGAATGCAGCTCAATTTTTGAATACGTCAATACTTGATTATGATCTTCTTAAAATGGTGTGCGATGAAGGGCATGCAACAGGACGTTGGGTGCAGGACATCAATGACTCTTTCATAAATACAAACAATGTCATTATTCTTGAAGAAAAACACAATTTCTCAAGTGATTTTTAGCATTCACAACCATATCACACTGAAGACAACCTTGACGATGATGACTACACACAAAAATAAACCAAGGAAAACAAATATGCTGGGATTGCTTCAACTTCAGAAAAGTTCATTAAGAAGGGTAAAAAAAGTCGTGATAAGCTCTACCGCGACACAAAGGTTAAGGCATTGACAGACATAGCTGCTGCTGTGCTAAAAATGGCGGATGCGTTAGACACGGCAGACCATCGAGATTATATTTTGGAAAATGTATATTCTGAATTAAATCGACTTGGGAGCTTCTCAGATATGGATATCGAAATATGCTTCTCGTACATTGCTTCTGCAGATTTACCAATAGCATCATCATTCATTTTACGACCACAAATGACGAAAAAGTTGTTCGTGTAAGAGTTCCTGCGAAAGAATCCAATATGAGATGACTTTTAGATGATAATGCTTTTTTGTTAATTTATATTTATAATGTTCTGGATTATTTAGATTCACATTTTATAGTTTTGGTGCTTGAATCAAATGAGAATATATATACAAGTACAAAGAAAATGTTTTATGTTTTTGTTCCTATAATTTGTTTAAGTAATTATCTTTTTAGTTATTTGTTGTGTTTTGTTAACATATATTTGAATCTCAATTTTTTGGGATAATCTTACCTCATGTGTAATATAACATGAATGACAACAAACCAAACATCATACATCTGAATAACACTAACATATGCTATTTTTAAATAACATTGAACCAAACAGCCCGTTATCTGAATAACACTGCTATCTGAATAACTTGTTATCTTAATAACTTTTCAACTGACATTCAACCGAACAGCCCCTTAAGCTCCTCAGATTATGCTCAGTTAAGTCAAATCATCGTCAATAACCCAAATAGTTTTGCATTCAGCCAAGCGTAAAGCAGAAAAAGCAGGCTAAATTTTGCTGATTTATCTTATACAATTTGCAAAATCTGTGCTTTTACAACAAAATGGATAGTAGTACAAAAAAAATAAACTACATTTTGAATACAACAGGGCCGCACCGGGATTCAAGTTTTCGAGGGGACCGCATCCCCCATTTCAACTGGTGTAGAAGATGACGCTTCAGCTTCTTTAAGAGCCTCCTTCTGCTCATGCTCCCTCCATAGATTGATAGCCTTTGTGCAGATCACTTCAGAAAGGAATTTGTCCAAATACTATGATTAAATCGAGAGATGAGGAGAAGATTTGACAAAATTTTGAGCTACGAAGGACTAAATAAGGGAGATACTTCCAGCACCGACGTAGTAAAGGAAGCGGACAAGCTTGCTTCCTGCATCCTCGCTCACCATCGCGATAGGACAGAATTCCCCGATCACAGACACCAGGGCCGATTCAGTATAGTGTTGATTGTTATCTCTAACTGTTTGGTATGTTCTACATGGAGTGTCATTTAATTGTGGTTTAGGGTTTAGGGAATCTGATTATAGCATAATTTAATACTATAGTATAGCTGATTATATTTTTGTTAATTAGTTATTTGCTTGGAATTAATTAATTTCTAGATTATGGTACACTGAATAATTTAGTGGTAAGATTGTCATTATAATTTCAAGACGGCAGCAAATGAATTCTTCTCAGCGATTTGGTTCGCAAAAATGTCGAACACAGTGATGGCGGGCAGAACACAGTGAGGATGTCGAAGATAAGGAAGTCTAAGCCAGAGATGAGAGCCGAGTTAATTAGCTGCGATGAAGCTGGGGATAACAGAGCCGAGCTGAAGTCGGCGATGGAAGGATGAAGGCAGGGACGAGGAAGATGAAGTCGGGGAGGACAATGGCGAGGCTAATTTGTTGCGATGATATTGGGGGCAACGACGTCGAAGATGGGCTGATTCGCTACGACGAAGTCGGGGATGACGTAGTCAGGCCGAAGTCAGCACGAATGCATTCAAAGACACAGCTGCGTCGAAACTGTGGCGGGCATTGCTTAAGCCCTAAGCCCGTAAGCCCGTAAGCCCAATTGAGAAATGTTATTTATATTTGATAATTGGTATTTAAAAAAATTTATCCAATATAATTTAGATATTATTTTATTAGTGTTTATTTATTTATATTAAAATAATATAAATATTATTTTTAAAATTTGTATTGAACTGATGTTCAAATCTCATTTGATGGATTGTTTTTTAGTGCGACGTCAACGGGTCTAATTATCATTTCTCTTCATTGAGATGCGAATGAAGCCAAACATGTCCGTGAAAGGCCTTTTGAACGACAACGTTCGTCAATATAATGCTTGTTGAGATGATGATGTTTTCTTAGAGCATGTCGTAAAGTTTTGCTTTTATGTTTTCGGTGGACAAATATGCTATGTTTAATAATGAAGACAATTGCAATAACTTTGATTCTATTTCAGTTGGTAACATTTGGATCAAATGGAATTCTAACAAAGTCTCGTTCATGCCCGGAATCATAAAACCGCAGTATATTCGTGGTCAGATTTTTCAAAATGGTTAAGCTTGTTGGCGGACTTTCGTTTATGTTTCGAATCTTGAAAAAGGCAAACTTATTCTTTAGGATGATTTGAAACAGCTTAAGGACAGTGTCATTGGCCCTTGGATAGTCATAGGTGACTTCAATTGTATTTGGTACTCTCATGAAAAAGTTGAAGGGACTCCTCCCTCATTTTCTAAACTAAATATTTTTAATAATTGCATTATTGAAGTCGACCTCATGATATTCATTACTCTGGTTTTCATTACACTTGGGATAATCATTGTTTGGAGTACCCTATTAAAGCTAAGTTGAACAGATGTCTTTGTAATTCTGATTGGATCACTACTTTTCCGGAGGTCATCTATAAGATTCTTCCTCCCTCAACTTCGGATCACGCTCCTCTTATTAAACTATTGGGCTAACAGAGCTAATTTTAAATTAACCAGAATCTCAAAGATGTCATATTCAATGAATTGCCTTGAGCTAAACAAAGGTCTAAAGCTCATTAGATCTCTCTTGGAGAAGACAATCTTAAGTTTTTCTACACTCAAATGGCCATTAGAAAAACCACTCGGGCTCTATAACACCCCATTTAAAAGACCTTGCAATTTCTTATTATGATACCCTTACCCTTCTCAACACTAAGACAAGGCACAATAATAATTGTTTCCCCTCCCCTGCTATTATTGATACTTCCTTGCATGGATATATTTGTATAAATATCTCTGAAGAAGGCATTAAGCATAGTCTGTTCTCAATTAAAGATAATGTTAGACCTAGTTATGATGGCCTTGCTTCTCTATTTTTCAAGAAAGTGTGGGACAATACTAATATTCACATTTATAAAGGAATTAGTTGCTTTTTTCAAAAGGAAATTATGCTTATGTAGCTTAATCATACTCTGATCACTTTAATTCCAAAAGAAAAAGATGATTCGACTATAAAGAATTTTAAACTCATTGCTCTCTGCGACGCAGTTTACAAAATTATCTCCAAAATCATTACGAATCGTATCTCTTGCCATTTGTCAGGCATCATCCATCCTGCGCAAGCTGCCTTTATGAAAGGGAGACAGATGTCTCATCATATCATTCTAGCAAATGAAATTACCATAACTTTTAATTGGAATTCCAACAAAGTTTTTTGTGCTAAGATTGTTCTCAAGAAAGCTTTTGACAGCATAAATCGAAACTTCATTATAAATTTTCTTATAAGATTAAACTTCCTGGTCATTATGATAAACTAAATTTCTACCTGCATATTAAATGTTCATTTTTCTATTAACTTTTAGGGATCCATTGACGAGTTTTCTGCTCCTCCATCGAATTTAGACAGGGATGTTATCTCTCTCTTCTTCTTTTCATCATTGACATGAATTTTCTCTCAAAAAATAATATATTGCCATTCAAATTGAGGAATTTTAGCTGCTCTCACTTGCTATTTACCGACAACACTCTTCCATTCGGTGAAGCCACTACTTCAAACATGTATGCTTTTAAAGATTGTCTAGATAATTTTTTTGCAATTTTGGGCCTCAATTTAAATATGAAAAAATCCTACATTTATTATTCAAATTCGGTGATTAACGTGGAAGAGCTCTCTAGAGTTTGGAATATCGCTACAACTCAACTCCCTATGAAATATTTGAGCCTACCGGTCATGCCTTCAAAACCCAAAAATGAAAATTGTGCTCCGCTTATTAATAAACTTCATCATTGGATTTTTGGATGAGCACTCAAATCCCTTTCTTTTGCGAGTAGTTTGCAACATCTCAAATTTTCAGTTTAGTTGCTCTTTATTCGCTGGTCTAAACCAATCCACATTCCTTTAAGTGTTATCAAAATTATTAAAAGTCTCAATGATAAATTATTAGATCATGGCTCAACCACCAACAAAATGCATATATTAGCCTGGGAGAAAATTACTTCCCCATTCTGTAAATATACTTCTTTAACTACATCTAAAACTCTAAATTTAATTTTTTTATAAAATATTTAGGTAAATATTTAAATTATCTTAATTAGTAATTTTTATAAGCACTCTTTGTTAATCAATTTTATTGTTTAGGTATTTATAATAATATTATGGACCAATTTATTTTGTACTTAGTTATTAAACTATGACCTTTTTGCAAACTCTATCTTCTCTTAAATTCTTAAGATATAGTTTAGATATAATGCAAATTGTACTTTTTTGAATGACACTTTTATTTTAGAATTGGGGGGAAATAGTAATGCCTATCTAGATTGTTTGCTCATGCAAAAAAAAATTAATTTTACATGAAATACAAATAACTACTTTTATAAGTTGTTTGAATTTGAATAATAATTTTAATATGTAATTTATTTTCAAATAAAATATTCCTTAAATATTTCAAGCTTATTAATTTCATGATCAGAATTGTACTGTAAAATAATTGGAGCAATTAATTGATATAACATGGGTAGTTGTGATTTCATCATTGGATCAATATTCTTTAAAATGGGCTCGGTTCTTATTTCAATTTACTTTCTCTTTTTTTTTATAATTTTGAGATGAAATATCTAAATTATAATGTGAATTTTAAGCACAACACATAATACAAAAATAAACTTGTGCATTATGTGTGTATGCTTGTGGGGCCCCGTACTTTCCTGTGACCATGCTAATATTGATATTAGCATAAACATGGGGAGTACGATGCTCCAACTATGACAAATCCCTAACTTAAGTAAAGTCAGGTATGACCCAACCTGCCTTAAGCCAAGGACTTGTCACCTAGAACTGTGAACATACATCATTATAAATCAAAGTAGCGGAAGCAAGAAATAATATAATATAACATACACATCACAACATAGTATAAGAGAGTAAAAAAAACAGTAATTCAGATCAAATGCAAAAAATTTAATACATCTAGAATTTAATTATTATAAACTGAATTAAATGAAAGTAAGGATCTCTCAAAATCTCACTACAAGAAAGAAAATTTAACTAAACAGCAGTGGGAAGATCCTCCTCCTACACCGGCTCCTCTCCTGCATCACTACCAACGAACAACTCCAAATCTAATATTTGTCGGTATCACAAATGCCAGGGCCCCAGCCAACAAAAGAAAAATGTTACAGTTAGACAAATTGTCTAAGTATATTTTAAGCTATTTAAGTAAACTAAATATTTAAGATATCACATTTAAAGATTTTAAACATGTAATCATTATAAGGTGCTACAAGCTACAAAGAACGGGATAGCCATAAACTAATCATTTATAGCTAATCAATAAGTATGTAAAAATAATATATAAAACAGCAACTAAATATGGTGAGGCTAGAAGTAAAATAACTGCAACTACTGAAATAAATTTAATCATAACATGCTTATGATCACATGGATATATCCTGAGTGTATAAAGAACACAACGGCTGAAATAAATATACGATTCTAGCATCCTAAATATGCAAATATTTAATAACTAATCAATAAGAGCATATATACAAGCATGCAGATTTAATATGAAAAGGCCACTGAGACATGGCAAAAGTAAGCTAAGTACATGCATGAGCATAAAGCACAGCCACTGAAACCTGCGGCAAAGCAAGCCAAGCACTAAAGTAAGGCCACTACAGCATGTGGCAAAGCAAAACAAATACTAAAAACTGAACTGAAGTAGGAGTAAGCCTAAGACATAGTACTGCCATAAAACAAATAGGCCATACAGAACCTCTGAACTGAAAGTTCAACATGTATCCATCCTAGACATCCGCAGAGCTAAGTCCGAGTTGAACTTATATAATAAGATGTGTATCCATCCTAGACATCCGCAGAGCTAGATCCGAGTTTATTCTATAATAAAACTAGAACTGAAGTGGCAGACTAGTTAGGATATACTCTACTAACTGAAAGCATTAAAAGAATTGAATGAATATTATGTTTTTCAAATACTAACTTAGGATGTATCTTCCATATTCTAAGTTTACCTATTATGCTCAATGAACGAGGCTCAATATTCAAGGTGTGCAAAGCAATCAAAGTCAAAGTAAGCAAGAGATTCAATCTAGACTTATGTGATATATGTTATTATCTAATTTATTCAAATCTAACTATTCTGAGAAGATACAAGCTTAGGATCTCCAATATCCAGCTATCGAGTATAATCCCAGATTCATGACTTTAATGTTAATATTAGAATTTAACAAGTTCTAATTCATAATCATGCGATGATTATAAAGATTTAAAGTACATAAATCAATAATTTAATTGTTATTAGTTTCCTCTCTTAACCCAAATCTTGATTAAGTTAATCAAGATTAAGGATTCTAGATCCAAACTCCATTTAGGTGTTTAAATCCTGAATCCAAGGTGATGTCCTGATAAGGATCTAGATTTCACACTTCAACATAATCCAAGTGTTCAATACCTTATAAGCTGAAGGATATAAAAATTATGATCTTAATGAAAGGTTACTCTACTAGTTATAAGATAAATTAATTAATTAATAATTAATAATCTAAGATCTATATTCAATCTTTAAAATAATTACATTATTTTATAAATTGAATCAATCCTACACCCACATGGAGGTTTCAAAAGGGTTAAGCAGTTAATCAATTAAGGAATTCCAAATAAAGGTAATTCAATCCAATTAGAAGATTTAGAGTCTAAAGTCTAAGATCTGAGATCTAAGATCTGAAGTTTTGATCACTTAGATCTAAACTAATAAGTCCAAGTTTATGGTTCTTTAAAGCTTTTGCTTATACTTTCATTGAGACTATAATTCATGAACAAGCTTTGGTGGGATAGCTAAGATTTGAAACTTTAACATTAATATTAATTTAAGCTAAGTCTTTTGTAAAGGGTCTTAAGATCACTTAAGATCTTAAGCACTTACTTAAGAATTTTAAGGTTTAACACTAGGATTCATTCAAGAAAGGATACCACTTAGCAATTAATATTAATACATTACATTACTGATTATTATTACTTTAATTAAGAATTTTAAGGTTTAAAGGTACTTTACACATTTTGGTCAAGATGACCAAAATACCCCTCTTAAAGAAAAAAAAAATGGGATTTTAAGATTTAATCATCTAAATTAATTCAAGTTTATTTTAATGAGTTCCATATTGGTTAATAAAGTATGATACATTATCTTAGGTTTTGGTAATCTAATTAGCCTAATTAGCACTAAGCACATTTTAAGCCAATTAAGATGATTAAAGAAATTTGGGCATACTAGAATGATCCAAACATATTTAAAGGCTCTATTATACTTAATGAAGTATTAGTAACTAGATTTACCAAAATCAGAGGTTAAATCAAGGCTTAATTCACTAATCTTATTTTAGGGTAATTAAGGAGTGATTAGCAAAATTAAAGATCTTAAATTACTTTTAATAGTCTACATAGGTTTTATATGGTCTCATGAGCAATCAGAGACTTAATCAACATTTTTGGATAATTAATAAATTTATTATGATTTAAATAAAAACAGAAAAAGATTAGGCAATTATTTAAGATCTAACTATTGGATCTTTTATTTTATTTTATATTATTATTCATTGTATTTTTTGATTAAAATAATATATTGGATCATACAATTTGGATAAGTATTGATTAAATTATTTCATTAATACATTCTGAATATTTATTTAAATAAAAACCTTATGATTTAATTTACTGAATTAATTTCCTTAGGGAATTTAATTTACTGAATTAATTTCCTTAAGGAATATAGTTCAGTAATTATATTAATTTGTTGTCGGCCCAAATCAAAAAGGCGGGGTCGGGGTCCGGCCCGACCTGGTACTATTCATCTTACTTGCTGGGGATACACGATAGAGGGAGATTAGGATTTACTTCAAATCCCAAATTCTCCGTCCACAGATAGCGTCTTGCCTAGAACTCGATGGCTACACCTTCAGGAGTGTGAGGTATGTCGACTGAACCCAAAATCCCCATCTGGGATGCGCTGGATTATCGGGGTGCTACTCGGCCGAGACATTCTCTTAAGGCGCACCTGTGATGATTGAATTCTCCTCACAAAACTGATGATACGAGCGGAGCTCTATACCTACGCGTTCAGGGATCGAAGGGGCATCGATTGGGCAACTAAATTGGTCCCGAGCATGGAGGGATCAATGGGGTGCTACTCGCGGCATCTAATGGACACAGGCTCGCTTTAAGTTGATCAATCCCAGTCGAATCTGTAACAACCCGAGTTGTTACCATGGTTGATTAGGACTAACCCTAAGTCTTAAACACAATTATAAGCACTAATTAGGTTAAGTGGAGTCAACCTTTGAGACCTAGTCCAAATCAGGAGTCAAACGGATCGAATCCTGATTTCTGGAAAATCTAGAAACCCTAGAAATTGACCTATTTAAATTGACCTCCGATCGAAAAACAGACACCGCCATTACGTTCCTTGACCCCAAATTAGCTTGGGGTGAAGTTTTCGTGTCAATCGGAAGTCGTCGAAATTTTGATGAATATTTTAATAATAAAAATATCCCGGAAATTGAGGTATCAAAATACACGTCGAATTGAAAATCCGACTGCGCCATTGAATTCCTTGACCCCAAATTAGCTAGGAAAATATGTTCAAAATTTTTTGGAAAAAAAAATAATAATAATAATATTATTATTATTTTAATACTTAACGGCGTGCCGTTAAGTACTTAACGGACCCGTCCCTGTAGCTGACGGCGCCGTCTATCCATCGCAGCCGTTGGATCGGGCCCGGATCCAACGGCTACAGAGCCGTCGTCCTCGACGGCTCCGTCCGCGCAACACGCGTCGCCCCGCCGCCATTTCCGGCCAATCCAGCCATTCCCCGGCCTCGGCGAGGTCGCCGACGGGTCTATAAGACCTCGACCGACCTCTGGGCTCTGGGTTTGCGAAAATCGGAGCCCAGATCGAGCCGGAATCGAGCCCCGAAGCCAGCCCACCGTCCGTCCGAGCCAAACTCCGCCAACCCGCACTTCAGGTACCCCGATCTCCCACAATTTCCGTTGGATCATTACAATAATTGTAGAATAGGTAGATGAGCTTGTCCTCTTTCCATCCACCGGTTCCGATCGGGGTCATACCCACCCGATCGGGCGCACCGGCGCCCGATATGCGACTGGGTTCGGCTCCGTCGAACCGTGGAAGGCAAAGCGCCGCGGCTTCGGGTCGGGCCGGGTTGGCACGAACCCGACCCGTCCGGGTCAGGTCCGCGTAAGCCGCGGGTGGGGCCCACCAGGCCACGTGGCCGCCTTCGGGCCCGCCACATGTCACGTGGGGCCCACGCGCCGAGCATCGCGGCTCTTCGGCTTCGGCCGTGGGGCCCACCAGGCCACGTGGCAGCCTATGGGCACGCCACGTGGCATGTGGGGGGGCCCACCGCCGGAGCTCGCGCGGCGATTCGGCTCCCTAGTGGGGCCCACAGCGCCACATGGCAGCCTCAGGGCCCGCCACGTGGCAAGTGGGACCCAATGCCCGGTTAAACCGCGGCGATCCGGCTTCCGGTGGGGCCCACAGTGCCACGTGGCAGCCTCTGACAGTGCCACGTGTCAAGTGGGGGCCCACTGCCCAGTCAATGAACCGAGTTAACCCCTGTGGGGCCACTGTGCCACGTGGCAGCCTCTGGCAGTGCCACGTGTCAGGTGGGGGGCCCACTGCCCAGTCACCTAGCCGAGTCAGCCCCTATGGGGCCCACAGTGCCACGTGTTAGGGGGGGCCCACTGCCCGATCACCCGAACTGAGTTAGCCCCAGCAGGGCCCACAGTGCCGCTGGAAGTGCCACATGTCTAGTGGGGCCCACTATCTGTTAATTAATTAATAATTTAATTACTATTTAGCCTTAATTAATTACAGTTAGTAGTTAATTAAGTTAGGATTATCATTAATTACTTTTGAACAGTAACCTTACTTAATTAAGTATAATTAGATTAATTAAATATTAATTAAAGGTTAATTAAACCTTAAACAGTAACTAGGATAATAAATTATTATCAAATAGTAAAGTATAATTAATTATTCATAAGTAGATATTAATGAGTAATTAAGGCTAATTAAATAGTGATTAGCACTAATTACTTTGCTACAGTAAAAAATATTAATAAATATAATTAAATTAATTAAATAATAGATTAATTAATGTTAATTAGTAATTAAGCTTAATTAATCACAGATTAATTAGGGATTAATAATTTCAGAAATTCTATATAAAAACTTTAGGAATGAACAATAAAGTAATACAATTTGAATAAATAAATAGTAAAATAATTCAAATTGCATTTTTGAATAGTAAATATTAAAAATTTAATAACTTTTTGTAGGATGATCCAAACATAGCCAATATATGTCTTAAAATACTCAGAAAAATGTAAGGATTCAAATAACATAATGTAAAAATTTATTTCGGGGTACGTATAACGAGGTAGCATTTTAAGACCTCTTTAGAGCCTCATAACTTTTTACCCGGTTATCGAAACATAGTCAATATGGGTCTTAAAATGCTCAGGAGAGCGGCCCCATCACCGCAGTAGTATTAGTTTTCTCATTCGGACATCAGGATAAAAAGTCAACCCTAGAACTTAGAGTTGACTTTAGTGAAAAATGACCAAAATGCCACTAGACTTCAAACGGCCATAACTTAGTCAAATCAACTCCGAATTAGAAAATTCAAGATGCTAACCAGCCTAAAATTTCAATGTCATCATTATAAAAAAATAATATTTAGGATTTAAACCCTAGAAATTTAGGTAAATGACCAAAAACCCCTAGCCTTATTTTAGTCAGAACTTGACCGTTTCTCGCCCGATTTAGGCGTACTTACTGCCTATTTTCAAGTTAGACAGTAAGGGATCAATTGAATCTAAGAGAAATCAATTCTGACTACTAAGTCAAAAGTTGACTTTTTGACCCTTAAAATAGAGGCAAAATGATCATTTTGCTTTAAGATTGGACTAAGTACCCTTACCCTTTGGATAACATCCCAGAATGCCAAGACTAATATTATAATCATCTTAATAATGTTTGAGCAAGTGAAATCAACCCTTAAGTCAGATTCCAATAATTTCTGCTAAGTCTTAAGCACTACACCTTAAGGACCTTTCCTGAGAATAGGAATAGATCATAGGTTAGAGTTCATTTATTGGGTAAATTAGGTTACCCAATGGGTGAAACTTTGGTTTATTAGTTTCTAGACTTTCTTTTATTTTATAATTTTTTCCAATTATTTGTCTTTTAACTTTAGATTTAAGGTAGGAGATTCAACCTATTAAGTTTGATTACTTAATAGGATTTGCCATAATTAGTAGATCACTTATAGAATAAAAACTTGAACTTATGTCTTATCTTTTGGATTATGTGATTAAATCTAATTCTCATAGTGTTTAATCCATAATCTATATGTTTAGAAGATCTTGATCAGATCTTAATTAGAACATCTAAATTTACAAAACTAGGACGTGTGATTCATTTATTTAACTCGTAGTCGTCTATCTGATTGAGCTAGATTGGAATCTGATCAGTTTCAATCCTTTTTAACTTATAAGGATGAACTTCCGGGTTACACTCGATAGTAGGAAAACGGTGATCCTAAACTTATGTAACTTGGAATAGTTATATGGTTAAGTAGAAAACAAATGATATCACCATGTTTAGTAGAGTCCCTTGCTTATTTTGATAATTGTTGCTTATACATTCCTTGATTTTTGAGCCATATTTCCTTAAGCATATCAAACAAGATTTTTGATGCATAAATAAACTGTTATGAAAATATGGAAACTCCTTAGATTCTTTGTGAAAATATTTAAGTGATTTATGAAAAGATAATGATTTTATGAACTGTCTCTCAGTTATATCCTTATTACCTAGCCTCCTTATATCGCTAGTGGAAGGATCCGTTTTGTTGTGTGCCTAGTTTACTAGCCTCCTTATGTCGCTAGGGGTACACCGTTGGTGCCTTAGCCGTACTGGCATTAAGGTTGCCTTGCATGCTTAGTTTACTAGCCTCCTTATGTCGCTAGGGGCATACAGTTGGGCCTTAACCGTACTGGTGCTAAGACCCTTCGCTTGCTTTGTGTGCTTATATGCCTAGCCTCCTTATGTCGCTAAGAGTACACAGTTTTATGTCTTAGCCGTGATTGTGCTAAGCTTCTTTAGTAATCGATGGGCTTGAGTAGCTCTTTTCTGTATGGTAGTCAATGCACGTGTGACTTTATATGCAGTTGTTGTTGCTTACTTTTCAGTATTCTTATTCTGTCAGCTATTTTCTTGTACTGCTTGATATACATATTTAGGATGTTAGAATCTTGCTGTTATATGTACTTACCACTACTGAGTTGTTTATTTTTAATTGGCATATTTCTGTTGATCACCAGCATGTTTAGGATGTAGTACTTTTCTTACTGCACATGTCTAGTTATGTATATTTATACGCCCTTCCTTGTTTAGTTTATATGCGAGGCATATCTCAGCATCTTCCCTTTTTCTTTGCTTTAGTTATAAATGATGATTTATAGCTTCCCTGTTTCTTTATATTGCTTGCTGCTCCTTTCATATATATATATATATATATATATATATATATATATATATATATATATATATATTGCTTAGATGTTATCAAATGGTGGTATTACTTAACACTTATAATAATTCATCAGCTTAAAATGTACTTAGACAATTATCTAACTAGAATTTTCTTTTCTTTGGCTGGGGCCCTACATTGTGAAACCGACAATGGCAGACTCCTTTCAGTTAGACGAGCAGGAGTTAGGTATGGAGCCTTACCCAGAGGAGGAACCCGTGGAAGAAGCTGCCGTCTAGTTCCTTTATATTTCGAGTGAGAATGAGTGGTTTTTATTCTATCTTTATTTAAACATTTTAAATGATATAATAATACATGTACCATTGACTATGTATTTGGATTATATGCTTATGTTCTGAGTTCTATTTTTTTTTCTATTTGTATTGTGATACTTGGATGATTTACATTTCCTTAAATTGCTTCCGCACTCTGTTTGTTTACTTATACAGTGACTATTAGTTTGATTCTGTGTTAATCCTTCCCTAATCAGGTGGATTGTGGAGTCTATCCTAATCCAATGATAAGTGAGGGGTTAGCCAGAGTGACACCCCACCCTTAACCTAATCCACTGGCGGATTAAGGGTGGTGGGCGCCACAGAATAGAACCCTCAGATTGAGCCTAGTAATTGCAATTAGTCTGCAATCACTCCATATGACAATTAGAATTCGAGATAGAGCTCAAAGCCTCGGGAAAATGCCGGCATCCAGCGTCCTAAGGATCGGCTGCCAGGGCACACTCATATAGAATTACGCCATCAGGTCCACTGTCAATCCCTACCAGAGGACTTAAATGCCTACTAGGGAGCTAAGGTGAGGTCCTATCACAGCATCTAGGGTCAATTGAGTGCGAGTAGAGCTGAAACCAGCTCGATAGAGGAATTGGATCAGAGGTTGTACCTGAGGACTAGGGAATGGCTGCAACAGAGAGGAAACAGCTAGCTCAGGAACTCTCCAAGTAGTCTCAGCAGCTACATAGGGGGTTTGAACGCCATACCTCACCCTCTATCAGCGGTGCTCAGCTACGGGAAGCCGAAATTTGTCGAGAACTCCAAATGCTTTAACTGGGAGTACCGGTGGACCTCCGTGAGCAAAGGGGGTCAATGAGATGGGCTGAGGGTATTTATAGGCGAGGGAAGGTACGTGGTGGGTACCATGGCTAGAGGCCATGGTTCAGGCTCGGGCAAGGACGGAACCCCGAGCCTCCACAATTAGGGCTAGCATGGCCTCATGGCCCGACGAGCTCTACCTTACCAGAATCAGGAAGGTCTAACGGTTTGGAGGACGTGGCCAAGGGAGTGGCAGACAAGGTTGACGTGGCTTGTATGAGCGAATTTCTTCTGTCAGGCCTGCGATCGAGCGAAGACGATGATCCATAGTGGCGGGGTTCATCTCCATCGTCTGATCGCGAGACCATTGAGGATAGACGGTCTGATGGTGACTAGGATAACAGATATGTGGATCAGCATGGAGGAGAAGGGGAGGGGAAAACTTCTTGCATACGCACAGGGGAGAAGAAGGTGCTGGCACTGTTCGCATAAAATGGAGGGGCGGGACCCAGCGCAGGAGGAAAGAAGGTAAAATAAAAAATTAATGAATTAATTAAATAAATTTTTAATTTTTAATTAATTCATTTCCCAAATTAAAATTGGATGGGTAAACGGGCTTCGAAAAATTCTGAAAATTTACCCCTATCTAATTCGAGGGTGAAGAACGCAACGGCGAAGTAGGATTTTAATTTGGAGATCAATTTAATTATCCTAATTTTTGGGGTATTTAAATATATTAAAATATTCGCGAAAATCTGACGACTTCCAAATACTTTTAAGACACCACCCTTAGTTAATTTGAGAGTGGTGAGCATAATGGCGAAGTCGGATTTTGATTTCGAGGTCAAATTAAATATCTCAATTTTCTAATTAATTAAATATATTAAAATATTCTAAATATTCGATTGAGCTTTGAATTGATCCAAATATTCAAAGATTGGTTCTAATGACTAAATGAACCTAATGAAATGATAATTAGGCTAAGCATTTCTTTCATCTCTATACAAGTAAGCTTTTTCCTTCCTAACTTTATTATTTTGTTAAAGTGTTTGTCCAATAAATTTTAGCATGACCAGTCAATTTCATCTTAGCAAAAGGAACTCATTGATAATTATCCATCGTATACCAATCAAAAAAATCTCCTATTTAGGTTAACCAATCTAAGAATTTGTTTGGATCATGTGTGCCTTCATAAGCAGGAGCTTCAACTTTAACTCTTATTGAGGGATCACTAAAATTATTAGCAACTCGTTGGTGATCTCTTTTTCTCTATTCTTCAGGTTTAGTTATTTTTGATGAGGTCGAGAATGTAGTGGAACATGGGATTGGTAATCACTTGCATCTATGTGTGGGTCATTATCTTCCATAGGTACATTAAGGTTATTAATAGGATGTGGAACATAATTTTTATTATTTTGCAAGAGGTTTGAGATTATTTACATTTGATCTTTAATTTATTGCATTTGAGTTTTATTTTCCTCAAATAAATCCATAGTCTTTATTTCATGTTCATGAATCCTATGATCTAAGGAATCTACTATCTTGATCAAGTTCTCAATTTGATCTTATGAAATTGACTTTGGTGCCATTTTTTTTAATAATGAGATGTGAGAAAAAAAAATGCTAAATTTGAATAAGTGAAAAACATTGTGAATTATAAGTTAAAAGAACTTTCATGTGAGGAGGGGGACACTTGGCCACTTATGTCCCAATCTTTCCTTAGGCTATTTACTCCATTTTGATAAAGTTCTTTTTAACTTCGCAATACACTATATTTTATACAAGTATATCTATGCATACAAATTTAATGCAAATAAAAGCTTTTTTTTTTCTAAATTTAAAAACCTTATTTTTTTAAGAATTATGAATAAGTGATGAAAAATACTACAATAAATACCAAACATAGAAAGTAATGAAGTTCACATATTTTTTGTTTGCATCAAAGTAAAGGCACTCTTAAGTAAATATTTAAGGTATGTTCACACAAGGATATTGGTTAAGCTATTAAATGGTGTCACTAATTAGAGTTTATACGCACACTATAGACTTGCAAGTAATATGATAAATTTTCAAGTAATTAATATGAAAAATATTAAGTCATAAAAATGATTAACTTACCTTACACTTGCTAGCATAACACAAAAGCTTGTGAAGAAGATTTCACCATAATTTATTCCTCATGCCGAGATGCTTTTTTTTTCAACTTTTCAAACCTCGCTCTGATACCAAAATATGATGCTAGTGGGCTGCCCTTTTTTGGTGAATTAGGTATTTAAATATTGCATGGATTGGTAGGATAATTTCTAAGGATGCTGGACTTTGTGGTGGATTGTTTATAGGTTTATATTGGACTATCTAAGGGAAAGCCAAGACTAATCCAGATCGAGCCTAATTTGGGATGATTCGAATTATCCCTTTTGTAGGTGGGATTTTAGTAGATTAAAGGGCTGGAAATAAATTAATATAGGTAGCCTAAAATGTGTAGTTTGAATCTAGAATAGACGGCTAGGTTTGATGGTGTTTAAATGGGTGTCGAGGGATATGGAAGAAGACTAGGTCAGGCTGTTTTCAAATTTGGCTGTGGAGGTTGTGGTGAAGTTTGGAGTGTGTTTGAGAGATTAGATAATAATTTAATAATTTTAAAGGATACTTAAGATATTGAAGAAGAAATATGGATGGCTTGAGGATATGAGAATAAGAGTATAGTTAAAAAATAAAATATAAATAAGATTACAATTTAACTCACCAAAGATAGGCAATAAACTTGACACCACCAAATACCAAGTAATATGAGAGCTATTCATCATAAAATTCCTTCATTCAAGTTACTTTATTACATTGCACTTCAGCTCATATTTATAGGCACTACAAGTCTCTTGCTCTATGAGCTTTGGAGCAAAAATATGGAGGGAAATTTTGGAGGGAAAGATGGATAGCTGGCAATTAGTGAGGGAGTAAGTCCAACTACTTATATTAAATATTTTTCTCATGACATGACTGGCCAAACATGTGCCTTAATAAAAAAAAGTATAATATTAATAAAAATAAAATACAAATGGCAAGCACAATATTTAGGCTCTTTATTGAGCTTTTGATTGGGCTCTTGTAATTTGGCCCACCTTCAAATTCTTCTCTTAAACTTTAGTCATATCTCTTGTTGTTGGACCTTTTATAATATTCTTAGGATATGTTACATCAGTACCACTCTCTCTTTTGCAAAATCTTGGTCCATGAGCAACAAAATGTCCCCTCTTCTCAACATTTTTTGCTTATGCACTGCTTGAAAACAAACTCTCTTGCACAAACCCAACAAGAGTTTATATTACAAAAAAATGGAAAATAGAGGCATATTAAGCTTTTGAAAAAGTTTCTGAAAAAGCTTCCTGGACTTGGAGGCTTTTGTTTGAACATTAGTGTACATACAAACTTAGAGAGTTATTATAACTTCTTTATTTAAGTCATTTTTTCTATATAAGCTCTTGAATACTTAATAATGCTCTATAGAACTTTTTTAGATGATTTGAGAGGCTGCCCATGGCCTTTATTTATAGTGGTTATGAGGCAGCTTCAAATAAGTAAGCAACTATAATAGGAAAACTAAGATGTGTCTGGGCTCATTCAAGGCGCATTTGGGTGCATTGGTGCAAATATAGACCCAAAAGTTTTCTAACTAGGATCAATCTAGGCAGAATCCAAAAGGCATGATCTCTCCTAAATGGGCCTAGGCATCTGACTTGGTGTGGCTTATTCAGGATGCACTTGGGTGCATGGGCCCAATCCATGGCTCAATAATTTTCTAGTTGGATTAATTTGGATGGGAATCATAAGGCATAATCTTGCCTAGATGTTCAATTTGACATGATGTGATTGCACATGGCCCTTATTTATAGCAGTCTTGAGGCAACTTCAAATAAGGAAACAATTATAATATTAAAACTAAGATGCTCCTTATAATGACCCAATGTTGTTACTTTGTGAATTATGTCAAATTCCGCCATAGAAATTAGGACCCTATGGAATTTCAAATTAGGGCAAACAAAATTTTCATTAAATAAAAATATTTTTTAGATCAAAGTGCCCTAATTTGAGAAAATTCGGATAACAAAAACTCTCGCTTTATTTTTCTGAATTATTTAAATTCAATAAATTGAGAAAATTAAATACGCATCTGAATTCATCGTTTTTTATGTCATTATGTTAAGTATATTATTTAAGGACTGCTCGAAAAGTTTTATCGATTTTTAAGTGTCGGTTCGGTCTCAATTAATTTTTGAAGTTTCAAACTTCAGAAATTAATTTAAAATAAAATATTTGTCTGAATCGAAAACTTTCGGCGCGAGGGTGTTTGTTATGTCATAAAATACCTCGGTGTCAAGTTTCGTTATGTTTAGATGACAAACGACAGAAAAAATGAGAAAATTATAAGTTTTAAGTAATTTTTTTTTAAATTCCTTCTTTCCTTCTTCTCTTATTCGCTCCACATGACCTACGCTTGCGATCGCAGGCTCTGCTTAGCGATAAAGCCTGCAGGTGGAAGGTTCCACCTACCACCTGTGCTATTTTTAGTGCGGGTTGGTCGGCCTTCTGCCGAACCCCTCCCCTTTCTCTTGCCCATTTAATCCCCTCTAGCCCCTCTTCTCCTCCCACTCCCCAGTTCACTCAGCTCTCTCCTCCCTCTCCCCACACAGTAGCCCAACGGCTCCCTCACCCTTAGCAGTTTTTCTCCTCTCTCCCCATAGTCCAGCCACCCTCCCTGCCAGCTTCAAGCCAGCCAGCCAGCCCACTTGCCGCTGTTGGTCGCCATCCTATCACTGCCAGCCAGCCAGCCGACTCAGCCGGCCACCTGCCAACTTCCGGCCATCCTTCTCAACCCTCCTGCAGCCAGCCAACAGCCAGCTAGCAGCCGTTCGGCCACCCCATTCCGGCCACCCCATTCCGGCCACCCATCCTAGGTAAGAGGAAAAGTATGTGAGGAAGAAAAATAAAGAGGAGGAATTGTTTCTAGTCATTTTAATTCTTTTATTTTTATCTCTCTATTAGTCATTCACATTATTATTATTCTTATTAATCAATAATGAGAGCAATACAAATATTATTAAATGATTGTTTCTTCCATTATATTATTTTCAATTCAGGCACTTTAATTCTGATATTTTACAATTATTATTATTACTTTCTACAATTTATGCTGTTGTTTCCATTCTGTCATTTTTTTTGTACATTATTATTATCATTATAAATATTATTAAAATGATAATAATAATGTTATTATAAATATTATTGCCACATCAGTAACTTAAAAATACAGACTTCTATCATATTAAGAAAACGAAAGAGAAACATAATAGAAATAAAAAAAATAATATTGGCTAAAAAGGCTAATTTTAAAATATCAAAACTAAATACATATTCGATCGAACTGTTGAACTGTTGAACTTTTGAACTTTCGAACTTAAAGAACAAGGTACTAGATATCTTTTATTACTCTTGTTTAAATATGTTTTTTCTGCTCAGTATCGCACAAATTGATAAAAATGTTTTTCAAAGACATAAAATGATATTTGAATAAATTTAAATAATTGAGTAGCAAGGGTTCCATGTTGATATATTTTCAATCTAATCAGATAACTGTTAGAACGGGGTTGTCCGACCTCAGGAGTCATAAGGAGCCTATACTGATAAGCCGTGATGGGGCAGATATAGAAGGAAGTTGGATATAAAAAAGAAAAGATGAACCCATTTTTTTCAATTTTGTACTTGCTCAACAAAATCACGCTTTACACCAGATAACAAGCGCTAAAATTCTATATTTATTTTTATGATTGCAATTACTTTTATGCTAAAGTTTTAGTGCAACTGAAATAGTTTGCAGGGATAATTTTATATATCTTTTATTTACTGTCAAATTATTGATTATTTTGCTCATTATTTAATATTTGTAAAGATGACATCTATCAGTACTTAGTTTCACTACTAACTGGTATTCAAATGCCCGCACTTTTGAAACGTGCCCAGATTAGGAGCTCGTCCTAGAGGAAGGGTGCCGAAATCCAAGCAGTACTGATTCTGCTTCCTGGTGTTTTATCGCTCTTTTGACTCTTTTTAAAGTTTGTAACTTTTATTTTATTTTACTCATTTGTAATTAAAACTTGTGAATTAATGAATAAATTAGTTATGTTTGATATTTATATATTTATCTCTTAAATCGCTCAATATGATCATGCGGGTAGAGAACTTGTTGTTATTCCCACAATCGGTGCTGGATTAGCTTTCGCTAACTCGGCACCGGGTCCTCTCACTCCTAAGCTCATTCAAGATGCAACTAGGTGCATGGGTCCAATCTGTGGCCCAATAGCTTTCTAATTGGTCAACTTGAGTGGGCTCTATAAGGCACGATCTTGCCTAAATGTGCCTATGCATGTGACTTGGTACGATTGGGCATGTGTGCCTAGGCATGCTAGTTCATGCATCTAGGCAGTGTGGTTGGCCATGTGTGCCTAAGCATGCTAGTTCATGCATCTGGGCACATGGCCAAGTCCACAGAGACCTTAGATTGCTCTTTAAGTTAATTTAGCTCATCATAGTCTCAAAGAATAGCAGCACATAAGTCCTAAATGTAACATAAGTCTAATTATAAGATATAATTATAAAAATCAAAAAATATGAAACAAAACAAAAATAAACTATAAATAAAGTATGCTCAACAAATCTCATTCTTCTTCAATAAGGATTTCAATATATCTAAAGGGCTTGATCTCCCAATTCCTGTAAAAGAATAATTAATCCTAAAGAAAGTAGAATCTAGTTGATGTTAAAGAATGCTAAGCAAATCATGTTAGTATTAAAAGTTATTTCGGATGTTTCATTCTCATCAAAATCAAAGTGGCGCCACGTGCAAAAGTGGAACCTTACACAAATTATTGTATGAGAAGAATTTAGGTACGCTATGGCTTTGTTGGCTATTTAAGCCCATATAGCAATATTGCACCAAAATCTTATAATTGTTTAAAACATTCTACACTGGTATCTACTCTTTAAGGATCTCCTTTTTCCATAAATCCACTCAATTTAAGTATCTCCTTTGCATGCAAAAAATCCTTCCATTATTTGAAGATTTTGGCCTCGAAGCATGTACAATATCGAATTTTCAAGTCAACAAAGCTAACTTAAAAACTCACTTATGCAAAAATAGCTAAAGTTGAGTTTAAAATTAGATAAAGAAACAAAAATTTTATTATAGAACAATCTTGAGAGTAATAGCTTGAAAGTTTCTAAGCCTTTAAAATCCAAGAGAAAATATTTTAGAAAATCATTAGTTATTTGAATAATTCCTTAAATGCCTTTGGAGATAAGAGTTTTAAATCAAGTAGAGTACCTTGGGATGTTTGCCATGGGTCCTTATTTATAATGAAAATCAAGGAGTTCATAATATGACAATAATCATATTTTGAAAATTTTGGGATGTGTCTGAGCATGTATTGGGCATGTTTAGAAACTCATAACCTTGATCCATGACCCAACAGTTTCCTATTCGAGTTATGCCCGAGTGGGGTCACATGTGGCGACCAAAATCTCAATTTGTATAAATCTGATATTAAGGTTGTCATCCATAGGAAAATACTTTAAGCAAAATAAACAAAATATAATATAATTTTCATTCACTTGCAAAGCACATTTTATATCATACAATTTGTAATCATTTATAAGACTTAATATAAAAAGGAAATTCTTTATATATATAGAATAATGCTACTTACATTTTCTGACATGACACTCAAAAAAATTTATCCAATGAGAAGAGCAGCATTATATTATATTTTTTTAAAATATTTATTTAATTAAATATTTATCTCCCTTTAACGTGACATTCAATGCTGCTCACAACTTATTGAACGTGCATTTTTAGGTGCCATGCCAACGAGTGTGACAAGCATGGGTCTCTATGTGCTGTTATCAATTCACAATAAATATATATATATATATATATATATATATAGCTAAAATATCCCTCAATTTTGCCCAACTTTAATAACATTTTGGGTCTTAACTGGAAACCACTAATGGAGGTTTTTATTATTAAATTAGTGTTTCACAGATGGTTGGGTTGGGCATTTTATTCATCAGTTGTTTGAAGAGATTGTTATTCTATCCAATGAAATTAAAGCAATTGATTTGTTCAATTCATTGCAATGGAATTTTGTTTTAGGTGGGCTGGATCCTAACATGCGATTTTAGAAAAGGTACAATTCTGCTAAATTTTTTTTGGAATGGTAAGATTTTACTCAAACTTGGCATCAACTTCCTTAAGAAAAACATCCGATGACACTCTTAAGGGATATATTTCTGAGCTCCATCGGATTGAGCCCTATTTGGCTCTTTCGCATGTGCACAAAGGATGGCAAAACCCATATGAAACTGAGCATGGGTCAGAAACAAAGAGTCTCAAGGATTGGAAAGGAGATTGGCTTCATGGAGATCACATGTTAAAAGAGGAGAATTGGTGGTTATTTATGAGCTTCGAAGACCACAAACCATTCACTTTAGAAAAGTTGGCACTTGAACATCAATTATCTCAGGTCAAACTTTTAGAAGGATAAAGACTATGAATCTATAATGAAATGCTTAAAACGAGATGCTTAGCTTGTTGCATGCCAGAGAAAAGATATTAGCAAAGGCATAGTTACAAACCAAATCTTACAATGTGCGGCACATAACCTGTTGCTGTCTTTAAACATGAATAGAATGGGTAGGCAGGTGCGCATAGAAGAAATCCAAATGGGTAACGAAAGCTTAATATATGCTGATCAAGGTGCATTAATAAATAATTAAAGATCGCAAAATCAAATTATTCAAAGACATTTGTGCAATTCATCAGCAAAAACAAAAAGAAGGTGCTTTAGTAATTTTTTTATGATAAAAATTCCAATAAGAGGAGGCAGATACGTGAAGGCGATTAAATCATCATGAGAGTGAGTAGATATGAATCAGTGGCTGTCCATACTGCATGCCAAAACCAGCCTCAGCCAGAGCTACAAAAGCCGGAATATATTATTTTAAAAATACAGGCCTAAGAATGAATGTGCCCTCCCCTCTATATCCCGATTTTTTTCTGGAATTTCTGAATTTGGTTCAAGAATATCCACGTCATCTGCAGGCAAAAAAAAGGTGCATACTTTCATCCAGCAGCATACTCAAAGGCAGGGGGCCAAAACGGATGAAAACGCATACCATGACATGGGGTGCAATCCTGACGAAGTAAACAGGGAATCCAGTGTAAAATTTGAAGGGCCCGCCAGTCTTCATGGTTTTCATGACGCAATCCAGAGATCCGCTGTAGGGATACTTACCATTGGCATCTGGCTGCATCTTCTGAATCTGAGTCTTCACATAGTCAAACGGCAGGCTGCAGGCCGACGCGAAAAATCCTGAAACTGCGCTCGCCCCTGCCAATGACAAATTCATGTGATTACACCTAAGCAAGAAACCTGACCTGATTGATGAATCCTTTTCTTGATATTTTATAGTCATAAAAATGTACGGTGTCTAATATTGTAGTAAAGTCATTCTCTTCACGCATCTCTTAATATTGTTTGGATTGTCTATAACCATAATCGATAGCTTGATGCAAGGCTAGCTACTCGTTATGGTAAGTATGATGATCTCCTCGAGCACATTGTAGAATTTTTTAAATAAATGCCACGTATTTCGCCTCTAGCATAAGAAAAGAACTAACTAAATATCCTAATGTCAAAACAAGGGACTGCAAATTTTCTATCAATTTTGCTTGGCGAATCTGAATGCGCCTTCACAAGCTCCGCATAGCAATTGCATCTCCTAATGGAATCAATTTTGCTTGGTTGATCTTGATGTCTCATTTTCAGCTTCAGAACTAATGTTAGTTTCTTACCAAAAGTTCTCAAACACCATGTGAGAGTGTCACAAATGCTCTTCCCAATTACTATTATATAAAATATTATTCAAATAGATAATCACAAGCTTCTTAATAAAAAATATTCCTATGAAAACATTCATCATCAGCTAAAAATATGTCAGCAATGCACAAACACTCGTACAAATTTTATTTGTCTAGAATACAATCATCACATATCTATTTCTATAGTTTAAACTTAGTTTTTTTAAGACCATAACAGGCCTAAATTGGATAAGGAAGGCTTCCACTCAAGGAGAGGGAGCATCTAATTTTTTCAATAATTTTATCAAGGCATAGTATAAATAATATGCAAGTAGACTACTCAGCAGAGATTAAATAAATAATATCTTTTAAAATTGTGATATTTTGTAGTTTAAAATGCCAATATTAAGTGTATAATTGAAGAAAATTTCTGCAAAAAAATGGTATTTTTCTAAGCTATGGAATATTTTTTAATGAATTATTAAGAGTTTGGAAATTCATGTTTAATATACTAAAATAATTGAATATATATACTTAATTTAATGTCTTTTTATCTAAATAATCATTATTAATTATATGAATTTCATGTTTAATTGCGTGGCGGAGAATCCAACAGCACAGATCACGCAATCAATAAAATACTTGCTCCAATTTACTACAAGACTGCAGGATCTGACGACCCCGATTTCTTAATCGAGCTATAACAAATTAATGGTCTCCTTAATGAAGATCAATCATTAGCTGATTAGATAGAGATTCAACTTGTGTTCGGCTATTTAAATGCAATGGTTCAGAGGGATCTGACTGCAGGATCTCGTGTGGCATGCTACAAGCCTGAAAAGGAACCTGACCTATGTCAGCCAGCTAGCACGAGCCAGATTTGCAACCAAGTTCACAGAGGACTCCTAGAAGGTGACCAAGGGTGCATTGGAGCCTACAACTATATGTGACAAATTCAACTCTAGAAGTGACACATGGGTCGAGGGTCCAAATCTCCCCTCTCAAAAGAAAATGTGAACAGATAAAGGAGAGTCAAGTTCGCTATTTGATAAGAAGTTCAGCGGTCAAAGAAAGATTGAAAAAGAGGTTCTACGGGTCGAGTCTCAAGCACAAAGGTTAAGCCCAAGAAGTCTTCTAGGTTGCAACATGTCCAAAGAGAGTGGAGTGAGCCAAGGATGGCAAGGTGAAGTCACTGGATCCCAAGTCTAGCAGAGGACTTGGAGGAGCTAACCACTAGAGGAAGAAAGACTACTCTCCGAAAGTGGGTTACGAGGACACCCACGAGCAGCAAACGCCGCAAGACGAGATTTGCACAAGACATCTGAGATGAGCCAAAAATTGACTACTCAGACTTGTTTGCTCCACTAGTGGGGGTTTGAGTGTGACCAAAGGCAATGTTGAGTCACAACATGCCTCAAGGAATATAAAGGTGCTGCCAAGGTGAAGAAGAATATGGTCAAATGGTAACCCGCACTTAGTCTCCAAGTGAGGATGTTGTGATTTGGGAATTCTCGAGAGAAACCCAAGGAGGTGCAACAAGTTTGGATGTACGCATAGCAGGACTGCATCAATGCGAGTGAGATCAAGATGTGGTGAAGCTTCAAGCACAATGGAGTGGCTTTGGAGTGCACCACTGGACAATTGCAAAACTTAGAGTGACTTCGGGTTAGCCACCGACCAACCGGATGCGAGCTAGAAGCAAATCAGATCAGTTTGAGTCTAAGCTTACATAAGGACTTGTACTGGGTTGAGAGGCTGGCGTTTGGGCCTGCTTAAGCATCAGGGAATTGTTTAGCAACCGAGGTTTAAGGGTTTGAGTGCGCCCAGCCCTACAAACTTTGATTCAAATTTCAGCGGGCTGAGACTTGGATGCTTGGGCGTGCCCAAGAGCCGGCACTTTCATAGGTAGTGAAGCCATAACCAAGATCTGGGCGCTTGGGTATGCCCTAACTCCAGCAATAAAATCCAAGATAGAGGCTTGGGGGTGCCCAAGTGCAAAGCTTGGGAGCACCCAAGCACCATGCAACAAAACGGAAGCCTGAAGACATTTAGCATGTCAGAGAGGTTACTTGGACACGTGTCATTCCCAGAAGGTGCATATGTGACAAGTGGCAAGCATCCAAGGTTTCTAAGGTCAAATGGAAGCTTTTGGAAGTTGTTTAGTGGACAATAAATGCCTAGAGATGCTTAGGATTTGTATGCTTCATTAAGGTTATGTATGTATCGTATTGGTTGAAAGGTTAAGGAGTTGTGAAGATTGTGAGCTGTGAGGAAGAAAATGTGAGTGTGGGCTAAAAATGCTTTGAGAGCTCCTGAAAAGTGTTGTTCTCTTGTATCATCTTATTGTTTTATAGTTTTATTTGTGGCGTGGCTCTGTAATTTTTCCCTTGGTCTTGAGAGTTTCAATATAAAATCTGGGTATTTATGATTTCCTTGTTTTGCACCATTTCTCTCTAACTATGCTGCTTGTTCTTCCAATAATGACAAAGCCAAAGATTAGTTGGTGTTTCCACTACTACATCCTCATCGGTGCTTTAGTCGAAAATTGAGAAGGGTGGCCAAAATCCCTAATAGTACTAACAAAAGTTCTTTGGAGTTTTGAAAACAAAAAATTTGTGACATATATTAATGTTACTAAAGATATGTATAATGGAGCTATAATATGCATTCGGTCGCAATGCGACTTCTCTAATGATTTTCCTACAATCATTGGATTACATCAAGGCTTTCTTCTCAGTTCAAATATTTTCTTTAATTATGAATTTTCTTATTGAGCAAGTTCAAGCAGAGGTTCCTTGGTGAAAATAATTTATAGATGACATTGTCTTACTTGGTAAAACTAGAGCTAGAGTTAAGCAAAAATCAAGTTGTTGAAGACTATTTTAGAATCTAAAGAGTTTCAATTTAGTAGATCTTAAACGAAATTTATTAAGTGTAGAATTAATCGTAATAGAAGCCAAAATCTTGAGGGCATCTCTTGAAGATCATGGGATCAAAAAATGTGAGAAGTTCAAATACTTTGGTTTAATTATTCAAAAAGTGATGATAAAATAGAGAGTGGTATGATTAATTAGATACAAGCTAAATGTGCACTTCTAGAGTGATGCGCGATCTAAAAATTTCACTTAAAATAAAAAAAAATAAAAAAAAAGTTTGATAGAGAAGCTATACGACTGATTATATTATATGGAGATAAATGTTGACCAACAAATAAGAAATTTATCGATAAAACAAGTGTTGCAAAGATGAGGATGTTAAGATGGGTGAGTAAGTATGCTCAAAAGGACTGAATGAGAAATGATTTCATTCGTAGCAAGGTTGGAGTGGCTCCAACAGTAAATAAGATTATAGAATGTCGCTTTAAAATGCTTCAAACATATTACGCGTAGAATGTTCGATGCACCTATTAGAAAATTGAGAATAAGAATTTTGCCCATGTTTAAAAAGGAAGAGGAAGACCATAAAAGATAAGAAGATGTCATTCAAAAAGAGTGTCTATTTAGAGCTTATGGAGTGGCTTTCATTTGATCGTACACAATGGAAACAAAAAATTCATGTAGCTGCCACATGGTGGTACTAAGTCTTTGGTGGTACTTTTTATTATGTTGTGCATTTTCATACTTGCATGATTGTTGTAAACTTGAATGTGCATAGTTATGAGCATAAGTTTGTATTCTTCATAGTTCTATAATTTTACCATCAATGTGTACCTTAGAAAAAGTGATTAGCACAAAAAAGATAGGAACATCACCCTGAACAAAGATTATCGAGGAATTATGTGAATATGTCAATTTGGACATCATTCATTATTTTTGTGCATTTTCTTTATTTACTTGTATACATTCATGTAAGGATGCAAGGCAGCCATGGTTCACGGTTTTAGAATTTTGTCCCTACTATTTGTACATCCCAAAAAAAAGGCTAATTCAACCATGATGATGTTATTGTACAACAAAAAGTTGATGTGATAGAAGCATCCAAAGTGTTCAATATTATCAAAATTTCAGTTTGAAGATGACATGCAATCCCAGATTATCACTTTGTTAGGAGAAAACTGTCGTGCTGGTCAGGATTGCTATTATTACACTAACTAAAAAAATCAGCACACAAGAAGAAACTATCATCATACCAGGTAGCAAGATCAACACACTTAGGGAATATCATGCTAGATGGCAAAAAGTTTGAACGTGTCACGTAATGTCATTAAATTGGATGAAATATAATTTGCACACAAGCTGGGGTTATCATTATTACATGCAGAGTTTATGTTCTTAGATTGGCCATACAAAGGGCATAACTATATGTAGTAGTGAAAGCAGTCTGATCTACAGGTTTCATGGCAGTTGTAAAATTTGTGCAAATAGTAGCATATGACAATCATGACTTGCATAAAAACAAATGAATTCTGATAAACTGTCCAAGCCGAAGACAAACTCAGCTAAATACAATCTCTATGCTAACTAAATCAATTTAAGCAAATATTTAAAACAATATACTTGTCAAATCAGATTTTTCAAGCGCATTATTCATATGTTAACTGAGATTGATCTGTAAATTTGATTGTAAAAGAGATAGCAAAGTTTATTCTAGCCAAATATAAACAGGAAGCTGGAGCAAATGCTGAAAGTGCGATGTCATAATGTCATAACAGTTGTCAATGACAAGCAAGAAAAAAAAAAAGCTACACACCTTCACTTTTCAAGTAAAAAAACAAAGAAAGCATAAAACTTTTATGCTTTCACTATTGGAAGCAGGGTCCAGAAGGTGAATGCTTTGACGTACTTTTTATCTTATTCAGATCTTGTACAATGAAGATAATGTTACGTCCAAAGTATAAAATGATTTTAAATCACTATATTCTACGTTTTAATTATAATTTTTCATGACAATTTTGTAGGCGGTAGGCATCATTATGCAATTCATAAATACTGGCGTATGTCTTTTCATTTGGTGAAGTACTTTTACTGACACAATCATCATTATAACTTTGGACTTGCACGATACAGTATGCGTTAAACTTTCAAGGTTCGAGTTTAAATTGCAAAAAACAAAGGATAAGTTTGGTCTAAGAGCTTAGCTTCATCTCCAAACAATTTTAATTTATAGCTTAACTAGCTTAAGCCTAATTAATCCTAAGTTAGCTTATTTAAGTATTCTATAAACTATATTAATTGATTAAGTGGAATAATAATATTTTTTATAATTATAACAACATATAAATTAAGTAAATAAATATACTACTTGATTTAAACCAATACCAAAGGGATCACCCCAAAATCTTACTCTGGCCAATACCCAAGGGATCCCTCTGCCTCAATCTTAAGCTAAGATGCCTCAAGCATACTTGTTGAAATCAATGTGCTCTAATAAATTTCTTCATTGTACCTCAAGTTTAGATGATAGGTCAACATATAGATTGTCCTCATTAGATATATGTGAGATGACAACCTTGACAAACATTAAAATCTCCATTTGAAAATTTAATACTTACAGAATAATTACTCCCTAAAATTGTCAATGACTTCAATCACATAAATGTGAGCAACCTAAGACCTGCCAATTTCTTATATTGTTGCCAATTCAAAGTTGAGCCTGCATAAGAATCTTTCATATTCAAAATGATTGTTTTGTTGATTGATATTACTAGAAAAGATAACAAAATAAGCCCTAATTGATAGCAACTCCAACTTCGACTGAATTATCTTTTAATGTTATGTTAATAATATGTACCATGCCCTCTTTCTTGAACTTCTTCGCTCTGCTATATAGGCCGCAAAGAATTTGGCGATAGTATCTAGGCCATTGCCAATTGTTCTAAAAAAAAAAAAGTTTCAAATGAATATAGCTTGATGGCCCACTTCATTAACCACCAAATTGACCACCCTTTGCATGAATTCCCTTATAGGAGTATCAACTATTACTTTAATTTCCTAAAATTGAAAATAAAACTGGATAAATCTAAAGATTGAGAGATAAAGAATTGCATATCTTGTCCATAATAAAGTGATTCAATTCTAAACTAATTTGAACTTTGTTAAAGGTGTGATTCTATTCTAAACAAGTTTGAACTTTGTTAACGTCGAAGGTAGGTACACGTACCCCATATTCTTTTTGAGAATAGAATTGAGGTGATAGTGGCATGAGCTCCCAAAGAGTAAATCTTCCCTTGTCTAGGATTATTGAGGATGGGCGTAGTAATCAAATGCTTCGTTAGGTTATTAAATAGCTTAAAGCATTTCCCAGAGAGTATTCTTAATTCCTTTACAGATAAATTTGTATAGGATTGATCAGGTAAGAGTTAGCATATGCTACTATGGCAAAAATAATGAAGCCAAAAAACTTCAAGCCTGTCTAACATGGCACTTATTAGAATTATTGCTCATTAAATTCTCAAGAGAAGAGAATGTTTTATAGATCAACATGATGCTGCTACTCAGCACTTTAATTCTTCATAAACAAGTAAACCAGTCTTCAATATTTCAGCCCTTCCTGTGCCTAAAATCTCTATATCAAACTTTAAAATCGCCCCACCATTGTTAGGTAAAAAAAGGTAAGGCATTGAACAACATGTTTCCTTAAGCAATAAAGAAGTTTGTCTCTTTTAAAATTCAAAAGTATCCAAATCAACGATATCCAAAAAATAATAGCACTTCAAACATTTTAAAATCAGCACACATTCACAGCTTCTTGTCTAGCTTCTTGACCATCATCATAAAAAACAATCAATTTGGATATTGTACCATCCTTGTAAATCATGCCTCTTTGATAGCAATAGAGCATCAATGCGTGAACAGAAAGCATCTCAAGCGATTCTTTGGCAGGCATTTTTGGAAGAAGTTAAGTTTATTCGTAAGAGTGCATTTATATTAGTTATAAAGCTTTACTTAATTGGGTTGATAAAGAATTTTCAAGACTAGATTTATCCCTCCATAATGGATGAAATCAATTATAGAGGGGGTCTTCTTTGAAAAATGATATGTGAATGCAGTAATCTTGAAAAAACAAAAGACATGCAATTATTTGTTGGTCTGCTCTAATAATGATTAAGTTAAAAAGTGTTGGCTAATGAAAGCATCTGCTATCCCAAGGGATTTCTTTATTGGCAACTTTAAAATGGCATCCTTCCCTGAAAAATAAACATAGCAACTGGAATGAAATTAAATTACAAGCAACAAAACTATAAGTGAGATGAAGATAAAAAAACAAATTTACTAGAACTAATTCAATTGCTCACTACAAAATCAACTAGACTTAAAACTTCAAAAATGAATTTATCATTCAGAATAGTGAAGGATATGTCCTCATCCCTGAATAAACCTTAAGATTATCATTTTCTTGAGGTGGATTAGAATATATAAATGAAACTTTTCCTAATGAGCGAACCGAAGTGTTTTTTTAATCTAAGATCTATCTCTTTACTTTTTTACAAGCTCAATCCCTTATAATTAATCACCCTTCCTATTTGCAGACAATACTATCAAACTAGAGAATTACTCTCAAGGCTCAAAGTGGGCTTTTAAATGTTTTGCGATCATGAATTCAAGATCTGATGTATGGTTGGATAGATGTCATGGTTCATCGCACTAGATCAACAACTTATGATCCAATCAAAAAGCACTAAACCAAAACAACCAAGAATTACAATTAGCAACCATAGTTTCTATCACACTCGACTGGATTTATGGCATTGGAGCTTACATCTCTTGGAAGGCTCATAATTTAGTTTAAAGTGGGGTTTACATTGATTAGAATGCTCAAAGATTTGACTTAAGATATTTATTTTAGTGAGTCATATGGCCTTGCCTTCTCAAACAAGGTGGCCTATGGCATATCTTGTCTAACTATTTGTTAAGGTGATTCATTAGAATATTTAATCAATTACCATTGAAAGAAACCAAGTGAGATCTTTGCTTAGCTAAATAAAAGGACAATTTTTAGTTAATTCAAGGGTTTCAACTCACTAGAATCTTTTAGCTTAGCTAAACTTTAAACACAAAAAATTAAACTATAATTAAATATAAATTCTTAGGAACCTTAGATCAACTAGAATCATACTATAAAACACACTACGATCTATAATACAAGTATGGCCCAAAGTAACACACAACAAAGCGTATTTTAGATAATCCAGGATTAAACTATAAACAATTGCTAGATAAAACTCAATAGGATCTCTTAGATCTATTAAAAGTGAACTCACTTAAGGGGATTCACTAGCATTTCTTAGATCAACTAGATTCAAACAATGAAAGAAGCATGCATACCATAAATGATACAACTCAATGCTGGCAAAAGTTCAACATATCTCTGGATTGTATTAAATGTTTAGACTTTGTGGTAATGCTTTGGCACAAGTTATGGAAAGTTTCAAAGAAAAAACGTAATGGTTATATACCAAGAGATTTACCCTTTGTTGTTTTAGAAAGCTATGAAAGAGACAAGTGTTTAAGAGATATGTCAGCTGCAAAGATTGCCCAAGAGGCACTTCTGACAGATGTCAAAATGGGCTCCTTATGGTCCCCCAAAGACCGTTTCAATTTATACAATCTTTTGCATCAAGCTGCATATTCAGACTGCAGTGTGATTGAATCTCCTGCCTTTTCTTTCTTACACACGTATGTTCAAGATCAAGTTCGAACTTTTGTAAGATCATGCATGTAACATTATTTTTCTCAGTTCATCATTGGCCATTATTGCTGTATATTTTATAACATCAATCATTACTATCCCTACAATTTATATTTTGCTACAAAAAGATCCCCATATTAAAAAAAAAGTGCTAAATTTTAACACGCATTGATGCAGTAAGAACTATATCAGTGAAGAGCTTAGCCCATCCTAAACAAAAGGGTACATATGCATGCACACATCATGTTCCTATAATTCACTAGGCCCAAAAGCCAATTCACAAAAAGTACAAAAACACCATAATAATAACAACAACAACACTAAGCCTTAGTCCCACTAGGTGGGGTTGGATACATGAATCATTTTGTCTCCATAGTGCACTATCAAATAGAATCCCCTCCCTAAGTTCTCAATGAAGAAGATCCTCTCTAATGGTTTCTTCCTATGTCTTTTGTCTTCCTCTTCCACTTTTACCATGGACAATATTCATATAGAAATTTTCTAATAGGAGGTATCGAATAGCCTACGTTTAGTATGCCCAAAGCATCTAAAATAACATTCTCTATACTTGCCCACATTCCATAATAATATTTACATTATACCCAAGAATATTATTTTCTCTGAAATATATCAGTGAAAAGCTGCAGCACTTCTATTATTCTTGCGGCTCATAATGAAAACAGCTCAAGAACCAGGATGTTGCGCATATTGAAAGATCAAGGCACAGGAGTACTTGCAAGATGCAAGGAATAGAAATATCTTATCGCTAATTTTGGATAAGAACTTCTTACCAAGTACTGTACTGATTTCTCCGAAGCCAAGTGAATCCCTGAAAAATTCCACACTCTGATCATATGATGCAAGCATGCCCATGTTCAATGCCATAGCCCTAACTACTGTTGGACCTGCACCTTTCCAGAGTGCCAATACCCCTTCATCAGCAGTAATCCGATACAGCGCGTGGAAGGCATTGGTATAATTCCTTCGTTGTGCTAGAGGCAAGGTCGCATCGGCCTGCATGCGAATGAGTGCAAGGTCAGCCGGACTACCAACACAAGCACCTATTGCTCCAGCTGTCAATCCAATGGCAGCTTTTTGAAGAAGAGGTAAGGGCTTTCCTCCATTGGCATCAATTGCTTTGTTTGTCAATACCCTAGTTATAAGAAATCACTTTCAGAGGTTGGCAAAGATCATGGATTTTTACAATTAGAATCCCATATAAATTGTTTGTAGAAAAATGAAGACCTTTATGAACCACTGTCTACAATTAGAATCCATATCAGTAGCAAATACTTTAAGATTTCAAACACATGCAGCCAAACGGCTACTCAAAACCAACTAGTTATAGCACGGTTTAAGAAACTCATAATAAGAAGCAAACTGTTTTCAAGAAAGTAACACTATCTAGAAATAATACCTAAACGATCCAAGTCGTGCTGTTGTATATGTAGCTTGTCTCAGTAACCCTGCCGAAAGACCCTGTTCAATTGAAAGAAATAAAAATAGTACTGAGATTAACACTTTATGGACTCAATTATCAAAAATGAGCTGGTTTGGCACAAAAGCATTGCAGAAAAACTAAATTTCTGCAATGTAATTACTAGCACTGTAGATTCACGAGAGAAAGAGCAAAATGGATCACACAAGGATTCAGTAGATTTTACCATTAATCGAATATAATGTGACATAATTTCTTCAAAAACCTTCAGAAATAATTGCATACGACTAGTTAAAACTTCAAAATGTGTTAACTTTATAGGGTAACTCCCCCTTAATCCCAGACCCAATTCAACTCATCTCAACCGTCAGCCCATCCTCCTCACATGGTTTCTACATTCCAACAAGACTTGATGCACTGCATCAGTTCCCCCAACAAACATCAAGTCAAAATGTTAAGCCACTTGCTGCAATACATCAAAATGAAGTAGGAACCGAACTAGTACCAAAGGATAACCAAAGCATAAGTTTTAAACCGCAAAAGTCGAAAGAGTAAATGCATGAAAATGCAGAAAGAAGGATACCAAGTTGGCTTCATCAAGGCAATCTAAAAGCCATGCGACTGGCATAAAGAAAAGACAATTTTTAATAACCTTCCACCAATTAAAAAATTATATCAAGTACAGCATGTAATAATGTATTGGGCATTCATGTACGCACCAAAATATTAACTAATTACAGGATAAACATGAAAGAGGGTATGCCAAGGAAAAGAAACAAACATATTGTAAATGACGAAAAGAGAGACATTAGGCAAGACCATTTAAAGCCTACATTATGTAGCATATTTTCTACAAGCCAGCCGTAGCTAGAGAAACATGACAAAGATTATGGTATAAAATGGCATTAAATAATACTCATTAAAATGGAAATAAACTCATGATTAATGACTCAAGTAGATGACTAGTAATAAAAATGCAAGTAGATAGTTCTCAATGCATCTGATAAAATTCTTAAGAAAAGAAGACCTAATTATGTAGAAACATTAACAGAATAAAATTAATTATAAATTTAAAAATAGCAATAATAATGCTATCAAAAGACCGATGCAATTGAAAAAATCGAGGCAGGGCTACACTGCCCACTGCTCCCAAGGGGGTTCCCTTGCTAAGGCATAACCTAGGCAGCTGCTTCAATGTAAGATGCAAGACAATGAGACACCTCGTAAATGCAAAAATTTAGATATTATTTAAAGGCATGCATAATCATAATAATGCATGATAATACGCATTAAAGTATAAGATATATGTTTGGGAACGACAAATCTATCTTCCAAAGATATATTAAAGCATAAGAATAACATGACACAGCACAACCAGACTCATTTTTACATAAATATTTTGAAATTGTTTATACTTAGGTTGTATTGAATATATTTTTTACCTCCCTTCTAAAGTTTGTAACATTTCAAAATTTAACTAGCTTTGCAAATATTTTGTAATCCCTACTGCAACGACTGTTTTGCTACCTCTGTTTTCATCATAACTTTCTAGCAATGGTCTCAAGGGGTCATTTCTCATCAATTTGAATAAAGGCCTATGGCTGTCTATCTCAAAGCACCATACGTGCAATCATGCACAGATCAATATTTAGTAAGTCCAGTGATTATAGAGCACATGGCTGAAATGCAGCTATCCATAAGATGAACCACAAAACCATCACAAAACTAACTCAATGCATCACATACAAATTCACTACATTTTTACATGCTTGTTCATTACAATTTTCTTTTGCTTCAAAATATACAATCATTACAAAAATAATTACAAAAAGATGAAACAAAAAATTAGAACCTTTGAAATCAAAATACAATATTAGTACGCTTTTTTACATTGTTCCTTCAACAAGAGTACCAACATGAATCCCCGAATAAGCCTTGGCATAATGATGGAATTACAAGTCATGAAAAGTCACTCAAAAAATAACCATGAAAAATTCACATTCATAAATGCTTGTGCATTTCATTTAATACATATGCACGGCATGCAGTAATTAAATTTGTTATTTAATATTCAAAGTCATAAGCAATGCAATTTAGATTTATGTGACCACTTTTAGACTAATTTATGTACTCCACACAATTCATCCTCACAATCATGTCATAGTAAAATCTTGAGTTGAGATCAGGAGCAAAGCATTAATCATAATGGCATTGCAATTGAGCACTCAATGAATCTTTTCAAACAAACATATGGGCAGCTACGGGTCATGACAGAGGGTATATTTATCATCCTTTTACATATTACTTGCACTAGGATTATTCCTCAACACTTTTGTCAGCCCAATATTTATAACAAAATGTTTCACGATTAATATTTCACATTACGGCATAATTGATTTTATCACGTACATTCACAATATACAATATATATATATATATATGTGTGTGTGTGTTTGTGCGCTCGCGCTTGTAAAATTTAACCATGTTTGTGTTCATATTTATCGATGAAACAAAAATATAAATGATGGACATGATTAGTCACTCTTTAATCCTCATTTCCAACATATCTATTACTAGTACAAGTACCTACAGCATCTCCAAACCCAATATCCAAAGAGACAAATTATACATGAAAATCTCCTCTACCACTTCCCAAAGTTTTACTACCATCACCCATCACTACTTGTACCTTTTCTAGTCTAATAGCATGCAATGAAAAAGTTTAGACAACCAAAACTATTGCTTCTCTAACCCACTCCCCAAATATCACCACCACCATTCCTACCATCACTTTTATTGATTCCTAAAGTAATGCTAATATTTCCATTCCATCATATTATCAAAATCTCCATTTCCACCAACATCAAAGTTCCATTCCACCCAAAATCTCCTCTTCAATCACCACCAAATTCCATAAACATACCATCACCCATGAACCTTCCTACTACAAACATACATACAATAATCTTTCGTTACTAAACCATATTCACCACCAATCAAATTAAAAGTAAAAACATTAGTTCATGGTTTCCAAAAGATTATCAAAATTATAAACTTTGGTTAGTCTAGAAGATTTAAAGAATAACAAAAAAAAAACTTTTGTAAGAATCCTACAAGTTCACACTTATCATCAACATCAACATGAAAAAGAATACAAAGAAAAGAATATGAAAACCCAAATTGAGAGAAATATGGTTTAGAAAGCTTAATCAAAGGAAAGTGCTATATTTGAGAACAAAAAAAATATGCATTTGTATAAATGCAAATGTGAAAGCTACTTAGGAAAAGCCATTTTAATTGAGGTGTAATAGAAAACTAGAATAGGAAATCAATTTCCATATCTTCAAACCAATTTTTTAAATTAAATCAAATAGTTAATTAATAGCATTCGATTTTAAGAAGGGATACATGACTGGAATAGATGTTCAAACAAACACATAGAAACAAAACGAATTAAATCATAATCACTTTCATGAAATAATTAATACAAATCTCAATGAGAAAACAATCAACAGCCAATCAATATATTGAAAATCTGATTGAAAAGATTATTGAATAAAAATAACTCTTCCAAAAATTTAATACAGTAGTCGAATATATCCAAAGAGAAGAATATTTTGCACAACAAAATTGAATATGACTAAGATTCACTATATGATTTGAAAAAAATAATTAGATAGCACAACAATAAAAACACTATGCCTTAGACCCACTAAGTGAAGCTGGCTACTTGAATCATTTGTTTTCATTGTGCATGATCAAATGGAATCCCCTCCCTAAATTCCAAATAAAGAAGATCATTTCTAATGGCTTCTTCCCATATCATTTTTTGTCTTCCTTTTCCGCTTTTAACACGGTAAAATTCATATACTCAATTTCACTAACATGGGAATTGAACAGTTTAAAATTAAAATGCCGAAACTATCTAAATAGACATTCTCTAATTTTATCAACTATTGAAGCCACTCCAACCTTAATACGAATAAACTCATTTCTAATTCTATCATTTTGAATATACCCATGCATCCACTTTAGTAACCTAATTTCAGAAACACTTATTTTATCGATAAGTTTCTTTTTTGTTGATCAGCATTCAGCCCCATTGAACATAGCCAATCGTATAGTTGCTATATAAAACTTTTCTTTAATTTTGAGTGGGGTTTTTTATCACACAATAATCCAAAAGCGATCCTACATTTCATCCAACTAGCTTGAATCTTATCAATCAAATTGATCTCTATTTCACCATTATTTTGAATAATTGAACCAAAGTATTTGAATCTCTCGCTCATCTTGAATACATGGTCCTCAATAGTTATGTCCTCGAGACTGTCTTCCAGTACGATTAAACAATCCATATATTCTGTTTTAGATCTACTCAAAGAAAAACCATAGGATTCAAAAGTAATCCTCCACAACTTGAGCTTGCTTTAAATCTATCCCTAATCTTATCAATTAACAAAATATCATCTACAAATAACATGCACCAAAGGACCTCTTGATTATGTTTAGGAAAAACATTCATAATTAAAGCAACAAAGATTGGGCTAAGAGCAATTCCTTAATATATCCAATAGTAATGAAAAAATTATTAGACAAACCATCCTATGATTAATCACATGTTACAACCCCATTAAACATATCTTCAATAATATCAATATATGCCACACAAATTTCTCTTCAAAATTCTCCATCGAACTTCTCGTGGTACTCCATCATAAGCCTTTTCAAAATCAATAAAGACTAAAAAATCTTTTCTTTCTCTAAATTTTTCAATCAAATCACTTATTAAATATATGATTTCCATAGTAGATCTACCTAGCATAAAACCATTTTGATTTTGCAAATAAGAGAATTCTTTCATAGTGTGTATCCAAACACTCTCCCAAAATTTCAGCATATGGCTTAATAGTTTTATTCCCCTATAATTTGCAATGTCTTAAGAATCATCTTATTCTTGTAAATATGCAATAATACTCCACTTATCTAACATCATTTAGGCCTTCAAAATAGCATTAAATAACTTTAAAAATCATGAAATTACTTCCTCATCAAAATATGTTGACACATCAATAGGGGTGTTATCTTATCCTATTGCTTCTCTACTCATTATCTTCTATAAAGCATTCCAAATCTCATATTTGTTGATATCTCAAAAGAAAGTATAATTGATATTTTTTTATAACTACTCATATTAATTATATTAGTATAATCTTTCATTAAAAAGCATTTATCCATCTATATTGAATATCATCATCTCTATAAATTTTTTTTGATCATTATCTTTGATAAATCTTATTTGAATCAGCTCTTGGTTCTCTTATATCTTAATTGAGCTAATATATATATATATATATATATATATTTCTCTCTTAGCAATTTCTTATTATCATTAAAATACCCAAATACAACAATCTTATATTACAAACAGCTATTTTCAATTCACAATAAATTACTTTATATTTCTTCTAATTTTTTTCATTCTTATGTTTAAACTATATTATCAATAGCACATCTTTTTTGTTTAATTTTAACTTCCATAATTAAAATTTAAAGCATATTTTAAATTTAGTATTACTTTTATTACTCCTTATGTTCAAATCTTAAAACAGTAAATGATGTTGGACGTCAAATAATTACTTAAAATAATCTTGCAATTCTTTCAATATAAATGATATATTATCTTTAATAGAAAAATAATCAATCTAAATTTTAGCAGCCTCATTTTTACAAATGATAGCATGTTCCTCTATTTTCATAAAACCATAAGGTAAAGAAAACTTCAAATTATTCTCCTTTCTTGATTAATTTATCCAAAACTAAAATCACTATGAAACTTATTAAATTCTACAGCTACCCTTCCAGCATATTTATTTAAATTTCATTCTATATATAATATCTCCTCTTGAGATATTCCTTGAACCAACTCCTCCAAATCATGCCAAAAAAAAAATTTATATTTATATCCAATCCTATTTGAGGATAAAAACACTGGCAATGTAAAAAATTATTCCATCAATTATAATATTTAAAGATAAAATTATTCCAAACTCTTAACTTCCACTACTTTATCCATTAAATTCTTATCTAAAATAACACCCACGTCATTTCTATAACAATTCTTACCCAAGTACCAGAGTTTAAAGCCTAAACTATCAATTTTTTTTTGCTTACTCTCCCACCCACTTTATTTCTTGAATACATAAAATATATACCCTCATATTATTCATAATATTTACTAACTCAAAAAATTTGCCAATGAGAGTGCCAATATTTGAACTACCTAATCTTAAATTAGTAGATGGTATATAGTTTAATCTTAAATTATTAGTTGCTTATGCAAAATTAAATGAACAACACTAAGAAAGAAGGAAAGATTTAATAAAACCATGAATTGAAATCTCTCAAATAGACCCCTCAAAATTAAAATATAAGCAATGGAATTCAACTTTAAAAGTAAAAAATGAAGGTGTATAACTTATGAATTATTGCAAGGAAGTTAAAATACTTTAGAGGTTTCCCCACAAAGTAAAAATGCCCAAACAAACTCTTAAAATCCCAAGTTATAGCCTTTGCTAACAATGTTCTAAAGTACAGTGATATTGACAACAAAATAATTTTTAGAAAAGTTAAGTAAGAGATATGTTTATCAAGGTAACATAAATTTAAGCCTCATGATAAATATGTATTTTAAGAATCAGAATAAGACAAGGAAAAATAAAGTCACCTAAGCATGCACTCAAACACAATACAGAAGAAAATAACTTTATTAAGCTCAAAATCAGTTGTCTCGTACAAGTTTAACAAGCCCCTATATAGAGGTTCATAGTGTTAATATATATAAACAAAAGCAAGGAGAAAATAAAGTTATCAAATTTCTAAAATACGCTAATGCCAATTTTTGACATGGAAATACTTGTCTTGAATCACAGGGTTTTCTTGCCCACCCTTGGCCACTATGAAGGGCTTGATCGATTTAACTCTATTCACTTGCACAATATAGAAGAAAATAACTTTATTAAGCTCAAAATCAGTTGTCTCGTACAAGCTTAATAAGCCCCTATATAGAGGTTCATAGTGTTAATATATATAAACAAAAGCAAGGAGAAAATAAAGTTATCAAATTTCTAAAATACGCTAAGGCCAATTTTTTTGACATGGAAATACTTGTCTTGAATCACAGGGTTTTCTTGCCCACCCTTGGCCACTATGAAGGGCTTGATCGATTTTAACTCTATTCACTTGCACAACATAGAAGAAAATAACTTTATTAAGCTCAAAATCAGTTGTCTCGTACAAGCTTAACAAGCCCCTATATAGAGGTTCATAGTATTAATATATATAAACAAAAGCAAGGAGAAAATAAAGTTATCAAATTTCTAAAATACGCTAAGGCCAATTTTTTTGACATGGAAATACTTGTCTTGAATCACAGGGTTTTCTTGCCCACCCTTGGCCATTATGAAGGGCTTGATCGATTCTAACTCTATTCACTTGGATTGTTGCTGCTTCTGTATTGTCTATCTTTAAAATATAAAAAAATTAAAAAAAATGGGATTGGTTTCACCAGATTTCACATGAATTGTTAACGGTTATGTCATCAGCTAGAAAAACATAGTAATGACATCGACAAAGAACTAATGTAACAGCTTTTCAATACTTCAGCCAGCCAAGTTCGTCCATATACGTGATTTCATATAGATTTCTTCAGTTATCTATGGCTAAAATACCCCTAAGTGGCTATTTATGTAATCATTAAATCAAACATGAACGTGATGCCATAGGTCAATAAATGGGAATAAGGTAACAAAAGTGACTAATTGCAAACAATAGACTAAGAATCCATTGTATGTGTGGGCTTTCAGTTCCAAAGTTAAATCTAACAAAGATTAATAAAATAATGCAACTCCACCTTGCTAACATACCACATCCCATGAACCTATAAAATATAGGGTATTCTCAACAAAAAATAAGAATTAGTATAGAGAAGGTACCCAGTTTTTCTAAATTTATTAATTATTAATTTGGGCAGCATTTGAATGAAGCATATAATCATTTTTCATCATCTGGCATTCTCGAATAAAAAGGTGTTGCAGGGTTCTCCTGGTTAATTAATAAGGATGCTGCAGATTTCACTAGAAGATACAGATCCTTAATAAGCATTTTCTTAATTCTCTCACAGTTGATCAAAGAAATTCTAACTGATCGTCAGAGATTGGCACTCTGTAATATGGGAATGAACTTCAACCAATCGCCAGTTCATGGCCATTTGTAACATGGGAATCAAACTTAATAAAGCCTCTTCATACACACGATCTGGCCAAAAATGCTTCCTGCTCACGTTAGTTGATTACTTCAGAGTAGGTGCAAGTAAGAAATCTGGCAAAAACCAACTACAAATGTCGTTAAAAAAATTGCTAGGATTCAGTTTAACACTGGTTACTATCCAATGACAGTCAAATCAACAATAAAAAACTAAACGAATTCACAAACACAGTTGAATCAGCAACAAAAAACTAAGCAAATTTTGCAAGGGCTTGAAGTGAAAATCGTTATCCTTTAGATTATCATCTTTCATTGGCTTTGGGTTCAAAAATAATAATGCTAGTCAAAGTTTACATGAAGTATGAACAAATCTAAGGTAACCAGCTTGATGGCCTTCGAAAACTCCAAATAATTACAAAATAAATGAGAAATGTAGGCATCATTAACAATCAATAAGAAACAACAAAAAAAAAAATTATAAAAACAAAAACAACAGATTTTACCACATTAAAAAGGTTGTGTATATAATTTTTAGTTAGTCTTTAGGCTTATTAAACAACACTTTCTACTATCACTAATGAAACTAGAGAAACTCCGCTAGTTTGGCTTTCAATTAAAGACGCTAGTTAAAGCTTACTGCAAGTTTGGAAGAATGTTCACCACCTGCAGGATGATCTCCATAGACTCCAAATAATGATCCACAAATGAGAAATGTAGGAATGTCGATTTACGGGATGAATGCCATAGAAAGCAGCAAGGCAAATTACTTCCAACAAAGCACAAGCCACTCACTTCTTGAACAAGCATTTTCTATGTAGAAGCTTGCAGTCAGATGTGATTAACCAGCTTTTTCTATATAAAACAAAGCCAGCCAAAAGTTTCAACAGGACGAAGCCCCCGAACCTTCATCCAGTTGCTCCTGCCTCCAACTTCTCAACACCATGATCTCCTCCCCTTACCATTATCTAATTTGTCCCTCAATTCTCACGCTTCCTTGATACATTATATAAGGGAAACGAGGCAATGGTTTGTCTAACCAACCACCAGCAGTAGACTTCTCTTAGTGGTTGCTACTGCTTCCTTGCTTGTTTCTCTTTTATATTTTTCTTTTTTCTAATTTTTCATGTGATCACATCTTTTTCTATAATTGTTGTCATTGATGTCTGCCAAATTGACCCAAATTCCTTCAGGCATTCATTGAAGTCACCGTCACAAAGTGTTAGAACCATATATGGTTAACCTCATTCATCCTTGATTATATCTCTTTTTATATTTTTTTTAGCCGTTGAACATCATTAGTTATAATCATAATGTAACCATTGCTTATAGCATCATTTAGTTTATTGGCGCTAAGCATGTCCCAATTACATGAATTGCAAATTTATGTTCTTCAAGACTCATAATACAGTAGAACCTGTCTAAATTAATCCTCCATAAATTAATAACCTCTGTTAATTAATAATATGGGTCGGTCCCGAGCTCGGTCCTTTGCATCAATTAATAAACCTCTATTATTTAATTATTAATTGTAACGAGCGTTCCCGACAATTTCATAATTTTATATTCCCTACATAAGGTACTATGAAAATATGAAAGAACACTATGGAAATAGCCTAGGAACTGTTAAAGAATTGGCGAATATCCTTCTGGACCATCTGGTTTACACGGATTTTGCTGAGCTTGTCCTTCATGCGCTGGAGAGAAAGGATGAATTCCTGGGAGTCCGCCTCCTGCTGCATCCAGAATCTTTCAAGTGTCTGAAGCATTTTCTGCGCCTCGGCTGGGAATATCTTTGGGTGCTCCTGGCTGTCATCGTCAGCGTCGTCGGCTTCCCCTGTCGTCAGCTGATTCTCGGCGACGTCGTCGATGTCCGGGACGAAGGCCACCTCCTGCTCAACGGGGCAATCCAGCAGTTGCCGATGTCCATCGGATTGAGATAGCGAAACTGGCGAATCTGCGACACCAGCTCTTCAACAACCCCATTATCCATAAGCTCGTCCTCTTGAACTGGCATTGTGCCAGCTGGTTCTGACCGAATCTTGCAATGGCAGAAACAATTATGGATAGTTTCACGGTTGGCTTCTGTAGCCCAGGCTGGCACAGCCATCTGAATGGCTTGCAGGACGTCAATCTTCTCTGGTTGCTCAACCTTGTCATCCAGATGCTGAAGAAGGAGGCGGTTGAAGCGGCGGCGATAATAAGCTTTAAAGTTGCGGATGATCCCTTGGTCGCATGGCTGAATTTTTGACGTAGTGTTGGGAGGAAGGTACAAAACCGTTGTATTCCGAAGGGTGATCCGGTCAAAAAGCCCATCGATGGGGACATGAGATTATTAATTTGGACATCCTGCAAGCTTCCCGAGATTATTAATTAATAACCTCCATAAATTAATAGACTAGTGGCGGTCCCGAGATTATTAGTTTAGAGAGGTTCTATTGTAACAGTTTTTTTATTATGGAATAACCATGTCATTTTATAGGGTGTATTGCCCTTGTTGTCTATAAATCCTTTGCATATGCCAACAATTGTTATACCAAACTATTTATATTTCAACTTTATAATTTTTGTTTAGATAAGTAGATATTTTAATAAACTACAAGATTAATAGATAACACAATAGTTGTGCCTAATTCTTTAGCAATAGAAAAAATAAAATACTCGTATACAACAAAAATGTCAATGTAAAATAAGCATCGACTAAAAAAGCAATGGACATATTGGTGTGTAATACCCTTGATTCCACTAAAAATTCGAATTCAAACGTGTGTTGATATGCCTTATTATTGTTATTATATATCTAGTTGGACCAATGAGCTTAAGATTTATTGTAGAATTGAGTCATGGAACATCTCGAACATTATGCAAGATATTTTGTTCAAGCCAAATAATTATAAAATATATGGGATGTAGTATAAATGATTGATGGATCATTGGCATGTATATGCAAAAGTTATAATGCACACTTTTAATACATTAAATTGCGTATGTGGCAATATAATTTAACTTGATAATATGTCAAAAGTAATATATTTTTTGGTTATAAACTACAGTCTTTTCTTCAGTATTTACACAAACTATTATACCAATCCAACTTTGTACCTATTTAGTTATTCACAAACACACATGGTTCTCGCAAGTTTATGTCTAACTAGTCTAGTCTATTTATCATCAAAATTGTGTTGGCAAGTTTTATATACAAAGAAAAATAGAAAGAATCGAGATTTAATCCGAACTTAAAGTGCCACCAACTTAATGCAATTTCATGCAAAACAAAGCTTTTGAATTTGATTAAGATAAAATATCAAACTTTCCTTAAGAAAAAAAACTATAGAAATAGAGGAAGGTGGGCTATTCTAAAAATCTCATCACAAAGCGGCATTATTCAATTCTATCAAGCAACATGAACTACACTCAGTCGATCAATTTTTTTTTCCTCACACCTATCTACTCTATTGATTGTACTAGCCATATCTCTTTTTTTAAACAACTTTTGGCATTTTAGCAGGCACAATAACATTACCAAACAAAAAAGGTTACACTCTTTATGAGGTTAGCTTTATTTTTGTTCTATTTCTTTTGGCTGAGTAAAATGCATTCTTATTCATAGTATGATGCATTCGCAGTTCTGCCTAAAATAATAATAAAGTATAAAATTGTCAGCCAAAACTAGTTGGACAAAAAGAAAATTCAATCATAGTTCATAATAATTGTGAGTATATGATGTAAAACAGCATCCACTATTCGACAAGGTATTTTTCATAAGAGAGCGTCTCAGACATTCCACATTAACTTGAACCAATCCAGCTATCCTTAAGAGCCCCCACAAAATTCTACCTATCATAAATAAACCTTACTAATTTTGAATTTCCACCATTCAGAAATGCAAACTCGCATGAAAAAAATCAAATTCAAACTCAATAACTTTTAAGAAATTTGAAATTTTTTAGGTTTAAGAAATTCTTTTAATAAATAAATTTAACTTTAGAAAGATTAATCAAAAGAAACATTTTAAATTCAAAAATCATTTCCACCTATGGGTAGTTAGCCCTCTTATTGTAAATCATCTTGATTGCTTAAGTTAATTGGATACAGATTAATTAGCTTTCCTTAATTCCATCAAATTTTGAATTTGAAATTATTGGGGAAGCAGATAATTGGCACATGATAATCAAAATATAAGATAGATTTGGAATTGAAATGAGAATTTGCTTTATTTAGTTATTGCTCTACCTCGAGAGCCGATAACCTCTTTTTCCTCCCCATCTATCCTCCTGGTATTCTCTTCTCTCATGGCAAACAGTCATTTTCCATTCCCTTAATCCCTCACCCAACTTCTTTGAACTCATCCTCTCTTGAACAATGACCACTTCTCATCCTCGGTCACTCAACTAGCCTCCTAACCAAGCCCTACCTTCCCCGCTCCTCTATATGCCAACCTCACCTCCCTTCTTTTTCCAATCCCAATTTATCCTATAATCCCTGCTTCCCTCACCTAAACCACCGACACCTTCTTTACCCTATTATCCTCTTACCTTCCCCCTTTTGACATATAAAATTGAACCCTTTTCCGTACTACTGCTCTTTATTGAACTGAAATGCCAGAGCGATCCCCCATTTTTTCTATATTACAATGTAAAATTCCCAGATATTTATAAAATCACCTTAAAAGCTGCCTTGGTATCAAAGCACCAAAAAAAGCTTTCTCAGATCTCCTTTTGTGATGGAGGTCACCTTAAAACTCCCAAAAATTTTATGACCTTCATAGTATGTTAATTTATCTTTTAGCATAAAAATTTTGAACAATTTACATGTTTCCAATAATTCAAATTTGCATATGTTGTACATTATGTATTACTTAATACTACTACAAGTTTTAGTCTACCTATTTGCCTCACTCACCTGCCCTTTATAGTTCCTTGTATGAAGAGTCTTTAGATACAAAAAGATACACCCATTGAGTGTGTGTATAATATCAGACTTATACCCTGGCTTAATCTTAACATAATCACCATAACATCTCAATAGTTGTGCTTTCAATTACTAAATTTCATGCAAGAGCATAATTAGTTTGATAAAATTGTTTAACTAGTAAGAGTTTTCAAACACCGCAATTGCTAAATAATTAAGAATCAAATATTTTGAGAAATGTGAATGATAATGTCAGTAGTTAACAACCAATAAAAAACTTTTTGAATTAATAAAAAATGCACCATTTGAGGAATTGCGCTAGAAATTAGGAATCCCTTTGAAGTGGCGTATGAAAAGTTTGAAAATATTGTTACCTAAGCGCACAACTGTAATGTGAGCTATGGTTTCCACATTATCAATGGATGCATGTAAGGAAGCTAATTTAAGATAGATTGAAAACGGGATCTTAGGATATCAATACTTTGACAAGCAAGCTTTTAAATTAATGGATATTATAAATAATTTAAATGTAAATATTTTATGCTTTCAAGAAACAAAATGTGCAAGCAGAAAAGCAAAAATATATATATTTAATCTTTAAGCTTTGGTACTCTAGAGCAAATCATCATTGAAAAATGAGGGTATATTTTGAACAAAAATTAAAGAATTGAATGATTGTCAAGAAAATTAAAGATAGAATTATGATTTGAAAATTACAATTTATTGGTTGACTATCAATTTTGTATGCATTTATATTCTTCTAAAAGAATTTGCTATAAACATAAAAGATATTTTAGTACAACTTTAAAAAGTTGATTTAAGAAATATCTTAAATGAAAATATTATTTATTGGAGATCTAAATAAATATATATTGAAAGAATAGTTAAAGGATTTAATGGGTATTCATAGCAATTTTGATTTTGGGAATACTAAAAAGAAGAGAATAATTACCTTATAATTTTTTGATTGTCAATATATCTTTAAGAAATGAAAATTTAATGTCATCACTTATAAGAATGAGTCTACTAGATTCAAATTAATTATTTTATTACAAGGAAAAAAAAAATGTTGCAAACATTGTAAGTTATTCCAAAAGAAAGTTCGATCCGACATCGATTATTGGTTTTAAATTTGAAAATAATGCATTAGAAAAATTTTAAAAGGCTATTTGGAATGCAGAAAAGTGGAGGTAAAGCAATTTAATTTAAACTTTTTGTAAACCAAAAATATGAATTTTGAGATTCCAGATAAAATTTTTTACTTTACTTACACCCAAACCCTTCATACCAAACAACCCCTATATATAAGTTATGCCTGGAAACAGGTTAGTTGAATCCTAATAAAAGAATAAAGATATTTTCTAGAGTAAAATTTTAGAGTTTGAACAATATAATATTGAGGGTAAAGCAAATCTTGTGTGGCAAATTATTATTAATTACATCTATTTGGTGACTAAAGATATTCTTGAAAATTTAACAAAGAAGCCCCCAACAAAAAGGACATTTGGTGGTTAAATCAAGAAGTTCAAAAATGTTAAAGATATTTGTTATAAATAGTGAATTAAATATATAAAAAATGAGAGCTTGAAGAGACATAAACTAACTCGTCAAGAGTTTAGGAAATTCATTAAGAATGCTAAAACTTAAGCTTTTATATATTCATAAAAGAAATAGACAAGGTCAAATAAGAGAAACATATTTATAAATTTGCCAAATTTAAAAATGAGAAAATAAATATTTAACAAGCAAACTGTACAAAAATAATAAAAAAATAAGCTTTTCAAAAAAATTTTAATGAGTTATACTAATGTGATTAGCACTAGTAGGTTTAATTGTGATAAAGGTAATATTAATTACTTCTTCATTTGTCTAGTGACTGAAATTAAGTTTAGGATACTTAAAAAGGGTTATTTTCTAAAATAATCCCCCAACTATTAAAAAATACTCAATTATTTTCAAAGTAATTAAAATTCCCTAATAATCCCTCAACTTTTTTAAAATTCAAATTAATCACAAATTAACTTTATCATCCATTTAGAATGAAAAAGTTAAATTTATGAAAAGGTACTTTAATAAATTGTAAAAATATTTATCAAAAATATTTTAATGTTAAAATTTAAAAGCATAATTGTTAAAAATAGCTTGTGGCATATGATTATATTTCTTTTTTATTTAAGAATATCTGATATATTTGCAAAAATTACTTTTAACAAATGGTATTTTAAATTTCATCAACAATTTTTTTTAAATATTTTTACAAATTACTAAAATAACAATATATCCATGCAACTCCATCTGCTTTTTGTTAGAACTACTCATGGTTTGATCCCCTTTGGTCAAGGGTACATAGGCACCTTGAAAAAGTGGAGTCATTTTATTATAACTTAGCTTCTTTGCAACAAACTAGAAAATGGGTTTTTGTTTACTTGTTTATGTCAACACTAACATAGGTATCCTTATGGCCTACTTTATTAGTTTGGAAAGCTTAATTATATAGACTCACAAATCTTGTACTTTGTGCTTTTGTTTAATTTAAGCAAATAAACCAAACATATTTCACCAAAAGTTAAGATTATAATAAAAAGTTCTTTCCCTGGATGATGCAACTATTTAAGGTAGAAACAAAAAATGGGATTTGTTCAAAAAAATTTCAAAAAATTCCAAATTATCCTTTGTAAAGATAGGTTTTCCAATAAAAATGGATGGAAATGTTAGTTTGAAACAAATTTAGACTTTTAAAAAAGAGTTGGAAGACCATTTAAACATTTAAAAATATGTGTGACTTAATTGAGCATTTTTCAATAATCAGAAGACCATTTAAGAAAATGATGAGTGAAAAGCTATACGATCAAATGACATCCTAAAATGGATATGTTTAGGTGAGGAAAGAATTTCTTGGAATATGAAGTTATTTAATACAAATTTAATCATAAGAAATGCTAGATGAGTAATGAATTGGCACACCTATTTACAAGAAGAAATGCAATGTACAAGATTGTACGAACTATTAAGGAACAAAATTAATGAGTCATATTTTAAAATTTTAGGAGAATAATTAAATATATATATCACAAAGAGACAAAATTCACAATCAATTTGTCTATATCTAGTAAATTAACTATAAAATGAATACATTGATAAGAGGTTGATGAAGTTAGAAAGAAAAAAGGATATCCTTCTTAATTTATTGACTTAAAAAAGGAGTAGATAAAGTACCTAGAGAAGACTTATGAAGAATATTAAAAGGAAAAGAGTTTACATTGCTAATATTGATGATGGATATTAAATATGTGAATAATGAAATAGTTACCCATGTTTGAACCCAGAGTGGTTTGTCAAATAATTTTCCTATTATTATTTCCTATTTCAATAAAACTAAATCAATGATGAATTCCAAGTCCTATCGTTTTTTCATTAAATATGGACATCTTATACACATCCATAAAGAGATGCCTTAGTGCAAGTTAGTTGCAAATGACATTCTTCTTATCGATAAGACCGAAACAAATTCAAGTAATGAATATCAACCTTGGAATCTAACAATTTCATCTTAGCAAATCAAAAACAAAATATGTGAAATGTAGATTTAGTTAAAACAACAATTATAATATCTAGGATATAATATGTGAAAATCATATCATCAAAAAGAGAGATTCAAATATCTACATCAATTATACAAAACAATGGCAAACAGAGAATGATCTAATCAACAGGATACAAGCAGTTTGGTTGAAATGGAAAACCTCTTTAAGGGTGTTGCGGAAAGCCACACTCAAACTCAAAGGAAAGTTATATCAAACATCTACAAGACCAACAATTTTATTTACAATATTGAGTATATTGACAAAACAAGTGTTGCAAAAATGAGAAGATGAGTGCATATACATGAAAGAATATGATAAGAAATGAGCACATTTGTAGCAAGATTAAAAAGTTCCAATTGAGGATAAGCTTAGAGAAAATTATCTTTTAGATGGTTTGAACATATTGAACGAAGACCACTAGAAGTTTTTGTGATGAAAGTTTAGCTAATCAATTTGGCCCATGTAAGAAAAAGGAAGGACCCAAAAAACTTTGACAAGAAAAAATATCATAACTGATATTAAATACTTGGAGCTTAAAGAGGGTTATTCTTTGATAAAGCACAAGAAAGACAAAGGATTAGGCAATTGAACCCAAGGCTTGGTTTGTTGTAGCTGTTGCTGCATATAAACTTTAAAAACATAAATTCACATGACTATTGATGCACTACACCAAAGCAACCCCCTAAAAACATAAATTGGCATTAACTTTGCATATAATATTTTTTTTCTATAGTTTTCTACTCAACATTTAATAATAATATTCCACAATATTGCACAACCATCTTCATGTACACTTATTGCTTCCAAAAAGTTTTCAATACTGTTGCATATGCTCAATGTCCATACGTCTATGATATTGATATTCTATTTCAAAACATTGAATGTCTTCTAATACCAACTTGCGTATGATATCAATAAATCATCAAAAATGTCAAAAACCAAAATGCAAAGACGAGTTTTGGATGCAGTGCACCGATAAGCATGCCTAGATCAATACATAGCCGGCGGGGTTCAAAGTTTGCCAATAGGCCCATGCCCAATGGTATGACGTACAAGATGACATGCAAATACATTGCAGTGCTAAAATGTTGACCTTGGATAAAACAGGACACTTCTTTGAAGCATCCAGCTACCACCTTTGAAAGCTTTCACCAACCATCACTTTGATTAAAAATTTTCTAACCAACTTTAAAAACCATCATTCTTAACAGCATCCAAAGTGGAAGATTGAATAGTTCAAATACAAATTGAACTTATTTATTACTGATTGGTTGGAATAGGTTGGCATCCTATTAATAGAAATAAGCCAAGACAGTCTTAACACATCAATCCCTCAGATATTTTTATAAGTAGTATTCTTTTAGTTGTTTAGAAGCCATTGGAGCTCTGTTTAAGGGTGCACGACTAAATAAATCCATTATTGTCATTATATCATATATTTGTCATCAATAAAAAAGCTACAATCTTGCTCCTTTCCTTGCACAATCCCTTGATAATTATTTTTCCCTTCACCATTAGCATGTGTCTAACTTCAAAATATAGCATGGAAATCAATGCAGCTTGCTTTAAGCAAATCTTCTCATGCAACATCCTTCAAATAGGCATTATAAACACCTAAGTAATATCTCTATGTGCATTCATACGCCCACTCAAAAGTCACTTCAATGATCATTTCATTGGGTTGCAGTAAGGGGATGCAACTCTATTAAATTTAAAATTTGAGTATGGATTTGTTCACAAGTAGTAGCACTTAAAATTCTATTAAACCTAAGAATTCAAAAGCACCGTGGATATAAGTCTAACTCCATCATCTAAGCAATATATATATATATATATATATATATAGACTCTGACAAAAGAGGGAGTAAGCACAGTCAAGAAAGCAATAGCTCACTCATCCCAATATTTTGCTCATTTTTCAATAACTACGGACTCTTACTAGAAGAAAAATGAACAGGAGAAAGAAAGCAAAGCAGCAGAGAGAACAGCAATATATGCAGTTGACTAATAGAAGTGCCAGTTATATATATATATATATATATATATATATATATATATAACTTTTTCTATTATGCTTGTAAGATGTTTTCTTCAAAGGGAATAATAGCATTCCAATAAGGTGTTCTTCAAATTAAACTTTAAAGTTTGAGTCTTCATGTTACATTCCTTATTTTTATTATTTAATGACAAAAAAGTGCATTGACATAGATATGGTCATTTAACAATATCCTATAGTAACTTTTATAGTTTATTAGCTCATAATAAACATAACAGCAATAATAAGCAGAAATTAGGTTTATTCTATTAAACATAACAGCAATAATAAGCAGAAATTAGGTTTATTAGCTCATGAATAATAAAACTCAAAGATCATCCACCAATAAATATAACTACTAAAAATCAATTAGATTCATCATTTCTTATTCTTTCTTGTTGATTTTAATATATCAGAATGTTTCAAAACATGGAGTCCTTGACATTTGCAAACACTAATTGCATGAAAAAAAACATTTAAACACACAAAGTCGAGCAGCCAATTTTTATTGGAGCTTTTGAAAGATAGACCGGAAAGGTCTGGTTCAATGATTTCTTTCATTATTGAAAAACAGAACTTATTCAAATATACATGCTTTCCTCTAATAAACAATTATGTGAACCCAATTCCACAAAGGTAATATGGAATAACCAGTAGTACCTCATTAAAAGTTGCTTTTATAGTTTGTTACGGTTACATTTCTTACCTGCATGCCAATATTAGGCAGAACTTAAATGATTTTTAAGGAAAATGATTGTGTGCACACACGGTGATTCCTCGAACTGATAAATAACATACATCTTTTGCAAGTCATTAGTAGCAGCTCACTGCCGATATTCCACGATCCAATTGGTTGAATAGCATGTGTTATCCAGAACTCAACTAGCCAACAATCCACACTATAAATCTCATGATGAAAGGCTTAATTCAATACAAGGGAAAAATAAAGAGTCTATCAGCACACATTTAAAGTGATTATTTAACCAAAATAAACAGATCAAACAACAGGGGCTGTTTGTTAACCAAAATTACAGGATTCCATTTTACTGAAATCCTAAAATGCTAGTTTAACTGGGATTAGAGGATTTTCAAATCCCGTTGATTTTTAAAAATTCGTGATTTTCGCTACTCAATTAAGGACAGTGGCGTGAACTAAATCCAACGACCGTTGATTTTTAAAAATCCGTGGTTTTCACTGCTCAACTAAGGACAGCGGCGTGAACTAAATCCAACGGTACCATTAAAATGCGTTTGATAGATTAAAGGATTTAAGTTAGTTAAATACTGTAAACATGCTACCATATAGCCCTTAAACAATGCCAAAAAAGGAGCTTTAACCACATAGCAGCAATTAAGTAATCAAGTGCTGATATGAGATGCAAACCTTGTAGAAAGCGCCAAAACCCTCTTGAGAAAGCATGTTCTTCGTAACCTGCACGGCCGATCCCTGTCCCAGCTGGATCCTCACCTAGAATTTTAAGTACAAACACCTCAGAACTCAAAAAACCACAAATCCAAAAACAAAAATCAGCATCAAATACGGCCACAGAACAAGTAATCTACACATAAGAAAATAATGAATAAACATCCGATCCCCTTCCATCGAATATCAAGCTATATACACTAACAGAACAAGATTCGTCCTGCAAAATAAGAAAAATAAAAATAACCAGAAGAAGAAGAAGAAGATTTTCAGTGCACCTTGACCATATCGATGGGTTGAATGACGCAGGTTGCGAGCATGCCAGATGCTCCGCCGTTTGCGAAGGGCTTGACGGTATTCCAGACACCGGACTGGCTCTTAGTCTTTGAATCACCCATTTTCTCTCGCAGTGACAAGATTACAGTGTAACGGAAGGACGGATCGGAGGCGGAGACGGACCCGGCGGTGAGGTTCTGTCCGGAAAAAAAAAAAAAAAGGAGAGAGACTAAGTGACGAAGATTTCCAGTATAAATAGCTTCTAGAGTAGATGTGCGGTCTTCTTAGGGAACACATGTACGGGTCGGGTCCGCTTTTCGCCGGCCCGAAGGCTTTGAGTCGGGCTCATCAAAGACTGATCGCTTATTCTTATATTGGCTTGTTTATATGATAGAGTTGGTTGAGCACATTTGAATTTGGTGTTCTAAGCAAAAATGTCATATTTTTGTATAAGTAGTTGTTTTTTTTTAAGTGTTAGAACTAATCCTAAATGCATTAAAATCATAATCAAGCTAATACAAAGTTAAATATGACAATAATATTGATAATAAATTAAAAAGGAATAGTCTAAAGTAGTAAAAACAAAACACTAAAAAAAAATTATTGAGAATTCCAAACTCATAAAATCAATAGGACTTTAGGCTCTAGACTTAGAAGTCCTATTGAGAGCAAGGTGGACCATAAATTTTGAGGTTAAATGCTCATATAATATCTTCAAATGTAGTATCTAAATGATACAGTAGCATATGAATTTTGTTAAGATTAACGAGCTTGCTTCCCAAACCAAAAGATTGAGACTTGTTTTTATCATAATCCCTCCTAATTTCATCAGTTTTCTCATGATTTTTAAGAGCTAAAACATGTAAAACATTGAACTAAAAAGTCATCCAGTATTCAAAAACAATTTAAGCCAACAACGATTGAAACTAGAGCCAAGGACAATCACATGTAATAAATAGTAGCTATGAGACTTGAAGAAATGCCAAATGCAAACTACTAGAAAACCAAAAAGAATTTATAAGGTTACTAAATGTACCAAATAGTTGAAACTTGTAAGATATATTTTCTTAAAGATGAGAGCATTGTATGATGCATTGATGAACCAAAAAACTATATAAATTAAATAATAATAATATTACGAAAATAGCTAAGAGCAATGGTTCACCTGTGTGACCAAAAATATTAGAGCAAATAGGAAATTTCTAAGAGCATTGTAGTTGATAATTTGCATGAAGCTGATAAAATTATCATCTGAAAGCATAAATTGATTTGGTTTCAAGATCATAAAATTAAGTACTCATGTACATTATGGAAATCTTTTGAGTATGAATACACAAATACATATATCTTAAATTTATGAGGTGTAAGGATTTCTATTAGATATGTTCATTGCAATAAGGATAATGAACTCACTATCATCTTCTATTTTCTTGTGTTCTGTCCTATCAATTGATTAAAAAGCTATTGTTAATTCAACTATTTTCTTACTTCCTCTTACTAGTCATCAAGTGCTTCACAATGTTGAATTAGTTAGCGGTAGGAGGCTTAAAATAGCAAATCTTCTAATTGTGGATGTTTTGGTTCAACATATTTGGTCGGAGAGAACCTAATAAAAACTGAATCTTGATTTTGTTGTTCCATTATCATAAAAAATTGCATCAAACAAGTTATTATGGTGATTGTTGATAAATGGAAGATTCCACTCAATGATAATGATTTTCACTCTTGGAAGTTTATATTGAAAAAGGTATACAATTTTTTCTCCTTCTGCAATTATTGAATGACTTTATTCAGTGATTGAGATGTTTACTACTAGATATTTTATATTATAGACTATATGGAGCTCTTTATGTTATTGGTTGTTTGGTTTAATTTGAACTGACCCACTACTACTTCCTTGTTGTTATTTATCAATTTTATAGGGCTGCATATTAACATGGTGGAGGCTTTAAGAATATGTTATTACTTTACCCATTTAGTAATCTTAGAGATTTTTGTTATGTGATTGGGTGAATGGTTTTTACTTGCTTTATGTAACCATCCAAGTTATTATACTAATTAGGGCTAGATCCGACTCAAAAATCAAAATTTTGAATGACTTTAAAATTAATTCAAACCAAAAATATTGGATAAAATGTATTTTTATGATCATAATACCCATGTTAGAGAGCATTTTGGATAATAAATACTTTTGAATTAATTTATGAATATTAAAATTCAAAAAATTAGAAATATTAAATGCAAGTCAAAAACTATTAATTTTAGTATCGTTAGGTTAAGAATATTAGGAAATTATTGTACAAAAAGTTTTGCCGAATTTAGAGCTACGGATTGATCATAATAAAATTTGAAATTTTTATCTTCGGAAATTAATATAAAATTAAACATAGTTTGGAATTGAGAAATTTTTGTATGGGTGTGTTTGTCTCGTTGAAATACACATATGAGTCAAACTTCATTAATTTTAGAAATCAAAGAACGTAAAAATGCTAAAAATGTATTTGAAATTAATTATTTTAATTCACCTCCATTTCTCTCTCCTCCCCCACATGCATTGTCCCTCACCCGCATGCCCTAGTGCACACGAGGGACAATTACAAGGCTGTGCGGCGCACAGCTTCCACCAATAGTAGCCACAAGGTGGCCTGTGGGCCCCATATTGACTGGCCATATGATCTAGCCCGCCACGAACCCTCCCATTCTCCTTTTATAAATACCCCCACATTCCTCCTCAACTCCCCATAGCCCCTCCTCCTGCTCCCACCGCCGGTAGTCGCAACCTCTAGTTCCTCGTCGCCGCCCCTCCGAGTGACGCTGCTAGTGACCCTGGCCCTTGTGTGCAAATAAGAGAGGGGGGGGGAGAGAGAGATGTGAAAATTTATATTTTATTTTTATTTTCTTTCATTTTAATATCTTAATTAATTTTTTTTGTTATAATTTCTTTATAAGGATAATAATAAAATTTTATTATTATTATTATTATTAAATTAATTAATATTATGATAATATTAATTATATTATCATAACATTAATGTCAAAATGATAATATCATTAATAATAATAATAATAATAATATTATTATTATTATTATCGTTATTATTATAATAATAATAATTATTATTATTATTATTATAAAATAAAGGAAATCACATTTTCACTTAATTACTTCATTCATCACTTTTTTGCATCATTATTCAACTTTAATCTAATTTGATATTCATGTGAGATCTTGTGCTCAAAATTTGAAATAAAATAAATAAAAATCAGTATTATTTGTTTGTACATGTTGATCTCAAGTTTGTACATATAATATGTTAGGTTAGGATATGCTAATAATTAGAGTAATAAGAAGACTCCACATAATATTTAAGGGGGAATGTGTAGTTCAATCAGAAACCCACATCTCAAAGAATTAGATAGATATATCTAAGTCATCATATGCTTTGTAACATGCCCAACATAACAAATATTATATTTAAAGTATTTTCTTTCAAGATGAGCATATTTCTTGACGAATACATATGTATATACGCTTGCATTTGTTACAGTCCTAAGAAATTTTACAGGCATATTTTACTTCAATATTGCATAGTATTTTTGTTGTCTATGCATTTAAATTTCTTCTACAGAATCATGCAGCTTAATATTATATGCAAAATGTGATATTTTACAAATTTACTTAGATCAGGTGTTGTCTCTGAATTAAGTATTTGAAGATGAGCTAATGTATAATGGAGGAACAATTTGAAGCAACCTTAAATATTAAGTTTTTTTAATATTAAATTTTTGCTTAATATGCAATGGATAAATAAAAAAATTTGTAAGACAATTATTATCTATGTTTTGAATATAATTTTTTTATTATTCTAGTATTTTTAAATATTGAAATCAATGTGAAAATGTGTATTTTTTATACGCTCCTACTATAGTATTATACTGAGCCACAATATGATCATGAGATGTGAGCGCATAATGTTAGATTACTTATGTTAACCCAACAACAGGTTGCCATAGTTAGTATTCGAGCAGGATTGAGAGAAAATTAGTATAATAGTGTAAGAGTCATAATGCATACAACTGGAATCATATAATAATGAGAAATCACAATAAAGGGAAAATAAAAAATTTGCAAATCTGAAAATCATAGAAAATTAAGACATCAAATCAAAAAGAAAATGAAGGAATATAAATAAGACAACCAAAATAGTACCCTCACTTTATTATCAAATCACTTTTAATTATTTTCAATTTTATTCTTAACCAATTATGATATTTTGTATTCATATATGTGGCAGCCAGGGAATCAAATTTGAGAATTTCTAAGAAACAATTCATAATCATGACATTAGTAATGAAAGTAAAATCATGCTAAGTTCATAATTATTCATACAGAACCATTTACATAAATATTACATGAATTATTTAATATTACAACAAAAGTTAAAATAAATTTTTCTCTCGAACTCACATCTTAAACTCGAGCTCTTTTTTATTATTCCAATTACTCTTCTTTTGATCATTTATCTAAACCTAAAAATTTAACAATAGATATCAGTTAGACAGAAGTACGTAGACTATTCTTATAAAAGTTATTTTCTAGCATCCTATATAAAGTATAAATCAATGTAAAAGTTACTTGAATAGCTTTAAATCACAAGTAAGAAAATATAAATATTTGCTTATTGAAACTAGTTTTTCCCTGCATTTTGATTTGAATTTAGCATGAAATGAATCTCATCAAAAGCATTATATGAAACAAAGTCAAGTCCAAAGACCCCTAAGCCAAATGGGTAAACCCAAAGGCATAGCATTTAGGAAGCTTGCTCACTACTCGCCGGTAGCTTATTAACCTTTTTGAAAATGAGGGTGTGTCTTTTCTCTATATTTTCCCACTTCCTAAAAAGGCTAAATCCCTCCATATAACTCCTACGGGATGCCAGCCGGTCTAATGTATACGGATTTTCACTATTACTTTTCTCTCTTCAAAGAAAAATACCCCAAATAATGATACAATTCATTTTTTTTGTCATATGTTTTATGATAATATTTTTTGCAATTCATTAAGTGATAAGCGTATCAAAAGCATGATTCAACTGAAATTAGGCTCAAAATAGATACAATTAAGTAAAATTTACAAATAGATCTATATACCTAACTAATTTAATAAAGCACAAATATTTCACTTGATTGGATATGTTAAATATTAATTTAAATTAAACTTTATTGTCATATATCTTTAAGGGGTGAATATACATTAATTGAATGTGCAAGATTTTTATTAGTTTATAAAAGAATATTTTGCCATAGAAACCTCAAATTCAAATGATCCAAACATCAAAAAATGAATATATATTTATAGTTCATATTTTTACTAATAATAGTCATTATTTTAGTGTATTTTTATGTATTTCAGTTTTGGACCAGACATATTGCAAAAATTGTAAAGATTTAGAAAATTGGGTATTGGAGTGTGCTACAGTGCACCTGACCCGAGAGTTAGGCACTACAGCACACTACGACACCCTGGATCTGAGAGTCAGACGCTACTGTAACAACCCGATGTTGTTACTAGGCCTATTGGAACTAACCTTAATCAGATTAAGATGAAAATCAAGATTTTTATTTAAGTATGATAAAAATCAAATAAAAATATCTTCAAATAAAGCGTATTGAGGGGAATATTCTACGAAAATTTGAGTGCAATTGAGATCTCGGATCGTTCTGAATTAATTTGTAAAGCCTTAACTTCATAAACTAATAATAAAAAATATAAATTAGAATTTATAAATTTTTTTAGTTTTAAGTTAAGTATCAAATGAGGATGCTATGTTTCAAGTTTCGCTAATTTTTGAGCTCTTGATTGATCATGATAAATTTTTAAAGTTTTTTACTTAAAAATTAATATAAAATAATATACTCGTTCAAATTCAATAATTTTTAAATGAGTACGTTCATCTTGTCAAGAAGCTCGTTTCGGTACCAAGTTGGTAATTTTTAAAGTCCGATTGACTATATATCATGACTCGTGAAATTTCAGTCATTTGATTTAAATCCAAAGGCAATTTTGAGGTTAAGGATTTACTTTAAACAGTTCTAACCTAAATGGAAGTAGCCGATCGCTCCTTATTTCAGCTAACCTAAAATCGCACGCAGTTCAGCTATTCCTCTTCATGCGTTGATCGCTCCTCTCCACGTGTCGATTGCTCACATACACTTGTTGATCGCCCCTTCCTTCTCGGCCGAGAGTCGAGCGCTTTATCGCCTCTATAACAACCAAAGTTATTACTTAGGTCATTATTGACTAATCTAAGTCTTAAGTATGATTCTAGTACACTAATTAAGTTATTAGGAACTCACATTTAAGATCCAGTCTAAATCAGGAATCAAACGGATAAAATTATGATTTTGGGAATTTCTAGAAACCATAGAAATTGACCTATTTAAATTGACCTCAAATCTAAAATCTAAGTTCGCCATTGTGTTTACCACCCCCAAATTAGCTAGGGATGATATTTTGAATGCAATTGGAAGTCGTTGGAATATCGACAAATATTTTAATATTATTTAAATACCCCAAAAATTTGAATAATTAAATATGCATCGAATCAAAAATCTGATCGCGCCATTGCATTCCTCTCCTCTCAAATAGCTAGGAGTGAATTATAGAAATTTTTTAGTACACATTTAATTGATTAATTTTAATTAATAAAATTGATGCAAATTAAAATAATATTAATTATATTTCATTTAGTTAACGGCGCCATCTCGGACCGTAACCGCGCTGAGCTTTCGCCATCTAAGACCAAACGACGTCTTTGGACCCTTCGATCACAGATCGAATGGTCAAGCCATTCTTTTCTCCGTGTGTTCAGCGCGTGGCTCGTAACCCTGCATGCGACATCACCTCCGACAGGTGGAATCCCTCGTCGCTTTAGGGAATCTTTCAGAAGTTTCAAAGCCTATCGCATATATAAATTTTCCTTTAGCATTCATCGGAGCCTTTACGCATCAAACCAGAGGAATCCTCTAAAGTTTGATCACTTTAGACTTTAAATTAGGGTTTTAACTTAAGAGCTTCCAATTGATTCTTTTAGAACCTACGTTCATAGTTAAACTATAAGGAGCTTATTAAGGTTAAAATTTACAATTTCAAGCATTAGATTAATAGTAAATTCATATTGATCTTCTTAGGGCTACTTAAGATCTAAGGATCTGATGTTTGATCACTTTTAAACTCTAAGTTAATTTTTAACTTATACTTTACCAATTACAATCCTATTAAGTTTTAACTCTTATGTTAACCTTACTGAACTTATTAAGGTGGTATTTACTCATCTCAAGTATTAGACTTAAGGACTAACGCCAAAAGACTCTTTAATGATCACTTAAGATCTAAGTGTCTTAATTAAGGATTAAGTGGAGTTTTCTTGAATTGAAGATCACATTAACTTTACTAATAGTCTAAGAGTTCAAAGAACACTTCTAATCTACCTTAGGATAGTTTACTGAAATTTACAGATCTTAAGGAGCATTTAAACATATATTTTGGTCAAAATGACCAAAATGCCCATCTTAAGGGTAAAATTAGGATTTTAGGGTTTAGTTGCCCAAGCTAGATCCTATCTGACTTAATATGATTCATAATGATTACTGAAGTGAGTAACACACTTATTTTAGGTTTTAATGACCTAATTAATCTTAATTAGCATTAATCACTTAATTAAGTCAATTAGGATAATTAGTGAAATTATGGCACTCTAGGGCAATCTAACTTTACACTTAGGCTGTAATGGGCTTAATATGCTACTAGAAATAATCCCCACCCAAATCAGAGGCTTAATTAAGGTTTCAGTTTCTAATCCTTGATTAGGGTGATTAAGGTTTAATTAAGAAATTAATTATCCAAAATTATCTTTGAGGGTCTGAATTTGTTCCTTAGGGTTCAAGGAGCAATCAGAGCCCTTAATCTCATTAATTGGACAATCAAATGATTTTATATGATTTAATTAAAAATAGAGAAGGTTTGGCAAATAATTTTTAATCCAACCATTGGATCTAAGATTTTATTCTATATTTATGTTTCTTGAATTTTTCTGATTCAAATGGTATATTGGATCATACCATTCGGATATGTATAGCCAAAGTTATTAAATTAATTTAATCTAAATGTTTATTTAAATTAAAACTATACAATTTAATTAATTAATCGCAGAACCTTTAAAAATGCAATCCTATAATTAATTAATTAACCGCGGCCCGAAATCGAACCGCGCGGGTCGGGGTCAGCCCGGCCCAAAATCGTCGTCTTCTTCCTTTGGCAGACACCCGACGCTCGGCTCCTTAGGGTTAGCTCCCGATGCACAATTCACCGCGCACAGGTCACGCCAAGCCCCGATTTCAATGGCTACATGATCCTTGACCTTAGACGCATCGATTAAACCCAGAAGCCCTAACTGGGAGGCGCCAGATCGATGGAGTGCTATTCGGCCGAAGCTCATCCTCAGGCGCACCTGTGAGGAGTGAATTCTCCTCACAGAGTTCACGGGCCGTCGCTATCTTGATCCCTACATGTTCAGGGATCAATGAGGGAGCGATAGGTCGACTCGAGAGGTCCTGAGGTGGTCTGGATCGTTGGGGTGCTACTCGGTATTTTCTGCCGTCTAGACCTGTGACTGGATCGATCGATTCCAGTCGAATCGATCGATCTGGTTGAACCCAACCATCGATACCCACTTACAATCATTGCCAAGGGGTATCGATGCTAAATGGAGGCCTAATTGCTCGAGGGGACGCCGAATTTAAGCGAATTGGCCCGACTGGCAGTGTGCTTTCAGACGGCTCTCATGCCGTCTGGCGCACTGCCAGGGCTCACTGGAAGTCCTAGATGACCGTTAAAAACTAAGGAGGGGTCCTAGCACGGCATCTAGGTAAGAGAAGAGATGAGTCGAGCTGAATCCAGCTCGACAGAGAGAATGGGGAGAATGGGCTGTACCTGAAGATCGGGAAGACGACCAGCCTAGCGCCTTGAGCTCTTAGCTGAAGCCTGGGGGTTTAAACACTAAACCGCACCCACTATCAGTAGACGAAGTAGGTTCGATCACCGGGAGAGCTTAGAAGCACTGGGAACATAGGCAGAGAGCAAGGTGAGCTTCACAGTGAGCAAAGGAGCTCACTGTGAGATCAGAGGGGGAATTTATAGGTCGAGGGAGCCCTTAGGGTGGACTATGAGGCTCGAGCCCCAGTGTGAGGCTCGGCCCGAAGGGGAGGATGGGTTTAACCGTCTGAGGGCAGATTGGGGACAGCGCTGCCGACTAGCCGGTGCACCGGAGGGCAATTGGGGAAGGACGGGATAATTTCCCATACTGCCATGGGGCGGTGATGATTTGGTTGTCACGGGACCAGCGCGTGTGGGGAGATCAGGAAGTGGAAGATGATCCACAGTGGTCAGGGGTCTCAGAGCCATCTGATCTGCGAAGCCGTCGCGTTTGGACGGCTTGATGGAGGTTTTAACTAACAGACCGCGGGCGCTATCTCGTCCGTCGGATCAAGTCTTGGATCCAACAGGTACCAGAGGACTCAAGGCTCGAACGATCAGCGCCGTCTGATCGCATGCCAAGATGCGTGCCAGCGCATCCCGTGACTGCCAAGCATGAGCTGCTGTCGGGACCCCGCAGCAGATCTACCGCAGTCCTGACAGCAAATCCTAGGATTTTAATTTATTAAATTATTTAATTTAATTAAAATAAAATATAATTAAATAATATATAATTATTCTTAAATATTTCAAATCCAGTTTAGGACCAAATGAGCTCCAAAAATTCCCAAAAATTCACCCTTAGCTAATTAGGGTATGAGGAATTTAAAAATGAAATCAGTTTTTAATTTGGAGATCAAAATAATTTAGGTATTTTTCAGAGCTTAAAAATATCCAAAAATACTAAATTTTCCATTTTAACTCCAAATGATCTCAAACTTCTATGGGTAGGTTTAAATGACTCATTGAGTCTAATGGAATCAAAAGCAAGGCTTGGTTTAACTTAATTAATCCAGATTTAGCTGAGATAACAACTAGGGTTGTTACTGTGGCGGCCCTGCCCCACCATGGTCCTGTTAACTCTTAAGTTAACATGATTACGGTGGAGGGGTTACCAAATGACAAAATCCCCACTTATAATTGAATTAGACACATGTTCTAACCCAACTTAAATAAGAACTTCGCCATTCAATCCATAAGAACTATCACTAAATGACTATACATGAACTCAGAGTGTGGAAGCATAAAAAGTATAACATCCATCCAATACAGTATAAATACAACATTATAGAATAAGTAAAGTGCTGAAAGAGAAATATAAACTTGTATTATTATAACAATTAATATGTTTAAAAGAACTGAAAGGAAACTCTCAATCTCACTAAAAGAAAGAAAACTAAAACTACAGATCTTCAGTGACCATATATATATATAATACGTGTAGGAAAGCTGTAAGTAAAATAGTGCTAAAATACAAAATATATAAGTAAAATAGTAACTGAAAATGGAAACTGCAGTGACCATCTAAGTCACTCAACTGAAAACACACTCAGCAAATCTTAGCCTGATGAGCTAAGAAACTCTTAAGTGAACATCACTGAAAACTCTTAGCCTGATAAGCTAAGACAGAACTGAATGTAAGTGTACTTGAATTAGTATATCCGTATCAGAATCCTGACTCTATAGTCAGTAGGGCGAGAGTCTATCCATCCTATCACTCGGACTAGGCATGGCCAATAGACTGTCGGACATTAAACCCTCGAAAGGTTGCCGACCCCGAACGAGTTGATCGAAGAGGTATACTAATCAAGCTACACCTTACAAACCACTGGTGAAATGAAAACATAATGCTGCTTATGAATGTTCCAAATTAACATAAGATATTTATCAAATATCTTAAGTACATAATATATGTTCAAGGTATAAGGCTCAAAAATCAAGGAATGCGAAGCATCAAAATCAAAATGAGCAAGAAACTCTATCTAAAACACAGGTGATATCTGTTGTTATCTACTTTATTCATTCTATCTACTCTAAGTTACATAAGTTTCAGAATCATCAATTCTTACACATTCTATAACTTAGAATCACGAATCCTACTAGTTGAAGATAATTAGGACTGGCCAAGTCCTAATTATAACTTAATCAAAAGACGACTATTTGATTAAAATGAATAAATCATCGACCTAATTTTGTATTTTAATTCATCCCAACCTCATCTTGATTAGCCAAATCAAGATGAAAAGATTAAGAATTAGACTCCAGATGATGGGGTCTAATCACTTAATATAAAGGTATAATATAAGGGTCTAAATTTAGAACTAAAAACTCACAGATTAGGTTAAGGCAAATCCTAATAATAAATCAAATTCATTAGGATAGATCTCTATTGTTAATTCTAAGGTTTAAAGATCAAATAATTATTTAATAAACTAAGAAAAATCTAGAAACTAGTAAACTCAAGGTTTCATCTAATTGAGTAACCCAATTTACTCAATAGATGAATTCTAACTTAAGATCTATTCTTAATCTTAAGAATTAAGGCTCTTAATTACTAAGAGTATCTCTCAAGATACACATCCTAACTAATGTTATAAGACCTAAGAATGGGTCTAAGAATGATTAAAAAAGGAGAACACTCACTTAGGACTTAGGAATTTTCTTAAGGAGCAAATTTTAAGATTTTAATCAAAATCTAATTTAGACTTGAATTTGATTAATTTTAGTTCTAAATCATTCTATTTACTGATTTTAGTGATTAGAAAAAGAATTTAGGGCTTTTAAAGGCTAAACCCTAAATTTGGGCAAAATGACTATTTTGCCCCTACTTAAGGGTTCAAAAGATCAAATTTTGATCTAGGGCTTTAATTCTAAAATTTTCTTTTGGAAAGTATTTCTTACTGTCTAATGTAAGATTAGACAGTAACTAAATTAATTTTAGGTGATTATTAAGCCATATGAGATCAAATTTGTGAATTTGACTCATAAGGGCAAATTAGTAATTTGACTAAGTAAAAGTTAAATTTTCTTCCAGATTATTGTTCTTTACTGTCTAAGCTTTCCATTGAATCTAAATTTGCTAAATTCTGATAAGTATTGGCCAAATTATGACCAATACAAGATTTAGGGTTAAAAGGTGATTAAGGAATTCTTAATTATGGGTCAAAAATCCTAACTTTGTTAATTAGTGTTCTAATTGAGCAAAATCAGTGGCTATGGTTTATAATTAGTCCACTGATCATAATGACATGTGGTAGGCTCAATTTGGATCTAATTTGACTAAGTTAAGACCTAATTAGGGTTAAGAGTGATTAGTGAGTGATTAGCAAAATTAAGCACTCAAACACTAATCAAACTTTACAAATGGATTCTAAATAACTCTAGGAGTCCTCTGAAACTTAAATCACTCAATTTGGATTACTAGATTTACTAATATTCACTAATCAAGTTTTGGAGAATTTATAGTTGATTAGAAGATCTAACTGATGGATCTAAAATATTTTTATAGATTATTGTTAATTAGGTTTTTTTGATCTAAATTGATATTTGGATCATTCAATTTGGAGCTCAATTGACCAAGTTATGGTCAATTGAAGTTCTAGGGTTATTTGACCTAATTAGGGTTAGGTCCTAAAAGTCATTAGGCAAAAATTAATCCAAACAGCAAAATAAATACTATCAAATTAATTCTTAGGGTTTTCTGATCACTTTAAGACCCATATTCAATATGTTTGGGTCAATGGGTACAAAGTTATGGCTTAATGAAAATTTGTAACATTATTTGATCTTAATTAATACCCCTAAATGTCATTTTGCTAAATATAGGTCCAAATGTAAATTTGACAATACCAAAATGTTCCTCTATTTTTGCTGATCAAAATGGTATATTTATTTGCTATGATTGGACTTATATTTTGCAAGTTATTTGAGTTTGAAATTTGATATTTAATTGCAAATAATTAATAATACATTTAATTTCTTAAACTGTTTATTAATTATTCTTTATTCTCTGACTTTTTGCATATATATATAAACATTAAGGTACAAATAAATTTACTTTACAGAATATAACATATCTTATAAGTATTATATTATGTATATATATATATATATAATATAAATAGAATAAATATTTGTTTTTCTGCAGGTGGGACCCGCAACCTGACGTTTGACCGGATAAAGCGCCATGTGGCGTCCATCTGTGCCTGATGGAGCTATCACAGGACACGCGTCTCTCATCCGTGCACTGAGGAGACAGACACGGCCCACTGGACAGCGTCAGAAGACAACTCGCCGAGAGAAAGGATGCGGGCCCCAGCACTTAATACACGACATCTGTCGTGGGGCCCACACACAACAGCGGGTCGGGCTCGCACCCAAGATAACGACATGTGTCACGGGTTGCTAAAATGAGACACGGGCCGAGATCCGGCCCGGATTGGACCCAAGGAAAAATCGCGACTCTTCATCTTCTTCCCCGATTTGCCAAGACGGAGGAAAATAGGGTTCGGCGAACGTAACCTAATCGAACCCTCGAAGCTTCAATCGAGCGCAAACAAGACTTAAGTTGCATGTTTAGGATGAAGCATTCATCTTAGGAACATTACTAAATGCTAATAAAATTATAGGAATAAAGTTAGGGTTTGGAAGGTACCTTACGGACAACTGTAAGAAGACGAGGGCCAATTTAGGGTTTCTCTGATTCTCCCAAAATTCTTCTTGCGCCCAAAACCTGCATGACTATTCCCTTTAGATTTTAATCTAGACTTCAATGGCCCTCGATCGACGGTGGAAATCGCCACGATGCGATGAGGACGCCGCGTGCCGAGTCCTTCGATACGTGGGAGGGCGGAAGGGACGAAGGGCGCTCACCGTTCGATCTCAGGTCGAACGATTAGGAGGCGCCGTTCGATTGACCGTGTGAAGGTGACGACGCAGTTAAGAAGGAGAAACGGTGTTAGGTTTAAAGAGAGAGCGCCGTTAAGTATATTTAAAAATATTATTATTTAATTAATTTAAATCCATTTTATTAATAAATTTTAATTGCATTAATGCATTCCAAAATTTTCCAATAAATTACCCCTAGCTAATTGAGGGGTAAGGAATGCAACGGTGCACTCGGATTTTCGTTTCGACGAGTATTTATTTATTTGATTTTTCAAGTATTTAAATATTATTAAAATATTCGATGAAAATCCAACGACTTCCAAATGCCTTCAAAACTTCACCCCTAGCTAATTTGGGTATTCTGAACGCAATGGTGAAGTCAGATTTTCGATCTGAGGTTTAGATAAAAAGTCAATTTTCTAGGGTTTGAGATTTTCTAGAATTTTTGATTTGACTCTATTGACTTCTAGTTTGACCTAGATTTCAAAGATGAGTTCTAAATTACTTAATTAGTATACTAGAACCTCAATTAAGATTAAGATTAGTCTTAATTAATCTGAGTAATAGCTTGGGTTGTTATAGTTACAATCATGTATATGTTGATGCCTCTAGAATTGGTCTAGGTTGTGTATTAATGCAAGAGGGTAAGGTAATCGCTTACACCTCTCGTCAGTTAAAACCACACGAACGAAATCATCCAGTTCATGATCTTGAACTTGCCATTGTAATCTTTGCCTTGAAAATATGGCATCACTATTTATATGGAGTGCAGTGTTCAATTTTCACTAATCATCAAAGCTTGAAGTATATCTTCATTCAAAGAGAACTAAATTGTCGTCAAAGAAGATGGTTAGAACTCATCAGTGATTATGACCTCAGTATTCAATACCACCCAGGAAAAGCAAATATAGTGGCTGATGCTCTTAGTCGTCATGCTACTTTATCATCTATGATAGCCTCCAGTTCCTTAGAACAAGAATTTCGTAAGCTTGAAATTTCTCCAATGAGTGGTGATATTCTAAGTTCGCGTCTAGTAAATATCAATGTGGAACCTACCTTCCACAGAGATGTCTCTATCTCACAGACCAAAGATGATGATTATCTGAAGTTCAAGGCAGATATTGAAGGTGGTCTTCGTCATGATCTACAGTTGCAGAACAACGTAATTTATCAAGGTAATCGTTTATGGATTCTTAAGTCCATGCATCGTGAAGTGTTAATTGAAGGACATAATTCTAGGTATCATATTCACCTAGGCAGTACTAAGATGTACCAGGATCTAAAGCAATCATTTTGGTGGTCCGGTATGAAAAAGAATGTGCCGATTTTGTGGCCAAGTGTCATGCCTATAATTTGGTAAAGGCCGAGCACCAAAGACCTGGTAGTCTTCTGCACCCATTAAAAATTCTGGAATGGATATGGTTCGGTATATCAGCGCACTTCCTTTCTATCTGTCAGACTAACTCAGTAGAGAAGCTAGCAAAGCTCTATATCAAGAAAATTATCAGACTGCATGGAATTCTAAAATCAATAGTATCCTATAGAGATAACAGATTTACTTCTAAATTTTGGCAAGCTGTGCATCAAGATCTGGGTACTACTCTAGTCATGAGTACAGCTTTTCATCCTCAAATGGATGGTCAGACTAAAAGAGTGAATCAAATTCTGGAAGATTTGCTTAGGCTTTGTATTCTTGATTTTTCCAGTTTTTGGGAAGATCATGTTCCGTTAGTGGATTTTGCATACAATAATAGTTTCCAAGCCAGCATTAAAATGGCTCCTTATGAGGCATTGTAGGGCAGAAAATGCAGTACTCCGATAGCCTGGTCAGAGATAGGAAGCGTTCAACTTTTTGGTTCAGAGTTAGTTGAGGAAACTAATAAGAAGATCCAGTTAATTCAGTAGAGAATTCGTTCAGCTCAAGATCATCAGAGCAAGTATCATGATACTCATCATCATCTCCTAGAATTTAATGTGGGAGATTCTGCTTATTTGAAAGTCAGTCCAATGAAGGGTGTCTACAGATTTGGTGTAGCAGGGAAACTTAGTCCCCGCTATGTTGAACCTTTTGAGATTCTGGCCAAAGTAGGATCATCTGCCTACTGGTTAAATATTCCTGTTGACTTTGCAGTTTTCCATAATGTGTTTCATATATCGACATTAAGAAGATGTCTCAGAGACCCTTCTCATCTTGTTCAACTTCTGTCAGTAGAAATTCAACCTGATCTTTATTATGCCGAAGAACCAATCAGAATCTTGGCTCGTGATCAGAAGCAGCTAATGAATCGCTCAATTCCCATGGTCAAAATGCAGTGGAAGAATCGATCTTTGGAAGAATCTACTTGGGAGAAAGAGGTGGATATGCACAATAAATATCCACAACTCTTTGCAAATCCAGGTACTATTCTTTTCTTTTCCATCTGTTTCATTTGCATTTTCAGTTCCAATAGTTCTTTCTTCACTAAGTGATGTCAGGGAGGACATCGTTCTTAAATGGGGGAGTCTATAACAACCCTAGTTATCACCCTAGCTAAATCTAGATTTAATTAAGCCAAACCAAGCTTTGATTTTAATTATATTATACTCAATAGGTCATTTAAACCCAACCCTATAAGTTTGGGATCAATCGGAGCTAAATTGAGAATTTTGGTATTTTTACCTATTTTTGAACCCTAGAAAATACCTAAATTAAATTGATATCCAAATTAAAATATGATTTTATTTTTGAATTTCTCATACCCTAATTAGCTAAGGGTGAATTTTTGAGAATTTTTGGGACTCATTTAAGCCTAAATTAAGTTTAGAGTTTAATTAGAATAATTATATATTATTATATTGATTTTATTTATTAAATTTAATTATTTATTTAAAATTAAATGGTGGTATTTGCTGTCGGGACCGCGGCAGATCCGTTGTGGGGTCCCGACAGCGGTGCATAGGTGCAAGCCACTCGATGCGTTAGCACGTATCTCAGCGCATTCGATCCAACTGCTCGCGCAACCTCGCGCTGTGATTAGATCTCAGTCGCTCGATCGGCATCTTGCATCCGATGCATGGGATTTAATTCGTGTTTCCATTAATTAGTATCCGCATTAGGCCGTCCATCATCAATGACACAACGATCAGATGGCTCTGGAGTTCCCCCGCATTGTGGATCATCTCCCACCTCACGACCTGTTGCTCGCTGGTCCCCCCCCGACAACCAGGCACCTTCCAGCCCCCGTGGCAGTATAGGAAAGCCCCGAATTTCCCCTTCTGCCCTCAGCATGACCTCCTGCTGGTAGTGGACTCCCCAAACTACCCTGAGCCATTGGAACCCAGCCTCTCCTTTGGCCCGATCCTCTTCTCCAAGCCTGAGCTCTAGAAGCCATCCCCATAGCTTCTAAGGCATATAAATACCTCCCGGGACTCACAGTGAGTCCCTTTGCTCATTGTGATCCCCTACCCTAAAGCTCTCAGCGACCCCGGCGTCTGAACCTACTGAGCACTGCTGATCAAGGGTGAGGTCTGGAGTTCAGACCCTCTTTGCCGAGCTCCTGCAACTATCTGGAGTGATATGGGCTGCCTGCATTGTCTCAGTCGCCTCTGCCATTCCCAGGTACAACCTCTGACCCTGTCTCCTCTGTCGAGCTGGTTCCAGCTCGACTCGCTTCTAATTGAGCCCTAGATATTGTGTTAGGGTCTCACCCTGGCTCCCTAGTTGTAACAACCCTCAGTTGTTACCCTAGCTAAAAATAGATTCATTAAGCTAAACTAAGGTTTGATTTTGATTCCATTGGATTCAATGAGTCATTTAAACCTAAACCTAGAAGTTTGAAATCAATTGGAGCTAAATTGGAGAATTTGGTATTTTTGGCTATTTTTAAGCCCTGAAAAATACCTAAATTATTTTGATCTCCAAATTGAAATCTAATTTTATTTTTGAATTCCTCATACCCAAATTAGCTAAGGATGAATTTTTGGGAATTTTTGGAGCTCATTTGATCCTAAATTGAATTTGGGAAGTTTTATAACAATTAAGAATTAATTAAACAGTTTTAATTAATTAAAAGTAAATTTTATTTAATTTTTAATTCTGTGGGATTTGCTGTCGGGACAGCGGCAGATCCGCTGCGGGGTCCCGACAGCGGCGCACAGTTTCGAGCCAATGGGATCTTGAGCATGGATCTCAGCGCAGGATCCAAGGGCTCGCGTCGCTCCGTCCCACGATCAAATCTCAGCCGCGCGATCGGCATATTAAATCTAACGTCCGGGATTTAATCTACGCGGCTGTTGCTTAAAATCTCCATCAGGCCGTCCAAACACAGCAGATTCACAAATTAGACGGCCAGGCCCAGGTCACTGTGGATCTTCGTCTCCAGAGGATCCCGTCCCGACAGAAGGAATTTCGCTGAATCAAGCCACGTCGGACCTGTCTGCCATCTTCTCACCAGGTCAGCTAGACCGTTAGGATCCTTCCCGTAGTGGCCAAACCTAGGGAGCTGGGTAGTGTGGCTGAGCTAGTCCAATTAAGGGAATCTGAGTGAACTCCTCGACCCAAGCCTAATCCCTGAACCTCAGCTATGGTTTCCTTCCCCCAGAGCTCCCTGAGCCTATAAATACCTTCCAAACTCAGTGAGCTCCTTTGCTCACTGAATTTCCCTCCACTCCCCAGCTGAAGCCATTGAAGCTCTCGACGATCGTGATGACTGGTCCTGCTGCGTCTACTGATAGAGGGCGTGGTCTGGCGTCCAGACCCCTCTCCCGAGCTTCTGCAACCTTCTGGAACAATCTAGCCCAGCCGCATTGTCCTCTGTCTCTGCATTTCTTCAAACCAAGCTACAGCCTCTCCCATTTTTAGTAGAGCTGGTTTTTCAGCTCGTTCTGCTCTCAATTAAGCTTAGGTGCTATGATAGGACCATCCCTTAGCTCCTAGCGGTCGCCCTAGAGTCCTAGAGAGCCTTGGCAGTGCGCCAGATGGCCTAAGTACTGTCTGAGAGCACACTGCCAATCGGGCCAATCAGCGAGAATGCGACGTGCTTCTGAGCCATTTAGCCCTCTGATTAGTATCGAAACCCTCAGAGCAATAATTGTAAGCTGGTATCGAGGGTTAGGTTCGACCAGATTGATCAATTCGACTGAACTTAATCGATCCAGTCGAAGCTCTGAACGATAGAAAATGTGGAGTAGCACTCCAACGATCCAGACCACCTCAGGATCTCTCGTTGCACCTTATCGCTCCATCTTAGATCCTTGAACGTGTAGGGATCGAGATATTGGCGACTCGTGGACCATGTGAGGAGAATTATCTCCTCACAGGTGTGCCAGCTGAAGCGTTTCGGCCGAATAGGCATCCAGCGAACTAGAGCTTCCCAGTTAGGGCTTCGTGGTTTAATCGACGCGTCTAAGGCCAAGGAACGTGTAGCCATCGAGATCAGGGCCTGGCATGGCATGTGCACGGCAAATTTTGCGACGGGAGGTAACCTTAGGGTTTGGTCCGCGGGCGCAGTCGGGGAGGAAGACGAAGGCGATTTTTGGGCCGGGTCGACCCCCGACCCGCGTCTTTTGATTTTGGGCCGCGGATATTAACGAATTATTAAGTAACATTTTTAATAGTTTTGAAATTAATAAATCAAAACTTAAAGTTCTGATTTAAATAAAAATACATAATGAATTAATTAAATAACTTTAGTTATACATACCCAAATGGTATGATCCAATATACCATTTGAATCAGAAAAATTCAGAGAATCTAAATATAAAATAAAATCTTAGATCCAATGGTTGGATTAAAAGTTATTTGCCAAACCTTCTTTATTTTTAATTAAATTATATAAAATCATTTGATTGTCCAATTTATGAGTTTAAGAGCTCTGATTGCTCCTTGTACCCTAAGGGACAATTCCAGACCCTTAAAAATAAATTTTGGATAACTAATTTTCTTAATCACTCCTTAATTACCTTAATCAAGGATTAGTAAATTAAACCCTAATTAAGCCTTTGATTTGGGTGGGAATGGTTCCTAATATTATATTAAACCTAGTAAAACCTAAGTGTAAGGTTGGATTGCCTTAAGATGCCTTAATTTCACTAATCACTCTAAGTGGCCTAATTAAGTGATTAGTGCTAATTAAAACCATTTAGGTCATCAAAACCTCAATTAAAGGTGTTCCCCACCTCATTAAGCAATATGAAACACTTTAAAATAGATTAGAACAAATTTGGACAATAAAACCCTAAATTCCAAATTTTATCTTAAGAAGGGCATTTTGGTCATTTTGACCAAAGTATGATTTAATGTTCCTTAAGGAATGAAAATTTCAATAAACCATTATAATGTAGGGTGGAAATGTTTCTCTGAAATCCTAGAATAATAATAATCACCAATCCATAAAATCTTCATTTAGTCCTTAATAAAGATACTTAGATCTTAAGTTTTACTTATAAAGATCATATGGCATAAAACCTTAAAATCTAATAATTGAAAAGGTCAATTATCTCACTAATAAGTTTAGTTAAGATAACTTAAGAATTAAGTGCTAAAAGAAAAGTAATTGGAAATGTCTAAGTAAAATCTTAGCTTAAGGTCTAAAGTGATCAAAACTCAGACCCTTAGATCTTAAGTGACCTAACAATGTCAAAATGGGTTCAAAGTTAATCTAATGCTTGAAGTTGTCAGTTCTAACCTTAATAAGCTCTTTATAGTTAATTATGAAATTAGATCTAAAGAAAATCATAAATGAAAACCTTTGAGTCAAAACCCTAATTAGAAGTCTAAAGTGATCAAACTTCAAATCTTTAGATCTTAGATCTTAGACTTAGATCTTCAAATTGAATCAAACCACCTCCAATTGAAACTCTTTAATTATTGATTGTTTAATCTTTTGAAACCTTTCATATGAGTATAGGATGATTCAATCAATAAGATAATGAAATTATCTTAAAGATTGAATATAGATCCTAGATTCTCAAGTTCTTAATTGATTATTTTATCTTATAATTAGTAGAATAGTCTTTCACTAGGATCTTAGTTCCTGAATCTTTCAACTTATAGGATTCTTTACCTTTAAATTGGGTATTAAGTGAGAAACCTAGATCCTATTTAGAATATCACCTAGGATTTGGGATTTGAACTCAACATAGAGTTTAAGTTATAAATTCTTAAATCTTGATTTATTTGATCAAGATTTGGGTAAGAGAGTAAAATATTCATAAAATTAGGTCATTGATTTGCTTACCTAAATTATATAGTCGTCACATGATTTTTTATTAGAACTTGTCAAGTTATAATATTTGACTTCAAGGACGTAAATCTGAGATTTTACTCGATAGCTGGATATTGGAGATCCTAAGCTTGTACCTTCTCAGAATAGTTAGATTTGGTAATTAGACAATAATAGATATCCAATAAGTCTAGATTGAGTCTCTTGCTTACTTTGACTAGATTGCTTTGCATACATTGGATTTTGAGCTTTAGCCCTTGAGCATAATAGGAAAAACTTAGGATGATGCATCCTAAGCTAGTATTGAAATTACATATCATATCAATTTTGTTTTGTCACGGTTAGTAGAATATGACTTAGTTTAGTTTGCCTCTTTAGTAGTAGTATTGTATAGACTGGACTTAGACCTAGCATATTTGGATGGCTAGGCTGGGGATTGTTGATTGGTATTGGAGGCCCTGTATAGCCTATTGGCTGGTATGGCAGTACTAGGACTTAGGCATATTACTACTTTAGCTGTATTGTATTATTTTGGTTTTCTGATTTGCTTTGCCACATGCTTCAGTGGCCTTATTCCCAGTATTTGCTCGCTTTGCCACATGTCTCAGTGGCTTTATATGTTATACATTGCTTTGCTTTTGCCACATATCTTAGTGGCCTTTCTTTTTATATTAATCTGCATGTTATATGTATATTTTATGGCTTAGATATATGTATGAATGGGATGTTTAGGATGCTAGAATTTTATCATATTCAATACTTGTGTTCTTTTATACTCAGCATATTTTACTTCGATCATAATCATGTTAGGATCATGTTTATTCAGCAGTTGCAGTTATTTTTCTTTTAGCCTTACCTTGCTTATTTAGTGTTTTGTATGTTACTTCACATATATGTTGCATGCTATAAATAGATAGTTTATAGTATTCCAGTTCTTTCATAGCTTGTTGCACCCTTTACTGCTGCATGTGTAGTTAAATTAAATGTGATATCCTTTAATATTCAGTTCACTTTAAATAGCCTAAAATGTACTTAGATAATTGTTTAACTATAAATTTTTTATTTTGTTGGCTAGGGCTCTGGCATTTGTGATACCGACAAATGTCAGATTCGGATGTGTTCGTGGGCAGTGTCGCTGAGGAGGAGCCAGTTCAGGAGGAGGACCTTCCAGCTGCTGTTTAGCTAGTCTTGCCTTATTTATTTCAGTGAGGATGAGAGTATTTCATTTTTTAGTTATTCATTCCAGTCTGTAATAATTAAATTTTTGGATATACTCTACTTTTTGCATTGTGATGAGTTACTTTATTACATTTTCTTTCCTTACTATGTATGCTTGTGGATGTTACCTTATTTTGTACTGCTTTCGCCACTTTGATATTTATATTGATGAATGTTATAGCACTTGGTGACAAGCCCTTGACTTAAGGCAGGTTGGATTCGCCTAACTTTACTTAAGTTGGGGATTTGCCACAGTTGGAGCACCGTACTTTCTTATTACCAGTACGGGAGCCCCACACTAGTAGACGTCTAAGTCTTTTAGAGAGGAAAGGCAGTGGACCAGACGACAAATTCAGCGTCTGAGTGTGCACTGCCAGTCGGCTTCCGGTTCGCCAAATGCTGCTTTTCCCTCAAGTGATTGGGTAGCCAAGTAGCACCAAAACCTCTCGACAATAATTGTAAGCCCATATCGATAGTCAGGCTCAACCAGATCGATCGACTCGGCTGAAATCGATCGACCCATTTTTAGCTCCTGTCTGCACTCCACCCCGAGTAGCACTCCAGTGATCTAGCTCTCCCAAAAAACTTCAAGACTCGCCTAATCGATTCTCTTATGGTCCCTGAACGTGTAGGGATAAGCCTTAGCTCGTGACATCAACGCCGTAAGGAGAATTTGATATCCCCATTTGTGCCTTAGAAGATGCCTCGGTCGAGTAGCACCCCGGCGATTCGATGCATCCCAGATGGGGATTTGTAGTCCAATCGATGTGTCTAGTGTCAGGGATGGTGTAGCCAGCGAGATTAGGGCGTGGCATGGGCTGAGCACGACGAATTTGGTGATAGAAGGTTGCCCTAGGATCGGAGCCGTCAGTAGGAAGAAGATGAAGTCACGGGTCGAGCCGACCTGTGACCCGCGCCTTTTGGATTTTCGGCCGACTCTTATAATTAAAGGATTTCTGAATTAATTTTCTTAAGGAAATTAATTCAGAAAATCAACCATATAATTTTAATTTAAATAAAAATATAGATTAAATTATTTAAATAACTTTAGCTATACTCATCCAAATAATATAATCCAATATACCATTTTAATCAAAAAAATGTAAGGAACCTGAATATAAAATAAAATTACAGATATAAAATAATAGACTAATCCTTTTCTATTCTTAATTAAATTATATTAAAATCAATAAATATCCAAACATATTGATTAAGGTCTCTGATTTCTCATGAGACTATAAAGAACCTATGCAGACCACTAAAAGTAAATTTAGAACTTTAAATTCATTAATCATCTCTTAATTACCATAATTAGGTATTAGTAAATTAAACCATGATTAAGCCTCTGATTTTGGTAAAATAAGTCCCTAATACCTTATTAAGTATATTAGAGCCTATAAATGAGGTTGGATCACTCTAGAATGTCATAGTTTTCTTAATCACCTTAATTGACTTAAATATGTGATTAGTGTTAATTAAACTAATTAGGTTGCCAAAACCTAAGATTAGTGTATTTTCTACTTCATTAACCATCTTAGAACTCATTAAAACAAATTTGAATTAATTTGGATAATTAAATCATAAAATCTCAATTTTAGCCTTAAGAAGGATATTTTGGTCATTTTGACAAAAATGTGGTAAAGCACCCCTTAAGTCTCAAAATTTCAGTAAAATACTTCTAATTTGATTATTAGCTTCCTTTTAAAATCTCATGTAATTTGTTAATTAAAAAATCTTAAATTAGTACTTATTAAGATCTTAAGATCTTAAGAGTACTCAAAATCATCTTGTCTTAAGAATTATGTCTAACTATCTTACAATATTAGATCCTTATTTAATGACTTAATTAAGTTGATCCATAGGCTTGGATTCTAAGAGAAGCACCTTGGTAAAATTCCAAGTCCAAAACTAGCTTAAGTCTAAAGTGATCAAACATTAGCTCTTAGATCTTAGATTTTAGATCTTCTAATTGAATTGGACTACCTCCATTTGGAATTCCTTAAGTAATTTATTGTTTAATCCTTTTAAAGCGTTCCATGTGGGTATATGAATAATTTAATCTATAGGCTAAGGTAATTATCCTAAAAGATTGAATATAGATCTTAGATTCTTAGTTCTTATTGATTATTTTATCTTATAACAAGTATAATAACTTTTCATTAAGATCATAGTTTCTAAATTCTTCAGCTTATAAGATTTCTTATCTTTAATTTGAGTTTTAAAGTGTGAACTCTAGATCCTTACTAAGGATGCTACCTTGGATTTATGATTTATACTCCAAAGTGGAGTTTGAACTCATAATCCTTAATCTTGATTCACTTAATCAAGATTTGGGTAAGAGAAGAAAATAATAATAATTAAGTCATTGATTCATTTACTTTAAATCTTTATAGTCGTCATATGATTATGAATTAGAACTTATTAAGTTCTAATATTAACATTAAGGTCGTAAATCTGAGATCTTACTCGATAGCTGAATATTGGAGATCCTAAACTTATATCTTCTCAGAATAGTTAGATTTCGATAAATTAGACAACAACAGATATCACATAAGTCTATATTGAGTCTCTTGCTTACTTGACTTGATTGCTTTGCATACCTTGAATATTGAGCCTTGTTCCTTGAGCATGATAGGTAAACTTAGGATATGGAAGATACATCCTAAGTTAGTATTTGAAAAGCATAACATTCATTCAGTTCTTTCAGTACTTTTAGTTAGTAGAGTATGTCCTAGCATAGTCTGCCTCTTCAGTTCTAATTTTGTTCTAGAATAGACTCGGACCTAGCTCGATGGATGTTTAGGATGGATACATGTCTTATTCTATAAGTTTAACTCAGACCTAGCTCTGTGGATGCCTAGGATGGATACATATTGAACTTTCAGTTCAGAGGCCCTGTATGGCCTGTTCTGTTATGGCAGTACAATGTCTTAGGCTTACTGCTACTTAGTTCAGTTGTAAGTATATGTGTTACTTTGCCACATGATTCAGTGGCCTTTCTTTTAGTGCTTGACTTGCTTTGCCACATGTCTCAGTGGCTTTATATTTGCTCATGCATGTTCTTAAGTTTACTTTTGCCACATGTCTCAGTGGCCTTTTTCATGTCAATCTGCATGCTTGTACATACGCTCTTATTGGTTACTACTAAGATATTGGTATGTTTAGGATGCTAGAATTGTATGTCTATTTTCAGTACTTATGTTCTTATTACTCTCAGCATGTCTCCACGTGATCAAAAGTATGTTAGGATCAAATTTATTTCAGTAGTTGTAGTTACTTTTGCTTTTAGCCTCACCATGTTTAGTTGATATTTTGTATGTTATTTTACATACCTGTTGATTAGCTATAAATGATTAGTTTATAGCTACCCCGTTCTTGTAGCTTGTTGCACCTTTATAATGCTTGTATGTTCAAAAACCTTTAAATATGATATCTTAAATACCCAGTTCACTTAATGTGGTGCCCCACCCCTTAATCTACAAGATTAAGCTAAGGGATGGTGTGTCACCTGGCTAACCCTTCACTTATCATTAGATTATGATGAAATCCACAATCCACCTAATAAAGGAAGGAGTAGGCACAGAATATCAATCAATATCTAATAAAACATTACAGAGTGCGGAAGCAATTTAAAAATGAGAAACATACAAGAATCACAATATAAATTGCATGAAATATAACTCAGAATATAAGCATAATAATCCAAGCATACAATCAAGGGTACCTGTATTATTACATTAATTTAAAGTTTAAGTAATGAAAGTAAAATGCTCTCATCCTCACATAAAATAAAGCTAAACAACTACTTCTTCCAAAGGCTCCTCCTCTGGATAAGGCTCCACACCTAGCTCCTGATCGTCTAACTGAAGAGGATCTGCCATTGTCGGTTTCACAATGTAGGGCCCCAACCAAAAAAGAGAAAAATCTTGTGTTAGATAATTGTCTAAGTACATTTTAGGCTGATATATTTTATGTGTTTTGTAATATCACCATTTAACAATTTCTACGCAACAACTATAATAAATGAAGGAGCAATTAGCAATACAAAAAGGAAGAAAAAAGCTATAAACAATCATTTATAACTTTAAGAAAAAAGGAGGCTAAGACATGCCTCAAATATAAGCTAAACAAAGCAGGGCATACATAAATAACTAAACAAGTACTGAAAGAAAATACTTCCTCCTAAACATGCTGGTGATCAAAAGAACTATGCAAATTAAATAAGTTAACTCAGCAATGATACATATAATAGCAACAAAATTCTAACATCCTAAAATATATATAAGTAGAACAAAGGAATAGCTAACTGAATAAAAATGCTGAAAAGTAAACCAAATATTAACTGCATATATAAACATCTGTGTAATAACTGCCATACAAAAAAAAAACTAATCTAGTCCACTGAATATCAAAAGGATCTTAGTGTTAACAAGGAGACTAAGCACAAAACTATATACCCCTAGTGTTATCAAGGAGACTAGGCAAGATATATAGGGTTTTCTCCTAGTATTATCAAGGAGCCTAGGCAAGAAAAAACAACAAATCTTCTTTTAGTGTCAACAAGGAGACTAGGCAAAGAAGACATAACTGAGAGGCAGCTCTAACATATACAATTATTATCTTTAATCAATCACTTTAATATTTTTACAAGGAATCTAAGAAGTCTCCATATTTTTCTAACATTTTTATTCATGCATTAAAGTCTTATATGATATGCTCAAGAAAATATGGCACAAATATACAAGGAATGTATAGCACAAATATCAAAAGTAAGCAAGGGACTCTACTAAACATGGTGATATTAATTATTTTCTAATTAACCATTATAAATATTCAAAGTTACACAAGTTCAGGATCTCCATTTTCTTACTATCGAGTGTAACTTAAAAATTCATCCTTATAAGTTGAAAAAGATTAGAACTAATCAAGTTCTAATCTAATTTAATCAGATGATGATTATGAGTTACATTAATAAATCATACATCCTAGTTTAATAAATTTAGACATTCTATCTAAGATCTGATCAAGATCTTTTAAATTATAGATTATGGATTAAACACCACGAGATTGGGCTTAATCATATAACCCAAAGGATAAGACATAAGATCTAGGTTTCATTCTGATAGTGATATACTAATTAAGGCAAATCCAATTAAGTAATCAAAAACTAGGGTTAAGAGACAAAATAATCAAAATGAGTTGTAAAAGAAAAGAAAAGTCTAGAAACTAATAAAACTAAGGATTCATCTATTAAGTAACCCATTTACTCAATGAAAGAAATCTAACTTATGATCTAGTCCTCGTCTTAGGAAGGATCCTTAAGGTGTAGTGTTAAAGACTTAGATAAATTCTAAGATCTGACCTAATAGTTGATTTTACCTATTTAAATGTCACTAATATAGTTCTAGTATTAGTTTTAGTACTTTAAAAGATAGTTTAGAGGTTTAGAATGTTTATCCGAAATTTTGGGCAAAATGACTATTTTGCCCCTACTTAAGGGTCTAAAAAGTCAACTTTTGATTTAAGAGTCTAAATTAAAGTTTTTTAGTTCCAAATGATTTCTTACTATCTAACTTGAAGATAGACAGTAAGTATCCTTAATTTGGATGAGAAACGGATCCTATATGTTCAAACTAAGATTTTTGACCTAAGGGCATTTTAGTAATTTTCACTTTGCTGAAACCTAACTTTTTATGTAGTTTATTGTAGGTTACTATTCAAGGATTCCATAAAGTTTAAGAACACTGGATTTTGAGTTTTATTGACTAAGTTATGGACGTTTTAATTTATAATGCAATTTGATAACTTTGGGTCGTCGGTTAGGGTGACAAGAACCGAATTTTTCTGTTTGAAGTCCAATTTTAGCAAACTCAGTTTCTATAGCTTCTTTATAATATACTGAGTATGTTGATAGGGATTAAACCCAATTTGGACCTCAAATGGTCAAGTTATGACCTAAATAAGATTAGGAGTATTTTGGTCTTTTTTTAAATTTTTAGGGTTCAGATCCTAAATATTATTTCAGTTTATTGATGATATTGAAATTCCAAACTAGTTAGCATTTTAAATTTTTAAATTTGGAGTTGAATTGACCAAGTTATGACCATTTGAATCCTAGGGGTATTTCGGTTATTTTTCACTAAAGTCAAATGTGGGGTCCATGTTGACATTTTATCCTGATGTTCAAATGAAAAAACTAATACTACTACAGTAATGGGGCTGTTCTTCTGAGTATTTTAAGGCCCATATTACATATGTTTGGACAACTAGGTTAAAAATTATGAGGGTTTAAATAAGTCCTAAAATGTCACTATATTATACATACCTCGAAACTAACTTTTGAATTATGCCATTTGATTCTTTTTATTTTTCTGAGTATAATAAGACCTATATTGACTATGTTTGGATCATCCTACAAAAAATTATTAAACTTTTAAGTTTTATTTAATTTTAATTAATTTAATCGCTAATCAAACATACAATTTGTATTATTTACTGTTCATTTCGTTAATTTGTATTAATTCACTGTTCATTCCTAAAGTAAAAATATATTTTTCAATATTGATTAATTAACTTATTAATTATTCTTAATCTATATTTAATTACTAATAATTTATTAATTACTTAAGTCTTTAATTAATTAAATATATATTTAAATATTAAAGCAAATGAATAATCAAACACTAATCTATTAACTAATGATTTATAAAGTAATTGCTTATGAAGATTAGTGTTTAATTAAATCCTGATAAATTATTATTATTTAATATCACTTTATCCTACTATATTATTTTAGTTATACTAATTAACATTTAATTGTTTTATCCTAATTACTTAATTTCTGTTTCTGTTTTATTAATTAATTAATTATTCATAATTAACTAATTAGTTACTAACTTAATTTATCATTTAATTTCTATATATCTACTGTATTAAATTTAATTACTGTTTATCAATCAATTTAATAATTACTCTTATTCTTTATTGATTAATGTAAATATTTTAATTGTATTTCTAAACACTAATATTACTGCCTAATTAGACTTTAATTAATTATCATTAAATTACTATTAACCCTTGCTGTCTAATGTCATTTAATTAAGACTAATATAGTTATTATATTTACTCATGTGCAATTTTGTTTGTAATGTATATACTATACTAATAACTTACTATATGTGCGAGCGTGGGATCGGGTCGGGCCGGATGCAGTCTGACGGCGGGGTTGACGTGAATGGGCCGGGCCCCTAATCCTACGGCCTGGGTCAGCAAAGATCCGACGATTAGGATCGAGCTTCAAACCGACGGACGGTGCGATCGGATACGATCGAGCCGATTGATCCCTAATTGACGATAGCATGCTAGCTTTTAGAATAGGGAATCAACAGAGGGGTTTAGGAGTACCTGATCGAGCGTCGAGCGAAGGGAAGTTCGAGGGCCTGGTTCGGTTGACGACAAGCAGTTCGGGCTCGACTTCGGCCTGGGTTCTCGCAAACGAGGCTTAAGAGAAGTGCTAGGGAGTTTAATGGACTCCTGGACGGACCGTCCGAGGCGGGGAAGCGCTCGGACTGGTTGGCTTGTGCGGCGGGCGCCGCGTGGCTGGCGACGGAGACGCTGAAGGAGGACTAACTGGGGCCGTTTGATCGGCCCGATCGAACGGCTCCGATCAGCTGCTCGGGGCAGACGGAAAGGGTTAGCGGCGTTAGGGATCTCTGGCGGCGTGGGGAGAAATCTGACGGCACCGTTTACTTAATAAATTTAATATTAATTTATTTAAATTAATTTTAATAAATTTCTTATTAAAATAAATAATTAAATTATATTTAGGAAAATTCATAATATTCACCATTAGCTAATTAAAGGGTGATGAACGCAACGACGAGGTCGGATTTTCGATCCAACGAGTATTTTGATTTCTCAATTTTCGGGGTATTTAAATATTATAAAAATATTCGTCAAAATTTCGATGACTTCCGATTGACACGAAAACATCACTCATAGCTATTTTGGGGGTAAGGAGCGCAATGGCTAAGTCTGTTTTTCGATCGGAAGTTAATTTAAATAGGTCAAATTTTAGGGTTCCCAGATTTTTCAGAAATCAGGATTCGATCCCTTTGACTCCTGATTTGAACTAGGCCTTAGAGGTTGACTCTCAATAACTTAATTAACACCTAGGATTGGATTTAAGACTAAGATTAGTCATAATTGGCTAAGGTAACAACTTAGGTTGTTACACTTAAATAGCCTAAAATGTACTTAGATAATTATCTAAATGTAATATTTTTTTTTTGTTGGTTGGGGCCTTGGCATTTGTGATACCGACAAATGTTAGATTCAGAGTTGTTCATCGGCAGTGCTGTGGGATCAGAGTCGGTGCAGGAAGAGGATCTTCATACTGCTGCTAAGATATATTTTTCCTTCTTGCAATGAGATTGAGAGACCTTTTATTTCTATTAAATTTGGTTTGTAATAATTAAATTCTGGATGTATTTACTTTTTTGCATTTAATCTGAGTTACTGTTTCTTTTACTATTTTATACTATGTTATGCATGTAGATGTTATATCATTCTGTTTCTTGCTTCCATCACTTTGATTTGTATTGATGTATGTTTACAGTTCTCCCACATTAGGGTGACAAGTATTTGGCTTAAGGAGAGTTGGGTCCTACCTGACTCTACTTGAATTGGGGATTTGCCACCACCTAAAGTGGAGCACCGTACTCCATACAATTATGCTAATATCAATATTTGCATGGCCGCGGAAAGTACGGGGCCCCACAGCGCGGGTCCTGTCTTTTTGAGTCTGGCGTCTTAGATTGTGACGCATATTGTAGTGGGGGCCACTCTATCTGTCACTCGTCTCATTGAGTGACCTGTCGCGGAACCCACAACTTCTACTCTGTATTTCGCACTGTGGGGCTCGCCGCCTCAATAAAATAATTAACCTGTAAAATAATAGAATTAATAATAAAACATGTAATTAAATGATTGGAATTAATTAAATTAAGAGGTTAATTATATAATCTAAATATCTTCATAACTTTTAATCCATAAGACCAAATGCAACAAATAAATACATTATCTTGATAAGCAAAAATCAAATAATAATTTGGTACTATCCAATTTTTAGTAGGAGCAATATTTCACATAAGGACATTTTAGGGTATTAAATAATTTCAAAATTATCTCAATTGTTCAATTAGCCATAACTTTTTGTGTGCTTACCCAAACATACCTAATATGGGTCTTAAAGTAATCTGTAAAACCTAAGGATTAATCTAGTAGTATTGGTTTTACTGTTTGAGACTTAATTTGACTAGTCACTTTTGGACCCAAACCCTAACTTTCCAAAGCTCGTAACTTTATAACCCTTAATCTAAATATAGTCAATATAGGTCTTAAAGTGATCAGTAGAACCTCTAGAATAACCTAATAGTGTTCAATGTTCTGTTTGGATCGAATTGAGCTTAATCACTTTTAGGATCTACCCTTAATTATCCTAATTAACCCTAGAGCTTCAATTGACCATAAGTTAGTCAATTGAAATCCAAATTAGGTCATCCATAGATCCATTTTGATCAGGAAAACCTAATTAACAGTAAATTGCAAAAAAAATATTTAAGATCCAACGGTTATATTTCTTAATCAACCCTAATTACTTTAAATCTTAATTAGTGAAGATTCGCATAATTAGTGATTCAAATTTAGTGATTTTAAATTTCGAAGAGCTCATAGAGTGGAATAAAATTTAGTGGTGTGGTTGGTTTAGTGATTTGGTGATTAATTTCACTATTCACTCCTTAATCACCGTAAAACCTAATTAGGACATAACTTAGCTAATTATAGTCCAATTTGAGCCTACCACTAGTCATTATGATTAGTGGATCATTTGTGATCTACAACCACTGATTTTGTTCAATTTGGATACCAATTGGAAAAGTTAAGATTTTTGAACCTTAATTAAGAAATCCTAAATTATCCTTTTACCCCTTAGCTTGTATTGGCTATAACTTAGCCAATACTTACCAGAATTCAATGATTTTAGATTTTATGGAATCCTTAGACAGTAAGCTATAATAAACTAATAGAAAATTTAGGCTTTATTAAGCCAAATTACCAAATTGCCCCTATGAGTCAAATTCTTTAATTTGTTCTCATAAGGCTTAATAATCATCCAAAATAAATATACTTACTGTTTAAACTTATATTAGATAGTAAGTAATCATTACACTTCAATAAATTACAAATTTGAGTCCTAATTCATAAAATTAAATTTTGACCCTTAAGGAGAGGCAAAATAATCTTTTTGCCAAAAATTAGGGTTTAATACTTTTAGGCCCTTATTTCATATATTAATTGCTAAAATTAGTAAGTTCCATAATTTAGAATAAAATTTTATTTAACAAATCCATTAATTAAGTTCCAATGAAAATTCTTAGTTTTCCTTACTTAAAAAAATTCTAAGTAATCTTTATCTTCCTTTCCTTAAGCCTTTACCTCTTTTCCTTAACTCTCCTTATAATATTAGTTAGGATGGGAGCTTGAGTGTTCATCTTAGTATTAAGAGCTCATCTCTTAGAAATTATGATTAGCTCTTAAGTTAGAATTCATCTATTGAGTAAATTGGGTTACTCAATAGGTGAAGCCTTGGTTTTGATAGTTTATAGATTTTCATAGTTTATTATTGAGTATTTAATCTTTTAACTTAAGATTTAAGAATATAGATCCATCCTATTAAGTATGACTTCATTTAATAGGATTTGCTTTAACTTAATCTGTGAATTGGGTATTTGAAATTTAGTTCTTTAAGATCACCTTTTTGATTAAGTAATTAAACCCCATTATTTGGAGTTTAATTCTTAATCCTTTCATCTTAATATAGCTAATCAAGATGGATTGATATTGCTTAAATTATTAACATAGGTCGATTGATTTATCATTTAACTTATATAATCGACATCAATTTATTTATAATTGGGGCCTAGCTAGTCCTAATTATTTTCAATCTATAAGGATGTGAATTTGAGTTACACTCAATAGTAAGAATTAGAGATACTGAACTTATATAACTTAGAGTAGATAGAATAATTAAATTAGATAACAAATGAATATCACTTGTGTCCTAGTAGAGTTTTTTGCTCACTTCAAAAATTGATGCTATGCTTATATTATTTTGTGCCTTATACCTTGTTCACATGTATTAGGCATAAGACATTTTAAAAGTGTTTTATGTCAAACTTGTTTTACATAGTAGCATTGCATATGTCATTATCATTATTAAGTTGAACATATGGTTATTAGAATGTTGCCTAATTAGTACGCCTTTTTCTGTACCTATACTTTTGTACATACCAATTCTAGACTTATGATTGGCTAGGATGGTATTCGTCTATTTAAAGCAAGTCTAACCAAGCCTAGACCTAAGACTGGCTAGGATGGTATTTGTTAGACTTCATATCTTTTTTCTCCCTTTGTTGGCAATACTAATTTTAGGTGTATTTCTACTTTAAGTTGATTATCTTGTTTAAGTCATAGTTATTTCAGTTTCATACTTTCTGTTTTAGTCTACATTTCAGCACTTTCTTATTTATTATTCTTCTGTAATTACTAGCTTTATTTCTACTTATAGGATGCTAGTTTTACTTATTGTTTACATTCATAGGATGTTAGTCCCACTTTCAGTTACTTAATTGTTTCATATGTGTTTTTACTTTATATTAATTAGTATAAATTTATGTTGATCATAAGCATGTTTAGATTGAGTTTCCTTTTCATTATATTAGTATTTAGTCTTTATTTTATAATTAACCTTGTTACAGTTATACTTGGAGGTATGTTACTTCCTATTTTGTTAAGTTAAAGACTGATTGTTTATAACTGTCTTTTTCTTTCATATGTATTCTGCTCCTACACTTGCTTGTATGTTATGTTTTAATGGTGATATCTAAATAATATAATAAATTTGCATCTTAAAATATATTTAGATATTTTGTCTAATTAAAAATTTTCTTTTGTTGGTTGGGCCCTATCATTGTGAAACTGATAATGGTAGACTCTGAGCTTTTTGAGGTTGGGGAGCATTCTAGAGACAGGATTCAGGAGGAGGTTCAAGCTGACTGAAGACCCTTAGTTTTCTTTCTGCATTGTGAGGATGAGTGATTTATTCTATTTCTGCTTTAATATTTAAATCATATTGTAATAATATAGGGTTAACTTTACTTTTTACTGCTTTATTTATTCTGAGTTGGATATTTAGTTCCTTTTGTATTGTAATGAATGGATGTATATTACTTTGCTTCCGCGCTCTACTTTCATGTATCTTTCATTTAGTAAAATTTTAATTTGAGAATGATAAAGTCCTTAATTATGATGGATTGGGATGTGTGCCTAATCTAATTATAAGTAGGGACCTTGCCGTTTAGGTGACCTCTCCACCGTATTCATGTTAACTTAATAGTTAACAGGATTACGGCGGGACAAGGCCGCCACAGCCTCCTTCTCCACGATTGAGGCTAATCCCTCTTCCATACCCTCTGCGACCGAGCATCAATCTTCTCCATGACAAGAGCCAATTTTCTCATATGCTAGGTGTCGATCCTCCATAGAACCGATTGGTACTCGCTTCTCCAAGCACCGAGCTCTTCCTCTCTCGGTTGAGCAATCGAGTCTTCCTTGAGAGCATAAATCTTTGCCTCTTTACCGAGCTTCGATCACATGAGAGTCAATCCTTCTTCTTCCTTTGCCGCGCAACTCCAGCAAGGTACAAAAAACTCTCATTTAGTTCTAAAAAAAATGTAGTGCACTTTAATTTCAACATAATAGTATCTTCTTTATCATCTATAATCTCCTTCGAGTTCGTAATAAATGTAGTTTTAGTACACTTACCTTAATTTAATCTTGGAAACAAGTTAGAACTACCTGATGCATGTATCTCTATTTTTTTTTATAAATATTAAAAATGAATAAATTGTCTAAAGATAATCATCTTACTAATATATGTATACATTTGGCACTTCGCATATTCACTAAGAAAAAATGACTATTGATTTGCATGAAATTTCTCTTAGATGTACCTACACTCAATGTATTTAACTGTGTGTTAGATTAAGCTTCAACCTTTTGCATCTCAATAGAGTGGCAGCCTCATGTTTTGTATTAATAAATGATAATTAAGATAATAATTCTAAATATTTAGACTTGGAATTAAGTATGATTCATGCATGCTTATTGAATCATATTTTTTATTATATTCATACTTTCTAATTGGATAGATTCTTCTGTCTCTTCCATGATATGAGATGTTGTAATATTTTATTTAAATCTTAAGTCATGAATAAGCTTTGTTCGTCTCCCATTAAAAATCACTTTGACCTAATTTTTAATTTAAACCACATATGATAGTTTCAAGGAATAATGAAAACATAGTTAAAATTAATCAATCATTTTATTTTTATCTCTCAGCCAGGGTAAGACTAATTTTACTTCATGGGAAGTCGGAGGCCTAAAGTTCTTAAGTCAATGTTATAGAAGCTCTGGCATCATGTCAGGTATGGTAACTACTTAGAATTTTATTGAGTTCTGTATTTATTTAATTATGCAATTTTTTTTAGCTCTATGTATAGTGTGTACATCACTTGCATATATCTTAGCATCGTCAGTTATTGATTATTATTTAAAAATCATGGCATTAGAACGTAGGAACTCTTTGCTAATATAGGTTAATAATAACTGTATAGTGAATTTCCACAAAATAGTATTATCATATTATTTGGAAATCTGAAATATTTAAACCTTAAATAAAATTTAGAATTGGTGAGTAATTATGTTAATTACTCTTGTATTTAGGCAAGCATTGCTTAATTATTTTAAGATTGATAGATGTCTAATTAAGATGTTTGAGGAGTTGACTTACTTCTTAAATAATGGTCATGTTATAGAATAGAAGATTCCATTTTAACTCTTATCTCTCAAAGGTATCTTTTAGACCCTTAAAATTCTCTTGTTTCAAGGGAATAAGGTTAATTATGTAGAATTTAGTCGAATCCATTGATTTCTCCCATGACACTAAAATCAATAAAAGTTAGAACTTAGATTCTTCATTAAGTCTAATTAGACTCAATGGAACCTCCCTTCTAGTTCAAACTAAAATATCATTTGAAATTGAATAACTTAAACTTTAGATGTTTGTAATTTTATGTTAAGGGACTTAAATCCCATGTTGAATTTTAATCTCTTAGCTTCTAATCTTGATAAATTATATCAATATTAGTTATAGAAATGGAAAAGTGTAAATTTAGGTTGATTGATTTATTCTTCTAATTTTGTAGGTGGTACCGTTTGATTATGAATTAAAACTTGTTAAGTTCTAATATTTAACTTCATAAGGCTGGTAAATTTGGGATTATACTTAATAGTTGGATATTGGAGATCCTAAGCTTGTATATTGGAGATCCTAAGCTTGTATATTCTCAGTATAGATAGAACAAATTAAATTAGATAACAATTGATATCGCAAAATTTTGTGTAGTTGCTTATACCTTATTTTGTATGCTTTGCTTCTTTATTTTGAGCTTTTATATTATGGCATATCAGGTGAACATAAGATATTTGATGAATATTCTATGTTAGATTTGAAATTACATAAACCATAAATATAAGATGATTAGATGTATTAGATATGATCATATAACTTAGAAAGATAATAGTTTAGTGGAATGTGTCCTTGATAAACAGCATCTACATTTTGATTTTACAGTGTAGTTTCAGTTCCAGGCATCAGTGTCCTAGATGATTTCAGTACAGTGCCCAAGAATTAGTGTCATGGATTATTTTTAGTAGAGATTTATTAATCTAAAGATCTAGGCATTAGTTCCCTAGATGCTTCAGTCTTGGATACATTGGCTAGTTTAGCTAATTTTGTTATTATGACAGTTTTAATGTAGACACATGTCCAATAAAAAGTGTTTTCTATTATTTCAGTCAATTTTCAATTGCATTTAGTTCAGTTTCAGTATTTATGCATCATTTCAATACTTTTTAGTATTTTACAATATTGTTGTATTTACAGTATTTTCAATATTTCAGCTTTAATTTTATATGTAAGCATGTTAGAGTGCTAGATTTATTTCAACTCTATTATATTTCATTTTATTTGAAAATCAGCACGAATAGAATTGATCATATTTACTTATGATATTTTTTATACTTAGTAATTTTTACATATACATTGCTTAACTTTTCTACAGTTTTGGGTTGAGGTATGTTGCTTATCTCATACTTTGATTTAAGTTATAATTGAATGATTATAGCTTTTTACCACCTTCTTTTGTTGCCTTATAGCTTATATTTACTTAAGATGATTTGTGATATCTAAACTTTAATTAAAATTGTACTCGTACACGGACTTCTTAAAGTTTAACCAATTTTTTTTTTGCTGTGCCCTGTCATATATGTACATATGACAGATCAGAAGTATATATCAGATTCAACACTTATGGTTTAAGCTTAATAGAAGGTTAAAGCAAAGTGCGGCTTGCTGAAGGAAATCAACACTTTTATTTCCTTTGCCTGTATTTAAATAAAAATATAATAAAAAATTATCTTATTTATTCTGCATTTACTGTATTGTATGTGATTGAATACATATAGAGCATTGTTTGGTTGACATTTTCTTTTTCTTCTGCATTACTATACTATATATATTATTTTGACAGGATTTTACTCACATCGTGATTAGTATCATGGATATATGAATTAATATCTGCAGTAGTAATGATAACCACCACATAATCCTAGTTGAGCTAGTGATAACTCGATGATGGTTAGTAGGCGGCCGCCAGAGCTACGACGTCCCCAACCTGAGAGCCGGGCGCTATGACACGCTACGACGCCCCCGCCCCAAAAGCCGAGTGCTATGGCATGCTACTGCGCTCTCGACCAGACAGTCGGGCGCTACGGCGCGCTACAATGCCCCTGGCCCGAGAGTCATGCGCTCTGGCATATTACGGTGCGCCACGGCACTGCGTGGGTCAACCTGTTCGGACGTAAAATACATGTCTTCCTTAGGTATCCAAATTCTCTCAATTTAGGGCACCTCATGGGTCGTGCTATACGAAATGTATTTTCGAGACCTTTCAATTGGTACTTGAATGGACATATTGGACCACTCTAACACTTCTAAAATTGATATCTTAGCTTCGGGTATCGGAATGGAAAAATATAAAGTGGGATTTTGAAAGGGCAATATTTATTCTGTAATGTACCCGCATAACAAAGCTTAAATAAAATAAATAACATAAAAAATGTATTTCTCAAAGTCTTATTGATTGTGAAATATTTATCATAGTTTATGACTATGTTTTACTAAGTCTTTGAGATTGAACTTTACCTTATGTGTTATATGCTAAACTCAAATAAATAAAACTTATGACATGAGCTTATTTATAATTTTAAATGACTAAGTGCTATATGCTAAACTTAAATAAATAAAACATAGCAAAATCTTAAAATGTACTTTGACTTTTTAAGTTTAATCACTTGTTTTTTTTTTTATTGGTAGTACCATACTATATTATAAACTGAATACGATAGATGATGAGCTTAGAGAGGAGCTTGGACTTGAGGTAGATCCTCACATTCAGAAGCAACTTTAAAGACTTGGCATTTTTTTGCTTTTCTGTGAGGATGAGAGTTTTTATAAAATTTTAAACTGTCAGTAATTACTATAACTATAACTATATATATATATATATATATATTGCTTTTCTTTTCTATGATGAATATATATTTTTTCTTTTACTTTGAATAGTTTGGATGACATATATAATTGTATATATTGCATTTTTATTGCTTATTTTTGTTATCTCAATATATTATTGGCCACATATTGCTTAATAATTAGTTAGTTTCCTACTGATTCAATATTAAGTACTATGAGCTACTCATATTAACCTAGCACCAGAACGTTACAATAACTCTTACTGAATATTCTATATACTACTACCTAACTGACAAATTGATATATTTTTACAGGGTTTGAGAACTAGTAATAGAAGAATCACTTTGTGTTCAAGCACTATATTTTGAGCTTAAGAAATGAGATGGAGAATAAATGCTTTAAATTTTATTTTATTTTAATATGTATTAATGATATGAATTATGTAATGTATTAAATACTTTATGGTTATGCAAATCATTTAAGGATGTTTAATGCGAATTATTGATTGGAATTTCTCGATCTTGATTCTTGAATTGACACATAAGTTAATCTTATTTCATGCTTTTGGAATATTGTAAAAATATTTTAGAACAAAATTGAAATTATCATGAGCTTTTCATCTTTAAGCAAATAATCAAACTAAAGTAGTCAATCAAAAAGTATAAGAAGTATTAATTGAAAATAACATATGTAACTGGAACGTTTATGTATACTATTAAATTTGCTTATAATTTTACCATTTCAAGAATTAATAATGCATATTAGCACACTTAAAGTGGTGTATGATCATAATCCCAAATGACCATTTGATGTTGCCAATCTTCCATTGCATGCTATTTTTTATTTAATTCTTTATATGATAAGATTTTCAAAGTTTCCACGATTCTATAAGATTATAATTTACTTTAAATAATGAAAAAAAATGCATCTAAGGGGCAATCATAATAGATCAATAAGAGAATTTAATAATATAATTATGTTTTAATTCACATTCTCCTTTAGTGATACAATACCATTTAATATCATAAATAAATATATATATATATATATATTTTAAATTATAATTTATTTATTATTCAAAGAATATATTTGACTAGCCATGATATAAGAGAAATAAAATATTTTATGTACTTGAAGATTCTCCCTCGTTAAGAATTAAATACCAATTCTTTTATTTTATTTTTTTATTATATTATTTTGTCAAAAGAGACTTATAAAGCCTAAAAAATATGTTGTTTACCCTTGAAGAATTTTTTGACTACATCTCTTCTCTCCCTTCAAGAATTTTCTAAAACCATTAAACAATTAGCTAAATCCTTATACCCACTACAAACTCTACCACAATCCCCCATTTATAAACTTAAAAATAGTTAAATTTTAATCTTATTCCAAACCCCTCAACGCCTATCTAAATCATACCAAACTTTATCATTTGCTTCAAATACAAACTACATATCCTAAACCATCCATAACTATATATTTTCACCATCTAACCTACTAAACTCACTTATACAAATCATATATTTTTAATCAATCAAAATTAAATATAATTTATGTTTAAGCTACTTTAAGGCTAGAAATGGTAACTAAAATTCAAATAAAGTCATGAGATGCTTTCAAATAAGGTCTTCAAAGAGCTTAAATGACTTCCATTGAACATTATTGTAGCCAAAAATATAAAATAAAACAACAACAATAAAAATAATAACAGACATTTTAAATTTTTTTACTTTTCAAAGAAAAATAATTTTTATATCTAATTAGGTGAGCGTGTGATTGATAAAATTTAAACAAAAAAACTTGGGATAATGAACTGTGAACACGATTCCACAATAAGAAAATGCATAAATAAATTATATTATGCAGATAAAAAAGCAAATTTGCTCTCAAAAAATCAGCCGGAGTCGGATACCCTACACATACACTCCGGAGAGTTCGGCTGCCTATAAATGCTGCGGTCTGTGCGCCTCGCCTGAACCCTCCTCCGATTCTCTTCAATCATCTTCTTCACCCGCTCTTGGAACTCGACCCACCCTAACCCGCCAATCTCCGACAAAATCCCTGCGAATTTCCTCTTGTTAGGGCGCAGATTAGGCGCTTCCCCCCTTCCGTGATACGTACGGAAGCCGGTCACGAGAGACGACAGCTGGCTGCCGGAATCCGTCATGGCGAATACATCCGCAGCAGCACATGCGATGAAGTCCAGAGCTGCGAGCTGAGCTCAGAAATCGGTTAAGAAGGTAAGTAATTCAGACGATCTCATCTGCCCTAATTTATCCGACGACGAACATACCTGGGAAGAAAAATTTCTGAAGGGTGCGAGCTCGCTCGGTCTCAGAAGATCCTCCTTCTTCACCAAGTTAGGGTAGAGTCCTGTGAACGGAAGCATTCTCGATCTGCCTCCATAAACATCAGATCCGGCTAGATATATGTAAGTTCTTCTTCTAAATCCGAGCGCAGAGAGCATCAGCGCTGCTTCCTCCGGCGTCATCGGGCATCTTCCTAGCCTCCTCAGTTCGGCCGGAGACGACGATCTGTGTTAAATCAGCATCAGGAAGCGCCGGGGGAAGCAGATCAGTTGATAAAGCAACCTCGACTCACCCATTCTCTTTCATTCGTGTTACGAGTGCAGGGAAATGAATCTCTCTGTACGCTTGCAATTCCCTTGCTTCTTTCTCTCCTCCGCCAAAATCGCAGGCAGAGTATGCCGCCATATCCATCTCGAACCTCAGGTGCAGAGCGAGATATGTGAGAGGTTTTCCAGAGGTAATGCTTTTGGCCAAAATGCTGCTGCTGCTCTCCATCTGCTCTCCCAGCAGCTGGTTGTCCAATTCAGAAATCGTATAATCGTATTTTCGAATCCGTCGGACGAGCAAAGATCCGATCTTTTGAATTCTTGGGGCAAATTTTAATGCATGGAAATTGCATTTGCATCTTAGTTTCTGCAGAAGAAGGTTTTGACAATGTGATAATATATTTAATACTGGATGTGCCAATCTCATGATTAAATTTATTTACATTTTATAGGGCATAAGTTTTATTCAATTCTATCCTTACATACATTTTTTCTGGGCGCATCAATGAACACACCTCAGCCACAATTTTCTAAAGAATTTTTTTAATATTTTGACAATTCAAGCAAGCTTAGAGTTTCAGGTTAGATTGCCAGTCTTCACTCTCTCCCACTTACACTCTCATCATCTTATTATGAGAACATAAATTGTGGGCAACTGCTAAGTTTTGTATTGTGCAACGTATACAAGTTTGCATGATATATATACAAGATAAATCTCTAGATGTGTGAAGACGTTATGTTTAACTCGCTCTCACGCCTGAAGTGATATAGTGTTTATGCACTCGTCCATGTCCCATTGATGTCAAGCTGTGTTATGCTATTTATGACGCTATCGTGCTCGACATACTCGCCCCATATACCTCTTTGTGCAACTGCAATATTTAAGCACAGCACTACCCCTCTTACCTTTTCCTCATCCAATTGAGAATGCACCACCTTGCCCTCGCAAGGGTAGGGTTTGGCTCCCACGCTCCTTTGTCATGCTGTGTGGCTATTATGCCCCTTTTAGCTCCCCCCATCACTACATCCCATCATTTTAGAGCATATAATGGGGTTGCATCCTACTCCTATATTAGATGACATGGGTGCATTGCCTCATTGCACCCCAAAAATCCTTATTGATGCTAACTTGTACTCAATCCCTTATTTGGGTTCATTTCCCAATTCTCCCGCTTTAACTCTGGTCCGAAAATGGAATTTCAAAGGTATCTAGCACCATTGGTGTTCGATCATGGCATAAGGCGTTACTGCTATCCTATGCTCAAGTTTATGTTGAAGTGCATTTGAATTCTCCGCTTCCTAATTGCATAAAGCTGTAGTTGAATGGGAAAATTATCTCTCATAGGATCTTGTAAGACTGGGCTCCCAAGGTTTTGCGATAAATGTTCTTCCTTTATGCATCTTGGTTGCTCCTGTATCACTCCTTCAGTTGAGCCGTCTTTCAGAAGACACAACATCGTTCCAAGCGTCTTGTTGCATTAGGTAGTTCCTCACAAGCTTTTTCTTCGGCCTCAGTTCCTAACAGTACTTTGCCCACGGTTTCAATGCCTACTACTACTATATTGACCACATTGGCCCCTCCCCCCACTATCACTGATAATAATAATCCTCCACCAGATCTTAACGCTCCACCTTCTGCTGATCTTTCTATTCCCGCTCCCTCCAATCTCTTAGACCCACTTATTTGCTTCACATTCGAGTCGCTCCCGACAGGGCCGTCCTCGGTAGCTACATGGACGTTCTCTTAACTGGTTTCACTCTTCTACACTCATTTCCCATTATTGTTATTTTAATTAATGAGGCCTAAAATTATGTCCTGGAATGTTAGCGGTTTGCATTCTACCTCACATATTGCTGATTTAAAATTGAGTATTTCTAAGTATTATTCAAATATCATTGGCATTTTGGAACCAAAAACTAAAGAGAGATTTTATGGGATCCTTTTTTTTGCAATCAAATTTCAGCTTTATGATCATGAAAGAAGATATCAAAAATTTTAATTACTAACCGGTTGGTCATATATGGGTTACTCTTGTTTTCTCCTAACTTTATTAATTCCTACTTGGTAGCAGATGTTGGATATCTAGTTATGAGGCTCATCTATCGGCTACGATACAAGAGCCACCACCACATTCAACTGCTTTTTCCAATGAAAGGTATGGTGGTAACTCTGTTTCTAAGAGGAAACTAGCTCCTTTTAATGCTCTACATCTTTTAATCTGCCTTACTTGATTAACTATCGATGAGTTCTCAGTTCACTTGGTTTAATAAATAGTTAGATTACCCTACTATTAGGGTGATACTAGATCGCAGAATGCTTCACCTTCTTCTTATTACCTCATACCATGTCGGATCACTCTCCTCTTTGGGTTCTAGAGAACAATTACAACTATTCTTACAAGTTTTGTTTTAGATATCTCTCGTTTTCTTGATCTTGTTTATGGTATTTGAAATATGGTCAGTATAGCAGTGATCCCTTTCTCGCAATCTTTCATTCATTTGTTCAAACGCAATCATTCGTTCATTCGAGCGATCGTATGAAATCCGTTCTCGTTCCCCTGAGTGCAAGATTTTTGAGCTTAAACTAATTACTTTCACTCTATATATATATATATATATATATATATATATATAGTAACACAAAATAAAAATACAGTGTAAAAATCTTTCACCCATTCTTTCATGCTAAAACTTTCACCCATTCTTTCATGCTAAACGCTGGTAATTTCTAATTTCCTGAGAAAATTTAACTTCACACCGATTTACCTCCTGCCAAACACTCTTAAATTAATTTGAACTCTTTTACTTAAATTTAAACCAATTAATTTTGGCTTAAAAAATAATTATTCATTAAAATTTAATATAATTCTTAAATAGTTAGTAATTAATTGTATTAATCAATATATTTAATTGCAACTAAATTTTATTATTAAATAATTAGTAAGTAATCATTAGTTAATAAAACAATTATAATGCAAGCAATCTATTAATTTAATATTTAGTCAAACTTAATAATATCCTTCAGCCCGCCGCAGGCTGAAACTAAGAAGAAGAATATGCAAGAAGACGACGCACCTGGAGATGAGCTGGCATGGGGTCGAATGCAAGCCGGTTTCCGAACCCGTGGAAGTGGACGACACCGTTTCGCAGCAAAAGCGGAAGAACGACTCTGAAGAAATAAGCTGGCTTGGACTCTTTCGCGATGTCCGCGTCGCTTAGCTTAAGAAACAATCCAGAAATTTATATTGGGGAAATATATAATAGTAAGTGCACCAGAAGAAGACGGACGGAGATGAGAAAGCAGACCTTGCTGCCGACTGCTTCAAGATTCAATGACTGAAGATGGCGAGGCAACTCTCTCGCGATCCTCACATCCTTTTCCAACAACTCTATGAAGTAATCTTCCTGATATATATCGCCAAACTGGCTGCGTATATGTAACATCGAAAATAAGAATTTCTCACAAAAAATTAAATATAAATCTTAATCATGAAACTTTTTGATTTCATTGTTCTTTAGAACTCTAAGAAAAAATTAAAATCAATGAAAATTTAGAGCATCACCTCGTATCCTTCCAAACACTACTATACAGAAATTTGGGGAGCACTAAGGATGCGTTGAGCATGGCAGCAACAGTGACGGCATTACAGATCTGCCAACAAAAAAAAAAAAGAAACATAAGGAAATTGTACATAGAACATTAAAGCATGAAGTGGGTAACCGTACACACAAACAGGAAGAAAATATACATAAAAGAATTAATCCGATGTTAGCACAATTCTTTCCAAACCCTATCAATTTAACAAATATTCGTTGCTGAATGGTGTACAGAGTAGGTAGAGGATTCAAGCATTAAAGTTGTTTAGAAACAATCATTCATGATTACATAGTATGATGCATGCCTCAAATCCATTTTTTGGACCCCAACATGCGTGATTGGTACAAGTTCTTGGGGGCAACACCCTTGTTAGGTATCGATCTATTGCTGGTGCATATTTTAAATTTAATTCTGTTTTCCACATATTAAATTACCGGAGGAGATTAGGTTGACCGAGTTTTGTTTCATTCTCCTCCTTTTCCATGAGTTTTCTGTATAAAATTTTGTACTCTGTGTGCTGTTTTTGTGTTGATAGCTCGCCAGACACTAACATTTTGACTGTTGATTTGTATAAGGTGATTTATATAATGCTTAAACGCAAGCTACAGAACGCATTAAATATTCACAGCATAAAAAAATGAAACACATGCTTGTTTCAGAACCTTACAGCTACTCTTTGTTGGTTCAGACCACCATTTGCACTTACTAAGATAAAGCCAGTGCCATTCACTGCATTTTCTGCAGAAAAACTTTTAAAATTTAGCACATCAGTCTCAGCTATGTTATCATAATTGAAACAGCCTTTAGATCATTTTTTTTGTTCCGCTATCGTAATCGCTCACCTTGATGAACAGCACTGCTATGCTTATGTGCACATGGTTCCCACGATGATGCTTGAGCATAAGGTTCCTTCCATTGTTCAATTGAATCTTGTTGAAATTCATTCTTCATTATAAAAAAATTGTTTAAAGTAATTTTCCAAGTAAAAACGTATACAGTTTCAGGAGTGAAGCAAACCTTTGACAAGGAAGCAGAAGCAAACTTTACAAGGCGCTCATGCATTAGCTTCACAGTATTTTCTGCATTGATATCAGACACAGTCCCTCTATCCTACATCAGAAAATACAAAAATGAAAATATCTGATCCTCATACTTCACCAGAGTTTGAAACATGTAAGGAGGCTCGTAAGGCGTTTTAAAAACACTGACGAGTGTGCACTTCACAATGAGAAGTTGCCAAATCAACAAGTCTCAACGGCATATCTCTGCCATTCTACCTATAAATGCCTCCTCTTTCAGTGGGATAAGATCTTGTTCCCGCTCTACACTCTTTAGTCCAAGGCAACTATTCTATTTGCCTGCAACAGAAAAGCTTCTTTCTAGAAGCGTCCCTATGCATCCGACAGAGTCTAATCGATGGAAGTTCCCCCGAATTACCATGTTGCTCTTTATAGCAACTTGTATAGCCTCAAAAAAAAAAACGAGACTTGCTTGTGTCACATGTGAATACAATGTTAAATTAGGAGGTCACACTCTCTGAGTGGACCTGGGCTCTTATTTAACGAGGCCAAACCATTATAAATTTTGGTCTTTTCTTTCTGTTTTTTGCCCTTTATATTCCCTTGGATAAGTCTTTCAACCATTTATAGATAATGGAACTATGTGTCTTTTCCATACCAATGTTACTTTAGATACCAATTGCATATTATAAATTACATCATTTCAATATAGAGAGTCACTACGATCTAATGTTCTTAAGAGCATCGCTTCTCTTGTTATGTGTGTTAATTGCAATAGAAGAGGCACCACTATTTCGCAAGTCTCCAAATCTTAATTTTAATATTCTTTTAATCTGCACTGTCATATGATTCTAAATATATAAAATTAAAAAAAAGATTAAAGGGACAATAAAGATAGCCCACAAAAAAACAAGAACTTACACATCGTTGGTTTGTTGATTGAAAGTTCAATATAGAAAGAGAAGCAATTCATTGAATGCCTAACGTTCTAAAACTACTATAGCACAAGAAGCGTTTGCAAAGAGTAAAATAGAACGATTTCAAGTGCTCTAACGCAAATGCTCTAAGAAACAAAAAAAGTCCATAATCCACACCTGCGCCTGCCTTGCTTTGCTGCTCTGGAGACCTTTCCGAAAACTAACATGATGAACTACACTGAGCATCAGGGAATCAAAGAGGAAGAATGATCCCAATAGCCCGAACACAAAACCCACCATTCTCAACTGAATGCACATCCATGCCTTCCTCTTACCCCAAGCTCCTGTTTTGGAGGGCTTCGAAACCAGATAGCTCTTCTTCGTCAGCACCTGCGCGCTTAAACTCTGCCCTTCCTTTCCCATCAAACAATCCTACTGTCTCAAGGCGGTAAGGCCCCAAAGAAGGCCTTCTGCTTCTTTTGAAAAGATCCATTGAAGAAACCGACCTGCCAATCTACCGAATTGAAAATAATAGTTAGATGAGAGGAGAAGGAACGTTTTGATTGATTGTCGATGGAATAATGAGAAGTGAAGAAGAAGGAATGTAGCAGGTAAGGCTTGGAGTGAAAGAGAAAGGAATTGACCCCGTAACGGATGGAGAAAGAGATGGAGCTCCTGTAAAATAGTTAGTGTTGGACGCGATGGTGCTCCTGAATTCACGGGATTCTACCATCAGGGCTGAACGTATTTTGCTCCAGACATTTAATAAGAGCTGTTAGGCAATCAAGAGGATTTAATTTAAACAGTACGTTAAGTTCCTATTTTCCGAAAACTAACATGATGAACTACAGAGCCAACAATATGAATACAGTTATTAGATTATTAGTAGTTAGATTTTAAATTGGAGAGCGTAATAAGTATAGTTTATTATTTTCCCAGATTATGAATAGTCAAAATAACAACCAATCCCAGGAGGAAAATGTTCCTCAAAATACCCCAAGCCACAATGAGACTATTTCACCTAACGTTGAAACAGTCTACCCTTTTGATCATAATGGAGCAAATCAGATGCTTCAGTTTATGAATATGATGATTCAATTTATGAACAGTTAACAAATTCAGAACCCAAATCCTATTTCAATTCAGAAGAAAGCAGTAAATGAAAGACATGCATGTATTTCTTAAATTTTAGCCTCCCAGATTCAATGGAAAAGCAACTCCTTACCAAGCTGAGGAGTGGATTCAAATGATAGAAAAGGAATTTAGATGTGCTAAAAGTTCTGAAAATCAGAAGGTATCATTAGCTACTTATCTATTGATAGAAGCTGCTGAGAAGTGGTGGAAGACAACCAAGACCACTACATTCTAGAATAGATCAAAAGAAGAAATTTAGTGGGAAGAATTTGTGAAGGCATTTTTAGGCAAGTATGTGCCCCAGTCTGCTAGGCAGACAATGAGAAAAGAGCTCCTAAACATGAAGCAAGGAAGTCACACTGTGACAGAATATGAGGAAGAATTCACTCGTTTAGCTAGCTTTGCTCCAGAGATGGTTACAACGGAAGAAGTCAGGTGTCACTTGTTCCTTAATGGATTAAGGAATAATTTTTAGCATATTCTTACACCTCTTTAGATTTCAAACTTTGCTCAATTAGTAGAGAAAGCCAAGCTCATGGAAGCTCAAGAAGAGCAGTACTCTTCAAGGATGAAAATGCCAGTATTTTCTCCCCATTTTCAATCCAAGAGGCAGCAATTCTCAAAACATCAAGAGAAAGTTTACAATATTCAAAGCAACTCAAGTGGACCTATTCCAAGAACACCAAACACTTGCAGATTTTGTGGAAGAATACATAGTACAAATAAGTGTTTTACCTGTGAAGGTCAATGCCACCGATGTGAAAGAACAAATCATTCAATAAAATTCTGCCGTGCTACTTACATCGTAAACGGGCATCAACTCCCAAATCAAGGTAAGATAGTTATGAGGAATCAAGGCAGACCACCAGCAAATCAAGGAAACAATATTGCATCTTCCAGTAATCCAAAGAATAATCAAGCCTAGGCCAGAATATTCAACCTATCTCAAGAAGAGGCAAGAGATGAACATAATGTGATAACATGTACCATTTTATTATTTCAGTACCCTTGTTCGGTTCTTTTTGATTCTGGAGCTACGCATTCTTTTATTGCGTCAAAAATGGTTCAACAACATTCATTACCAGTAGAACAACTTTCATCAGCACTTAAAGTCAATTTACCATCAAGAGAGTTTTTAGGGACAAACATCTTTTGTAATTGCAAGTTAGATATAAGTGGAAATTCTTGGGAAGCTAAACTCACTGTCATCCCTATAACCACTTTTGATATCATCCTTGGGATGGACTGGATAAGTCAGAATAAAGTATTAATTAATTGTGCAAAGAAGAGAGTATATATTTATAATGAAAGTAAGAAAGTAACCTTTGTTGGTCAAAAGAGTGCAGTTATTAGTCTTATCCCAGCAAATAAGATCGAAAAGTTTATTAGAAAGAAATATCCTATATTCTTAACCTTACTCTCAAGTTCCGATGCTAAATCTACAACTCTAGAAGAAACTCCTATAGTGAAAGAATATGCGGATATTTTTCCAGAAGAACTTCCAGGTTTGCCACCTCAAAGAGAAGTAGAGTTCAATATTGATTTAAGTCAAGGAACGAATCCTTTATCAAAAGCTCCATATAGAATGACACCCAAGGAATTAGAAGAACTTAAGAATCAACTTCAAGAGTTGACTGAAAAAGGGTTTATAAGACCAAGTAATTATCCTTGGGGAGCCCCAGTCTTATTTGTTAAAAAGAAAGATGGAGTATGCGCCTATGTATTGATTACCGGGAATTGAATAAGGTTACTATTAAAAATAAATACCCATTACCAAGAATCGATGATTTATTTGATCAATTAGTCGGTGCTTCCATATTTTCCAAAATTGATTTGAGATCTGGTTATCACCAACTCCGTATCAAAAATGAAGATATTCTTAAATCTGCATTTAGAATGCGTTATGGGCATTATGAATTTTTGGTAATGCCTTTTGGGTTAACCAACGCCCCATCTTATTTTATGGATTTGATGCAGCGAATAATAAAACCCTACTTAGATTCATTTATCATCGTCTTCATTGATGATATATTAATTTATTCTAAGAATTCTAAGGAACATGAAGAGTATCTTAGAATCACCTTGAACTTGTTAAGGCAACATCAACTGTATGCCAAATTCTCAAAATGTGAATTTTGGCTTCAATCTGTAGCCTTCTTAGGCCATATAATTAGCAAAGATGGAATATCAGTCGATCCAAGCAAAATAAGTGTAATTCAGGATTGACCCCAACCTACTTCAGTAACAGAGATACGCAGTTTCTTGGGATTAGCTGATTATTATCGTAAGTTTGTTAAGAACTTTTCCAAAATTGCAGTCCCGCTTACTCGTCTTACTCAAAAAGATGTGCCTTATGTATGGGATTCATCTTATGAATCAGCATTTCAGAAGTTAAAAGAATGTTTAACATCAACTCCTATTCTAATTCTACCAATTGAAGGAAAAGAATATCAAATTTATTGTGATGCTTCTGGAATTGGATTAGGCTGTGTTCTTATGCAAGAAGGTAAAGTAATAGCTTTCGCATCTAGACAGCTTAAAGTTCATGAGAAGAATTATCCAGTTCATGATTTGGAGTTAGCTGTAATAGTCTTTGCACTTAAGATCTGGAGACACTACTTGTATGGAGTAAGATGTGAAGTCTTCACTGATCACCAAAATCTGAAGTATATCTTTACTCAGAAAGAGATAAATTTAAGGCAACGAAGTTTTGGAGGTATTTGGAAGTCATTTAATTTTTGATGAATATTTTAATATTATTTAAATACTTGAAAAATCGAATAATTAAATACTCGTCGGATCAAAAATCCGAGTGCAGCGTTGCGTTTAAAACCTCTCAATTAGCTAGGAGTGATTTATTGAAAATTTTTTTGTAATACATTTGATTAATTAAATTTAATTAATAAAGAAAGGCTTGAAATTGATTAAATAATAATATTAAATTTGAATTTTCGGTAGGGCCCACATGCGTAAAATGCGTCTGCCTTTTTCCTTAGCTGGCTGGTCCAGCCTGAACCGGTACTGCCCGGTTCGAAGAAACCACGGGTTTGAACCACTGTTTAGCGATAGATTCAATCCGGGCCGTTGATCGTTCGATCAGATCTAACGGCCCGGGGTTCTCCTACTTCGGCGTTAGGGCACGCGTCCTCCAACGCGACACGCGGTCAAAGAAGAAACTCCCACCTGCCTTTCCACCGCCTATCGACCGCCATTCTCTTCCTTTAAAAGCCGTGGCAAGCTTTTAGTTTCAACTTCCATTTTCTGAACCGAGCTCAAGAGCAAGATAAGTCCCGGTGTCCTACCCCAAGTAAACCCTAGTTCCTCACAGTTAAGCAAGGTATTCCTCCACTCCAAACCTTTAGTTATTCTACTTCTGGTATTACATACAATAATTCAAGATGTTGTTTCTATCCCTATGTGCGTGTGTTTTCGACTGTGCTGCGCTGTCAGCACAGGTGGGACCCACCATACCTGCAAAATTATAAAGAAAAAAATTATAATATATATATATATATATATATTATATCCTAACTTAAGTATTATAAAGTGTATAACTATATATACTTATATAAGAACAGAAAAATTGAATATAATAAATTAACAAATACAATAATGAGTTAATTATTTCAGTCAAAAATAATTAATATAGGATTAATTTTAACAAGAATATTAAATGGATATCTAATTTAATTAATTAAAAACCTAAACTTTAATGCTAATAACTTAATAATTATACATCCAAATATAGCAAATGAATATACCATTATGATCAGAAAAATATAAGGAATTTATTGGTATAAATTATTTTATTGTAAGACTAATATTTTACTTAAGTGATATTTTAGATATTTAAATTATTACAAAACTACAACTAAAACTTCATTTAGCCATATCTTTACACACACTAATCTAACCCTATTGAATATGAGACTCAAAATACTCAAAAAACCCTAAGGAACATGTTAGAAGTGTTAACTTTATTGTTTGGATTAAATTTAGACTAATTACAATTAGGACCTAACCCTAATTAAGTCCTTTAACCCTAAAACCTTGATTAACCATAAGTAAGTCAAATTAGCTCCAAATTAGGTGATTCAAATATCAATTTAGATCCGAAAGGCCTAATTTACAGTAAACTGTAAAAATATTTAGGATCCAACGGCCAAATCTCCTAATCAATCATAATTACTCAAAATCTTGATTAATGAATATTAACAAAACTAATGATCCAAATTAAATAATTTCAGTTTCAAAAGACTCATAAACTAAATTAAAACCTAGTTGTATAATTAATTTAGTAATTTTATGACTAATTTCACTAATCACTCACTAATCACCTTAAACCCTAATGAATTAAACTTAGAACTTGTATTAGCTATAACTTAGCCAATACATATCAGAATTTGATGATTTTAGGTTCAATGGAAATCTTAGGACATACAATAAACTAATAGAAGTTTTAAGATTCTATTAAGGGTAAAATTACTAAAATGCTCTTATAAGGTCAAATGGCATAATAGTTAAACAACTTAATAAAACATTCATTTCATTACTTTAAGAAGCCTAAGTTATAAGCATAAAAATAGTAAATTAATGAATTAAATTATTTTTGGCAGATCAAAGGAATTGAACTGGTTATAAATTGTATCAAAATAGTCAGGTACGTAAAATTTATTTATAAGTTTCAGCATTCTTATTTTGAGCCATTTTCTTTTGAGCACTATTTATTACAAACTGCTTACCGCTATTAAACTTGCAAAAGAATGATATCAAATAGCATGTAACAAAAAGAATGAAACATGGTATATATTTTGTGGTGCTTGTCTTTGGAGGGTGGAACGCAATACTGAGAATCTGTACAGATTGGGCCTGCTGGCAGCCCCTGGGAGTTATATGAAGGAATTTAGCCCCTGTAGGAAGTGGGAAAATCTAGAGAAAAGACACACCATTCGTTCCTATTTTGAGTAAGCTACCGATGAGTAGCGAGATAAGCTTCCTATAGGTTATGCATATGGGTTTACCTATTTGGGCTCAAGAGTCTACGGACTCGACTTATTGTTACAAATGCTTTTGATATAATTATTTCATACTTTCATATTTATGGAATTTCACAGCTAACTTGCAGGGCAATACTTAAATTTGGAAATTTACTTATGCAGATATTTCAGTCACTTTCATGTTTAATTTAAACCTATTTTAGGATGCTAGAATTAATTTTATAAGAATAATTTGCGTACTCTTACCTGACTCGTAACTGTGTTTTTCAGGTTTTGATAATTAAAGTTTAGAAGATCTGCCAAATAAAAGAAAAAGAAATAAAGAAGCAAGAAAATATGAATATTTCATCTTTATTTTGTAAGAGATAAACTATTGTAAAATTTCATATATGTTTTGGCTCTATCTTTAAATGTATAATTGGACTTTGGACATTTATTATTTTATGTTCTTTTATTTATAAAAATATATATGTTTACATTTGAGATGAATTGTTCTTTAAAGACTCTCAAACTTTGGTCCCCTGTCGTCACAAAATCACATTATGCAATTTTCTTCTGCCAAAAGGGCGGAAGAAGCTTCCGCACCAGGCGGAAGCCTAACACCCTGCGCGTGCCCCCTGCGCCTGCCACCTGTGCCATTTTTGGTGCAGGTTGGTCTGCCCTCTTGGCCGACCACATCCTCCCTTTCCTTTTCCATATAAACCCCCTCTCCCTCCCCTCACAACAGCCCCCATTTTCCCCTCACAGCAGCCCTCTCCTCCTCTCCTTTCCCCAACCAGCCACAGTAGTCCAGCCCCTGGCTACCAGCGCCAGCCCCTCCTCAGCCGCTCCAGCCTCCTTCCGGTAGCCTGGCAACCCCCGGCAGCCCCTTCCAGCAGCTTCTGGCAGCCCGATAGCCCCCTTCAGCCAGCCAGCTCCCTCTTCGGCAGTTTCCAGCAGCTCCGGCAGCCTCTGGCAGTCAGCTATTAAGCCGCCAAACCACTCAGTAGCCGCTGCCAGCCAGCCTCTTGCCGTTGCCACCTCGGCCAACCATCTGGCTACCCCGTTCCAACCCTCCTTTGTTTTCCGGCAATCCTAAAAGCCAAGGTATGAGAGGTTGGAAATAGAGGAAATTGAAGAAAATACTTTCTTGCTAATCTTATATACATTGCTATAATTTTATATTTAATCATTCGCATTTTGATCATTCTCATTAATTAATAATGAGAATAATTAATAATGCTATAAAATGACTACTATTTTCATTCCTATCGTTACTCTTACAATTTAGTAATATTATTATAAGGTACGGACTTAAATCTTAATATGAATAGAAGAATGTAAAAGTTATGAAATATCACCTCACTTTTAAAAAGAGGCTAATTTAAAGAAATATTGGGGACTTAAATGCAGTTTGAGCAATCTGTCACTCATTCGAGCTGTTGAACTTTTGAACTTAAAGACTAAAGGTACACAGTATATGACTTGCATTACATCTTGCATTTTTCTATTACTGCTATGCTTCACTTATTTGCTTTGAGCCAAAACTATTTGAAGCTTGGTTGGTTGTCCGAAACCAATTTAATATCATTCGGGATTGTTACCGGAAAATGACATCAGTATCATTCGGGGTTGTTACTGGAAAAATGACATCAGTAACATTCGGGGTTGTTGCTGAAAAAATGACATCAGTAATATTTGGGATTGTTATTGGAAAATAACATCAATAACATTCAGTGTTGTTACTGGAAAAATAACATCAGTAACATTTGGGGTTAGTTACTGGAAAATGACATCAATAACCTTTATGTTGTGATAACTACTTGTTACAGGAATTTGCTTGCTTATTTTGCGCGGTTGCCTTACCTATCCTGCATTTTACTTTCACCTTACTTCCGCTAAATGCATCTTTATAAAGTAATTTGTTATTGTGTACTGTTGTACTTAGAGTATTCTCTAATTACTGGGAATTCAAATTACGATATTGTTTTCTGTATAATACCAGGTCAGGTGCTTCTGGAAGAGGTTAAGTAAGAACCCTAATTTTCAAAAGATCGATGACGGCGCTGAATTGCTTGTTTTGTTTCTTTCTTTTGTACGATGAAGGATCTTGTAATAAGAATTTTGATAAATGAAAAATATATTTTACTTTTATATGCGTATTTTTTTTCTCTCAAATTACTCGATATGATCCTACGGTGAGTAGTCACCCGATGCCAGAACGGTTTTTGTCGAACCAGCATCGGGCCTTCACATAAGGCTCCTACGAAAGTTAAATTCGGTAAATGCAGAGGTGACTCACACTGGAAGAAGAGTTCGTGATTTGTTTGCTCTTTCTGCAACATCATACGTAGATAAGATGAAGAGCAACAATAGTGCTATAATTTGGCACGAAAGGTTGGGGCACATCGGCATGGAAAAGTTGATAGTGATGGGGGCAAAGAGTCTTGTTAGAGACTTACCTAGCTTATCTTCTTTCGGTGATGGGCATGTATGTGAAGGATGTCAATTTGGAAAGACTCATCATCTTCCATTTAACACATCTCTCTCAAGGAGCAAGAGACCGCTAGAATGCATCCATAGCGATATGATGGGCCAACAGCTACCTCATCTTATTCAGGAAACGGATATATGTCATTGTTTGTGGATGACTTCTCACGCTACATGTGAGTGTATCTCTTAAAAGAGAAATCAGAAGTGTTTGATAAGTTCTTGGAATTCAAAGAGAGGGTGGAAGGTGTGCTTGGACAAAAGGTCAAGAAGCTCAGAATGGATAATGGTGGAGAGTTTATATCTACCGAGTTTTTTTTTTGTTGCCGCAAGCATGGAATTAAAAGGGAATTATCTTGTGTTTACATGCCGCAGCAAAATGGGGTGGTCAAAAGGAAGATTAGACATATTACTGAAACTTGTAGGTGTTGGTTGCATGCCAAAGGAATTCCTAAAGCCTTATGGGCGGAGGGAATGATTTGTGCGACATATGTGATAAACCAATTGCCATTAAGCCCGAACAATCAAAAGTTACCGCATGAACTTATATTTGGAGAAGTGCTGAGTGTGAAGCATATGCGAGTGTTTGGAGCAACTTGTTATGTTCATGTCCCAAATATACGAAGAACAAAACTTGAATCCAAAGCCATAAATTGTGTTTTCATTGGCTACAATGAACAAAAGAAGCGCTAGAAATGTATGGACCCAAAACTCAAAGGTTCATAGTCTCTCGTGACGTGGTGTTCGACGAATTGACGTCATATGATGGAGCATCTAACATCATGTTGGAAGAGAACAGAGGAGTAGCAAGTCTTGAAGTAGAAACTGAAGAAGAATCAGTTGAGTTACCAGTGTCTCCAGGAGCCCCATACTCTTCAAATTCAATGTCAATGGAGACGGAGTCAAGAAGAAGGGGGAGTAATGCTTCAAGTCATGGTGATGGGGGAGCAAGTGCAGAGACAAGAGGTGGAGAGGTGGAGAGTAGTTCTATTCTTAGAAGATCAAACTGAATGATTGTACTACCTGCTTGCTATAGAGAAGGAAATTTAGTAACAATGAGTTTATGTTACTTTGTCAGCCCACTTGATGAGCGGGAGCCGTCGTGTTATGATAAAGCTAAAAGCGTAAAATAATGGGTATAATCCATGGAAGAGGAGATTAATGCCCTCAAGAAAAATGAAACTTGGGATCTTGTGCCCAAGATTGATGGCGTTACCCTGATTACTTGCAAATGGGTTTATAAAGTGAAGAAAAAAGCGAACGGTAGTGTCAAGCACTTCAAAGCTAGGTTTATCGCTCGAGGGTTCTCACAAAAGTATGGAGAGGACTATGAAGAGACGTTTAGTCCGGTCATGAAGATGACATCGGTATGCTTTGTGATTGCATTGGTAGCATGCAAAAGTTGGAAATTGTGGCAGTTGGATGTAAAGAATGCTTTTCTTTATAGGGATATTGATAAAAATGTCTTCATGGTGCAGCCATAAGGATACACATCCAAAGAGCATCTAAATTATGTTTGTAAGTTGAAAAAATCACTATATGGTTTAAAATAAGCACACGGGCATGGTATGGAAAAATAGTAGAGTGCTTACAATTCTGTAGATATTTTGCTTCAGATTATGACTCAAGTATGTTTGTGAAGAAACATGACAGCCTACATGTTCTTGTGCTTTTGTACATTGATGATATGATTGTAACAGGAAATGACGATGGGGAGGTGTAACAACCCAAGGTTGTTACTCAGCTTAATTTTAGCTTAATCATATCGTAATTATCATTCCATTAAGTTCATATAGGCATTAGAACCAACCTTGAAGGTTTGGAGCAATTCGGAGCTCAATCGATTAATTTAGAATATTTTAATATTTAATTAATTAAAAAATTGAGGTATTTATTTTAACCTCGAAATCTAAATCCGACTTCGTCGTTGCGATCGTCACCCCCAAATTAGCTAGGGGTGATGTTTTGGACGCATTTGGGAGTCGTCGGATTTTCGTAAATATTTTAATATAATTAAATACCCCAAAAATTAGCATAATTAAATAATCATCGAACTCAAATTCTGATATTGCGGTTGATTTCCTCACCCCAAATTAGCTAGAGATAAATTTTTGGGAATTTTTGGAGTGCGTTTCAAAAATCTGAATTTTTAAATAATTAAGGAAAATAAATAAGTAATTATTCAGTCCCTAAATTACAATTTTCCCTATTTTTCTAATTTCCTATTCCACTGACAGCCCCTTCCATGGCCGGCGCCCCCATGCCCCCTTAGGCTCATTCAAGATGGCTCCCTACTCCCCCTCACATCCTAGCTCCCTAGCTCATGATGGAGCCTCCATCTCCTTCCTCTTCTTTAAGAAGGAATCCCATCCCCTTCTTCTTCTTCTTATTCTTACTGAAGTATTCTCCTCTTTTCCTCCATTGATGCTTTTGTGCTGAAGATGAAGGCTCATCTCTAAGGCTTTGAAGAAAGACAAATGTTCCTTCTTCCCCCACTCCTTCCAAGGACTAAAGGCACATATTTGTTCCCCTTCCTTATCTTCTTCATGTTGCTACTATGCTTGTTTGTATCTTTAGAAACTCATTACAGTGTATGGAAGCCATTAAGGCTTATTGAGGCATGTTATTACTTTGAAAATTGCATGCTCTATTTTTCATCCATTTTGTATACTCTAGTCTTTATCATCATTTTTTATATAGTTAGGATGCTCCATTTGTACCAATTTTGGTGTCAATAGAAAGGTATCAAAAAGACCTTTCCATTGATATATAGCTTAGCTCATAGAATTCTCTGGATTGGGAGTAATTGAGCTCGAAATGAGGCCTTTATGAGTTTCGCACTGACGAAAATACCGTCTGGCGCTGCAGCGCCCAAGTTGCAGAAACTGGACCGCTGCAGTGCGCCATAGCGCACTGGAGCGGGCTACAACGTTATTTTGGAAAAAATCATATAAAATTAGTTATTAAACTAATTGAGCAGTAAACTGCAAATGGACCGCTGCAGCGCGCCATAGCGCGCTGCAGCGGGCTGTAGCGTCATTTTAGGAAAACTATATGAAATCAGAAAAATAAATTAATTGAACAGTATTTTCACGAGTTAGACTGCTGCAACGCGCCATAGCGGGCCGCAACGTCATAAGCGCTGCAGCGCGCCACATCATCAAAAGCGGTGCAACGCGCTATAGGGTGCCACAGCACGCTATAACGCTCAGAAACTATAAAACTGCCCAAAACTTGCTGAAATGGCCAGAACTTCTCTGTTTTTTCATTTTAAGGTCCCTAGGACCATAATGAGACTGAATTATATTAAATTTGAACCTATTTTAGTTAAAATTGAGCATTGCATGAAATTCTATATTGAAATTAAGTTTGAAACTTTGTCATTTTTCATAGCATTAATTAATGGTGCTTGAGTGCTAAATCTTCCAACGAAGGTTTTTGATTGGCTTCCACTACCCAAAGTGATTATTTTATTTTGAAAATTTATGGAAGCACCATGTTGACTTAACTAATTCATGCCTAGGATTATATTAAAGTTTGTGATTAGCAATATATACTTTTGTTCACCAATAGGAATATTTATGTTACATAATTGCTGAGATTGCATACGAGCTCCGGAAGGTGATTCGATGTTTATTGAGTTTGCTAATCGATAGGTTGGTTGCTTAAGAGTTTTCACCCAATTTTCCGATACGAAGGAATGACTTGCTCCAGTATCGAAAAAAATATTACAAGGTTTATCATTTATTGATAAGGTGCCTATGATTACAATAACTTAATAAGGATTGCTACTCACACATTTAAAAATACTGAAATAGTAATAACTGAATAAAACTTTAATTTAAGACATACCTGAAACGACATCACTGTCTTCAGGTGCAGAGGCGGGTGTTAGCATGTATACCTTTACAGGAGCTGTAGGTTGTTTGCCCTGGGGCCACTGGCCTTGACGAGTATAGGTCGGCTTCTGCGCAGGTACAACTGCCTTAGCATTTGAAGTGAGAGCTGGCATTATAGCAGGAGGGAATTCTCGGTTGTTCCCTGGCTGAGCACGGAAGGCTTGCTTATGACGGGAGTGATTGATGAGCACTCCGTCAATTGTTGACTTAGCGTTGCATTTGAAGAAATGGTGGCCTTTTTGATCACATGCAAAACACACACCACCAAAGTGGTAGCATTTCTCATACGGATGGTATTTCTTACATTCAGAGTTCTGGGGTTGGGATTGCTCAGCTTCCATATTATATACCTTTGCCATCTTATGCTGACCAAAACGTTCCTTCCTTGGTTGCATAACTATTGCCTTTCTCTTTTGGTTCAGTTGACCTCAGAATCCCTCTTATAGACGGGCAGCTTCGATCAATTCAGTCAGATTCTTGATCTGATGAGAGACAAGGAGAGCTTTTATGGAGTCTCTCAGACCCTTCAGAAATCGATGGCATCTAGATGCTTCGGTTTTAACTAGATCCGGAATAAAACGTGACAATCTCTTGAATTCCTGTTCATCGTCGAATACTGAGTTATTGCCTTGAGTCAGATGGAGGAGCTCATCTTCTAGGATTTTCTTGAGACGATGCTGGTATGAACGCTTCATGAAATGCCTCCAAAAATATATCCCAGGGGATATCTTCTATTTCATAATCGACGAATTTGTTGTTCCGCTCATTCTCCCACCAACATTCGGCTTCTTCTAAGGAACAGATGAGTTATTAAGCGAATATCTTCAGAATTAGGGAACTTAATACTAGCCAAGTTCTTTTCGGCCATCCTGGGCCAATTTACTGTGTCCATTGGGTCCACTGCTCCATTGAATGTGAGAGTTCTAAGGCTAAGGAAACTGTATAGGATTCCATCACCGGTATAATATGAAGATGATGAGAAACCTAACGGGGGTATAGATTGTTGTCTAACAGAGAGAATCAGAGCACGTGTCTCTTGCACTTGTTGCACATTACTTTCTATAAGGCTTTCATCAGATTAGTCATTGTGTTTGATTCTTCGGGTCTGCCAGACGACGAGACCGCATTCTTAATTGGGGCAGGAGCTGAAGGAGATCCTAGATTCATGACTGCAATAAAGTATGAATTTAGCAAATGAAATAAACATCTACTATCCTTTTCAATCATCATTTTCTCTAAAGAGAAGTTACATAGGTAGACAAAAGGATAAACTGATATGAAAGCAAGATAAGATATGAATTATAAGGGCATCAGGTACAATATTCTACCCTAAAAGCAGCACAAAAATCATTGAACATTACTAATCGATGATTCCTGGATAATCTCCTATCTGTCCAGTACCACCATTAATCGACAGAACCACCAAGCAGAAATCCCAAAACCTGGAGACGATAGTCATCAGGACAAGCTGTCTCTCAAAATGCGGTGGTCACACGCTTCAATCACTCTTTGGCAAGAACAGGGAGACTAGATCCTCTGAAGGCCGGACAAACTTAAATCTTATCTAGCATTTCTACTCCATGAGGAGATACTCCTTCTATGATCCTTCCATAGATTTTTCCATCTTGGAAATCATGTGCCCAATACTCGTCGAATAATCTAAGTGGTAGAAGAAATCGAACTGCTGATATTCCATCTCTAAAATTTCATTCAATTATTAGTTTTGATTTCCAATTATTTCAGTTATAAGAGTTAAATTTGTATATGTTACTTCTTTAAGGTCCGTTCAGATCTTAAGATGTCATATATTACTTGCTTTTAACATTTAACCATATTTTACTCATTTATGATTTATTCAATTCCTAAGGTGTCATTTTCAGATATTCTTAGTTTCATTTCTGAGATTTCAGTAGGATGAACTATGGATACTGCTTTCCTTACACTTAGTAATTATGATCATATCCACTGCAGAGAATAGATCATAAAGTAGATAGGAACGTTTCCTTATATGACACTTTATGATACTTCTCTAATACCAACTGTAGTGCCCGCCCCGTCGCCGCGCGCAAGAGATAAGTACAATTAGTTCGGCGGCGGAGCGGTGCACCGCTCGGGGAGGAATAATCCGTCTCCCCGAAATAGCAGAAACACCAAACCCATCTGAAGGGTTGCTGACTCAACCTCAAGGAGGGTTGAGAGTTAGTACTTAAGATAAGAGTAGTATCCTTATCTTAAGTATTAGATAAATATATATATATTGGATTTAGAGTACAAAAAGAATCCAATATATGTATAAGATATCAGCATTTCCAGTATACTGATCACATCACAATACTAAGTATAAGTAGAATATAATAGAGTGCGGAAGCTTAAAGCAAACATCCATAAACATTCATCATAGAAGCTGTATGAAAACATTCATTTCAGAAAAGAAAAGAAAATATATCCAGAATTATTACAAGCATTTTACTGAAACAAAAAAATAAACTAAGTACTAAACTAAGCAAAAAAGTAGTAAAACTGGAGGAGAGCCCACTAGTGCTCCACTGGCTCCTCATGAATCTCCTGGGTATCCTCCTGACCTGGCTCAATATACTTCTCAGGATCTAGTAAATTACCGGATCCCAAAAGTACACGGTGTTAGACAATAAGTCTAACACATCGAGATTAATCTAAATAGTTCTAATTTTTATTTAACATTTACATAATGTAATTAAATCTGCAAAAATACTGTAAAGATAACTGAAAGCATAAAACTGTATAAAACTATACAAAACTGAAGTAAAGTAAGTTAAAGCTGAACTATAAGCTGAAATACTAAAAATAAACCAAAACAATACTGAATCTGAAACTAAGTAATCATATGTAAAACTATGCTTTATGTCACTAAAACTATGCATCTAAATATGCCACAACACTATATGTTATTGATATGCAACCAAAATATCATTGAACTGCTATGAATAGTAATGTCAAATCTATACATATATACAGTTGGGAATACCGTTTACTGATGATGCCGATGCATCCTGAAATTCCTCGATCAATGTATGCAATATTTCGTAACTCATAAATAATCACTGATACTCATACATCATTCAGATACTCACACATCATGCTTATGCTCATGCTAATGCTTCTAACTACATGAAATAAATCCAAAATCCAAAAAATGCTTGAAATCCGATAATGAATTCAAGGTCTCCATTGTGCCGAATCCTACTAAAAGGATTCTGACTCATACATTCTAGTTTGATACTTGGCTAAAATTAAGAGTTTACTTAAAAATCATTAGCTGGGATGATTGTATACACATATTTAGCATGTTTGCAAGAAAGGTGGATTTAACATTTAGCTTATTTAAACTGCACTTATCGAAGCGCACTACGATAGGAGGCAGAACCCGGTCACAGTTTACATCTCAAGCTAAGCCGTTAAATGACCTAATTACAAGCATGTGTTCTACGCAAAGTAACTTGGGATACTTAGTTTGCATAAACTGCACTTATCAAAGCGCACTACGATAGTAGGTAGAAACTGGTCGCAGTTTATATCTCAAACTAAGGATCTTATTCACTAATTGTAACACTCTTAGTGTTGAAAGATTTACTCTAACGGGACTGTATTCATCTAATCCCTCGGGATAGCACCTGGTCATAAGTCCATATTGGAGTGAATCAACCAATCTTAAATATTACTGAAATAATCAAGTACTATAGGTATACCCTACTATATCCAACTAATAATCTGGGTTTAGAAGGTTCTATTTAATTAACAATGATTTATCAAAGCTATTAATCCTTATTCTAAATAGGTGTGTCCTACACAAGGCTCCAAGGATGTGATCAAAAGATCACTCAGTAATGATTTCTACCATAAGGGGGAAGTTCTATTCTAGATGCTTTAGGTAGTGCCTACCACAAGATATCAAGATCGACCTCTAAGATTATGAAGGATCATCTAAGATTCCTACCTCAATAAGATACAAAAGTTCTTCCTACCTCAGTGTATCAATAGTTAAGGTCTTTAAATATTTCAATAACGATCTTATAGCAAGACCTTTAAGACCTCACTTTTCTACTACTTAAGCTAATATTCGAGGTTTACTATTTAGTCTTGGATTTAAGTGATCAGATCAGATGAATAAAATCCATCTAATCATTTCCTATCCTGCAATCATGGGATAAAATTAAAGATCTTATTAGAGTTAGACCATTTCATAAATCATTATAATTTTATTTTCATCTTATGCTAATTGTCTTATATAAGAGAAAATTAAAGAACTAAAGTTTAGATTCAGATGATTCAATCACACATATTCAAGATTTACCTTAGCACTTCTAATTCATTAATTTAAGATCAATATTAAATTATATGCATTATTGGAATTATGTCAATTGAATTATCTTACAATCAAGTTAATTGATTAAGTGATTAAGGTTTAGATCTTAATCCAGACAAGATAGAGTTTAATACCTAACCTTTCTACTATTAAGACCAATGGTTAATTTAAGGGTCAATGACAAATCAATGTACTATTAGTATATTATTGATGCCAAATTTTAGAATTAGATTAAGTATCAAGTTATCAAGATTCTTATGTTCAATTATAGTTTAATTTCAATTACACACAATTAGGTGTCCAAATAAATGTTTAGAGTTTTATAACATACATCCTAATATCATGAAAGCATATAAATATAAAGATACTATAGGGCAAAAAAGTAATTAATGCTAATCAAATTTTAAATCAAACCAAAGGGATTAGCACTTAATCACAAATCTAAAAAGACTTATATTTTATGCCATTTAGTTATTAAGATATACCTATTCAATGCAAGCATTCAAGGGTTCTACTATTTAGCATTTGGTGCAAGATATATAGGATACAAAATAAGTTTTGAGCACTTATTTAAATGACAAAGTTTCAAACTTAATTTCCATGAAAGATGGCCATAGCCCATACATACATATATATATATATATATATATATATATATATATATATCACTAATCAGTCACAGTACAAAAACTCAACCGGGATCAAACTCCATGGTGTCATTAGCCAGGAGATCTAAAAGCCTCATGGGGAGCACAGCGCTCCTATCAAAAGTAAAAACACCCTGTCATGCCAAAAAAGCACAAAAGTCTGCTACTCGGTTCGCACTACGCGACCGGTAGGAAAAGATGACACGTGGGATCTCGAGCAGAAAGGCGAGGGGGTTCGCATATCTGTCTGTACCTCAAGATCGTAGGGTCCTCTCCCATAGATGCTGGAGTCTCCGGACTGCACCTAAGTAATCACCCTCAATAATGAGTCCATCAAAATCGGTCACAGTGGTCAACAGAGCCTGTCTGAGAATAGTCACTGCCTGGACCTCTGCTTGAAGCAGGGATCTAGCCTGAATAACATCTCCAGCAGTCGACAAAAACTGTCCCGCTGCATCCCGAACAACTGTTGCACCAAAAGCTCTGGGCTCACCAAAGAGGTACGACGCGTCGATGTTGGCCTTCAACCAATGGGGCAAGGGGGGGGCACCATCTCGAGGAGGTGGAGGGGCCCTGGTGGGCTGTGGAACCCCAGAAATCGCTCCCATCGTGAAGACCGGCACTAACCAAGGCTGACAGAATCGAGCTGGCACAGCCCTCTGGGGTGGGAACCTGACGGCCATGTGATAAAGTTTTAAACTTGATTTCCACATAGAATTTTATGTTATGCTCAATTTTCACTAAAATAGGTTCAAATTTGATATAATTCAGTCCCACTAAGGTCCTAGGGACCTTAAAATGAAAAAATAGTAAAGTTTTAGTCATTTCAGCCAATTTTGGGCATTTTTGCAATCTCGGGAGCTACAGCGCACTGCATCGCTTCTGGCGCTGGAGCGCGCTGTGGTGCTTCTGGCGCTGCAGTGTGTTGTGGCGCTGTTAATGTTGTGGCCCGCTGTGGCGCGCTGCAGCGGTCCAACTTGCAAAATTACTGTTCAATTAATTCATTTTTTATATTTCCTAAAGTTTTCCGAAAATTCCGCTGCAACTCGCTACAGCGCACTATGGCGCACTGCAGCAGTCCATTTGCGATTTACCGTTCAATTAGATTAATGACTGGTTTTATAAGGTTTTTCCTGAAATACTACTGCAGCCCGATGCAGTGTGGCCTACTTTCAAACTCCAATACTCTCAATCCAGAACATTTCATGAGCGGTGCTATATATCAATAGAAAGATCTTTTCAATATCTTTCCATTGACACTAAAATTAGTACAAACGGAGCATCCTAACTATACAAAAGTGTGAATGAAGGACATGGTGTACAAAATGGATGAAAAATAGAGCATGATTTTTCAAAGAACTGAGATGCCACAATGAGCCTTAATGGCTTCCTTACACCATCATGAGATTTTAGAGCTACAAACAAGCATAGTAGTCGTATGAAGAGGACAAAGAGAGGAGCAAATGAGTACCTTAGCCTTAAAGGAAGAAAAAGGAACCTTTATTTTTTTCAAGCTTAGGAGATGAGCTGGACTTCTTCTTCTTCTTCAATACAAGGGCATCAATGGAGGAAGAGAGAGCTGCAGCTTTTGCCAAATGGGGATGAAGAAGGAGCTTGAGCTCCTTCTTAAAGGAGAATGAGAAATGATGAGCCTAGGGAGAGGGAGGAGTAGGGAGCCATCATGAAGGAGCCTAAGGGCATGGGGGCACCGACTATCAAGAGGGGACTGACATGTAAGCAATAGAAAATTAGGATGATAGGGAAAATTGCAATTTAGGGACTGAATAATTGCTTATTTATTTTCCTTAATTATTTAAAAATTCAGATTTTTGAAATGCACTCCGAAAATTCCCAAAAATTCACCCCTAGCTAATTTGGGGGTGAGAAATTCAACGACGAAGTCAGATTTCAATTCTGATGATTATTTAATTATGCTAATTTTCGGGATATTTAATTATATTAAAATATTCACGAAAATCCAACGACTTCCAAACGCATCCAAAACATCACCCTTAGCTAATTTGGGGGTGACGATCGCAACGGCAAAGTCAGATTTTGATTTTGAGGTCATAATAAATACCTCAAAATTTTAATTAATTAAATATTAAAATATTCCAAAATAATCGATTGAGCTCGGAATTGGCAAAATTAAGTTGGGTAACAACATTGGGTTGTTACAAGATGTGAAGAGACTAAAGATGAACTTAATGGAATGATAATTACGATACGATTATGCTAAAATCAAACTGGGTAAAAATCTTGGGTTGTTATAAGATGTGAAGACACTAAAGATTTGTATATGATATATGAGTATACAATATATAATATGAGTATAAGTCAATTAAATCTTAAAAATTTTTGCATGACTTCTACTGTATTTGGTTAAAAGTACACCTGCAATTTCAACATACAAGTCTTCCATTCTAATGGAAGATTAAATTAAAAAGATAGCAACCTAAAAGTAACATGAAATTAATCTATTATATAGGATTGCTTAGTTCTAGTTCTAATATAAAGTCAATCCATTATATGAGATTGCTTGTTTCCAATTCTAACATAAAGTCCATCCATTACATGGGATTACTTATTTACAATTTTGATATAAAGTCAATCCATTACATGTGATTACTTATTTCCAATTTTAATAATTTGAAGTGAGAAAATACATATGTAGTAATTTTTTATCCTAGGGTATGCACATTCTACATCACTTAATACATACATGAGGATGAGGAATTAACAATAATTCTCAACTTTAGTATACAACTAATTTCCAATTCTATATACAATTAACTTTACAACTAGTATACAACTACTCTCTAAGTTAATATGTAAAGTAAATATGCAACTAAAGCTTTATTTAACATTCATTATATATATTCATCCATTTATCCCAAGCCAAGCATTTAAGTATAAAATTAAACTCCAGCACAAGCATAATAAATACAAAAGTAAATGACTTAATTATTATAAGCCAACAGTTTAATGGAAGTAAGGAAAGAAAAAATCCTACTTGCAGAAATAATAAGCTAAATTTTATATTGATTTAAAGCAGAAGCAGCTAGCTTATGGAATTAGTCCAGCTCCACTAGCCTCCAAATACACCTAATTTATCATATTTTGGCATTTAAATATGATACGACAAAGTCAAGAAATAGAAAATATGATTAGACTAAATTGTCTAAATACAATTTAAGATTAGGCTAAGCATTTTATTATTTAATTGGATATCACTATTAGTTACAACCTAAGCATAATCAAGGGTGAAAAATGTAAGCATAAAAGCATAGAAAAAGAGAAGTAACTAAAAGGTAAAGTGAGTAAGAATACTCACATAAATATACATCCTAGCCTGCAAGTAAAATAAGGGTAAAAGCATCCTATATAGGCTAGAAAAGAACTAAAGTGCATATGAAAGTAAATGAAGTAAAGCATGTATATATTCAATAAACTTATGCTAAGTAAAAAAAAGAGATATTGAAGTATTTAAGTATAATTATAACAACATTCATTATAATCTGATTAAACTGTAAACAAGTAAAGCACAGTACTAAAATATGGAAAATATATTATATAAAAATTGAAAGAAGATATTAGATTATTAGTCTAAGATTCATATAGTCTAGAACTATGAAAAGTAACATAGCTAAAAACTAGGATGAGTCTTAATAATCTATAAGATTGAAGAAGATCTCATATTTTAAATGATTAAAGTTGTTTTAAGAAAGTACTCATTCTGTGGGCAAATACAGAATGAAGCGAGGAGTTAAACATGTTTGTTTAACAAGTAAAGAAAAGCAGGGTCAAATAAAATAATACTCATATTCACCCTCTAAAAATGTGAGATCTCCTTATTACTCCTTATTAGCTTGCCCTTGACTTAACCATCAAGTAAACTCTTATAGTTTTTAATGTGAAAGTTTTATTCATGCACAATATCTTATATGAATGATTCAAATGAATAAGGCTAAAAGCTAAGCAAGCCTTCAAGAAAAATTCAATAATTGCAACTAAGTGATATCCAAAGTTATCTAATTTTTAATATTCTACTTAATGATTAGAGCTAATTGAGCTCCCAATTAACCTTGAGATATTGACCTCAAGTTAATTGTAATAATTAGTCTAATTGGAGTTTTGAAAATAATGATTTTGTTTCATTTTTATGAGATGACAAAATAGTTTATAAGTATAACCATATAAATGGAAACTAGTTCCATTGTAGTCCCAAACTATAAGATTCAATTATGATAATTAAATCAAGGCTTAGGTGACTAGTAAAGAAGGATTGAGGTTATGAAATTATCAAATCTAAAGGAAATAAAAATTAAGGTTCAATTCACTAAAGCGATCTAGCTAGGTTGTAGTTTGAAGGTTCTATCCAAATCAAATACTAAACTAGCTAGATTAATGTAAAATGAAAAGTTTAAAGTAAACAAATGAAGGGATTAAGAACTATAAGTTCTATGATTTCTAATAGTTAAAGGTTAAGGAAATCAATAGGATTCCTAAGCTATCCAAAATGAATTAGGATTCCTATTACTAGCTCTTAAAGAATTCAAGTGACGACTTTAAGGACTAGGATGAATAAATTAGGCTCTAATCTAGTCACTAAAGGCTAGTCTTAGTTGATTCAACCTCCCTCTAGCTGGACGTCGAGACCCTTATCCTCTTCCAGGCACTCTACCTTCGATTTATTTTGTTTTTGGGACTTTATTCGTTCTTCTATCCCTAAGTTATCAGAACTACGATTGTATTAAGAAGAAATCAGGAGTGAAGGGAGATTTCTCTGTTAAAGTCGAACCTCACTAAAGCCCTCACTCCATCTTATTCAACTGCAAGGACGAAGTACCACTCTCTTTATTATGATTCTCTTTCAATTTTTTTTGGTAGCTACCTATAGTTTGATCATCTAATTAGTTCAAATCAAGAATATTTCAGAGTTCATTATTCGACTGAGAATATAATTTTCTGTATTTTCTCCTCACCTGTTGTATATCATGTGTTTATTCATGCTATAAATGATTGCCTTTGATATCATAGGGTTTTATATAAATTTTTGTTTAATAATACTCATGATTGATCTCATATCATTAGCTTGGTTCTGTTAAGATGATAAACATAGTTATTTCGATTTCAACCACTATCTTGTCTAACAATTTAATTACTGTAATTAATCCATCTCTGCTTTAAATTTTAACTATCGATCCTGACCTCCATTTACCTTAGATAAGCGTCCTTATGCATAAATCTAGGGCTTGATGTTGATATTCCCTAAGAAGGTTTTAGATTAAGGTTTTTTATTGAGATCTAAGTACGCTGGCCTGCAGTCTGAGCACTAGTGCACACAAGGGAGGGAGACATATAGGAATTGCATCATGGTAGTTGACTTAATCTAACGATCCAACGGCTAGATTGAGCATATTTGATGAGAGCCGTTGGATCTTCTCGATTTTAAACTAACGCGCCATATTAATTGCGTATGCTGTTTTGTGTTATGGAACCGACAACGGATCCCCACGTTTTCTGAATTTAGTTGTTTGATTTATTTTAAATATGAAATATATATTATTATTAATTAATTATTATATTGTATTTATTTATTCACTCAATTATTTACTCAATTTTAATTATCCAAACGGACTCCGAAAAATCCCAAAATTTCACCCTTACTTAATTGAGAGGTGAGGAACTAAAAAATATAATCAGATTTTTTTGATCGGAGGTCAATTTAATTATGTTAATTTTTTTTGAGTATTTAAATATTATTAAATAATCGGGAAAATTCGACGACTTCCAAACACTTCCAAAATATCATTCATAACTAATTTGGGTGTGGTGAGTCCAAAGGCGGACTCTATTTTTGATTATGAGGTCTAAATAAATTAGGCATTCTCAAAATTATTAGAAAACTATGAAATGTTGGAAATTGTCAAACGATCTTCAAATTGCACGAAATTTGAAATGGAGGCTCCTAATACTATTATAAGACGAATGGAAAAAGATTAGAGTTAATTAGGTCACAAATTGATGGGTAACAATACTAGGGTTGTTACACTTACTTACATTTAACTTTGATGCATTGCTTATCTTGTATTTGAGCTTTATGCCTTGGACATATGTGGCGAACATAGGATATTTGATGAATATCACATGTCAAAATTTGAATTACATAAACATCATTTGTCTTCAGCAAGTCTAACCAAGCCTAGACCTATGAGGGTCTAGGATGGTATTCGTTAGACTCTTTGGTTCAATAGGCTAGCTTAGCCGTCTTTTGATATGACAGTACTAGTTTTAGGTGTACTTCTACATTTTCAGTTCAGTTTTTTCTGCCTTAGCCCAGTAGGCTAAGTGAGATTACACATATTTTAATTTAGTGTTTTTGTCTTAGCCCAGCAGACTAAGTGAGATGTTGCTTATTTTTAGTTCGAGTGGCTCATTTGGCCATAATAGTTTTCAGTTCTATATTACTATATTTTGATTATTTTTACTGTATTTCAGCACTTTCTTACTTACTGTTTACTAGATTACTAGCTTATTCATTTGTTAGAATGTTAGCTTATTTATTTATTCATGTGCTAAGATGTTAGGATATTTAATTATTTATATGCTAGGTTGCTAACCTTACTTATATGTGTATAAATAAGATGTTAGTTTTTATTTAATTGTTCATATATAAGATGCTAATTTACTCATATATTCATGTGTAGGATGCTAGTCTTGCTTATTTATTTGGATGCTAGTATTTCTTACTTATTTATGTACATGATGTTAGATTTGCTTTTAAATTGTTTAAATGTGTTTCATATTCATTTATGTTATAGTAATCTGCATAAGTTCACATTGATCATAAGCATGTTTAGGATGAGTTTCTTTTCAATTATTAGCATTTATTCTTTCTTATATAACATTGTTGCAGCGTTGATTTGGAGCTATGTGCTTACTACCTCTTCTTTAAGTTATAAACTCATTGTTTATGGCTTCCTTTTTATTTCTTATGCTTTCCTACACCTATGTGTTTCTTAGTTGTTATGTAATGGTGATATATAAAAGAACATGAGTTATAATCAGCCTAAAATATACTTAGATAATATGTCTAACTAAATTTTCTCTATTTTTTTCAGTTGGGGCCTTATCATTGTGAAACCAATAATGATAGATTCTGAGCTATTTGAGGTTGTGGAGCATTTTATGGATCTGCACCAGGAGGAGGAGTGTGCTACTGAAAACTCTTAGATTCTTAGCTTTATTTGTGTTTCTTCTTGTGAGACTGAGAGCTTTTATTTTTCATATTCAATTAAACTTTTAAATGTTTTATAATAATACAAGTTGAATTATATTTTCTATTATTGTACTTATTCTGAGTTGTATATTTTACTTATCATATTATGATGGAGTGGATGTTTATATTTTTGCTTCTGCACTCTGAATATTTATTGTATTTATCATTTAGTGAAATACTCTTGTGAATGGCAAACTCCTTAATTATACTGGATTAAGGTGAATACCTAATCTATCTATAAGTAAGGAACTTATCATTTGGTGACCACTTCACTGTAATTATGTTAACTTAAGAGTTAATAGGATCACAGTGGGGCTGGGGTGCCACACCACCTATCTAATGATACAGGATTATCTTCCTTAGCAAGCAAATCCCGATGTCTGGAAATAGTCCAATTAAGTTTTGATTTTGAATCATGAGCTAGACCGAATTGACCCTTTTCCCTCTACTAAAACAAAAGGAGAAGATTGATGTAAAAATTACTGAATGAACCGCTAAGCGCATACAAAATTTAGCCCATTTGGAAGCCTAAATCCATGGATAACTCGCCACCGATGCTTTTGATTGATGCTCATCTAAGACATACACTTTCATCCAAGGTTGAACTGTAATTAGAATCCAATGACACGGTGGGAGGCGACTACTCACTTCACAAACCCATATTAGAAAATTTGGCTCCAATGGTCTACTTCCATGGCATGGTGCGGTCCTATATGGATTGCTGTCTAACTCGAAATCAAAGGAGAATACTCTATATGAGTTGGAAGGGAATAGCTGATATAAGTGCACCTAAATATCAAGATGAATTTTGGTGATCCCTGTTTTGGACTCAAATTACCTAGGGTTATTAAGACAAACCAGACCACCATAGAACCACATTTGTTTTCTATTTAATCCCTTTGAATTTATAAAGGTGAACCTTGCTATATGTAATGCCCCATCCCGTTACCGCGCGCAAACAAGGTGTTTTTAAGATAAACAATTGTTAGTGGCGGAACGGTGCATTACTCGAGAAGGAATATTGAACCTTCTCAAATAATTCATGATGGTTGAAACTCAGCCCTAAAAGAGAGTTGAGGACTAATCCTTAAGATAAGGGTGAAATACTTATCTTATGTATTATATATAGTACTTATATACATCGGATTATGAAAGTGATTTTTATTAAGAATCCAATATATATGAGTATTAGTATTATTTATGCTGATCATCACAATACTAAGTATAAGTAGAAATAACAACAGAGTGCGGAAGCTATAACAATCATCTATATCATTCTACACAAAACTCAAGAAAATGCATTCATCTCAGAAAAGAAATAGAAAATGCACCCATAGTTAAATTATTACAGACTATTTGCTTTAATGAAAATAATAATAAAAATGTCCCTCACTCACTACAGAAAATAAACTAATACAGCAAATAAAAGCTAAAAATTAAGCCAGCTAATGCTACATAAACTCCTCCTGAATCTCCTAGGAAGCTTCCTGAGCCTGCTCCTCTAACTGCTCTGGATCTTGCAAATTGCCGAATCTCAAAAGTACCATATATTAGATAATAAGTCTAACACAACTGAAGCGTAGTATAATTTTCATATGATAAATATTAAGACTCTCATTTCAATAAATACTAAGATTTTCATATTTTAAATTAGTTGTATGGATATGTACTATAATTTTCATATGATAAATACTAAGAAAGTCATTTCTATACTAACTATTTTAGAATCCAAGAAAATACAAACTAATGAATCCATCTCCATTGTGGGCACTAAGCAATGGGGTTCTAAGGTTGTAACATAAAAGTCACTCAATATAGGTGCTCTACCACCATTAAAAAGCATCAAACTAATATCTCTTAGGTTATCCTACCACAAGGATATAAGATCAATTATCTAATATTTAAAGGGTTCATCTAAAGGACTATCTCAAAATAAGATAATTAAAGTATTACCTACTTTAAAGGTAACCCTATTAGAGGTATAGTATTTACTTAAGCTTAGGAATTATATTTGTATTTTAAATTTCTAAAGCTGCTAATTAACACATTTAAATCATAAGCTAAATTATAAGACATCAAGATGATGAGATCCCATGTAGATTTAAAAGTTCAATCATAAGTTTCAGATGCAAAAGTCAAGTATGCAAATCTTTCATATTCGGATTCAACCTGAAATTCTGATTATGGGGCAAAATCATATAATTTATTGAGAGTTGATCATTTGGCAATCTAATATATTTTATCGATTTAATAAGAGTTAATTCATGCTAGTCTCTTTCTTTAAGAAAAAATCAAATGAAGTTAAGCTTAAGATTAAGATAAGAAAATCACATTATCATTTATGAGATTTAATAAATCTATATCACATGATAAATTAGCAATATTAATTAGAAAATAAATGTTAATATTCACTAATTATGAGCTAAAACAATTAGTACTTGATTAGCAATTTAAATTTTCTGAATTTAAATCTAATTGAACAAATTAATTTCCAAGCATCCAAATAACTTATCATAATGTTTTAAGCCTAATGTTCCACATTTCAAGCAACATAATGAATTTATTTAATTGACATGGTTATCTTAGGTTATAAGAAACAATAATATATTGATTCAATCAAAAGAAAAGTCCTATAAGTGCAGGTTTAATATACAAGCATTAGTTCAAACGATCTAAGCATCATAAGCATTGAGTTCACATTTAAATATCACCTATATTTTAAGAATTATTAGTGCTCTAGAGTCATCAAACTATGAAAAGTATAAAATTTGAGCAAAATTGGGAAGTTTTGTGCGCTACGGCGTGCGGTAGCGCTTGCCTGGCCGAGAGCCAAGCCCTACTGCACGCTGTGGCATAGCATTGTGCTGCGGTGTACTACAGTGATTTCAGGCGCTACGATGCGCTACGGCGGATTCATGCGCTGCGGCGCACTGTAGCGCCCTCATGGCCGAGAGTTAAGTGATATGACACCAAATATTATGAGATGCGGGCATTACGACACACTACAGTGCCAAATTTCTTGAGAAGCGAGCTCTACAATGAACTGTAGTGCTTTCAGGTGCTAGGGCACGCTTTGGTGCCAGATTTCCTGAAATGCGGGAGCTGCGGTGTGCGGGAGCGCTCCCTGGCCGAAAGCCAGACGCTACGGCACGTTGTAGCGCTCGACGACCATTTTGCTATGACAAAAAATGGGATGTCTCCCCTATTGCACCAAAATATTCTCAATTTAGGATAGCTCAAGTGTGGTGCTATATACCATTGGAAAAGTATTTCCAAGATCTTTCCATTGGTACCAAAATTGACACAAAAAGATTACTCTAACACTACAAATAACAATGTCCTAGCTACCTACGTAAGATTTCTTTTTATATAACATTATTTATTTTTGGATTCAGATCGACCTCTATTGAGTTTGATTGCTAAAATGCAGGTTCTTGAAGGCACGTGTTAAGCATTCAAACAAAATGAAGTAGCCATTGGACCAACTAATGGGAGAAAATAGAAGGCATAAGGAAGGATGCAAGGAGGGTACCTTAGCTTGCAACCAGAGATTCCAACTAGTTTTTTGCAAGAGCTTAGGAGAAAGGAGCTTCTTCTAAAGTCGGGGAGGAAGGAGCTTGTGGCGCCCCACCCCTTAATCCACAAGAATTAAGTTAAGGGGTGGCGTGTCACTGTAGCTAACCTTTCACTTATAATTGGATTAGGATGAAATCCACAATCCACCTAATAAGGGAAGGAGTAAGCATATAATCAAACATTCAGTCACTATCTAAGTAAACATACAGAGTGCGGAAGTGATTTTCAATATAAATCATCCAAGCATCACAACATAAATATAAAGAAAAGTATCTCAGAACATAAGTATAAAATCTAAATGTGCAGTCATCAGTACCTGTGTTATTACATCATTTAAAAGTTTAAATAAAAGAAAGTGCAAATACACTCATCCTCACAGATAAAACTAAATAGCTGCTTCCTCCACAGGCTCCTCCTCCGGGTATGGCTCCACACCAAGATCATGATCGTCCAACTGAAGAGGATCTGCCATTGTCGGTTTCACAATGTAGGGCCCCAGCCAAAAAAGAAAAATTTGGTTAGACAATTGTCTAAGTACATTTTAAGCTGATAATTTTTATACGTGTTAAGCAATATCACTATTCTATAACATCTAGGTAACAAATGTATAAGGGAGCAGCAAGCAATACAAAAGAAAAGGAAAAGCTATAAATCATCATCTATAACTTAAGCAAAAAGAGAGGTTAAGACATGCCTCACATGCAGGCTAAACAAGGTAAGGCATAAATATAGCTAATCAAACAAGTGCTGTAAGAAAAATACTACATCATAACATGCTGGTGATCAAAAGAAATATTCCAATTGAAATAAAATAACTCAGCAGTAGTACATATAAATAGCAGCAAGGTTTTAACATCCTAAAATATATAAGCAATACAAAGAAATAGCTGACTGAATAAAAATGTTGTAAAGTAACCAAAACATCAAACTGCCTATAACATTCATGTACAATCTGCCATACAGAAAAGAACTAATCTAGCCCACCAGAAAGGCTAAAGGATCTTAGCACCAGTATGGCTAAGGCACCAACAGTATAATCGAAGGATCCTAGCACCAGTACAGCTATAGCACCAACGGTGTACCCCTAGTGTCAATAAGGAGACTAAGAAAATAGCACACAACAAAATAAAGGCCTTCCCCTAGTGTCAACAAGGAGACTAGGCAATCAAAAGGCAATACTGAGAGGCAGCTCAAATACATCCAATTATTTATCCACTCATTAATCACTTTAATATTTTACGAGGAATTTAAGAAGTCTCCATATTTTTCTAATATTTTATTCATGCATCAAAAATTTTATATGATATGCTCAAGAAAATATGGCACAAAAATCAAGGAATGTGTAGCATCAATAATTAAAGTAAGCAAGGGACTCTACTAAACATAGTGATATCATTTGTTTTCTACTTAACCAGTCTAACTATTCAAAGGTACACAAGTTCAGGATCACCATTTTCCTACTATCAAGTGTAACTTAGAAATTCATCCTTATAAGTTAAAAAGGATTAGGACTGATCTAGTTATAGATGACTATAAGTTAAATCAATAAATCATACGTCCTAGTTTTGTAAATTTAGACGTTCTAACTAAGATTCGATCAAGATCTTCTAAACTTATAGATTATAGATTAAACACCATGAGATTTAGCTTTAATCACATAATCCAAAGAGGATAAGACCTAAGTTCTAGGTTTTATTCTATAAGTGATCTACTAGTTAAGGCAAATCCTATTAAGTAATTAAGCTTAATAGGATGAATCTCCTATCTTAAATCTAAGGTTAAAAGACAAAATAATCAGAATAAATTGTAAAATAAAAGAAAAGTCTAGAAACTAATAAAACCAAAGTTTCACCCATTAAATAACCCAATTTACCCAACGAATGAACTCTAACATATGATCTAGTCCTAGTCTCAGGAAAAGTACTTAAGGTGTAGTGTTTAAGACTTAGAGAGATTATTGGAATCTAACTTAATGGTTGATTTCACTCACTTAAATGTCACTAAGATGATTATAACATTAGTTTACGAGTTTTGAAATATTAGTTAGAGGTTAATAGTACTTGGTCCAATCTTAGGGCAAAATGACTATTTTGCCCCTACTTTAAGGGTCAAAAAGTCAACTTTTAATTTACTGGTTAGAATTGAATTCTCTTAGTTCCAACTGATTCCTTATTGTCTAACTTGAAAATAGACAGTAAGTACATCCAAATTAGACTCCAAACGGTCAAGTTATAACCAAAATAAGGCCAGGGGTAATTTGGTCATTTACCTAAATTTCTAGGATTCAGATCCTAAATTTTATTTTATTTTATTGATGACATTAAAATTCTATACTAATTATAGCATCTTGAATTTTTAAACTTGGAGTTAATTTGACTAAGTTATGGTTGTTTGTAGTCTAAGGGTATTTTGGTCATTTTTCACTAAGAATTATAGGGTTGACTTTTTGTCCTGATATCCAAATGAGGAAACTAATACTGCTATAGTGATGGGGCTGCTCTCCTGAGCATTTTAAGACCCATATTGACTATATTTTGATAATTGGGTAAAAAGTTATGAAGCTCTAAAGAGGTCCTAAAATGTTACCTCGTTATGCATACCCGAAATTAATTTTTACATTACATTATTTAATTCCTTACATTTTTTTGAGTATTTTGAGACCTATATTGGCTATGTTTGGATCATCCTACAAAAAGTTATTAAACTTTTAAGATTTACTATTCAAAAATATAATTTGTATTATTTTACTGTTCATTTATTCAAATTGAATGATTTTACTGTTCATTCATAAAGTTTATATATATAGTTTTTGAATTTATTAATTTTTAATTAACCTGTGGTTAATTAGTCTAAATTATAAATTAATATTAATTAATCCCTTAATTAATTAATTAAATTATATTTATTATTATTTTTACTGTTAAAAAGTCATTAGCACTAATTACTATTTAATTAACCTTAATCACCTATTAATATCTAATTAAGAATAATTAATTATAGTTTACTATTTAATAATAATTAATTATTCTAATTACTGTTAAGGTTTAATTAATATTAAAATAATCCTAATTAATCTCTTAATTACTAATTACAGTTAATTAATTATGAAATTACTATTCCCATGTCATTAACACTAATCCTAATTTAATTAACCACTAATTATAATTAATTAATCACTAACAGTAATTAACTTAATTTAATTAACAGACAGTGGGCCCTATGGGCCCCACGGGTAAGCTGAGTCAACTCGGGTGACTGGGCAGTGGGCCCACCTGACACGTGGCACTGCCAGAGACTGCCACATGGCACTATGGCCCAATAGGGAGCCGAAACGCCGCAGGTGACCGGGGAGTGGGCCCCACTTGACACATGGCGGCCCAGAGGCTGCCACGTGGCACTGTGGGCCCCATAGGGGTGCCGAAGCGCCGTGCGGGCTCGGGCTGTGGGCCCCCACGGGACACGTGGCGCACCGGCTGGCTGCCACGTGGCGCAGTGGGCCCCACGGCCGAAGCCGAAGGGACGCGGCGCGGCTGGTGGGTCCCACGTGACATGTGGCAAGCCTGGAGGCTGCCATGTGGCGCTGCGGGCCCTAGCTGGCTTACGTGGACCCGGGTTGGGCTCAGGGCGACCCGGCCCGGCCTGTGCTTCGTCTCATTCGTGGAGACATCCTGAGGGCGCCGGGCTAGGGCACGGCATTTGCCGGCCTTCCCGGCGTCGGACCACCTCGGCTTGCACGGCCGACGGTAGCCCTCGACGAGGCCTACACGTCGGCGGGCGGACCTTCGCCGGAGGTGGCCGGAGGCGGCGGCTAGAGGCAACCCTAGGTTATAGGGTTTGGCGGACGCGTACGGGGTTTTGGCCCGAGGCTTCAAACCTCGGTCTGAGTCGACCAGACCGATGAAGGTCGATCGGGTCCGGTTGATCGTCGATCTACAGTCTAACCTACGATTCTAAAGCAACCCGACAGCAAGAGATGGATAGAGGAGGGAGATCGGGGAGTACCTGGATCGACGGCTGCGGAGGTTGGACGGGGGTCGCCTCGGATCGGGCTGATCTGGGCTCCGGTTCGTGTAACCGGGGGTCGGGGGTGCGGGGGAGGCTCTTAATGGCCCTCGGACGGACCGACCTAGGCGAGGGAGGCCCCGGTTGGCCAGGCGAGCGGTGGGCGTGCCGCGTGGCCCGCGGGCGACGGGGCCGAGGACGAAGGCCTGCAGCCGTCCGATCCCGTGCCACGCGGACGGCCCAGATCAGTCCGGACAGCGCGACGCGGATCGCGGCTGCGAGCCGTGGGATCCGCGCAGATCGGACGGTCTAGATGGATCATTCCGATCGGACAGCGCCATGAGCGCCGTCCACTTAAGTTGACGGCGCCGGACAGAGCCGTCAACTAAAAATTTTTTTTATTTTATTTTATTTTTTTAAAAATTTTCCAAAAATTTGAACATGTTTTTCCTAGCTAATTGAGGGGTGAGGAACGCAATGGCGAGATCAGATTTTCGATTCGATGAGTATTTTGATTCCTCGATTTCCGGGGCATTTTTTATTATTAAAATATTCGTCGAAATTTCGACGACTTCTGATTGACACGAAAACATCGCCCCAAGCTAATTTGGGGTCAATTAGCGCAATGGTGGTGTCCGTTTTTCGATCGGAGGTCAATTTAAATTGGTCAAATTTTAAGGTTTCTAGATTTTCCCAGAAATCAGGATTCGATCCATTTAACTCCTGATTTGGACTAGGTTTAAGGGGTTGACTCCAATTGACATAATTAGCACGTATAATTATATTTAAGACTTAGGATTAGTTCTAATTAACTACGATAACAACCTGGGTTGTTACAGAGCTTCTCCTTCTTCATCTGTTAGCAACATGAGGGAAAAGGGCTAGGGGTCCTTCAAGAGCCTAGGAGTTTCTTCCTTCAGCAACTAAGTAAATGGAGAGGGAGGATGGTTGAGGCCCCAATTTAAAAAAAGAGGAGGCATGGACTGGGAGAGGGAGCAAGTCCTCTCCTATTAGTAGCATGGGGAAGGAGAGGGGGAGAAGCTTGTGTGCGCAAGCTTGAGGAGAGGAGGTGCTGAACGGGAGAGGGGAGTGAGTCCCAGATGTAGGAGGGAAAGGAAAATGGAGGAAATTGTATTTAAATTAATTTTTTTAATTTTTAATTAATACATTGTAATAATTAAAATTAGATCATTAAATGAGCTCTAAAAAATCCTGAAAATTCACCCATAACTAATTCGAGGGTGAGGAACACAACGGCAAAGTTGGATTTTAATTTGGAGATCAATTTAATTATCTAAAATTTTTAGGGTATTTAAATACATTAAAATATTCGAGAAAATTTGATGACTTCCAAATACTTTCAAAACATCACCCTAACTAACTTGGTGGTGAAGAGCACAATGGAAAGTCAGATTTTAATTATGAGGTCAAATTAAATATCTTAATTTTCTAATTAGTTAAATATTATTAAAATAATCTAACTACTCGATTGAGCTCTGAATCACTTCAAATCTTCAAAGTTTGGTTCTAATGACCAAATGAATCCAATGAAATGATAATTAGGATGTGATTAAGCTAAAATTAGGCTTAGTAACAACATATAGTTGTTACACTATCTCTCTTCCTCTCTGCCTCTAATTCCCTAGTAATCTTTGTTTTACCCTTCAAATTCCTCTAAACATCTTCCACTGTATTGAGGATTCCAATCCATTGATTCAACCTCCTAAGACTAAATTTAATAGGAGCTTCAGCACACCCTTAGCTATAATTCTTTCAAATAACTCTATAGGTTATTCTGCTTCAATTATCTCCTAGAGCTCCAAATCAAAGCTTGCCTTACTTGCAATTAATATTGACCTAAGGCTTATCTTAAGAGCCTCCCTTGCACACAGAGCCAAAACAAAAGCTCTAAGTTTTGCTTGAAGGTACTCTTTTATCTTATAATTTAGTGGAAGATAATTGAGGTTACTTTCAATCCTATATTCCTCTAAAAGCTTTATTTGAAGAATAACATGTGATGGCCCTGACCCGTCGTGGTCCTGTTAACTCTTAAGTTAACATGATTACAGTAGAGGGGTCATCTAAAAGATAAGGCCCTTGATTATGAATAGGTTAGTGACTAATACTAACCCATTATAATCAAAGACTTTGTCATTTCTCATAAGATATTATCACTAAATGAAAATAAAAGACAAGCAGAGTGCGAAAGCATACATATCCATCCATCATACAACTACATCAGTCCAGAATAAGTAAAGAGCTGAAAGTAAAGTTAGACCCTGTATAATTATAACATTTAAATAGTTTAAAAAGACTGAAATAGAACACTCATCCTCACAAGTGCAGAAAAGAAACTAAGAATCTTCAGAAGCCTGGATCTCCTCCTGAACTTGATCTTCAAAAGGTTCATCACCACAAAAAACTCAAATTCTACCATTATCGGTTTCACAATGATATGGCCCCAGCCAACAAAAGAAAAATCTAGTTAGATAATTGTCTAAGTACATTTTAGGGTAATCAATTTATTAAGTTCATTAGATATTACCATAAATAAGTAAGAACAAAAAAATAGTAGGAGCAAGAATGTATAAGAAAGAACAAGACAAAGTTATAAGCAAATAGTTTATAACTGAAACAACTAGGAAGTAAGCACATACCTCCTCCAAGCAACTGCAACAAGGTCAGGCAAGTATAAAATAAGATTAGAAAGAAAAATACATCCTAAACATGCTTATGATCAATCTAAGACTATGCTAATTGACATATAAGTAAATGAACATGTAAAACGATTAAGTGACTAAAGTAAAACTAGCATCCTATAAATGTAAATAAGAAGTAAAACTAACATCCTATAAGTAGAAGTAAAGCTAGTAAAATGCTAAAGAACAGTAAGTAAGCAAGTACTAATATGTAAACTGAAGCAGTAAGTATGAACTAAAATAAGGTAAACAATTTAAGTTAGAAATGTACCTAAATTAGTAATGCTAACAAAGGGTATAAAAGAATATAAAGCATGAAGTTTATAGTCTAATGTATACTATCCTAGCCAATTTTAGGCCTAGGACTTGGTTAGACTCATTTTAGACAGACATATACCACCCTAGTCTGACATAGGTCTAGGTTTGGCCTGTACTAAATTCTAGGTATAGGAAAAAGACATACTAATTAGGCTATATTCTAATAATCAAATGTTAAACTTAACAATGATGATGACATATGAAATGTTGATTATGCAAAACAAGTTGACATGAAACACTTTTCAAATGTCTATGTCTAATACATGTAAACAAGGTAGAAGGCTCAAAATAAGGTAAACAAAGCATCTAAGTCAAAGTGAGCAAGAGTCTCTACTAGGACACACGTGATATCCATTTGTTATCTAATTTAATCATTCTATCTACTCTAAGTTACACAAGTTCAGGATCTCTAGGTCCTACTATCGAGTGTAACTCGAATTCACGACCTTATAAGTTGGAAAATAATTAGAACTGATCAGATTCTAATCTTATTAAATCAATGTCGACTAAACAAGTTAAATAATAAAATAAACGTCCTATTTTAATGTTTTATCATAATCCCAATCCATCTTGATTGATCAAATCAGGATGAAAGGATTAAGAATTAAACTCCAAATATGGAATTTAACCACTTAATCCAAATGGTGTACCTTAAGGATCTAAGGTTTAATACTCACATATTTAGATTAAGGCAAATCCTAATGAATAATCAATTCATTAGGATAGATCTCTACTCTTAATTCTAAGATTTAAAGATCAAATAATCATTAAATAAACTAGGAAAATCTATAAACTAATAAACTCAAGGTTTTACCTATTGAGTAACCCAATTTACTCAATAGATTAATTTTAACCTAAGATCTATTTCTAACCTTAGGAATTAAAGCTCTTAATTATTAAGAGTAGCACTCAGACACACTTCCTAACTAATATTATAAGACCTATGGAAGGTTCTAAGAAGGATTAAGAAATAAAGGAACACTTAAGATTTACTTAAGATTTCTTAAGGACTTAAGATTGAAGTTTTAATCAAAATCAAATTATAGCTTAAACTCACTTAATTTATATTCTAAATCATTTCTTTTACTGGTTAAGTTATTTAGAAAATGATTTTAGGGCTTTAAAATGTTAAACCCTAATTTGAGCAAAATGACCGTTTTGCCACTACTCAAGGGTTCAAAAGATCAAATTTTGATATAGGGTTCCCAATCCAATATTTTCAGTGGAAAAGTGTTTCTTACTATCTAATATAAGATTAGATAGCAGTTACACAAATTTTGGGTAATTATTAAACCTTATAAGATCAAATTAATGAATTTGACTCATAGGGGCATTTTAGTAATTTAGCCTAATAAAATATGAATTTTTTTTCAGTTTATTATTGCTTACTGTCTAAGGTTTCCATAGAACTTAAAATTACTAAATTCTGATAGGTGTTGGCTAAGTTATGGCCAATACAAACTTAGGGGTAAAATGGTAGTTAAGGATTTCTTAATTAAGGGTCAAAAATCCTAACTTTATTAATTGGTGTCCAAATTGAACAAAATTAGTGGCTATGTTTCTCAAATGATCCACTTATTACAATAACTGGTGGTAGCCTCAATTTGACTATAATTGACTAAGTTATGGCCTAATTAAGATTTAGAGTGATTAGTAAGTGATTTGTGAAATTAATCACCCAATTACTAATACAACCTTACAATTAGGTTCTAATATACTCTATGAGTTCTCTGAAACCTAAATTATCCAATTTGGGTCACTAGCTTTACTAATATTCACTAATCAAGTTTTAAGGTAATTAGGGGTAATTAGAAAATCTAATCGTTGGATCTAAAATAGTTCTACAAATTACTGTAAATTAGGTTTTTTAATCTAAATTGATATTTGGATCACCTAGTTTGGAGTTTTATTGACCAACTTATGGTCAATTGAAGTTCTAGGGTTAAATGGCCTAATTAGGGTTAGGTCCTAAATGTGATTAGTCTCAAATTAATCTAAACAGTAAAGTTAACACTGCTAAAATGTTTTTTTAGAGTTTTAGAGTATTTTGAGACCCATATTGGGTATGTTTGGATAAATGTGTGCAAAGTTAGGGTTATTTGAATGAAATTATAATTTTAATAATTAATTAAATACCTAAAAATGTCTCTAAATAAATTATTGATCCTACAGCAAAATTAATAGCATCATTGAATTTCTCATATTTTTCTGATGAATTTGGTATATTCATTTGTATAATTTGGATTTCTATTTATTGAGTTATGTATTTTTGAAGTTAGGGTTTTAATTAAATTAAATGCAATTATATAATCATTCAACAATACTATTAAAATTAATTCTGTTTAATTATATTTATCTAAATTAACTAATACATTATTATATTTATTAATTAACTATTCATTATTCTGTTTATATATATATATATATATATATAAAACTTTAGGTAGATTAATGTATATATATAAGTAATATAATAATTATACTGATTATATATATTAATTTTTAAAAATTTTATTATTTCTTTTTATCTGCAGGACATGACAGCGGCGAGCCCTACAACGACGTGTCAAGACGCGATTTGTCTGGACTGCCAGGTAGGCCCCACCGATTAGAACGGCGGGACAGGTGGGTCCCGCCAGTACGCACACGCGACAGGACCGCTACGCTGCGTACCTGGCCTGTGCCACCTCAGCCGCCTGGCCCCACAAACTTGCCATGCAGACAGCCCTACGGGTCGGGCCCGACCTGGCCTGACCCAGAAGACAGTTCGTCTTCTCGGGTTCCCATACGAGACGAAACCCTAATATTCTACGCATCGATCCCGTTCAATCGATTTAGGTTTCGATCGAACGGGATAGGTAATAAAGCCTGCAATGATTGACGATGTAAGTAAATGGAGGAATCAAATTAGGTAAGGATGTACCTGGTGACGGCTCGAAATGCTTTAGGGTTTCGATCGAATGATGTTCCCCAAGTGTTCGACTTTGATTGAGATAAAAAAAAAGATCCCCGTGAAGCCTAATGATTCTTAAGTATCTTAATGGAGGAGCTAGAGCAGCGGTTGCCACTTGCTTTGCGCTAGGAGTCGACGCGTGCGCTGGGGCCGACAGGCGCAGGGTTTTTGCGCCACGTGTTCTTTCCGCGGAGACGAAGTTGCTCGGCCATCTGATCGAGCGATCAGATGGCACGGGTGCTTCTTCAAATCAAACGGCCCGAATAAAAAAAATAGGGACAGTGTTAGGGTTAAGTGGACGGCGCCGTTAAATGGAGATTTAAATATTAATATTAGTATTTTATTTATTTAAATATACTAATTTTATTATCACCAATTAAATGATCCTAAAATTTTTTTAATAAATCACCCATAACTAATTGAGAGATGAGGAATGCAACGGTGCTCTCAGATTTTTGTTTCAATGAATATTTAATTATTTAATTTTTCAGGTATTTAAATAATATTAAAATATTCGACGAAAATCCAACGACTTTCTAATGCATTCAAAACTTCACCCATAGCTAATTTGGGGGTGGTGAACGCAATGGCGAAGTTAAATTTTCAGTCCGAGGTCTAATTAAAAAGTTAATTTCTAAGGTTTTAGGATTTTCCAGAAATCTAGATTTGACCAATTGATTCATGAATTATCTAGATTTTAGAGATGAGTTCTAAATGACTTATTCAATATACTAGAACCATAATTAAGACTTAAATTAGTTTTAATTGACATAAGTAATAACCTGGGTTGTTACAAATCCCCCACTTAAGAACGATGTCATCCTCAACATCACTCAAGTGGAAAAAATAAAGTAAATGTAAGACATTGATTTGAAAGAGGATGGCATTAAGATGTACCTTATTTTAAGAGATTAGGGTACTTCAGACGCATATCAGATTATTTTTCCCATGTAGCTTCATTACAGGAGCGATTCCTCCATTGAACCTTGATCATTTGAATATAATGATTCCTTAACTGCTTCTTATCATGATCTAAAATTTTAACTGGCTCTTCAGCATAAGTTAGGTCAGGTTGGATTTATATTTTAGGAAGTTGTACATGGTGTGAATCATCTCAAAGACATCTTCTTAATGATGAGACATGAAAAACATTATGAACAGCACCAAAATCTTCTAGAAGATCTAACTTGTATGCAGATGATCCTATCTTAGCCAAGATTTTATAAGGACCAACATACCGAGGACTAAGTTTTCCAGCTACGCCAAATCTATAGACTCCTTTCATAGGGCTCACTTTCAAATATGCTGAATCTCCAACCTTAAACTCCAATTGGCAATGATGAGCATCGTGATACTTACTTTGATGATCCTGGGCAGAACGAGTTCTTTGTTGAATTAATCGAACCTTTTTATTGGTTTCTTCTACCAACTTAGATCCGCAAAGCTGTACACTTCCAGTTTTGGACCATGCCATAGGTGTAATGCATTTTCTACCATACATTGCTTCATATGGCACCATTTTAATACTAGCTTGATAACTGTTATTATAAGAAAACTCTACTAATGGCAAATGGTCTTCCCATGATCCAGCGAAGTCAAGAATACTGAGCCTAAGCAAATCTTTGAGCACTTGGTTCACCCTTTCTATTTGGCCGTCTATTTGTGGATGGAAAGTGGTACTCATGGCTAGAGTGGTTCCTAGGTCTTGATGGATAGCCTGCCAAAATTTTGAGGTAAACCTGCTGTCTTTATCTGACACGATTGATTTATGAATTCCATGAAGTTTAACAATTTCCTTGATATAGATTTTAGAGAGCTTCTCAACTGAATCTGTTTACTGAATAGGAATGAAATGTATAGATTTAGTTAATCGATCGATAATTACCCAGATTGTATCTGCCCCAGACTTGGCTCAAGGCAAGCCCATTACAAAATCCATTGATATATCAAACCACTTCCATTATGGGATTTCTAAAGGATGAAGGAAGCCACCAGGTCTTTGATGTTCAACTTTTACAAGGCTACATACATGGCATTTAGCTACATATTCAGCTATACTCCTTTTCATGCCAGGTCACCAGGACGACTGCTTCAAATCTTGATACATCTTTACACTCCGTGGGTGAATTTGGCATCCAGATCCATGACTTTCGATTAACACTTCTTGCTGCATGGATTTTGGAATCCACAGACAGTTTTCTTGATAAATAGCACCTATATGAAAGTGGATATCTGTTCTGCGACCACTTTCTATTGCTTGTTTTAAATTCAAGTAAATCATCATCTTTAGTTTGGATTATAGAGACATCTCTATGGAAAGTGGGTTCTATATTGCTCATTAAGATTATCTCAGTTATCACACTTCCACATATGGGTTTGATATCTAACTTTTTAAATTCTTCATTTACTGAGCTGGTTGCAATCATGGCTGTCAATGTAGCATGACGACTAAGAGCATCGGCTACAACATTGGCTTTTTCGGGATGGTATTGAATATATAAATGATAATCACAGATTAATTCCAACCATCTTCTTTGTCTGCAATTAAGCTCCCTTTGGGTAAATATATAATTTAAACTTTGATGATCTGTAAATATGGAGCACTGAACTCCATATAAGTAGTGACGCCAGATTTTCAGGGCGAAAACTACTGCCGCTAATTCCAAGTCATGAACTGCATAATTTTCTCGTGTGGCTTCAACTGTCGAGATGCGTGCGCTATCACTTTGCCTTCTTGCATAAGCACACACCCCAGGCCGGTTCTAGAAGCATCCATATAGACTTGATAATTAATCCCCTCTTTGGGAAGAACTAGCACTGGTGCTGAAGATAAAGCATCCTTAAGTGTTTGAAAAGCTCTTTCATATTCAGGTGACCAAATGAAAGGTACTGACTTCTGAGTTAGCTTTGTGAGTGGTGAAGCAATCTGGGAGAAGCCTTTAACAAATTTCCTATAGTATCCAGCTAGACCCAGAAAGCTACGAATCTCTGTAACTGATTTGGGTTGAACCCAGTCTTGAATCGCACTGATCTTACTTTGATCCACTCTGATTCCCTGAGCATCAACAACATGCCCAAGAAATGATATGGAATTTAACCAAAATTCACACATTTAGTATTTTGTGTATAATTTATGTTCTCTGAGTGTCTCCAAAATTATTCTCAAATGATTCTCATGATCTTTAACTGTCTTTGAGTAAATTAAGATATTGTCAATGAAAATAATAACAAATTTATCTATATAAGGTTTCAAAATTCTTTGCATTAGGTCCATGAATAGAGATGGTGCATTAGTAAGACCGAAGGACATTACTAGAAACTCATAATGTCTATAACATGTTCTAAATGCTATCTTTTCTACATCTGAGTCTTTCACTTTTACTTGATGATACCCAGATCTTAAATCAATTTTTGAAAATACAACTGCACCAGCCAATTGATCAAAAAGATCATCAATTTGAGGGAGTGGGTATTTATTCTTGACGGTTACCTTATTTAGTTTCCTATAGTCTATGCACATTCTCATAGAACCATCTTTCTTCTTCACAAATAATACTGGAGCCCCCCACAAAGATATGCTAGGTTTAATGAATCCCTTATTTAATAATTCTTGAAGTTGATCATTCAATTCTTGAAGCTCCTTCGGGGCCAATCTATATGGTACTTTAGACAATGGCTGTGTACCTGGAATTATGTTGATTTCAAACTCTATTTCTCTAGATGGTGGTAAGCCAGGTAGATCTTCAGGAAATACATCTTCAAAATCTCTAACAACTTTTATAGCAAAAATAGGGACTTCTTCTTTGCTACTGCCCATCATAGTTACTAGGAAGGACATACAACCCTTGTATACTAATTTCTCTGCTTGGATTGCATTAATTAAGGAACTGTTAGTACTGAACCTTCCTATAAATATTTCTAATGTATCTGGAGTCTGTAAGACAATCTTCTTCTTTTGATAGTTTATAGTGGCATTATGCATACAGCCAATTCATGCCTAGTATGATGTCAAAATTTGCTATAGATAATATGATTAACTTGGCTTGGAAAGTACGATTATTAATCGGCACTTGAAGGTCACAAAATTTGATTGCACTAAGTTGGGCTCCAGATGGGAGTCCAACAGTTAAGACCTTTGCGAGTTTGTAGAAATATAATCCTTATTTCTTAGCAAAATTCTCAGAAATAAATGAGTGGCTAGCCCTAGTATCAAACAATACATTGCAGGGCTCATCTTCAATGCATATAGTTCCTAATTTAATCAAATTTAAACAAAGGATGTTTTAATAAAAGAATTTAATACTGTAAGTATAAGAAAATATTACAAATGTGTACCTGAGACTACGTTGTTGTCCTCAACTGCTTCCATAGGGGTAAGATTATACACCCTGGCTTTCCCAGTAGGTTGATTGTTTATTAGGTTGACCCTTTGTAACTTCTGAATTGGGGGTTTAGCAGTATATTGAGTTTTAACAGGAGTTGGTTCTGGTGCAGGAGTTGGCGGCATGAGAGCCATTGGTGGTTCCCTTGAGTTAATAGGATTTGCACGAAACACTTTATTTTGATGATTACAATTAATCAGCGCCCCATCAATTGTTTCAAAGGCTTTGCATTGATCATATCAGTGGCCTTGGCGACTACAAGTAAAACACTTATGATCATAATGATAGCATTTCCCGTAAGGATGAGGTCTTCGATAATCTAGCCTTTTGTTGTCAGTTTCCTTAGCCTCCAATTGATATGCCCTTCCCTAACTTAGACGATATCGCTTAAAACCTTAAGTGCTATTATTCGTATTAAATGCCTTTCGTTTCATTTCTTTAACTGATTGGTGGTGCTCCACCACCCTTGCTAATTCAATTATCTTCTCAAGTTCAGTGTGCTGTAGTGGAACCACGTGATCCTTTATAGATTCACGAAGTACACATTCAAATCTGTAGCATTTATCAGCTTCAGTAGGTGCTAGATGTGGAGCAAAATGAATACGCCTTCTGAATTCTGTAACATAGTCAGCCACGGATCGGCTCCCTTGAGTTAATCTTAATAGGGAGTCGTCGATGATGTTTTTGGCAGACGATGGTACAAATGTCTCCTTAAAGGCCTGAACAAACTAGCTCCATTCTATTTATTCTAACTCAAATTCTTTATAGTGTGTTTCTCGTAATTGTTCCCACCAATGTTCTGCTTCTCCTTGAAGCAAGTGAGTAGCTAATTGATAGACTGGTTGCTTGAACACTCGAGACTTATTATATTCTTCTCTATGGATTTCAACCATGCTATTGTATCCATAGGGGATTCAGATCCATTAAATGTAGGTGGCCTTAATCTTAGGAAACTATGCAATATTCCATCATTAGTTTGTCTATTTTGGTTAAATTGGACTGTTGGGGATGCAGAGGATGTGCTGGCATTGGCGGATGGGAGAGCAGACACCAACTTTTGTATAGCCAATGCTTGTTGATTGAGTGTATTCATAACACTCCTCATAGATACTGATTCTTCTATATTATTATCATTAGGAACCATGACCTTATTAATAAAAGTTCTCACATTATTTGCTGGAACTCTGTTAGGGGGAGGAGTGCCAACTGGAACATTATTTGGTGAAGTTGTGGGATTCATTTTTCTTGAAATAAAATAATTATCTTTAGATGAAACATAAAACTTTTATTTGCTTCTCATTTATTCTCCCTTGAAACATATTACAAGATAAAAAGTACATTATGCCCATTACATGATAGAACTGACTATTTTACTAGTCCCATGCTATATACTTAGTAAAGAATGCTATACGGAAATCTTCATAAGTAAGTTCACGCTGTTCTTCTTGAAGTTTCTAATATAGACTTCGGTATGAATCAATCCACCATTCCTTTGCTTGATCTTGTAGAAGACATAATACTACTTCTACTTTAATATTATTTGGCCATTCCATAATACCAAATATGTGGTCTACCCTTGCAAGCCATTCCTTAGCTAGGATTGGAAAGTGAAAGCCTCTTTATGTGCCTTTCTTTAACAATCTATTTATTATTTGAGCTCCTTGCTCAGACACTCCTTTGATGGATCTCCCATGCTTTATACCCAATTTGTCCTCGTACTCCCAGATTATCTCAAATTCTTTCAAGTATGTCATAAATGACATACTAGTTTATCCTTTATCCCTACAATTATAATCAATTTCCTTTAGTTCGTTGAGCGTATATATATATATATATATATATATATATATATATAAATATATATATATATATTATATCTCGACATTTACTCAGTATCTTACTATGGTGTTCTCATCCCTTACCTTACTCTGAGCTATACTTATAATGATATGGATATTGTCTCAAGTGTTCATTTAGTGATTAAGTGGCAGAAGAATGATCCATTAGGTAGAGAGGAATACAAATTCCAATCTGACACCTTATGGAATTCTTTGATACCAACTGTGATGGATCTACCATGTCGTGGTCCTATTAACTCTTAAGTTAACATGATTACGGTGGAGGGGTCATCTAAATGATAAGGCCCTTGCTTATGAATAGATTAATGACTAATACTAACCAATTATAATCAAAGACTTTGTCATTTCTCATAAGATATTATCACTAAATGAAAATAAAAGACAAGCAGAGTGTGGAAGCATATATACAACATCCATCCATCATATAAATACATCAGTCCAGAATAAGTAAAGAGCTGAAAGTAAAGTTAGAACCTGTATTATTACAACATTTAAATAGTTTAAAAAGATTGAAATATAACACTCGTCCTTACAAGTGCAGAAAAGAAACTAAGAATATTCAGAAGCCTGGATCTCCTCCTGAACTTGATCTTCAAAAGGTTCATTACCTCAAAAAGCTCAGATTCTACCATTATCAGTTTCATAATGATAGGGCCCCACCCAACAAAAGAAAAATCTAGTTAGACAATTATCTAATTACATTTTAGGGTAATTAATTTATTAAGTTCATTAGATATCACCATAAACAAGTAAGAACAAAAGCATAGTAGGAGCAAGAATGCATAATAAAGAATAAGACAAAGTTATAAATAAATAATTTATAACTGAAACAACTAGGAAGTAAGCACATACCTCCTCCAAGCAACTGTAATAAGGTCAGACAAGTATAAAACAAGATTAAAAAGAAAAATACATCCTAAACATGCTTATGATCAATCCAAGACTATGCTAATTGACATATAAGTAAATGAACATGTAAAACAATTAAGTGACTAAAGTGAAACTAGCATTCTATAAAGGTAAACAAGAAGTAAAACTAGCATCCAATAAGCAGAAGTAAAGCTAGTAAAATGCTAAAGAACAGTAAGTAAGCAAGTACTAAAATATAAACTGAAGTAGTAAGTATGAACTAAAATAAGATAAACAATTTAAGTTAGAAATGTACCTAAATTAGTAATGCCAACAAAGGATATAAAAGGATGTAAAGCATGAAGTTTATAGTCTAACGAATACCATCCTAGCCTATTTTAGGCCTAGGACTTGGTTAGACTCACTTTAGACAGACATATACCACCCTAGCCTGATATATGTCTAGGTTTGGCCTGTACTAAATACTAGGTATAGGAAAAAAGCATACTAGTTAGGCTATATTATAATAGTCAAATGTTAAACATAACAATGATGATGACATATGAAATGTTGATTATGCAAACCAAGTTGACATGAAACACTTTTCAAATGTCTATGTCTAATACATGTAAACAAGGTAGAAGGCTCAAAATAAGGTAAACAAAGCATCTAAGTCAAAGTGAGCAAGAGTCTCTACTAGGACACAGGTGATATCCATTTGTTATCTAATTTAATCATTCTATCTACTCTAAGTTACACAAGTTCAGGATCTCCAGGTCCTACTATTGAGCGTAACTCGGATTCACGACCTTATAAGTTGGAAAATAATTAGAACTGATCAGATTCTAATCATATTAAATCAATGTCGACTAAACAAGTTAAATAATAAATCAAACATCCTATTTTAATGTTTTATCACAATCCCAATCCATCTTGATTGATCAAATTAAGATGAAATAATTAATAATTAACCTCCAAATATGGAATTTAACCACTTAATCCAAATGGTGTACCTTAAGGATCTATGGTTTAATACCCATACTCACAGATTTAGATTAAGGAAAATCCTAATGAATAATCAATTCATTAGGATAGATCTCTACTCTTAATTCTAAGATTTAAAGATCAAATAATCATTAAATAAACTAGGAAAATCTATAAACTAGTAAACTCAAGGTTTCACCTATTGAGTAACCCAATTTATTCAATAGATGAATTCTAACCTAAGATCTATTCCTAACCTTAGGAATTAAAGCTCTTAATTATTAAGAGTAGTACTCAGACACACTTCCTAACTAATGTTATAAGACCTATGGAAGATTCTAAGAAGGATTAAGAAATAAAGGAACGCTCAGGATTTACTTAAGATTTCTTAAGGACTTAAGATTGAAGTTTTAATCAAAATCAAATTAAGGCTTAAACTCACTTAATTTTTGTTCTAAATCATTTCCTTTACTGGTTAAGTTATTTATAAAGTGATTTTAGGGCTTTAAAATGTTAAACCCTAATTTGAGCAAAATGATCATTTTGCCCCTACTCAAGGGTTCAAAAGATCAAATTTTGATTTAGGTTTCCCAATCCAATATTTTCAGTGGAAAAGTGTTTTTTACTGTCTAATATAAGATTAGATAGCAGTTACACAAATTTTGGGTAATTATTAAGCCTTATGAGATCAAATTAATAAATTTGACTCATAGGGGCATTTTAGTAATTTGGCTTAATAAAATCTAAATTTTCTTTCAGTTTATTATTGCTTACTATCTAAGGTTTCCATAGAACTTAAAATTACTGAATTCTGATAGGTATTGGCTAAGTTATGGCCAATACAAACTTAGGGGTAAAATGGTAATTAAGGGTTTCTTAATTAAGGGTCAAAAATCCTAACTTTGTCAATTGGTGTCCAAATTGAGAAAAATCAGTGGCTATGGCTCACAAATGATCCATTGATCATAATGACTAGTGGTAGACTCAATTTAGACTCTAATTGGCTAAGTTATGGCCTAATTAGGGTTTAGGGTGATTAGTGAAATTAATCACCCAATCACTAATACTACTCTACAATTAGGTTCTAATATACTCTATGAGTTCTCTGAAACTTAAATTATCTAATTTGGGTCTCTAGATTTACTAATATTCACTAATCAAGTTTTAGGATTATTAGAAAATCTAACTGTTGGATCTAAAATATTTTTACAGATTACTATAAATTAGGTTGTTTTGATCTAAATTAATATTTGGATCACCTAACTTGGAGTTCTATTGATCAACTTATGGTCAATTGAAGTTTTAGGGTTAAATTGCCTAATTAGGGTTAGGTCCTAAATGTGATTAGTCTCAAATTAATCTAAACATCAAAGTTAACACTACTAAAATATTCCTTAGGGTTTTTTGAGTATTTTGAGACCCATATTAGGTATATTTCGATAAATGTGTGCAAAGTTAGGGTTATTTGGATGAAATTATAATTTTAATAATTAATTAAATACCTAAAAATGTCACTAAATAAATTATTGATCCTATAGCAAAATTAATAGCATCATTAAATTCCTCATATTTTTATGATGAATTTAGTATATTCATTTGTATGATTTGGATTTATATTTATTGAGTTATGTATTTTTAAATTTAGGGTTTTAATTAAATTAAATGCAATTATATAATCATTCAACAATACTATTAAAATTAATTCACTGTTTAATTATATTTATCTAAATTAACTAATACATTATTATATTTATTAATTAATTATTCATTATTCTATTTATATATATATATAAGTATATATATATATATATATAACTTTAGGTAGATTAATGTATATATATAAGTAATATAAGAATTATAATGATTATATATATTAATTTTTAAAAATATTATTATTTCTTTTTACCTGTGAGACACGACAGCGGCGGGCCCTACAATGACGTGTCCAGACGCGATTCGTCTGGACTGCTAGGTAGGCCCCACCGATTAGAACAGCACGACAGGTGGGTCTCGCCAGTACGCACACGCGACAGGACCACCACGCAGCGTACCTGGCCCATGCCAACTCAGCCGCCTGGCCCCACGAACTTGCCATGCAGACAGCCCTACGGGTCGTGCCCGACACACCGGCCCGACCCAGAAGACGGTTCATCTTCTTGGATTCTCATACAAGATGAAACCCTAATATTCTACGCATCGATCCCGTTCGATCGATTTAGGTTTCGATCGAACGGGATAGGTAATAAAGCCTGCAATGATTGACGATGTAAGTAAATGGAGGAATCAAATTAGGTAAGGACGTACCTGGCGACGACTCGAAATGCTTTAGGGTTTCGATCGAATGATGTTCCCCGAGTGTTCGACTTTGATTGAGATAAAAAAAAAAGATCCCCGCAAAGCCTAATGATTCTTAAGTATCTTAATGGAGGAGCTAGAGCAGTGGTTGCCACTTGCTTTACGCGAGGAGTCGATGCGTGCGCTCGGGCCGACAGGCGCAGGGTTTCTGCGCCACGTGTTCTTTCTGCGGAGACGAAGCTGCTCGGCCGTCTGATCGAACAATCAGACGGCACTGGTGCTTCGTCAAATCAAACGACCCGAATAAAAAAAATAGGGATGGCGTTAGGGTCAAGTGGACGGCGCCGTTAAGTGGAGATTTAAATATTAATATTATTATTTAATTTATTTAAATTTACTAATTTTATTATCACCAATTAAATGATCCTTGAAAAATTTCAATAAATCACCCCTACCTAAATTAAAATATTCGACAAAAATCCAATGACTTCCAAATGTATTCAAAACTTCACCCCTAGCTAATTTGGGGGTGGTGAACGCAATGGCGAAGTTAGATTTTCAATCTGAGGTCTAATTAAAAAGTCAATTTCTAGGGTTTTAGGATTTTCCAGAAATCCATATTTGATCCAATTGATTCCTGAATTGATATAGATTTTAAAGATGTGTTCTAAATGACTTATTTAATATACTAGAACTATAATTAAGACTTAAATTAGTCTTAATTGACCTAAGTAACAACCTGGGTTATTACATAACAACATTATAAGGTGCCCCATGCTCTCTCCAATCCATGTCAAGCTCCTAAATTAGGACTGAAGGTTCTTCAATGATTGCCCTACAATTTTCTAGAAGAGAGTATGTACCCAAAAGGTTTGATTTGCCTTATATAAGCCTAGAAATAAGTGTACTTTTTAGGGACATTGCTGAACTTCTAGCTCCATTCCACTTTGTTGGAGCCAAGTGAGTGCGGTTATTACCATAGCTAACCTAAGCTTAAACCAACCTCTAATTTTCATTTCATTGACTTCATCAAGTCATTAGGACCAAACTTTGAAATTTTGGGGTTAAGTAGATCTCAATAAGTTGAATTGGCAATTTTGCTAATTCTAAAACTATAAAAAATAGCCAAGATAATTTGATCTCTAAATCAATTTTTGATTTCATATTTGAATTCTTCACCCCCAAATAAGCTAGGGGTGCAAGTTTGGAAATTTTTGGAGGTCATTTAATCATATTTTTAATTTTAAAATTTATTTGAATTAAATAATTAAATTAATTTATTTAAATTTTATTTTCCCAACGGTTGGGATTCGTTGTTAGGATCACGACAGATCAGCAGTGGGGCACCGATAACATCTCAGCTTCTTCAGCCCACTCCATGCCGTTGTACGCATCTTGGTGCATCAATCGAATGACCCTCATCCTTCATGCCCACGTTCTCACCAGCTGCAAGCTTTTGTGCATGCAAAGTGTTGGGCTTATTCCCCTTACATCAGCTATGCTCCATCCCAGAGCTTTCTTATATTTTCCCAAGGTGGCACATAATTGAGTTTCTTGATTCAAATTAGGCAAAGCTAAAATTATTACAGGCAAGGAGGTTCCCTCTCCCAAATATGCATTTTTCAAGTGGTTTGGGGGGGGGGGGGGGGGGTTGAGTTCCAAGTCGGGAGGACTCTCAATTGAAGGAGCAATTTTTCTTTTCTCCTCGATTAATTTTCTATTTCCCTCTCAATTTTCTTTTCTTTTTTTCCATCCTTGATATCGTGTTCCTCATCTAGAACATCCCCTGACATACTAAAGTTTTCTAAGAGGTCAGCTCTCCAGCAATTCTTCTCAGAATGGTGATTCATGATTTCTCGAATGTTAAATCTCACTTCTTCCCATTCACGGAGCAAACTCAACTCTCCTTTGCCTACATATATTAGAGTCTTACTAGTGGCTATAAAAGGTCTCCCAAGAATAATTGGTATCTCTTAATTTTCATTTTCCATATCTAAAATGATAAAATCAGCTAAGAATAAGAATTTATCTACTTGTACAAGCACATTTTCTAAGATTTCCACTGTGATTCTTACAGATCAATTAGCTAACTACAAAATGATCGAGGTCAGTTTCAAACTATTAATTCATATAGTGCCTTGGAGAATGTTTGATTTTCTATTGAGCATGGTATTGTGCAAAATTACACTGCATTCTTCAGTTAATGCAACATTTTCCATCTCATTCATTTTTCGTTTCTTTAATAAAATGCCTTTCATGAATTTTGCATAGCTCGACATCTATTCTAGGGCTTTAGTGAAGGTATATTTATGTGGAAAGTTTTGAAGGTTTCAAGGAACCTTTGGAACTGAAGATCCACTTTTTCCCTAATCATTTGATAGAGGAAAGGTATATGCTGATTAGTTTTTAGTTTTTCAATCTGCACTGTAGGTTCAGTTAAGACTATTTCTTTTTCTCTACTCTGTTCTATATTAGTGTCCTCTTCTCTTCCCACTTCATCAATGTTAGAGTTGAGTTCAGCATCTTTATTCATCAGGGGTTTAGAGATAATAGTGCTCCTTAAGGCTATAGAGTTTCCCTCCTCATTCTCTGTAGCGTCCCGCCCCGTCGCCGCACGCAAAAGAGATAATCAATCGGTGACAGAGCGATGTTCTACTCGGGATGGGATTCCGCATCTCCCCAAATAGCAGAAGGCTGCTGACTCAACCTTAAGAAGGATTGAGAGCTAATACTTAAGATAAGAGTAGTATTCTTATCCTAAGTATTAAGATAATACATACATTGGATTATGAGTATAAGGAAGAGAAATTCAACATATGTATAGTAACATCAGCATTTCCAATATGCCGATCACATCACAATACTAAGTATAAGTAATATAAAGATAGAGTACGGAAGGTAAAAGTAAGCATCCAAAAACATTAATCACAGAAGCTTAATAAACCATTCATCTTAGAAAGAAAAGGAAATCACACTCGGAGTTATTACAAATAGTTTACTGAAATACTGAAATGGAGTTTAAATATTGAACTAAAAAATAACTAAGCAAAATAGTAAAGGCTAGAGAAGAGACCACTAGTGCTCCACAAACTTCTCCTGGATTTCCTGAGTATCCATCTGATCTAGCTCCACTAACTGCTCTAGATCTAGCAAATTGCCGAATTCTAAATGTACCACGTGTTAGACAATAAGTCTAACACATCGAAAGCTATTCTACTTAGTTATTATTATTTAAAACTTAATATTTAAATAGTTTAAATAAATCTGCTAAAAAATTGTACAATAGCTAAAAATCTAAAAATAGTATAAAGCAGAAGTAAATAAAACTGAACTGTAAACTGAATACTGAATGTAAGTAAAATAGTAACTGACCTGAATCTGAGTAAGTAATATTGTAAAACTATGCTATATGCCAATGAGATTATGCATTTGAATATGCCATTGTACTGTATGCCACTATATATGCATTTGGAATATCACTGAATTGCCATGAATATACAATTTGATGCTCACATACATCCCCATAGGAATTCTGATACCTTGATGCCCATTGCATCCTGTAATTCCTTCTTTGGTGTTTGCTACATCCTGTAATCCATAAATAATCATTGATATTTATTCTTATGCTTATGCCAAGGCTTTTATGACTATATGCCTTAAATACAGAAATCCAAAAAACTATTAAAATGATTTCATTGTCCTCGTTACACAGAATTTGCCTAATTGGACTCTGACTCCTAGCTTTAGATTATTATGTGGTTTTACTTAGTATTTCAGTTAGAATTATTAGTTGGAAAGGTTATATATATAGTTGGTATGTTTCTATGAAGATTGAATTTAACGCTTAGTTTGTTTAAATTGCACTTATTGAGGCATACGACTATAGGAGGTAGAACCTGGTCACAGTTTATTCTCTTAAACTGAGCTGTTAAATACCCTAACTATAAGCACACTGAGTGTTCTAAGAAGGGTGATTTATCTCAAACTGTGCTTATCGACACGCACGACGATAGGAGGCAGAACACAATCACAGTATATTTCCTCAAACTAAGGATTTCATTTCCCTAATCACAACACTCTTAAGATTGAAAGACTTTCTCTAAGCTAAATTGCACTTATCCAATTACATAAGATAAGGTCGATACTCTACAATCATAGTTAGAGTGATTCAAATAATCTTGAAATTTTATTGAAGTGACTCAGCACTATAGACATACATTATCATATCCAACTAACAATCTGGGTTCTAACAATTCTATTTATTAGCCGAGGAGTATCAAATTATGACTCTTTACCCCATTGAGGGGAAATCCTACATAAGGTTCCAAGTATGTGACCAAAAGGTCACTCAATATAGGATATTACCACATGGGAGAAACTTATTCCACATATTTTAGGTAATCCTACCACAAGAGTTCAAGACCATGCATCTAAGGATAAGAATGAGCATATATGTTCCTATCCCAAGTTTCACAATAAGATCTTCCTACCTTAATATCATATGAATTATTAAGGCTTAATAATTATTGCATTAATATCTTAAGGCAAGATCATAATAATCTTAGACTTCTAACAAAAAAGGATAGTTATGTCTTATATTTTCACTAATTCTTATTCTTTTTAAGTTTGAATTGATCAGATGAGATGGGTAAAGCCATCTGATCAACAATTATGCTACAATTATGGGATATAATCAAGATTATTATTAGGAGTTTATCTCATGCTAAGAGTCTTATATAAGAGATAATGAAGGACCTTAAGGTATATATCTAGATACTAAATCATATTAGTTTTTTAATAATCTAAGCACTTCTAATTCAATAGCTTAAGATCAATGTCAAATCAGATGTATTATTAGAATTATGCAAGTTAATTTATCTCTCAATCAAAGTTAATTGATTAAGGTAATTAAGGTTTTGATCTTAATCAAGATAAGTCAGAGTTTAACTCCTAACTTAACTAAATCAAGATCAATTATTTAGTTTAAGAATCAATGACAAGTCAGTGAATTATTGATGCATTATTGGTGTTAACTTCAAGTTCATAATTAAGTATTGATTAACTTAATTAATTCTTAAGGTTCTTAAGGTTAGATATTGATTAATGTCAAATTAATTAAATCAAGATATCCAAATCAAAGTTAATATTTTCTAACATACACAAGCATCACATTAATTAAAATAATGAGTAATTAAGGCTAATTAAATATTAAATCAAATCCAAAAGGGATTAGCACTTGATTAAAAATTTATAGCACTTAACTTCCATGCAATTTGGTTATTAAGTTCTACTTGGTCATACAAGCAATCAAAGATTCTAACATCTCTATTTGGCACAAGACATTTAAGTAATTGCTTAAGAGATTTAGAACGTACTATTCATAGTGAATGGTAAATTCACTATTGAAATTTGCCTTTAAATTCATACAATGCATAATTTTACTAAATCCAATTTTAGTTTTGATATATTTTGGCCTCATTAGGGTCCTAGAGTCATTAAAATGCAAAAAATCACAAACCTGGGCAATTTCGGATAGTTCTAGGCACTATGGCGCACTGCGGCATGCTAGCGCCTATTGGCCGAGAGTCAGGCACTATGCTGCTAGCCAACTCGAGGTGCAGGCGCTATTACACGCTGCAGCACTTTCAGGCATTACGACACACTACAGCGCCAGATCTCTTGAGTGCCAAGTATTATGGCGCAATGCGTTACAGCACGCTACAGTGGATTTAATCAAGGAATTGCTCACTATTCTGTGCTGCGGTGCTCGATAGTGATTTTGCCTGTGCAAAAATTGTAACGAGTCTCCTTTCACACTCAATTACTCTCTATTTTGGGCACCTCACATGTGGTACTATATACCGAGGGAAAGTTCTTTTCGAGACCTTTTCATTAATACCAAAATCGGCACGAAAAGATCATTCTAATGTGCAGAAAATGATGCCCTAACTACATGTATACTAAAATTTATAGCTTTTGATAGCATTTTTAATGGAGAAACGAGCTTTGATCGAACTCATTTGAGTCCGATTGAGGCTCAACAATCACACCTAGACTCTATACAATGACTAAAGAAAATTCCATACGCAATATTTTGATAAATCAGATGAAGAGAGTAGCCAAGAGTGTAGCAAATGGGTACCTTGATCTTGGATGAATGAAGTTCTGCTGGTTACTTGGGAGCTTGAGGGATCCTTAGAAGCTTCAGCTTGATAGTAAAGGAAGGAGGGAGGGTTGATGCTCCATTTTAAAAGACAAGGAGAATAGAAGGTGGTATGCATGGTCTATGGGAGAGGGGCAAGTCGTCTCCCATCACCGCATGGAGGGAGAAGGGAGAGGGGATTTAGCCCTGGCGTGCAACCAGGAGAAAGGGATAGGGGCACCAAATTATAGAAATGGGGAAGTGGGGTCCAGCGCAGGGAAAGAAGGAGAGAAAATAGAAATAAATAACTATTTCAAATTTCTTATCAATCTAATTTTTCTAATTAAAGATTGGATGAATAAACGGCCTCTGAAAAATCCAAAAAATTCAGTCATAACTAATTCGAGGGTGAGGAATTCAATGGTGAAGTCAAATTTTGATTCCGATGATTAAATAATTATTCTATTTTTTGGGAGTTTTTAATTATATTAAAATATTTGCGAAAATCCGACGACTTCCAAATATTTCTAAAACATCACCTCTAGCTAATTTGGGGGTGACGAGTGCAATGGCGAAGATAGATTTCAATTTTGAGGTCAATATAAATATCTAAATTTTCTAATTAATTAAATATAAAAAAATAACTCAAATATTAAATTGAGCTCCGAATCACTCTGAAATTTTAAGGATTGGTTCTAATGATTAAATAAACCTAATAAATTGATAATTAGGATGTAATTAAGCTAAACTTTCGCTAAGTAATAATCTGGGGTTGTTATATTCTCACACTCACTTATAGCTCCAACAAAAATAGGCTTTTTTAGCTAGTTAATAATATCTTCCAATTATTTCTCTATTCTTTTAACAATACTTTCTTGCCTAATTAATGTAGCTTCATGTCTATTCAAAGTTGGATCAGTTTTATTCATGAAATCAATTGTGGAACTTCTAAACTCACTCATATATCTTTCCAAATGATTATTAAGTTGAGTATTATTGGCATTTCCTAAGCTTGGGTTCAAAATGTTTGGAAAGGTGTTAGTGTTATTACAGTTCCATTTTACTTCTCTCATGTCCTAGTGAAGGACTGAGTCACCATTCTCATATATAGTGTCAGAATGGCTTTCCCTTAAATCCCTAGACCCAAATTCTTGAATTGCATTTAATTGACTCAACTTTCAGTTTAACACAGCGATACCATGTTGAAGAGCAATGATTTGGTCAGATTCGGTCAAGTTATTAACTTCTCTCATATTAGAGTTGGGTCATTCAATTGGCCATTAAAAAGCATTGTTAGCCATCTCTTCTAGGAGGTCATAAGCATCTTCCTAAGTTTTAGTACTGAGAGAGTCGCCAGTGGTTACATCAATTAGGGTTCATGTGGATGTGTTCAAACTATTATAGAATGTTTGAACTTGCATCCACAGTGAGAACCCATAGTGTGGGCAGCGTCTTAGGCACTCCTTGAAATGTTCCCAGCTATTGTATAATGTTTACCCTTCTTGCTGATAGTAGTTAGAGATTTCATTTCTTAACCTGACGGTCTTTGTAGGTGGGAATACTTACCTAGAAATTTCCTAGCCAAATTGTCCCAGGGGTGGATAGAGTCGCCAGGCAAAAAAAAAGCCAACTTTTATCTCTTAGCAAGAAGGGACAGAGACTTAATCTAATGGTGTCATCAGTAACCATTATATCTAAGAGTATCACATATTTCCAAGAATTTTGAGATATGTGAGTTAGGATCTTCAGCAGCATGACCACTAAACTGGCTATTTTGGACCATCTGTAGGGTAGAAGATTTGATTTCAAAATTATTAGCTCTTACATTAGGTCTTACCATTGTGTGTGGTAATCCTTTTACTATGGGTAGGGCATAATATCTAAGGGCTCTCCTCCTATTTTGATTACAAATTTCTTCGAGTTTATCTCCTAAGTTGTCCATCTGTTGATGGTGTTGAGCTGTTCTAAGTTGTGTACATCTAGATCTTAACAAGGTTCATTTAATTTTTGGGTCAAAGAGATGACTTGAACAATTTCTCCTACGCATGCACAACTTGAATTGAATAGAAACTTTCATGCACAACTCAAATTTCATAAAATTTGTAAATCAAGTTAAAGGAATAATAACTGCAACAAAAAAGAATTAAACTAACAAATAATTACAAAAATTAAAAAGTGTATATGCTTAAGAAATCTTAAATCACTAATTAATCTTAAGTTTTCTCTAATATGAAACAAATAAATCGTTCCTTGGTAATGATGTCAAAAACTCGGCAGACCGAAATTACGTAGTCTGAGCTTGTACGAAAGTGTACGTGGTTTGAAGTAATATGGGATGGTAAGATCTCGAGATTTATCATCCACTGGGAATAATGTTTTGTTTTATTACTATACTTAAATCCACTAATGTTTAAGAGTTAAGATAGTGTGTTGTCTTGGTTTTAATAGTAATTTCAGATTTACTAACTAAAATTACTTATGAAAAAATAGGGAGAGTTGGGATTTAACATGTGGGCTCATATGATTTCATGCAATCACTCTTCTTATCAGGATAATGTCAAATTAATTGGATTAATTTCATAGGTCTTATTCAAGGGACTTAGTCTTCTCTAATTACATGACTGAATGTACTAAGTCCTATCACGTGCTCTGAAATGAACACTAGCAGGTTCAATCTCGGCACTGAGACATCCATGTGATCTTTATTTTGTGAGTTCATTTCTTACATCTAAATTATGAAATTTGTGTTTTAAGTTGAGTATCACATGAACTTGAATTCATTAATGCATCACATGTATCCCCTCTTGATTTAGCCAAGATCACAAGCTATAGGCTAAATGGGTTTATGTCACATCACCCATAGCTCTAAGTGTATCAGTAACCTCGCATAAATCTAGAGTGAGCTATGGGGATCAATCAACTACGAAGCTAAATGGGCTTGTCACATGACTCATGTTTAACGTGCAACAATCACCTCATATAAATCAGGAGTGAGCTCTGGAGCTCAAAGAGTGCTAACAATTTCTCATGGCTCTATTAATCAAGCCTTGCCCAAGGTTGTGCATGGGTTATTTCCGCATGACGAATGTTGTCACACAGATTCGCGGCAATAACACTTAATCATGCACAGCCTTTGAACAAGGAGATCAATGAGCTCTATGAGGTTTAGATGATAAATATGTTTACTTTTTAATTTATACATGGAATCAAAATTTTTGATCATTTTATTCACTCAACATACAAGCATTTCAAATATTGAACAATCATTCATTGATAAGAAGAGCATATCACTTTACAATCATTTAACCCTACATGCTTATACCCAACCCTCCCCAAAGAAGGCTTTAGGTTGCCATTAAACTAAAAATACATGGATAAAAGAATGAGAAAATATGCCCTTGCATGGCTATTACAAAGAAAGAAAAAGAGTAAGAAAAGGATACAATAATAGGGAACAACTATTGAAGTCTCCCTGATCTTTCCTCATTGACTCTCTCTATCTCCTTGTTCTCTGTTCTTCTCCCTTCCTTAGACTGTAGCACCTTCCTTCCTTGGGTAGGGACTCTCCTCTGATAGATCTCAGTAGCACTTAGGTTAGGCACTCTTCCACTAAAAATTCAGAATCCTTCTTCGTCTCCAATCCTTGCTTTTATAGCCCTCAAAACATCCTTCCAGCATTTACACAACCAATTAATTGTTTATTTTAAAATTTGAATATTATATTTACTTTTATTCCCTTATTCCCTTGGTAATGAGGATTTTAAATGCTAGTATTTGAATTCTACTACCGGAATAAGAAGAAATTAAGTATATTTGCCTTTTCAATGTAGATTGGGAAGAGAGAAGATTGCAGAAAATTTGGCGGGCGCTACGGTTCACTATAGCGCTAAGCCCTTTATCAGTCGGACACTACAGCATGCTGTAGTGCCACACTTTCCATTTGATTTGGTGCTGTGGCGTGATGTAGCTTCTTAGTTTTTGTTGGATGGGCCCTGCGGTATGCTGTAGTGCCCCACTTTCTATCTTAAGTGCACTACGACGCACTATAGCATCAGGTTCCCTAATTGATAGGTATTGTGATGCACTGTAACACCTTACTCTTTGTTTGTAGCACGCTATGGTGTGCTGTAGCGCCTTACTCTATGGAATGAGGTGCTATGGCGCGCTGCAGCGTACTTACTCTATGGAATGAGGTGCTATGGCGCGCTGCAGCGTACTTGCTACTCAAATTCTTCTTTCTTCTTGATATCAAATTACTTATCCTAAAATGCCACAAAAATGCATGTGAAAGTACCACTAATTCTATGAAAAATAAAAATTCAAACACTAAATGATCTATATTTATTGGGCTCATCAGGGGGTTTAGGCTGCTATTAAAATAGAAGTACAAGAAAAGTGATAAGAAATCCTGAGCCTTTGCATGGCTCTTATAAGAAAATATAAGGGATAAAGTTAGAATATGATACTAAGGAGTTGCTATCGCATTTGCCTTAACTTCTTCCTTTGATTTCCTTAGTTCCTTGCTCTCCATGCTTCTCCTCTTTCTTAGCTGCAGCCTTCTCCTCCTTTGGGTATGGAACTCTCCTTAATATTTCTTACAAGCATCAATCAGGATCAAGAACTGGAACTAAAATTTGGAACCTTGTTCTAGTTTTTAATTTTCTCTTTTATAACTCGTATTTCAGCCTCCATTCATCAAAGCAGTTAACCACCTTATCCTAGAGATTTGAATTATCATTTATGATTTATTTCTTTATTCCCTTGGTACTGAAGGAGTTTTAATGCATGCCATCAATTTATGTTGTGGGAAGAAGGAAAGATTTAAGTCCATTGGTTTTCCCAATGCTGACTAGGAGGTTATTTTGAAAGCAGAAATACGGCGAGTGCTATGGCGTGCTGTAGCATCAAGTTTTCCATTGGCGGGTACTACGACGCGTTGTAGCTGTAACAACCCAAGGTTTTTACCCTGATTAATAAGGACTAAACCAAGTCCTAATTTTCATTCTACTGGTCTTAATAAGTCATTAGGAGTAAGCACTAAAATTTTGGTCCAAATCAAGAGCCAATCAGACCAAATCATAATTTTGGGAAATCTGGATAATCTGGAAAATGAGCTAATTAATTTGACCTCAAATCAAAAATCTGATTTCGTCATTGTGCTTATCACCCCCAAATTAGCTAGGAGTAATCTCTTGGAGGTGTTTGGAAGTCATCGAATTTTCTTGAATATTTTAATATATTTAAATATTTAGAAAAATAAGAAAATTTAATTGATATCAAAATCAAAATTCGACTTCGATGTTGCATTCGACACTCCAAATTAGCTAAGTGTGAAATTTTGGGATTTTTTGGAGCTCCTTTGATTTTTTAATTTTGAATAATTAAAATTGTATTAATAGTTAATTAATAATTATTAAAAACAAAAATTTCCTTCGGCAGCTTTGCACACGCGGCAGGAGGTCACGTGCAGCTCGCAATGCCATCATTTTAAATTTATCCAAATCGAACCCTAAGGTACCTTTTTTTTTTAAAGCCTGCATTAGGGTTCATAATTTCATAAGTTATAGACAAAACTAGGATGCGTATTTGGTATCAATGGAAAGGTATCGAAGAGAGCTTTCCATCGGTATATGACATGTCTCATGAGGAGCTTCGTGTAGAGAGAATTTGGACACCAAAGTTTCACATTTTCGAGTTTCACGATTTACTGTAGCTACAGTAATTTCTGAATTTATTTATTTATTTAAATTCTGTTTATTTTATCAATTGCAAATTTTTAAAGTCTTATAATTTTATAATTATAGCTCCACATATAGTAATCCAATATACCATTTTGATCAAAAAAATATAAGGATTAATATTATGCCATTTTTTTTCTACTTGTGATTAATTTCACTAATTACCTTTTAGACTAATTAATCCCCTTAATCCTAAATTTGATAAATCTAGAACTTAATCAATTTAGCTCCAAATCATATGATATAATATACTTTTTTGATAAGAAAAGTACAAGGATTACTAATATGCAAGAAAATATTAGTTTCTGTAATTATATTTCATAATTTTTCCTAATTACTTTAGTATTATTATTAGTAAATATTAGCATAATTAATCACTCAAATTCTCTATTTATGGTTTTCAATGATTAGCTATGGCATGTAGAATGTAATTGCTAGAGGAATAAACTTTCTAATAATTATTTTGTTAATTATTCTCTAATCCTTATTTTATATGATTAGTAAGAACTAGAGTTTGTACTTAACCAAATTTGTATTTTTTTGGTATCTATTTATTCATATGGATATTTAGAACCTATTTGCCAAATTTCATTTAATTTTGATTATTATAATTTTGATTATTATACAATCATTTAATTACTAATCACTTTAGGATTGTATTAGTGATTTATGAGCCTTAATTATTCTTTGATTTGGTCAACATGTTATGCATGTAATCTTTAGATAGGAAATATAATTTTAGTAACCTCATGTCTTGAATTTGACACCTTTAACCTTAAATCTCGCTTAATTAGGGTGGCACCCTAATTAAGTCCACTTAGCTTAATTAGATATTTTAATCTTAAATAAGATGATTAAATTGCTGATTTTAACTCCATAAGAGACTAAATAATCTGATATTATCTTTGTATTCAAATATGAGTGAGAAATTTCTAATTATGTCAAATTTTGGTTTGCCTTAATTTAGCTCTTAATGATCTAAACCTTAAATCAGTACATTGAGTTAAACATTCTGATTTTTGGTATGTGACCTTAAATTAGTAAGCTAGAAGTTAAGGTATGACAACTCATGTAATTAAATTTTCTAAATCACATCTTAAGCTTATGATTTAGCATTTCAACCTTTAAGGTATAAGTGAATGAATATCAGTTAATAATCTCTTATGAGTTATTTATTTACCATTCTTAGTTAATTGTTTGACTAAATAGAAAAGCATAATAATTTGCATGTGATTTTCCCTTAATCAAATGATTTATATAGTGAATTTGCAAAAGATCCAATGATTGATTTTTATTAAAACCTTTTTGATTTATTAAGATTTGATTTTAAACCATTAGAAGCCTTAGACTTAGACATGTTAAAGCTAGTCCTTATGATTAAGATGAAATAATAATTTTCCCTAAGTAATAAAGATCTTGAGGTAGGAAATACCTTATTAAACATATATTGAGATAGGCCATTAGATAAACCTCTTGAATTTTAGATAACTAATCATTTACCTTGTGGTAGTAATAACTTAAAAAACTGCATATTGAGCTTAATTGTGGTAGTTTACCCAATTTGAGTGACTTTTTTGTCATAACCTTGGAACCTTATTGTTTAGTACCTTCAATGGAGAACAGATTCATTAGTTTGAAATTTCCTTGGATATTAAATAGTTAGTATATTAATGGTAACCTTAGTATTATCATGTGGAGATTGTAGTATATATTCATGAAGATGATTTGATTTAGTAAATATATAGAATTGGTTGATTAATCTTAAATATAATTGTATATTCTAATCTTGCCTTAGATAGAACTACAAGTACATTAGGATAAAATTCCCATTTCTTTCAAGTGTGTTTTTAAGTAGGAAAATGAACAGCTTAGTTTGAGAGAATAAATTGTAAGAAGATTTTTTCCCTTATCTTTGTGCGCATCGAAGGTGCAGTTAAACAAACTAAGTTTCAAGTTACCTTTCTTAGAACACTTCAAGTTATGTTTTTAAGTAGGGGATTGAACAAGTTAGTTTGAGAGAATAAATTATAAAAGGATTTTATCCCTTATCTTTGTGCACATCGATAAGTGCAGTTAAACAAGCCAAGTGTTTCAAGTTACCTTTCTTAGAACACTTCAAGTCATGTTTTTGAGTAGGGGATTGAACAGCTTTGTTTGAGAGAATAAACTGTAAAATAATTTTTTCCCTTATTTTTGTGTGCATCATTAAGTGATGTTAAACAAATTAAATGTTTCAAGTTACCCTCCTTTAAAACATAATATTTATATATATATGTACTTCCAACATGTGATAACTTAAGAAAAGATCATGCTGTTTTGAAAGCATTTTTGCATAAACCGCATAAGCATAAGCATAAGCATCAAGAATCATTTGTCAATTGCGGGATGTAACATACAGAAAGAGAGGAATTACGGGATGCAGCAGGCATCAGAGTATCAGAATTCCTTATTGGATGTATAAGGGCATCAAACTGTATATTCTTAACATTTTATTGGCATATTCAGATGTACATACAGTATCATTCAGCAAATTTTTTTTTTAGTATCTTACTTCAGTCTTTCATAGATTAGTTGCTCAGTGCTTTGTTCTATACTTACTGCTTTTTGTTACTTTCAATTTTGTATTGTTTTCTAGCTTTTAGTTATTTCACCATTTATCTACAGTAGTTTTCTACTCTATTTAATTTTAATTCCTTTAAAATTGTATAAAGGAATGTTGTAGCATTTTTGTCGTGTTAGATTTATTATCTAACATGAGGTACTTTTCTTTTCTTTCATCTGGAAAACTGATATTTTGGGATCTAACAATATGTCAGATTATAAGCAATTTGGAGAGCCAGTATTGGAGGCCATCTAGGAGATATAGGAGGACCAAGTGGAAAAATAGAAAACCTAGTTCTTACTCTATTAATTTGCTTTTAATTGTGAGATTGAGAGACTCTTTTCATTAATGATCTTTTTATTTTAAACCAATGTCTGTAATTATTATTCTGAATATATGTTCTTTTATTTTCTTTCTGAGATGAATACTCTTTGTTAGTTCTATGATGATTGTGTGGACCCTCAATATTTGTATGTCAGAAAGTTTAGAAATCCTTCTCATGTAACGCGTCATTTTACCGCCAATTGTTTAAGGTACCCACTCCTTAGACCTCTCTGTTGTGCTTGGTAACGGGACAAGGAGCTACAGTAGCGCCTAGCTCTCAGGTTAGGATCTGCTATGACGCGTTCTAGCTCCTAGCTCTCTAGAAATTGTTCACCACAGTGCTGTATCACTTGGCTCTTTGGTTTACGTTCGTCATGGCATGCTATATTGTCTAGCTCTCGGGTTTATGTCCGTCACAGTGCGCTGTAGCACATGGCTCTCAAGATTTTATCTACCACAGTGCGATGTAGGGCATAGCTCTATGGTTTTTGTTTACCATAGCGCGCTATAGTGCCTTACTCTCGGGAATAAGGGCGTTGTGGCGCGCGATAATGTTATCTTTACCCAGATTTTTCTTTTATCTTAATTTGAGCTCGTCATCCTGAAATGTCATAAAATTATATATCAAAGTACAACTAATCCTATAAAAATATAATTTCTATTACTAAATTTTCTATAATTATTGGGTTGCACTAATAAGGAAATTTTTTTTCACTAAGAGCTTTGGTTAGTCCAAAGGCTTCATGAAGCCAATCATTGGCCAACCATGATCAAGAGAGAAATTAAGGAATGAAAAAAAAATAATATCATTTATGTGAACTAGGGGGACAACCTTAGCTTAAATAAAAAATGATGATAATCTTAAGCAACTCCTTTGATAAAACTTAAGGTAGGTTAACACCCACACACCACTATGACAAAAGATATCTAAGTGTATGAGCACTAAAACTTAAATAAATATTAACACTATAAATAATCCTAAAAGTAAATTGTTATACTAAGTGTTAAAAAACATATGGACAAGATTAAAATAAAAAGGAGAATACTAAAAAGGTTAGGGCCTTCAATTGTGTACACTTACTCTCATAGAAGATATGCCCACATCTCTACCATCAATTTGCCACCATAGTTTAAGAACTTTAAGGTTTCACCATAACAAAGAAGTGTACTCATAATCAAATGTTTTTCTCTCGGATGTGAACCAAGGCCCTAGATAATCTTAGAAGAAATGTTTGAAGAGGGAGAGATGTGAGGTCATGAGAAATAAAATATGTTAGAAATGAAGTATTATTATATGTTTTGAGAACTCTTTTACTACTTTTGAGTTTCAGGATCTAGCAAGCAATAAAAGATGACAATCCCTTAAATAATATCAGATAAAATTTTTAATATTTTAGAGCTCATGCATAAGAATCAATTAATAAACTTAGCCAACATCAAAATATTTTTGAAATCTAAAGTATATAAATAATGATCATTTAAATCTCATAATGACATACAATCTAAAAAGTAGCTAGAGCCTTTCTTTTTGCATTCCCTTGCTTTCCAAATCATCAAGTATGTATATGTTTTACATTTACAATTTAGTTTTATGCATTTCTTCTAAAATGCCTTTTATTATGTGTTTACTAACTCTTAAGGCCATTTGCCTTGGTTACAAGAAGTAAATAGTGACATGAATTGAATACTATATAACTTATTTAGTTTACATTACCTTATTTTTATCTAATTGCATTACAATATGGATGAATACAGGTGAAATAAGAAACATTCCAATATGGTGATCAAACCTGAATCTGTTTAGATTATAGATGGACAATGTTTCACTAGGGTGATAAGGGAGGCTTGTGTTACTTATGAAGAGGGTTGACACAAGTAGAAAAAAATGCATTAGAAACCAACCCTCACAGTAGACATACTTAGGCATTATAATTCTTCCAAATTGAGTATAATACAACCAATGTTTGCAAAACAATTCCTTGCCAATGCTACATTATTTATTGAATATATATTTGTTACTTTATTAATTAAATTGAGTTCTAATGATTAATTTATTATGGATTGATACTTGTCTTTATGGCATATGATTATTCTCTCAACTTTTTATAAGGAGAATTTGCTTAATTTTTATATTTTGCTCTTGTACTTTAATCATAACATAATTCTTATTAATTGTAAGTTGCTTTAATATCCAAATGATTAGATCAATCTAATTGAGATTCAAACACCTTGCATCTTTCATATGTTAGGTCAGGGTACCCTAAAAAGAATGGTGGTGAGAAGAAAGACCTTAAGGTGAATGACCCAAATCACTTGGACTCCAACGACTATAATTCTTACCCTTGTTAATATGCAAGAGATATTGAAAGAGAGACTCTTACACATACACAAATATTATATATATATATATATATATATATATATACACATAACTATATATATATATATATATATATATATATTAATGTCACTCAGGAAGTGTTGATTGCATATGTGTGCGTGAATTTTACTGATTTGAGGATTCAATTCAGTAACCATGATATAATTTTTGCCATTTATAAGGCTTTGGGATGGCTTCTACAAATGTAAAAATATAACACTTATGAGAAATTTAGTTACCCCTCGTGTCTAGGTGGCATTAGATGTTTTGGGGAACTTGCTAGGAAAAATTTGCTTTGATTCCTTGGAAAAGAGTTATTACCAAAGTGTGAAATATGAAAAATTTCCTTTTTTTTGCACTTTATTGTTCCTCTTTTGGGCATGAAAAGTTCCATTATGAACTAGCTCTTGGATCAATTCAGTTTTCAAATTCTACTTTAAATTTGAATGGTATTCTAGAACAACCACTTTTCTCATGCTATGATAATATTTCCTTAGATTGTGGTGTGGATAATCGGAGATGATGTTAATGTATCCAATGCAAATAATAATAAGGTGTTGTATGAGGCATTAGAGATAAGTGAATCTTTATTTAAAGAAAATAATGCTACTGATAGTAGTAATGCTAATGATATTGGTTATAGTGATGCTAATGCTACTATTTTAAATTTTGAAAAGGAATTCATTTTATTGACGGATCACTCCCATAGTGGAGGTGTAGAGGTGAGTATGACATCTTCTATCATTTAAGAATTATTAAGGGATGTGACTCCTCAAATTGAATTGATTCGATTAGCAAGAAGTTCTCCAAATACTATGAAAAATTTGTCCTTCTCGAGTAATATCAATAACTCTTCAGGTCTTCAGGTTTTGGCATCACGACTCCTAATGATTTGGATAAATTGTCTATTGAAAAAACTAGTGTTTGTAAAAGCATTATTGATGATTAGACCAATATTATTGTTTTAATGTCTTTATATGGTAGATGTAGATAAATTCTAATGTTGCAAATGTTCATATGATTGAGGGTACGCAAATAGTTCAGCCCCCTAAATTGGTAAAATGCAGACGACACAAAGAAAAAGTCAAATGCTCAATTGCTTGAGGGCTTGCAGGTTGTGTTATCTCCTCTGTTGGAGAAGGAAAATGGTGAGACAGTCTCATGTATAATGTCATGTATCATTGTCATCTAATAAATTTTAAGTTTAAATTCTATTATTGAAGAAAAATATGATGTTGTTGCTTTTGGGAAGAGCGTTTTGACTAAAAGTAATGATAAAACTAGTAATCAGGAATATTGCAAGAAAATGCATTACCTAAAAAAAAGTTACTAGATCTCTAACTAAATAAAAGACTCACTTTGGGTACTCTAACTGTTATTAATGATTATTTTATGCTGGAATATTAGAGGTATTGAAAAAATCTCTTTAGAAAATAGATTCAAGCATATTGCATATGAGAACAAAATATTCATTGTTGTTATTCTAAATCGAAACTAAAAGCAGAGAAATGTCGTAAAGTATGTAAAATTACTAAATTTGAGAATGTTCAAGTTAATATGTCTAGGCAAAAGTGGTTCTTTAGGAAGAAGTGGGGTTTGCTTGTAAGATTAACTTAAATAGCCTCCCTTAAGATAGCTTCATGAAAGATTTCTTGAACCAATTTTTGCTAGACATTAAGAATGATCTTCAAAAGATCAAATTTCATTCCTAACTAAGGCTTCCCAAGAAGGTCATGATATAATCTCAAACTAAAATAAGGTTTTTAGAACCACCTCATAAAAGACCGCTAATAAAGGACTTCATCAAATTCAGAAATGCGCCATTGATATGAAATTGAAAATAAGAAATCAAAGTGCAAGCACTAATTATATTTAAAGGACTTCAGCCATCTTGTCCTCATGAAGGATTAGAAAAGACTATGACATTAAGACTTATTATTAACAGCCATATAGAAAGAGTAATAAAAGGTCTTCAACCACTCATTATTACACAACACTCTATGATATTTAGTTGCTAAGAAGTTACTAAATTGGCTGTTGAATAATGGATAGATTTCCTTATATAATAATGTTCCAAAAGTTATAGTAAGAAATGTAATCACTGATAACTCTCAATTAACTTTAACTAATGCAAAAAACCCTAACTATTCATTAGAAGAACAAATGCAATTAAAATTACTAAATTATCCCATAATACATTCACAGAGTGAGACATATAGTAAGCTCTACCCAATGAAGATTCATTTTTAAAGTACTTTTAGAAGGATAAATGAATAATAATCAAAATTGGAAAAACCCTATTTTAAGAAACACATGAATAATTTCATTTTTAATGATGGGTGGAATAAATTGGATCATCTTCTTATTCCCCTTTAACCAAAATCTCTTAGCCATCATAATAATAAAAACTATACTAAGAATCCTCATTATAAAGAAGAAAATGTTCTATAAGCAAAAGGAAAAAACAAATTATGAATTGTGATTCTAGATCTAAGAAAGCAACAACTTAAGAATAAAAAATAGCAATAAAGTAATTGTAAACGTGAATATCTAAATGCAAAAACTCTGACATTCGCTATAATACAAAATAAGGCATGGTAAGAATTTGTAAATGGGGTATAAACCCAGGCCCCAAATGTTAGTTAACAAGGCCAAAAGGAATACAAAAATTTCAACTATTTGTCTTCCTATAGAGAGATAATGTGAGAAATTTCACCAAACAAAGAATTTGAGAAGCCAAGCATATCATTTGATGGGTATAATATGGGAGGGGTGAAAGTAGGATCCTTATATAGACCTTTGCAAATGGAAGTCTAGAATGATTATCGATGAGATTGTCAGCCACAAGGGGCTTGCCAACCACCAATGCTGTCTTTGAGAGACCAACATTGGTTCATAGAGAAATTGGATAATGGAAATTATCTCACCCAAGAATCAATCCGAGGCAAATAATGAAGGGTTCAAATTATGCTCGTGGCCACCAAGGATGAACTGATGCCATGAGCTCAAGTTCACCTGTGAGATTCCAAGAATTGATCACGAATTGTTTGTGAGGAAGAATATTTGAATAGTCCTTAGCTTAGATAAAATTGCTTATGTGAAGTCTTATAACTGCTTACGGCTGGTTGTTTCGATTAGGTTGTGCTGCTACCTACATTGCGTAGTATATCGTCATTTATAATGTTACACATCGGCCAAATAGATTAATATATTGTCAATCAACGGGTAAGCATATTGAAAAATCATTTAACATGATAACGTCTCTATGTATACTCACTTGAATTATTTTTTTGTATTTAGAGCCTATAAACAGAAATATATTTTAAATACAAATTATAATTATCTAACAACTAAAACTAAAGTGTCAGAGCCACGTGGTCGAAATTAATAGCCATGGAAATTTGGAATATGAATTGAAAGTTGAAATTACAATAAAAAAGTAGCTTATTTTATTTTTTCTTGTCATTTTTGGGTGATGAGATACTTAGACCCTCTTAGAAGCGAATTGCGCTGTAGCATAGCGATTAAGGCTTATATTACACAATTGTTTCATATTTGAAGTTCACCTAATTTTCAAAAAAAAAAAATGGAAATTGATTCATTTGAATCGAAATTTATGTATGTGCATAAAATGCTTTATAATAGGTATTTTTTGCAAAAACGCGCATCACCAATTAAGGACTGTCACGTCGCATCGAGTGAGATTGAGACTCCAAAAGGAGTGCATTATGGGTTGCGTCTTCCACTATTTGAGGTCCACTTAATTCAACTTAACGTTTTAAGTCGGATCTAAGGTCTAATGCAAATTTGTTGGTGAATTGCCAGACAACATCCTGGCAACTAGTTTGAATCACAAGATCCTCATATATATTCAGATACTCAATAATAGACACAAACGTTTACCTAAGTATCATAAATTTGGTGTGAAGCTGTTTTGATGGTAGCGGAGACAATACGTTTCTCTCTATATCTCTTGTATTTCTGCCCAAGATATTCTTTTCCTCCCATGCCTCTCTTCTTTAAATGAGAAATTGTTCCAAAAGACCTATCAAATTTGTCCGTGCAATAAAAACATTTTGAGAAAGTTGTGGAAGAGATGAAAAGGAGAATGAAAGAGATGGGAGTGAGGGATGGTAGTGTGTGTAGATGGATAGAAGTTAACAAACTAGTGCACTACTTTGTGGCCAAGGATTGCCGGCAACATCCGTAGTGGGAATTCTTATTTATGGTACTTAATTTTTTTGTGGCATACTTATAAAATCACATAATATTTTTCTTATGCATTGTTCGTATTGAGGTATCTCTTAGATATGTTCTTCCTAAATCCATTACCATCGATATAAACATAATCTCTCATACTCAAAAATGTCTTACAAGTGCTTCACAGTGGTATGCACATCATGGATTGACTTATAATTATTATAATGAAAATAGTATTAAGTTAGCTAGAGGTAGATTTAAATGAAGGAAGTTTTGGAACATTAGACCCTCAAAATAGAGTATTAGTCCAACTTAAAAAGACATTGAGGGGATTGTTTTAATAGATGTGGATGGGTTGGAACTTTTGAGATGGGTCAGAAGATTGTGCCTCAAATTCATCATGTCTTAGCTTCTAGTGGGAGCATTATTTGGGTTATTGAACTAATAGATAAGTCAATCCATTCTCTAATAATATTTAGAGATACTACAATCCTGGGTGCTTCCCATGCAATTAAGGAGGTAAATACTCTTGCTTTAACTTGAAGAACTTTGAATCTCAATTTTCATTCTGCACAAGTTGTGGAATTTGCCCCAATACAAGCTGGTATGTTGCATGATGAGAGCAAAGATAAGGAAATGATTGATGATAATACTGAAAATTCTAGTTAAAATGTGGTTAGAGGCATGACAGAGGAGGCTACATAGGAGGTAAACAATAACTTTATATGACTAAGTGTTAAGTGTTTTCTTGGAATATTAGAGGGTTACATAAGGAATCAATTTTTTTTTAACTAAAGAGGGTCATCAAAATCTCCTAAGTTTCTTTTCCAACCTTTATTAAGCCTAAATTAGTTTGGCTAATATTAATATTGATTTTAATGTTTTGAGAATGGAACTCTCATTTCATAATTTTGATGTAGCTCCTCCACGTCATATTTGGCTTAAGTGGGAAACTTCTAAAGTAAAAGCTTATGTTTATACTTATACAACATGCTTAGGGTTGACAATTTAACACGAAACTCAAAAATCACTCGAAACTCATTTAAATTTTGAGTCTAATTAAACTTGACTTAAAATATTTGTGTTAAATCGTGAGTTGAACGAGTTGACTTTGTAACAAGGTTGTTATCCAGAACAATCTAGGTTTTTATATATCATAAACTTGTCATCATTATAAATAAAAAAATAAGAAATTTAAATTGATATTTGATCAAAAATTTGATTGTATTTTTGAATTCATCACCCTTAAATTAGTTACGGGTGAACTTTAGAGCTCATTTGGTCAAGATAATTTGATTAATACAAATTTTATTAATTATTATTAATTAAACTTATTTAATTGGATTAATTAAACCTTAATGACTAAATTTTAAAAAATAGGCAATCCATTGTCACTTGGGAAACGCAGGACAGCCGGATCCTTTGATTCGAGCTGCCCTGCTATTTTATCAGGATCGAATTAGACGGTAGAGATTTAACGTGTGGTCGTCTTATTCGATCTCAGTTGCTGGATTTGGGATCAGATCTAATAGCTGAGGGTGAATCTGCAGTTTATTAACTGCCACGATTAAATCTGAGCCATTTGATCGGTCGGGTGGCTGGGATGCGACATCGCACTGTGCCATATCATCTTCCCCAGCTCCATGATCTCACGACCCGCGATGGCCATACACAACTACTATCCTTATACACTAATTTTCTCCCTCAAATACCTGACAACTAGTTCTATTAGTTCCATTTCGTTGAAACCTAGTGTTTGTAAGGATCAGTAGAGCTTGAGGCGACTCCATAGTGACTCAAGAGTTGTAACGTCCCCCAATCCTAGTTCCCAGCAGGGGTGTAAGGATTGGGGTGGCGTCATCTGACTTACCGGTGATTGTAGTCGAGATTTAGAATAATAGCATTAATATCACAAATAATCGCTCAGTTAATTTGAAAATGAGAAATTATTTTTCTTTCGATATCGTAGCAATTACAAGAGTAGACTTTTCTTCTTTATTTAAAATACAATAAAAGAATAAGAAAGTTAAAGTGTAGCAATTAATTATTCAGTGTTGTCCTGACCTTGAATTTACAATAAAAATGACAAGGTTGAACATCCATGTGGGACCCCACCCCCAAATCTACAAGATTATATCAAGGGGAGGTGTGCCACACTGAAAAATCCACTAATAAGGGAAGGATGTGCCCTGAATAATATAGTGAAATCATTTAATAAGTATATACACTCAACAGAGTGCGAAAGAAATTGAAAGTAAAATGCTACATCCAATCCACCACATTACAAGATAGGACATAAACATGTAGCTCAGAATAAAATAGTACAGTAAAAGAATATACTTGGGTACCTGAATTATTACATCAATTTTAAGATAAGTTTAAAATAAAATAAATCACTCATCCTCACAGAATAAAATGATAGCTACTCTACTGGTCTTCTGCTCTAACCTATTTCTTCTCCAAGAATGGCTCCTCTTCAGGCACTAGGTTCTCAAATTGCTCAGAACCTATCATTATTAGTTTCACAATGACAGGGCCCTAGCCAAAGAAAAAAAGATTTGGTTAGACATATTATCTAAGTATATTTTAGGCTGTTTAAGTTCATGAGTTTTATGATATTACTATTTTACTTAAACTATAAAACAAGCAAAGCATATGGGTGCAACAAGCATACAAAGGAGTGTGAAGAAGTTACAAATAAAGGCATTTATAACTAAGCAGCGTATGAGGTAAAAGAATATACCTCAACACCAAAGTTGTGACAATATTAGGCATATAAGTATAAGTAAAGCAAAGAAAATATTGAAAGAAAAGACTCATCTTAAACATGCTTATGATCATATGATTTATGCAGGTTTAAAAGAAAGTAATCTAAATGTAGTACATATGAGTAAGCAGGTAAAGAAATCTAACATCCTATAAGTATACAAGTAAAAAAATAATGTAAAGGCTAACTGCAATAAAAGTAATAGTAAAACAGAAAGGTAAGTATATAAAGACTGCAATATCAGAAGGGTTGGCCAATCGAGCCACTATACTGTAAATTCCCAAAGTCTTTCTGGGCTAGAGTAGGATTCCCATAGCTTTTTTGGGCTAAGATAAGAACTGAATTGAGAAGGCTGAAAATTCACATTCAATAAGATTTTAGTTATTTTACTTTACTTCTGTCGACACATCCAGAAGTGCTTGAGAAGTTAAGCACAAATGCAAGACTAATCGGGTTCCAACTTAACACAACACTCCTTAATGAGTAATATTAAGTAATCCTTATTTCTCCTGTCCAATGTAGGTAAAATGCGTAAGATCAACCAGAAACTGAATTCTATGCAAATGTTCTCCTAATTATTTTAAGTTTTTATTTTATGCAGCGATATTATCTTGTATAAAATATTCAAGGAAAATGGCATAAAGTACAAGGAATGCAAAGGTAATAATAATTCAATAATAAGCAAGGGACTCTACTACACACAGGTGATATTATTATTATCTAGTTAATCCATTTTAACTATTTTAAATTATACAAGCATAAGATCTTCAATTCTTACTATCAAATATAACTTAGATCCACAGCCTTATGAGTTAAAAACAATTAGAATAGATCAAGCCCTAATTTAATTCAATCAATGACGCTTACAAGTTAAATAATAAATCAATACGTCATAATTGATAAATTTAGATGATCTAGGCTAAGATTTTACCAAGATCTACTAAAGCTAGGGATTATAAATTAAACACTAAGAATTGGGTTTAACCTTATAATCCTAAGGGTAATACTTAAGGACTAAGGTTTAAGTTTAAGTCGTGAACTAATGATTTAGGCAAATCCTATTAAGCATAATCAAAGCTTAATAGAATGATCTCCTAGTCTTAGTCTAAAGTTAAAAGATAAAATTATCATAATTAAAATAATAAAATGTAGAAACTAATAAAACTGAGATTTCATTCATTGAATAACCCATTTACTCAATGAATAAAATCTAACATAGTATCTATTCCTAATCTTAATGAAAAGATCCTAAAGTGAAGGTGTAGATCCTAAGGAAGCTCCTAAGGAATGACTTAAGAAGTTTTATAATTTGATGATACAAGTAATTTATCTTTATGTAATGTCTTAGTTAACTTAGGGAAGCTTAGAGTGAAATTTAGCTAAGTCAGGGTGTATTAGCTTTACTTATGAATTTTCAAACCTTAAATGGGGATTTTCTCAAATAAACCTAATTATAAGATTAAGAGCCTAAATTGATTACAAATCAGTTTTATTATTAATTTTAATAGTTTAATTGATATTTTAGAGGTTAAGGGCACTTAACATAAATTTTGGGCAAAATGACCTTTTTGCCCCTATTTAAGGGTCTAAAATGCTACTTTTTAATTAAAAGCTCCAAAATAGATTTTATTGATGCCAAATGATTTCTTGCTATCTAACATGAAGATAGACAGTATGTACTTCCAATTTGGACACGAATTAAGTCATATAGGTCAAATTTAAGGATTTCAATTTATAAGGGCAATTTGGTAATTTTACCAAGTGAAGTATAAAAATTTAGTCATTTTTTTGTTGTTCACTGTCTAAGGGTTCCATATAGCCTAAAATGGAAAATTTTGATGTCAATTGGTTAAGTTATGATCGATTCAATATTAGGGCTCAATTATATAAATTTAGGGTTTTACAAAAGGGTCAAAAACCTAACTTTTTTATTTGATGTCTAAATTCCACAAACTCAGTAGCTATAGCTTCCCTATAATACACTAAGTATCTTAGTTGGGAGTAGACCTAAATTGTACTTCAATTGGTCAAGTTATGACCTAATCAAGTTCTATGGTGATTAGGGCAAATTAGGGTTTATAATTATCACCTAAATTTTATTTCAGTTTACTATTAATTAAGTTTTTTTGATCTAAATTATATATTGGATGACTTATTTTGAAGTTCAATTGACTGTTATGGTCAAATCAATCATTAATTCGATTAAGGTTTTGCTTAAGATCATTAAGGGTTTAAGTGGTGATTATCATGCAAATCAATTAGTTAAGTGTCCAAATCAAAATATAATGTTTCTAATATGAATCATACATATTAATTAAAATAAGGAGTAATCAAGGCTAAATACTTTATTAAATATTATTTTACACAAAATATCCACATAAATTTTTAGGAGATTTAGAACATGCCCTTTAAGATTAATGGTAGATTTCCATATTCAAAATCACCTCCAAATTCACACAATACTTGATTTTACTAAATCCAGATTTTTTTTTTTGGTATATTTTGGCCCCATTAGGGTCCTAGAGTCAATAAATATGAAAAATGTGAAGTTTAGGCAATTTCGGACAGTTCTAGGTAATTTCAGACAGTTTTGTGCGCTACGACGCACTGCAGCGCTTCCTGGCCGAGAACCTGGCGCTACGACTCGCTGTGATGCCAGTTTTCTTAAGGCACGGGCGCTACAATGCGTTGCAGCCCTTTTAGGCGATGTGGCAGATTTTTGCATTGTGGTGCGCTGCAGTGCTTTTAGGCGCTACGACGCCATATTTCCCGAGAGCTGAGTGCTACGATGCGCTGTAGTGCTCCTTGGCCGAGATCCAAGCACTACGGCGCGTTGTGGCATGATACAATGTGCTATGGAATAGCCAACTCGAGACACGAGCACTGCGGCGCACTATAGCACCTCTTGGCCGAGAGCCAGGCGCTACGGTGCGCTGTAGTGCTTGATGGTGATTTTGCCTATGCAAAAGTCAAAACGTTTCCCCTTTGGCACTCAAATACTTTTGATTTAGAGCACCTCAAGTTCGGTATCATATACTGATGGAAAGAGAAAGTTTTAGAATAGAAAATCCATTCTGCAAAAATGATTTTTGTATACCTAGACATTTAGCTTCATTTTTTGCGTTGTTAAAATAATAGTTTCGTGTTGATTTTGATATCAATAGAAAGGCCTTGGAATCTTAATGAGCTCTAATGGATTCCATATCCCAACCACAGATTCTTAAGGATGATGAGTCTAGATGGGGCTCAACCAATTGGTTATCCTCCACTCGAGTTAACACAGCACTGAACATTGCTAGGCTCGAGTAAAGACCTATAAACCCATCTGCGCCTGAGCCTAGCAACCACAGGGCTTAGCTCCGCTTCTATATGGTGAATGTGTAGGAATCAAGAACTAGCTTGTTGGTAGTTTCTATGGATAGAATTTACTCCCCATAGTAAACTCTAAAAATTGTAGTAGGCTGATTTAGGGCATACTGCAATCCGATAATCTAGATGCCTTCCTAGAGAGCTTTGTTATGCAATCGGTGTGTCTTGATGCTTAGAATGTATTACAATTCAAATCAAGGTGCAAGGTGGACGAACAAAAAAGAATTTGTCGATGGACCCTAACACTAATTCAGTAGGCGTCGGGATTCCTCGGTGTAGACGACGCACAGTAGCGGGCCATGTCAGTGCTAACATGTGCCTTTTGATTTCAAATTGCGATTATCAGTTGATTAAATGGAATAAATTTCCTTAAGGAAATTCAGTAGAATTCAACTAATTAATTAGGCACTATGATTTAATTAATTGAAATCGTTCCAATTAAATTAATTGAATAACTTAGCAAATTTAAATTCAAATAATATGATCCTATATAGCATTTTTATTAAAAATATGTAAGGAATCTAAAACTACAATAATATTTCAAGTTCTGTGGATTATTCTTTTAATCTTTCCCTAATTACATTTAACTTGGATTAGTGAAAATTAAGATGTGTAATTATTCAAAATACATGTTCATAGTCTCTAAGCCTTCATTTTGTCATCTAGGACTTAGTAATAAATATGGATTTATTCATCTGTGATTTATTTTGCTAATGATGTGTAATCGCATGCAACCTTGATTAGTGATGATTAAGTCTCATTTATAATCTAATTTTGATAAGTTTAATTTCTATGGGACCATTAAACAGCCAAGAACCTAGTGGTAACTTCATATTTCAAGTTTAATGGGTTTAATCTCTAATCATGCTTAATTAGCTCAACTCTTTAATTAGCTAGTATTAAGCTTTGTACTTCTCAAAATGTAATTCATCTTAATTTGTAATCTCATTAACACAGTAAATATTGATTGGTGATTATTGGACTTGTCACTTATTTAAGAATTGGCATGTTAGATTATTAGGTCATATTAATGGCTAATATGATTCTCATCTAAATATTAAGCGTATAATTTCTTGAATTTTCTCTTAACTAAAAGAACCAGTATGTATTGATCCTTAAGTAATCAATCATTAAAAGATGCTTGACTCATCAAACAATCAACTCCTAAATATTAACTAATTTATCTCATGATTTGAAGGTTTAATTGTAAGATAGGAATTAAGGGATTAACATCTTAGATTATTTTATTTAATCAATGATTGAACTTATGAAATCTGCATGAATTTTTACCCATCTTGATTTTAGATAAATATTAGCAATTGTAGATTGTAAATACATGAATTAAGAGCTTTATATATCTTAAGGGTAAAATTAAACCTTATGTTAAATGAGTAATACAACTTTAACTGAGATAATTTTGAGGTAGGAAATGCCTTACTGAGTACATGTTGAGGTAGGCCCTTAGATGAACCTCATGAACTTTAGAAGATTGAATCTTATGTCCTTATGGTAAAATAACCTAAAAGAGATTTAGCTTAAACTTATCTATGTGTGGTAGTTAACCTAATTTGATTGACTTAAATGTCACTTCTTGGAGCATTTGATTAGGACTTACCACAATGGAGAATGGGTTATATAGCTTGAAATACCTTATTTATCAAACTAGTCAGTTTAGAACTACAATTGATGATAATATTAGTATTATTATATGAAGATCGTAGTGAATATCCATAGAGCTAACTTGACTTAGTAAAATATGAAATTGGTTGATTTATTCTGAATAGAACTATAGAGTTCTAATCTTATCTTAAATTAATAAAAAAGTACAGTTCAGGATAAACATCTTAATTCCAAAGTATGTTATTAGTAAGGGATTGAATATCTTAATTTGAGAGAATAAACTATAAAAGGATATTATATTTTATCTCTGTGCATGAGGATAAATGCAGTTAAACAAACTAAGTATTTCAAGTTATATTTTTTGGGACATATTAAGTATGTATATGTACTCATAACATGTGGTGATTTAGAATGATATAAAAATGCAGCGTTTGATGAATACTGATTTTAGTTGAGTCATATCCAAATTAAGGTAATTCATACTTAATTTAGTGTTTTGATATATATAGAATTTAAGGTAAATGTGCATATTAGGGAAAAACATGTTAAATAATTAGATAACAAGAATGGATGTTTACTTTTATTTTCTAGTTTTTGATGATTTAAAAGTATTATTATATTAATTTCCTTAGTATAAATTGCATAAGCATAATCATTAAGATCATTTGTGAACTATGAGATGCAGCATGCATCAACATTGAACTATGGGATGCAGCATGCATTAAGATATTAGGATTCCTTTGGATGCAATATGGCATCAAGTTCATATTTGTGACAAATTCAATGAAATATTCAGATGCATACATAGTGGCATACAGCACAATTCTATTTTCAATTTATTTTTATTTACTGTTTATTTTTAGTTGATTTACCTTCAGTACCTTGTTTAATTACAATTTTCCCTGCTTTCAGTTATAATTTTTAGTGTATAGTTACAATTTCTTACTTCAATTTTCTGCAGTTTGATTTCTATTTTTATTGAATATTAAGTAAAATTCCTTAAATTGTAAGAAAATATGATTTGTAGCCTAAAATGTATTTAGACTTATTGTCTAATAAGATTTTCACTTTTTTGGCTGAGGCCCTGGTATTGTGAAATTAACGATGTTAGCTTTTGAGCAGTTTGAGGAGCCAACTCAGGTGGAGATCTAAGAGCTTCAGGAGGAGCCAGTGGAGTAGTAGTGTTGCAGTAAAGACTAGTTTATGTTATGCTATTAGATGAGAGTCTTATTTATTGCTCTTTCATTTTAATATTAGTATATAATAATTAAATTCGAATGTATTTCCTTTTTGAGATAATGTAACTTAGCTTCTGTGTTGAATGTTATGGATGAATGTTAAGGCTTTCGCACTGTGATGACTGCATCCTAACCATCATTAAGTTATCACTAACTTAGCTAAGATTAAGTGGTAGTCGTCATTAGTACCACAAATATTAAACAATATATTCATAATACGAATTAGAGGATAATAAGATTTTGTCAGAATTATATATAGTATAGCAGTGCAGTAAATAAAGAGAAGGCATCCAAACACATTCCACATTTATCCATTCACATACAATATGGAAAATGCAGAAGAATAAGATAAGATCATTTATTACATTTTAATTAAATGCTGGCAAAGAAAATTAAAGCATCAATTTCCTTCTACAAGCTGCACCTTACTTTAACCTTCTACCATAAGCTTAATCCTCAAGTGCTGGATATGTCATATACTTCTGATCTATCATATGTACATATGTGATAAGGCACAACCAAAAAAAGAAAATATGGTTTAACTTTAATAAGTCTAAGTGCAGATACAAGTTTGATTGATTTAAGATATCACATTTAACACTTTAAGAAAAATAACAAATGGGAGCAACAAGCTACAAGTAATATGAAAGCTATAAATCACACATTTATAACTTATCAAATGAAGTATGCAAAGTAACATACCTCAAACCAGGAGTTGCAACAAGATCAAGCAATAAACATATATATATAATTGCAAATACTAAAACTATTGAAAGAGAATCATATTCTAATATGCTTATGATCATATAGATATATCTAGATTTATAGAAAGTAAAATAAATGGATGCATTTAAATATACTAAAACAAGCATCTAACATAGCTAGCATCATTGCATGCATAAGTAAGCAAATACTGAGCAAACTGAACTGAACTGTAAAAGAGTGCAGAAAATAGAAAGTAACATGTAAAATACTATCACAAAAAACTGGCTAATAAAGCCACGATAATGAACTGAACTGAGCTAAATTGAACTAAACTGAACTGAATTGAATAGACGTATACCTAGATTAGTACTGCCATAATAGAATTTAGCTGAACATAGCCACTAAAAAAATTATCCTACATGTATCATCTAGACCACTAATGGCTAGATTTGAGCCAGGCTATAGAATCGGACATGTATCATCCAAACCTTGTTATGGTTGGATTTGAGTAAATTCTCCAGAAACAGATATGTATCATCCAAACTCTCTCATGAATGGATCTGAGTCTTTTCTATCAAAGAAAACTAAACTAAAAGGCAGATTAACTAGGACATACTTTATAAAGCTGTTATCTGATTTGCTAAAGTTAATTTACTTATACATAATAACATGACTTACAAGACTGGTAATGTTATTGGATGATGACAATGACTAGAACAAGAAGATTTATATCTTCTTTAATACTATTGAGTTTGACATGAAATAATGGGATCTGCAAAATTGATCTTAACAACACTAATTACAATCAATATAGTTCCAAACTTTATTAAGAAATTCAAGTACATTGATTCTTACATTTTCCTCTTACACTTAATTTAATCTCATGATTAATCTTCCAAAATTTCATAGTCATCATCACTTCCTATCTCTGCTAATTAAGTCCATCCATATATATTTAAATAAAGTTTCCCAACACATAGCCAATCTTTGATTCCACTAATATTCAATCAATAAACCTTACTCCCATTCAATCATATGAATGATGAATTAAAAATTTATGATCCTTGATAGATCTACTAATATATTCATAACAAACCACTTAGTTTCATGAATTGAAATGTAGATTTCAATCATTATAAACAACATATACCTCCACTTCATTTTGATTCAAGTTTAGCTAGATATGGCAATTTAAAACTATAATCACTGATTTGATTTAGTATCCAATCACAAGGTCTTTTTATTCACATTCTTTGGTTACATTTTGCATTCAGCGTATGCACTCAACATTTATGATGAGTCATCAATTGCAAAATGAAATAAGCAATTATAGTTGTATTACAAACCCATCACTCCCAAAAATAGATATTCTTTCATAGCAAAATTAAAATTAGCTACTCATGCATTATTTAAAGAGAATAATAAAGCAATTAGATTCCAATGACTCTACCCTTCTATTTGAAGATTCTAGCAATCTTAGGGAATGATAAATTGATACTTCAAATGAATCTTTATGATGAGCTTAGAAGAAATTGCATTAATTAAACTTAGCAACACATAATCCAAAGCCTTTGATTTTTATCCTAAGCTTTCATAAATTCACTTACAATAGTCTATGCTTTTGACAACAACAATATATAACAGCCATGGCTCATGTAATAATGTATAAAAGCATACACGACAATTTGCAGAAGAATGAAGAATTAAGACCTGAAAAGCTCTCATATATTCAATTTCTCTTTCACCAAGCCAACCAAAATAAAATCAGCACATGACAAATTTTTCACCAAATAAATTCACTGTATGGTCAAATCCAAACATTGGAAACAATTTGTAGAATGACAACAACAATTCATTATAATTTGCTAAAATTAACTGGCAGTTAGATCAGGATTTTCCACTAAAGCTCTTCTTGCGACCACAAAAAAAGAGTTACGAAGATCAAAATCTGACAAGATTCGCATGCGGCATATCATCTTTCGTTTTGAAGAATTTAAATAAAAAAAATTAACTTTGATGCACTAAATCATAGTAAATTTGCAAGTACTACAATGTTAATAATTAGGATTCCGATAGTAATTGATAAGTTTCATTAGCAATAAGCAAGCGTGCAAGTAAAAATAAGGATTAGTACTCAACAAATCAAATATTTCTTTTCGATTACTTCCAATCCTTTGAAACTGAATCACATTCCATAAATGATTAGACACTAAACCTTATGCAAGGATACATTCCTGCAAGTAATTAATATTGAGCATGTTTCTATTACTGCTTATTTTAAATTAACCTCTTAAAATTAGTCGTATCCTTAATTAATATTTATTTAGGTATTTTTAGTTGGGATGATGGTCTAATGCCTACAATTGGAACTAAAATAGAAAGTGAAAAAAAAAAATCTAACTTTATCAACCACCTTTCCATTGATTTAATAGTGAGGTGTTAGCATCAAGTCACTAGCAAAATAAATCATTAGCAGCTATTTTCCTTGATACATGTTGATCTTGCTCACTAAAAGGAGGAAGTTCAATGAATCAGCTCTATTAAGTTCTTCACTCAACCATAGAGATCCCTATTATAAATACATAGTAGCTGTTATGATGAATTTCATTACAGCATGGCATCCCATCGATTAGTTAAGTTTAATGTAATAAATAATATATTTACCACCAATCCCATATATTTAACTATATCTTGGCATTAATTCAAGAATTGATAACCCAACTAGAATATTTTTATAAAATTGGATTTACTAATATGATTTACAATTGAGGAGAGTTAAATCATAAAAATTTACTGAATTTAAATTTCAGATTTAATTGCACTTTAGAATTGAATTGTGATTAAGAATACACTTCAATGCATTGGAGAACCAAGATTAGAAATTCAGCAATACTAATTAAATTAAATACAGTAATAGTTGATATGTCACCAATCTTCCCAATAAGTTTCTTAACCAAAATTTCATGTCGTGCTGGAATCTATCATTCTCTTAATTACACCTTTTTGGGATTCATTACAACATTTACTTTACTTAAAAATTCACTTCAACCATTACATCAATAGTTATTGCAATCTATCCATCTTAGGATTCCTTCAGCAGTCTGCTTTCTTTTAATTTCATAATATATATGTAACAACCCTAGGTTGTTACTTTGTAAATGCATAGATAACCTAACCCATTTATTTTCTATCACCATTATTTATAGAACTTCAAACTAAGCCTATCTAGAAAATTTGAAGTCCATTGGACATCTCTAGGTCTAAAAAGACAATTTGATCAGTCTAAATGCTTTAGTCTATACCCAAAATATTTTGATCTCAGAATTAAATTCTGATTGTATTTTTGAATTCCTCACCCTCAAATTAGCTAAGGGTAAAAATTTGGTGCAATTTGGAATTCATTTGGGCCATAATTCAATTTAAATTAAAATGGTTCAATTGCACATAGGGGTTTCTATTAATTCATAATTGCATTTATATCCTTAAAACTAAATAAACGACTGAGATCCGTTGTGCGGACCGCGAGCGATCCACTGCGGAGCCCGGGTCACGCGACAGCGGCGCCCCATGAATCTAGCCGTTCCGCCTTTCTAACTAACGGCCAGGATCCGATCCCGCGGAACCGCGGATCCATCGTTGGATCCACCCCGTGGATCATACGGCTAGGATCATCCTCGTGATTGGCCGTTAAGATCCGGGCAATCCCAGCCATAGCGCCTTCTGATCGATCGATTAGACAGCATCCAAGGCACCCGGCACTGTGGATCTTCGTCCCCACCCATCTGCGTATCCGATCGAGAAAATCCCCGTATTGCTAGCTGCCCATCCTGTCTGCCACTCCCCTCTCCAGCTCAGCAAGGCCGTTAGCAACTTCCCTGGAGTGAGGACGAATGCTCTGTGCTGGCCGGGTCGACCCACGACCCGCGCTGTGCGACAGTGCCGGGTTTCCCCGGGCCCCGGTCGACCCGTGCGGTTTGGTTAACGGGCCGAGCCGTTTAATTAAATTAGAATTATCGGAATTATCAGAATTATTTTTCTTAAGGAAAATAATTCCAATAATCAAATCATAGGATTTTGATTTAAATAAAAATATAGAATGTATTATTTAAAAAACTGTTAATCCACTGATCCAAACCCTATGATATCATACATGAAAATGATTAGAAAATTCTCATGAATCTAAATATCAAATAAAATTATGCATCTTATGGTTAGATCTTTAATTATTGCCTAATTACAGTGGATCTTGATTAGGGCAAATTAGTAAAGTTACTTATCCAAATTGCATGTTTAGGATGCCATTAGTTCACTTATAATAATTAGAATGCATGTGCTAAGTAGAATATTTTTCTAAGTTCTATAATTCTAGTTATGCCATAATCTTGTTAAATCATGATTTATAAATTTTAGGATTTATGCTCATTGGATTTTAGTAAACTTAGGCTCTGATTACTTGTATGATTAAGTAAAACTTGCATGACAAATATCATGTAATTTGAATGGTTGGATTTATACTTATGTGCTAATCCTTTTTAATTGGGATTAGGGTTTAGTTAGCACTAAGTACCCTCTATTTTATAACCTTTGATTGTTAATCTGACTTATAATAGTAAATTAAGTGTAGTGAATTAATTTAGATAAGCTTATTGAGTATACTTGAATAAATCCAAAGATTTAGAATATTAAATATCTTAATTAACTTAAGAAATCTTAAGATTTGGATCAAGCTTTTAAGACTTGATCTAGATCTGAGATTGCCACCAATAATACATAATTAATCTACTGATTTGACATTGATCTTTACATACATACTTAATTTTGCTTAAGATATGAGAAGGGGTCAAACCGTAATCTACTTAAGAAGAATCCAAATCCTTAAGAAACCTAACTTAATTGATTTGATTTCAAGATTATGAACTGAACATTCTCCAATAATGCATTTGATTCATTATTGATTCTAAACATTGGAATTAGACAAATTAAGGTTAATAACAATCTTTGGTGATTTCACTATCTGAATCAAACCTTAAGATCCCTAATTTTCTCTTAAGTAATAAACTTGCATAAAAAGACTATTAATGCTATATTGATTGAATAAGTGATCAAATCCTTAACAATATGTTGATTTAGATCCCATAATCTTAGTTCAAGAGTGATCAGAGGACTTAATCATATGATCTAATCACCCTAACTCTTATTGTAAAATAGAACCTAAGAGCTTAATATCAACATCTAGAAAGGAGATATTGGGTATCTCTTCATAAGATCGTCTTGAATTATTTAAAAGACCTAAATTCATATATCATGAGGTAGGAAGCCTTGTATGACTCCTTGAGATAGAAATATAGAAGATCCCATCACCTTAGAAATTGATCTACTCTCCTTGTGGTAGTAATCCATTAAGGCACTAGAAAAGATACTTCTCCTTGTGGTAGAATCCATATTAAGTGATCCTTGATCACACTTGATTGGTGAACCCTTGAATAGGACTTGCCTATTGGTTCAGGACTTGTAGTTTTGATAAATCCTTATTTTATTAATTAGACTTGATTGACCCCCTGATCATTGGGCAGTGTAGTATAATATACCCATATTATTGGTCCCCAGTAATATTCGGGATTGGTTGAGTCACTCTAAGTGAGATTTGTCTTTGTTGCTATCATGCGGGCTTAGGCGGATATAACCTCGCTTAGAGTAAATCAATCGATTCTAAGAGTGTATTTAATGGGTACCCATTCCTTAGTTTAATTGAAAGACAAGCTGCCATCGGGCAATGCGTCCTAGCGAAGATTGCTTCAATAAGTACGGCTCAAATAAACTAAGTAATGGGATCCACCTTTCTTATAACACTAAGTATGATTATGAGCTTAGTGACTTAATACTTAGTTTGTGATACAAAATCATCATCGGATGGTGCCTCCTAAGGAAGATCACTTTGTTAGGGTGGCTTAATCAAACTATGTGATAAGAATGCTATTCTTGCAATATATTTAATATGTGTATACAATCACCCAGTCTAGTGATCTTTAAGTAAATAAGCAACTTTAACCAACCCTCGCTTTAGAAACTTGGAGTCAGAATCCTCTTAGCAGGATTCTGCACGGTGGAGACTTAGGATTCATTATTGTTTCTTACTAAATTCTTCATGGATTTCGGGATTTTTCATTCATTCAATATAATGGCATAAACATAAGCATAATTATGAGTTGAACTCATTCCTTCTATTGTGACACATGGTTATCAGTGATACAGTATGAGATACGAAATATTATATACACAGACTGGGGAATTTCAGGGTGCATCTGCATTACCATGCTGACTTCCTAACTGTTGTGCTTACATTGGATTGTACTACTCATAAACCTTCAGTGATAATTCTGTGATATTCCGTGGTATAGTATATTTGTGAGCATGGTTTAAGTGGTATATAGTGCAACTTATAGCATCCTTTTTAGCATAATGTTTGTTTTACTTTCAGTTCTATTTGGTGATAGCTTCACATTTCACAGCCCTTTTACCATCTTGTTTATTCAGTACTTACAGTTTTCCTCACTTACATGTTTTTCTTCAGCTCTGTTACAGCTTTACTTTACTTGTAAACTTTGTCATGTTTAGTTTAGCTTTGCATAGCTAGTTTCGATGTGTTAGACTTCTTGTCTAACACGGGGTACTTTTGGGATCCGGTAATTTGCTAGATCTTGAGCAATTTTTGGAGACAGGTCAGGAGGACATACCAGAGACTCAAGAGGAGCATTTGGAGCTGTAGTGAATAGAACATTTACTTTTACTTACTAGCTCTTTTCAACCTTTTAGATAGACTATTTATATTTCTGCATTTAAATTGGTTGTAATAAACTCTGGATGTACTTTTACTTTTTTTTTCTAAGATGGATAGTTACTACTGCTTGAGATGATGTATTTTGGATGTTTTGCTTTTAGCTTCCGCACTCTGTTATACTGCTATACTTAGTATTGTGATGCGACCAGCATACTGAAAATGCTAATATATTTTATAACGTCCATGGGTTCTTCCCCACTTCCTTGAACCTTGTGTACGTAATAGTCTAATACCTAAAATAAGTATTTCATTCTTATCTTAGATATTGGCTCTCGAACCTACTCTTAGGATTCGAGTCAGCAGCCTTCAGTATGACTCCGTCTCTCTAGCCTCTTCGGGATGATGGGTTTTACTTGTATGGCCCACTGTCCCCGAGTAGCGCACCGTTCCGCTGCCGAAATATGTATTACACTTGTACTTTGCGTACGGCGACGGGACGGAGCGTTACAATATCAACCTATAAATGGATCAATATTCAAATACTAAAATTTCCACAGCCAAGTCATATTTCCTAATTGTAGAGGGCTTAATTTAATCATTCTAAAGAAATATTCACATCTTAATTTATACATTTTTCAATTACATTCTACCTTAACACCTCAAATCAATTGTCTTACCAATTCATTAGTATATTTCAAAAGAAATAGATTTCAGCCATTTGGATTTTTAGATTTCAACAAAGTTGAATTAGAAATAGTAATTCTTTTAATGTTAATATCCTTTAGGTGCTATGCTGATTTACCTCATCCTAAATACTAATGAATTTTCTTAACTCATTTTACTTGGAAGTTGTCGACTATAGTACCATTTCTTAACTTAAACCAGAAATATGGTAATGTAACTTAAATGTTATAAGTCTTGCACTCTACTAAGTTGATACATTGATTCTTTAAGTCTTAATTCATTCTTAAAACAATTCACCATTTCATTTCAAACTTCCAATCATATGCCAACAAATCTATTGAGGCTTATTCTGAAATCCAATTTCATTTAAATACCACACAATAGATTAAGAATAAAATTTCCTTACTTTGTATTAATGATTGGATTGAATTCTACTTCAAAGTTTACATTTTAACTTATTTTCCTTGCATACAAAACTCCTTCAATTTTGGTATAAATTAACAATTGGAATCCCAACTTCATAGCTATGATGGCTACTGACTCGCCAATGCAGCAACCGAAGAAGACTCCCACTTAATAATTGCAAGTACAATATTGTTATTTTTCTAGTAACACAGATTAGATGAAATTCAAATCAGATATAAATGTAGTTCTAGATTATCTCAAAATATCCTTAAAATGTTTAGTTACAAGCTAGATTATATACTTTAGAATCAGACTTAAGTTAAGCCTTGAGGATCTTGATCAAGACGATTTCATAAATATGGCCGACATTCTTTGATTATCATTATTATAGAACCTTAGATAAAATCAGATACTGACTTGCGAGCTGACTTGAGGTTGAGGACATAATTAAGCTAACTACGTTTAGAGTTGATGATGCGAACTAAACTATGATTTTACCTTACCTTCCTAATTATCACTAATATTTCTAACTCTATGTATGTATACTTTTTAAACTTGGTAAAAAACTAAAAGGTAGAATTCATTCGTATAAATTCAATATGGTTTAGATATATTAATTTTAATTTAAGTAAAGATTAGACGACACATTGATCTGAGAGGTAGTTTTACTGAATCACCAATTAACACCAAAGAAGCAGCTACAAATACAGTTTCTGTAAGTTCATCTGCAACCGAATCACTTTCTTCTCTATTGTTGGTGATATAATACTTTAATTAGAGATATTTTCAAACTTAATTCATTGCTTATTCGTCTTATCTAACAATTGATTTAATTATTCACCATGCATGAACATTCTTACTAAGTCTATCTGACATTATGGAAACCTAAAACCTAGGTTGATCATATTCATCTAAAGCCTTGGAAACCATAAGATGAGTTCATAAGATAAATTTGGAAGCACACACTACTTAGTTTTTCAGGTTGATTTGATTAGAGTTACAATTCAAAATTCATTAGACATATTTTAAGTTGTAAGTGAATTCAATGCCAACTTAAGAAATGAACAACATAATAAGTGAGACATTTGAGTTTATTTATTACTTAGCATTTAAATTAAAAAGAAGGGGAGACTATCACAGCTCAAACTCTTAAGCACCAAGGTATTGTCCGCTTTAGCCTGAAATGCTTCACGGTTTTACCTTCGGAAGATAACTTCCCAGTAGGTCACCCATCTTGGGAGTGCTCCCACATGAGCACGCTTAACTTTAGAGTTCTTATCAGGAACTCCACTATTATATGAAAAGACGCCTCGATTTATGCGTGTCTTCCTTGCGCAGGGGCCATGCTAATCTTCTCTGTATCGTTCCAATTTTATCGGATGTCTCTTTGTAACAGCCCAAGCTCTTAAGCACTAAGGTATTGTCCGTTTTGGCCTGAAAGGCCTTATGGTTTTGCCAATAGAAGATAACTTTCCAGCAGGTCACCCATCATGGGAGTGCTCCCACATGAGCACGCTTAACTTTGGAGTTCTTATTAGGAACTCCTCCGTTATCTGAAAAGGCGCCTTGATGTTTAAGAGTTTCACTTATTACTACTTTTAGTGGGTCATCACAATCTCCCCAACTTAAGTAACTGACGTCCTCGTTAGTATTCACACACAGATCCAAGAACCATCCATTGGGTAGATAGGACTAGAGGTGACCCCTACAGGCGCAAGAGGTACTAACAACCATGTAGCACTTTAACCATCATGGGTTCAAGAGGCTGCTCACATGAAGTGGTACTTTGCACTGTATGACACTTAGCTCATATCTAATACCCTATGGTTTGCTCTGATACCATTTATAACAGCCCAAGCTCTTAAGCACTAAAGTATTATCCACTTTGGCCTGAAAGGTATCACGGTTTTGCCCACAGAAGATAACTTCCCAGTAGGTCACCCATCCTAGGAGTGCTCCCACATGAGCACGCTTAACTTTGGAGTTCTTATCAGGAACTCCACCGTTATCTGAAAAGGCGCATCGATGTTTAAGAGTTTTACTTATTACTACTTTAAGTGGGTCATCACAGAGACGGTCACACACCTTGTAGCACTTCCACCGCAAAGTAAATCAACATATGGAAATAAATAAAATAAATGAAAAGACAAAAAAGAGAGGGAGGTGGGCACACATATAGTAGCACCTCTGCCCATCAAATTAATCACATGGGAAAATGGAAATAAAATACTAAAATGCATACCTACGTATGCAAACCTTATGATGTATGTGCCTGAACTATGCTCCCTGCTTTTATCCACATTTTACTCGTCTTTCTAAAGCTAAGTATGTCATTGCACTTGTCACTTTATTCTTCTCACATGTTATTTTCTTAATCATCTTTAATTTGACTATTTTCTAAGTCCTAAAATTTCTATGTTGCTCTTTCATTATATTCTTATCATTCAAACATTTCAATTTTGTATTGAATGAATTGTGAATCCGAATGCTACTATACTAATATTTCCCAAATTCTGCATAAGATCAAACCATTGGGTAGATAGAAACATAGCTCTTATCTGACACTCTATGGATTTGCCCCGATACCAACTGTAGCAGCCGCATCCTCACCGTCATTGAGTTATCACTAACTCAACAAATATTAAGAGGTGGTCGTCATTAGTATCACATATATTAAACAATATATATCTATGATACTAATCAAGGGATGCGCAAGATCCTGTCAGAAACATATATAGTATAACAATACAGTAAATAAAAAGAAGGCATCCAGACACTAACAATTCGTGAATGAAGGCGGCGTACGACGTCGATTCGTGTCCATGAATTTGATTCATCGGACAAAGGCGGCGATGATTCGATGAAGGCAACAACGAATTGACGTCGAATCGAATGTCGGATATGACAAATTAACGGATGAAGGCGAGCAAAGGCGACGATTCATTGATTCATGAATGAAGGCTAATCGACTGCGAAGCTCGGCGAATATGCTGTCTTCGTATGAGCATAGAGACGTTGTGTTAGAATCTCGAAGATGATGTAATTTTCGAATCTTTCTGATTCGATGAAGCTGTGAGTCCCACGAACCTTCATATATATCAGAGAACTTTGTCGAAGTTTGCGAGTCGTAGGGCTGCGTGCAAAGACGCGTCGAGCTATAATCGACGTTTTATTCGCTGTGCTTTGTTTGAAGACGGGGAATCACATTCGACGTCGTGTGGGGAGGTCGAAAGCTCCGAAAATGGTGCGAGGACGAAGCAGGAGACAATGTTTCCCGCATGATTTTAGAAACACCCGATTTTAAGATAAAATTTTTACAATGGGTTATTTTACCACAGTAAAAATGTTATATTAGGTTTTTACTTTATCTAGCAATTTAAAATTTTAAAATAAAAATTTTATTCTCCTTATTTCTCATAAATTCGAACATCTCCTTAATTATTTTGTTTTTTAAGTTTTGCAATTACTATTATTTTATAAAGAGTATTGCTACACTTACACACTATTATACACCAAAATATATAGATAATATGTCAATCTAATGTGTAAGTAGATTATTGGTTGAATGTATTTTTTGATAAGACTTATATACAAAATTTACAAAAAAAAAATTTTCTAATTAGTCCTGAATACTTTTTTTTTTTTGATATATATTCTTATTTAATCATAACATTTTCCTTTTATAAAATATAATCACTCAATTACGCCCCTAATTAGTTCCAAGAAAAACCTAGCATAATCTCATCGTCACTCGGATATTGAATTTCACGCGCAAATTTAAGGGCGTTGTAGTATCAGCTCAGGATGATGACACGTCGTCCGGTCTCCGGCTTCGCGGCAACCGACGGTCTTAGATCTTCGCAGGTTCAATTTGCTTCCGTCCTCCATTGCCCCTTCCGTAATTATCGCTTCCTTTTTTTCGTCCTTCTTGTCCGCCATACCCGTCCCAGTATATAAACCCCAAACGGAGACTCTGTCCGCCTTCACTTCACGCCGACAGCCGGTGATTGCCTCAACTGTCGCTCTTCCTCATTCTCTGATTTCTTCTTCTACGTTCCCATCCTTTGTGATGAGCATTTAGATATTTCGATTATCATCAACTTGGCTTCCCTTCGTTGTTCAGCGGTGCGATTCGTCGATGGCGGGGAATAAAAATGAGGAGAGAGCACAGGATGATAAGATCGAGCCGGCGGCGACCATCGTTATCGCGGTGGTCTCCGATGAGACTGGTTGCTCTGCCGCCGTTGTTCCATCGAAGGATGCTGGAGGAACAAAAGTAAATGTGGGAATCAGGGCAGTTGATCTTGAGATCGGCGGCGGAGAATGGGAAACGATATGCCGGATCTGTCATTTGAGCTCGGAGCTTGTTGGATCGACAGAAAAGGATTGGAAGCTGATTGATATTGGGTGCGGCTGCAAGGGAGAGCTCGGAATCGCCCACCAGCGCTGCGCTGAAGCTTGGTTTAGGGTGAAGGGAAACAGGTGATTATTGTTGCTGTTGTTGTGTCTTAATTGTTTTTTACTTTTGAAACTTAGAGCTTGTTTGGACTATTTTCGATGGGTATCGTGACTTTTGTTGCACCGGAATTTACGCTTCTGATTTTGATCTTTATTCTTTGACTATGATGCTTTGGTTTGGATTCTAAAGTTTGGCGCAAAATGCTGCATATTATTTTATATTTGCTTCAAGAATTTTTTATGTTATGTATGGAGCCTAATTGGATCATCACAAAACGTGTTGACGGAGCGCAGGAGCAAGTTTTGCCAATGCCAGACAAAGTTTTGCCAATGCCAGACAGAAAGCTGGGCACCCAGTTGTATGCCAAACTGAAGTGGGGCGCCCAAGCACTTCCCAGACAGAAGCTGGGGCGCCCAAGCACATGCTAGACAGAAACTAAGAGCCCGGGCGCCTGTGACAAACAAGCCAGTAGGCGCACAAGGCAGTTAAGCCGCGAATGAACGTGACTCTTCACAAACGGTGCGACGTTTGGAGAATCTGAGACTTGGATGCCCAAGCTGCGTTTGCGGAGATTGTGAGATGAAGGGAGGCATCCCTTTAGGATTGAATGGGCGATTAGGGCTTGTTTTAAGTAGTGTTTTTGATGAACCCAATAAATATAGTCAGTTTCTTATTTAGAATGTATGTTTTTGTTAAGATTAGCTATAGTTTTAGCATATTTTATGCAATTTCAGCTTTTAATTGATCAAATTACAAAATGAAGAGAATTCTGTGAATAAGAACGCCACAGTGCGCTACAACACACTACTGCGCATTGTAGCGCCAGACTGTGTGATCCTAGTCACTGCAGCACACCACAACACCATATTTCTCGAGGTTGGGCGCAGCAGCGCCAGGATGTACGGGCCTAGCTGCCGCAGCGCGTGACGCCAAAACTCACTAATACTCCTAGCGCCACAGCGCGCAATAGTGCCACAACAAGTCATATCACTTCACAGTACCAGACTGTATGAGCCTAGCTGTCGCAGCCTGCCACAACGCCAGATGTTTTGAGGTTAGGCACCATAGCGCTAGGATGTACAAGCCTAACCGCCACAGCGCACCGCAACACCAAACTCACTAATATGCCAAGCGCGACAGCGGCAGACTGTACGAGCCTAGCCGCCTCAGGCGCCCAACGCCAGGACAACTATTGTCTCAGGCGCCACAACGCCTGTAACGACCCAAGGTCGTTACTTTGCAAACTAGGTCAAATCCCGCCTTAGAAATCAGGATGCCAAAGAAATTTGAATTAGGGCAAACAAAAAGATCTCTAGATAGAGATAAATTTTTAGATCAAAGTGTCATAGTTTGAGAGGAATCCAGATAACAGAAACTCCCGCGTAATTTTTCCGAACTTTTTTAAATTCAGTAAAAATCAAGAACATTGAAATACATGTTCGAATTTATCGATTTTTGTGTCGTCATGTTAAGAAAATTATTTAAAAAGTTGCTTCTGAAGTTTCATCAATTTTGGATCGTCGGTTTAACCTAAATTAATTTTTGAAGTTTAAAACTTCAGAAATTAATATAAAATAAAATATTTGTCCGAATCAAAAATTTTTGGTGCGAGGGTGTTCATTATGTCATAACACATCTCGGTGTCAAATTTCGTTATATTTGGACGCCAAACGACGGAAAAATGCGAAAAATTTAACTTTAAATAAATTTTTTTATTTTCCTTTAGATTTCCTCTTTCCCCCCTTCTTGACCCTTCCCCTTCCCCCTCCCCCCTTCTTGACCCTTCCTCTCCCCTCCTTCTATTAAACCCCCTACCCTCCTTCTTTCCCCTCACAAACCCCCTCACCCCTTTCAACCCCCTCTCCCTTGCTGCCAATCCCCTCTCCTTGCTGCCAGCCCATCCCCCAGGCAGCCGCCAGCCCTGGCAGCCATCCCGGCCACCCTTTCGGACCCTCCAACCTAACCAGCCCCCTTCCCGGCTCTTCGAAACAGCAGCAACCCTCCTCACCCCTCTCAAACCCCTCCCAACAGCAGTAACTCTCCCCTTCCAGCAGCTGCCCTCCTCTTTTCGGCCACCAGCCAGCCACCATTTCGGCCACCTCCTGCAGCCGCCCGGCTTCCCTCAGCCTCCCGACAATACTATCATAGATAAGAGGAGAGGAAAATGAGGTAGAAACGAGGAGATTTTACTATTATGTATTTTATTTTTATATACTTAATATTTCATTATTAATATGATAAGATTAGTCATTCAATAATGATAGTGGTACGTGTATTATAAATTGACCACGATCTCTATTTTTGTCAATTTAAAATTTTATTATTTTCTGTCATTTCCATTTTATCTTTTACTATCATATATTATTATTATTATCTTTAAATAAAGATAATAATAGCGCTATTGCTACCTTCAATAACAAATATGCTGCATGGAGAGTGAAAGAAAGATAATGAAAAAAGACATAATAAATACTTATGAAAATACAACATAAACTAAAAAGCTAATATCTAAATCTAAATGCAAATCCAAAGGTCGAACTGTCAAACTTTGGATCTTAAAGAACAAAAGTACCCAGTATATGATATGTATTACTTTTTATAATTTATTGCTGCTTAGCTTCGTTTATTTGTTTTGTGAGCCAAATTCATTAGAAGCTTGGTTTGTTGTTTGGAACCAACGTCATTTCATTCGTGATTGGTTATTGGAAAAAAAACATCAAGTAACCAACATTATTTTTCGTGGTTGTAATATTCGTGATTGGTTATTGAAAAAATGACATCAAGTAACCAACATCATTTTTCGTGGTTGTAACATTCGTGATTGGTTATTGGAAATATGATATCAAGTAACCAACATCATTTTTTGTGGTTATAATATTCATGGTTGGTTATTGGAAAAAGACATCAAGTAACCAACATCTTTGTGATAACACTCGTGGCAGGAAATTTTTATTTCCTTTGCGCTATTTCCTTATTCTTCCTGCATTTTTATCTTTATATCTGCTAAATCGTATTTTTGCTTTTATAAAAATGTAATATAAAAATATAGTATTCTCTAATTATTGAGAATTCTAATTTCGGTATTGTTTCTGTACAATACAAGGCCAGTTACTTCTGGAAGAGCCTGGACAAGAACTTTAAATCTTAAATTATCAAACCGCTGATGGATCTACGACGACGCTACTTTAATTATTGTATCTCTTTATTTTCTATTTTGTTGAACAATGTTCGTGATGTACGATGAATATTTTTTTTGTAATATGAAATTTTGAAATGAATAGAAAATATCTTTGGATTTTGTATGCATGTTTCATCTTCTCTCAATATGCTCAATATGATCCTGCGGTATGTGAACACCCGAATGTCGGGACATCACAACGCCTATCTGCCCGAGAGCAGGGCGCCACAACGCCCGTCTGCTTGAGATCACGACACCACAACACGCTGTTGCCTAAGCTCAAATTGACATTTCTGTTTTCTTTCTAGTTATTAAGTTTAATAAATATTCAAAAATATGCATCATTCAACAACTCATTTCAATCAATCATTCATAGAAAGCTTAAGCTCAAATTGACATTTCATTACAAAGAAAAGATATTATATGCACAACAGTTTTCGAGCCATTTGTTGCTGTTGTTTCTATTGCATGTTATAGTGTTGAAAAGTGAGGAGTTTTTGAGAAGATTGAGCTTGGATGTGTGTGAAAAATTCTTAGGCGGGTGTTATCTTCCTCTTCTTCTTACTCTAAGGTTTTTTGTGTATTCTGTAAACCCTATTTGCTTTATTGTGGATTATTTTGTGGTGGTGCAGTTTCGTGACTTTTTCCATCTTTGTGTTTTTCACGCAAATATTTGTCTTTGGATGTTATTTATCGATCTGTATTGTTTGTGTTTTGCATTTTGCTCCGAATTTTTCACTAGACTACTTTATTTTTTCACTACAATTGGATCACGTTGTTAGGTTTTGTCAGTTCAAGTTGAAGCAATGATAGACGAGACAAGATACAATATTGAGAATTTCAATGGTGAGAACTATGCAACAAAGTTTTCTTGATGAGGTAGCTATTCAATATGAAGATGGTAGATGGTGGTTCGGTGGTTGAACATCTGAATGATTTCAACACTGTGATGACGAGGTGAGGGCTTTGTTACTTCTATCTTCATTGCCAGATAACTGGGATGAACTAGTTATTGCAATGAGTAATTCTTTGGAAATGCGAGATTGAAAGTCACAGAAATTTGAAGTCACAAAAATTAGATCTAGTGCACACATATGTATGGGGTCCAGGTCCCATCTCTTCTCTTAAAGGATCCACATACTTTGTCAATTTTATTGATGATTATATTAGAAAGATATGATTGTACTTCTTGAAACATAAGCATGATGTATTGAGTGTGTTCAAGAAGTGACTAGCTATGGTTGAGAATAAGATGGGCTTGAAGCCCAAGTATATAAGATCTAATGTATTTGCTGTGAGAAAGAGTTTAAGGAATTTGGTGCTTTTAGTTGTGAATCAGATGCAAGTTTATTGTTTCAAGAACCCTACAACAGAATGGTGTTGTAGAGCGCATGACCATAACTATCATAGAATGGAGCTGGAGCATGCGGTTACATGCAGGTCTACCTAAACAATTATGAGCAGATGTAGTGAATACAACTGCGTATTTGATTAATCAAGGATCTTCAGTTCTTTTGAGATAAGAAATACTCTAGGAAGTTTGGTGTGGAAAAGAGGTGAAATTATCTTACTTGAAAGTTTTTAGTTGTTCCTCTTATATTCATGTTAATGAAGGATTCCAGAGTAACTTGATCCAAAGGCTATCATGATGCAGGGCATCAACAAAACCATCGTCGGAGTGCCAAATCATAAATTAAGTTTAATTTTATATGATGTTATGTTCTATTTTTGAGTCTTATGGGCTTTTGCATAGGCTCCATATAAATGAACATTTATCCTAGCTCATATTGTATTTTTCTATTCTGAGTCTTATGGGCATTTGCAAGGTTTCCATATAAATGGGCCTTTATCTTAGCCCATTTTTTTTTTTATTTGCCATGTGAGTTATGTGAAATGATACTTTAGTCTTTCATGAGAGAGTTGGTTTATGATTTTTTTTGTCATTTGTGTGAAAGACACTTTAGTTCTTCATGGGGGGATTAGTTTATAACTTTTTTGGTCTTTTAGGGGAAAAAAACACTTTGGTCTTTCATGAGAGGGCGGTTTGTGATTTTGATGGTCATTTGACATATATTTCATGGCTATAAATTGAATACTCTCACATGTATTATGACATTGAAAGATATATGAAAAATTCTCTTCTTCTTTGTATTTATGTGAGCTTCATTCTTGAGAGAACTTCTTGAGTGTGTGGTGTGCAATCTTTGGAGAAGGACTTCCAAGGCAAGAAGATTCATCTATGGCAAATGGCTGCTCGTAGAAGTTAATCTTTTTATCATAAGCGGCATATCCGATAATAAGTCTCTCATAAGATCTTTTTCATTTATTTTATTTTCCTTCCTCCTATCTTTTAAGTGTGTTTGTCTAATTCTCATTATCATGTAAACGCTTACGACGCCTCTCTTTATTCTTAACAAGCGACTCACATATCTACTAATAGCTTATATATGCAAGATTAATTTTGTTAATTAATTGGTGAAATTGGTTATGTTACATGCCATCACATCCGTCCTGCATCATGTCAAGTGTACCTTCATTAGATATGGCTCGAATGAGTTTGGTTACAGAATTAGAAATTCATCAGAAACAGGGATGTTACATTCATTGAAAATGAGATATACAAGGACAATGATGGGATCCAAATAGATGCAAAAAGAATTTTAGATGGTGCAACAAAGTATGTTAAAATAGAGGACAACAATGAGCAGGTTGAGCAAAGTGCTCATGAAGATGGAGTGCAAGCTACTCCTTAAACACTTACTACTGAACTCAGAAGATCCACTATAATTTCAAGACATACATAGAGATACTCTCATTCTTTGTACTATTTGTTGCTTATAGATAGTAGTGAACCAGAATGCTATAAGGAGGCACTACAAGTTGATTATTCAAGCAAGTGGGAGTTATATATGGATGATGAGATAAGCTCACTTATGTCAAATTAGTCATGAGATTTGGCTAAACTTTCAAATGGAAAGAAGAGCTCCATAACAAATGGGTTTATAGGATGAAAGAAGAACATAATGGTAGCAAGTGTTATAAGGCAAAGTTAGTAGTGAAAGGTTTTCAACAAAAGTAAGGAGATGACTATTGTAAATTTGCTCCTATAGTGAAGATGATCACAATGTGAGTGGTACTAAACATGGTAGCAGTGGAGGATTTACATTTGAAACAAATGGATATAAATACTACTTTTCTACATGTTGATCTAGAGGATGAGTTGTATATGCTGCAGTCACAGAGATACACCATCCCATGGAAAGAAGAGCTAGTATGCAAGTTCAAGAAAAGTCTCTATGGTTTGAAGCAAGCACTAAGGCAGTGGTACGAAAGATTTGACAGATTTATGTAAGATATTGGGCACAAAAGGTGCCGAACAGATCATTGTTGCTTTATTAAGCAATTTAACACCTCCTACATCATTCTATTGTTGTACGTAGATGACATGTTGATTGTCAAATCAAATATGGAGGAGATCAAAAGATTGAAGAAACAACTATCAAAGGAGTTTGACATGAAGGACTTGGGTTCAACAAAATAGATACTTGGGATGAGAATCAGTTGGGAGAGGGCTGCACATACACTGAAGCTATCTCAAGTAGAATGTGTTGAAAATGTGCTAAAGAGATTCAACATGAGTGATACAAAACTTTTTTGCACAGTCGCATGGATCTGAAGCTGTATGAGAACATATGGAGAAAGTTTCCTATGCTTCAGCGGTTAGTAGCTTGATGTATTCCATGATATGCACATGGCCAGATATAACACATTTAGTGGGAGTGGCCAGTAGATTTATGGCAATCCTGGCAAGCACCATTGGGAGGCGGTAAAATGAATTTTCAGATATCTGATAGGTATTGCAGACAAAACACTTTGCTTTGGGAAGTCAAGGATTGAACTATAAGGATATGTAGATTCTGATCTTTCTGGAGAGTTCAATTAGTTATGTGTTTACATTGGGTAGTGCTAAGGTGAGTTGGATCTCCAAGCTACGTAAGGTAATTGTCGTCTACCACAGAGGCAGAATATGTCGCCATCACGAAGGCAAGTAACGAGATGGTATGGTTGAAGAGCTTCTTGGATGAATTAGACAAGGGGCAAGAGGATATTGCAGACAAAACACTTTGCTTTGGGAAGTCAAGGATTGAACTATAAGGATATGTAGATTCTGATCTTTCTGGAGAGTACAATTAGTTATGTGTTTACATTGGGTAGTGCTAAGGTGAGTTGGATCTCCAAGCTACGTAAGGTAATTGTCGTCTACCACAGAGGCAAAATTTGTCGCCATCACGAAGGCAAGTAACGAGATGGTATGGTTGAAGAGCTTCTTGGATGAATTAGACAAGGGGCAAGAGGATGGGAAAGTACTTTGTGACAATATGAGTGTAATTTATCTAGACAATGATGCAACATTTCATGTCAGAATGAAGCATCCAGTTGTAATATCATTTCATCCCTTCACTATTAGAAGATGGCGAACTGTCGTTGGAGAAGATTCATGCAATGACATCATACATGCTTACGAAAGCAGTGATAGTGGAGAAACTGAAGCTGTGTACAACGTCAATTAGATTTGGAACTTGATCAGATGGTGGGGTGAGCCACACCACGACCTTAGCTATAATTAATGCTATGGTTGGGAAATTCCAGAATTGAAGAAGGATTGAATACAATCAATCTCCAAGTAGAAGATTGTTATGTATGAAGCCTGATTGGATCAGCATAAGATGTGTTGACGGAGCCCAGACATAAGTTTTGCCAATGTTAGATAGAAGGTTGGGCGCCCAAGCGCATGTCAGACAAAAATTGGGGAGCTCATGCGCATTCTAGACAGACAAGCTAATAGAGGCTGGGCGCCCAGGTGTTTGGAGAGCCCGATACTTGGGTGCCCAGGGCCTGCAGCAGTTGTGACACAAAGGGAGATGTCCCTTCATTATTAAATAAGCAATTATGGTTTATTTTAAGTAGTATTTTCAATCATTTGTAGTTGTTATTGCTATTGCATGTTATAGAGTGCTGAAGAGAAGAAAAGTGAGTAGTTTCTTGAGAAGATTGGAGCTTGAGTATGTGAGAAAAATTCTGTGGTGGGTGTTATCGTCCTCTTCTTCCTCTAAGATTTTGTGTACTCTGTAAATCTTATTTTCTTCATAATGGATTTTCTTGTGGTATTGTAACTCTATGATTTTTTTTATCTTTGAGTTTTTCACGTAAATTTTTGTGTTTGAATGTTATTTTGTGATTTGTATTGTGTTGTTTGCGATTTGCTCCGAATTCTTTCACTAGAACTGCCTTATTTTTTCACTACAATTTGCTTACATGATATCATAGCATTATATATATATATATATATATATATATATGGCACTCAAGTATTGATATTTACCAAATTATAATATAATGTTATCCATATATGAATTTCATCCTTTTTTAATGATTAGAATAGGCTTTAGAAATGTGCTAGTTTGATATAAATAAAAAGGTGTTTTTTTTGTTAGCTTTACATTTTGGAATGTAAATTTTGAATATTTCCAATCTTACATAGCATCCTGTAAAAGCTTTTCATAAAGCTTTTTGGACCATTTGTATAAATGCATTTGACTTAGAAATTTATTATCATTGGTATTCTTTATGCTGTTTCTATTCCTATTTGAATCCGTTCATGATAATAACCGTCCTTATAAGTTTTTTATGCTTGCGAAAACAATTAAATAAAATTTGACGTCATCACTATTCTTGACAGTACGAATGCATGTTCCTATATTGATATTTGGTGAAAGTAAATCAAATGTCAAAGCTAGGTATGTCCATAGCAAAAAATTTGCTTAACGGAGAAGAGAATGAGCGCAGTACCTACTTCTTCCCAAGTTATCCTGCAGAAAACTCCTTTCACTCAAACCTGCAAATCATCATGCGAAGCCTATTGTCATTCATGTTGGAAATTTTGAAAGCACGTGGATCTTTGATAGTGGAGCATTAGACCATGGCACTTGGAATGTGGCAGTATTCATCAATGCTAAGAAACCTTTAGCCCCTTCAATGCCACTCTTCAAACTAGAGATAGGCAAGAGGTATAAATGATTGATGAATGTTGCTTTTCATTTTTCATGATCTTGAGATTGATGATGCATTCCTGGGACTTAAATAAGATCTTTCTCCATAAGCAAATTAATGAAGCGCGAAGTTAATTGCTTATTATTCCACAAAGTGCATCATTAGGTTGCCACCACAATGTTAATTAAATTGGAGTGCATAGAGTGTGACCTTACTGATTAATGTTTGTAATTTTGAGGAACTTATGCAAAACTTTAGAGGCGATAAAACTTGATTTACCATAAAAGATCCTGTGTCAAATTTTAAAGAAAAGAGAAAAGTTTTGGCTAAACTCTGGAATGCACAAGTTCTTACGAACAAAACAACTCGGTTGATCATTTTTCACGTCTACAACCCCTTGAGAAACCGTATAAGGAGCCACTCTTTCTTGTACTCACATCAATGAGAAGTGAAAGAGATGAAAAGAGAATATTGGATTTAAACTTGGAACCTCAACCTATTTATATTAAGTCACATCATAATTTATATTGACCCATCATAAATAATAAAATTTGCACATATTAATTCTACACATTACAAAGCTCATAGCAATTTTAAATTATTAACAGAAGTGTTAATGGATAAATTTATTAAATTAACTACTTGATCATGCATAGAGGGCACAACCAACATTATCCATAACCATCAACAATATATGCACAATTAATCCATATAAATCTAAAGTCTATTTAAAAGTGCTTACAAAATAGTTTCTAAGTCTCACTTACATTACATATACTTCATAGCATATATATTGTTATTTTTATGAGCTCATAAATTTAATTGTCAATATATCTAGCATCTCAAAGCAACCTGGTTCATTTATAATATTAATATAAGATGAACTAGTCTTTATCCTTAATGTAATAATATTAAGCAATGGTTACAAGTATCAAAATTATAAATAACATAAATCAAGTTTGGATATGTAGTTTGAAAATTGTATGCAAAAGTGAGTCTTTTTCATATCTATTTTCAAAAGATTCTCTACTTTATATTTCATAATTGTTCTATAAATACTTCAAATATTTATGCAAACTGTAGCTGAAATATATATATATATATATAATGTTATATTATAATTTTAAACATAAATATATTAGGTGTTCAACATAGTTACAAGTCATTTATACTGCATATTATCAAATACTTTCGACGACAATCCCTTTGTGAGTGAATCTGCTATTTTGAGATTTGCTCCATTATGTTATATGAACGCCTCTAGAACAATAATAATCTTTTTATCAATGTGTTTGGACTTTGATGAAATCTTGTTGTTCTTGGAATATAGTTCAATAGCTTTATTATCACAAACATGCATTAAATTCTGCTTCCAAGGTGGAAGAACTTGAATGTGTCTGATTGATACATTTCCATGTCACAACTATGGCCAACATGAAAACATAATTTGAAGTAGATAGTCTGTTATCAAGACATCTAGCTAAATTAGAGTATGAATACCCAACAATCTTTATATAATTTGACCTTTGATATATGAACAAGTAATTTTTTGTTGTTTGTGAATAGTGCATAATCTTCTTGACTACATGTCAATTATCCATTCCTATATTACTTATTATCTGCCCAACATTCCAACCACATAAGTTATTTCTGGATGTGTACAAGCTTGAGCATAATGAGTCCTCACAGCTGAAGCATTAGGAATATTTTCCATTGCTCTCTTTTCAGCGTTACTCCTTGGTAATTGAAGCAAAATTAAATTCCACTTTTAGCAATTGGTGCACCTTTTGTGCTAGTTTTCATACTAAATATACTATGCAATTTATTTATGCATGTCTTTTGTGATAAGTCTAATATACCACATGAATGATCATAATGAATCTGTATGTCTACTACAAAAGAAGCATTCTGTTTTTTTAGTACCTTTCATGTCAAAATTTCTTGATCTCTTATAACATAGTCACATTATTACTTATTTGTAGAATATCATCAACATATATAACGTTGATGGGATGTTTGCTTGAAACTATAGATGAACTGCTTAAACTTGCTAAGTAGATGATTTGAATCATTTGACTCAGAATTCTCATATTGCACCAAATATATTGTATCTTCAATATTTCCATAAAAATAATTATTATCTTTATGTTCATTTGATGAAGCTCCAATTTATAATGAAAAACAAGTGCCAATATGATTTTAAAAATGTTTCTTGATGAAACTGTTGAATATTTTTTTCTTAATCAATAACTTCATTTTTTGCTAATCCTTTAGAAGAAAGGTATGTTTTATATCTTTTAATATTACCTTTGAGTCCCTTTTAATTTAAAATACTATTTACAACCATTGGGTTCACTCTTTTAGGCAGTTCAACAAGATTCCAAATTTTGTTTTCTACCATTGATTTCATCTCATCATTTGGAGTTAGTACTTTGTTTGACCTGACTAAATGATATGGGATCATTTTTTAATCCTAGATCAAACTCATGATCATAGAGAGAAACAAAATAATCATCTAGAATTGCTGATCTCCCCTCCTTAATGGAATCTTTGGTTGAGGTTGTTGTAATTCCTTATCTTGAATACGAATCTCTTTCTCATTAGTAGGGTGAAATTCAAAAATATTTGGATTGTCTACTATTGCATATTATGTAAATAAAAATACCTTACGACTTATAACAATTGTTGTTGGAATTTATACACATTCCTCATTAAAGGAAAATTTCTTGATTGGAACACTCCCACTATTTCTAAATCCCTCAATAACTTAAGCATTCATCATTTTTAGGAATGATTTTCTTCATGGGTCATAAAATTTGAAGACTTGTTTTTTAAGCGATCAATGCATAACAATTAATTATTCTACTATACTTGCATTCTATTCCCTTTTATGATGTAGCCTTTCGACCTAAGTTGAATGGTGTTAATTGGATGGTATGTTTGATTAATTTTAAAGATTTGAGTGTTACGAGTAATATTTAAAAATTAGGTGCTTCAGGAGTAAATATTAGATATTTTTATGCTATTTGTGGATGGACTTGTTAAACAAATACCTTTGTTTGTGTTATTGCATAATGTTAAATTTGATAATTTTGATCATTTATGATGGTTGCTAACTGCCTTTTGTTTGAGTATTAGGAGGCATTTGTGATGGCTGCTCCGTGCCTGTGGTTTGAGAATGAGGAGACATCTGTAATGGCTTTATATTCTCAAGCAAGCACAGGTGCCTTCTTTTCTAATTTAGGGCTCAGATTGAGATAACAAAGTATTTGACTTGTGTAATTAAGGATGATTCAGTTGCATGTATAAAATTATCCAAAGCTTAGCTCGTGCTAAATACATCTAGAATAATTTCAAATAAAGAAAATGAAGCCGTATCAATCTTTCTCATTGCTCTCTCTCTCTCTCGTTATACACACACATATATATATATATATATATATATATATTATATCTGCATTATTGTTTTATTTTTAGTTGTGCTCAAGTTTTAGTGAATCATTATATTAATAATATATGTTATTGAATTATGAGGATTTTTTAGTCATACGTAATATAAGCGATTGCAAAAGAATGAAATACATCGGGCCTGAAAATTATAATCAGCGTACACTCTATAGAAATCCCAATGATTTGTTTGAAATAGCAGCATAAATTTAAAAATCAACTATAACGCAATGTTGCAAAAATTATTAAAATATAGTTCTACCATAGAGAGTATTGTACAATTGTTGATGTTTTTATTATCATACTTTGGGGGTGATCTTACCATAGATTACTTGAAGCATTATACTCTTATCAATTATTACATTCATAACAGAAAAATTCAAATTTCATGAAAAACTATTATTGACAGCAAAACATGTGTAAAATAATTAGCTCACACTACATTCAAATTTATCTGTAATCAAATTACTTTACCCTATATTTACAATATATCAAACAGCCCCTAAATCTCTTTTTTTTTCTTTGAGAAAACAGCCTTGAACTTTATAAACATCTATATGAGTACTTTTTTCTTGATTTGTTTGCTCTAGCACAAATAGTATAATTGCCTACATTTAAACTCTCTTATGTAACGTTTCAAATGCTGCACAATTGTTTCTTATCTACTTCGAATGAAACATTTGAATTTATTGGACAAACTTAGCTTCATATTTAGCAACATGCAAAAGCTTTACATAGTTTCATTGTATGTGTATAATTTTGATACATACGCTCATTGATTTCAATAAGAAATATCTTCTCTAGAATTTCTTCATGGTGTTTCTATCAGCTCTTAATTGTTGCGCAGAGATCCAAGTCAATTCTAAATTTATTGTCAAAATTTTAGAAATAAAATTGTTAAAGGAAGAAGTAATGATGATACTATATTAAAAATCTTATTGGTATTTGATATTTGATAAAATTTTCTACTTACTTTTTATGTTTGGGGAGTGCTATTTCGTATGACTTTTTCCAAATGATTAAAGATATCATATCATTAACTTTTTTAGAGTTTCAACAATAATAAAACAACTTGCTATTTGGTAGGGTGGAGATATAATATCTTGTTAATACATGATGTTTCTTAATTATGATACTTGAAGAATATGGTAGATAGATTAATGTGAATATGGATGACTTATGATTCAGCTTAGGATTAGGCAGAAAAAAAGTATTAGACTTAGAAGATAATGCTTTAGATTGAGATTCTAGTAATAATACATCATGTACTGCTTCTTCTACTGTCAGTGGATCTCGTAATTTTAATTGATGCCTAAGATCCATTTTTAATCCCAACACATACTTATTTGATAATTGTTGTTATGAATTTTGACAGTTTGTCCTAGTCACTAAATCTTTAATTGTATCAAGATATTCAACCACACTTAGGGATTCTTGTCTCAATGCCATTAACTTAGTGTGAAGTTGCTTATGATGATGAAGATGGCAATATTTATCCTCAAGCATGTCTTTCATTTCAACCTAACTATCTGTCTTCTGCCTCTTTTCTTTTTCAATAAGAAGTTATTCCAAAACATCTTAGCACGACCTACCAATCTCATCCTTGCAAATATCACTTTTTGATAATTATCTAAGTCGTGCCACTCGAAGAACTCCTCAAGTTGTCACCCAATCAGGGAATTGATCTGAATCATGTGTTCCATCATAAGTAGATGCCTCAATTTTTGTGCCTCTCAGTGGGTCATACTCAGAAGCCTCTCTCTCCATAGTTCATCTTCCAATAGTTCTTCTATGCTGTGGTTCCACTATTGGTCTCTCTTGAAAACCTTGATTCCTAGCTCGATAACGTCTCTCATCAAATCGATCATCATCAAAATTATCAAAGCTGAGTTCTTCTTTGTGGATGTGTTGTCTCCTTAATCAGGATTCCTTCTAACATCAAAGTCTTCATGATCCTCTCTGAAATCTTGTGGAGATTCTGAATGCTGGGGTGGTCGTGGGTTTGGTTGTGCAGGCGATGGAATGCTCTGGTTTTCCTAAAGGCCATAATTAGCTGGCACATATGCTCTTTTATCCTCCTATTGAATCCTCTATTCCTTTCACTCTTTGATCTATATTACCTCTAGGATGTTCTTGTGGGTTATTTTGGTTACTCGTAATTGTAATTTTTTTTTGCTATAAATTTGCAAAATTATACAGTAGTAACAACCAGAAATTAACTTACCAATAAAATAAATGCAACAGAAACACAATATTTCTTTCAGATTAGAGAATTATATATGGATTGCACTCTAAGAAGATTCACTTTTTAGTGGAAATACTTGACACAAGTGGTTACTCAATTTGGCTAAGATAGACTTGATAAGTGGCTAACTTGTGATGACGGAGCTTATTAATGGACCACAATAATAAATCAACTCTTAAAACTTGCAACACAATACACAACCGTTCACAATACACAACCGTTCACGATTTAATAATAAAAACTTGACAATTAATTCCGTCTGATTTTAAAAAAAATTATGCAAAAAATTTACCTCCATGAAGATTGAAAGAATTACCAATCACAATGAAGATCAAAGGCAAGCTTTTTAAAGTTAAACTGAAAATATTCCACTTGTTGATTGAAGGTGGTCATCTCGGGAATCTAACGACTTAAACGACATTGAAATTGGAGGTCGAACGACAGGGAACTGAGCGTTGAAAGTTGGCATAACGAAGGGGGCTGCTCGTGGGTGCGTGTGCAAACTGGCGCGCGCGCCTGGCTGGCTTTGGGTTGGTTCGATTCATGCCTTATCGGGTTGGACTGGTTCGGCCACACTATTCACGTGGGTCGGCTAGGGTTTGCCCTGTCCCTGCAGGTCGGGTAGGGTCGACACAGGTCGTATTGGGCTGACATTTTGCGAACGCGGGTTGGATAGGGCTGACATTTCACACGAATCATCACTCGTTTTTGTGCACACAGGAGCGGCTCCGCATTTGCTGTTGCGCACAAGCGAGCTGATGGCGTCAGAGGTCGCTGGGACAGTTGAAAATAAAAAGAAACTCAAAAAATTAGGGTAGAAAGTTCTTGATGAGTTGGTCAACTTTTTCTTCTACACCAAGGTGTGAAACCAACTTTGATAACAAAAATGGTGGCACAAAGTTGAAGTGGACAAATTTTTGTGTATAAGCAACCGTTCAACTTCGGAAAGAAGTTTGGTGGGGCAAACGATGTCAGAATAATTTGCCATTTTGGGAGAATGTTTGAGGAGATGTTAGGAATACTTTTGGTGGCTGATTGAGAAATTTATGGGCAGCTAAGTGAAAGGACGTCAAGATTTGAGTATGTTTCGTTGGAGAGGTGTTTGGTGGTTGAAATGGAAGTGAAATTTGGCAAAACAAAGTGGAGATGAGTCATAATAGAGGGAGGGTACTTTGGAAACAAAAAATGCAAAAAAATACAAAATAGCTACCAAGATTATTTATACCGTAGCTCTTAAAGGTTATACATACTTTCAAACCTTTTGATTGTGCACATCCAAAGAAAAGATGGCTATCCACACCACCAAGAACTCTCAAGTTCATGTTTTCTCAAAAAATATCATTCATTCAACATAATCCTCCAAATGATATACAAGGACTATATAGATAGAAGTCGGCCAAAAACCTTAGGCGACCAAAACTAAACAAATATTACATTGACTATAAACAAAACAAATGACACAACTCGACCCGAACAAATATAATACGACTCGATTCAAAACAAGTATAATATATTCCAAAATAAATATAGAATCAATCCCCAACATCTAATCTCCGTGGAGAGGCTTGAGTCATGGGTCTCATCTTCGCATATGCCTGCTGTCTTGCATCATCTTTCTGGGTAGCTATATTTCTTAGACTTTGATTGTTTGTGAAACTAGACCACTAATCCTATATAGATAATACCTACTCCTTTTTTGTGCAAATATAAATGTAACTAGTTTTAAATTGTGAAACTGATAATTTTTTCTTAAATTTATAAACTATTTTAATGTGTAGGAAATGATTTAATCTTCTTTTTTCAAAAACAGTCTTTTAACCATTTAATGAAACATCATTGAATAATTGGCAGCTTAGTCGTTTCCTTTAGTGCGAAGCACTAAAATAAGGGTGGTTTTTTGCATTATTAAAATTTTTGGAATGTGGATTTATAATTTGAACTTTATATTAAAGGCAGCGTCTTCTTTGCTAAATGTGTTAGGCAACAGTCAAGAGAATTCTTATACAAACTTACAATAATGCTTGCTTTTCTTAAAATGCTTGTCTTTAGAATCTATGATAGGTTGTGACCATTATTATGTTGTGTTTATCGTCTTCGGGTTCTTGAAAGCCATGAATGTAGCCATTGCCCTCTTTGCTTGCGATGTTACCTAAGTAGCCATGAATTTAGCCAAAACACATATTTAGTGTATTTTACATACCTAGCTAATTCTCTCGGAGTTCAAGAATTTTTCTTGTTTTCCTATGTTCTTCATTAGAGGAGATCAATGTATCATTATTAAATGTAATAATTGATGCTGGACAATAAATGTATGTTTATTGTGATTGATATAGATTAACATTAATTTTTCCTTAATTTTCATCATGATGTATTATAAACATTTGCCAATTAAGGTTCAAAATTAAATTTTTAATTTAATTTTTGAGGAAAATATTTATCACAAGTCTCATTATTATTATTATTATTGTTATCATTATCATCATCATCATGCTATTTAAGATGATAATATTCTTGGCCAAAATAAGCTCAAAGTTTGAATATTAAATTTGACTTTCGGAGTGAAATATTCATAAAAAGATATTTTTTTAAAGAATATGGAGAAATTTAAATTCAAATCTCTTAGTATACTTAGTAAATTATTCGGTTGATTAGGGATTTTATTTGATTCTTTTCTTAATCTTCAAAAATTTTAAATTCAAATTTTATTTGAGAGATTTATAAATACTCATTCAATATAATAAAAAAAAGGATTTTTGGTATGAATGAAAGTTTTGAGAATTTTTTTTTCTTATTATCTTCTTATATCATCCCTTTGAATATGCTTTTTTTCTTCATCTTCTAATTTTTTTCTTATTTTTATACTTTCTCAATTCATATTTCTTTCCTTTTTTACATATTTTCTCGTTGCCCTATTCAATCCTCTTCATTAACACATTTATCTAGATAGGGATTTATCACTTGACACAAAAAGCATCTTCGGTAGTCTGAAAGATATTATTAGATGTAAAAAGAGTTTGTACCTTACTCGAAAAAGATATCTTGGGGATATTAATTTTATTTGCATTCTCAAAGGGGATATCAAGATGATGAACAAGGTTGAATAAACTTAACGATCTAAAATTTTTTATAATTGATCATATAACTCTTGCAATTTCTTAGGCATTATTCGATAAGATATTTTAAAGATAAGCATTGTACCAAGTGCCAAGTAGACATTAAACTTGATTTCACAAATTTGTGGAACTCCTGAAAATTCATTGACTGCTAGAGTGTCTTCCAAGGTTTTTATGTTTTTTCTTGATATCTACAAGTACTAGGGTCAAATATTATTCTTTGTTTGAAGTGTTTTCGTTTGAAGAGATAATATTAGGCAAGAGAGTATTCCGCCAGCCCCATGAAGAATATTTTTTGGAACTCTATCAATAAGCATAATTGCTTTCTAACACAATTAATTATACTATCCGATTACCTCATCCAATCAACATAACATTTAGAATGATAAGATTCATGCTTAAAATTACCATATATCTCAGCTTTCATTTATAAGACTTAGATGCTTTCAATGTATTTTCGGAGGGCAATTCAATTATTAGGTATATTGCTGTTATTAGAAGTTTAAGTTTGATAATCATTATATTTGAAATAAAAGTGTGGTTAGCTCCTGATTAAGAACATACTTTTGAGGGAATTAAAAATTGAGAGCATGCTAGAAATGTTGAGGAAATCTTGAGCCTCAATTGGCGTGAGGTTATATTATATATATTATAGCTGAATAGAGGCTATTTATTATAAGAGAAATGCTAGACATCCTAAGAAATAAACAAAGAGTTTTTTGAACTCAGTTATGAGTGAAATATGTGCTGAACTCAAGTATTAGTGTTATGAGTGCTGAACTCAAGTTAATAATTAATAGAGAGAATTACTAATAGCTCACAAGCAAAAGTTGTTATAAAAGGGGAGCAGTTTGGAGGCAAGCACTATGACGCGCTGCAGCGGCGCGCCGCAGCGGCAGGCAACCCGAGAGGCAGGTGCTACAGCGCGCCGTAGCGGCAGGCAACCTGAGACCCAGGCGCTAGCCGTAGCGCCTGACGGATTTCTGCTCCGGTTCAGGTTACGCCCTAAGTAATTTGGAGGGAATTTTGAACCTCTTAGAGTTCGAAAATGAGATGTGGGTACTTAAGGAAACATGTTGGAGGAGTTTCCTAAGGCTTGCATTCTCAGTTTGTGAAGTTTTAGCTACTAAAAAAAGAAGAAGCAGTGAGGTGGCTACTCCATTGAAGAAGAAAGAAAAACTTATTGAGGTTTTGTGCAAGGGTTTGTAAACCCAAAATTGTTTGTAACTCCTTTCTCTATAGTGAAATTTTTTGCTCTCCTCTCCATTGACATAGGTGTTAACACCGAATCACGTAAATACTTTTGTCTTATGGCTGTGATTGTTTGCATGCGATTATTTCTTGCTTTATTTTGTTTTTCTCAACATCTCAAGCATTTGTTTCGCATTGATTCGTAATTCTAAGGGATCCCAACAAGTGGTATCAAAGTGAGGTTATTTTTTTTGTTCTTGAGGGTTAGAGTTTTGCTTTGAGTTGCTTATTATTTTGTGTTTGAGTTTCTAAAGCCAGGAGAAAGGAATGGTAGAAAGAGGAGAAGAGAATGTTGGAACTTTGTCGTCATCGTTGGTGGAGAGGTCCCTCCACCAAGTTGTGACACATTCGGCAAAAATAGATGTTGTCAAATTTGATGGGAAGAACCACTTTGGTATGTCACGATGCGAGGTGACAGATGCACTATGCGCCCTAAATTTGGTGGATGTTCTTGACGGCGAGGAAAAATTGGAAGAAATTTTAGAGAGGAATTGGATCAAGATAAACCGCAGTGCATGCGGCTTGATCCATAATTGTTTGACTCAGGAGATCAAATATGGAGCTATGATGGAGACGTCGACGTGGAAGTTGTGGAAATTCCTAGAAGCCAAATATCTGATGAAGAGCGTAGAGAATTGACTCCACATGAAAAGATAACTCTACAAGTTTCAAATGAGAAGGGGAATTTCTATAGATGAACAGCTAAATAGTTCATGAAATTGTTGGTAGATTTGTTGAATTTGGATGAGACTGTGGAGGATGAAGATAAGGCTCTGTTATTGTTGAACTCATTGCCGGATGAGTATGAGCACTTCACTATGACTTTGATCCATGGGAAGGAGGTTCTGAAGTATGAGGAGGTGACAACATCCCTAATGAACCATGAGTGAACCATGAGTTCAAAAGAAGGGATAAAGAGTCCACTGAATCAGATATTGCAGAGGCTCTTACACTCCAAAGAGAAAGATCAGAGAGAAAGAAGCAATGACCAAAGAAGAATGCAGACTTCCAGAAAAGAGGGAAATTCAGAGACTGAAGTATTGGGCGCAATCAGTGCGCATTCTGTTTGGAAACAAAACATTGGAAGGACTGCCCAAAGTTGAAAGACAAGCAGCGGGCGAGTGGATCTTTTGAGGCTAAGGCTAATGTGATCCAGAATGTGGTGGAAGGTTCAGACTCAGATGTGTATCTGTTACTGTTTCTATAGGCCTAGTAGCTGACAGTTCCAATTGGATTATGGATACTAGCGCAACATATCACATATGCTTCTAGAAGGATTGGTTTTGTTCGTATAGAGAAACGGACAACGATGCCGTCATAATGGGAACAATTGCAGGAGTTGGAAATATGCTGATTAGGACACATACAGGAATAATCCAAGAACTAAAAGAAGTCAGATATGTACCAAAGATGAAGAAGAACCTACTGTCTATTGGAGCCTTAAAAGTCAAGGGCTTTAAGATGGTGATTGAGGCAGGGGTTCTAAAGATCACCAAGGGTGTTATGACTCATCTGAGAGGAGTCAGACAACAAAACCTCTACTACATGCAAGGAAATATAATGACAGGTTCAGTAGTTGTGGTTGAAGACTCTGAAGATGCTATGATATTGTGGCATATGAGGCTAGCACATGCAGGGGAACCTTCACTGAGGGCATTAGAGAGGGATGGACTCATTAAAGGTATAAATTCTTGCAAACTACAATTTTGTGAGCATTGCATCTTTGGCAAGAAAACATGTAAGCCGTTTGGTGTTGGCCTCCACAACGCTAAAGATATATTAGAATATATACACACAGATATTTAGGGACCAACGAAGATTGCATCATTCGGTGGTCGAAGATATTTTGTTTTTTTTAGATGATTACTCCAGATTTGTATGGTGGACACTTTGAAAAGCAAAGCAAATGTATTAGAGGTTTTCATAAACTGGAAGAAGATGGTGGAGAATCAAATGGGAAAGAGAATCAAGATGATTTGATGAAAAAATGGTGGAGAGTTTGCATCCGATTCTTTTGTAAATGAATGTCAAGATTCAGAGATTGAACGCCACTTCACAGAAGAGAAACTCCGCAGCAGAACGGGGTAGCAGAGCGAATGAATCGTACCTTTGTGGAAAAGGTGCGATGTATGTTATCCAATGCTGGGTTGGAGAGAGTTTATTGGGCAGGGGCCCTAGACTATGCATGCTACTTGGTGAACCGTCTGCCATTTGCTGCACTAGACAATAAGACTCCAATTGAGTTGTGGTCCGAACATCCTGCTATAGATTATGATCAACTGAAGATCTTTGGCAGCCCAACTTATATTATGTGAGGAAGGATAAGCTTGAACCGTAGGCTAGGAAAGCAATTTCCATGGGCTTTCGGCATGGAGTAAAGGGCTACAAATTGTATGATCCAGTTGACAAGAGAATTGTGTTGAGTAGAGATGTCACCTTTGATGAAGAGTTTTTCTTGTGATTGAGGAGTTCTCATCAGGTGGAGGATAATATAGAGACTCTTATAAGAAGGCAGAGAGTGGGGTTTGATGCCACCTCATTTTTTCTACAAAGAACTTCACATCATATCGAGGATACTCCTACAGTTGAAGACCACATTGGTGATGATGAAGAACAAATTGACATTGATGGTGAGGCTCTAGCTTAGGAGTCAATTGCTAGAGACAGACCCAGAAGGAATGCACCTCAACAGCCAGCCTAGCTCAGAAACTATGTCATATATGCATTGTCCGTATTGGAGGATGAGGTTTTCTCCCATTACAAAGAAGAGTGATGGGCTCAGAAGGAAATTTATGGAAGCAGGCTATGGATGAAGAGATGGAGTCTCTTCACAAAAATAAAGCATGGAGGTTGGAGAAACTCTTTCCAGGAAGAAAGGCTATTGGGTGCAAATGGCTGTACGCGAAAAAGAAAGATTCTCAGAAGCTGATGTGCGCTACAAAGCAAGATTAGTGGCCAAGGGCTTTGCTCAGAAAGAAGGGATCGACTATGATGAAGTGTTCTCCCCAGTTGTTAAACACTCATCGATCCGCATGCTTTTAGCTTTAGTGGCATAGTTTGATTTGCTGCTTGAGCAGCTTAGTGTAAAATCAACATTCTTGCACGGAGAACTTGAGGAGATCTTTATGGCGCAGCCCCCGGGGTACAGTGAACTAGGAAAAAGAAACTTGGTATGCAAACCGAACAAGTCTCTTTATGGGCTAAAGCAGTCACCAAGATAATAGTACAGAAAATTTGATCAGTTCATGCAAAAGGAGGAGTACTAAAGAAGCCAGTTTGATCATTGTGTGTATTTCAAGAAGTTGCCTCAAGGTAACTTCATTTACTTATTATTGTATGTCGATGACATGTTGATAGCTACTTCAGATCAGGCAGAGATGGATCACATGAAGGATCAATTGTCAAAGAACTTTGAAATGAAGAACTTAGGAGATGCAAAGAAAATATTGGGAGTGGACAAATCTATAGGGACAAAATAACAGGGAAGATTTGGCTTACCCAATAGGGGTGTTTGGAGAAGGTGCTGAGGAGGTTTAGAATTGAAGACACTATAAAGTCTGTGAGTATACCTCTAGCACCTCACTTTCGCTTATCTACAGAGCAATGTCCAAAGATAGATTTTGAAAAAGAAGAAATGCACACAGTGCCATATACTAGTGCAGTTGGGAGCTTGATGTATGCCATGGTTTGCACTAGACCAGATTTGGCTCAAGCTGTTGAAGTTTTGAGTCGATACATGCACAATCCGGGAAAGGATCACTGGCAAGCAGTGATGGAGATTTTTCTATACCTGAAAGGTACAATTGGTGTTGGCCTATTATTTCAGAACTAATCCTCAATAGCTGACTTATGCGTTGGATACGTGGACTCCGACTACGCTGGAGATTTGGATCGAAGACGATTAACAACTGATTATGTATTCACTCAAGCAGGAGGTCCAATAGGGTGGAGGTCAAATCTTCAGTCTACAGTTGCCTTGTCTACGACAGAAGCTGAATATATGGCAGTTATTGAAGCGTTCAAGGAAGCTATTTGGATGAGGGGCTTGCTAGAAAATTTGGGTGCGAAACAAAAGGAGGTAATAGTTCTCTGTGATAGCCAGAGCACTATATTTTTGGCTACTAATCTGGTCTGTCACGCTCGCACAAAATATATTGATGTTCGACACCATTTCGTTCGAGATGTAATTGAAGAAGGTGATATTTTACTGGAGAAGATCGACACTAAAGATAATCCTGCGGACATGATGGCAAAGATGCTCACAGTTCAAAAATTCACCCATTGTAAAACCTTGGTAAATTTGGATAAGCATTTATAGACTTCTCATTTGTTGGAACTATGGGCGACTTGATTCTTTTGGGAGGGGGATACGTAGGCAACCAAGTTGGTGCAACTACATTGATTGAGAGCTTAAAGGGGTTAGCTCTCATGTGGAGCAGATGAGATTTGAGGTGGAGATTGTTAAAAAAGGAGAGCTGTTTGGAGGCAGGCGCTACGACGTGCTGCAATGGATTTTGCCGCTGCAGCTTGCCGCAGCGGCAGGCAACCTGACAGGCAGGCGCTATAGTGCGCCGCAGCAGCAGGCAACCTGAGAGGCAGGCGCTATAGTGCGCCGCAGCGGCAGGTAACCCGAGACCCAGGCGCTATGGCACGTCGTAGTGCCTGACGAATTTTTGCTCCAGTTCAGGTTACGCCCTAAGTAATTTGGAGGGCATATTGGACCTTTTATGGTCCGAAAATGAGCTGGGTACTTAAGGAAACATGTTGGAGCATTTTCCTAAAGCTTGCATTCTTAGTTTGTGAAGTTTTGGCTGCTAAAAAAAAAGTAGTGTGGTGGCTGCTCCATTGAAGAATAAAGAAAAGTTCCTTGAGGTTTTGTGTAAGGGTTTGTAAACCCAAAACTATTTGTAACTCCCATCTCTATAGTGAAATATTTTGCTCTCCTTTCCGTGGACGTAGGTGTTAGTACCGAACCACGTAAATCCTTTTGTCTTGTTCCTGTGATTATTTGCATGCGATTATTTCTTTCTTTATTTGATTTTTTTCAACATCTCAAGCATTTATTCCGCATTGATTCGTAACCCTAAGGGATCCCAACAAAAGTGTATTGCCTCAATCTTATTCATACATGCCATGCCTTAAAACCTAACTTTTGTTAAATTTTTACTCTCCCTAGAAACACTTTTATTATAGAACATTTTCGGAAGGTTGCCAATTCATATGATTTTGTATCCAAGTAATTATTTCCACATGATTATTGCGGTTAAGTTTTCTTCACTCTAAATTTTGAAGTTTTTAACTTAAATGTATTTTCGTGCAATAAAGATTATTTATATATCTTGCTTCATGAATTCAGATTTTTAGAATAATAAAAAATTTTGAGATTCATTTGTACTATTTTTTTGCTCCTTTTTTTCTAGGTTTTATTTTCTTCTTTCTCTACAAACATCCTCCCTCAGTTAAGTCCTCATCATTGTTTAAAGAGCGACCGTATGAAATTAACGATTCAGTTGCTTCAATTAATGAATTAACGTGAAGATTATACATTTGAACATGCAAATTTTGTGCTCATCTTCTTAAGCCACATAGCTAATGGGTTTATCTATTCAAGTATTGTCTTAACCACTATATGAATAATGTATGGATATGGATGTGATCATTAAGAAATTTGAAACAAATTATCAAATTGGCAGTAGAAGTGTAATGTTTACTTGGCCTTCATTCACGCTCTAGCTGGCTCGAAAAACAGCAAGCTGAACCTGAGCTCGTATTTTTCTTAACCTTTGAACGTAACGGTCAAAATTGAGTTTGAATTTATTTGAAATACAGGTTTTGCGAAATATGTGGTTTGAATGCGAAGAACATTGTGGGGGAGGAAGATATGAGCTTTATGGACGTGTGGCATGAAGGCAGGAGACGGCGCAGGGGAAGCCTTGCCCTGAGCTCGCGTGCCCAACGCGGCACCACCTATTGGACCAGCCAAAGGTTCTGCAGTTTCTTGATCTCTTTCCTCGTTATAGCTTTTATTCTTCAGTGGTACTTCCGGGAAAGCTTTGCATGATGACCTCTACTATCAAATCTTGCCCCGCGTTTCTCTCCCTGATTGTGTTTTTTTTTGAGAGACTGGGCAAATATGGGGTACCATAGAAAGAAATTTTCTTTTTTTTTTAGTTAATAAGTTGGATTATGCATGTAATTATTGTACATAAAGGAGGGAGATTAAAGAGTTAATTAGTCGGTTACTGTTTAATTTAATTCGGTTGATCATCATAATGCATATTACTATTTTGGGTTTTTCGTATGATTTATAAAAAATATTATGCCTTATTAGTTGTTAATAAATATTATCGGATGAATTTGGTCTGTTGCATTTAATGGGGCTGTTTCATTTGTAAAAAGTAGAGAAATGAGCTTCAGCTGAACAAAATCAGCTTATGTAGGATTATGCATGGGTTGACAGATTTTGTTGACGGCGAGGCTAAGGCTTAGATTGTGCTGGTTTGTGGGTTTAGATGAGTAATGGTTAGGTATTGTAATGCTCCTGCAAGCTATTTATATAGTCTGGGTTGGTTAAAGAGGGTAGATTGAGCTGGTTTGTGGGTTTGGATTGTTGTAGGGTGAGCCAGTGGTTACATTGCTTCATGCCGAAGGTCTTTAGAATATTGGAAGCGCAGGTGGCTTGATTGAGCATTGATCTAGTTGCGGTGGGCTGAGATTTTCCATTTTGAACCATTGGGTTAGTTGTTGAATGAGGGTGTTGATGGTTATTTGTTATGGCTTGACAATAAGAATGTCTTCTATTTAGACAAGGAGGTAAATGCGGTTGGGTGTGGTGTTTTGTAGGGGGTTTTTAAGGCCTTTGTATGCAGGAAACATTAAGGGTAGAATACCATTGACGATTGATTGTTTGAGACCGCATATGATCTTGTTGAGCTTGCATACATAGTGGGGATGGCGAGGGTCCTCGAATCCTTGAAGTTGTTTCATGTAGATTGTTTCATTGAGATGCTCGTGTAGAATGGCGTTGAATACATCTAGTTGAATGATAGGCCACTTATAGTGAGTGGCTGTTTCTGACTCTATGGAGATGGATCTTGAGTTTGATGTGTTTGCAATGGGAAGAATGAAATGAGATTGTCGGTTGAGGGAGGAAGAGGTGTTCTGGAGGAAAGATAGGTACGATTTTTGGTAGGAGATTTCTTAGTAGTGGGTTCAGCTGAGAATAGGAGGTGGTTGTGTTGGCTGAGAGGTTCTTGAGAAGTAGAAGGCATAGTTTCTTGAGATAGAGGGAGAACCAGAGAGTAGCAGCTGAGTTCTTAAAGTGGAAGATGCGGTTCTTGAGAAATTGAAATAAGGTAGATGTAGCTGGGAGGGGAGGGTTATTTTTTGACGTGGGAGTTGCTGTTCTTGAGAGACTGGAAGATGTGTGGGCTTTAGTTGATATTCGAAGGTTCTTTGAGGAGATTGGAGGAGAGGATGCTGATGGTGGGTGAGCAAAAATGTTTTGATACCATGTTAAAAATTGAGAGAAGAGTAGAGAGAATAGTTTTATATTCAATAATAATCTCATGCTACATAGCTTTATACCATATATATGTAATACATATAAAGAGGTACACAACATATGAACACATATTCTAATAGTATATGTAGTAAGAACAGGGTCATAGACGCTTAGGCGCGCCTGGGCGGTTGGGCGTTGTCTGGCGCTGCTTGCGCTTGGGCGCTCGACCTCTGTTTGGTGCTGGCTATGCTTGCGCCTGAGCACCCAACCTTTTGTCAAGCGTTGTTATATCTTGTTATTGTCTAATAGATGTTAGTAGCATTCAATGGGGCTGTTAATAAATATTATCAGAAACCTGTGGTTGTTATAAGGTTTAGAGTTTATTTTGCATATTTTTCTTCCTTTTATTTCATTTTAGTGTATTCTTGTGTATTCACCTACATTGTTATAAGGTTTAAAATTTAAAAGTTAAATTTTTGAAAAATTTTAGAAAAATAGTTTACGCATAAAATAATGTGTCTCTTGTTTAAGAAAAGAGAAATTTATATTCTACTTAACAACTCTAATTAAAAAAGGTTGCTTGACTTTATTGTCCTTAATTTCCAAAGAAACCAAAACCCATTAAGGGTTCTTAAATTTAAAGTCCTTTTACAAGAGAACTTTCAACTTTATATGAAAATATTCTCTTATTTTCTTCTCCTCTTAATCTTCCATTCTAAAAACTAACAACTTCACATCTTCCTCCTATAAATCCTCTGACCACCAAATCCTCCTTAAAAATTAAGAATTTCTTTTTCCAACCATCACTATAGGTTTTCCTTTTAATGAATACATAACCATCATTTTAGTTAGCTTATCCCAAAATCATTACCAATCCACCCCAAGCCAAATTAACTCTAAAAATCTTGTGCATTGCTTTATATTGTAAACTTGTAATTGCACATGTTGCTAGGTTGTTGAAGCAAATGATTCACTCATTTGCGATGTGATATACTATCAAATGTTGGGAATGGGGGATGAAATTTAAAATGTGGGTTTGCAATTATACATCTACCTAAGGTGTCTACTTAGATATAAAAATGTTTATAAAAGAGGATGCTTTGATAATAAATAATTTTTGAAAATAGCACGCATTTTAAATTATTATAAAAATCGAAGAGGTAGTTTCATAAGAATTCCACCTCCACCAAGACTTTACCAATGTGGGGGTTTAACAAGACATTATTAATTTTCAATGATATATCAAAAGCAAACCAAGATAAAGAAAGGTCTAGACACTTAATAAATTTTATATTAACCTCAAAAAAGGAGATGCAAAAAGGATATGCAGAATCTTTATTAGTATTTAAAATGAGTTACCATCTGAAAAGATACTTGCAACTGCCAAGTTATTAGAGACACTCTTCTAAAACAAACATAGGAGTAATCCCTAAGATGATAAATCATAACTAATAAGGGTTTGTTATCTATCATGCAAGTAATGCTAAATTTTATTTAGAAGAAAGAAATTTTAAATCTCTAAATTAATGTAGATTTAATATTTCTAGCAAGAAACTTACTATGTGTTAACATTTGTAAAGCTTACAATTTCTTCTAGTAAAGAAAATGAGAGTGTGCTTTAGATATTGAAAAAAAGGGCTTATGTAAAAACACAGATAATGTAACATTATTAGGGAATAATGTTTATATATAAAAAATTTAATGGGAAATGAATGGGGGTATTGTAGTTGGAGTATAAAGAAAAGAGAGGAGATTCAATTTACATATCGGTTGTGATAGTTTTTAAAGAAAGCTATGGTGGCTTTGGAAAGGGGATACCCAATTGCCATCATTATAGATTATGATTTATATTATCAAGAGATGCATACATATAAGAGCTCATCTCTTGAATAAGTAAATACTAAGAGGAAGTTGAATGAAGGATAAATAATGACTTAACATCATAAAATAGTATAGTCTAAATAAAATCTAGGCATCTCAACCATTATTAAAGCTTTGCATACTAAGGAGATCATTTAATTATCTTGAGAAATTTCTTTAGCCATATGCTTGATTTTAGATTTTAAATAGCTAAAATCTAGATCATTCTTGTATTAAACAATTAAGTAGCATATTTCCCCACTTCTATTTAAGAAAAGTGTTAGTTTTAGAGAACCTTAATAGCCTAAAGTACTCCCTCAAACTATAACCATAAACGAATCCCTCTTCTCATCATTTTCCTCTCTTGTTCCACCTAATGTAAATCCATAGCTATCGCTTTGTTAAAAACCTATTCTTCTCTCTTCTCCTTTCTATTGGTGCATATGTGAGATAATATTCTAATAAAAAAAAATCACTTGCATATTGAATGCAATCATATGGAGTTAAACTTCCATTCCGGTGCTGCACCTAAAGCTAGGTAATATATGCCATTGATGGAGTCTTCTACGAGTAAGCTAATTGTAACCTAAACATCAGTGAAATATTTAAATGAAATTTAATGAGGCATGCATTTATTCCAATATAAAAGAGGGATGGTTAATTGACTTGAAATCAATAGCGATAAAGTTGTTGTACTGATTCTATAAATTTATGTTAACTAAATCTACGAGTAATAGGAAGTGATTTATCAATTGCCAGTAATAGGCTAGATTAGATCCAACTCAAATCAAGGATGCTATAATTAGTAAGTCATTCATTAGATTAGGTGTTTAATTACAATTGCAATAAAGTTTATTTATATTACAGAGAATATTTGTATTATTTATTTGGAAGTTTGCTAAATATTTAACTACATAGCTATAATGGAACATCATTTCATTAAGATGTGCTATTCATTCGTACACATTATAAGGAGATCACATTTTAAGCTAGACCATCAAGTGTTTATTAAAACACCTACAATACTTGGTTTTATTTACATAGATAATAGTCTCGAAGAATTGCAATTCTTTATTGTAGTTATTACATACTCTTAATACCTTGAATTCAATACATCAGACAGCTCGATGAATGAAGTTGGATTGATCATTTGAGGATATGATACATCTACTTAAATTTACGTCTAAGGCTATATATTGCAGGAATATTTTATTTAATGTAATATTGTAACAACTCAAGGTTGTTACCCAGCTTAATTTTAGCTTAATCGTATCTTAATTATTATTTCGTTAAGTTCATCTAGCAATTAGAACCAAACCCTGAAAATTTGTTGCAATTTGGAGCTCAATTAATAATTGAAATATTTTAATATATTTAATTAAAAATTGAGATATTTAAATTGACCTCGAAATCAAAATTCGACTTTGCCATTGTGATCGTCACTCCCAAATTAGCTAGAGGTGATGTTTTGGAAGTGTTTGGAAGTTATCGGATTTTTGCGAATATTTTAATATAATTAAATGCACCAGAAAATAGAATAATTAAATAATCATCGGAATCGAAATCTGACTTCGCCGTTGAATTCCTCACCCCCAAATTAGTTAGGAGTGAATTCTTAGGATTTTTTGGAGCGCGTTTATTTAATCTGAATTTTTTTATAAATTATTTGGGAGAAATGAATATTTATTTCTTAAGTATTTTTTTCTTTTTCTCTTTCGTGTGGGACCTACCTACCCATTCCTGAGTTCGGCTCCATCTCTGCGTTCAACTCTCCATGTCCTGATCGCACACAAAGGTCTCTCCCATAGCACATAGCTTATGCCTCTATCCTCCATTAAAAATGGAGCTCAGCCCCCTTCTTCCTCTTCATTTGCTAAAGCTGAAAGCTCCTCCTTCCTTACTGAGTTGCAGTTGGAGAAGCCTCAAACTTCAAGCTCAAGCTCCTAAGATCTTCTTCCTCCATTCTTGCAAGGTCAAAGGTACCTATTTGTTCTACTTCCGTGACTACTTTCTCCTTGATTTATCAAAATGATGTGGATGATACTTTCATTAGCTCTTGCATAATGTCTAGGTGTAATCGTAGAGCCTCAATCGAACTCAAATGAGTTCGATTGAAGCTCATTCCTCCATTAAAGTTTATGTCAAGAAAACTAAAGGATTTTTGTATACTTGTAGCTAGGGCACTAATTTCTATTTATTAGGATAATCCATTCATGCTGATTTTGGTATCAATGAAAATGTCTCAAAAAGACCTTTCCATCGGTATATGACACCACACGTGAGGTGCTCAAAATTGGGAGTATTTGAGTGCGAAAGGAGACCAATTGCAATTTTCACACAAGCAAAATCACCGTCAGGCGCTGCAGCGCGCCGCAACGCTCGAAGTTTTGAATTTGGGTCCGTCGTTGTGCGCTGCAGCGGCATAATAATTCGATAAAGTATAAAATTTTTTGATGAAATTAAAATAAACCTGTCGCAATGGGCCACAACGATGAAATCTGCCGCAGCCCTTGAAAGCACTGCTGCGCGCCATAGCGTCGGCACCTCAGGGAAACAAGCGCCATAGCGCACCGCAATGCCTAAAAGTGCTGCGGCGCACCACAGCGCTGCAATCCGGCGGAGCGCCTGAAAGCGCTGGTGTGCGCCGTAGCGCCTGACTTTCGGCTAGAAGGCGCCACAGCTCCCAGAACTGTCCGAAATTGCCCATAACTGTCCAAAATGGTCGAAACTTCATATTTTTCACACTCTAAGGACCCTAGGATCCGAATGAGGCTAAAATATATCAAATTTGAACCTAATTTTGGTAAATATAAGTATTGTATAAAATTATATGTGAAATTCAAATGTGAAAATTTATCCTTTATAGCATGTGCTAAAACTCCTTATGTGTTTACTTAAATATTTTTGTGTCAAATGTTAATGTTAGAATCTTTGATTACTTGTATGACTAAATAGAACTAAATAATCAAATTGCATAAATCTAAGTTCTTTAGATTTGTAATCAAGTGCTAATTTCTTTGATTTGATTTAGTATTTGGTTAGTCTTAATTACCTTTTATTTTGTGCCACTTTATATTCCTATGCTTTTATAATATTATGGTGTATGTTAAAAAATCTTAATATTAATTTGGACATCTTAATTTACTTAATTTGATACTAAACTATTGAACATAAGAATCTTAAGAACTTGATTAAGTAAATGATACTTAATCTAAATCTGAAATTTGTCATCAATAATACACTAATAATACATTGATTGGTCATTGATCTATAAATCAATAATTGGTCTTAATTAGGTAAGGATAGGGGTTAAATCCTAACATATTTGATTAAAACTTGAACCCTTAATCACTTAATCAATTAACTTGATTGAAAGATAATTCAACTAACATTATTCTAATAATGCATCTGATTTGGTATTGACCTTAAATTATTAAAGTAGAAGTGCTAAGGTTAATAATGAATTTATGTGATTAAAATATTTGAATCTAAGCTTAAGATCCCTAATTTTGTCTTATATAAAACTCTTAGCATAAAAATGATAATAAAACTATATTAATTTATAAAATGATCTAATCCTATAATATTCTTAATTTTATCCCATGATTATAGTAAAGGATGTGATCAGATGAGTCTAACCATTTGATCTGATCAACTTAACCCAAACCCAATAAATGAACCTCATGAATTTAGTTTAATTATTAAGAGCGTAAGATCTTGATGATTTTGCTATAGGAGCATTTTGAAATATCTAAAAGGCCTAATTAATGCTAATACTTTGAGGTAAGAAAGGCTTATTATGACATATAGAGGTAGGAACTTAGATGATACTCCTTAACTTTAGAAGTTGATCTTAAACCTTATGGCAGAATTCACCTAAGACATTAGAATGAGATTTGTCCCATGTGGTAGTAACCCATATTGAGTGATATTTTGGTCACATTCTTGGAGCCTTGAGTAAGACTCTCCAAATTAGAGTAATAAGGATTGCTTATCTTGATAAACCCTTGGTTATTAAATATAATTGAATGAGCTCAGATTATTGGTTGGTTCTGATCATGCATACCCATGGTGTTGAGTCACTTCAGCAATATTCATGTTTGGATGAGTCACTCCAAAGTGGACTTATGGCTAGGTGATTTCCCGAGGGATAAGCCGAATATAGTCCCGCTAGAGTAAATCCTTCAAACTTAAGAGTGTGAACTAGAATCTTAGTTTGGGAGAATGATAATTGCAACAGAGTTTTGCCTCCTATCTTGTGATAATTGCTAATCGATAAGTGTAGTTATAAGCAAACTAAGTGCTAAATTTACCCTCTTGGGTACATAACACTATGTGTTTACAATCTTTCCAATTGATTATTTCAGGCAAAAACTTTAAACAAGAGAAGCTAATTATTGAAATAAGAATCTAGGAATAAGAATTCTTCTAGCAGGATTCTGCATAATGGAGACATTTGAGTCATAATCTAATTTTAAAGTATTTCTGGATCTTTTGGATTTTAAGTCATGTAGTGTAGAGGCATGAGCATGAGCATAAGCATGATGTATGAGTATCATTGATAATTTATGAGTTACAGAATGTTGCATACATCAACAAAGGAAACTCAGGATATTCAAACATCGCAGTAAATTGTATTTCCCAATAGTATGTATTTAGATATTAGATTGTACAGCTCATAGTAGTTCAGTGATAGTTCAATTGCATATCAGTGGCATACATTATTATGGCATATTCATATGCATAATTTTATTAGCATACAATGTAGTTTTATATAATATTTACTCAGTTTCAGTTCAGATACTGTTTTTGTTTGTTTTCAGTATTTAGTATACATTCAGCTTTTCTTTACTCAGTTTTATACAGTTTTAATTATTCAGTTACTTTTATAGTCTTTCTGCAGCTTTATTTAATTTATTGTTAAATATAAATTATTAGAATTATTTAGATTAGTTTCTATGTGTTAGACTTATTATCTAACACGTACTTTTGGGATCTGATAATTTGCTAGATTTTGAGCAACATATTGAGCCAGGTCATGAGGACTCTCAGGAGATTCAGGAGGAGTATGTGAGGCCTTTTACATTATTATTATTATTTATTTTCTTATTACTATTATAACTTAAGTAAAATTAAAAATAGATATTTCAAAATAAAAATATTTAATATTAATATTTGCATTATATTGTATTAAGAAATTAAATTAATAAAATAAAGATAACAAATAAATTAAATTTAAATTATTACAATTAAATAGTTATTATTGATTATATTATTTTTAAAGTTTAAACTAATATAAGAAATAATTGGCTTAGTATAAATAAATAATTAATTAAAACTTTATCATTTCATTAATTTAAATATGTTTGTAATACTAAAATATGCATTTCATTATTATTTATAATATGTTTCAACTAAATTAAATATGATTTACTAAATTATAATTATTTAATGCAATTAATTTTTCTATTATAATAAATAATGCAATAATGAAATTATACAATAACATTAATCAAGTAATACAACTCATAACAATAAGAAATTACTCTTACTTAATTTAGCTTTAATTTAGCATTTAAACTAAACGTATTTGATTATGTTTAAGTAGGCTTAATCTAACCTAATACCACTTGTAATAAAAATAATATATGATTTAAATTAAGCTAAGCTAAATTTGAGTTAATTAGATAAATTGCATAGTTATTAATATTAAATGACAATTACACCAATAAAAAGAGCAAATAAAAATTATAAATTTGTGAATGGTGTTGAGGCTCAGTGATCGAGCTCTTTGGTTTGAATTCTTAACAGGTCAAAGATTCAAATCCCACACATTTTGTTGGAGAAGGCAAATCAAAGTTTCTTCTTGATGGGAAAATAGAATTCATGAAGAACGTCACCATCAATGTTGTAGAAGGCTATGCGTGCACACAAAGCAGTTAATTCCATGGACATGAAGCCCTCACCATCGTAAAAAAACTTAACGTTTTTAGTCTCCTGTCTGTAAATCCCACTCCATGCCATTGACCCGCCGCCACTGGTTAAGTAATGCATTGAGCTGGAAGCAAATCAAGAGCTATTATGAAAAGAATACATTCATATATTTGTTATTCGATTATAAGTATTCAATTAATAGTTGCACTTACTTGTCCGAGCTGGTAATGTGCTCCAGACAGTGATCATGTCCGTTTACATATGCATCAACCTTATTCACCTGCAGCATATATTATTTTGATTAAATTATTCGTTGTTCTGTTAAGCAGTTCTATTTTGCAAACCCACAAATGCTTATATATGTATGTATGTATGTATATATGTGTATGTTGTTATACAAAGTATAATTGCACTTTTCATGCGACATTGATGATTGTTTTTGGAGTTTTCAAAGTGTTAATTGAGAGTTACATAGAAAAACAATTGAGAGACACTTTGTAATACTCTTCTATTCATAGAAAAATTCCCCATCTCCTCCTCATGGACATAGGAAATGTTGTGTTGTGGAGACTTAACTGTCTAGAAACAACACAGGCGCTGCAGCGCGTTACAGCGAAGCCAATCTCGAAGCTGAGGCGCCACGACGTGCCTCAGCGGCCAGCATTTAAAACGCAGGAGCTACAACGCGCCACAACGCGAATTAAACGCGGAAGCTACATCGCGCTACAGCGGATGCAAGTTCGAAACACGGTTGTCGCAGCGCGCTACAGCTGATGCAAGTTTGAAAGTCGATTGCTGCAGCGCGTCGCAACGCGCTCCAGCGGGTGCTATATCGAAAGTCGACCGCTATAGCGCGCAGTAGTGGATGACGAATTTCTGCTTCGTTTCAGGCCTCGATTTGAAGATGTCTGTGGGGTATTTTAGACTTTTTGGGTTCGAAATGGAGCTGATTACTTAAGCCTAAGTAGTGGAGGGAAACCGAATGCTTTTACCATCAGTTTTGGAGACTTGGATGCTGTGGAGGAGAAGAACCCTAGCTAAACCCTAGAGAGCTGCTGAGCAAGAAAGGCTTGCTGTTTGAAGAAGAAACTTCAAGAAGTAGTAGTTTCTTCCTTTCTCTATTCTTTGAGTAGAGCTATAGCTGTGTATGCTGAGGTGTTATAGCTCTTGCAACTCTATAAACCTTAAAGTTTTTCATAGTGGATTTTCTCGTTGGTGTGGCTCCGTGGGTTTTTCTAAACCTTGGGTTTTCCACATATATGCTTATGTTTGGATGATTGTATGTGCTGCAAATTTCTTGCTATAATTTTGTGGTTTCTAACCTATCTTGGTAACCGTCAATACACCCCGATCCTCAAAGTCTTTGGGACTTTGGTTTGTTGCTGCTATCACAAGTGCCATTCCGCTTTAGGTATCTTGTGCTGTGTGTATTTTTACCAACAAGTGGTATCAGAGAGTGCATTCTTTTCCTTGTTGTTAAAGAGGGTTTGCTTGTTTGAGTGGGAACTATGACCGAAGAAATTAGACACAAAATTGAGAAGTTCAGCGAGACAAACTTTGCGTTCTGAAAAATGCAAATGGAGGATTTGCTCTACCAGAAGAAGTTGTATCTTCCATTGAAAGGAGACAATAAGAAACTTAGAACTATGACTGATAAAGAATGGGAGGTTCTTGATAGAACCGCTTTGGGTTTGATTCATTTATCACTATCTTCTTCTGTTGCTTTTAACATTGTTAATGAGAAAACTAATGTAGATCTCATGAATGCTCTAACGAGGATGTATGAGAAGCTGTCTGCTTCAAATAAGGTTTTCTTAATGAAGAGACTGTTTAATATGAAGATGATGGATGGGTATTCAGTGACTGAACACCTCAATAAGTTCAACACTGTGATGAGCCAGCTGAGTTCGGTTAGCATCAGTTTTGATGATGAGGTCCGAGCCCTGTTGTTCCTCTCTTCATTGCCAGACAGTTGGGATGGGCTGGTTACAGCCATAAGTAATTCATCTAGAAATGCATCGTTGAAGTTCGACGACATCATTTGGCTAGTGCTAAATGAGGAGGTGCGCAAGAAATCTCATGGAGAGGCATCTACCTAAGCATTGAATGCTGAGAGTAGAGGAAGACATACTGAAAGGAGACATACCAGGAATAGGTCTATGTCTCGATGAGGTAAATCAAGACCTGAAAAAGCAAAGCCAGATTACTAGAATTGTGGGAAGGCTAGTCACTTCAAGAAGGACTGCCCTAATCTAAAGAAGCCAAGTGGTGCTGGTAAGATGTTGAACCCCACTGTAAATGTTTTAGCTGAGGAGGATTAGGATGCTTTGATTTTCTCACTTAATAACACGGAGTTCTAGGTTATGAACTCGGGCGCCTCTTTTCATGCGACTCCGTCGATGAGTGCCTTCAAGAACTACACCAAGGGTGACTTGGGGAAAGTATATCTTGGAGATGATAAGACATGTGATAGCATCGACAGAGGTGATGTAGATATGAAGCTACTAAGCGGCGCTCTTTGGAAGCTTAAGGATGTCAGACATGTGCCATGTCTAAGAAAAAATTTGATCTCAGTAAGCCAGTTAGCCAGAGAAGGCTACAGCACTTGTTTCACAAAAGACTCATGGAAAGTTACTAAGGGTGCACTCATTATTACACTAGGCAGTATGGAAGGTACACTTTACTTGATCAATAAAGTGTCTACTACTATTGTAGCTATAGAGGAGATAGATGCAGATCTATGGCACTAGAGGCTTGACCATATGAGTGAGAGGGGACTGAAATCCTTACAGTCAAAAGAGAAGCTCCAAGGACTGAAATTAATTGACTTGGATTTCTGTGAAGATTTTGTGCTAGGCAAGTTGAAGAAAGTTTCTTTCTCCAAAGTTGGAAGGGAGCTCAAAAGCAAAAAATTTGAGTTGGTACATACAGATGTATAGGGGCCAGCTCTCACATCTTCCATAGGTGGAGCAACATACTTCATCACATTCATTGATAATTATACAAGAAAGGTATGGGTTTACTTCCTCAAACATAAATCTGATGTGTTTGATATGTTTAAAAAGTGGCTAGCTTTGGTGGAGAATGAGACCGGGTTGAAGCTGAAATGCTTAAGGTCTGATAATGGCGGCGAGTACTATAATAATGAATTCAAGGAGTTCTATGCCTTGAGAGGAATCAAGAGGGAGTTTATAGTCCCTAGAACACCACAACAAAATGGGGTTACAGAACGGATGAACCATACAATCATAGAAAGAGTTAGGAGCATGAGATTGCATGCAGGTCTCCCAAGGCAGTTCTGGGCTGAAGCCGTCAATACAGCTGTATACTTGATCAATAGGGGACCTTCTGTACCCTTGAATGAAGGGATCCCTGAAGAAGCTTGGAGTAGAAAGGAGGTGAAGTTTAACCACCTCAAGGTATTTGGCTGCTTATCTTATGTGCACATTGATGCATGACCAAGGAGCAAACTTGATGCAAAGGCAATCAAGTGCACATTTATTGGATATGGCGTGGGTGAGTTCGGATACAGATTCTGGGACAATCAGAACCAGAAAATCATCAGAAGCAGGGATGTCACTTTCAACAAAAGTGAGATGTACAAAGATTATATAGGAGTCAAGACTGCCTCTAAGGATGCTTCAAATGGAGAACCCTAATACATAGGGATTGATGATAGCATTGAGCCAGATATTGAAGAAGCTCAAGAGGGTGTTAATGTTGAACCACAAATACCCATATTAAGAAGATCCACAAGAGTATCTAGACTACCATAGAGGTACTCTCCTTATTTGTTATATTTGTTACTTACTGATAGTTATGAACCAGAAAGCTTGGAAGAGGCACTTCAAGTTGAAGATTGAAGCAAATGGGAAGCTTCCATGAATGATTAAATGGCATCACTCATGTCAATTAGGACATGGGAGTTGGCACCCTTACAAGTTGGGAAGAAAACTCTTCAAAATAATTGGGTTTACCGGATGAAGGATGAGATGAATGGAAGCAAGCACTACTAGGCGAGACTGGTAGTCAAAGGTTTCCAGCAAATGCATGGGGTCGACTACAGTGAGATCTTTGTCCCAGTTGTGAAGATGACAACAATAAGGGTTGTACTAAACTTAGTTGCAGTTGAAGATTTGCATCTAGAGCAAATGGATGTTAAAATTGCATTCCTTCACGGAGAACTAGAAGAAGAGATTTATATGCAATAACCTGAAGGGTACAAGGCTCAAGGGAAAGAGAAGTCAGAGCTAGTATGCAAGCTCAAGAAAAGCCTCTATGGCTTGAAGTAGGTGCCAGGCAGTGGTATAGAAGGTTTGACAGGTTCATGTCAGAATTAGGGTGTAAGAGATGCCAGGCGGATCATTGCTGTTACATAAAGCAGTGTAAGTCCTCTTATATCATTCTATTGTTGCATATAGATGATATGTTGATCGCAAGATTGGACATGGAGTAGATAAAAATACTGAAAGACCAGATGTCAAGGGAATTTGACATGAAGGACTTGGGGTCGGCCAAGCAGATTCTTGGAATGAGAATCTATAGGGAAAGAAGTGCAGGAATTCTGAAGCTGACACAGAAGGGTTATGTTGAAAATGTGCTAAAATGATTCAACATGAATGAAGTGAAGCTAGTGGATACTCCCCTAGCAAGTCACTTCAGTTTATCAAAGGAATAGATGCCAAAATCTGAAGATGAGAAGGAACATATGATGAAGGTTCCTTATGCTTCAGCAGTTGGGAGCTTGATATACGCTATAATCTGCACGAGATCGGACATTGCCCATGCAGTGGGAGTGGTCAGCAGATTCATGAGAAACCTAGGAAAGTACTATTGGGACGTGGTCAAGTGGATTCTATGGTATTTAAAAGGTACAGTGGACAAAGCCCTATGCTTTGGAAGATCGGATATCATTTTGTAGGAATACGTAGACTCAAATCTTGTAGGAGATGTTGATAGCACGAGAAGTACTACAAGCTATGTCTATACTTTGGGTAGTGCAACGGTGAGCTGGATCTCCAGGCTACAGAATATTATATCGCTATCTACAATGGAAGCTGAGTACGTTGCCATCACGGAGGCAAGCAAGGAGATGATTTGGTTGAGGGGATTCATGGCTGAATTAAGCAAGGAGCAGAGGGATGTGAAGCTCTATAGTGACAGTATGAGTGCCATTCACTTAGCCAATAATGCCGCTTTTCATGCCAGGACAAAGCACATTCAACTCCGTTACCATTTCATCCAAACACTGTTGGAAGAAGGGCAGCTTGGATTGGAGAAGATCCATACCTCTAAGAATCTAGCCGACATGCTTACTTAAACAGTAATAGTAGAGAAACTGAAGCTATGTGTAGCTTCAATTGGCCTCAGTACGTGAAGGGAGAGCGGTGGTGAGCCACACCACAATCTTTGATAGACACGGAAGGAGACAGTGAAGGTTCAATGGAGGAAACTAAGGAAGGTTGCCTGGAAGTCTCCAAGTGGAAGATTGTTGTGTTGTGGAGACTTAACTGTACATAAACAGCACAGGCGCTGCAACGCGCTATAGCAAAGCCAATCTCGAAGCTGAAGTGCCACGGCGCGCCTCAGCGGCCAGTATTCGAAATGCGGGCACCACAGCGTGAATTAAACGCGGATGCTACGGCGCGCTGCAACAGATGCAAGTTCGAAACACGGTTGCCGCAGAGCGCTACAGCGGATGCAAGTTCGAAAGTCGATTGCTGCAACACGCCGCCACGCGCTACAGCGGTGCTACCACGTGCTGCAGTGCGCTGTGCTGCAGTGGATGCAAGTTCGAAACACGATTGCCGCAGCGTGCTACAGCGGATGCAAGTTCGAAAGTCAATTGCTGCAACGCGCCGCCGTGCGCAGCAGCGCGCTACAGCCGGTGCTATATCGCAAGTCGACCGCTATAGTGTGCAGTAGCGGACGATGGATTTCTGCTTCGTTTCAGGCCTCGATTTGAAGAAATCTGAGGGGTATTTTGGATTTTTTGGGTTCGAAATGGAGCTGACTACTTAAGCCTAAGTAGCGGAGGGAAACTGAATGCTTTTACCATCAGTTTTGGAGAATTGGAGGCTGTGGAGGAGAAGATCCTAGCTAAACCCTAGAGAGCTGCTGAGCAAGAAAGGCTTGCTGTTTGAAGAAGAAACTTCAGGAAGTAGCAGCTTCTTCCCTTCTCTATTCTTTGAGTAGAGCTACAACTGTGTATGCTGAGATGTTATAGCTCTTGCAACTCTATAAACCTTAAAGTTTTTCATAGTGGACTTTCTCGTTGGTGTGGCTTCGTGATTTTTCCAATCATTGGGTTTTCCACATATATGCTTGTGTTTGGATGATTTGTATGTGCTGTGAATTTCTTGCTGTGATTTTGTGATTTCTAACCTAACTCGGTAACCTTCAACGCACCCCGATCCTCAAAGTCTTTGGGACTTTGGTTTGTTGCTGCTATCACAAGTGTCATTCCGCTTTAGGTATCTTTACCAACAGGAGATTCTTACCGAACCATAAAAGTTCTTGCATCTCTTGTGCCTATAAATTTATGTAAAATTATTTAATTATTTTCTCCATTCGATGATCTACAATCATATATATAGATGAAGTTGCAGTGTTATCGTAATTCAACATTGTCAATTACCTGAAGGATTGGGAGGAGTTTCTGAAGAAGTTCTTCAGTGTCGCCTTGATAGCCGACAGCAGTCATAGTCTGGTGGCCAACTACAAATTTCCATGGAGCTTTTGAGTTTATCAATGAATCATTCAAATCCTACAAAAAATCACTTCATTGCTTAAACTTAGTAATCAAAACATAAGGAAAAAAAAAGAGAGAGAATAGACCAATATTATGTATCTATACTCTTAAGAGATTATCAACATATTTGTCTCTGGGCAGCACCCCTCTTTTGTCAATGTACTCATCGTTACTCCAATACTCATCAACCATTGGAGTTGTGTCCACAAAAAAGAAACCAGCAATCCCTCCACATATCAAAGAGAATAGATGAGATAATATTCTGCAAATCCATCAACTTAGATATAATCAACAACAAAAATACATATTATTACCAGCATCAACAACATAGGATCGCTTGCAAACCCATCTTTTGTCCTGCTTTCTAAGCTCCTCACTCAGCTGCGCAAGAACATCACCCTTGTAATCATGGTTTCCCAGAACTACGATACATAATATATATGTGTATTAGATGTAAGCTAATTAATATCAATACATAGCTAATTAAAACAAGTATAAAATATTTACCAGCAAACCATGTCTTCTGCAGACTTGACTGCTTATATACTCTGCTAAAAGAATCCTTAAACGCAGTGTCCTTAACTCCTTCCAAACCTTCCTCGTAGAAATTGTCACCCGTTGAGATCACGAAACTAATGTTGAGTTTATTCCCAATCACCCCCATCTGCTTTTAAACGCTAGATTAAGCCTATATTAATAAGTCTTAGGCTAATGCTGGAATAATTAAGGGGAAACAGCACACCTGTTCTGCAACTTTAGATTGATTGTACAGTCCTTTTCTTCCCCAATCTCCGATGACAAGGAGGCTTAAAGAGCCATCAGGCTCTGTTGTCGGCTGATTGATGACTTCAACCTTTGCCAAAGAAGAAGAGGGGAAAAGAAGGCTAAGAAGAAGAAGCAGTACAGATGAAAAGAGAGGAACCATGGCTTTATTCCCCATACACCTTTTTTCTCAATACTGCATACATACATACATATAGCATGAGAGTCTCAGTGCGTTTGTGCTTTCTTAAAGAGTTCAAAAACACCCAAATTTTGAGCACCTCAGTGCAAAACAAACGTATACTAATCTAATTGAGGTTTGACACTTAAAAAAATTCATTCAAATTCGTATATTATTTCAATACAAATTTTAAAAATAATATTTATATTATTTTAATATAAATAAATAAATATTAATAAAATAATCTCTAAATTTTAAATAGTATTTCTCAAATTAAATATTTTTACTGAATTTCATATATAAAAATGAATTTAATGAGAGCTTATTTTTTAAATAATAATAGAATATGCACATAAAAAAATTATAAAGAAAATATCAAATTTTAGCAGTTTAAACATATATTCAAAATTATTAAAAATAATTATATATATTTTGAATTTTATTTATAAAATTAAAAAATAATTTGAAAGATATAAAAAAATATTTTTATGAATTGTATACTCTTTGAATCTTCACTTCATTAAATTTTTCACCCCTTTTATTTTTATTTGGCGAGAAAAATCAAATTTTAAATAATAGAAAAATTAAATTTTAAATGAGTTTTAAGTTTTTATTGAAAATTTATTCAAAAAAATATTATTAGTGTATATTTTTATTTATTACATTTTATTGGATAAATTTTCTTGAATATTACATCTACAAATGTAAATAAAATAATTTTTTTAATTTTGTTACCTATTTTAATTATCAAACATTTTTTTAATTTTACTATATTTAACATTTCCACATCCTAATAATATATATTATAGGAAAATGATATACTTGAAATATTTGTATACTATTTAGTAAAACAATTAGATTTAAGACTAATTTTATAAATTAATCGGATTAAAAGATAAATTAAGTAAAATAATTAGAGTGATTCTTGAAATTCTTATGTTTTAGTTCTTGATATTTATTTGTTTTTTATTTTAAATAAGGCTAAATAAGTTTATAAAATTATTTGAAAATTGCTAAATTGATTTAAATGTCTATTATGTACCCATAATTTTGTACTTTAAAACTACTTAAATTTAACATACAATAAAATTTTATAATTTATTTAGTATGTCTATTAGTAAATTTAGTTAAATTGTTGGAAATTGTTTATTTATAAAGAATATTTTGCAACAAAAATATGTTTTATTAAATAAACATGCTACCATTTCCCCCTCCGGCCAAAAACGTCCCACTTCCTCACATTTCGATAAGGGAAACAACAACACTTCTCGAATGCCCCTGACACCCCCGGATTCACACCCCATGCAAACCCTAACCTGGGCAAAGCTTGGGGAGGCGGACTTTTCGCCGCACCCCTCTATTGGTTCGACCATTCATAACACCACATCCTCCTTGTCCTTGTTAGGATATAGAGACTATTCAGATCATCATGGAGGTGCTATTGGAGCTCCAATAATTTTCCGGGAGGTTCCGAGGTGATAGGGAAGTTGAGGAAGTCCAGGTTTTGTAGCGTGTCAAGGCGCCCCCAGCATTCAGAAATTGGGGTGCTACAGTGCGCCATTGCGCCAGACATTCCAAGGACTTGGGTGCTACTGCGCGCCCTAGCGCCAGATTAGCTAGAGACTGCGGCGTGATGTAGCTCGTCTTGTCGCCAAACTAGCCAGAGACTTGGGCGTTACAGCACACTCTGGCGCCAGCCACCAAAAACCAAGGCGACACGGCGCACCGTAGAACAAACAGGTTTCATCTCTGGTTTAGGCGCTACCTTAAGTATTTTGGGGTATAGTTTGAACCATTTGGGGTCCAAATAATATCTAATTTGTAACAACCCAAAGTTGTTAATCATCATTTAACAATCCAATTAATTTCAAATCTTTTCAAACAGTCTTAATTAGATATTTGAAGCAAGTCCCAAGGTTTTGGTCGAGTTTGGAGATGAAATAAGCAAAATTCTAATTTTATCGGATGTTTGAATTAGGAAAATGAGAAATTTTTTTATTTTACCTCGGATTAAAAATCGGATTTTACCATTGCGTTCATCACCCCCAAATTAGTTATGGGTAAAAATTTGGTGAGTTTTGGAGATCGTCAAAATTCCCCGATTATTTTATTGTATTTTCGATACCCTGAAAATGAAATAATTAAGACAACCTCCGTTTGAAATTTCGACTGCATTTTTGAGTTTGTCACCCTCGATTTAGTTAAGAACAAAATTTTCTAAGAATTTTTTTGTCAAGCATATAATTGCTTAAATCTAATTAAATGAAATAATATAATAACTAATTATTTATCTAATTAATTAATTAATAAACAAATTCTTTTTTTCTATAACCTTATAGGGCAAGCTGTTTTATCCATCGGGACTACCTCTTTGCCCTAACCGCACGCCGCTCGATTGAAAGGGCTTTCTCCTCTTCAATCGTTGCAGGGGTGACGCGTAGCTCACGCCGCGAGTATGCGCCAATGGAAAGCTCTATGAGGATCAGAACGTCATTGACCCTACCCCTCCACGACCATGCCTTTCACATCTTAAAAGGTAGGGTTCCGAATCCATTAAGCTATTTTTTTGAAGCATTAGGATCGAAGTCCTTGCAAGCTTGCTTAGGGGTCCTAGCAACCACCTCACGACGATCGAGCAGATACTCCACATGATTTTCCTATCAAATGTTAAGTTGTTTACTCAAATGGTTAACTTTGTTTTGTTGTGCTGATAGTGAGATATGCTTGACAATTATTTTGGTTAATGAAATTGCTTTCCAAAGTTGATAGAACATTTGTTCTTATTCCTGCTACAATTATAAATTAAAGTATTTTTCTTAAGTATAGAAGATTATCATATATATATAAAAATATATATATACTGGAAATATAACAAAAGTAACACATAAATAGATTAGAGAAGATTTCAGTGTAAATAGAGAGGATTCAATGAAATATAAGAAATAAGTTTATAAGTTTTATCGTTTGTGCTTTATTAATTTTTTTTTTTTAATGAATGGATTTCATTGTTTGGACTTTCTTTAATTGAAATGTATAGGTATTTCCATAGCGATTAGCATGCATAGTTAATTTATGTAATATAATTATAATGGTAGAATTTTTCATAATTACGTATATTTAGAATTAGATAAGCGTATTGGACATTTAGATTGCTTCGCACATTATGCAAATTTTGTATTGTAATTTTTTTTATTTTACTTTTGTTCCGTTATGAATTTTTTTTTATAATTTTAGGGTTTTACTCTTAATTCTTATAAAATTGTATTTTTTTCTGGAATACTTTTATATTGCAGGGATGCATAGTCATCTTTGGGAAAACTGACTTGTTGAATATTTTGCTTTTCTTGTGTACAGTTTAGTAAATGTAGATTTTTGAGTCGATTCATATTTTGATGCATTTCTTAAGTGATATCTTAAATGTTATGTAAGATAAAATTCTCAAACCATACAATAACACAATTTGAATCATCCCATTTTATTAGTTCTACTTTTTTTTTGTTTAACTTAAATCCATACTATCGTTCACTTCCTAAACTTCAAAGGAGTTTATGAATTTTAGAGCTGCGTAGTTGAGCTACAATAAATACATCTTCACAATCTCATGTATTAAATCTTAGTCACTTTTATATAGATAGATGGATGATTGACTACTCATGTAAGAAATTGGATAGTAGTTTTATACAAATTGAAAGCTTTCTATATTGACATTCTCTACCTTTTCATTAATTATTATTAACAACTTTTATGAGTTATATTGAGGCATAATAAGCTTTTGTGATTTTAAATTGTAGAGATATCTCATGGCTCATTATGACAACATCCTAATATCTTGTTGTTATAATATAGTTTTTAATTTCGAAATCTGTATGACTCATGCATCAATTCACAATGGGCTATTTTGATTGCTTATATGTATTTGATAGAGTTGCGCAACTTTCTTATAGATTTTGGATAACGATAAGCGGTGTTATATTCAAATTTTGTCATTCATGTTAAAATTTTTTATTTAAACGTTTAGCTGAAAATGTAATTGAATTACTTAAATGATTAATTATTGATGTTAAAGACAAAATACATGACCGATTTAGTGAATTTATAGTTTAAATGTTCAGCTGAAAATATAATTTTTGGTTTAAATGTTCAGTTATCAGTTTTATTTCTTGAATGATTTTATTTTAAAAGTGAATAATATGTCACATCTTAACTTTTTTTAGCATAGATCTGTGAACTTTATTCATGCACTGGATTTAATAATAGCATAAATCTATGCCAATCAGTTAAAGTATTTTTGGGATAGGCATTTTTCATGGAGTTGTAGAATTATGTTTCTTATCTTTTGATGTAGCATATATTTTGATTAGAATTATATGCTAGATATGTAATAACTGCATTGTTTCTTTCGATTAAATGTGCTTGCCGTAATGCTGGGTTTACTATGAATGTTATTGATAAGTTAAATGTTATTCCAAAACTTTTACTCAACTGAATGCTTCTGATTTTTCATAACCAATACTGCAAAATTATGTGATACACATTATATAATCTTTAATTTAAAACTAGATGGCACCTGTTTGAGCTTTCTATTGCAAGAATGATGTTAGTTGGATATGATTGAGGCCTAATTTTGAACTTGCAAGTGTATTTTTGTTGGGGTTGTCCAAATACCTATTTGTAACATGTCGGCTTTGTTGCATTACTTATTTGCTTAAGAGCTCAACAAATTGTAATATTAAGATTATTTTGGTATTAACAAAAGAGCTGCAATTTTCATAGATTTTGAACGAGATATTCTTGAGCAACAAATTTTTATCCTTTTATTTTAGAAATCTGCATATATGTTTCGGGTGAAAGAAATTTGGACGCTAAATACAACAAAAGATATATGCAGTTACCTTGCAATGAATTATGCGATTAATTTGAATGCCTGAATTTTAACAATTACACATATAAATTTTTAATTGCAGTAATTACTACTCTAATTAACTGATATTGTATCTTAAAATGTTGTCTACTGCTCTTTAAAAGTTTGCTAAATATGATTATGAAATTGTTGTATTACATAGATGATTTGAAAAGAGATCATAGATTATGATCTTGCGGGATTTATTGTACAAATCTTAATCAAATTTTTATTTTAATAATTTCTACAATCATTAATTAATTGACCTGGTGGAAACTTTTAATCTAAAAATTTAATTTGGAAATACATCACATAAAATTGATAGAATTAAGAGGTACTTCAAAATACATGCTGTTTTTTGTTTCTTCTTATTATTATATATATAAAAGTTTAAACAAATTCTTACCTTTAATACTAAGCTTATTAATTAACTTAGGAATCTATATTCCCTAAGTTAATTAGGGACTTTATTAGTCCCAAATCATTAGGATAGATATTTAAAAATAAAAAATAATGGATATCACGTAATTTACAATAAATTGGAAAACTTCTTGTTAAGCTGCAACGTATTGAACCTAAACCTTGATTCATACATTTAGATTTTATACATATAATAAATATTTAATATATTTTCAGAGGGATTTATATGGTGGAATTTAGTACAGCTGTCATTAAGCCTGGGCAGGCTATTGGTGTAGCCGGAGACCACATAATTCTTTTGAGGGAGAATGTGTGTGTTTACAGTTGACCCCACTTTTAGATAGGTTAAGTAGATGTACTCAACTCCTCACTTGTTCTATGCCCACAGAACAAAAGTACAAGATAAATAAATCATAAATTGCAATTTTTACAACTTTATTAATTGTGAATGATTAAATGTAGTCTTATGACTATATATATATATATATATATATATTCAGTCTTTAGACTGAATTTATTTACTTTACTACTTTATAATATTTTAAATCATTCAAAATCATTCATACATTGTAAGATTTCATACAAAAATCAAATCTTATTTCTTACACTATTTTTCTTAGTTAGCATATAATATTAGTTCAAGTGATTCAATTGCTAGCTAACCTATTTGTTGCAGGATTAGTAGAGATGTTTAAATAATGTGAGAACTTTTCTTACTGTGGGGCCCCCTGTACTGACAATAAGGAAGTACGGTGCTCCAACTGTGGCAAATCCCCAACTTAAGTAAAGTTAGGTGAACCTAACTTGCCTTAAGGCAAGGACTTGTCACTAAGTGCTATAACGTTCATCAATATAGATATCAAAGTGACGGAAGCAATATAAAAATAGGGTAACATCCACAAGCATACATAGTAGGAAAAGAAAATGCAATATAGTAACTCATCACAATGCAGCAAGTAAAGTACATCCAGAAAATTTAATTATTACAAACTAAAATGAATAACTGAAAATGAAAGACTCTCGTCCTCACTGGAATAACAAGACAAAGCTAGCTAGACAGCAGCTGGAAGGTCCTCCTCCTGAACTGGCTCCTCTTCAGCGACACTGCCCATGAACACGTCTGAATCTGACATTTGTCGGTATCACAAATGCCAGGGCCCCAGCCAACAAAATAAAAAGGTTACAGTTAGACAATTGTCTAAGTACATTTTAGGCTATTTAAAGTGAACTGAATATTAAAAGATATCACATTTAAATTTAACTATACATGCAGCAGAAAAGGGGTGCAATAAGCTATGAAAGAACTGGAATACTATAAACTATCTATTTATAGCATGCAACATGTATGTAAAGTAACATACAGACTCAAAATAAGTAAGGTAAGGCTAAGAGCAAAAATAACTGCAACTACTAAATAAACATAATCCTAACATGATTATGATCGAAGTAAAATATGTTGAGTATAAAAGAACATGAGTACTGAATATAATAAAATTCTAGCATCCTAAACATGCCATTTATATATATATCTAAGTTATGAAATATACATACAATATGCAGATTAATATGAAAAGAAAGGCCACTGAGACATGTGGCAAAAACAAAATAATATATGATGAGTAAAGCCACTGAGACATGTGGCAAAGCGAGCAAATACTAAAAATTAAGGCCACTGAAGCATGTGACAAAATAAACTAGAAAACCAAAACAATACAATACAGGTAATAGTAGTAATATGCCTAACTTCAAGTACTGCCATATCAGCCAATAGGCCATACAGGGCCTCCAATATCAATCAATCAGTCAATCCCCAGCCTAGCCATCCAAATATGCTAGGTTTGAGTCCAGTCTATACAATACTACTACTAAAGAGGCAGACTAAACTAGGTCATATTCTACTAACTGTGACAAAACAAAACTGAATGATATGTAAATTCAATACTAGCTTAGGATACATCATCCTAAGTTTTCCTATTATGCTCAAGGGCTAAAGCTCAAAATCCAAGGTAGGCAAAGCAATCTAGTCAAAGTAAGTAAGAGACTCAATCTAGACTTATGTGATATCTGTTGTTGTCTAATTTCCAAATCTAACTATTCTGAGAAGGTACAAGCTTAGGATCTCCAATATCCAACTATCGAGTAGAATCTCAGATTTTACGTGCTTAAAGTCAAATACTAGAACTTAACAAGTTCTAAGCAAAAATCATGTGACGACTATATAGTTTAATTAAGCAAATCAATTACCTAATTTTTTGAATATTTTACTCTCTTACCCAAATCTTGGTCAAATAAATCAAGATTTAGGGATTTAGAACTTAAACCCTATGTTGAGTTCAATTTCCAAATCCAAGGTGATACTAAAATAGGATCTAGGTTTCTCACTTAATCCCAAGGGTAAAGGTTCCTATAAGTTGAAAGATTCAGGAACTAAGATCTTAGTGAAAGGCTATTCTATTAATTATAAGATAAAATAATCAATAAAGAATTTTAAAAATCTAAGAACTATATTCAATCTTTAAGATAATTTCATTATCTTAAGAGATTGAATCATCATATACCCACATGGAAGGTTTCAAAGGATTAAACAATTAATCATTTAGGAATATCAAATGGAGATGGGTTGATTCAACATTTGAAGAGCTAAGATTTAAGATTTAAGATCTAAAGATCTAAGTTTGATCACTTTAGACATTAATTGGATTTTAACTTAGGAGATTCCAATTGCATTTTCTTTAGAAATTAGGTTCAACATCTAGCTATATTGGGCTTATTACTATAAGGATTAATAGTTCTAAACATTAGGTTAACCACTAACTCATAATAATCTCTTTAGATTACTTAAGATCTAATAGTCTAAGTTTGATCACTTTTAGATCTTAAGCTGGATTCTTAACTTAAACTTTTCCAATTCCTTATCTTTTGATACTAAGCTCTTAAGTTATCTTATCTGAGTTTATTAATGATACAATTGACAATTCTTATTATTATATTTCAATTTTCAGGTCAAATGATCCTTAAATGGAATGCTTAAGAGTTAAGTATCTTATTTAAGGATTAAATGAAGATTTGATGATTTAAGGATCATATGAATAATATTATTGTTCTAAGATTTCAGAGAACATTTCCAATTTAATTTAAAGTATATTACAGAAATTTTCAATCCTTGAGGGACATTAATCCACATTTTGGTCAAAATGACCAAAATGCCCCTCTTAAGGCTAAAATTGGGATTTTAGGGTTTACTTACCCAAATTGGTTCTAATCTATTTTAATATGTTTCACATGACTTAATAAAGTGGGAAACACCCAAAATTTAGGTTTTGAAGACCTAACTGATCTTAATTAGCACTAATCACTTAATTAAGCCTCTTAGGGTGATTAGTGAAATTAAAGCAATTTAGGGCAATCCAACTCTACACTTAGATTCTAATTGACTTAATATAAGGTTAGGAACAACCCTCACTCAATTCAGAGGCTTAATTAGGGTTAAATTCATTAATCCTTAATTAGGGTGATTAAGGAGTGATTAAGAAAGTTAATTACTTAAAATAAATTTTAAGGGTCTGGAATTGTTCCTTAGGTCATAAGGAGAAATCAGAGCCCTTAAACTCATAATTTGGATAATTAGGTGATTTTATATGATTTATTTAAGAACAGAAAAATTTCAATTAACATTTTTAAATCCATCCATCGGATCTGGAATTTTATTTTAGATTCAGATTCCTGAAATTTTTTTGATTCAAATGGTATATTGGATCATACCATTTGGATGTGTGGATCTAAAGTTATTCAATTAATTTATTCTGAATATTTATTTAAATTAAAACTAAAGGTTTCAATTAATTTAATCATAACTATTAAAAATACACTCCAATAAATATTAATTAACCGTGGCCCAAAATCAGAACCGCGCGGGTCAGCGGCCGGCCTGACCCGGACCCGCGACTTCGTCTTCAACCTCTCGACGGGCCCCGAGCCCGTCGAATTTCAAAGCTGAAATTCTCGGCGCTCCGGCGACGGCAGGGGCTCAAATCGATCCCTACACGTTCCCTGAGGGAAGACGCATCGATTGGACCAAGAACCCCCATCTAGATCCCTCTGGATCGATGGGGTCTAGGTCGCCCGAGACGTTCTTCAGAAATCCGTCTCAGGCCACCTGTGAGGGAGAAATTCTCCTCACAGAGACCACGATTCGACCGGTGCTCGATCCCAACATGTTCAGGGAGTCAAGACGCATCAAACCCCCAACCTATCTTAACCTGGGGTGCAGCCAATCGCTGGGTCCTTGGTCGGACTCAGCCATTGGTTCGCCCGCTAGCTCAATCGATCGGTACGATCGATTCGAGCTAGCTTAGCCCCAAGCGACAATCACGGGAGTTTCCTAAGTGGCTAAGGCTACTTAGACGACATTCAGAGCTCAATCTAGATGACAGAAACGAAAGGGAGCTTCATAAATTTTAATGGCGGAAAGCTGTACCTTGAACCGGGGATACAGGCCTTGCTGAGGGAAATTGGAGGGTGCTGAAGCTTCCTAAAGACTAGACGAAGCTTTCTAGGGAGTCTGAACATCAGACGAACTCTCTATTTGCAGTTCAAAGCTCTGCAACAGCCAGGAAATCGCCAAGGGAAAGAGAGCTCCAGCAGGCCTTCTACCGGGGAATTAGGGATTCACAGTGAGCAAAGGGACTCACTGTGAAGTCCTAGGGGTACTTATAGGCTCTAGGGAGGGTCAGGCAAGGAGGCCGGGGCTCGGGCTTGGAATTTGGCTCGGCCCGAGGCCCTTCACTGGTTTCCCAAAATTGGGATGGTCCAGACCTCCTGGCTCAGCCAGCTCGGCTCGACCACTTACGGGAAGGTGCCAACGGTCGAGCTGACCTGGCACGGGGAGTGGCAGACAGGAATTACGTGGCAAATTTCCGCAAATTTTTCTTGTCGGGGCGGATCCTTTGGGGACGAAGATGAACAGTTGCGGGAGGGTTGGGAGCCGTCTGATGGATCGTCAGTTGACGCGGAAAGGTCCTGATTTCCCGACATCTAATGGTCGCGCGTGGGATTGGATCGGCCGTTGGATCTGATCCACGGATCGAACGGGCGATCGGCTTACTTAAGGCTGATGGATTAGGCACCGTCGGATCAGATCTCAGAACCGCGGAACGGTCGAGATCTGCTGGATCCGATCGACAGCGCGGGCCGTTGGATTGAAGCGCGCTAAGATGCGTGCTAAGGATCCTACGGGTGCAAAATGGCGCGCCGCTGTCGGGACCCCGCAGCGGATCTGCCGCGGTCCCGACAGCAAATCCCAACAGTGATTTTAATAATAAAAATTAAATTTAATTAAATTAAAAATCATTTAAATAAATTTCAATTATTCCAAAAATTCCTAAATTCAATTTAGGTCCAATTGAGCTCCAAAAATTCCCAAAAATTCACCATTAGCTAATTTGGGTATGAGAAACTCAAAAATGAAATCAGATTTTAATTTGGAGATCAAAATAATTTAGGTATTTTTTTTAGGGCTTAAAAATAGCCAAAAATACCAAATTTTTCAATTTAGCTCCGATTAATTTCAAACTTCTAGGTTTAGGTTTAAATGACCCATTGAATCCAATGGAATCAAAATCAAACCTTAGTTTAGCTTAATTAATCTAGTTTTAAGCTAGGGTAACAACCTAGGGTTGTTACAGACTCCCCCACTTAAGAACGATGTCGTCCCCGACATCACCTAAGTGAAGAAATATCCTGCCGTGATAATACGAGTTTAGACACAATTGAAGGAAAAGAAATGAATAGTACCTGAGTTTACAAAGAGTTGGGGATATTTATTGCACATATCCATCTCTTTTTCCCAAGTAGATTCTTCCAACGATCGATTCTTCCACTGAATTTTGACCATAGGAATTGAACGATTCCTCAGCTATTTCTGATCACGAGCTAAAATTCTGATAGGTTCTTCGGCATAAGAAAGATCAGGTTGAATTTCTACTGCTGGTAGTTGAATGAGATGAGAAGGGTCTCGAAGAAATCTTCTCAATGAGGATACATGAAACACGTTGTGAACAGCTGCAAAGCCATCAGGAAGGCTTAGTCGATAAGTAGATGACCCTACCTTGGCCAATATTTTGAAAGGTCCTACATAGCGGGGACTGAGTTTCCCAGCTACACCAAATTTGAAAACACCCTTCATTGGGCTGACCTTCAGATAAGCAGAATCTCCTACGCTAAACTCTAAGAGATGGTGGTGAGAGTCATGATACTTACTTTGACGATCTTGAGCTGAACGAATTCTCTGCTGAATTAACTTGATCTTGCTACTGGTTTCTTCTACCAATTCTGAACCAAACAGTTGAACACTTCCTATTTCAGACCAGGCTAGTGGGGAACTGCATTTTCTACCATACAAAGCTTCATAAGGAGCCATCTTAACACTGGCTTGAAAGCTGTTGTTGTAGGCAAATTCCACTAATGGGATGTGATCTTCCCAGGAACCAGCAAAATCAAAGATACAGAGTCTAAGCAAGTCTTCTAGAACCTGATTTACTCTCTCAGTCTGACCATCCATCTGAGGATGAAAAGCTGTACTCATAGCTAGAGTCGTTCCCAGATCTTGATGCATAGCTTGCCAAAACTTGGAAGTAAATCTGCTATCTCTATTAGATACAATTGACTTTGAAATTCCATGCAATCTGACAATCTCCTTGATGTAGAGCTTTGCTAGCTTCTCTACTGAATCAGTTTGACGAATAGGAAGGAAATGCGCTGATTTAGTTAATCGATCAACAATAACCCAGATTGCGTCGGCACCAGACTTGGCACGAGGCAATCCCATGACAAAGTCCATGGATATATCGAACCATTTCCATTCAGGAATATCAAGCGGGTGCAAAAGACCACCAGGTCTTTGGTGTTCGGCCTTTACTAGATTACAGGCATGGCATTTGGCCACAAAGTCAGCTACATCTTTCTTCATGCTTGGCCACCAAAATGATTATTTCAGATCTTGATACATCTTTGTACTGCCTGGGTGAATATGATACCCAGAATTATGGCATTCGACTAAAACCTCTTGATGCATAGATTTAGGTATCCATAATCGATTGCCCTGATAAACTACACCATTCTGCAACTGCAAATCCTGACGACGACCACCTTCGATATCTGCTTTAAATTTCAGATACTCATCATCTTTGGTTTGCGAGATGGAGACATCTCGGTGGAAAGTGGGTTCCACATTAATATTGGCTAATAGCGAACTCAGCATATCGCCATTAACTGGAGAAATCTCGAGCTTATGAAATTCAGGTTCTAAGAAACTGGAGGCAATCATAGAGGTTAGAGTAGTACGACGACTAAGAGCATCGGCCACAACATTCGCTTTTCCGGGATGATACTGGATACTGAGATCATAATCACTGATAAGTTCCAACCATCTTCTTTGACGGCAATTCAACTCTCTCTGGGTGAAGATGTATTTCAAACTTTGATGATCGGTGAAAATTGAACACTGCACTCCGTATAAATAGTGACGCCATATTTTCAAGGCGAAAATTATGGCTGCAAGCTCAAGGTCATGAACTGGATAATTTCTCTCGTGGGGTTTTAGTTGACGAGAGGCGTAAGCAATTACCCTACCCTCTTGCATCAAAACACAACCTAGACCAATCCCAGAGGCATCGGTATACATCTGATAGTTCAAACCTTCTTTTGGTAAAACAAGAACTGGAGCGGTAGATAGAGCATCCTTAAGGGTTTGAAACGCTTTCTCACATTCTGGGCTCCAAATGAATGGGACAGCCTTTTGGGTTAGTTTAGTCAATGGCGAAGCGATCTGAGAAAAGCCCTTAACGAACTTCCTGTAGTATCCTGCCAATCCTAGAAAACTTCTAATATCGGTGACAGACTTAGGTTGAACCCAATCCTGAATAGCTTTTACTTTGCTCTAGTCTACTTGAATTCCCTGAGCATCGACTACGTGCCCCAAAAATGCAATGAAGTTAAGCCAGAACTCGCACTTGGAGAACTTGGCATAAAGTTGATGCTCACGCAAGGTTTCCAACACTAGCCTTAGATGTTCTTCATGGTCTTTCAGAGTTTTGGAGTAAATGAGGATATCATCAATAAAGACGATCACAAACTTATCCAGATACGGTTTTAGCACGCGCTGCATTAAATCCATAAAGATTGACGGTGCATTGGTGAGTCCGAACGACATCACCAAAAACTCAAAGTGTCCATAACGAGTACGGAATGCAGTCTTCCCTACGTCGTCTTCTTTTACTTGCAACTGATGGTATCCTGACCTTAGATCGATTTTAGAAAATATCACGGCTCCGGATAATTTATCGAACAGATCGTCAATTCTGGGCAGTGGATATTTGTTCTTTATGGTGACCTTGTTTAGTTCGCGATAGTCTATACACATACGCATAGATCCATCCTTATTCTTCACAAATAAAACTGTCGCTCCCCAAGGAGACATGCTTGGCCTAATAAAACATTTATTCAGGAGCTCTTACAACTACTCATTGAGTTCTTGAAGCTCTTTAGGTGCCATTCTATAAGGTGCTTTGGATATTGGTTGTGTACCAGGAATCAATTCAATGGAGAATTCCACTTCTCTGGAAGGAGGTACACCGGGCAAATCTTCTGGAAATACATCGGCGAATTCTTTGACTACCTTACAATCAGCAAGGGAGATATTTTCTTTTGTTTCGCCCATCATGGTGACTAAGTAGGCGCTACAACCTTTGACAATCAACTGTTCTGCTTTAATGGCATTTATTAAAGATAACTGCATGCTAGTTTTTCCTACAAATGTTTCAGGCTTACTCTGAGAGTGGAGAGTGACTCTCTTTTTATTGCAGTTAATCACCGCATTATTGTCACTAAGCCAATTCATCCAGAGGATGATGTCAAAGTTTACTATTGGTAGAATGATTAGCTTAGCCTGAAATTCTTGATCGTTTATCGGGACTTTGATATTGTAAAATTTCTGGGCACTTAGTTGGATTCCTGATGGAAGTCCAACACTTAATCTTTGCGCTAGGTTGCATGTGTGGAGTTTAAGATTATTAGCAAATTGTTCTGAGATGAATGAGTGACTAGCACCCGTATCGAACAATACGTTACAAGGTTGGTTATTGAAATAAAGTGTGCATAAATTACACAGTTTTGCATTAACAGCTTGAAAAGATTTAACATACAAAAATGCAATATAATAAGAGGGGTTGAAGAGTGTGTACCTGAAACCACGTTGTTATCTTCCGCGGCTTCCATAGGAGTTAAAGCATACACTCGGGCAGGTCCAGCAGGACGATTGTTATTTTGCCATCGCTGGAAATTTTGAGAATTGGGTGCTGGTGGCTGGGTGTGAGCCACTTCAGGAGCAGGGGCTGGCATTATGGCCAGATTTGGTTCTCTCCGATTCAATGGAGTTGCCCAGAACACCTGCTTCTTATGATACGGCTTTATTTGAGCTCCATTTATTGTTTCTGTGTGGTCGCACTGATAAAATTGATGGCCTGTGCGCCCACAATTGAAACACCTCTGACCAAAGTGATAACACTTGCCATATGGATGTGGCTTGGCGCAGTTCTGAATTTGTTCAGTTGTAGGTGCAGCTTCCAGCTGATATGCTTTCATGGGGTTGGACCCGTGTCTTTTGAAATTTCCTCGCTGGTTCAGATTGGTTTGCGTCTTTCGCTTATGATCTTCTTCGGATTGGTAATGCTCAATCACCTTAGCCGTTTCCACTAGTTTGAAGAAACTAGTTAGACAGAGTGGCACTATCTGATTCTTCAACGAACTTCTGAGTCCACAAAGGAAGTGATGACACTTCGCTGACTCAGAGTGGGTGACTTCTGGTGCAAAACGGATTAATCTACGGAACTCTCTCTCGTATTCCGCCACTGAGCGACTTCCTTGTGTCAACCTCATGATCGTATCTGTAATAATGTTTTGTGCGGACGGGGGGATGAACTCAGTCTTGAAGGCTTCAACAAATGCATCCCAAGCAATGTCGTCTAATTCATAATCGATGAACTGGGTATTCCTGACTTCCTCCCACCAATATTCTGCCTCGGTGTGAAACAGATGGGTGGTGAGACGGACGGCTTCAGAGTTTGGAATCTTCAGACTAACTAGATCCTTTTCTACGGCCTTCAGCCAATCGGCCGTATCCATTGGGGACAAGTTCCCGCCAAAGGTTGGAGGCCTTAACCTCAGGAAATATGGAGGAGATTATCTGCTGTATGGTGTAAAGATGAAGCAACTTGTGGGGCATGAACTATTGGAGCGATGACAGTTGCTGGGGTTACACGATCATTCAATAATTTCTGCATGACCAGTGCCTGTTGAGCTTGGTTTTCTAAGAGCGTTGCCACCATGGCTCGCAGATGAGCCACCTCGTCGTTAGAACTACTGGAGGCCACAGTGTTCTTGATAGGAGTAATAGTGGGTGGTGATCCAAAATCCATTCTAGTTTAATTTAAGAAAAGAACAATTCAGAATCTACTCTAAGTAAAGGAATTCAAAATTTCTCATTAATCTGGAAATCAAAATGCCAAACTGTAAATCAAAATGAAGTTTGCCTGAAATTAAAATAACATTTAATCTAACTATCATTTAGACTTTATCAATGTACTCTGCCCTAAAGGCTACACAAAAATCCTCAAAGGTGACTTCTCGCCGCTTCCTATTACAGTTCTTCTCGAGCTTTGCCATAGTCTCGTACCACCATACTCCGGCATAGTCCACCATCAGGTCAGTCACCATATCTACATAGAGTGACTCGGGACACTCTATGTGCTCCAAAAGGGACTCTACTCGGCTCAGCCATTCTTGCGCATACACTGGAAAGTTGAGCCCTCGATATACAGTTTGTTGTAGAAGCTTTTCCAGGACCAAAATTCCTCTTGATGAAACTCCTTTGATTTGCCAGTTGCTTTCCTGCCTCCATTTGAAGCTACTGTCCCAAGCACTCCTGAAGATATGCTGATAGTAGTCTATATCGGACTCCTCAGATCCCATCTGACTCTGGGAGCAGAATTTTACTATATTTGTGCTAGACCCTAATTTAATAAATTTATTAGGTTGGGAGTATTCTCCTCTTTCATTGTGAATAAAGTTACTGACACTACTATGTTATGGATGTTACTCATATTGATGCGTGTATTTCAGAAGAACGATCCATTAGGTAGAAAGGAATCATAGATCCCATTCTGACACCTTATGGTGTTCTCTGATACCAACTGTGGGGCCCCCCGTACTGACAATAAGGAAGTATGGTGCTCCAACTGTGGCAAATCCCCAACTTAAGTAAAGTTATGCGAACCCAAATTGCCTTAAGGCAAGGACTTGTCATCAAGTGCTATACCATTCATCAATATAGATATCAAAGTGGCGGAAGCAATATAAAAATAGGGTAACATCCACAAGCATACATAGTAGGAAAAGAAAATGCAATATAGTAACTCATCACAATGCAGCAAGTAAAGTACATCCATAAAGTTTAATTATTACAAACTAAAATGAATAACTGAAAATGAAAGACTCTTGTCCTCACTGGAATAACAAGACAAAGCTAGCTAGACAGCAGCTGGAAGGTCCTCCTCCTGAACTGGCTCCTCTTCAGCGACACTACCCACGAACACGTCTGAATCTGACATTTGTCGGTATCACAAATGCCAGGGCCCCAGCTAACAAAATAAAAAGGTTACAGTTAGACAATTATTTAAGTACATTTTAAGCTATTTAAAGTGAACTGAATATTAAAAGATATCACATTTAAATTTAACTATACATGCAGCAGTAAAGGGGTGTAATAAGCTATGAAAGAACTGGAATACTATAAACTATCTATTTATAGCATACAACATGTATGTAAAGTAACATACAGACTCAAAATAAGTAAGGTAAGGCTAAGAGCAAAAATAACTGCAACTACTGAATAGACATGATCCTAACATGATTATGATCGAAGTAAAATATGCTGAGTATAAAAGAACATGAGTACTGAATATAATAAAATTCTAGCATCCTAAACATACCAGTTTTATATATATCTAAGTTATGAAATATACATACAACATGCAGATTAATATGAAAAGAAAGGCCACTGAGACATGTGGCAAAAATAAAGTAATATATGATAAGTAAAGCCACTGAGACATGTGGCAAAGCGAGCAAATACTGAAAATTAAGGCCATTGAAGCATGTGGCAAAACAAACCAGAAAACCAAAACAATACAATATAGGTAATAATAGTAATATGCCTAAGTTCTAGTACTGCCATATCAGCCAATAGGCCATACAGGGCCTCCAATATCAATCAATCAGTCAATCCCCAGCCTAGCCATCCAAATATGCTAGGTCTGAGACCAGTCTATACAATACTACTACTGAAGAGGCAGACTAAACTAAGTCATATTCTACTAACTGTGACAAAACAAAACTGAATGATATGTAAATTCAATACTAGCTTAGGATACATCATCCTAAGTTTTCCTATTATGCTCAAGGGCTAAAGCTCAAAATCCAAGGTAGGCAAAGCAATCTAGTCAAAATAAGCAAGAGACTCAATCTAGACTTATGTGATATCTGTTGTTGTCTAATTTCCAAATCTAACTATTCTGAGAAGGTACAAGCTTAGGATCTCCAATATCCAACTATCGAGTAGAATCTCAGATTTTACGTCCTTAAAGTCAAATACTAGAACTTAACAAGTTCTAAGCAAAAATCATGTGACGACTATATAGTTTAAGTAAGCAAATCAACGACCTAATTTTTTGAATATTTTACTCTCTTACCCAAATCTTGGTCAAATAAATGAATATTTAGGGATTTAGAACTTAAACCCTATGTTGAGTTCAATTTCCAAATCCAAGGTGATACTAAAATAGGATCTAGGTTTCTCACTTAATCCCAAGGGTAAAGGTTCCTATAAGTTGAAATATTCAGGAACTAAGATCTTAGTGAAAGGCTATTCTATTAATTATAAGATAAAATAATCAATTAAGAACTTTAAAAATCTAAGAACTATATTCAATCTTTAAGATAATTTCATTATCTTAAGAGATTGAATCATCCTATACCCACATGGAAGGTTTCAAAGGATTAAACAATTAATCATTTAGGAATATCAAATGGAGATGGGTTGATTCAACATTTGAAGAGCTAAGATTTAAGATTTAAGATCTAAAGATCTAAGTTTGATCACTTTAGATATTAATTGGATTTTAACTTAGGAGATTCCAATTGCATTTTCTTTAGCAATTAGGTTCAACATCCAGCTATATTGGGTTTATTACTATAGGGATTAATAGTTCTAAACATTAGGTTAACCATTAACTCATAATAATCTCTTTAGATTACTTAAGATCTAAGAGTCTAAGTTTGTTCACTTTTAGATCTTAAGCTGGATTCTTAACTTAAACTTTTCCAATCCCTTATCTTTTGATACTAAGCTCTTAAGTTATCTTATCTGAGTTTATTAATGATACAATTGACAATTCTTATTATTATATTTCAATTTTCAGGTCAAATGATCCTTAAATGGAATGCTTAAGAGTTAAGTATCTTATTTAAGGATTAAATGAAGATTTGATGATTTAAGGATCATATGAATAATATTATCATTCTAAGATTTCATAGAACATTTCCAATTTAATTTAAAGTATATTACTGAAATTTTCAATCCTTGAGGGACATTAATCCACATTTTGGTCAAAATGACCAAAATGCCCCTCTTAAGGCTAAAATTGGGATTTTAGGGTTTACTTACCCAAATTGGTTCTAATCTATTTTAATATGTTTCACATGACTTAATAAAGTGGGAAACACCCAAAATTTAGGTTTTGAAGATCTAATTAATCTTAATTAGCACTAATCACTTAATTAAGCCTCTTAGGGTGATTAGTAAAATTAAGGCAATTTAGGGCAATCCAACTCTACACTTAGATTCTAATTAACTTAATATAAGGTTAGGAACAACCCTCACTCAATTCAGAGGCTTAATTAGGGTTAATTTCACTAATCCTTAATTAGGGTGATTAAGGAGTGATTAAGAAAATTAATTACCTAAAATAGATTTTAAGGGTCTAGAATTGTTCCTTAGGTCATAAGGAGCAATCAGAGTCCTTAAATTCACAATTTGGATAATTAGGTGATTTTATATGATTTATTTAAGAACAGAAAAGTTTCAGTTAACATTTTTAAATCCAACCATTGGATCTGGAATTTTATTTTAGATTCAGATTCTTGGAATTTTTTTGATTCAAATGGTATATTGGATCATACCATTTGGATGTGTGGATCTAAAGTTATTCAATTAATTTATTCTGAATATTTATTTAAATTAAAACTGTAGGTTTCAATTAATTTAAATCATAACTATTAAAAATACACTCCAATAAATATTAATTAACCGTGACCCAAAATCAGAACCGCGTGGGTCAGCAGCCGGCCCGACCCAGACCCGCGACTTCGTCTTCAACCTCTCGACGGGCCCCGAGCCCGTCGAATTTCAAAGCTGAAATTCTCGGGGCTCCGGCAACGACAGGGGCTCAAATCGATCCCTACACATTCCCTGAGGGAAGACACATTGATTGGACCAAGAACCCCCATTTGGATCCCTCTGGATCGTTGGGGTCTAGGTCGCCCGAGATGTTCTTCAGAAATCCGTCTCAGGCCACCTGTGAGGGAGAAATTCTCCTCACAGAGACCACGATTCGACCGGGGCTCAATCCCTACACGTTCAGGGAGTCAAGACACATCGAACCCCCAACCTATCTTAACCTGGGGTGCAGCCAATCGCTGGGTCCTTGGTCGGACTCAGCCATTGGTTCGCCCACTAGCTCAATCGATCGGTACAATCGATTCGAGCTAGCTTAGCCCCAAGCGACAATCACGGGAGTTTCCTAAGTGGCTAAGGCTACTTAGACGACATTCAGAGCTCAATCCAGATGACAAAAATGAAAGGGAGCTTCATAAATTTTAATGGCGGAAAGCTGTACCTTGAACCGGGGATACAAGCCTTGCCGAGGGAAATTGGAGGGTGCTAAAGCTTCTTGAAGACTAGACAAAGCTTCCCAGGGAGTCTGAACACCAGACGGACCCTCTATCAGCGGTTCAAAGCTCTGCAACAGCCAGGAAATCACCGAGGGAAAGAGAGCTCCAGCAGGCCTTCTACTGGGGAATTGGGGATTCACAGTGAGCCAAGGGACTCACTGTGAAGTCCTAGGGGTACTTATAGGCTTTAGGGTGGGTCAGGCAAGGAGGCCGGGGCTCGGGCTTGGAATTTGGCTCAGTCCGAGGCCCTTCACTGTTTTCCCAAAATTGGGATGGTCCAGACCTCTTGGCTCTGTCGGCTCGGCTCGACCACTTACGGGAAGGTGCCAACGGTCGAGCTGACCTGGCACGAGGAGTGGCAGACAGGAATTACGTGGCGAATTTCCGCAAATTTTCCTATCATGGCGGATCCTTTGGAGACGAAGATGAACAGTTGCGGGAGGGTTGGGAGCCGTCTGATGGATCGTCAGTTGACGCGGAACGGTCATGATTTCCCGACATCTAATGGTCGCGCGTGGGATTGGATCGGCCGTTGGATCTGATCCGCGGATCAAACGGGCGATCGGCTTACTTAAGGCGGATGGATTAGGCACTGTCGGATCAAATCTCAGAACTGCGGAACGGTCGAGACCTGCTAGATCCGATCGACAGCGCGGGCCGTTGGATTGAAGCGCGCTAAGATGCGTGCTAAGGATCCTACGGGTGCAAAACGGCGCGCCGCTGTCGGGACCCCGCAGAGGATCTGCCGCGGTTCCGACAGCAAATCCCAACAGTGATTTTAATACTAAAATTAAATTTAATTAAATTAAAAATCATTTAAATAAATTTCAATTATTCCAAAAATTCCTAAATTTAATTTAGGTCCAAATGAGCTCCAAAAATTTCCAAAAATTTACCATTAGCTAATTTGGGTATGAGGAACTCAAAAATGAAATCAGATTTTAATTTGGAGATTAAAATAATTTAGGTATTTTTTTAGGGCTTAAAAATAGCCAAAAATACCAAACTTTTCAATTTAGCTTCGATTAATTTCAAACTTCTAGGTTTAGGTGTAAATGACCCATTGAATTCAATGGAATTAAAATCAAACCTTAGTTTAGCTTAATTAATCTAGTTTTAAGCTAGGATAACAACCTAGGGTTGTTACACTTACTTACCTCCTTACTATTTTATGCTTATTACACTGCTTATTTTATTTAAATTGTAAATAGCAAATGTGAAATCTACTTAGTAATGTGTTTAGCCTACTTTTAAAATGTACTTAAGACTTTTTAAGTCTAACCACTTTTTTTTTTTGGCTGTGCCCTACCGTATCTAAAAACTAAAATACAGTAGATTCAGGAACTTATTGTGGACCTTGGACTCGAGGTGGATTGTGTCCAGTCTTTGCATTTCGTGCATCCTTCCTAATTCCAGTCTTATATTATATTTATTTTAGAGGATATATGTCCTTTATTAAAAGCTTGTATAAAAAACTTTACAAATCAATGATGTATTTATTCTTCTATTATATGAATGACTGGAATTGTATGAATATTTATTTTCATTAATTATGTATCTAAATTTTTCCCTTCAAAGATCAATAAACTCCCCGTTGTACTTAATAATGGGTTCAGTTTCACTGATCTAATATTAAGTACTACAGTAACACTCGTTATCAGGTTAGATTACTTAATCTAATAATAGGGCGTTACATAAGTATATAAGAAAAATATTATAGAGATGTTTCCTAAGGCTTTTACATGTTGGAGAGAACCTTAATCAGGTGGTGGCTATTGCTCCTCTCCTTCAACTTAGAGTGAGAGCTGAAAGTTCTAGGAGAAGAAGAAATCGATCGAGAGACTATGTAAGTGGTAGATATTTCTTATTCTTGTGAAGATGAAGCTCTCAGTAACTCTATAACCTTCTTGATTATTAGTGAAAATTTTTATGTGGTGTGACTCCGTAGTTTTCTCGTAGTTTTCCCGTGATTATGTTTATCACATAAATATCCTTGTGTTTGGATGCTATATTTGTGCTATGATTTTTATTTTTCTATGCTTGGTTTGATTTTGTATATTGCTTGGTAATCATCAACAAAAACCTCGATCCTCATCATCAAATCATTTCCGCTGTGTGTGACAACAACTGGTATCAGAGAGATAGTTTCTTATTGTTCTAGGATTTACAATTTGAGTGGGATCAATGGCTAATGAAATGAGACACAAAATAGAGAATTTCAATAACATTAATTTTGCCTTTTGAAAAATATAATTAGAGAATTTGTTCAACCAGAAAGAGTTATATCTACCACTCAATGGAGCTGACAGAAAACTAGACACTATGTCAAATGAAGATAGAAAGATTCTTGATATAACTGCGTTAGGTTTGATTTATCTTTAATTGTCTTCTTTTTTTGTATTTAATATTATTGATGAGACAACTACTATAGATCTCATGGATGCTCTAATAATGATATAATAGAAGCTTTCGGCTTCCAACAAAGTTTTTCTAGTGAAAATATTATTTAACATGAAGATGATGAATGACTACTCATTGACTAAATATCTGAATAGTTACAACACTGTCACAAGTCAGTTGAGTTCAGTGGGCATTAAGTTTGATGACGAGGTTCGAGCTTTATTATTCCTCTCTTCATTACCGGATAATTGGGATGGGCTGGTTACATCCATCAGCAATTAATTAGGAAATACATTATTGAAATTTGACAATATTGTCGAGCTGGTATTGAATGAAGAGGTGCGAAAAAGATCCCATGGTGATGCATCTACTTCAGTGTTAAATGTTGAAAGCTGAGGAAGAGGTGTAGACCAAAGACATAACAAAAATAGGTCTATGTCAAGGTGAGGAAAATCAAGACCTGTATAAGAAATGCTAGATTATTAAAACTGTGAAAAGGCAAATCACTTCGAGAAGGACTACTCTATATTGAAGAAGATTATGACGACCCCAATATTGAGTAATAACAAATCTCAATATTGATGCACCACCACAACATCTAATACTAGATTAGAAGGAAACTAATCCAAATCATTAAGTGCCGTGTTTAGCCAAAGATTCTGAAGAGGGTCTTAAGTTAAAATAGGAAAAAATTTGTAAAAATTATGTATGATGATGCAATTGATGAATATGAATTAAGAATGTATGTACATAGAGAAGTTACATTTACTAGTGTGGAGATGATAATGATATGCTCATATAATAAGAGCATACATTATAAGATATATGTATAAATCAAATCAATATTATGATCTTTCCAAATAATTCTTAAAATTTTTGGCATAACTTCTACTGTATTTGATAAAAAAAACACCTATAACATCAACATATAAATCTTCCATTCAATTGGAAGATTAATTAAAGGGATTAACAACCAAAAACTAATATAAAGTCAATCCGTTATATATGATTGCTTATTTCCAATTCTAATAATTTAAAGGGAGAAAAACATATGAAGCAATTTATTGTCCTAAGATTTACACATCTTATATCATTTACCTTTATCACATTCATGGATAATTAAGATCTAAACATACAATTCCTAACTGTAAGTGAGAAAATTATATGAAATAATTATCTATCCTAAGATACACACATCCTACATCATTTACATGACTGAAAGAATGAGAAATTAACATTTAATTTTCCAGTTAAGTATGCAATTAGATTTCCATATAGGTATGCAACTAAGTTCTAATTAGGTATGCATTCAATTAGATATATCCATTCATCCCAAACCAAATCTTTAAATAAGAAGTTTAATTTACAACACAAGCATAGTAAATATAAAGCAAATGACTTTAATTATTACAAACAAAAAATAAACATTAAGAAAGCAAAGAATGAAAGTCTCTTCCTCACATCTAATGTAAAGCAAGCAATTAAATTATTAAGCGAAAGCAGAAAATTTCCTTTAAGCGCTTGGTCCAGCTCTACTAGCCTCCAAGTGCACCTGATCTATCACATTTTGGCATTTAAATGTGATAGGGCAAAGCCAATAAAGAGAAAATATGGTCGGACTAAATAGTATAAGTACAATTTAAGATTATGTTAAGTATTTTTATTATTCAGTTTGGATATCACAATTAATTACAATCTAAGCACAAGCAAGGGTGCAAAATGCAAGCATAAAAGTATGGTAAAAAGGAAGTAAGTAAGAGCAAGGAAAAGTAGAGTGAGTACGAATACTCACATAAATTTACATTATAGCTTGCAAGTAAAACAAGGGTAAAAGCATCCGAAATAGACTAGAAAATACTAAAGTGCATATAAAAATAAATAAAATAAGGCATATATATGTTTAATGAACTTATGCCAAGTAAAGAAAAGAAATAGTGAATCCTTTAAATGTAATTATAACAACATTCATTGCAATCTAAGTAAATTGTAATTAAGTAAAGTACAATACTAAAACATGGAAAAATGCAAAGTATGGAAATTGAAGGAAAATCTTAGCTCTATTAGTCTAAGATTCACATAGTCTAGAACTATAGAAAGTAACAAAGCTAAAATCTATGATGAGTCTTAACAATCAATAAGATTATGGAAGATCTTATATTTTAAATGATCAAAGTTATTTTAAGAAAGTATTCATTCTGTAGGCAAATATAAAATGAAGCGATGAGTTAAACACGTCTGTTTAACAAGTAAAGGAAAGCGAGGTCAAAACAAATAACACTTACATTCACCCTCTAAGAATGTGAGGTCTCCTTATTACTCTTAATTAGCCTGCCCCTGGCTTAACCATCATGTGTGACGACCCCAAAGTTGAGGATTACTTAACTCAACATTGATACGTCACCACAATATTTAATACTATATTAGAAGGAAACTAATTCAAATCATTAGATACTGTGTTTGACCAAGGATTCAGATGAGGGTCTTAAATTAAGATAAAAAGTATTATAATGAAACATTGTATGAAATGCATGTAAGAATGAGATATAATTAAATATGTGATGCAAGTAGGATATTTAAATTAAAACTATTAATGTGAAATCTTGTAAATCTATATATGAAGATTTTAAGTTTTTTTAACATGCGAAATATACATGGATACATATGAATGTAATTTAAGGACAATTGACAAATATCTCTAAGTCCTAGAAGTCTTAAAAAATTTCGGCAAAATCTCCTTTATAAATGGCTAAGGAAACACCTAAACTAACATGCAATCCATTCATTTTAACTCTAGTTCTAATATAGAGTTCAATCCATTTCATAGGATTGCTCATTTCTACTTATATAATAGAGTTCAATCCATTTATAGGATTGCTCATTTCCAGTTCTAAAATAATGTAAAGTAACAACTAATTCCAATTAACATCCTAGGTAGATATGTAACTTAATTCTAATTTAATATGCAAATAAGTATGCAGTTAATGATTTAATTAACATTCAATTATTTTTATCCATCCATTCATCTCATCCCAAGCATTTAAGTAATTAAGGAAACTCTAACACAAGCATAGCAAATATGAAGTAAATAACTTTAATTATTACAGCTATGAGTAAATTAAAGAAAGAAATAACTCATATGCAATATTAATAAGCTATGAATTATTGTATTATAAGCGGAAGCACTTTTAAGCTATTGCACTTGGTCCAGCTCCACTAGCCTCCAAACGCACCTGATCTATCACATTTTGGCATTTAAATGTGATAGGGCAAAGCCAAGAAAAAGAAAAATTAGTCAGACTAAATAGTCTAAGAACATTTTAAAAGTAGGCTAAACATTTTATTAATTCAATTGGATATCACAACTAGTTACAATATATATGCAAGTAAGGGTGCAAAAATGAAAGCATACCAGTGTGGAAAGAAGTAAGAAAAGTAAAGAAAAAGTAAAGTGAGTAAGAATACTCACATAATCTGACAATCTAGCCTGCAAGTAAAACAAGGGTAAAAGCATCCTAGATAGGCTAGAAAAATACTAAAGCGTGCATATGAAAGTAAATGAAACTGAAATAAAGTATGTATATGTTCAATGAACTTGTGCTGGCTAAGTAAGAGAAACAGTAAAGCATTAATTGAAATTAAGCAATATATACTGTATTCTAAATGAAATTTTTAAGTAAGCAAAACACAATACTGAAGATAGAGAGTGTACCGCTTACATAGTAGGGAAAGTATCTTAGATTCACAGTCTAAGATAAACATAGCCTAGGACTATGTAGGAAACACAACTAAAAAGCTATGATGAATCTTCACAATCAATGAGATTGTAGAGGATCTCATAATTGATTTTATTGAAGTTATTGTTTAGTTAGGGTCTCATTCTGTAGGGACTTACAGAATGAAGCGATGAGTTAAGCACGTCTGCCTAACCGGTATTGGAAAATGGGGTTTCAAATGTAACTTACACTCAAATATTCACCCTCTGAGAATATGAGGATCCTTATTTCTCCAATTAGCATGCCCTTAGTTACTTCGTTTAGCAACCCTTATTATATTAAATATGAAAGTTTTATTTATGCACAAAGTATTATATGAATGATTCAAATGAAAAAGGCTCAAAGCTAAGCAAGCATTCAAGGAAAAAAATCAATAATTGCAACTAAGTGATATTCAAAGTTATCTAATTTTAATAATCTACTTAATGATTAGAGCTAATTGAGCTCCCAATTAACTTTGAGATATTGATCTCAAGTTAATTGTAGTTAATAGTAATAATTGGAGTTTTGAAAATAATAATTTCATTTCATTTATTATGATATGACAAAATAATTTAAAAGTATAATTGTTGTTATTAAAAATTAGATCTTAATCTCATTCTGAACTATAAGATTTAATTACAATAATTAAATCAAAGTTTTGGTGTATAGCAGGAAGAGATCAAGATAGGAAACTATCTAACTTAAGAAATTAGAACTAAGACAAAACCAATAAGATTCACTAGGGTTCACTAACTAGGTTGCAGTTCGAAGGACCTATTCAAATCAAATGTTGATCTAAATATGTTATAAGTAATTGTAAGGTTTAGGGTAAGTGACTAATAGAACTTAAGAACTACAAGTTCTAAGTATACTATTAGTTGATGTTTAGAAAACTCAATAGGATTCCTAAACTAATCTAAGTATATTAAAGACTCCTATTACTACATCTTAAAATAATTAAGATAAGGCTTTAGGGATTTAGGATGAATAAACTAAGTTCTAATTCAATCACTAAAGCTAGACCTAGTTGATTCACAATCTACTAATACTAAGGTATTAAGATTATCTATTCTTAATGGGTGTAACTAATAGACTTAGGATTCAACTATAGATCAATTGCAAATCAATCCTAGGGTTTCTACCTTAGGGTTGAAAGGTTAATTAAGCACTTGGTAATTAATTCACATATCTAAAAAGATGAGAACTAAGCTCACATCTAATTACTTAGAATTATGACTAGGAAGGTCATAACCTACACTAAACAAGTATTAAGGCTAAACATATTTAATGGGTATAACATCTAGTTCTAAAGGGTCACCTACAATTTAAGGTATAATCAATCCTATAGGCTATATCCTAAGGTTGAAAGATGAATCCATCAATTTGCTAAAGATTCATATAATTTATTTATGAGAACTAAGCTCAAAATAATCACCTACAATTTAAGGTATAATCAATCCTATAGGCTATATCCTAAGGTTGAAAGATGAATCCATCAATTTGCTAAAGATTCATACAATTTATTTATGAGAACTAAGCTCAAAATAATCATGTCATGGAAACTTGACATGGAAGGGAAATAGTAAAACAAGTTTACTATCTTAGGGCTTTAAACAGCCAAAATATGAAATTAAGAAATTATAAAATTAATTAAATAATACTAATTAAAGAGCCACAACCTAAAATCACCTATTATTGTCCAAATGAAAACAAAATTCATAAATGTGAAATCCTTATTACATAAGGAGAAGAATGACCCTAAATAGGTCAAAATCGGACAACGTGGGGATTCTTGGGTTTTCGGAACTCCTAATTAGGATTTAAAAGTCATTAATAAAATCAAGATTTAAAACCTAAATTTGACTTCATATTAATGCTCCTCACATTCTTGTGAGTGAAATGGACTATTGAAGTGTTCAATTTGGACATGAAATGATCAAGTCATGATATAAATGATGATTTATGTAATATTTAATTTAATTACTCATTGTAAATGGTGATTAATGAAATTAATAGATGGATACAATTTCTAACATCTTAATTTTGTTGATTACTTTTATTTAGATGATTTGACATTAGTAATTGTAAAATTAATTAAAATACTTCTGAATTATGGCAACAAGTGAAATTGGTGAAAATATTATTTCATTGAGCATCAATGGAGATTAACTTGAATCTCTTTCAAACAAGAATTTATAAATTAGATCCTCAGTATTATTTTTCTAACACTGTTTTATTAAATCATAGAATTCATCAATTATTATAACATATTAATATAAGATTTAAACTATATTATTAAATGTATTATTTGAATGATAATAAATGAAATTTCATTAATATTTAATAACATCACTTTATCATGATGCCTTAATGTTAGGATGTGATAATGAAATCATACTCTTAGAGATCTTAGTAAATTCTAGTACTTCTCTTTCTTCTCGGCTTATTAATTTCTTCATGAAGAGATTAATCACTTAATGCTGATGTGATTAGTTGATTTTAGATAACAGACCCTTAATTAAATTAAGGAATGGTTTTGTTGGAAAAGTTAGTCTCTTCATTTAACCTCATTTAGAGAGATTTAATATTATCTTAAACCTTATTTTATTAATGAGACCCATAATTTCTAAGGATTCGTATGATTTAATTATTATTTGAAATTCTTTAAAAGAAGGAATTAATGCTACCGTGAATCTTTGAGAAGCTTTGGGGTGAAGATATTAGTCTTAGTTCCAAAGTCAAATTAAACTGACCTTGGATGCTTCCCCTTTTTAATCTTCTGATAAGTGGACAAATAAATTCAACACAAATTTTCAAGGAAGTACATTGATTCCTTCAATTTTCTTATTAACTTTTAGTCTACTGAAATATTAATTAACTTAATGAACATTTTGATAATGAGTTTAAACCATTATAAAGATAACATATATTTTCTATGCTGTGATAATATACTCAAAGTATCCTTACAAGCAGTACAAGTACTTGCTTAGTAATTGCGAAGATGAAAATTTACAAGAGTTAGACTTAAGAGTTATTATATAGTTAAAAGAAATCATGTAGAACAATTTGAACTACATCTTCATTATAGAATAGGCAATGGAATTACTGCAGCAAGTTGCCATAAAAAACGTATAGCTCTAAGATAAAAATAAAGATCAGCAAACATGCATATTACTTATGGAATTATACGCTTGAAGTATGGAATCTTCAAAATAATCATGAATATGCGCACATAAGAGGAAGGGGTTTCAACCTAAATTGATTTAAGTGATACCAAACATTCATACTCTAAATTGAAATTTTGAGCATGCCACTAAGGGAAGGCGAAATGAAGAGGTACCTTGCTTCTAGAGGTCACACCAAACAGAGCTATTGTTTGCGAATGGAGATGGAGTAGCCGCTGCTCGAGTGCTCCTTTAAGCGTCTAGAGTTTCTGCTAGAAGAGGCGCTCGGCTTGGAAGGCTCGGCCAGATGAAGACTCGGTGAGAGAAGGCTCTCAGCTAGAGGAGAGTCGGCGAGAGAAGGCTCTCGGCGAGTGGAAGGCTCGGCTAGAGGAGACTCGGCGAGAGAGGAGGATCGGCGACCTTGGATGCGCCGAATAAAGAAGAATCGGGAGAAGGAGGAGTTCGGCTTGCGTGCGAGAGAGATAGAGGGATATTTCAGCTGAGAGGAAATTTTAGGTTTTTACTAAAGGAAATTAGGTTTGATGGGATTTAAGCAAAACTAGGATCTAAACAAGCCATTGGATTGAAAATGAACGGCTGAAATTTCCGAGCCAAAATTTGAAGTCATTTGAGCTTTAAAAATTATGAACTTGGTATCAAAATGACCATCTCGATGAGACGAATGCAAGCGTCCAAAAATTATTGAATTTAGACAAATATTTTATTTTATATTAAATTTTAAGTGAAAATTTTTGAAAATTAATTACGATATCGAAAACTTGAAAATTAACGAAACTTGAAACATAGCATCCTCATATGACGCTTAACTTAGATATATAAGAATTTCCAAATTTTGATTTATATTTTTCTTATTATTAGCCTTTAAAGTTTAAATTTTACGAATTTATTTAGGATAATTCGGGATCCCAAACGCGCTCAAATTTTCGCAGTAGGATCCCCTCAAAAGGCATTATAAGAGGATATTTTTATTTAATTTTTATTTGACTTAAATTGGAATCCTGATTTCGACGAATTTTCTGAGCGATCGAAATACAATAAAAATATCCGGGAAATTCAATGACTTCCAAAAATTCCCGGAACAACACTCCTAGTTAATTTGGAGTTACTAAGTCCAATGGCGACTCCGCTTTTGATTCTGAGGTCTAAATAATTTAGGCATTCTCAGAATTATCAGAAAATCAGGAAATGCTGAAAATCGACAAACGATCTCCAATTTGCACGAAATTTGAAATGAAAGCTCCTAATACTATTATAAGACTAATAGAAAAAGATTAGAGTCAATTAGATCACTAATTGATGGGTAACAATATTAGGGTTGTTACATTATGTAAACTCCTATAGTTTTTAATATGAAAGTTTTATTCATGCACAATATATTATATGAATGATTCAAATGAATTAGGCTCAAAGATAAGTAAGCATTCAAGGAAAATTCAATAATAACAACTAAGTAATATCTAAAGTTATCTAATTTTAATGATCTACTTAAAGATTGGAGCTAATTGAGCTCCTAATTAACTTTGAGATATTGATCTCAAGTTAATTGTAAGTAATAGTAGTAATTTGAGGTTTTGAAAATAATAGTTTTATATTATTTTATGAGATGACAAAATAGTTTATAAGTATAATAATACAAATAGAAACTAGTTCTATTATAGTCCTAATAAAAATATTCAAATAGGTTAACTAAATTATGGCTTAGGTAACTAGTAGGAAAGAATTGTGGTTATAAAATTATCATACTTAAAGGAAAATAAAGTTAAGGTTCAAATCACTAAAATTCTCTAGTTAGGTTATAGTTTGAAGGATCTACCCAAATCAAATAATAATCTATCTAAGTCAAAGTAAGATGAAAATAAATTAAAAACTACAAATTCTATACTTTTTATAAGCTAGATGTTAAGAAAATCAATAGGATTCCTAAGCTATTCTAAACGAATTTTAGACTCATATTACTAATTCTTAAAGATTTTAAGTGAAGACTTAAGGACTTAGGATGAAATGAACTAAGCTCTAGTCTAGTCACTTAAAGCTAGTCCTAGTTGATTCAGAATCTACATCTAGAAAAGAATTAAGGCTAACTACTCTTTAAGGATGTAACAAATAGATCTAGGAATCAACTAGAAATCATATTGTAAATCAATCATAGAATTTCTATTTTATGGTTGAAATGGTGAATCAAGCACTTAACAATTGATTCAAGTATCTAGAATAATGAGAACTAAGCTCATCAAACACATCCAAATGAAATTGACATGTGAAGTAATAAATTTGACATGTTTTCTATCCTGGTTTTAATTACCTAAAATTTGTAATTTAAGAATCTAGAAATTATCACAATAACACTAATTAGTAGCCAAAACCTAAAATCAACAATTATTGACAAATAAAAATAATATTCATATATTTGAAATCCTTATTATGTAAGGAGAAAAATGACACTAACTACGTTGAATTTGGACATCATTAAATTTTCTAAAGTTTGGAAGGATCCTAATTGGGGTTAAGAATGTCATTAAGAGATCTAGAGTTTTAAAACCTAAGTTTGATCTAGTAATATTATTCTACACAAATTTGTAATTAAAGTGGACTATTTAATTATTCAATTTGGGTATTAATAAATCAAGTTATGATGTAATACAACCTTTGGATGAAATAATTAATTTAATATATTTAAAAAAATGATAATTACATTTAATCTTCAAATTATAATTTTAATATCATAAAACTAATCTTCATATTTTTCTAAATATATTGATATAAAATTTTATACCATTTGGATAATTAGAATTAAAATTAATCAATTAATAAGAATCTGAATTAATTAATTAATTTATATTAATTCATTTATATGGATTAAAACAATTAATCCTTTATCATTATATTAAGAGCAGCCCCCTTAATTTAATTCTGCATTCTTAAGAAAAAAATGGTCCGCCTTTTTAAAATCAAAAGAATCGGGCCCAAAATATAATGGGCCTACAAAGGTTATACGGGCCACTCCCATTACATAGGCCCGTAAAAGATATCAGGCCCTAGACTGACGGGCCCGATCCTGGGCCGCATTAACAGGCCCAGGGTTCATCCCTTCCTCCCGTCTCAGAGGCAGGAAATATGAACGACGAACCCTAAAAAATTCGGGAGCTTAGCAGAATTGAAAAAAAATGGAGATTCATTAATGCAAGAAGAAAAATATTGATACAGGAAATTAGTGATTAAATCCCTCTGACACTAGTAGTGTTACAATATGAATTCTTCTAGAATAATGTGAAAAGTAATAAGGAAAAATGTGATTAAACTTCATCATATTAGAAATCGAGAGGTAAAATTCGAAATACATAAGAAAAACTTTAACAAGCTCATCACAATAAAAAAAAATTAAGGAAACGACTTGCGAGATTTCCTTAGTGGCTGAACGAACTCCGAAACAGTTCGATCAAACTCCTCCAAGCTTTAAAAGAAATCCTTAGTGCACTGAGATACTAAAATGAAGCATATTCACAAAGAGGCGAATGAAAGGCGGAGTACGATTTTAATCGCCCAGATTGAGGTGATTTGAACTTAATAGCCTCGAAACTAGGATTAAGTATATATAAAAAAATGGAATTGCCAAATTGAATAAAAGGAGTAAAAGGTGAAGTACCTGGTTCCTTTGTTCCTGCCGATCGATTTAGGTCAAGCCGAAGACTTCTCCTACAGCAGCACTCCTTAGCTCCCTCAGGTTTTGCAAGAGATCAGCAGATGGAGAGTGAGCTGAAGAAAGGGATTAGAGGGCGTGGGAGGTCTAGGTGGCATCAAGCGTACGCCCTCCTGCCATTGCAGGTTACGGCCCGCCAGCGATCGTGGGGAAGACGTACTGTGGGCAGATCTTGGCCGTCCGATGTGAACTAGTGATCCGACGGTCAGATCGAGAATACACTTAACCACCGTAGGATCTACTTCTAAACGGGATCGACGGCTTCTATAAGGCGATCCGGTTGCATGCTATTTATCCCCAAACGGCGGACTTTCGTGGTTTCAAATTATTCAAGCCGTTGTAGTTAATTTAATTATATAATATATATATATATATATTAAATATTATATTATATTATTTAATTTACTTATTTATTTAATTAATTTTAAATACCCAAACACTCTCATAAAAATTCCCAAAAAATTACTCTTACTTAATTGAGGGGTGAGGAACTCAAAAATACAATCAGATTTTTGATCGAAGGTCAATTTAATTATCTTAATTTTTGTAGTATTTAAATATTAATAAAATATTCGGGAAAAATTCGATGACTTCCAAATAATTCCAAAATACTCCCCCAGCTAATTTGGGTGTGGTGAGTCTAATGGTGGACTCTGTTTTTTATTCTGTAGTTTAAATAAACTAGATATTCCCACAATTATCAGAAAACTAGGAAATGTTAAAAATTGTCAAACGATCTCCAAATCATATGAAAATTGAAATGTATGCTCTTAATACTATTATAATACTAATGAAAGAAGATTAGAATCAATTAAGTCATTAATTGGTGGGTAACAATACTAGGATTGTTACAAAGATAAGTAGTGGGAGCAAGGATATGCACTCCACAGTGAATGTTTTAACAAAAGAGGATCGATATGCATTAATCATGTTACTTGTCAATATGGAGTCATTGGTGGTGGACTCGAGCGCATCCAGTGGCCTTTTGGGAGGTTTAGAGATGATGCGGGACAAGTTGGGGAAGTTTAGGTTTTGCAATGCGTTGTAGCATGTCATGGCGCCCAATATCCATAAACTAGGGCGCTACAACGCGCCATGACACCAGCCATTCCAAGGACTTGGGCGCTACAGTGCGCCCCGGTGCTAGACCAACTAGAGATTGGGGCACTGTGGCGCACCGTAGTGCGCCCTATTTCCAACTAGCTAGAAACTTTGGCGCTACAGCGCCCAGGCGCCAGCCACCAAAAACCGGGATGCTACGGCCCACCGTAGCGCCAGACAGGTTTCAGCTCTAGTTTAGGCATTACCTTAAGTATTTTGGAGGGTATATGAACCATTTGGGATCTAAATAATACCTAAGTATATAAGAAAATATTATAGAGATGTTTCATACAGCTTTTGTATGTTGGAGAGAACCCTAATCAGGTGGTGGCTGTTTCTCCTCTCCTTCAACCTAGAGTAAGAGCCGGAAGTTCCAAGAGAAAGTGAAATTGATCGGGAGACTGTGTAAGCGGTAGGTCTTTCTTATTCTTATGAATGTGAAGCTCTCAGTAACTCTATAACCTTCTTGATTCTTAGTGGAGATTTATGTGTTGTGTGGCTCCATGATTTTTCCCGTGATTGTATTTTTCATGTAAATATCCTTGTGTTTGGATGCTATATTTATGCTATGATTTTTATTTTTTCATGCTTGGTTTGATTTCATATATTTCTTGGTAACCGTCAATGGAAACCTCGATCCTTGTCATCAAATTGCTTCTACTGTTTGTGTGATAACAACTGGTATCAAAGAGATAGTGTCTTATTGTTTTAGGGTTTATAATTTGAGTGAGAGTAATAACTAATGAAATGAGACACGAAATAGAGAAGTTCAACGACAATAATTTTTCCTTTTGGAAAATACAAACAGAGGATTTATTCTATCAGAAAGAGTTGTATCTACCTCTCAATGGAGCTGACAGAAAACTAGCCACTACATTAAATGAAAATAGGGAGATTCTTGATACAAGCTCATTAGGTTTGATTCATCTTTAATTGTTTTATTTTATTGTATTTAATATTGTTAATGAGAAAACTAATGTAGATCTCATGAAAGCTCTAACAAGATGTATGAGAAGTCTTCAGCTTATAACAAAGTTTTTTTGATGAAAAGATTATTTAACATAAAGATGATGAATGACTACTTATTGATTGAATATCTAAATGTGTTCAACACTATGACAAGTCAGTTAATTTCGATAGGTATTAAGTTTGGTGATGAGATTCGAGCTCTATTATTCTTCTCTTCATTGCTAGATAGTTGGGATGGGCTGGTTATATCCACCAGTAATTCATCAGAAAATATGTTGTTGAAATTTGATAGCATTGTCGAGATGGTGTTGAATGAAGAAGTGAGGAAAAGAACCCATGTGAAGGCATCTACTTCAGCATTAAATTCTAAGAGCCGAGGAAGAGGTGCAGATTGAAGACATAACAGAAACATGCCTATGTCGAGGTAAGGAAAGTCAAAACATATAAAAGAAAGATAGATTATTAGAACTATGAAAAGGAAGGTCACTTCAAGAAGGATTACCCTGTAATTAAGAAGATAAGTGATGGAAGTAAGGATATGTGCCCCACAGTGAATGTTTCATCATAAGAGCATCAAATATGCATTGATCATGTTACTTGTCAATACAGAGTCATTGGTGCTGAACACAGACGCATCCTTTTATGCAACTCCTTTGAGGGGTGCCTTCAAAACTTCACCAAGAGTGACTTAGGGAAGGTGTATCTAAGAGATGACAAGGCATGCAATATCATAAGCAAAGGTGATGTGAATGTTCAACTATCAAGCAGTGTTGTTTGGATGCCAATAGAAGTTAGACATTTGCCATGTCTAAGGAAGAACCTTATTTCAGTTAGCCAGGTAGTTCAGGGAGGGATACATACAACCTTTATAGAGGACTCATGGAAGGTCAGCGAGGGTGCACTCGTTGTTTCAAGGGCAAACATGGAAGGTACACTTTACCTGATCAATAAAGTGCATGATTCCATTACAGCTACAGAATATATAGATGCGGGTCAAACTTGACCATATGAACGAGAGGGGCTTGAAATCCCTATAGTTAAGAGGAAGGCTTCCAAGACTGAAGTCAGCGAACTTGAATTTCTATGAAGATTGTATACTAAGAAAATAGAAGAAACTTACATTTTCTAAAGATGAAAGAGAGCTTAAAAGCAAAAAACTTGAGTTGGTGCATACATATGTATGGGGGTCAGCTCCTACTTCTTCTATAGGTAGAGCCACGTATTTTTTCACCTTCATTGATGACCATATAAGAAAGGTATGAGTTTAATTACTAAAATATAAATTTAATGTGTTTGATGTGTTTTGGAAATCATTGGCTTTGGTTGAGAATGAGAAAGGATTAAAGCTTAAGTGCTTTAATATCCGACAATAGAGGTGAGTATTGTGACAAAGAGTTCAAGAAGTTCGTACTTTGTTTGCTTAAGTACCCAACTCATTTTCAGATCTTGTAAGATCCAAAATGCCCCTTAATTTACTTAGGATATTACATGAACCAGAGTATAAATCTACAAGGCGCTACGATACGGTGTAGCACCCGTATTTCAAATAGGAACCCACTGCGGTGCGCGGTAGCACCTGCATTTTGAATAACCTGCCGTTGTGGCACGCGGCAGTGCCTGCATTTCAGGATGGAACTCGCCGTGACGCGCGGTATCACCTGTGTTATTGCTGAACTTCACTTCTTGTTTCGAATTGCCTCGGAACCTCTCGAAAGCTTACCTAAGTACCATTAGCATCTCCATGATGGACTAAATGGTCTACACAACACAATTTTTGTTGATTTTTTAAATTTATACCATAGAAATAAACGATGTGTCATGGATGGTAATGCCATTGAAATGCCATAAGCATTGTTGCACTCCTATTTGTAAAAATATTTTGTGGTTGCTTGTTTGACATATCACTAAGAAAATTTTCAATTATTTATATAAATTAGTTAATTATCTAATCATTTAGGAGAGCAAAATTATAGATCTGGAAGTTAATCGCTGGGTTAACATATCTAATCTAGTGTTAGGCACTTGCATTCCAGAGTTATATTAGAGCTTAGTACAATAGTGCAGTAAGAGAGTATAAAAATACACATTTTCACATTCTTTTTAATATTTGGAAATACCAGAATAATAAGAAAAATGAATTAAAAATATAGATAATAATTATTTTATAAATTTTTTATCACAATCCAAGCCGAAATTTAAAGAAAAAAGCATTAAATTTGTATTAAGTTGCTTCATCTTGCATTAGCTCATCCTCAAATACTTGATCTAGAGATCACACATGATATGTTACATAAATATGTATATATATATATATATATATATATATATATATATGTATATATATATGTATATATGTATATATATATATATATATATGTATATACATATATATATATACATATATATATATACATATATATATATATATATATATACATATATATATATATATATATATATATATATATATATATGAGATTCAGATTAGACAAACTCATAAAAAGAATATGCAGCAACTTGAACCCATAAGTAAACTCAAAAAATTGATTATGAAACACGAAGACAGCCTTCAGCTTAGTAGCAATAGAGATGTTAAGATTAATATGTCACGGGTAAATCTCAACGGACCTCCAACTAATCTTCAGCTTCGTATTACAGAAATTGAGCTTAGTTCTCATCGCAACCAAAAAATAGGGAAGAATTTTAAAAGACCAAATCAAAGCAATATTAATTAAGTACATGTTTGACATAATCAATGTTTATATTTTCCCAACTGAAAGCAGATTCTTTGAAAGCATTGATGGATTTAATAACATCTTTTTTAATTGCATTGACAATTTTTTTAGCAGTAAAAGGCGACAAGTTATGCTTGGCATTGTTCCTAGCAATTCAGATTTGCCAAATGGTGTGACAATCAATTAATTGGCCAATGTGAATCTTTTTTTTTTAAATAGGCCAGCGAGTAAATAATTCGTTAATATCAGTAGGATAATGAAGATCATTAGTCATAATATTCAAAGAAGACCAAACGGTTTTGCTTGACAAGTTGTTAAGGAAGAGGTGATTAATATTTTCAGTGCTATTCAGACAACAATGACATCTAGAAGCAATATTATAACCCTTAGCTTGTAATATATCATCAATACTGATAAATTTATTATAGATCCTCCAAAGAAAGAGCCCAATCAGGGTTGGAATGCAAGTATTTCAAATCCAGTAAGGAAAAACAGGAAGATTGTGCATTCTACAAACCTGCCAAAGAGATGTTAGTTTGAGTTTACCATTGTAGCAGAAGTTGGAGTTAGCCAATTTCAGTTGCTCAAGAATAGGAGTCCTTTTAATGATATTTTCAAGTAATTTAGAACTCAACAAAGACTGCAGCAGCTCTACATTCCACTCTCTAGTATTGTTGAGGCAATCAGCAATAGTTAGCTTTTGATTTTTAATAGAATGGACAGATTTGGCCAAAACTTCAGTATTATTCCAGCAATCATACCAAAATGAGTTGGAGTAATCGAGAGCATCCAAAGTTATGTTTTCTTCAATTAGTTTTCTATGATCAAGTATTCTAGTCCAAGTGGTAGAGTCAGTAATTTTTTAGTGGTTTGTGAAGGATGGGTACGAGTACAGTACTTGGCTTGAAGGATTTCAGACTAAATCGTATTGGAAGTTCTGAATTTCCACCAAAGTTTAAGAGAAAAGACTTTATGTAAAGAATATAAGCATCTAATTCCTAAGCCTCCATCAATAGTTGGGAAAGTGAGATTATCCCAAGAGCACTAGATCATTTTACTGCAAGTAGGGTGCACCCAAAGGAATTTATTGAAAATACTTTTAAGCTTGTTTAGGTTAAATTTGGTAGGGGAGGTGACTTCCAACCAATAGAGTGGAATGATGTTTAGGACAAATTTAATAAGAGTCAAACGACCACCTTGAGAAAGAGAATTTAGTTCCCAACCTTGGAGTTTGTTAAAGATAGAATCGATGAGGTTGAGATAATTGTTATTTTTGGTATGGCCGGTGGCAATGATGATGCCCAGATACTTGAAAGGGAGCTTACCTTATTTTATTTTCAAAGTATCAGACAACCTATTAATCAATCTGGTAGAGGCTTTAGGACTAACAAAAAATTGAGATTTTTGGGTGTTAACTTTAAGCCCAGAAATATTTTCTAAATAGTTGATAAGATTTTGAGTTTTTTCAACCATTTTACTATTGGAATTACAGAAAATGATGATATCATCAGCATAAGCAAGGTGGTTGACCAAAAATTTTCCTCGGATCATGAAATGCATAGAAGGATCACAAACACAACAAATGTTCTGCGCCTAAATCTGTTTCTGAATTTTGGCCTGCATCCTTTACGGATCTGGGTGTCCTTGTAAGGTTGGCTGCCGAAGGTTATCTTGCAGATTTGTGATTGGTCTTCAGTTGCTAGCAAGTATTGGTGTAGTTGGCTCCTCCAGATTTTGGCAATCGGTAGGCTCGGTCTTTCGAACTGGGCTTGTATTATTTTGATGTTGGTTCACTTTACTCTGTTAATTGCGTTCATTAATAATCAGTTGGGGCTGCCTCTTTGGTTTCAAAGTGACCCTTTGGTTTTGGCTTTAGAGATTGTTTGCTACATTATTTCTTACTGTTTGTATCTCGTTATTTGCAATTTGGAGGGTGGTGCTCTGATTTTATTTGTCTTGCTGTGGGGTTTATATTTGGGGTGGAGTTTGCCCAATACTCGTTTTGTTGTGTGCTGGTACACTTGGCTGCTTTGGTAGTTTTTTTTACCTCGGAAGGTTGGTTTCGGTATTTGATTTTGCAGATTGAAGTGGTATCTCTCGTATATGCTCGATCGAATACTTGCGTGGACTCAAGGTATTATCTCCTATAAGGTTGATCATTTTTTTTTGGAAGCGTCTCTTGCAATTTTTTCAATCTAGAGGTTCGGCGATGTCCAAGCTTGAAGTGGCGCCTTTTGTTTTTGACAATCCAAATTTAATCTATTTATTGTATTTTCACTTTCGGATGGACCTTTTAGGATACTCCTTGGGTTCATTTCTTTTGGGGTTGGTTTTTGGATTTTTGGCTTTAGGTTTTGTTTGTAACCACCCAACCCTCTCTTATAATCTCATTTTTATATCAATAAAATTTGCAGGTTTCCTTTAAAATATATTTATATATATATATATATATATATATATATATATATATATATATATATATCTGACTAAGAGAGCCAAGAAAAAAAAAAGAAAGAAAAAAAAAAATTAATTAGACAGAATGGTCTAAGTAAGGTTGGTAGAATATTATAATTTACATATAATATTAAGAGATACGATTATGCAAGAGAAGTATGAAAGCATAAACAAGAAAAATACTATGTAATATTGATGTAAAATATGCATGCAAAATTCTACAAAATTGTAACATATGTGGATGTATATACAAATGTATTTTTTAAGAAGTGTGCTCATCCTAAAATTAAATACTTTAAACGTAATATTTTTAGAAAAATTTCTAGAACAAATAAGGAATTATATACGTCTATCAAATTATATGAGATGGAGTTTCTAATTTAATTGCACATTTTCCCTCTAAAGCTATATGTAGTGTGGCGGTCTTGCCCCGCTGTGGTCCTGTTAACTCTTAAGTTAACATGATTACAGTGAAGGGGTCACCAAATGATAAGATCCTTACTTATGAATAGATTAGACATACATCCTAACCCATTATAATTAAAGAATTTGCCATTTAAGAACTATTTTACTAAATGAAAAGTACATGAAAGCAGAGTTGTAGCGCCCCGCCCTGTCGTCGCGCGCAAACGAATTAAGTAAAATTATATCGGCGGCGGAGCGGTGCGCCACTCGAGGAAATAACCCGTCTCCCCGAATGACTGAAAACTAAGCCTACCTGAAGGGCTGCTGACTCAACCGCAAGTAAGGTTGAGAGCTAATACTTAAGATAAGAGTAGTATCCTTATCCTATGTATTAGACAAATACATATATTGGATTTATAATATAATAGGAATCCAATATATGTATAATATATCAACATTTCTAGTATGCTGGTCATATCATAATACTAAGTATAAGTAGTACATAATAAAGTGCAGAAGCTTTAAGCAAACATCCATAAACATTCATCACAGAAGATATAAGAAAATATCCATCTCAGAAAAGAAAAGAAAATACGTCTAGAATTATTACAAATAATTTACTGAGATACTGAAATAAAATTAGGTACTGAATTGAAAATACTAAGCAGAAAGTAAAACTGAAGGAGAGTCCACTAGTGCTCCACGGGCTCCTCCTAAATCTCCTAGGTGTCCTCCTGACCTATCTCAATATACTGCTCAGGATCTAGCAAATTACCAGATCCCAAAAGTACCCCGTGTTAGACAATAAGTCTAACACATCGAACTAGTCTAAACAGTTCTAGTTATTTATTTAACATTTACATAATGTGATTAAATTTGCAGAAATACTGTAAAGGTAACTGAAAGCATAAAATTGTATAAAACTGAAGTAAAGTAAGGTAAAGCTGAACTATAAACTGAAATACTAAAAATAAACCAAAATAGTACTGAATCTGAACTGAATAATCATCTATAAAATTATACTGTATATCACTGAAACTATGCATCTAAATATGCCTCAACACTGTATGCTACTGATATGCAACTAAAATATCACTAAACTGCTATGATTAGTACAGTCCAATGTATACATACATCCAGTTGGGAATACTATTTATTGATGATGCCGATACATCCTAAAAATTCCCCAGTCAATGTATGCAACATTTCGTAACTCATAAATCATCACTGATACTTATACATCATTCTGATACTCACACATCATTCTGATACTCACACATCATGCTTATACTCATGCTCATGTTTCCAAACTACATGAGATAAATCCAGAAAATGCTTTAAAATCTGATAATGCATCTAAAGTCTCCATTATACAGAATTCTGCTAAAAGGATTCTTACTCCTAAATTCTGATCTCAATAATTGGTTAAAGTTGAGAGTTTACTTAAAAATTATTAGCTGGGGAGACTGTATACACATATTTAGCATATTTGCAAGAAAGGTAGATTTAACCTTTAGCTTATTTAAACAACACTTATCAAAGTGCACTACGATAGGAGACAGAACCCGGTCACAGTTTACATCTCAAGCTAAGCTGTTAAATGCCTTAATTACAAGCATACTTAGTGGTCTACGCAAAGTGACTTAAGACACTTAGTTTGCTTAAACTGCACTTATCGAAGCGCACTACGATAGGAGGCAGAGCCCCATCGTAGTTTACATCTCAAACTAAGGATCTTATTCACTAATTGTAATACTCTTAGTCTTGGAAGATTTACTATAATGGGACTGTATTCATCTAATCCCTCGGGATAGCACCTAGTCATAAGTCCACATTGGAGTGAATCAACTAATCCTGAGTACTACTGAAATAATCCAGTGCTATGGGTATACCCTACTATACCCAACCAATAATCTGGGTTCAGATGATTCTATTTAATAAATAAGGATTTAGTAAAGTCATTAATCCTTACTCTAAATAGGCATGTCCTACACAAGGCTCTAAGGATATGATCAAAGGATCACTCAACATAGGTTGCTACCATAAGAAATGAGCCACATTTTAAGTACTTTAGGTGATTCCTACCACAAGGTATCAAGTTCAACTTCTAAAGTTATGAAGGATCAACTAAGTTTCTATCTCAATAAGTTACAAAAGTCCATCCTACCTCACTGTATCATTAGTTAAGGCCTTTAACCATTTTAATAACAATCCTATAGTAAGACCCATAAGATCTCACTTTTCTATTTCTTAAGGTTCACTTGTTATACTTAGGTTAAGTGATCAGATCAGATGATTAAAATTTATTTGATCCTTGTCTATTCTACAATCATGGGATAAAATCAAAGATCTTATTAGAGTTAGATCATTGCATAAATCATTGTAATTTTATTTCCATCTTATACTAATTATCTTATATAAGAGAAATCAAAGATATAAAGTTTGGATTCAGATGGTTCAATCACACATATTCAATGTTATCCTTAGCACTTTTAATTTGATGATTTAAGATCAATATCAAATCATATGTATTATTGGAATAATGTCAATTAAATTATCTTATAATCAAGTTAATTAATTAAGTGATTAAGGTTTAGATCTTAATCAAGACAAGCTAGGGTTTAACCCATAACCTTTTGATCATTAAGACCAATGTTAATTTAAAGGTCAATGACAAGTTAATGTATTATTAGTGTATTATTGATGTTAAACTTTTTGTTTGGATTAAGTATTATCTACTTAATCAAGTTATCAAGATTCTTATATTCAAGTTTAGTTTACATATCAAGATGTACCATTTAAATGTTAAAGTTTTCTAACATACATCCTAGAATCATAAAAGCATTAAATAAAAGGTAATTAAGGCTAATCAAATTCTAAAGCCAAACCAAAGAGATTAGCACTTAATCACAATTCCAAAAGACTTAAGTTTTATGCCATTTAGTTGTTAACTATACCTAATTATTACAAATAATTAAGGTCCTAATACTTATTCTTTGGCATACCACATATTTAAGATCCATAGTAGATATGATGGCTAACTTAAAAGTGACAAGTTTCAATTTAACTTTCATATAAAATTTTATGCAACGTTCAATTTTAGCTAAAATATGTTCAAATTTGATATAACTTAGCTTCACTAGGGACATAGCGACCTTAAAATACCAAAACAGGGAAGTTTTGGCCATTTTAGGCAAAACTAAGTAGTTTTACAAAATCTGGGCATCTTTTTGAAATTCTGGGAAGTTTTGCAAATTCGGGCGCTGCAGCGCGCTGGAGCGCACGGTAGCGCTTTTCGCACGACAGTGCGCGATAGCCCTTCTTGCGCGGCAACGCACTGTAGCACTTTTAGAGCTGGAGTGCGCTGCGGCCCGCTGCAGCGGTTGAATTTGCGAAAATACTGTTGCATTAATTCATTTTGGAATTTCCTAAAGTTTTTCCAAAAATTCCGCTATAGTCCGCTTTAGCGCACTGTAGCGGCCCATTTTGCGAATTACTGTTCAAATGGTCTAATTAACATTTTTATACGTTCCACGGAATTACCGCTGCAACGCGCTACGGCGTGCTGTAGCGGCCTATTTTATAAATTACGGTTTAATTAACTTAATCGCTGATTTATAAGATTTTTGCCGAAATGTCGCTGCTGTCCACTGCCGTGCGCTACGGTGCGCTGCAGCGGCCCATTTTGCAACTTCTGGCGCTGCAGCGCCAGACAGTAATTTTGCTAGGTGCGAAACCAGTAAGGGCTTACTTTTGAGCTTAATTACTCCCAAGCTAGAGCGTTCCATGAGTGGTGTTATATATCAATGGAAAAGTTATTCCGATACCTTTCCATTGACACTAAAATCGGCACAAGCAGAGCATTCTAGCTATACTAAAAATGGTGATGAATGCAAGGGGTGCAGATTAAACGAAAATCAGAGCAGTTTTCCTTTAATAAATGAGATACTTTTAAGGGCCTTAATGGCTTACATACATGTTCTTAGACTTCTATAGCTACTATCCAACATTATAACAGCATGAGAAGGATAATGAGAGGAGCAAAGGGATACCTTTTTGTCCTTGGAAGGAGAGGAAGAAGAGGACCTTTGCTTTCTTCAAGACCTTGGGGAGGAGCCTTCTTCTTCAGCACAAGGACTTAGCAATGAAGTGGGAGAGATGAGAAAATTTTAGCAAGGAGAAGAAAAAGATGGGCTGAGCTCTCCTTCTAAAGGAGGAGAGGAAGAGTAGGGAAGAAATGGCCAGCCAAATGAGGGGAAGGTGGCCAGCCAACTAGGAGATAGAGGGGAAGAAATTGCATATTTAGGATCAAATAATTAGTTAATTATTTTTCTTAATTATTTAAAAATCTAGATTTTTAAAACGTGCTCCGAAAATTCCCAAAAATTCATCCCTAGCTAATTTGAGGGTGAGGAATCCAACGACGAAGTCGGAATTTGATTCTAATGATTATTTAATTATGCTAATTTTCGGGGTATTTAATTATGTTAAAATATTGACGAAAATTCGACGACCTCCAAACGAGTTCAAAACATCATGCCTAGCTAATTTGGGGTTGACGATCGCAAAGACAAAGTCGGATTTTGATTTCGAGGTCAAAATAAATACCTCAATTTTTTAATTAATTAAATATTAAAAGATTCCAAAATAATTGATTGGTCTCTAAATTGCTCCAAACCTTTAAGGTTTGGTTCTAATGACTAGATGAACTTAATGGAATGATAATTATGATACAATTAATCTAAATTCAAGCTGGGTAATAACCTTGGGTTGTTACAAGAGTGCGGAAGCAAAAATAGTAATATCCTTTTTATAATAATATAGTAATATGAACATACAACTCATAATAATAATAGTAAAAGAAAATACAAACTTAAACATGTATTATTATAACATAATTTAATAGATTAAGTAGAAATGCAATAAGTAAACCACTCATTCTCACTAGGCATAATAGAAAAGCTATGAATCCTCAGCCACATGCTTCTCCTTCAAAGGCAAATCTCCAGAAGGCTCTATGAAATAACCTAAGGTTATTATCCAGCTTGAATTTAGACTAATTGTATTGTAATTATCATTTCATTAAGTTCATCTAGTCATTAGAACCAAATCCTGAAGGTTTAGAGCAATTCAGAGCTAAATCTAATATCTTGGATTATTTTAATATTTAATTAATTAGAAAATTGAGGTATTTATTTTGATCTCAAAATCAAAATCTAACTTTGTCGTTGTGATCCTCACCCCCAAATTAGCTATGGGTGATGTTTTGGAGCGTTTGGAAGTCATCGAATATTTGTCAATATTTTAATATAATTAAATGCACCGGAAAATGGGATAATTAAATAATCGTCGGAATCAAAATTCATTTTCACCGTTGAATTCCTCACCCCCAAATTAGCTAGGGGTGAAATTTTGGGAATTTTTGGAGTTTATTTCAAAAATCTGAATTTTTAAATAATTAAGGGAAATAATTATGTAATTATCCAATCCCTAAAATGCAATTTCCCCATTTATTTCTAAATCTTTTTCGGCTGGCCATTCCTGCAATTTCGACTAGCCACTCCTCCCATCTCCATCCTCCCATGCCTTCCCCTCATCCTAGCTCTATAGCCCCCTAGCTAATGATGAAGCCCCTCTTCCTCTCCTCCTTTAAAAGGAGAGCACAACCCTCCTTCTTAGCTTGCTGAAAATTTCTCGTCTCCTTCCCCTCCATTGATAAGTCCTTGTGTTGAAGAAGAAGACTCCTCCCAAGGTCTTGTAGGAAACAAAAGGGTCCTCCTCTTCCTTTCCTTCCAAGAATATAAAGGTACCCATTTGCTCATCTCCTTGTCTTCCTTATATTGTTACAATATTTACATGTATCATTAGAAGTCCATAACCATGTATGGAAGCCATCAAGGCTCTTAACAGCATCTCATTATTGAAGGAAAACTGCTCTGTTTTTCATTTACTCTGCACCCCCTGTCATTCATCCATATTTTTGTATAGTTAGGATGCTCCGTTGGAGCCGATTATGGTGTCAATGGATAGGTATCGAAAATACCTTTCCATTAATATATGACACCGCTCATGAAACTCTCTGGATTGAGAGTAATTGAGCTTGGAAATAGGGCTTTCAGGTTTCTTTCAGGCGAAAATGCCGTCTGGCGTTGCAGCGCCAAGTTTTGCAAATTTGGCCGCTGCAGTGGCATTTCGGCGAAAACTTATACAAACATATAATAGAGTAATGGAACAGTAAAATAGACCACTACAGCATGCTGTAGCACAATGCAGTGGGCTGCAACTGAAATATTCTTGGAACTTTAGAAAATGTGAAAAATAATTTAATTGAACAGTAATTTTATAAAGTGAACCGCTGCTGCGTGCCAAGCGCACCGCAGCGGACTGCAGCGGGTCGCAGCGCTGCCGCGCGAAAGGTGCTACAGTGCCCGAAGTTGCAAAACTTCCCAGAATTTCAGAAAACTGCCCAGATTTTGTAAAACTACCCACTTTTGGCTGAAATAGTCAAAACTTCACTGTTTTGGTATTTTATGACCCCTAGGACCCTAGTGGGGCTAAGTTATATCAAATGTGAACCTATTTTAGTTAAAATTGAACATCGCATTAATTTCTATATCGAAATTAAGTTTGAACTTGTCATTTTCAATAAGTGCTCACAACCCACTATGTACCTTAAATATATTTCATGCAAATTACTAGATAATGGAATCCTTTAAAGGCTTGAATTAAATAGGTTTAACCTTAACAACTAAATGGCATAAAACCTAAGTCTTTTTGATTTGTAATTAAGTGCTAATCCCTTTGGTATGATTATAATTTGATTAGCGTTAATTACCTTTTATGTCATCTTTTCATTTATATGCTTTATGATTTTATGATGTATGTTAGAGAACTATAAACATTATTTGGACATTTAAGTACACTTAATTGACATTAAACTACACTTGAACATAAGAATCTTGATAACTTGATCAAGTAGATGATACTTAATCCAAGCTTTAAATTTGACATCAATAATACACTAATAATACATTGATTTGTTATTGACCTTTAAATTAACTTTTGGTCTTAATAATAGGAAGGTTAGGGGTTAAACCCTAACTTGTCTTGATTGAGATCTAAATCTTAATCACTTAATTAATCAATTTGATTGTAAGATAATTCAATTGACATTATCCCAATACTGCATATAATTTGATATTGTTCTTAAATCATCAAATTAAAAGTGCTAAGGATAATATTGAATATGTGTGATTGAATCATCTGAATTTAAACTTTAGATCTTTGATTTCTCTGATATAAGACTACTAGCATAACATGGAAAATAAAATTGTAATGATTTGTGTAATGATCTAACGCTAATAAGATCTTTGATTTTATCCCATGATTGTAGAATAAGCAAGGATCAAATGAATTTTAATCATCTAATTTGATCACTTAACCTAAGTATAATAAGTGAACCTTAAGAAGTAGAAAAGTAAGATCCTAAGGGCCTTGCTATAAGATCATTATTGGAATGGTTAAAGACCTTAACTAATGATACAGTGAGGTAGGAAGGACTTTTGTAACTTATTGAGGTAGAAACTTAATTGATCCTTCATCACTTTAGAAGTTGAACTTAATACCTTGTGGTAGGAATCACCTACAGTACTTAGAATGTGACTCATTCTGTGTGGTAGCAACCTATGTTGAGTGATTCTTTGATCACATCCTTGGAGCCTTGTGTAGGATACATCTACTTAGAGTAAGGATTATTAGATTTGATAAATCCTTGTTAATTAAATAGAACCTTCTGAACTCAAATTATTGGTTGGGTATAGTAAGGTATACCTATATTACTGGATTATTTCTGTAGTATTCAGGATTGGTTGATTCACTTCAATGTGGACTTATGACCAGGTGCTATCTTGCGGCATTAGTCGAATACAGTCCCGTTAGAATAAATCTTCCAAGACTAAGAGTGTTTCAATTAGTGAACAAGATCCTTAGTTTGAGATGTAAACTGCGACCGGGTTTTGCCTCCTATCTTAGTGCACTTCGATAAGTGCAATTTAAGCAAACTAAGTATCTTAAGTCACTTTGCGTAGACCACTAAGTATGCTTGTAACTAGGGCATTTAACGACTAAGCTTGAGATGTAAACTGTGACCGGGTTCTGTCTCCTATCGTAGTGCGTTTAGATAAGTGCAGTTTAAACAAGCTAAGGGTTAAATCTACCTTTCTTGCAAACATGCTAATTATGTGTATACAATCTCCCCAGCTAATGATTTTTAAATAAACTCTCAACTTTAACTAATTATCGAGATTAGAACTTAGGAGTCAGAATTATTTTAGCAGGATTCTGCACAATGGAGACTTTAGATTCATTATCAGATTTTAAAGCATTTTCTGGATTTATCTCATATCATTTAGAAGCATGAGCATGAGCATAAGCATGATGCGTGAGTATCAGAATGATGTATAAGTATTAGTGATGATATATGAGTTATAGAATGTTGCATACATTCACTGGGGAATTTCAGGATGCATCGGCATCATCAGTAAATAGTATTCCCATCTGGATGTATGTATACATTGGACCGTACTGCTTATAACAGTTCAGTGATATTTTGGTTGCATATCAGTAGTACACAGTATTGTGGCATATTCAGGTACATAATTTCAGTAACATTCAACATAGTTGTACATATGATTACTTAGTTTCAAATTTAGTACTATTTTGATTTATTTTTAGTATTCAATTATAGTTCAGTTTTACTTTATATCACTTTAAGTTTGTATAGTTTTAGACAGATTTGTACTTTCAATTACCTTTACAGTTTTTTTGCAAATTTACTTGTATTATGTAAATGTTAAATGAATAACTAGAATTGCTTAGACTAGTTTAATATGTTAGACTTATTGTCTAACACATGGTACTTTTGGGATCCAGCAATTTGCTAGATCTTAAACAGTATATTGAGCCAGATCAGGAGGACACCCTGGAGATTCAGGAGGAGCCAGTGGAGCACTAGTGGACTCTCCTCCAGTTTTATTTTTTGCTTAGTATTTTCAGTTCAGTACTTAGATTTATGTATATTACAGTAAACTGTATGTAATAATTCTGGATGTATTTTCTTTTCTTTTTTGAAATGAATGTTTTCATACAGATCCTATGATGAATGTTTTTTGGATGTTTACTTTAAGCTTCCATACTCTGTTATATACTACTTATACTTAGTATTGTGATATGATCAGTATACTGGAAATGCTAATATCTCATACATATATTGGATTCCTATTGTATTCTAAATCCGATGTATGTATTTATCTAATACTTAGGATAAAGATGCTACTCTTATCTTAAGTATTAGCTCTCAAGCCTTCTCGAGGCTAAGTCAGTAGCCCTTGAGACGGGTTTGGTGTTTTCAGCTATTCGAGGAGACAGGTTATTCCTCCCTGAGTGGCGCACCGCTCCACCGCCGATATGATCATACTCATCTTTTGTGTGCGATGACGGGGCGGGGCGTTACACTCCACAATCTCAAATAGCTCAGAGTCTACCATTGTCAGTTTCACAATGATAGGGCCGGCCAACAAAAGAAAAATCTAATTTGACAAAAAATCTAAGTACATTTTAGGCTAAAATTTTATTAAGTTATTTACATATCACCATTAAAAACATAACATATAAGTAAGTGTAGGAACATAATGCGTAAGAAAAGAAAAAGGATAGTTATAAACAATAAGTTTATAACTTAAACAAAAGAGGAAATAAGCACATACCTCCAATTATAGCTGCAATAAGGTTAGGCATAAAATAAGTAATAAATACTAATAATTGAAAAGAAAATCTCATCCTAAACATGCTTATGATCAATATAAATTTATGCTAAATGACATAAAGTAAAAGAACACGTGAAACATTTAAAAACTGAAAGCAAAACTAACATCATATATATATAATCAAGCGAGCAAGATTAGCATCCTATAAGTAAATAAAGTTAGTAAATGCAGTAAGACAGTAAATAAGAAAGTGCTGAAATGCAGAAAAATAAAATGAAAGCAGTAAATATAAGACTGAAAATTGAAAACTGTCATGGCTACTCAAGCTATTCAAAACTAAAAACAATACTTCAATCTCACTTGATTAGAAGAAAACTATTCAAGTGTTGATGCTAAGTGGCCAAGTCACTTTTTGAGCATTTGTTAAGTTAAATATATGGAAATGAAGATACATATAAATGCAATATTACAAATATCTACAATGCTAGAAATTAGATAAATCCACTCATTCATCCCAAGTAGTTTATAGAAGATACAACATAGATAAATATAAGCAAAAGTAACTTAAATAGTTTATAATCTTATTATTACAAACCTTTTTAAAGTAAAAGAAAAATACAATATGTAAATCACTTTCTCTCTCGCTAAACAAGTAATCTGTTAAAATCAAGCGGAAGCAGATTTCTTTACAAGTCCTTCAAGTACTTGGACCTTCATCACCTGAATAAAAGGGCTCTTGATCTATCATATTTTGATATTTAAATATGATAGGGCAAAGCCAAGAAAAAGAAAAATATAGTTAGACTAAATAGTCTAAGCACATTTTAAAATTATCTATGTTCTTAGATTAACAAGATATCATAATTATGATTTATAATTTAAGTGTGCAGTGGTGCAGTAAAAGCTATATAGTATGGGAAAGTAATGAGCACAACTATAAGGAAAATAGTATGAAAATTATTGAGTAAAGATACTCACTTTTTATTAAGGTTCCAGCCTATTACTGAAAATTGGTAAAGGAAAGCATTTTAAAGGCTAGAAACTGCTATGTTTATAAAATGAAAGCAATATATGATCAAATGGAATTTATGTTAAGTAAGAAATTGACATACAGTGAAACATTAATTGAAGTTAAGCAACATACACTGTATTCAAATTAAATTGAAATAAGCAATACACAATACTGAAAATCGAGAGTGTAAAGCTAAAGGAAATGAGGAAATATCTTAGATTCTCAATTTAAGATAATCATAGTCTAAAACTATGATATGAAAGCATAACTAAACAGTTACGAAGAGATTTTACAATTTGTAAAAGAATCTCTTATATCTTTAGTTAAAGTTACATTTAGAAACTACCTCATTCTGTAGGAGTACACAACAGAATGGGCGAGGAGTTAAGCACGTCTGCTTAACCAGATACAGTGGGGAAGATGAACATTCACATTTACCCTCTCTAAAATGTGAAGTTCTAATGTAAGCGCTTTCTTTTGTACTCAATTTGCCATAAGGCATTCCCATTTAACATTTTAAAAAAATATTTATTTATGCACAATGCTCTTGAATGAATGTTCAAGGAAAGAGGCTCAAAGCTAGGCAAGCTTTCAATAGATTACAAAAATTGTAAATGTATGTGATATCTTTTTGTTATCTAAATTTTTAATGATTTACTCTATAATTGGAGTTAATTAAACTCCACATTGACTTAAAGATATCAGATCTTAAGTCAGTTCTAAATAGAAGTAGAATGAATGTAAGTTCATTCCCATATAATTTTAAATTTAGAAAGATAATTTAAATAAAAGAAATACTTATCCAAATCTTAAAAAGGAAAGAAACTAAAGTTTAAAAGTGAACCATTTGAAATACATATATCGATTTGAATACTAAAATTTTAAAATATTATAAGTCTTAAAATTTTTGGAAATTTCGGCAGAATCTCCTTTGTTTTTGTTCAAATAAATAATTTTCACAATCAAATATAAGTCAATCCATTTACTATTTCCAGTTCTAAAATAGAGTTCAATCCTTTTTATAGGATTGCTCATTTCCAATTCTAAAATAAAGCTTAATTCCAGTTCTAAAATAGAGTTTAATCCTTTTTATAGGTGTAACGGCCCCAATATTTGGATAAAAGATTAATTCAAATATTGGGTGGTTACCTTAGCACCTGACACTTGAATAGAAGAAAATAGATCAAATGCCAATGCTAAGTGGCCAAGTCTCTTTATGAGCATTTGTTAAGTTAAAAATGAATGAAAAAAGAAGATACATATAAATGCAGATATACAAGCATTTACAAATAAGCAATCCACACATTCATCCAAGCAGTTATATATACATAACAGATACAACACAGATTAATAACTGAAATAAAAGTAACTTAAGTAATTTAATTATTACAAGGCTTTTTAATATACATGGCAATTTAAAAGTGAATTAAAATTTAATTATGCGAAAGCAGATTTCCTTAAGGTTCTTCAAGTATTGGAGCCTGCATCACCTGAATAAAAGGGCTTTTGCTCTATCATATTTTGGTATTTAAATATGATAGGGAAATGCCAAGAAAAGAAAAAAGGTAGTTAGACTAAACAGTCTAAGCACAATTTAAAGTTGGCTATGTTTTTAGATTAACAAGAAATCATAATTATTGTTTATAATTTAAGTATGCAGTGGTGCTGGAGAAGCTATGTAGTATGGAAAGGTAAAGAGTACAACTCTAAGGAAAACAGTATAAAACTCATTGAGTAAAAATACTCATTTTCTATTTATAATTCTAACCTTTTCCCGAAAATTTAAAGGTTAGAAATTAATATGCGTGCGAAATGTAAGCAATTTATATGATCAAATGAAAGCATGCTAAGTAAACAATTGACATACAGTGAAGCATAAATTAAAATTAGGCAACATACACTGTATTCAAATTAACTGATGCAATACTCAAACTAAAAATAGAGAGTGTAAAGGAAAGGAGGAAATATCTTAGATTCTCAATCTAAGATAATCATAGTCTAAGACTATGATTCGAAAGCATAACTCAACAGTTATGAAGAGATTTTTCATTTATAAGAAAATCTCTTATATTTAAGTTAAAGTTACATTTAGGAAAAACCTCATTCTGTAGGAGTACACTACAGAATGGGCGAGGAGTTAAGCATGTCTGCTTAATCAGATACAGTGGGGAAATTGAACATTCACATTTACCCTCTCTAAAATGTGAAGTTCTAAAGAAAATATTTTCATTTGTACTCTAATTGCATCAAGGCATTTTCCCCTTTAAAGTTTTAAGAAAATCTTTATTTATGCACCAAGTCTTGAATATATGTTCAAGGATAGGAGGCTCAAAGTTATGCAAGCATTTAATGGATTTCAAAAATCGTAAAGTATGTGATATCTTTTTGTTATCTAAATTTTTAATAAACTACTTTATAATTAGAGTTAATTAGACTCCAAATTGACTTATAGATATTAAATCTTAAGTCAATTTTAAATAAAGTAGAAGGAAAATGAAATACAATTTAATAAAATAAAAGGAGGACTTATCCAAAGCTTGAAAGAAAGAAGCTAATAATTTCAGTTAAAAATGTACCATTTGAATGTTTTGAATTGAATGTTAAAGTTCTCTAAAATAATTTGAAGTTCAAAATTTCTTAAAAATTTTGGCAGAGTCTCCTCTATTTTTGTTCAAATTTTTCATTTTTCACAATCAATTCTCCAATTCTAAATATAGAGTTCAGTCCTTTTTACAGGGCTGCTCATTTCCAGTTCTACAAATAGAGTTTAATTCCAGTTTTAAAAATAGAGTTCAGTCCTTTTTACAGGACTGCTCATTTCCAATTCTAATATAATTTCGCATATACCAACTATATTAAACAATTTATATATATAATATATAAAAAAAAAGAATGCAGAAGTAAAATTTAGCAATTATAAGAGCAACTATTTGTGGTTCTTCACACATAGCATTTATTTTAACAATTCTGTATTTACAATAAATTCTGCAAAGAATCATTTGTTAAAGTCAGCATTTTAATATAAAGAAACAAGAATTAATTTAAAAGTAGCATTCGATTACTTATAAGAGAAGAGCAGCATTTAATGATATCAACATAAATGGCAGCACCTAACATAAATGGTATCACATACGATTTTTTTATCTTGAAAGTGATAGCCTTTATTTATCTCAGCTTAACTAAAGTGATGGCAGCAATTTATTACATGATAACATTTAGATCTAAGTTTAAGACAGTATTCATCCCTTTGTAAGGTAAAGGATAGCAATTGATACACATAACAACTTTTGAATTTCTTAAGTAAAGTAGTAGCATTTTAAGTTCCTAATGGCATCATTTGTCCTCATAAATTCATCATTAGCAAATGATCTCTTATGGCATGGCAGCAATCAACATATACTCCTCATTTTACGTTCCTACAGTTCACTTACTCAATTTTAAAACTATAACTTATGATCCTTTCAATGACCTTCAACATTAGTTTTCATTCGAGTAGCAACATTTAGAGAGGAATACAATAAACATAAATAAAAAGGGCAGCATTATTCTACTATATAAAGTGTAGAACTATACATTCTTAGCATGAAATGAATATCAGTTTAAATTCTGTAATTATAAAATGAAACTATAAAGATTTAGCAATTTCTAAATATCCCCATTTTTCTTTCTACTATTGATTTAATGGACAGCATTTGATTCATACTTATATACATGGCAGCATATGATGTTAATAAGAGAAACTACAACTTTTATTCTAGTATTCCATAACAGTTATATTCATCGATTTATCGACATAACAATTCTATATAAGAAGTGACAACATTCATTTTCACATTAGATGATGACATGCAATTCATATATTTACATGACAGCATTTGAATCTTATAAACTAGCCGGCACACCTAATTTCCTTTAAAAATGAATGACAACGTTTGATCATTTCAGTTTAACTAAAGTAATAGCAGCGGTTATAATGAGAAGGTATCAGTTTTCTGCTATAGACATAAGGTACAACATTTATGTCCAGCATTCAAAGGTTATTAGCTTACATTATGCAATCACAGATTATTGTCTTAATGATTCACCTTGAACTAAAGAATAACATTTGCATTCTATGGCAGCACTATGATTTATAATGAAATTGGCAATATCATTTAATCACAAATGAACTTAAAAAGAAGCTTTTGATCTCATATGATGGCAGCATGTGATGTTAAGGAGATAAATCACAATATTTATTTTTTATTTTACATTATTTCACTTTCATGTAATGATAGCATTTGGATATCTTAAGGATAATGTGAAGCATATTAATCTAGTAGAGCATGTCCCAATAATACATTTACTCATATATAGCTAATGACATCACCTGACATTGTATATTTCTTTGATTGAATGAACAACATGGGCTTATTCAAACTCAACTGCAAATGATTCTTTTGACAAGGTATAACAGCATTAATTCTGATAACATAAAAGAAATGGCAGCGTGTGATGCTGGAGCTAGCATTCCATTAACTTATTCAATTGATGGCAACCATTGATTTGATACATAATTGATGGTATTATGGCAGCATATGCATTGATACCTAGACATATAAGGAATTTTTGACCTTTTTCTAATACCCAAAGTACTACAATCAATATTAATATTTAAAATTTAGATAGAGCATTTATTTCCAGTATTAGTTGGATGCTAAATAAATCCTATAATCACAAAATACAGCCCTAATAACTTAACATTTAATATATCGCAACCTGCATGAAATAATAAGAAGAAAAATCTTTACTTATATGTAAAACTGCAGCATAGCACCTTATAACATTTAGTTTATCATTAAATTAAGGGTAGAAATTAATTTAATAAGATTCATTGAAAAATGTATAGACAGCATGTAATCTTTAGTAAAGAATTGACCCCATTAATTCTCATATAATAAGGCAGCAACGATAGCATTTACTTACTAAAGCAATGGAAGCATACTGAAATTAATGACAACAGTAGTATAGCATTATTTATTTAGAGTATTTATCATTAATATTTAAAACTGCAGTACAACATTAATATTCAACATTTATGCAAAAAGAAATATCCTAATACAACTTCCTTGTTTCTTAACCAAAGTAAGACTTTATGATTTCATTTTTAAACAATTGGTTTCCTTTTTCCTTAATAAGGATTTTTCAAATTAATGATTCACTAATATCTTGATGATATTAAGATAAAGAAAGAAATCTGCAGTCATTAGAGGTGATTTCTCATAAGCAAGATGCACTTTAAATTCCATAATAATAGGGAAGGTAGAAGATAGAACTTTGATTAGATCTTCATTCCACCAAATAGAGCCCCAACCAATTTACATTTAAATAACAATATGTCACTTTGGCTTTTCGAAATGTAAATTAGGCAACATGAATCTTTATGAATAATATACTACTTTTAAAATTATAACATCTTAATATCCTTGCCAAAATAGTAAAAGAAAATTAGTTTGAAATCGCAATCTAAGAGATCCCAAATAGCATTTGTACAAATCTCAAAGAAGATATTCAGTAACACATTCTTCCACTATTTCATAAACCCTAGATTAATATAGATCATATGCAAACCATAACAGGAAGGAAGAATCGGGAGGAGTACCGCTTTTTTTTTTTTTTTTTTGAGAACAGCGAAGGGAAGAAGGTCGGCTAGAAAGGGCTCGGTTAGGGTTTTCTTACCTTTCTCTCAATACCCCTTACGAGAGAATGAGCGATCGTTGATAAGGAGTAGAGGCGGTAGGGGTTTGAATCTTCCCATTGGAGCAACTAATGGTGCATTCCACGCGTCGGGGTGAAGGAGGAACCGCGTGCAAAAGAAGATAGCGTCGGCTAAGGATTAGGGCATGCCGATCGAGTGAGATCAAGATAAGAAGAGTATTTTGAGATATATATATATATATATATATATATATATATATATATATATATATTAATTTATTTGATTAAATTGGAAGTTTTATTTAATTAAAAATTTTATGATAATACATTTCCAATTTAATTTTTGAGAAATTGCTTTTTAGCTAAAATAAGTGTTACGGACTCAAAAATAAAGTCAAAATTTAATTTGAAAGCTATCTTAATTATTTTAATTACCGAATTATGAAAATATAATAAACTAATCAAGAAATTTTGACTTTCTCCAAAACTCACCAAAATTTCACCCAAGCTAATTTGGGCGTGAGGAATGCAATGGTGAAGTCTGTTTTTAATTCTGAAGTCAATTTAAATTAGGTATTTTCAGAATTATCTGAAACCCAGGAAAAGCTGGAAATCGACAAACGATCTCCAATTCGCACGAAATTTGAGGTGGAGACTTCTAACTTTATTATAGGAGTAATGAAAAGATTTAAAGTCAAATAGATCCACTAATTCACATGTAACAACTTTTGGGTTGTTACAGAGTCCCCCCCTTAAAAAAAATTGTGTTGCCCTCAACACATAATTATTAAATTACACACTTGCAAATACTAGAAAGGAGTTTATTAAGAATTTAGTTGAAAATGGAAGATTTTAATTACCTGATCAGTTGAAGAATTCTGGAAATTTCTTTCGCATTTCTTCCTCCTTTTCCTAAGTGGCTTCTTTTTCAGAATGATTCTGCCATTGGATTTTTATCATAGGAATACTATGATTTCTTAATTGCTTAAGATCTCTTCCCAGAATTGCTGTAGGCTTAACAATGAATGTCAGATTGGGTTGCAGCTCTAATGCTGGTATTTGAACATGCTGGCTAGGATCTAATAGGCACTTCCTTAGTGCTGATATATGGAACACATTATGTACAGCCGAGAAGTCATCAGGTAACTCTAACCTGTATGCTGATGTTCCAATTTTCTCAATCACATTAAAGGGTCCTAAGTACCTTGGACTTAGCTTTCCAGTTATACCAAATCTCTACATACCCTTCATTGGGCTCACCTTAAGATAAGCTCTATCACCTATTTTGAATTCCAATTGACGATGACAGGCATCATGATACTTCTTTTGCCTATCTTGTGCTGCCATCATATTTCGCTTAATTAATTGAACTTTCTTAGTGGTTTCTTCAATTAGTTTAGAACCATAAAGTTGTGAGTCCCCTACTTCGGTCCATGCTAGAGGAGTTGCACATCTCCTTCCATAAAGGGCTTCGTAAGGAGCCATCCCTATGCTGGATTGATAACTGTTATTGTAGGTGAACACAACCAATGATAGGTGATCTTCTCATGATCCACCAAAGTCAATAATACAAAGCCATAGGAGATCTTCCAAGATCTGATTAACGCGTTCAGTTTGACCATCAGTCTGAGGATGAAAAGCAGTACTTAATGCTAAATTTGTCCCCATGTCTTGCTGAACAGCGGACCAGAATCTGGAAGTGAATCTACTGTCTCTATCCAAAATTATAAAGTTCAGTATACCATGGAGGCGGATGATCTCTTTAAGGTAGAGTTTAGCTAATTTCTCAACTGGATCAGTTTGACAAATAGCTAGAAAATGTGCTGATTTGGTGAGTCTGTGTAAATTCAGGTGCATATTTACCCTAATGGATAGAGAAAAGGAGTACTAAGGATGCTTAACATTACTCATTGAGCAGTGTGTGTTAAGCTTGGAACCCATATAGTCTTGCAGACGTGCTTGACTCCTCAACTGTTTCTGGATGTGTCCACAGAAACAAAGTAAAATAACTAAAAGATTTTGCATTTGTATTTATTGCCTCCTCAATTCAGCTGGTGGATTCTCTCTGCCCTAGCCCAGAAAGGCTATTGGGGGTTTCTGTCTGCCCATGCCCAGTAAGGCTTTTGGGATTTCACCCAAATAGAGTCAGAACCCGATCTACTCTTAGACAAGCCTGTAATAAAGTCCATAGAGATATCAGACTATTTCCATTTAGGAATGTCTAAGGGTCTAAGAAGACCACTAGGCTTCTGGTGTTCGGCCTTAACTAATGAACAGGGATGGCACTTGGAAATGTAAATGGCTATATCCCGTTTCATGCCGGACCACCAAAACGTTTATTTGAGATCTTGATACATTTTACCACTACCAGGGTGCACGGTAACTAGAGTTATGAGCTTCAGATAATACCTGTAATTGTAAGCTTTTAGAAACCCATAACCTAGATTTCTGATAAATCACTCCTTCCGCATCGAGGCGTAATTCAGATCTCTTACCACTTTTAATATCTGTAACAAATTGAGAATAAGAAGGATCTTCTTTCTGGGCCTCAATTATTCTTGATCGAAGAGGTGACTCAGATTGAATAGCACCTAATAAATTGCATAGATCAGCAAATTTGATTGGCTTAATATTCAATCGTTCGAAGTCCCTGATCAAAGCATTATTGTTACAGAGTGAAGACAAAACTGCCTTACAACTTAGAGCATCTGCTACGAGATTAGCTCTACCTGGATGATAGATTATATCTAAGTCGTAATCACTGATCAGCTCTAACCATCTACGCTGACGACAATTAAGTTCTTTTTGAGTGAAGATATACTTCAAACTCTGATGATCAGTGAACATTTCACACTTAACGCCGTACAGGTAGTGTCTCTAAATTTTGAGAGCGAATACTACACCTGCAAGCTCTAAATCGTGTACAGGGTAATTCTTCTCATTTGGTTTTAATTGCCTCGAAGCATAAGCTATGACATGTCTATCTTGCATTAAGACACACCCTAGCCCTATTTTAGAGGCATCAGTATATACTTGAAACTCTTTGCCATCTTGAGGTAACGTTAGAACTGGTGCAGAAGTTAACAATTGTTTTAACTTCTGAAAGGCTTCTTCACAAGCAGGATTCCATATGAAAGGAACCTCCTTACGGGTCAACTGAGTTAACGAGGATGCTATTAAGGAAAATCTAGGGACAAATCTTTTATAATATCCGGCAAGTCCTAAAAAACTACGGATCTCAGTTACAGATTTGGGTTGAACCCATTCTTGTATAGCTTGGATCTTCCTCTGATCAACTTTAATGCCTTCAGCATCTATTACGTGGCCTAAGAATGCCACTGAGTTAAGCTAAAATTCACATTTTGAAAACTTGGCATACAATTTATATTCTCTTAAAAGGATTAAGACAGCACGAAGATGTTCTTTGTGCTCAGCAACTGACTTGGAATAAATCAAGATGTCATCAATAAAAACTATTACAAACTGATCGAGGTAAGGCTTCAGAATGTGCTGCATTAGGTCCATGAAAATAGAAGGGGCATTAGTCAGTCCAAAAGACATGACAAGAAATTTATAGTGCCCATAACGGGTCCTAAATGCAGTCTTAGGAATATCTTTATCCTCAACTCGAATCTGGTAATATCCTATTCTTAAGTCGATCTTGGAAAAGGCCTTTGCTCCTGCTAATTGATCAAACAAGTCATCAATCCTTGGAAGAGGATACTTGTTTTTAACTGTCACCTTATTAAGTTCACGATAATCTATACATAATCGCATGGATCCATCCTTTTTCTTAACAAAAAGGACAGGGGCTCCCCAAGGTGACATGCTAGGGCGTATAAAGCCTTTTTCTAACAGTTCATCCAACTGTTCACGAAGTTCTTGAAGTTCTTTTGGTGCCATCCTATATAGAGCTTTAGATTTAGGTTGAGTTCCTGGGAATAACTCTATAGAGAATTCTACCTCTCTTATTGGAGGTAGTCCGGGCAACTCATCTGAAAACACATCTAGAAATTCTTGTACAATGGGGGTGTCTTTTAATTACTTTCCTCTTTTTCTTCACCTAATAAGGTTACTAATACAGCGTAGCAACCTTTATTAATTAGGTGCTTGGCTTCATGTGCGTTTATCAATGATGCCATTAGGCTAAGTTTACCTATGAAGACTTCTGGTTTCTTTCCTATCTGAAGAGAAACTTTCTTTTTATTGCAATCTATTATTGCATTAAACTTTTCCAGCCAATCAATTCCTAATATTATGTCGAAATTGGTAATTGGCATAATTATGAGTTTGAAGGGAAATAATTGATTGCTGATCAGAATATCGATTAAATAGAAGCTTCTTGCTAGCATTTCAGCACCTGATGGCATTTGTACTCGCAATGTATTATTTAAGTTGAGTCATTGAAAATTCAAGGAAGAAATGCAATCTTCTGATATAAAAGAGTGACTAGCACCCGTATCAAAGAGTGTAATACACAATTGGTTATTAATTGATAACATTCCTACAATAGGAAAGAAGGAAAAAGTTTTAAATTCTGCTTATAAAATATAAGTAGCTTTTGAAGATAATTGCATTGAAATTAAAAAGCAATATTTGAAAAATTTAAAACATACCGGTCACCACATTACTTTCTTCTTTTGCGGCAGTGGCAGAAAGAGCGTAAACTCTTGGTACTGATGGAGATTGCACAATAGCCTTTCCCTTATCAGTATGACTAATTTGAGCTTGCCTCTGGGTTTATGAAGATGAACCCATCTGATTTTTATTGGAGGGAGGAGGCAAAAGGGCCTGATGGGGTACCTTGGCATTGAAGGGAGTAGGGTTTTGAACTATTGGCTGACAATTGATCTTTACTTTGTCAATCATCCAGTTAGCATAATAACTTTGATGCTTGTGGTTAGTCCTTCCACAAATGAAACATCTATTCCCCGTATGGTAACATTTGCCATATGGGTGCGGTTTGTTACATTTATTCACCTGGCTTTCCCTTTGCTCTTTATTTACTGTTAACTGAAAAACTTTTGGGCCTTGAAGATTATTTCTTTTAAACGTCCTTTGTTTGGAGGGCGGGGGATGAGGTCATTTATGTGATTCAAATTGAGCCTGGTGATGCTCAATCATCTTGACCCCCTCCAATAGCTTTGGAAAATCCGCAAGGACATTAAGTGGCTTTTAATAGGGTTATTAAGACCCATCAAAAATCCGTTGCACCTAGCTGTTTCAGTACGGACGATATCTGGTGCAAAACGAGAATATTTTCGGAATTCCATTTCGTAATCATGCACGGAACGATTACCTTGCCTCAATTGCATGAAATCATCCTCAATTATTGTCTGAGCAGATCGAGGGATAAATTCAGCCCGGAAGACCTATTCAAACTCTTCCCAAGGAATATCTTCCATGTCGATATCTGGATAGCGGGCCTTCAGCTCGCTGTCCCACCAGAATTCTGCCTCTATTTTGAATAAATGGGAGGCCAGACGAATACATTCACTTTCTGGGCACTTTATACTTGATAATAGCTTTTCTATTTCTTGAAACCAATTGACTGCTTCCATAGGAGAAGCAGAGCCGTTAAAATGTGGAGGATTTAGCCTAAGAAAGGCCATTAAAAAGGGGTCTACCACAGGGCCCGAAGACTGTGGAGCTGAAATTATCACTGCTTTAGAATTTGGGGCAGAAGTTTCTGGTATTATTGGAATAGAAAGATATGGGAGTTGAGAAGTTTGAGGTTGAATTGGAGATGAAAAAGGTGAAGCTGAAGATGGGTGAGATGTATTACTAGAATCAGACATCCTTTCTGCCGCTCTTGTCTGAGCTTCGATCTTAACTTTAAACATCCCCATAATTTGTCTCATCTCTTCTTGAAGAGATGGGTTACTGGATTCAGTATTCTTTGAGGAAGAGGGTTCTGTGTGATTTGGATTCATTCTTTAAGTAAAGAAAGAATGAAAAATTAGAGTATGCAGAAAAGAGTATTCTTTATTAAAATTTAAAAATTGCGATACAATAAGAAAGTAGATAATCGAAAAAAGAGAACAACTATAAACTGCTTTGATAGTTTCTTTGAAAAGAAAACTAATAATTTATTTATAGAATTTGTTATAAAACATAAATTCAAAATCAGAATAAAGGGGTGCACGATGAAGACGTCTACTGGTTCGTATAAGTTTATCATGGGCACAATCCCACCAGCCTTGTGCATAATTATCGAAAAGTTCATCTAACATCTGGAGGCGTATATGGTCAGGGCATTCAATGGCTGTAAAAGTATCGGAGACCCTGGAAAGCCATTCCCTTGCTAATTGAGGGATGCAATCTCCCCTGAACACACAGCCTTTTAACATTTTGTCAAGTACTTCACCTCCATCATTAGATACTTCTAAGTAGAGACGTCCATATATCGAGCTAAAGTTGTATTCATCATCCCAATACTGATAGAATGCTTTAGTGTAGCGTCTTAATTCTGACTCAGAATTCTCCATCTGAGAGTCAGTCAAATTAAATATGAATCAAAGGGATTTTAAAGATTGTTTGGAAATAGAAATCTTACAAGCCATTAATGACTTTGAAGTTAAGTGCATTCACTTTCCTAAGGTGACACATTTAAGTACTTTTACATTTCTGTGTTGTTGATGACTTGGATGAATAGATATCTCTCTTTGTAACTTAACGTTCTCAACCTTGGCTCTAATACCAACTGTAATGGCCCCAATATTTGGATAAAAGATTAATCCAAATATTGGGTGGTTACCTTAGCACCTGACACTTGAATAGAAGAAAACAGATCAAATGCCAATGCTAAGTGGCCAAGTCTCTTTATGAGCATTTGTTAAGTTAAAAATGAATGAAAAAGGAAGATACATATAAATGCATATATACAAGCATTTACAAATAAGCAATCCACACATTCATCCAAGCAGTTCTATATACATAACAGATACAACACAGATTAATAACTGAAATAAAAGTACCTAAGTAATTTAATTATTATAAGGCTTTTTAATATACATGGCAATTTAAAAGTGAATTAAAATTTGACTATGCAGAAGCAGATTTCCTTAAGGTTCTTCAAGTACTGGGGCCTGCATCACCTGAATAAAAGGGCTCTTGCTCTATCGTATTTTGGTATTTAAATATGATAGGGCAATGCCAAGAAAAGAAAAAAGGTAGTTAGACTAAACAGTCTAAGCATAATTTAAAGTTGGCTATATTTTTAGATTAACAAGATATCACAATTGTTGTTTACAATTTAAGTATGCAGTGGTGCTGGAGAAGCTATGTAGTATGGAAAGGTAAAGAGTACAACTGTAAGGAAAATAGTATAAAACTCATTGAGTAAAAATACTCATTTTCTATTTATAATTCTAACCTTTTCTCGAAAATTTAAAGGTTAGAAATTAATATGCGTGCGAAATGTAAGCAATTTATATGATCAAATGAAAGCATGCTAAGTAAGCAATTGACATACAGTGAAGCATAAATTGAAATTAGGCAACATACACTGTATTCAAATTAACTGAAGCAATACTCAAACTGAAAATAGAGAGTGTAAAGGAAAGGAGGAAATATCTTAGATTCTCAATCTAAGATAATCATAGTCTAAGACTATGATTCAAAAGCATAACTAAACAGTTATGAAGAGATTTTTCATTTATAAGAAAATCTCTTATATTTAAGTTAAAGTTACATTTATGAAAAACCTCATTCTGTAGGAGTACACTACAGAATGGGCGAGGAGTTAAGCACGTCTACTTAACCAGATACAGTGGGGAAATTGAACATTCACATTTACCCTCTCTAAAATATGAAGTTCTAAGGAAAATATTTTCATTTGTACTCTAATTGCATCAAGGCATTTTCCCCTTTAAAGTTTTAAGAAAATCTTTATTTATGCACCAAGTCTTGAATATATGTTCAAGGATAGGAGGCTCAAAGTTATGCAAGTATTTAATGGATTTCAAAAATTGTAAAGTATGTGATATCTTTTTGTTATCTAAATTTTTAATAAACTACTTTATAATTAGAGTTAATTAGACTCCAAATTGACTTATAGATATTAAATCTTAAATCAATTTTAAATAAAGTAGAAGGAAAATGAAATACAATTTAATAAAATAAAAGGAGGACTTATCCAAAGCTTAAAAGAAAGAAGCTAATAATTTTAGTTAAAAATGTACCATTTGAATGTTTTGAATTGAATGTTAAAGTTCCCTAAAATAATTTGAAGTTCGAAATTTCTTAAAAATTTTGGCAGAGTCTCCTCTGTTTTTGTTCAAATTTTTCATTTTTCACAATCAATTCTCCAATTCTAAATATAGAGTTCAGTCCTTTTTACAGGACTGCTCATTTCCAGTTCTACAAATAGAGTTTAATTCCAGTTCTAAAAATAGAGTTCAGTCCTTTTTACAGGACTGCTCATTTCCAATTCTAATATAATTTCGCATATACCAACTATATTAAACAATTTATATATACTATATATAAAAAAAAAGAATGCAGAAGTAAAATTTAGCAATTATAAGAGCAGCTATTTGTGGTTTTTCACACATAGCATTTATTTTAACAATTCTGTATTTACAATAAATTCTGCAAAGAATCATTTGTTAAAGTCAGCATTTTAATATAAAGAAACAAGAATTAATTTAAAAGTAGCATTCGATTACTTATAAGAGAAGAGCAGCACTTGATGATATCAACATAAATGGCAGTACCTAACATAAATGGCAGCACATACGATTTTTTTATCTAGAAAGTGATAGCCTTTATTTATCTCAGCTTAACTAAAGTGATGGCAGCAGTTTATTACATGATAACATTTAGATCTAAGTTCAAGACAGTATTCATCCCTATGTAAGGTAAAGGATAGCAATTGATACACATAACAACTTTTGAATTTCTTAAGTAAAGTAGTAGCATTTTAAGTTCCTAATGGCATCATTTGTCCTCATAAATTCATCATTAGCAAATGATCTCTTATGGCATGGAAGCAATCAACATATACTCCTCATTTTATGTTCCTACAGTTCACTTACTCAATTTTAAAACTATAACTTATGATCCTTTGAATGACCTTCAGCATTAGTTTTCATTCGAGTAGCAACATTTAGAGAGGAATACAGTAAATGTAAATAAAAAGGGCAGCATTATTCTACTATATAAAGTGTAGAACTATACATTCTTAGCATGAAATGAATATCAGTTTAAATTCTATAATTATAAAATGAAACTATAAAGATTTAGCAATTTCTAAATATCCCCATTTTTCTTTCTACTATTGATTTAATGGACAGCATTTGATTCATACATATATACATGGCAGCATATGATGTTAATAAGAGAAACTACAACTTTTATTCTAGTATTCCATAACAGTTATATTCATCGATTTATCGACATAACAATTCTATATAAAAAGTGACAACATTCATTTTCACATTAGATGACGACATGCGATTCATATATTTACATGACAGCATTTGAATCTTATAAACTAACCGGCACACCTAATTTTCTTTAAAAATGAATGACAACGTTTGATCATTTCAGTTTAACTAAAGTAATAGCAGCGGTTATAATGAGAAGGTAGCAGTTTTTAGCTATACACATAAGGTACAACATTTATGTCCAGCATTCAAAGGTTATTAGTTTACATTATGTAATCACAGATTATTGTCTTAATGATTCACCTTGAACTAAAGAATAACATTTGCATTCTATGGCAGCACTATGATTTATAATGAGATTGGCAATAGCATTTAATTACAAATGAACTTAAATAGAAGCTTTTTATCTCATATGATGGCAGCATGTGATGTCAAGGAGATAAATCGCAGTATTTATTTCTTATTTTACATTATTCCACTTTCATGTAATGATAACATTTGGATATCTTAAGGATTATGTGCAGCATATTAATCTAGTAGAGCATGTGCCAATAATACATTTACTCATATATAGCTAATGCATCACCTGACATTGTATATTTCTTTGATTGAATGAACAACATGGGCTTATTCAAACTCAACTGCAAATGATTCTTTTGACAAGGTATAACAGCATTAATTCTGATAACATAAAAGAAATGGCAGCGTGTGATGCTGGGGCTAGCATTCCATTAACTTATTCAATTGATGGCAACCATTGATTTGATACATAATTGATGGTATTATGGCAGCATATGCATTGATACCTAGACATATAAGGAATTTTCGACCTTTTTATAATACCCAAAGTACTACAATCAATATTAATATTTAAAATTTAGATAGAGCATTTATTTCCAGTATTAGTAGGATGCTAAATAAATCCTATAATCACAAAATACAGCCCTAATAACTTAACATTTAAGATACCGCAGCCTGTATGAAATAATAAGAAGAAAAATCTATACTTATATGTAAAACTGTAGCATAGCACCTTATAACATTTAGTTTATCATTAAATTAAGGGCAGAAATTAATTTAATAAGATTCATTGAAAAATGTATAGACAGCATGTAATCTTTAGTAAAGAATTGACCCCATTAATTCTCATATAATAAGGTAGCAACGATAACATTTACTTACTAAAGCAATGGAAGCATACTGAACTTAATGACAACAGTAGTATAGCATTATTTATTTAGAGTATTTATCATTAATATTTAAAACTGCAGTACAACATTAATATTCAACATTTATGCAAAAAGAAATATCCTAATACAACTTCCTTGTTTCTTAACCAAAGTAAGACTTTATGATTTCATTTTTAAACAATTGGTTTCCTTTTTCCTTAATAAGTATTTTTCAAATTAATGATTCACTAATATCTTGATGATATTAAGATAAAGAAAGAAATCTGCAGTCATTAGAGGTGATTTCTCATAAGCAAGATGCACTTTAAATTTCATAATAATAGGGAAGGTAGAAGATAGAACTTTGATTAGATCTTCATTCCACCAAATAGAGCCCCAACCAATTTACATTTAAATAGCAATATGTCACTTTGGCTTTTCGAAATCTGAATTAGGCAACATGAATCCTTATGAATAATAAACTACTTCTAAAATTATAACATCTTAATATCCTTGCCAAAACAGTAAAAGAAAATTAGTTTGAAATCGCAATCTAAGAGATCCCAAATAGCATTTGTACAAATCTCAAAGAAGATATTCAGTAACACATTCTTCCACTATTTCATAAACCCTAGATTAATATAGATCATATGCAAACCATAATAGGAAGGAAGAATCGGGGGGAGTACCTCTTTTTTTTTTTTTTTTGAGAATAGCTAAGGGAAGAAGCTCGGCTAGAAAGGGATCGGTTAGGGTTTTCTTACCTTTCTCTCAATACCCCTTACGAGAGAATGAGCGATCGTTGATAAGGAGTAGAGGCGGTAGGGGTTCGAATCTTCCCATTGGAGCAACTAACGGTGCATTCCACGTGTCGGGGTGAAGGAGGAACCGCGTGCGAAAGAAGATAGCGTCGGCTAAGGATTAGGGCATGCCGATCGAGTGATATCCAGATAAGAAGAGTATTTTGAGATATATATATATATATATTGATTTATTTGATTAAATTGGTAGTTTTATTTAATTAAAAATTTTATGATAATACATTTCCAATTTAATTTTTGAGAAATTGCTTTTTAGCTAAAATAAGTGTTACGGACTCAAAAATGAAGTCAAAATTTAATTTGAAAGCTATCTTAATTATTTTAATTACCGAATTATGAAAATATAATAAAATAATCAAGAAATTTTGACTTTCTCCAAAACTTACCAAAATTTCACCCCAAGCTAATTTGGGCATGAGGAATACAATGGTAAAGTCTGTTTTTAATTCTGAAGTCAATTTAAATTAGGTATTTTCAGAATTATCTGAAACCCAAGAAAAGCTGGAAATCGACAAACGATCTCCAATTCGCACAAAATTTGAGGTGGAGACTTCTAACTCTATTATAAGAGTAATAAAAATATTTAAAGTCAATTAGATCCACTAATTCACATGTAACAACTTTTGGGTTGTTACAATAGGATTGCTCATTTCCAGTTCTAAAATAAAGCTTAATTCCAGTTCTAAAATAGAGTTCAATCCTTTTTACAAGATTGCTCATTTCCAATTCTTCAGTAATTTCAAGTACATAAAACTATATTAAACTAAGCAGTTTAATATCTACTTCCTGTATTAAACATCAATTAAAAGAAATGTTGACTAAAATTAGCAATTTATAGGAGCAGTAATATGTGACTTTTTGCACACAGCATCTAATTTAGCATGCCTATATTAATTCTATTACTTAACCTACAAGGAATAATATTATTTAAAGTTAGCATTTAAATAAAAGAAACAAGAATTATTTGAATTTAAAGGCAGCATATGATTTCCTTAAAACAAGGGCAGCATATGGTTCATGATATCTTTACTTTTCATTGAAATGAATGGCAACACGTATCTCTCATTTCATTTGATAATAGTGGCAGTATTTTATCTCATTTAATTTGGGAAGAAAGGTAACATGTATTCACATCTTTATCTTATATAAAAAGATAGCAACATGTGATGTTAAATAAGAGAAACAACATTATATATATACTAGTTGATATGGTTTTTCTCATAATAGATGGTAGCATAAAAGAATACATTAAAATTAATAACAACTATTGTAAACAAAAAGGCAGCAGTATTCTATTATACATATAAAGCGTAGAATTATACAGTTTCAGCATTCCGCAGAAATAGCTAAGACTGAGGCTTATCATTAGCATCCTATGTTTAATGGATACCAATTTAAATTCTGTAATCATAATTACAGCTTTAAAGATTCAGCATTATATGTTTCTATTTGGACTCAACATTTAATCTTATTGATTTTATAGGCAGCATTGATTTAAATAAAACATTTAATGGCAACATTAGTTTTATTGAAATAAATGGCAGCACAGGTTTATGTAAAGAATGAGAGCATTGCTACTTATAATCCATTGGCAACTTTTGTAAAACATAGATGGCAGCATTTTTAATTTACAAAATAAACAACATTATTTGGGCTTCTTGAATATATGGCAGCATTATTTTCATAGAGATAAATGGCAGCATGTGAGTTTTATATGATATATGGCATCTCTTAGGTCTCATAACTAAATGGCAGTAATTGATTTATTTCTACAATTGATGCCAGCAAAAGACTTTATGCATAATTGATATCAGCATTTGCCCCTTTTTACAGTTAATAACAACAAAAATAGTAATTGATTTCTTATGGCATTTGACTCATAATGAAATAAATGACAACAATTTGAATTATTATATATAGAAATTTACATGTTCTAAAATAAAGGATGGCAGCTTTTGACTTATAATATTTGATTCATATCGAATTTAAGTAGCATCACATGTTCTCATTCTCATAGATTCCTCTCATCTATAGAATTGATCTCATATGATTACATTTGATCTCATATTAATAGATAGCAGCAATATGACAGTACTTATTCTCAGATTACCTTAAATTACATTCATCTAATGATAGCATGTGATTCATACTTAATTAAATGACAACAACTATTCTTACCTTTTTAAGGAAATAAAAATGCTTAATATCTCTTAATTTTGATAGCAACATAAGATATTAATAAAGGAATGATAACATTTATTCTTATAAGAGGAAAATGGTAACATTTTTATCACATTAGAATAAATGACAACCCTTGGACTTCAATTTATAAATGTCTTTCATTTGGAAGTAGTATTTGTCTCCAAATTACTCAGAACAATTGAAATTCAAATAACATTATGAAGAACATCAATACTTGACTTATTATGCAAGAAGCAATTACTTTGGGTTCGACATTATAAGGGATATTAGTATATAGTTCAGCAACCATAGAGTGCAGCATTATATAACTTATTATGCAGAAAATAATGGCATATACTTTAGCATTTGTAGAAGATAGCAAAAATTTACAATAACATTGTAAGATACAGCAATATGAACTCAGCATTTTGAAATATTTAAATTCATTCAATTTAACTAATATAGCATACAACCATATTAATACAGCATTGCAAATTTTAGAATACTGATTTAGAATTGCAAGGATATGTAGTATGTAACATAACATGAAAAATGTAATGGCATTTGGTTTTGCATTTTGTAAAGGATAGTTGAAATTTAAATAGCTTTATAATGCAGTTTGGTCCCATACTATCCACTACCTATCAAGTAATGACATTTTAAAATAACTTGCAATTAATAAGTACTTATTTTGATACTATATTATTCATTGATGGAAATTAGGAATCGCAATATATATTAAAAATACGATCCAACATTTTGCATACAACTGTGGCATAAGTATCATTATCCGGCATTAAATATAAGCGAAACTTTCAGAATTTTAAGAAAAGAAAACTACTTCAATTTATTTGAAATAAGGTTCAATTATTTAATTAAACCATCCAAGATTTATAAACGGTGAACCGTGTCAAGACAATTTTATTCAAACAAGTTATTTATTTTATACACTTAAATGTTTCCAAAAATTTTTCAATGAATCACCCCTAGCTAAATGAGGGGCGAGGAACGCAATGGCGCAATCAGACTTTTGTTTCAATGAGTATTTAATTATTTGATTTTTTGGGGTATTTAAATAATTTTATAATATTCGATAAAAATCCAACGACTTCCAAATGCATCCAAAATATCACTCCTAGCTAATTTGGGGATGATGAATGCAATGGTGAAGTTAATTTTTTGATTTGAGATTAAATTAAATAGGTCAGTCTCCAAGGTTCATGGAATTTTTAAAATCAGGATTTGATCCATTTGACTCTTGATTTGGACTAGGTATTTATGGTGACTTTCTAATGATTTAATTAGTTTACTGAAATCATAATTAGAACTTGGTTTAGTCCTAAATGACCTAAGTAACAGCCTGTGTTGTTACATGTAGTATCCTTATTGCTCAAGATATCAGTTTATCATGAACTAATATATTATCTGTATAAACCTCAGATCAACAGCTATGAACCTTTGATACTTTTTCTATTTATTTTATTTCGCATTTTGAGTACAATATCTCACATAATTTATTAAAGTGGATTAAATCTTGAATATCACTACTAAAAAATGACAAATGAAGTAATCAAGTGAAAAATGTGATATCCTTTAGTTTATAATAATAATAATAATAATTAAAATGATAAAGAAAATAATAATAATATAATAATAATAATTGATAGAATTGAAATGACTTAATTAAAATGGTAAAAATAAAATCACAATAATAATAATAATACTAATAATAATAATAATAATAATAATAATAATAATAATAATATTATTATTATTATTATTATTATTATTATTAAAAAATAATTGAAATGAAAATGACTTGAAAGGAAGTAAGTGAAAAGATGTTTCAGAAATAGTAATAATAATTTTTTTTTTTATTATTATTATCATTATTAATAATAATAATGATAATAAATAATAATAATAATAATAATAAGCAATTTTGCATAAATGGATAAAAAGAATATTATTAATACTCATAATGAAACTAATGTTAATAGTAATGATTAACTATTTTAACAAAAAAGTAATTATGATAATAATAATAATAATAATAACGAATTTATTATTATTATTATTATTTAACAAAAGGAATAAAAAAATAATTTTTTATTTTTTTATTCTAAAATATAAAATTAAAAAAAATTCTTCATTCTCTCTCTTATTGTATTCGCACGTAGAGGCTGAGGGGGAAACAGACGTTGATGGTGACCGGCGTAGGGCACTAAAGGCAGCTGGGGAGGCTCATCAGAAGGGAGGAGAGGCGGTGGTTGGGCTGGAGGTGGGGGTTGCCGAAATTGGAGAAGGAGGTGTAAAAAAAATATTTATAGCCAAATGTAGGGGAGGGGAAGACTTGGCCCAGTCCAGTAGGCCGACCGGTGGCCGTGGGGCTCGTTAGCGCTATGCACCGCACTACGCTCAACTAGTGGTTGTTGCACTTTCCATAGGGCTCGCGGGCTGCGTATGGGAGGGAATGGTTGCGTGTGGAGGGGAGGAGAGAGAAATTCTCTTGGATATTTTTAAATAATTAATTTCAAATAAATTATTTGTTTTTTTTTTTATGTCGTTTGATTTTCATTATTAACGTAATTTGATCCGGATGTGTATTTTGATGAGATGAACACACCTATACCAAAATTTCTCGATTTTATGTCGTTTTATTTTATATTAATTTTCAAACATAAAAAATATGTTTATTATCTTATATAAGTATTGATCTCCCGTAAGCCCAAAGTATGTTTATTATCTTACCAACCTCATCTAAATGTATTATTTAGAAAAATGCTAAGTTATGGCTTGCGTTTTTTTGAATGCTCGAGGTTTTGAGCATCATTAAATGCAAGATTATCTTAGCTTGCTATGTGGAGCCATTTCGATTGTATCCATGCAAAGAAATACCACATTTGTGACCCCACCAAAGTGCTTAACTAAGAAATCACACTCCTTAAAAAGACTGATCCCATCATTATCAATTTGATGTTTACTTAAAAAAAAACTTGTGTATTCGGGCAATATCCTCCCATGTGATTTGAGCATGAAAGTCTAGTTAGTGCTAACAAGTGGATGATTATGTTAGTTGCACACTCTGTATACTTTCTATCTACTTTGCAATCATATTCTTAGTGTACATTCGCATTACTACAAACATGCATTCGTGGTTCTTTCTTTGGCTAAGCATAGTATTACAAAGCAATGAAGAAGATGGCTTTTCAGGCTTGCATAATAACTAATATATCAAACCAAGTAATCATCATTAAAATAATCTGTCATTTTGTTTTCAATTCCAGCGTTCAAATTCCAGCTCTTTGCATCACATCATTTGACAACGATTCTACGAGTAGGCATTGCCGAGGTTATACTTGGAAGTACGTAAGCTTGCAGAGGTGTGCACAGCTACAGGCAAGAAGACGACGCAGAACGAAGGTGGCCCCAACGGACGCTTCTTACAAAATGCAGCAGATATTTCTTTTTTTCTTGCTTTGATTATTTCTGCAAGTGATGATGTCAAGCGAGCTTCAGCTAGACGACAGATCCAAAGAGCTCCTGCGGCGACAACTCGACGGCTGAAACTGCTTCCCGCGCACGCGCGCTCTTCTTTCGCCCCTGATAGGCAAATGGCGCACTCTCCTGCTTCTGCCAGTTGACGAAAGGACAAACATTGGTGTTCTAATACTACGTGCGCTTCATTATTTAAGAGTGCTGCCTCTGCTATTGTCTTAAAGAAATAATTAAAATAAACTATATATATATATATATATATATATATATATATGATTAAAAATTCATTCTATTCGATCATGTGCACATTAACCATAATTAGTGTTTTGTCATGCAGTACGTGAGATCTCATCGTTTCTGTTTGTCTGCTAGATTTCTTCTTTATTTTATCGGTATTTTTTTTGTTTAGTCATTAGAGAAATATTGTGATGACTATTAAACTAATAGAATTTAGGTATGAACCATACCGTGAGAAAATCTACATCGTTGATTACGCTTAATTTTCTTAAATTATCTTAGTTTTTTTTTAATAGGTGAGTTTCAAATATAAACATTTTATGATTTGTAAGATTTGAACACAAGATTTAAAATAATATATATATATATATATATATATATATATATATATATATATATATATATATATTAAAAGCTATCTCTCCGCATATTTTATTTCATAAAAAAAAGACTTACAAGATCAGGGCTGGGAGGGTACAGAATCTTAGAAGATCTCAAATCTTGAAGCGAGCCACAAAAATAAGAGATCCAGGGATAATCATAAAAGGTTTCCTAACACTAAAAGAAAAGAAAAAAAGAAATAAAAATAAACTTAAAAAAAAAGAAAAACAAAATAGGACAAAGGACGTAGTAGAAAATAGATTATAAAACCAAACTGCAAGCAACAAAGAAGGCAGGGAGGAGAGGCGCAGAGGCGCCACGCAAACAAAAACAACGAAAATATATTCAGGTGGTTGGGTACCATGAACTTCAAAGTCAGAGAAGGCATCCGCAAACCTACAATCAATTCAGCCCAAACAAGCACCAACACGTCACAAAACCTGCACACAGACACAGCACTACAAATCTGAAAAATCCTGCACCAACAATCAACCCCAATGAAATCAAACCTGCAATCAATTCCAACCAATACCTGCACCAACACAACACAGATCCTGCACATAGACTCAATATACTTCATACAAATATCCCCATAGGGAGTATTGACAAACACAAGGGTACAAGCAAGAGAAACTGGAGCAGCAACTCTCCTAATGATCTCAGCAATCAAATCCATAGCATCAGACATACAATAAAAGTAGCATAATATTCATAGGGAATGATGCTAAAAAGGAGAACATTGACAGCAACTTTTATTTCTAAAATTATAAATCAGCTATCATTTCTATAAATATGATTTCAACAAACTTCATTTCTAGAAATGCAATGACAACTTTCAAAAGTAGTTATACTGATCATCAGGAACCGAAATTTGGGTAAGCACAAAATAGGGTCCAGAACAGGTAAGGATAGAATCAGAAAAACAAAGTATCCAGTACAGCCCATACAATAAATATAATTAACCAATACAGCCCAAACCGTCCCCAATAGTGCAAAGGATACAACCCATACAACAGCAAAGTAACTAATATAGATACCAATATGATACAACCCATACAGCAGCAAAGTAACCAATACAGCCACAAATATTACAAAGGATACTACCCATACAACAAAGGATGAAACCAATACAGCAACAGGTCAATAGCCAGAACAACATTATTAAGGTAACAGCCTGTGAGGGTACTGTCAAATAGTCAAGATTATTAAACATATAGCCAATACAGCCAGTAGAGCATAAAGCCATCAGCCAGTATAACCAAACCAGCGGTGACGCAAGTAATCCCAGCCAATACAACAATAATCCCAAGACCAGGAACAGTCAGTACAACAATAACCCCTGGACCAGCAATAACAGCAGGACCAGGATCAGCCAATATAGCAAATACCCCAGGACCAGCATCAGCCAATACAGCAATAAACCCTGTCCCGACAATAACACCATTAACCCCAGGACCAGCCAATACAACATAGTTCAGCAAGAAACATGACCAAAATCAATCTCAATGAGTTTGAGTCTAACATTTGCATGCTCTAAGTAATTCAACAATATGAGATTGAGTCTAACCTCAACATTTTAATTATCATTAGCATGATCTAAGTAATTCAGCAATACAACACATATGAGATCAGCTAAAATAGCAAATATGTGAATCAGCAGAAGGGCAAAACAGCAGCTACATGAGATCAGCCGATACAACATGTTTAAGCAATAATAAGGACTAAAATCAGTCTCATTGAGATTGGGATTAACCACATCAATATAATAATCATTAGCATAAAATAATATATATATATATATATATATATATATATATATATATATATATATATATATATATATATATATATATATATACACATGTTAATGCCATCTCTGCTTTGTAGTTTCATTTCATCAGAAAAGAATTACAATGTTAGATCAGGATGTATGATACCAAACACTTCAGTATACCAAAAAAAAAAAAAAAAAAAACTAACAAAAAGAAATTAAACAAAAAAAATAAATACAGAAAGTCAAAATTCAACAAAAACTAGACAAAATTATATATATATGTATATATATATATATATATATATATATATATATATTATTATTATTATTATTATTTTTTTCTCTATAGGCTGAGTTGGCAAGATTTTATTCAACAAGAAAAAGGATACAATATATAGTTGGGAGGTTACAAAATTCTAGTGAAAACTAAAATTTTGAAACCAGCCTTCAAATGGGGACCCAAGATATAACCTAAAATGTCTCCAACAAAAAAGAAAACAAAATACACTAAGTAGAAAAGTGAATTAAAACATTAAGGATATAAGCATGGCCAAAATTATACAAACATTAAAACCATAATTATCAGAATGGAGGAACCTCAAAACTAGAAAGACACAAGACAAGGGAAGAGCGATCCACGGCTCAAAATCATCAACCTTAGGAGGAGCCAAATCTTCAGTGCCAGGCTAGAAAAAAATTGTCAAGCGAGCGAACAGGAGAGGGACAAGCAGGCCATGCAACCAACAGGGCTTTCTGTCGCAGCAGGAGTAGGGTCTCAACCCACTAGAAACACCTCCAAAATCAACAATCCAAATTATGAAACCAATAATAGAACCACTAGCCAAAGCAAAGTTCAAAAACAGGATGTCACAGAGATCGTAAGAGTTTAGACAAACTTCAGAAATTAGAAGACAAATCAGATCTGCAGCAGGGTAGAATAAAGTCTTCATCCAGGCTGAAATAAGAATAGCTACAAAACTATACATCAAACCAACGACCGAATAAAAAGGAGACATTCCAAAAAAGGATTGTAAATCCTATTATTGGATCCTAACTATAAACCTTAAGCAGTTAAAACACATGATTAAAATCATCCAAGTCTCATTAATCCTAAAATTCTGAATCAAAGCCATAGAACCAGGATTGCAATCTAACCCCGAATGGGTAAGACTAAAATCAACATTAAAACTATTGAGAGAGCGGTCGTTAACATAGCTGCATAAATATAACCCAGAATCAAGGACAGAGCTAGTGGATACTCAAGCACGCAGAAACAAAAAATTAAAATATAAATTCCTCTTATCAATATACAGGACCACTAGCTTCGGATAATACCCAATAGAGAAGGAGAGCCCAAAATGCAACACCATAGAACAACACCCAAACACAACCCAAAAACTAGCAAAATAATCGTAAATTTAAAACATCAAAATAGAAGCCACCAAAATCATAGGAGGAAGTAATTAGCCAAAAGAGCATTAATCTTATCTTTAAGATTATCCCAAGCAAAAGTATCATCAGGGTAAGATTTAATAGTATTATGTATGTTAGCAACAATAGAATAAGTGATCATATAAGCATTCATGGGGTATTAGAGTATTTAGCTTTGTTTTGAGTATTCCAAATATTCCAAAGAGTGAAAGCATCAAGAAGGTGATCAATGTGCAGCTTTTTCAAGGATTGTGACTTCCATTTGTCCAAGAAAGAATGCATATTGTCATGGATAAAGGGGGAAGGAAGCAAGGACTTCCAGACATCCTTGGAAAGACTACACCTCAGGAAAATATGGGGCAGGGATTCTTGAGCCTGGTAGCATTAACATTTTGAGACTAAGTGATAGCCGAAAAATTGCATTCTATCATCAGTACTACTAAAATTCTTTACCATATAAAGAGACTAATAAGAGTGGATATAGATTCGTGCCATATCCAAATGGGAAAAGAGATAACTTTAGTGGGTTTGCTTAGTTTTCAAACTTTTGAATGTTTAAGAGAGTTTAATTCACACAAGGGGGAATTAGCAAGCTTGGCAGGATGCAAGGAAGTGTGAAGGATTACAATGGAGTTAGAAACCTCGTCAAGAAATATATAGTGAATGAGATATAGGTTCCAATCACTATAGTTTGAGAAAAGATCAACCAGAGTAAGTTTGGGGAGAGAGACATTGCAGATTTCACTAATAATATAAGAATTTTTCCATATATCAAACCAAAATAATACAGAAGGATCCAGAATGTCCCATGAGAGAGAGTCTTCAATTGATTCTCTAGAATCAAGTATCCTCTTCCAAGTTTGAGAATCCATAATTTTGTTTTTGATCATAGAAGGTGAGTGGAGGCGCATTATTTAGAATTAATAGTAGAATCCCATAAGGAATTGGAGGTCTAAAATTTCCACCACAGTTTGATTGAGAAAGCACTATGGAGGGAATTTAAACTCTTAATGTCGAGCCCACCTTCATAGGACAAAAAAGTGATATGGTTCCAAGCGCACCAAATAAGTTTGGAGCCTCTGCTATGAATCTAAATTTATTGAAGATTTTATTTATTTTAATCATAACCTGAGATGTTGGGGAGGTAACCTCAAGCCAATAGAGGGGAATAATTTTGAGGACATCTTAGAGGAGAACATGTCTCCCTCTTTGAGAAAGGAAGTTATGCTCTTGACCTTTAAGTATTTTGAAGATGCTCTCCATTAAATCTTTGTAATAGAGATTTTTTTTTTCCCGATAAAGATAGGGATTCCAAGATAATGATGAGGGAATTTACCTTAGAAATGACATTGCTTTGTGGGGGGGGGGAACTTATCATTAATGAATAATTGAGACTTTGACACATTAACTTTTAAACTTGAATCTTTTTTAAGAGAGGTAATTATGTCTTTGATTTTTTTATGGATCTGAGGTCACCTTTAGTGAAAATGATAAAGTCATCAAAATATGTTAAGTGAGACACCGTAAATTTCCACCAATTTTATAATGAAGTTTGGGATCATTTAGAAATATTTTGTTGATGTTGAAAGACCAATAGCTTATAGCAATGATGAAAAGAAGGGTGGATATGGGTGACAGATGGGAAATATATGTCTGCGCTTGTACACAAGTGTACATGGTCTAAAGTAATAAAGGATGGTGAGATCCTGAAGTTATCATCCTCTGGAAATAGTTTCTTTTTGTTACTAGAGTTTGTTTATTTTAGCTAATGTTTAAGTGATCAAATAGACAATTGTTGGTCTTAATTTAACAAGTTAGAGTTTCTTAGATGTGGAACTACTTTTGGAGAAAATAAGGAGAGTTTGGTTTTAGCATGCAATTCATTAAGAGTTCATGTAAGTACTCTTCTTTCTCAATTTAGTATCTAGATTATTTAAAACTCAATCTTCTCTATAGAGTCCCCTAAATATGTTAAGTCTCGTTCAGTGCTCAAAGATGAACAAAAGAAGGTTCAATCTCAGCACGTAGACCATCATGTGATCAATGTTGATTGAGTTCAATGCTTACGTCTAAGTTATGAAATCTAAAATTTTAGTTGTGCATCACATGAACTTGATTCCACTAATTGCTCACATGCTTCAATTCAAATTTTAGCCAAGGAAATGAGTCATTATGCTATATGGGTTTATGTCACATCACCCATAGCACTCAATGCATCTAAATCATTGCATAAACCTAGAATGACCTATGGGTCTCACACATCAACATCTCAAATTAGCCAAGGTTTTGTGTTACGATGCTTACAGAGCTTGTCACATATCTCTAGGCTATCATGCATAAATTCCTCACATAAGCTAATGGTGAGCAGTGGAGTTTAGAGATTATTAGTAGTCCCATGGCTCAATCAATCAACTTAGATCTAAGGTCGTGCCCAGGCCATTTTCACACAGTGAATATTGTCACGGACATTGGACATGCACAGCCTTAGTTTTAAGTGATTTAAGAGCTCTATGATTTTCTTACAGTTAAAATATTATTTGCTTAAATATCTTCATTTCAAAACCAGCTTTTCCAATCCATTTATTCACAAATACTCAATCAAGAGTAAATGACTAAATGATATTCATTGATATTGAAGAGTACAAACATTACATTCTTAAATCCTTATATGCATATGCCCAACCCTACTCAAGGAGGGTTTAGGCTGCCATTAAATCAAAAGTACAAAGGAGGCAACAAGAGAAAATAAGCCTTTACATGGCTGGTACAAGAAAAAAAAAGAGTTAAGAGTAAATACGATACTCAAGAAATAGCGGTCGCGTTCTCCTGTAGCTCTCTTCTTTAGGTCTCTTCTCGTTCCTTGTTCACTACACTTATCCTTCTTCCTTGGCTGTAGCCTTTCTTCCTTAGGCTGGGAGCTATCTTCTAAATGTTCCTACAATAGCTTTGATATCCAAGAGCTTGATATTGGATAATTAGAACCCTTTTCATTCTCAAATCTCCCATTTATAACCTTTCCCCTAGTTTTTCCAACATTCATTAAGCCATTAAGTCTCCATTTTGGAAGTTGAATTTGCCTTAAATGTTTATTTATTTATTCTATAAGTAGTGAGGATCCTTAACTGTGAGTATTTAAATTTTGTTGTGGGGATTTGAAAAGAATTAAATGCATGTGCCTTTTCAATGCAGATTTGAAAAAGGCAAAGATGATTCCCAGATTTTAGGCGGGTTAAAATTTGAGAGCAGTCGTTAACTCTATGTTTGGATCTACCACAGAGTGCTATAGCATTAAGCTCTATGTTATTTGAGCACTGCGATGCACTATAGAGCCAAGCTCTCTGTCTGGATCCACGGCGACGCGCTATAGCATTAACCTCTCTATTGTTTGAGCACTGCGGTGCACTATAGCACCGATCTTTTTGTTGTTTGAGCACTGTGATATGTTGTAGAGCTAAGCCCTCAATTTGGAGGGTGCTACGGTGCGCTGTAGCTCATCCTTCTTGAGTTTGATCCACCACGGCGTGTTGGGGCGCACTGTGGTGCGCCATAGTGCCTCTCTTGTTCTAGGTTCCAGATTTCTTGTTTGACCTTTATTTCAGCTCTTTTGTCCTGAAATGCTGCAGAAACACATATCAAAGCATTAATCCTAAGGAAAACATTACATTTAGCATTAAATTAACTATAATTATTAGGTTCATCAATAAGATCCCCTTGATGGAACCCTTTTTTGGATTTAAAAAGATCATCCAGATGCCCAATTATGAGAATAAAAAACTAGTTATTAGTGATAAGAAGTTTGATTTTCTCCACAAAAGGGTCGTTGAAACCATAACTTTTAAGGAGATTAAAAAGAATGTTCCAATCAAGTTTATCAAAGACTTTTTCAATATCAAATTTGATAATCAATTTGTGACCCCAACTTATATACTTAAGGCTATGGAAAAGTTCTTGAGCTGCTTAGATGCTATCCTGGATTTTTCTACTGGGCACAAAAGAAGATTGGTTAGTTTTAATGATCTTGTGGAGAATACATTGCAATCTATTAGCCATGATTTTAACAATAATTTTGTTGAAGGTGGAACATAGACTGTTAAGCCTGAAGTCGAATCACTAGTTGGATTTTTTCTATTTAGGGACAAATGCGATCATCGTGTGGCTAAAACCTTTTGGCAACCGAACATTGCAGAAGAATTTATTAATTCCATTATAGATGTCATCTTTAATAATGTGCAAAAATTACAATAGAATTCTCTCAAGAAACCATCAGGTCCTGGGCACGTGTTGGATTTAAGGTTTTTGACAACTTCCCAAATTTCCTAATTAGAAGGTAGCTTATTATGCATGATGTTATCTTTAGCATTGATGTTAATAGGAGGGAACTTTAAAAGGGAGGCTATATCAACCCTAGGTTGTTACTTAGCCTAATTTTAGTTTAATCGCAGCCTAATTATGATTATATTTAGTTCATTTAGTCATTAGAATCAATCATCGAAGATTTGGAGCGATTCAGAGCTCAGCCGAATATTTGGAATATTTTAATAATATTTAACTAATTGAAAATTAAGATATTTGATTTGATCATGAAATCAAAATTCCACTTCACCATTGCAATCATCACTCCCAAATTTGCTAGGAGTGATGTTTTGGACGTGTTTGGAAGTTATCGGATTTTTGCGAATATTTTAATGTAATTAAATGCACCGGAAAATGGAATAATTAAAAAATCATCAGAATCAAAATCTGACTTCGCCGTTGAATTTCTCACCCCCAAATTAGTTAGGGGTGAATTTTTGGGATTTTTCGAAGCGCGTTTATTAAATCTGAATTTTTAATAAATTAAATACTAGAAACAAATAATTAATTATTCGTTTAAATGCATTTTCTTTCTTCCTCCTGTCGCATGGGACCCCGCTTTTATCCTCTTTTTGGCGCCCCCTCTCCCCATATTCTAGCACACGCAAAGGCCATCCCCTCTCCTTCTTCATTTTTCATCGCATATCCAATTCCTCCATCTTACCTCCATCTTTTTATAAGATTGAGCCTCAACCCCTCCTCCTACCATTTTTGCTCAGCTGAGGTCTCCTCTTCTCCTCTTACCCCTATTGCTGAGCTTTGTGCTGAAGAAGAAGCTCTCTTCCTCCAAGTTCTTTAAGAAGAAAATAGAGTTTTATTCTTGTTTCTAATCAAAGGTACCCACTTGCTCTACTTCCGAGGCTACTTTCTCCTAGATTTATCAAAATGCTATGGATGATACTTTTATTAGCTCTTGCATAGCATCTAAGTGTAATCGTAGAACCTCAATCGGACTCAAATGAGTTCGATTGAAGCTCATTCCTCTATTAAAGTTTCTATCAAGAAAACTGAAGGATTTTTGTGTACTAGTATCTAGAACTTTAATTTTTGCTTGTCATAATGATACATTCAAGTCAATTTTGGTATCAATGTAAGGGTTTCGAAAAGACCTTTCTATCAGTATATGGCACTACATGTGAGGTGCCCAAATTTGGGAGTATTTGGGTGTAAAAGGAGGCCTGTAATGATTTCCACACAGGCGTAATCACCATCGGGCGCTGCAAAGTGCTGCACACCCGAGTTTCCAATTTGGGTATACCGCACCTCGCCAGAGCGCACTATAGTGTGCTGCGGTGATATAATAGTCTTATGAAGTATAAAATTTTTGATGAAATTAAATTAAATTTGCCACAGCGCTAAAATCTGCCGCAGCGCCTGTAAGTGCTGCAGCGAGCCATAGCTTTAGCACATCGGGAAACCTGGGCCTAAAAGCGCTGCAGTGCGCCATAGTGCTGAAATTTGCCGTAGCGCTTAAAAGTGGTGCAGTCCACCGCAGCACGCCATAGTGCGCCGTAGTGCCTGGCTTTCAGCTAGAAGGCGTTACAGCACGCCGTAGCGCTCAGAACTGTCCGAAGCTGCCCGAAACTATCCGAAATGGCCAAAACTTCACATTTTTCGCATTTTAAGGACCATAGTGGGGCCTAAATATTATCCTTTATAGCATATGCTAAAATCCCTTATGTGTCTTAAATAATTTTGTACCAAATGTTAATGTTAGAATTTTTGATTGCTTGTATGACTAAGTAGATTTTAATAATCAATATGCATGGAATATAATTAATTTAAATTTGTAATCAAGTGCTAATCTCTTTTGTATTTGATTTGAGATTTGATTAGCTTTAATTGCTCATTATTTTAATCAATGTAATATTTATGTATGTTAGAGAATTTAATTCTGATTTGGACACCTTTATTTACTCAATTTGATATTAATCTATATTTGAACATAAGAATCTTAAGACCTTGATTAAGTAAATGATACTTAATCTAAATCAAAAAATTGTCATCAATAATACACCAATAATACATTGATTTGTTATTGTAGCACCCCGCCCCGTCGCCGTGCACAAATGAAATAGTCATAATTAAGCTCGGCGACGGAACTGTACGCCACTCGGGGAGGAATAGCCCATCTCCCCAAATAGCTGAAAGCCAAGCCCGTCTGAAGGGCTACTGACTCAACCTCAAGGAGGGTTGAGAGCTAATACTTAAGATAAGAGTAGTATCCTTACCCTAAGTATTAGGCAAATATATACATTAGATTTAGAATATATTAAAAATCTAATATATGTATAAAATATCAACATTTCCAATATACTGATCACATCACAATACTAAGTATAAGTAGTGTATAATAAAGTGCAGAAGCTTAAAGCAAATATCCAAAAATATTCATCATAGAAGGTGTATGAAAATATTCGTCTTAGTAAAGAAAAGAAAATACATCCAGAATTATTACAAACATTTACTGAATAACAGACATAGAGCTAAGTACTTGACTGAAATAAATTTAGCAGAAAGGTAGTAAAATTAGAGAATAGTCCACTAGTGCTCCATGGGCTCCTCTTAAATCTCCTAGGTGTCCTTCTGACCTGGCTAATATACTGCTCAAGATCTAGCAAATTGCTGGATCCCAAAAGTATCTCGTATTAGACAATAAGTCTAACACATCGAAACTAGTCTAAATAGTTCTACTTATTCATTTAATATTTATATAATGTGATTAAATTTGCATAAATATTATAAAGAGAACTGAAAGCATAAAACTGTATAAAATTATACAAAGCTAAAGTAAAGTAAGGTAAAGCTGAACCATAAACTAAAATACTAAAAATAAACCAAAATAGTACTGAATTTGAAACTGAATAATCATATGTAAAACTATGTTGTATATCACTAAAACTATGCATCTTAATATGCCACAACACTGTATGCCACTGATATGCAGCCAAAATATCACTGAACTACTATGAGTAGTACGATCCATTGTACACATACATCCAATTGGGAATACTGTTTACTGATGATGCCGATGCATCCTGAAATTTCCTAGTCAGTATATGTAACATTTCGTAACCCATAAATCATCACTGATACTCATATATCATTCTGATACTCACACATCATGCTTATGCTCATGCTCATGCTTCTATTTATATAAAACAAATCCAGAAAAAATATTTAGAAATCCGATAATGAATTTAAGGTCTCTATCACGTAAAAACCTGCTGAAAGGGTTCTGACTCCTATATTTTAGTTTGATACTTGGTTAAAGTTGAGAGTTTATTTAAAAATCATTATATGGAATGATTGTATACACATATTTAGCATGTTTGTAAGAAAGGTGGTTCTTAACACTTAGTTTGATTAAGCCACCCTAACAAAGCGATCTTTGATAGGAGGCATCATCTGATGGCGATTTGTATCTCAAGCTAAGTCTTTAAGATGCCCAACTCATAATCACACTTAGTGTCCTAAAGAAAGTGACTCAAATTACTTAGTTTATTTAAGCCACACCTATTGAAGCGATCTTCGCTATGAGGCATCACCCAATGGTGATTTGTAGTTAAACAAACTAAGGAATGAGTCCCTATTTATAATACTCTTAGTCTTGAAAGATTTACTCTAATGGGACTGTATTCATCTAATCCCTCGGGATATCACCTAGTTATAAGTCCACATTGGAGTGAATCAACCAATCCTAAATACTACTGAAGTAATCTAGTACTATGGGTATACCATACTATACCAACTAATAATTTGGGTTTAGACAATTCTATTTAATATACAAGGATTTATCAGAGTTATTAATCCTTATTCTAAATAGGTGAGTCCTACACAAGGATCTAAGGGTATGATCAAAAGATCACTCAATATAGGTTTTTACCATAAGGAATAAGTCCTATTTTAAGTACTTTAGGTGATCCCTACCACAAGGTATCAAGTTCAGTCTCTAAGGTTTTGAAGGAGCAGCTAAGTTCCTACCTCAAAAGGTTAAAAATTTCAAGAACGATCCTAAAGCAAGACCCATGAGATCTCACTTTTCTACTATTTAAGTTAACATTCAAGGTTTACTTATTAGTTTTGGATTGAAGTGATCAAATCAGATGATTAATATTCACCTGACCCTTTTCTATTCTACAATCATGGGATGAAATCAATGATCTTATTAGAGTTAGATCATTTCATAAACCATTATAATTTTATTATCCATTTTATGCTGATAGTCTTATATAAGAGAAAATCAAAGTTCTAAAGTTTAGATTCAAATGATTCAATTATACATATTCAAGATTAACCTTAACACTTCTAATTCATTAATTTAAGATCAATATTAAATCATATGCATTATTGGAATCATGTTGATTGAATTATCTTACAATCAAATTTATTGATTAAGTAATTAAGGTTTAGATCTTAATCAAGACAAGTTAAGGTTTAACCCCTAACCCTTCTACTATTAAGACCAAAGGTTAATTTAAAGGTTAATGACAAATCAATGTATTATCAGTGTGTTATTGATGGCAATTTCAAGTTTAGATTAAATATCATCTACTTAATCAAGTTACCAAGAATCTTATTATCAATTATAGTTTAATATCAATTACACACAATTAGGTGTCCAAATAAATGTTTAGGGTTTTCTAACATACATCATAATATTATGAAAGCATATAAATATAAAGATGCCATGGGGAAAAAAGGTAATTAATGCTAATCAAATTCTAAATCAAATCTAAGGGATTAGCACTTAATCACAAATCTAAAAAGACTTAGATTTCATGCTATTTGGTTATTAAGATATACCTATTAAATGGAAGCATTCAAGGGTTCTACCATTTAGCATTTGGTGCAAGATATTTAGGATACAAAATAGGTGTTGAGCAATTATCAAAATGACAAAGTTTTAAACTTGATTTGTACATAGAATTTGATAAAATTTAGTCCCACAAGGGTCCTATGGACCTTAAAATGCAAAAACAATAAAGTTTTGGACATTTCTGCCAATTCTGGGCAGTTTTCAGGAAATTCTAACAGTTTTGTAATTTTGGGCGCGACAGCGTGCTGTGGCGCTTCTGCCGTTGCAGCGCGTTGTGGCATTTTTAGCGCTGCAGCGCGCTGTGGTGTGCTGCAGCAGTCCATTTGCAATTTACTGTTCAATTAGTTTAATGACTGGTTTTATAAGGTTTTTCCTGAAATACCGATGCAGCGGCCCAGTTTGCAACTTTGGGCGCGGCAGAGCTAGACGGCATTTATCGCATGGACGAAACCTATAAGGCCTATTTTTGAGCTCAAATACTCTCAATCCAGAGCATTCCATGAGCGGTGCCATATATCAATAGAAATGTCATTCCGATACCTTTCCATTGACACCAAAATCGGCACAAACGGAGCACCCTAACTATACGAAAAATGTGGATAAAGGACAGGGTATATAGAATGGTCGAAAAACAGAGCATGATTTTTCAAAGAAATGAGATGCCACAATGAGCCTTAATGGCTTCCTTACACCATCATGAGTTTCTAAAGCTACAAAAAAGTATAGTAGCAATATGAAGAAGACAAAGGAGAGGAGCAAACATGTACCTTTAGCCTTGCGAGAGAAGGAGGAAGAGGGCACTCTGTTTTCTCCAAGAACTTGGTGAGGAACCGAACTCCTTCTTCAGCACAACTTGGCAATGGAGGGGAAGGTGAGGGGCTCTAGATGGACAGCAAGGGGTGGAGGAGAGGAAACTAAGCTCCATTTATAGAAGAAAAGAAGATGGGATGGAGGTATGGCAAAGAGGAGAGGGAGGGATGGTCTCAGCCATCCTTGCGTGCTAAGGAGGGAGAGGCGCCGAATGGAAGGGCTACTGTCAGGAGAATTAAGAAAATTTATTTTCTTAATTAAATATTTATTTATTAAATTATTTTAAAATTTTAGATTTTCGAAATGCATTCCGAAAAATTCTAAAAATTCACCCATAACTAATTTGGGGGTGAGGAATTCAACAGTAAAGTTGGATTCCGATTCCGACGATTATTTAATTATTTTATTTTTCGGCGTATTTAATTATATTAAAATATTGACGAAAATTTGACGACCCAAATACGTCCAAAACATCACCCCTAGCTAATTTGGGGGTGACGATCGCAACGACGAAGTCGGATTTTGATTTCAAGGTCAAAATAAATATCTCAATTTTCTAATTAATTAAATATAAAAATATTCCAAAATAATCGATTGAGCTCCGAATTGCTCCAAACCTTTAGGGTTTAGTTCTAATGACTAGATGAACTTAATGGAATGATAATTATGATATGATTAGGCTAAACTTAAGCTGGGAAACAACCTTGGGTTGTTACAGTTATTGATATATAAATAACCTATTGGTCTTAATTTTGGTAAGGCTAGGGGTTAAACCCTAACTTGTCTTGATTAAAATCTAAACCTTAATCAAGTAACTTTAATTAAAAGATAATTCAATATGCATAATTCCAATAATACATATTATTTGACATTGATCTTAAATACATTTTATTAGAATGACTAAGATTATTAAGAGAATTTATGTGATTAACTATCTAGACTTAAGTTTGAAATCTTCAATTTTCTCATATATAAGATTCTTAGCATGAGAATAATTATAAAATTATAATAATTTACAACATGATTTCATTCCAATAATATTTTTTGATTTTATCCCATGATTGTAGTATAGGATGTGATTAGATGGGTCTAACCATATGATCTGATCAAACCAATTCAGACTTAACAAATGCAACTTATGATCTTAATGCAAATTATTAAGTTAAATGTTTGACGTGTAAGATCTTGATGATCTTACAATAGAATTTTTAAGTAATTGAAAGCCTTAACAAAATGTTAGCATATTGAGGTAGGAAGAACTTATTATTACATTTTGAGGTAGGAGCTTAGATGATTCTTCTTAGCCTTAGAAGATTGATCTTAAGCCCATATGGTAGGATCACCCAAAGTCCTTAGAATGAGATTCCTCCCATGTGGTAGTAACCTATACTGAGTGACTTTTTGTTCACACTCTTGGAACCTTATGTAGGATTCACCCAATTAGAGTCAGTATTTATTACTTTGGTAAATCCTTGGCTACTAATTAGAATTGCTAGAACCCAAATTATTATTTGGATATGATTATGCATATCCATGGTGCTGAGTCACTTCAACAATATTCAGGATTGGTTAAGTCACTCCAATGTGGACTTATGATCATGTGCTCTCCTGAGAGATTAGACGAATACAGTCCCGTTAGAGTAAATATTCCAAGACTAAGAGTGTTATAATTAGTGAACTAGATCCTTAGTTTGAGATATAAACTATGATTGGGTTCTGTCTCCTATCGTATTGCACTTCGATAAGTATAGTTTAAAATAAACTATGTATCTCAAGTCACCTTGCATAGAACATTAAGTATGCTTGTAATTAGGGTATTTAATTGTAATAACCCAAGGTTGTTACCTAGCCTAATTTTAGCTTAATCATATCTTAATTATCATTTCATTAAGTTCATCTAGCCATTAGAGCCAAACCCTGAAAATTTGGTGCGATTAAGAGCTAAATCAAATATTTTGGAATATTTTAATATTTAATTATTTAGAAAAATGAGGTATTTAATTTGACTTCAAAATCAAAATTTGACTTCGTCGTTGTGATCGTCACCCCCAAATTAGCTAAGGGTGGTGTTTTGGACGCGTTTGGAAGTCGTCGGATTTTCGCAAATATTTTAATATAATTAAATAGCCCTGAAAATTAGCATAATTAAATAATTGTCGGAATTGAAATCCGACATCACTGTTGAATTCCTCACCCCCAAATTAGCTTGGGGTGAAATTTTGGGATTTTTCGGAGCGCGTTTCTAAAATCTGAATTTTAAGTAATTAAAGAAATTATTTAATTATGAAATGTTATTTTCTTAATTTGCTAGCTGGCTATTTTATTCGGCTGTCCATCCCCTTCATCCGATGCCCCCTTGCTCCCCATCCTCTCCCCATACTTGATGGGAGAGAGCTTGCCTTATAGCTCATGATGGCCTCCCCCCTCTTCATTTCCCCTATAAATGGAGCTTAATTCCCTCTCCTCCACCCCTTCTGTCCATCTAGAGCTCCCACCTTCCCTCCATTGCTGAGTTATGCTGAAGAAGAAGAAGTTTAGCTCCTCTCCAAGTTCTTAGAGAAAATAGAGTATCCTCTTCCTCTTATAAAGGCTAAAGATGCCCATTTGCTCCTCTCCCTTGTCTCCTTCATGTTGCTAGTATGTTGTTTGGTATCTTTAGAAGATCCATGATTATATGTGGAAGCCATTGAGGTTCATTAAGGAATCATATTACTTGAAAATATTATGCTCTATTTTTTGACTATTTTGTATACCCGAATCTTTAACTTTATCATTCATATAGTTAAAATAATCTAATTATGCCGATTTTGGTATCAATGGAAGGTATCAGAAAGACCTTTCCATTAATATATGACACAGCTCATGAAATGCTCTGGATTGAGAGTTTTTGAGCTCAAAATGTGGCCCATCATGATTTTCACACAGGCAAAATCATCGTAGTGCCCGAAGCTCAAATAGTGTCTGCTGCTGCGTGCCACAGCGCGCCGCAGCGTCATTTCAGGAAAAATAATATAAAACTGATAAATAAACTAATTAAACAATAATCCGTAAGTTAGACCACTGCAGCATGCCACAGCGGGCCGCAGCGTCATTTTTAGAAAACTATATGAAACTAAAAGAAAAATTAATTGAATAGTGTTTTCGCAAATTGATCTGCCGCAGTGCGCCACAGCGCCTCAAAGCACTGCAGTGCGCCGTAGCGCCCAGAATTTTTTGAAAGTGCCCAGAATTAGCTAAAATGGCCAAAACTTCATTATTTTTGCATTTTAAGGTCCCTAGGACCCTAATGGGACTGAATTATATCAAATTATGAGCATTGCATAAAATTTTATGTGAAAATTAAATTTGAAAGATATCCTTTAAAACATGCGCTTAAAATTATTTATAAATTTTTGTGCCAAATATTAAAAAATAGGATTCTTGAATGCTTGTATTGGCTAAGTAGATCTTAATAACCAGATTGCATGAAACCTAAGTCTTTTAGAATTGTAATCAAGTGCTAACCCCTTTGGTTGGATTTAGAATTTAGTTAGCCTTAATTACCTTCTACTTTATATCATCTTACATTCCTATACTTTCATGATTTTAAGATGTATGCTAGAGAACTTTATCATTTATTTGGGCACCTAAATGTGCTTAGTTGACATTAAACTATAATGGAACCTTGAGAACTTTATTAAGTAATTGATACTTAATCTAAATCTGATATTTGACATCAATAATATACCAATAATATATTAATTTGTCATTGATCTTTAAATCAATCATTGGTCTCAATTTTGGTAAGGCTAGGGGTTAAACCCCAACTTATCTTGGTTACAATCTAAATCTTAATCACCTTAATCAATTAACTTGATTGCAAGATAATTCAATCGACATGATTCCAATAATGCATTTGATTTGACATTGATCTTAAATCATTGAATTAGAAGTGCTAAGGTTAGTATTAAATCTGTGTGATTGAACTATCTGAATCTAAACTTTAGATCTTTGATTTTCTCTTATATAAGATTATTAGCAAAAGATGGATAATAAAATTTTAATGATTTATGAAATGACCTAACTCTAATAATACCTTTGATTTCATCCCATGATTATAGAATAGAATAAGATTAGATGGATTTTAATGATCTGATCTAATCACTTTAATCCAAGTCTATTAAGTAAACCTTGAATGTTAACTTAAGAAATAGAAAAGTGAGATCTCAAGGGTCTTGCTATAGGATCATTTTTGAAATGTTTAAAGACCTTAATTATTGATACATTGAGGTAGGATGAACTTATAACTTATTGAGGTAGAAACTTAGATGATCCTTCATAACTTTAGAAGTTGAACTTGATACCTTATGGTAGGAATCACCTAAAGCACTTAGAATGAAACCTCTCCCTTGCAGTAAAAATCAACTTTGAGTGATCTCCTTGATCATATCCTTGGAGCCTTATGTAGGACTCACCTATTAGAGTAAGGATTAATAGCTTTGATAATCCTTGTTGATTAAATAGAATCTTATGAACCCAAATTATTAGTTGGGTATAAGCATGATGTATGAATATCAATAATAGTGTATGAGTATTAGTGATGATTTATAGGTTACAAAATGTTGCATATATTGACTGGGGTATTTCAAAATGCATTGTCATCGTAGTTCCCAACTAGATGTATGTATACATCGGACCGTACGACTTATAGCTATTTAGTGATATTTTAGTTGCATATCAGTAGCATATAATATTGTATCATATTCAGATGCACAGTTTCATTGGCATACAATATAGTTTTATATGTTATTACTCAGTTTCAAATCCATTACTATTTTTGTTTACTTTCAGTATTCAGTTTTCAGTATATTTTTACTTTACTTTACTTCAATTTTATACAGTTTTATACAGTTTTATACTTTCAGTTATTTTATAGTTTTTTTGCAGATTTATTTGTATTATGTAAATATTAAATGAATAACTAGAACTGTTTAGATTAGTTTTGATGTATTAGACTTATTGTCTAACATGTGGTACTTTTGGGATCTGGCAATTTGCTAGATCTTGTTCAGTATATTGAGCCAGGTCATGAGGACACCCAGGAGATTCAGGAGGAGCCCGTGGAGCACTAATGGACTATTCCCCAGCCTAACTTTTCTGCTTAGTTTATTTTAGTTCAGTACTTGGCTTTTATTTATATATTTTAGTAAACTATTTATAATAATTCTGGATGTGTTTTCTTTTCTTTTCTGAGATGAATATTTTATACATCTTCTGTGATGAATGTTTTTGGATGACTACTTTGCTTTCGAACTCTGTTATATACTACTTATACTTAGTATTGTGATGTGATCAGTATACTAAAAATGATGATATCTTATATATATATTGGATTCCTCATATATTTTACATCCAATGTATATATTAGTCTAATACTTAGGATAAGGATACTACTCTTATCTTAAGTATTAGCTCTCAACCCTCCTTGAGGTTGAGTCAGTAGCCCTTTAGATGGGTTTGGTTTCAACTATTCGGGGGGATGGGATATTCCTCCCTGAGTGGCGCGCCGCTCCACCGCTGATCTATTTTACCTTTTGCACGCGGCGACGGGCGGTGCGCCACATTAACAACTTAGCTTGATATATAAATTGTGACTAGGTTCTGCCTCATATCAAAGTGCGCTTCGATAAGTGTAGTTTTAAACAAGCTAAGTGTTAAATCCACCTTTCTTGGAAACTGTGCCGCCCCACCCCCCAATCCACAGTATTATACTTAAGGGGTAGTGTACCACTATGGCAAATCCCCACTTCTCATTGGATTAGGTAAGTTCCACAATCCACTAATAAGGGAAGGATGTGCACAGAATGAATATTATATACAGAGTGCGGAAGCATATAAAGTAAATAATACATCCATTTAACCATACATCAAACAAGGGACAATAATAAAAATAATAGCTCAGAAATAATAGTATAAAAAAAGGAAAACACGGTCACAAAAGTACCTAAATTATTACAACATTTAATCAAAGTTTATAATGAAATAAAAGAAAACAACGCTCATCCTCACAATAAAATAAAGAACTATAGGTCTTCAGCTCCACCTTGACGCGCCTCCTTTAGATATGTCTCCTCCTCAAAAACCGGATCTCCAAACTGCTCAGATTCTGACATTTTCAGTTTCACAATGCTAGGGCCTCAACCAACAAAAACAAATCTTATTAGATAATTATCTAAGTATAAAATACTGCAAAGAAAGACTATATCCTAAATATGCTAATGATCATATGACATATGCAAATTTAAGAGAATCAGTCTAACTGTGGTACATATAAGTAAGCCGCAAAAGGTCTATCATCCTATAATATACAAGTAAAGCAAGAAAAATAGCTGACTAAAGTAAGAGTAAATTAAAAAGTATAACTGAAATCAGAAATAAAAGTAGAAATAGAGTGTCATGACTACCATACAGATGAGGGCTAAATCTAGCCTACTAAAATTAAAAGGATTCTTAGTGACATAAGTGGCTAAGGCGACAAAATTTCTTAGCGTCATAAGAGGCTAGGGCAAAAATATATATATAACTGAACTGAGAGGCAGTATTAACACATGCAATTTATATTTTAGTTATTTACTTTACTTTTGTGAATAATTTTAGAAATAACTGAGGAGTCAAGCAGGTCTACAAGACTATTTGGGTTCCAAACTTAACAACACACTCCTCAATGAGTGAAGTTAAGTAATCCTTATCTCACCTTCTCCCTGCCCATTGGGGTACTATGCACAAAAGTCAACCAATAACTGAACCCAATGCAAAGTTTTCTTAAATATTCTAGGTTTTAATTTTATGCAACAATATTCTTGTATGATATGTCTAAGGAATAAAATAAAAAACTTAAGGAATGCATAAGCAATAAAATTCAAAAGTGACCAAGAGACTCTACTAAATATGGTGATATCAATTATTATCTAATTAACCCATTCTAACTATTCCAAGTTACACAAGTTTAGGATCTCCAATTTTTACTATCGAGTGTAACTTAGAAGCACAACTTTATAAGTTAAAAGGATTATAATTGATCAAGTTCTAGTCTAGCTCAATCAAATACGATTATAGATTAAGTAATAAATCACAACATCCTAATTGATGAATTTAAACGTTCTAAACAAAGATATGATCAAGATCTGCTAAACTAGAGATTATGGATTAAACACCATGAACTTGGGTTTAATTACATAATCCAAAGGTACAGTGTGGCACCCCACCCCCTGATCCGTAGGATTAGACTTCAGAGGTGGTGTGCCACTCTGGTAAATCTCTCACTTATGATTAAATTAGGTAAGATCCATAATCCACTAATAAGAGAAGGAGGTGCATATAATGAATACATGAGATCAGTCACTAAATCAACACAATCACAGAGTGCAGAAGCATATAAAAATAAATAATACATCCAATTCACTATATATCAGACATAAAATAAAATTAATGAATAACTTAGAAAATAAGAGTGCTAAAAAATAATCACAATCACTGTACTTGTATTATTACAACATTTCAATTAAAGTTTAAGAAGACTGAAAATAAATCTAAGAGTCTCTCGTCCTCACAAAAGCTAAAAAGAAGATTATGCTGCGTCTGACTATTCTGGCTGATGCTTCTCTTCTAAATATGACTCCTCTTCTTCAGCACCCAGCTCCCCAAACTTATCTGAATCTGACATTATTGATTTCATAATGCCATGGCCCCAACCAAATAAGAAAATCTTATTAGACAATTATCTAAGTACATTATAGGTTGAATATTTTAGATGAATTATTAATGTTACCATTTAAACTTAAACACAACAAAAAAATGAACTAAAAGTATAGGAGCAGTTAGCATATAAGGAATATGATAAGTTATAAATATAGCATTTATAATTAAGTAGAAAATGAGGCAAAAGCACACCTCAAGTAAACTAAGCAAGAAATGGGCATATACATATATAATGCAGTAAGTAAAAGTACTGAAAGTAAAGTCTAATCCTAAACATGTTGATGATCATATGACATATACTGATTAAAAATAGTAAGTCTAAACATGGTACATATAGTAGGCAGTAAAGTCTAGCATCCTATAAATATGTATAAGTGAGCAGGTAAGTAAAGAAATACAACTGACTGAATAACATACATCAATAGTACAGTAAGACAGTAAGCTGAAACTGAACAGGTATATAAAAATTGCCATATAAAAAAATTGGCCAATTGGGCCCATAGCCTTTCTGGGCTAGGGCAGATAGAACAGAACATTAGAACTGAGGATGTGGGGCTCCCGTACTGACAAAAAGGAAGTATGGTGCTCCAACTGTGGCAAATCCCCAACTTAAGTAAAGTTAGGTAAACCCAACCTGCCTTAAGCCAAGGACTTGTCACCAAGTGCTATAACATTCATCAATATATATATATATATATATCAAAGTGGCGGAAGCAATAAATAATATAGTAACATCCACAAGCATACATAGTAGGAAAAGAGAATGCAATATAGTAACTCATCATAATGTAGAAATAAAATACATCCAGAATTAATTATTACAAACTGAAGTTTAAAGAAAAATGAAAATGTCTCTCAATCTCACTGAAATGAAAATGCAATAACTATCTATTCAGCGGCAGCACGATCCTCCTCATGAACCTGCTCCTCTTCTGCGACACTGCCCACGAACACGTCTGAATCTGACATTTGTCGGTATCACAAATGCTAGGGACCCAGCCAACCAAATAAAAAGGTTACAGTTAGACAATTGTCGAAGTACATTTTAGGCTATTTTAATGAACTAAATATTTTAAAGATATCACATTTTAATTTAACTAAACATGCAAGCAGTAATAGGTGCAACAAGCTATGAAAGAAATGGGTAACTATAAACTATCCATTTATAGCCAGCATACAATACAAAATAAACAAGGTGAGGCTAAAAGCAAAAGTAACTGCAACTACTGAAATAAATATGATCCTAACATGATTTTGATCACATTAAAACATGCTGAGTATAAAAAAACACAAGTACTGAACATGATAAAATTATAGCATCCTAAACATGCCATTTATACATATATCTAAGCCATAATAGTATACATACAACATGCAGATTAATATGAAAAGAAGGCCACTGAGACATGTGGCAAAAGCAATTCAATCTATGAAATATAAAGCCACTAAGACATGAGGCAAAGAGGGAAAATACTGAAAATAAGGCCACTGAAGCATATGGCAAAGCAAATCAGAAAACAACAATCCATCTAAAGTAGCAATACGCCTAAGACATAGTACTACCATACCAGCCAATAAGCCATACAGGGCCTCCAATTTCAATCAACCAATCCCCAGCCTAGCCATTCAAATATGCTAGGTCTGAGTCCAGTCTATACAATACTACTAGTGCAGAGCCAGGCTAAGCTAGGACATATTCTACCAACTGCAAATAAGACAAAATTGAATGATATGCAATTTAAATACTAACTTAGGATGTATCATCCATATCCTAAGTTTTCCTATTATGCTCAAGGAATACGGCTCAATAACCAAGGTAAGCAAAGCAATCTAGTCAAAATAAGCAAGAGACTCAATCTAGACTATGTGATATTTGATGTTATCTAATTACCCAATCTAACTATTCTGAGAAGGTACAAGTTTAGGATCTCCAATATCCAGCTATCGAGTAGAATCACAGATTTATGTCCTTAAAGTTAATATTAGAACTTAACAAGTTCTAATCTAAAATCATGTGACGACTATATGGTTTAAGTAAGTAAATCAATGACCTAATTTATTAATATTTTACTCTCTTACCCGAATCATGATTAAGTAAATCAAGATTTAAGGATTTATAACTTAAACCCTATGTTGAGTTCAAATCCCAAATCCAAGGTAATATCCTAATTAGGATCTAGGGTTCACACTTATTACCCAAATTAAAGGAAAAGGATCCTATAAGCTGAAAGATTTAGGAGCTACGAACTTAGTGAAAGGTCATTCTACTAATTATAAGATAAAACAATCGACTAAGAACTTGAGAATCTAAGATCTATATTCAATCTTTAAGATAATTTCATTATCTTATAGGTTGAATCATCCTATACCCACATGGAAGGTTTCAAAGGTTTAAATAATTAATCATTAAAGAATTTCAATTAGAGATGGTTCAATTTCAAATTGAAGATCTAAGTCTAAGATCTTAAGATCTAAAAATTTGAAGTTTGATCACTTTAGATCTCTAAATTAGAGTTTCATCCTAAGAGCTTTCATTTGTGATTTTTTTGGAATCTAAGTTCATAGTTAAACTATATGGAGCTTATTAAGGTTGAAATTGACAATTTTAAGCATTAGATTAACATTAAACTCATATTGACCTTTTTAGGGCTACTTAAGATCTAAGGATCTGACGTTTGATCACTTTAGATTTCTAAATTAGGTTTTAACTTAGACTTTACCAATTACATTTCTTTTAAGTTTTAACTCTTAAGGAAAAGTCAATGGAGGAAGAATGTACCTGAAATTGGGGTTACGGGCTTGACCGAGGGGGAAGGAAGTGCTCCTGAGCTTCCTGAAGGACAGACGAAGGTTCACAGGGGGTCGGAACGCCAGACGAACCCTCTATCAGTAGTTCTAAGCTCTGGTAACTCCGATAAATTGTCATGGTGATGGGAGCTCCAGCAGACCTTCAGCCAGACAATTGGGGATTCACAGTGAGCAAAGGGACTCACTGTGAAATCCTGGTGGTATTTATAGGCTCCAGCAGGTCTTAGGAATGGAGGCCAGGGCTCGGGCTTGGGAATTGGATCGGTCTGAGGCTTCTCCCTGGTTTCCCTAAATTGGGAGGGTCCAGGCCTCCTGGTTCATCCGGTTAGGCTCGGCCACTTACGGAAGGGTGCTAACGGTCTAGCTGTGTGGCGCCCCACCCCTTAATCCACAAGAATTAAGTTAAGGGATGGCGTGTCACTCTAGCTAACCCTTCACTTATAATTGGATTAGGATGACATCCACAATCCACCTAATAAGGGAAGGAGTAAGCATAAATCAACATACAGTCACTATCTAAGTAGACATACAGAGTGCGAAAGCGATTTTCAATATATAACATCCAAGCATCACAACATAAGTATAAGAAAACATATCTCAGAACATAAGTATAAAATCTAAATATATAGTCAACAGTACCTATATTATTACATCATTTAACAGTTCAAATAAAAGAAAGTTCAAATACTCTCATCCTCACATACAAAGTAAAAGGGCTAAACAGCAGCTTCTTCCACGGACTCTTCCTCTAGGTATGGCTCCACTCCTAACTCCTGCTCTTCTAACTAAAAAGGGTCTGCCATTGTTAGTTTTATAATGTAGGGCCCCAGCCAAAAAAGAAAAATTTGGTTAGGTAATTGTTTAAGTATTTTAAGCTGATAAGTTTTGTGTGTTATGTAATATCACTATTCTACGACTTCTAAGCAACAATGTGTATAAAGGAGCAGCAAGCAGTACAAAAGAAAAGGGAAAGCTATAAACCATCATTTATAACTTAGGCAAAGGAGAGGTTAAGACATGCCTCACATGTGAGCTAAACAAGGTAAGGCATATAAATATACATAAGCAAATAAGTGCAGTAAGAAAGATGCTACAACCTTAACATGCTGGTGATCAAAGAAACATGCTAATTAAATAGAAGAACTCAGCAGTAGTACATATAAATAGCAGCAAGATTCTAACATTCTAAATATATATAAAAGCAGTACAAGGGAATAGCTGACTGAATAAGAATACTGAAAGGTAACCAAACATCAACTACATATAAACGTACGCATACAATCTACCAAACAAAAATGAGCTAATCTAGCCCACCAGAAAGGCTAAAGGTTCTTAGCACCAGTACGGCTAGGGCAGTTCCTAGCACCAGTACGGCTAAGGCATCAACAGCATAATCGAAGGATCCTAGTACTAGTACAGCTAGGTCAGTTCCTAGCACCAGTATGGCTAGGGCACCAATGGTGTACCCTTAGTGTCAACAAGGATACTAGGCAAACAGCACACAACAAATAGAGGCCTTCCCATAGTAACATAAGTTAACTAGGCAGTCAGAAGGCAATACTAAGAGTCAGCTCAAACACATCCAATTGTTATCTTATTATTAATCACTTTAATATATTCATAATAAATCTAAGGAGTCTCCATATTTTCCTAACATTTTATTTATGCATCAACAGTCTTATATAATATGTTCAAGAAAAATATGGCACAAAAGTACAAGGAACGCGCAGCAACAAAATATTAAATAGAAGCAAGGGACTCTACTAAACATGGTGATATCATTTGTTTTCTACTTAGCCATTCTAACTATTCCAAGTTACACAAGTTCAGGATCACCATTTTCCTACTATCGAGTGTAACTTAGAAATTCATCCTTATAAGTTAAAAAGGATTAGAACTGATCAGGTTCTAAGCTAGTTCAATCAGATAGACGACTACGAGTTAAATCAATAAATTATACATCCTAGTTTTATGAATTTAGATGTTCTAACTAAGATCTGATCAAGATCTTCTAAACCTATAGATTATGGATTAAACACTATGAGATTTAGGTTTAATCACATAATCTAAAGAGGATGAGACCTAGGTTCTAAGTTTTATTCTATAAGTGATCTACTAAATAAGGCAAATCCTATTTAGTAATTAAGCTTAATAGTATGAATCTCCTATCCTAAATCTAAGGTTAGAAGACAAAATAATCATAATAGGTTGTAAAATAGAAGAAAAGTCTAAAAACTACTAAAAACCAAGGTTTCACCCATTGAGTAACCCATTTACCCAATGAATGAATTCTAACCTATGATCTAGTCCTAATCTCAGGAAAGGTCCTTAAGGTGTAGTGCTTAAGACTTGGAAGAATCCTAGAATCTGATCTAAGGGTTAATTTCACTCCCTTAAATGTCACTAATATGATTATAACATTAGTTTTAGTATTTTGAAATGTTAACTAAAGGGGTAGGAGTACTTAATCCAATCTTAGGGCAAAATGACTATTTTGCCCCTACTTTAAGGGTCAAAAAGTCAACTTTTGACTTATGAGTCAGAATTGATTTCTCTTAGTTCCAACTGATTTTTTACTGTCTAACTTGAAGATAGACAGTAAGTACGTCCAAATTGGACTCCAAACGGTCAAGCTATGACCAAAATAAGATCAGGGGTAATTTGGTCATTTACTTAATTTTCTAGAGTTCACATCCTATATATTATTTTAGTTTATTGATAACATTAAAATTCTAAGCTAGTTAGCATCTTGAATTTTCCAATTTGGAGTTGATTTGACTAAGTTATGGCTGTTTGAAGTCTAGGGGCATTTTGGTCATTTTTCACAGAGAATTTTAAGGTTGACTTTTTGTTCTGATGTCCAAATGGAAAAACTAATACTACTACAGTGATAGGGCCGCTCTCATGAGCATTTTAAGACCCATATTGACTATGTTCTGATAACGAGGTAAAAAGTTATGAGGCTCTAAAGAGGTCCTAAAATACTACATTATTATACGTATCCCGAAATTAATTTTTACATTATATTATTTGATTCCTTATATTTTTCTGAGTATTTTGAGACCTGTATTGGCTATATTTGGATCATCCTATAAAAAGTTATTAAACTTTTAAGATTTACTATTCAAAAATATAATTATAATTAATTTACTATTTATTTATTCAAATTAAATGATTTTACTGTTCATTCCTAAAGTTTATTTATATGATTTCTGAATTAATTAATCTTTAATTAATTTGTGATTAATTAGGCTTAATTATTAAGTAACATTAATTAATCTATTAATTAATTAATTAAATTATATTTAATATTATTTTACTGTAGCAAAGTAATTAACACTAATTACTATTTAATTAACCTTAATTACCTATTAATACCTATTTAAGAATAATTAATTATACTTTACTATTTAATAATAATTAATTATTCTAATTACTATTAAGGCTAAATTAATATTTAATTAGCCCTAATTAATCTCTTAATTAGTAAATTCAGTTAATTTAATTATTAAAAGTTACTATTCAAAAGTAATTAACACTAACCCTAATTTAATTAACCACTAATTACATTTAATTAAGCTAACAGTAATTTGCTAATTTTAACTAACAGTCAGTGGGCCCCACTGGACACGTGGCATCGCTAAAGGCTGCCACGTGGCTCTATGGGCCCCATAGGGAGGCTGAGTCAGCTCGGGTGACTGGTTAGTGGGCCCTCACTTGACACGTGGCACTGCCAGAGGCTGCCACGTGGCACTGCCAGAGGCTGCCACGTGGCACTGCCAGAGGCTGCCACGTGGCACTGTGGCCCCACAAGGAGATGAAACGGCTAGGGTGATCGGGCAGTGGGTCCCACTTGACACGTGGCAGGCCCAGAGGCTGCCACGTAGCACTGTGGGCCCCACGGGGAAGCGGCTGTGGGCCCCACGGGACACGTGGCGTGCCGGCGGGCTGCCACGTGGCGCAGGGGGGCCGCACGGTCGAAGCCGAAAAGCCGCGGGGCTCGGGCAATGGGCCCCCACGTGCCACGTGGCGTGTCCAGGGGCTGCCACGTGGCCTGGTGGGCTCCACGGCCGAAGCCGAAGGGTCGCGGGCTCGGTGTGTGGGCCCCATGTGACACGTGGCGGGCCCGGAGGCTGCCACGTAGCATAGTGGTCCCACCCGCCACGTGGCATGCCCAGGGGCTGCCACGTGGCATAGTGGGACCCACCCACTTCGTCTCTCTCGTGGAGACGCCCGAGGGCGCCGGGCTAGGGCACGGCTTTTGCCGGCCTTCCCGGCGCTGGACCACCTCGGCCCGCACGGCCGACGGTAGCCCTCGACGAGGCCTACACGTCGGTGGGCGGACCTTCGCCGGAGGTGGCCGGGATCGGCGGCAAATCAGAACCCTAGTTTCTAAGGTTTCAGCGTAAGGGCGTGCGTAATTCGGCCCGAAGCCTTAAGCCTTAAGCCTCGGTCTGAGTCAGCCGAACCTGATCGAGGTCGATCAGGTCCGGTTGATTGTCGATCTAAGTAGTGATCTACAATTATTAGACTATGCGATGGCGAAAAAATGAATGGAGGAGGGAGATCGGGGTACCTGGTTTGGACGGCGAACGGGGTTCGGACGGCTCGATCGCTTTGGGGCTCGGGTTTCGCAAAACCCGGAGCCCCGAGCTCACCTGAGGTCTTATAAGACCTCAGGCGACCTCGCCGAGGTCGGGGGAGGCACTGGCTGGCCAGGCGGGGCGGCGGAACGCCGCGTGTCACGCGGACGGAGCCGTCGAGGACGACGGCTCCGTAGTAGTTGGATCCGGATTGGATCCAACGGTCGCGATGGCGCCATCTAGATAGACGGCGCCGTTAGCTACAGGTAACGGCCGGTTAAATTCTTAACGGTACGCTGTTAAGTATTTAAAATATTATTATTATTTTTTTTTTTAAATTTCCAAAAATTTTTTAACATATTTTTCCTAGCTAATTTAGGGTCAAGGAACGCAATGGCGAGGTTGGATTTTCAATCCGACGAGTATTTTGATGCCTCGATTTCTGGGGTATTTTTATTAATAAAATATTCGTCGAATTTTCGACGACTTCCGATCGACACGAAAACTTCACCCCAAGCTAATTTGGGGTTAATGAACGTAATGGCGGTGTCCATTTTTTGATCCGAGGTCAATTTAGATAGGTCAAATTTTTGGGTTTTTGGATTTTTAGAAATCAGAATTCGATTCATTTGACTCCTGATTTGGGGCTAGGTCTTACAGGTTGACTCCAATTGACCTAATTAGCACTTATAATTATATTTAAGACTTAAAATTAGCCCTAATTAACTATGATATCAACTTGGGTTTGTTTCAAGTTGACTTGGCGAGGGGAGTGGCAGACATAGCTACGTGGCTTGATTCGGCGGATTTTCCTTTGTCGGGACGGGATCCTTTGGAGACGAAGATTCACAGTGTCGGGGGCTCTGGGACTGTCTGATGGATCGTCAGTTGGCATTGAGCGGTTCAGATCTCCCGACATCTAATGAACGATCGCGGATAAAAGGTTAGCCGTTGGATCCAATCGGGGGATCTAACGATTGATAGAAGGGTATTTACGGCGGATTGCTTAGATGCCGTCGGATCATGATCTCGAAAATGCGGAACGGTTGAGATGAGACGGGGTTTGCTTTAAAGCGCGACCATTGGATCAGATTCGCGGAACAGACTAAGGTGAGACTTAAGATCTAAGTTTCAATCAAAATGTGATCTAATGATTAAGGTAAATTCTATTAAGCAAATTAAACTTAATAGGATGATTCTCCTGTCCTAAATCTAAGGTTGAAAGACAAAATAATCAAAATTAAACTATAAAATCTAGAAACTAATAAAATTAAGTATTCAGTCACTAAATAACCCATTTATCTAATGAATAAAATCTAATATATGATCTAGCCCTAATCTTAGGAATGATCCTAATGTGAAGCAGAAAATCCTAAAGAAAATTATGGAAGCTTACTAAGTTGATTGAATTCCTGATTTTATCACTTAGAATCATTCTATTATAACTATAACACTTATAAAAATAAAATTTACGGGTTAAAGACGCTTAACCTAAATTTTGGGCAAAATGACCGTTTTGCCTCTACTTAAGGGTCTGTAAAGCTACTTTTTGAGTTAGAGTTCTAAATTAGAATTTCTTATTGCCAAATGATTCCTTACTATGTAACATAAAGATAGACAGTAAGTACACTCAATTTGGATAGGAAACGAGTCCAATAGGTCCAAACTAAGGTTTTTGACCTAAGGAGTATTTTAGTAATTTACTCTTACTAGAATCTAAACTTTTATATAGTTTACTGTTGGTTACTATTCTAGAATTCCATAGAGTTCAAGAATACTACATTCTTAGGTCAAATGGCTAAGTTATAGCCATTTAAATTTCTAAGGGCAATTCGATAATATCTAACGGTCAACAGGGGACAAAAATTGAACTTTTCTGTTTGAAGTCTAAATTTAACAAACTCAGTTTCAATAGCTTCCCTATAGTATACTGAGCATTTTGATAGGAAGTAGACCCAATTTGGACTTCAAAAGATCAAGTTATGGCTTAACTAGGGTTAGGGGTATTTTAGTCATTTTTAATTTTTTAGGGTTTAGATCCTAAATATTATTTCAATTTATTATTGGAACAGAAATTCTAAGCTAGTTTGCACTTTGAATTTCTGAATTCGGAGTTGAATTGACCAAGTTATAGTCAATTGGAGACTAGGGGTATTTTGGTTATTTTTGGGTGAGGGTCCCAAATGTCACTTTTCAAACTAAACTCAAAATGGGGAAACTAATACTACTATAATAATAGGGTTATTCTCCTGAATATTTTAAAACCTATATTACCTATGTTTAGATAACTAAGTTAAAAATTGTGAGAGTTTGTTTATGTCATAAAATATCATTACATTATGTGTATCCTGAAACGAATTTTTGTATTATGCCATTTAATTCATCTTATTTTTCTGAGTAAAATGAAACCTATATTTGTTATGTTTAGATCATTGTACAAAAGTTATTAAACCTTAAAGTTTTGAATTAAATAAGTTAAATTAAATTGATTTTACTATTCATTTATTCAATTTGAATTAATTACTGTTCATATCTATAGTTAAAATAAATTTACTATATTTATTTATTAATTAATTAATTATCCTTAATCTTTTTTTAAATTATTATTAATTTGAATTAGTTATTATTTAATCTACTATTAAATTAATTAAATATAATAATTATCCATTTGAATTATCATAAATATTAATTTACTATTCAAAATCAAATAGATAATCTCACTCTTTTAAGTTAATTGAATAATTATTAATTAAATTAATTAATTATTAATTACTATTAAATCAAATTAATAATATTTATTGATTAAATCACATTAATTAATTTCTGTTTACTTTAATTATTAACTAATTAAACCATTAATTATCATTATCTAATTATTATCGGCTAATTAAATTAATTAATATTATTTAATCTACACTTAATCACTATTTAACCATTAATTAATCACTTAATTAATTAATTATAATGGTCATACTAACTATACTTATATAAATATATCTATGCTCTGTATGAATATATATATATATATATATATATATTAGCATATGAATATATATATATATATATATATATATTTATCTATATATTTTTCTACATTAATTATTAACTAATTTTATTTAATTTCAGAGAATGATGGAGGTGAGCCCGCCATGCCACGTGGCAGGCTCTGATTGGCCGAGCCTGAGCGGCGGGCCCCGCCTTGCCACACAGCAGAACCGATGTAGGCGCGGGACGCAAGTGGGGCCCACGATCGCTGTCAATGAGGGACAGCGGGTCCCACGCGGCTGAAAATGGTGGCCCACTGCACTTGCATGTGACACGCGTGCGGCCCGCGGAGATCCCATGCGGGTCGGGCTAGAAACCCGACCTGACCCCGGACTTCACCTCCCTCCATCCCGAGCGTGCAGGGTTACGACTCGGGTTTTACGGTGGTGCTGGCAGTGGGGGACGTCGGACCCTATGGTCGACCGAAGGCCTCTACGAGACCTTCCTGATGGACCCCGGGCCAAGCCCGAAGGTGATCGGTGATGCCTAAAAAGGCGAACCCTAGCTAGTTTATTCTTGGACGTGGCGAGTCCTGACGAACATCGCAAAGACTAACCTAATCGGCATCAATCGAAGCCGCATTTGATCGATCGATGTCGTTCAATTATCAATCGAAGGGATAAGGTAGCATGTCAAAATTGAAACTTGTAGATTTGCAAAGCAATTGGGGAGATTTAGGTACCTGGGACGGAGGGTCGAGGTCTCCCGGCAGATGGTTCGGATTCTAGGGTTCAGCTCTCAGTTTGGATTTGGGTCTTAAGTATCCTAAAGATGATCTAGGGTCGATATAAGGGAGAAGGCAACCTCGGTGAGGTGCTGGGCCACAACGATTGGCCAAAAGGGGCAGTGGCGACGCCGGCTGGCTACGCGTGCCACGCAGCAATGCGAGGAAGACGACAGCATAGCCGTTTGGATCTCGTGATCCGATGGTTTGGATTAACCGTCAGATGTGACGGCAGGGAGGTAACGGCAGAACCCCGAGCGGACGACGCTGTTAAGTTATTTAAAATATAATATTATTTAAATCAATTTATTTAAATTTCATTAATTAAGAGTGAATAATTAATTGTATCCCAAGAAATTTTCAATACATCACCTTTAGCTAATTGAGGGGTGAGGAATGCAATGGCGAGGTCAGATTTTTGATTTGATGAATATTTTAATTTCATAATTTTCAGGGTATTTAAATATTATTAAAATATGCGTCAAAATATTGATGACTTCCGATTGACATGAAAACATCACCCCCAGCTAATTTGGGGGCAATGAGTGTAATGCTGAAGTTTATTTTTTGATCTGAGGTCTATTTAGACAGGTTAAATTTTAGGGTTTCTGTATTTTTTGAAAAATCAGGATTTGATTTATTTGACTCCTGATTTGTACTAGGTCTTAGAGTTTGACTCCTAATGACTTGATTAACACCTAGGACCAAGATTATGATTGAGATTAGTCCTAATTGACTAGGGTAATAGCCTAAGCTATTACATACAATCTAAGGAATCTAGGGTTTTATTAAAGGTAAACTACAAATTAGGCAAATCCTAATTGAGCAAAGTCAGGCTCAATAGGACGATCCTCCTATCCTGAGTCTAAAGTTGGAAGACCAAATAATCAAAATTAGGTTATCAAATCTATAAACTTATAAAATCAAAGATTCATTCATTGAATAACTTTGTTATTCAATGAATAAAATCTAACCTATGATCTAGTCATAGTCTTAATAATAGTCCTAATGTGAACTGTAAGTTCCTGAAGAATAAGACTTAGAGAAATTTAAGAAATTTAACTAAATTTTATTGATTAGTTGATTTTACTCACTTAAGGTATTCTAATATATTTTAATATTAATTTTAGTGATTTAAAAGATAATTAAGGGATTAAGCTAGTTAACCCATATTTTAAGCAAAATGACTATTTTGCCCCTATTTAAGGATCCAAAGAGTTAATTTTTGATTTAGGGCTCCAAATTAGAATTTCTTATTGCCAAATGATTCCTTACTATCTAATATGAAAATAAATAGTAAGTACACTCAATTTGGATAAGAAATGTGTCCCATAGGTCCAAACTAGAAATTTTGACCTAAGGGGCAATTTAGTAATTTACACCTAATGGAATCTATATTTATATGTAGTTTATTATTGGTTGCTATTCAGGGATTCCATATAGTCTAAGAACACTAAATTCTGAGGTTAAATGGTTAAGTTATGGGTGTTCTAAGATTCAAGGGCAATTCAGTAATTTTCTTAGGGTCAAGGGGTCAAAAATCAAATTTTTTATTTGAAGTCCAAATTTAGTTAACTCAGTGTTTATAGCTTTCCTATAATATACTGAGTATTTTGACTAGGAGTAGACCCAATTTAGACTTTAATTAGTCAAGTTATGGACTAACTAGGGTTATGCGTATTTTGGTCAACTAAGATTTTTTGGGGTTCAAAACTAAAATATTATTTTAGTTTACTATTGACACTAAAATTTTAAGCTAGTTAGCACTTTGAATTTCTTGGTTTGGAGTTCAATTAACCAAGTTATGATAAATTAAAAACTAAGGGCATTTTGGTCATTTTGGGAATGAGTCCTAAATGTGACTTTGCAAATTACTCACCAAATAGGGAAATTAATACTATCACAATGATGGGGCTATTCTCCTGATCACTTTAAGACCCTTATTGACTATATTTAGATAACTAAGTAAGAAGTTACATATGTTTGTTTAGGTCCTAAAATATCACTGTGTTAAATATTCCCCGAATCGAATTTTTGAATTACGTCATTTGATTTTTTTTATTTTTTTGAGTAAAATGAGATATATTTTATATGTTTGGATCATTATTTTTAAAGTTATGATATTCTAAAGTTTTGTATTAGTTAAATTTAAATGAAAAAATATAAATTAAATAAATCTTACTAGTTATTAATTAAATAAATCAGATAATGTTAATTAATTAACTGATTATAATTACTATTAAGTTATTAATGATTATTAATTATCTAATTAAATAAACCTACTATTAATCATTAACAAACTTAATTATTGCAATTTAATTAACTAACTAATTACAATTAACACTAACTAAGAACTTGAATTAACTTAACTAACCTAATATATATATATATGAATATATATACATATATAATTGTAATAACATAACCTAAAGTTTATGTTTAAATATATATAAGTATATATATATATATATATATATATATATATATATATATATATATATAATTATATAAATTTTATTAAATTCTTCTCCAGGAATTATGGCGCTGGGACCCACCATGCCACGTGGCGACCTACGGTTGACTGAGCCAGAGCGGCGGGGTCCCAGCTGTTGGTCCCGACGGGACCGATTAGACAGACGCGGGCCCCACTTGGCATCAGCCGAGCTGATCGCGGGACCCACTATCAGACGACGCGACCCAGTGGGTCTTACATGCCATGCGTTATCCCTTAAGGAGATGCCACGTGGTGTTGTGGCCCCACGCCCCTTGCATGGCAGGACTAGGCACGGGTCGGATCCGACCCAACCCAACCCGAGATGAATCGTCTCCTTCCCGAGCCGGGGGAACCTAGGGTTCCTTCCCATTTCCCGGCGACTCCGGCGGTGGGGAACTCCAGCCTGCACGGTCGATTGTAGGCAACGATGAGGCCCCAATGGTACCCGGACCATGGCAGAGTAGCACGGGACGGCGAGAAAAAGAAAACCTTAGCCGTTAGGGTTCGGCAAGACAAACCATAAAGGTAAGTACTGTGGATCTTGCCCCAAATTTGATATATCGGCTTTGATCCAACCCGATCGATCTGTCCTATCTCTAGTCTATAGCATGTATTCATGTTATGAGTAAGAAACGGAACAATCGAATGGTACGATCGGGAGATTGAGGTACCTGATGATTGACGGGTGTGGATTAGGGTTCGAAGATTCGGTTCGGGATAAAGCCAACTCGCTTAAACAAGCACCCGATGCATGGCTCGGGTCTTAAGGCATTCTAGGTGGGCTCATCGAGGTCCAAGGCTTCACCGGTTAGGGGAGAAAGGCAGCGGAGCGACGCGTAGAAGCTCGGTGGATCGAACGAGGAAGACGCCCTCGCGACCATTCGATCCTATCTGATCCGACAGACTGGGAGAAGCGGATCCGGATATCGGGACCGAATCCGATAAAGATCTGACCTGCTAAGCTGTGGATTCGAATCCAATAACGGGGCAGATCCAACCTGTTAAGCCATTAATAATTAAATATTTAATAAATTAAATTTTCTATTTAATTTAATTAATTATAATTAATAAAATGACTTCAGAAAAATCTCAAATATTCACCCCTAGCTAATTAAGGGGCGAGGAACGCAACGGCGATGTTGGATTTTTGTTTCGATAAATATTTTATTTTTTCTAATTTCTGGGGTATTTAAATATTATTAAAATATTCAACAAATTTTTGACGACTTCCGATTGACACAAAAACATCACCCCTAGCTAATTTGGGGTAATGAGCGCAATGTCGAAGTCTGATTTTTTATTTGAGATCAATTTAGATAGGTCAATCTCTAGGATTTTTGGATTTTTCCCAAAAGCAGGATTTGATCCATTTGACTCATAATTTAGACTCAGTCTTCGTGGAAGACTCTTAATGACTTAATTAAAATACTAAGACTAAGATTTGGACATGGATTAGCCTTAATCAGCTTGGGTAACAACTTAGGTTATTATAGAAACATACAACTATGTGTATACAACCTTTTCAATTATAATTTTAAGTAAAAATCTTAAACAAAGCTAGTTATTGAAATCAGAACTAGGAGTCATAATTCATTTGGATGAATTCTGCACAAAAGAGACACTTGATTCATAATCTGATTTTAAATCATTTTACAAATTTCTAAATTTTAAGGCATGTAGTGTAGAGTCATGAGCATGAACATAAGCATGAAGTATGAGTATCAGTGATGATTTATGGATTACAAAAAGTTGCATATATCAATCAGGGAATTTTCAGGATGACTAGTACTGAATTCCCAACCGAATATATGTAGACATTGGACCGTACGATTCATATCTATTTAGGGATATTTTAGTTGCATATCAGTTGCATATCGTATCGTGACATATACAGATGCATGACTTCAGTGACATACAATATATCTTCATATGTTATTACTCAATTTCAAATCTATTACTATTTTTATTTACTTTCAGTATTCAATTTACAGTACAGCTTTGCTTTACTTTATTTCAGTTTATTATAGTTTGATACAGTTTTATACTTTCAGTGACATATATAATATTTATGAAGTTTTGCTTTCATTATTTAAATGTTTAGTGAATAATTAGAGCTGATTAGATTTGTTTCGATGTGTTAAACTTATTGTCTAACACATGGTACTTTTGAAATTCGGCAGTTTGCTAGATCCAGAGTAGTTAGTGGTGCCAGATCAGGTGGATACCCAGGAGATCCAGGAAGAGTTTGTGGAGCACTAGTGGACTCTTCTCTAATTTTATTATTTTACTTAGTTACTATTTCAGTTCAGTACTTAGACTCATTTCTTATATTTCAGTAATTGTTGTAATAATTTTGGGTGTGTTTTTCTTTTTTGTTCTGAGATGAATATTTTTATTCAGTCCTGTGATGAATGTTCTGGATATATGCTTAGCTTCCGTACTCTATTTATATACTACTTATACTCAGTATTATGATGTGATCAGCATATTAGAAATACTGATATTTTATACATATATTGGATTCTTCATATTGTATTCTAAATCTAATGTATGTATTTGTCTAATATGTAGGATAAGGATACTACTCTTATCTTAAGTATTAGCTCTCGACCCTCCTTTGGGGTTGAATCAGCAGCCATCCAGATGAGTTTTATTTCAGCTATTCGGGAAGAAGGAAAATTCCTTCTCGAGTGGCACACCGCTCCGCCGCTGAATTGATTATGTTACCTCTTATTGCATGCGGCGATGGGGCGGGGTGCCACAGATGCATGGGGAGAGTGTCAATCGAGTCTAAGGATGTCTTTATAGTAATTAATGGTAGAGAGAGTGATGTCACCGTGATTGGTCAAATTCATGCCATTGGGGGAAACAATTTTAATGATGTGATTAATGCACTTTCTTTTATTCACCCAATTATTGTAGAAGGTGCTGTTATGTTTACCTCGTAACTTCCAGTTGATGTTGCATTTTTGTTTCCAATAAGATTCAATGCCATTGCGATTATGAATGAGATTAATTTTGGCTTTATTCAAGGCAATATGATTTTGGTCAATATCTTGATTTTCATAAATGCATTGTTAATTAGTAATAATCTTTTCAATCTTCTCAGATTGTGGAAGATATTGGCCACATAATTTTTGTTCCAAGAGTTGAGAGCCTTATTAAGATTTTTAAGTTTCTCAACAACATGAAGCATACCATAAAGCCCACAATATTTACTTTAAGAGGAAGATATAATCTTAGCACATTCAAGCCTTTCAAGCCAGAATAACTGAGATATGAAAGACTAAGGCAAGGAGGAGGACTTGCTATTGGCAGAGAATATAATGGGTTTCTGGTCAGACCCTGTATAATTAATTAAGAAATTCTTAAGCTCAGAGAAATAGTTACAATAGATACTGTTTATCAGAAAATTATCAAGGCGAGTAAATTTCTTGCTAGAAGACCAAGTGAAAGGAGCACCTGTATATTTAAAATCATTATGCCCACATTAAAGAATGCCAAAGTTAAAATCAAATGTGGATCCTGAGTAATTACCCACATAACCCTTATGTTCATTTTGGTTGAGAACAACATTGAAATCCCCTCCCATGATCCAAGGTAAGTTCATGGAGTTGCAATTTTGATGAATCCCATAGGACCAATCTCTCTAACTTGAGATTGTTAGCATGAACAAAAGTCACCACAAAAGTCAAGTCATTATTGGTGAATTTCATATCAAAGTATTGCTCGCATTGAGATATGATTTTAGCACTCCAAAGATTGAACCCTAAAACCCAAATTTTATTGGACGTAGAGGAGGGAGAACATTTGAGATTAATGAAACATTAGATAGACGGGCACAAATAGATTTGAGCTTAGGTTCAAAAAGAACAACAATATTGATTTTGTGCTTATGAATGGTATGTTTTAACCTATTTTTGAGGAGGCATTACCAATTACTCAAATATTATAACACATAGTTTTCATTGAGAAACATTAGATGCTCTGCAATGGACTTCTAACAAATTAAATTAGATCTAGTTAAACAAGTGTTATTTTGTTTAATATTCGCATTACTATAGTTAGAAATATTTGAAAGAGGTTTTTACTTGTTAGCATAAGATACACTAAGATATCATTATTGTTTTGATTTTAAAAGTACTTTTGGGAGGAGAGAAACCCAAGTTATCATCTGGAGCCACTTGGGCCTTTTGGATAGCCACATCAACTTTATGGGCATCACTACAAATGGGAAACTTGTGGGGGAAAATATTAGTGACAACATCATCTAAATCAACATCACTGTTGTTGAGAATAGAGAAAGTAATTAAAAAGAAAAAATTGTCATTTAAAGTGTCATTGAATTTGGGGTCTAATTTAGAGACAAGGCTGATAGTATTAAAGTTGTCAATGTTATCATTAGGACTAACAGTAGAAGGGGTGGTAACAAGGAAATCATTTTCATTAGCAATAATAGTTCTATCTAAAACATCTACATTAGAAACTTCAAGAAAATTTTCTGAGGTAACATTATCATTAGTAAGAAGTTCCTTACTTTTTTTAGCAAAGGCAACAAAAATAGTATTACTAATAGTACCAGAAAAGATAGAATTGTTCTCAGGAGCTAATAAAATACGAGTCAGAGAATTTTCATTGCTTTTTGACAGGGTCATCATAGGTGCAGTATTGATAACTTGTTCAGCCAAAACCAAACCAGTAGTGTAGCGCCCCGTCCTGTCACTGCGCGCAACTGATGTAGGTTTAAGGTCTTACAAATAGATGGGGACAGAATGCTGCACTACTCAATAAAAAATTATGCATCTCCCCAAATAGCTGTAATTAAAACTGAAGAATGCTAACTCAACCTCAATAAGGGTTGAGAGATAATACTTAAGATAAGGGTAATGTCCCCATCCTAAGTATTAGGTAAATACATTCATTGGATTATGAGTGTGATAACGAGGAATCCAATATATGTATAAGTATATCAGCATTTCCAATATGCCGATCACATCATAATACTAAGTATAAGTGATGGTAAACACGGAGTGCGAAAGCTAAAGTATATATCCATAAATATTAATCACAGAAGCTAAGTAAAGCATTCATCCCAGAAAAAAAAAATAGATCCAGAGTTATTACAACTGTCTACTTAATGAAAATACAGAAAGTAGTCTACATACTGAACTGAAAGTAAACTAGTGCAGAAAAGTAAATGCTGATGGAGAGTCCTCTAAGGCTCCACAAACTCCTCCTAGATCTCTTGAACTAGCTCTTGATCTGGCTCTACAAACTCCTCTAAATCTAGAAAATTATTAGATCCCAAAAGTATCACGTGTTAGATATTGACTAACACATCAAAAGCTATTCTAAGTAGTTATAATTTTCTAATGTTTAATATTTAAGTGATTAAACAAAACCATAAAAAATATTAAAATAGCTAAAAATAAAACAATACAAAATTGTAACTAGAATAACTGAAAATAAAACTATGTCGAATTGAAAGTAAATTAGAAATTGTAAATTGAATATTGAAATATAGAATAAGTAAATATGAATCTATAACTAACTACTGATATATAGGTGAAACAGTAAGCAAATCTGAAACTACATAAATACTAATTTAAAATTGTGATGTATGCCATTGAATTGATAATTATGCAATTGAATATGCCACAAAACTATATGCCACTGATATGCTGACTTGGTGTCTCTTGGACACCCCTAAAATTCCTAGGTGAGCGAATGCTCTGCTAACATAGTCCTTTGGTAAGCTAAGCACTCCGCTAATTCTTACATGACTTATGTATTTATGATATGCCAAGGTTTTAATGACGGTATGCTTTAAATCATCAAAATCCAAAAATCAATTCAACATCAAACACTGATTCCATTTATCTCTATTGTGCAGAATTCACCTAAGAGAATTCTAACTCCTAATTATAATTTACTGAATTATCTTAGTTATGATTATATAGAATCATTAGCTGAAGGGATTGTATATACATAGTTGGTATGTTTCTAAGAATGATAAAATTAACACTTGTTTGTTTAACTGCACTTATCGAAGCACAAGACAATATGGGGTAGAACCCAGTCACAGTTTATTCTCTCAAACTAAGCTGTTAAATACCCTAATTATAACAATACTTAATGCTCTAAGAAGGATGACTTAAAATATTTAGTTTGTTTAACTGCACTTATTGAAGCACACGGGTAGAACCCGGTCATAATTTATTCTCCCAAACTAAGCTGTTAAATACCCTAGTTATAACCATAATTAGTGCTCTAAGAAGAATAACTTGAGATATTTAGTTTGTTTAACTGCACTTATCGAAGCACATGATGATAAGAGGCAGAACCAGATCACAGTTTATTCTTTTAAACTAAGCATTCAAGTTACTTAATTATGATACAGTTAGGCTTGGAAAATTTGCTCTAAGCTGGACTGTACTTATCCAATCACATAGGATAATATTGAGACTCTACAATCCTACTTAAAGTGACCCATCCAATCCTAAGTTTTACTAAAATGATTCAGTACTATGGATATACACTATCACATTCTATTGGCAATCTACTTATTTCAACAAATCTATTTAAAAAATAAGGATTTTCAAACTAATGAATCTTTACTCCATTGGAATGGGTTCTACACATAGTCCCAAGAATGGACCTAAATATCACTCAATTTTAGGATACTATCTGTAATAATCTAGATGTTGTTACCCATCAATTAGTGACCTAATTGACTCCAAACCTTTTCCATTACTCTTATAATAGTGTTAGGAGTCTCCACCTCAAATTTTTTGCAATTTAGAGACTATTTGGTAATTTCTAATATTTTCTAGTTTTCTGATAACTCTGGAAATACCTAATTTATTTAGACTTCAGAATTGAAAACGGAGTCCACCATTGGACTCACCACACCCAAATTTGCTAGGGGTGGTAATTTGAAAACGTTTGGGAGTCATCAAAATTTTTCGCAAATATTTTTCTTTTATTATTTAATACCCAGAAAATAGGTAAATTAAATACACCTTCGATCAAAAATCAGATTGCATTTTTAAGTTCCTCACCCCTCAAATAGGTAAGGGTGAAAATTTAGAATTTTTCAGAGTGCATTTGGATATCTAAATTTGATTAAATAAATAGAATAAATTATTAATATAATATTTTAATTAATAATTAATTTAAATCATATTAAACATAATACCAATGATAATACAAATGAAATCACGCAGATTCGCTGTATGAGGCTGATCATGGAATATCATTCGCCTATATATAAATTGTTAGGATTTAATTTAGGCAATCGAAAGGCTGCAGTTAATCATGGAATGCTTAACAGATAACCATTCGATCAAGAGATGATCGAGTGGCTCCTGTGACTCCTTGTAAGCCTACAGCCTTTTCACATGATCGAAGTGATGCCGAGTAGTGGATGTACGCTACTCCTCCAGCTGGCTATCCCCGACCTTATCCCCCTCTCGCCTTGAGAGCTCTAAGGAGAGCACATGGATTTCTTTTGCAAAGGGCTACGAAGGAACAAGAGGAGGCAGGGAAGGAGAGAACCTGCTGCCCTTATACACAAATCAGGCTCGGAGAGTTATTGCCCTAACCCTAGGTCGCAAGAATGGCGGAGCATGGTACCTCCATCACGATTGATACCTTGTTGCATATATCCTCTTTGGGGATTTAATGGGCTGTATTAATTTCTTCATTTATTATGCTTCGAGTTTTTCCTTTGTATCAATACTCAGATCGACATGATATATTTAAAATATTAAATAAGCTTCATTAGAGTAAAAGATATCTATTGATGATGTTTCACAGTGGTGTTCTTTCATGACCTAAAGCCAAATGCCATAGCCTGTATTTCTACTATTTCTTACATTCTTGTTATTATTGAATGTAAAATTTTGAGTTAAATTAGATCTTTTACGTCTAATTTAAAGCTCATTCCATCGGTCTCTGGATATTATATATATATATATATATATATATATATACATATTTCATTTTTGTTTTAGTATTCTAGGAGTTATTGAATGAGGAGTAAGTTCAATTTCATTATCCACCTAATCGATAATTATTCTTTTGACCTCGATCAATTCAGATCAAGTTCGAATCAATCAAGCGATATGATTAAATTAGATGCAAATTGTCAGAACCCATAATTGTTGAGTGATTGACTGACAATTTTATTTGTTGATAGAAATCAGTCATGTTCTTATGCGTTGTTCTTAACATATGAATACCATTAACCTAAGATAAATTGCTAGCTTCTCAGAAATTGAATGAATACACCATAAATTCATTCAGCCGACTAGAATCAAGTAGTAAACCATACTTCTATATTCCATTCTTACTTCGATAAGCAATTATGATAACTAATTTATTATCTCTCATAAGTTAAGATGGAGAAGATAAACATATTTTTGTTCTCCTTTCTTTTTAACTAAAATTGATAAGTCGCAAGAAGAACTAATTAAGTTCCTTTTTATCCTTTAATTAGTTAATTTTTGTGTAAATTTAATTGTCATATTATGATTTAGTGTTGATCGAACTCAACAGAGTTCGATCAAACCCCAACATTGTTAGGATGGAAAGAAAACAAATGTCAAATATAGAATGCTTAACTCCCTTCTCCATTCTACAAAGTTTTAGCATGCGTAATTAAATCATAATGTCTATTGTTATTTTGAAGCCTTAAGATGTCTCCACTTTCATTTATATAAATTCTTAATACTAATGTTTTATATCTTGCAAAATCAGGCCTTATTATTTAACATCATTAGCAGCAGATTTTAGTTTTATAATTAGTTATAATTCATCCTCTCTTTTTGCTGAATACGAGTGATGAATTACTACCCTTCAAAAGGGTAAAATGAAGATAGAATATAATATGCAAATTGTAATAATTAATGCATATTTATTTGCTTAATCGCTATAAACGATACTTAAGAATATAAAGTTTGAATTGGACTGCACATAGGATACGAAACATTAGATGTATTATTAAGTATTGTCTATATAGATCAACCTTTCACGATGGTTTTTATAAGTTTAAAGTCCTTCCTACAGCCCTTAAGGAGTTAAAGCTATCTAGTTTCATTAATTCTCTTTATTTATCATACTTTTCACCTTATATTGGTATTCTTCAATAATTTTTAAAACTAATTAACTATGAGTTAAACCTTGAGCATAAAATCTTGCAATGAAAGTTCTTTCTGTTAATCAATAGCCTTGATATATATTGTTTCTCTTCGTTTCAAATGGCAATGCTACTTTGCCCTCAAGTTGAAGTTAAGTTTCTTGTAATAGTTATTGTAATCGTCTTTTAGGAGGCAAAATAATGTTCATCATTATTGTAAAGGTTTTACCTTCTGAAATTAATACTCCACAATGTTGAATGTGTGTTACTCTACCTTACACGCCGAATATATGATGCTGCCATCTTTTTATATGAGAATAAATGTTGTCATTTATTTTATAGAATTATATGTTGCTAATTATATGAATGTGAGATTAATGGAATATGAGAGCAAATGCTATTAGTCAAATCCATGTGATCAAATGCTGCCATCTTTAATATTATAAGATCAAAGGTGATCAAATGCTATTAGTCAAATCCATATGATCAAATGTTGTTATCTTTAATATTATAAGATCAAAGGTGATCAAATGTTATTAGTCAAATCCATGTGATCAAATGCTATTAGTCAAATTTATGAGATCCACATGCTGCCATGTATCATATAAGATTCAATGCTGCCATTCAGTTATGAGATACAAATGCTGTCATGTATCATATAAGATTCAATGCTGCCATCTTTTGATATGATATAAAATGCTGTCATTTCTTTCATTAGAATTACATGTTGCCATTATATATGTGAGATCCAAATGCTGCCATGCATCATATAAGATTCAATGATGCCATTCAGTTATGAGATACAAATGCTATCATGTATCATATAGGATTTAATGCTGCCATCTTTTGATATGAGAATAAATGCTGTCATTTCATTCATTAGAATTACATGTTGCCATTATATATGTGAGATCCAAATGCTACCATGTATCATATAAGATTCACTAATGTCATTTAGTTTATGAGACCCACATGCTTTCATGTATCATATAAGATTCAATGCTGCCATCTTTTTATATGAGAATAAATACTGTCATTTGTTTCATTAGAATTACATCTTGCCATTATATTTGTGGGATCCAAATGCTGCCATGTATCATATAAGATTTATTGATGTCATTTAATTTATGAAATCCACATGCTGCCATGTATTATATAAAATTCAATGCTGCCATCTTGTTATATAAGATCAAATATGATCAAATGCTGCCTTTTTATTCTAAAGTGAGATCAATAAGATTGTATGGGATCAAAAGCTATCACTTCTTTATTAAAATCACATGTGGTAAATAATATAAATCAATGGATTGTACAGGATATAATATTGTCCATTACATTGTTTGAATTAAATTAACTTCTATCATTAAATGCATTGTAAGAAATAAATGTTGTGCTAGAATTCAGTTTAAGTGGTTGTTTCTTTTATATATAAATGCTAAACTAAATACTGTTATTCTTTGCAGGTTAAGTTAAAAACTAATATCAAAAGAAATGCTGAACCAAATTCTATTATTTAAAGCATATTAAGTCAAATGATGCCGCCCCTTATTGCTAAATTAATTACCATCTCTTATTATTTTCATAGATATTTGATTTAGGACTTGAATCTTAGGTTAGTAAATTGCTTCATTTGATTTTCTCATATGAAATTATTAAAATTGGAAATAGCCAATCCCGTGTAATTGATTGACTTATAAATTAATGTTCTTTACAATTATTGGAATTATTAGAACTGGAAATAGCTAATCCCATGTAATGGATTGACTTATAAATTGATATTTTTTATAATTGTTAAAATTATAAGAACTGGAAATAGCCAATCCCATATAATAGATTGAGTTATAAATTGATGTTCTTTATAGTTGTTGAAATTATTAGAACTAGAAATAGTCAATTCTATGTAATGGATTGATTTATATAGTGATATTATATGTGTTTACTTTGAGCAAATACAAAGGAGACCATGCCAAAATTTTCTAGAATTAGAATGAAATTCTTAAATTATAAGTGTTATGCATTTCCAATAATTGCATGTAAGGTTAAATTAGAACCTTTCAATTTTCTTTATAACCTATCAAGTTTAACATATCAATCTTCTAAGTTAAGATCGCTTAAAAGAACTTATGTTCTAACTAGTGCTTAAACTATCAATTAGATGACTAGTGTACAACTTAATAGTCCTTAACCTCCTACTTTAATTCTCAATCAATTAGATTGAGAGTAATAACTTCCTTTCATGCTTTAGATAAGCTTTTAGATTTTTAATTCCTTATATTCTTAAAATGAATAATTTCATGTAGGGCATAATCTATCTTTTTTTTCTAATTTTAAATATTCAATATTAATTAATCTTAGATAATTTCATGATTGAATTGAATTAATACTTTTTAACTTATAAGTTAAATATGTGAAGCTCATATAATATCCTTTAGCTTATAGTTTCATTAAGTTAGTAATCTATAAACACTATTCTTCTTTACTAACTTCCTTAAACTCTAATCATAAATCTATTTGATTTGATTAGTTTAGGACTAGTATAGGATGAACTTTAGTTATATGAAAATACTATTTTCTAAACTTATCTTCCTTCTACTTTTTATTAAAATTGACTTAAAGATCAATATCTATAAGTCAATTTGGAGCTCAATTAGCTCCAATCATTAAGTAATTTATTAAAGCTTAGATAACAACAGGATATCACATAGTTTACAACTATTGAATTTATTTAATGCTTGCTTAGATTTGAGCCTTTTTCCTTGAACATTCATTTAAGATCATTGTGCATAAATAAAAAGTTTCATAAGGTGTTATGGGGAATGTCTTATGGAAAATTTGAACAAGAAAGATAGAGCTTATATTAGAACTTCACATTTTAGAGAGGGTAAATATGAATGTTCGACCTCCCCACTGTATATAGTTAAGAAGACATGATTAACTCCTCGTCCATTCAGTTGAATACTCCCGCAGAATGAGATAGCTTCTAAAGATAACTTAAACTAATAATATAAGAGTTCTTTTACAATCTTATTGATTGTATAATTTCTTTATAATTGGCTTACTTTTCACAGTCCTTGGCTATGTTTGTCTTAGATCAAGAGTCTAAGATATTTCTTTGTTTTTTATGCTTTACACTCTCTATTTCCAGTATTGTGTTTTGCTCACTTATAACTCATTTAAAATATAGTGTTTAATGCTTCACTATATTTCATTTTCTTACTTAGCATAAATTTCATTAAACATGTATTACTTTCATTTTATTTACTTTAATGCATATAGTAGTTTATAGCATTTTAGGATGCTTTCCCTTACTAATTTTGGATGCAGGCTAGGACTTGTATATAAGTAAGTATTTTTACTCAATTTATTTCATACTATCTCTTTTATAGTTATGCTTGATTCCTTTTTCCATACTTGACAACTTTTATAGCTTCGCTGCTTAGTTTAAATTGTAACTTATGTTTGTGATATATTATTAACTTAAAAAAATAGCTAATCTTAAAATGTGCTTAGACTGTTAAGTCTAACTACACTTTTTTTTTTGTTGGCTTTGACCTATCATATTTAAATACCAAAATATAATAGATCAAGAGCTCTTTGATTCAGGTAATGCAAGTAGTCCAAGTGTATGAAGAGCTTATAAATAATTTTTGCTTCCATTAAAAAAAATGTTTATTTTCATTTTATTATAAGTGATAGAGTGACCTATTTACTTTCTTTTACTTTTATTTTAAAAATTATTTGTAATAATTAAATTATAAACTGCTTGAATTTGATTAAGTTATATTTACCTACTCTTAAATAATCTGTGTTGTGTTTACTATTTTGTAACTGATTGGGATGAATGGTGGATTATTCTAATTGCTTGTATTAAAAATACTTGCAATGTTGTATTTACATGTATCTCCTTATTATGTATCTTCTATTGCATTTATTTGTATAACCTTATTTTAACTTAAATTACTCATAATGTGACTTGGATACTTAGCATTTATACTTTATGTGTTTACTTCTAATCGAGTATTGGGTGTTAAGATAACATCCCAATGTTTGGATTAATCTCTTATTCAATTATTGGGGTCTGTAACAACCCTAGGTTGTTACCATGCAAAATATAGGCTACTTGATTTAATTTTTTTTTTTAGTATTATTGCCTTTAGAATATTAATCTAAGCTTATCTAGAAGACTTAAAGTTCATTGGACTTCTCTAAGTCAAATTTACAATTTGATCAATCTAGATGCCTTAATCTAGACCCAAAATATTTTGATATCAGAATTAAAATCTGATTGCATTTTTGAATTTCTCACCCCCAAATTAGCTAAGGGTGAAATTTTGGTGCAATTTGGAATTCATTTAGGCCATAATTTAATTTAAATTAAAATGGTTTAATTGCATGAAAGGGTTCCAAACAAATTGATTTTGCAAATATACCCATTTACCTAAATTAACTGCCGGAATCCGCTGTGCGGACCGTGGGCGATCCGCTGCGAAGCTCGGGGCATGCGACAGCGGGATCCCACAAATCTGACCGTTCCGCCTTTTTATTTAACGGTTGAGATTTAATTCTACGAAAATGCGGATCAACCGTAGGATCAACCCGACTGATCCAATAGCTCGAATCGCTTCTGCGATCAGCAATTAGGATCCGAGCGCATCTGACCGTTCCGCCATCTGATCGATAGATCAGACGGCATCCGAAGGTCCCGCTACTATGGACCTTCATCTTTCTCTCGCCGTGCCGGACAGAGGAGATTCCCTGTACTGCCAGCTGGCCATCCGGTCTACCACTCCCCTCTCCAGCTCAACAAAGCTGTTAGCAACTTCCCTGGAGTGGCTAGGTACCTCAATTAGGCCTCGTGGCCTGGCTGAGCTCAAATTGGAATCTTGAGAGCTCGGCCATGGCCCGCCCTCTCGGGCCCTCTCCAGCCCGAGCCAGCCCTCCAGAAGCTTCTCCACACCTCTGTAAGACTATAAATAGCCTCAGCAAACCTTCCTTGGACCCTTTGCTGATCAATTGAAGCCTCTGCAATTCGCCGCCATTGCCGATTGCCGAAGCTCCTTCCCGGCGCTCCCGTGCTTTTGAACCACTGATAGTAGGCTCTCCTGGAGTTCAGGAACCTTTGCAGCATTTGGAACCGCAGCTAGAGCTAGCCGAGCCCCCCAGTCGAGCGTTCTGAGCCAATTCGGCAAACCAGGTATCCCAGTTGCAGGTTCTGAGCTAATAAGGCTCAAACCTTATTCCATTTGACACGCTTTTGTGCTTATTGTCGATTCGAACCCAGCCATATCATAATTAGGGTCTAGGTTAGCCCCGATCAATCAAATCGATTGATCAGGTTAAATTTCTTCTGGATTGCCTCGGTCGAGTAAGGACGCAGCGATCCAGACCACCCCAGACCCCCAGATCAGAGGGCTTCGATCCGCTTGTAAAACCCTAGGTTGTTACCATGCTAATTTCAGGTTGTTTAATTCAACTTTTAGTGCTATTGTCTTTAGAACATCACTCTAAGCCTATCTAGAAATTTTGAAGTCCATTGGACTTCTCTAAGTCAAAAATTGCAATTTGAACAGTCTAGATGCCCTAGTCTAGACCCAAAATATTTTGATCTCAGAATTAAAATCTGATTATATTTTTGAATTCCTCACCCTCAAATTTGCTAAAGGTGAAATTTTGGTGCAATTTGGAATACATTTGGACCATAATTCAATTAAAATTAAAATGGTTCAATTACATAAAAGGGTTCCAAACAAATTGATTTTGCAAATATACCCTAATACCTAAATAAACGGCCGGGATCCGCTTTGCGGACCGCGAGCGATCCGCGGCGGTGCCCGGGTCACGCGACAGCGGCATCCCGTGAATCCAGCCGTTCCGCCTTTTTGATCTACGGCCAAGATGCGATCCCACGGAACAACTGATCTGTCGTTGGATCTGTCCCGTGGACCCTACGGCCAGGATCGCTGCTGCGATTGGCCGTTCGGATCTGAGCGATCCCAGCCGTAGCGCCTTCTGATCGATCACTCAGACGACATCTAGGGCATCCCGCACTGTGGATCGTCGTCTTCCTCCCGATCGCGCACCCGACAGGGCGAATCCCTGAACTGCCAGCTGTCTAGCTTGTCCCCCACTCCCCGCGCCACCTCAGCAAGCTATTGGGATCCTTCCCATTATGGCAGGGAGCTCCCGATCGGGCCTAGCAACCCGGTCGAGCTCAAATTGGAAGTTTGAGAGCTCGGCTAAGGCCCAACCTCCCGGGCCTCCCCAGCCCGAGCCAGTGGCTCCAGAAGATTCCTTAAGCTCAGCCAAGGCTATAAATAGCCTTAGCTTCGCTTCAATTAACCTTTTGCTGATCAATCGATGCTTCTTGAATTCGCCGCCATTGACGATTGCTGAAGCTCCTTCCAGGTACTCCCGTGCTTATGAACCGCTGATAGTAGGCTCTCCTGACGTTCAGGAACCTTTGTAGCGATTGGAATCAAGGCTAGAACCAGCCGAGCCTTCTGTCGTGCGTCCCGAACCAGTCCGTCAGAATCAGGTATCCCAGTTGCAGGAATCAAGTCAACAAGGCTCGAATCCTATTCCATTTGATGCGTTTCTGTGCTTATTGTCAATACGAACTCAGTCGTATCATATTTAGGGCCTAAGCTAGCCCCAATCGATCGAATCAATCGATCGGTCTAGTTTCTTTCTGGATCGCCTCGATCGAGTAAGGACCCGGTGATCCAGGCCACGCCAGACCCCCAGACCAGAGGGCTTCGATCTGCCTCACCTCCCTGATGGTGTAGGGATCGAGCCCGGGGTCTGACATGGCCTCTGTGGGGAGATAATTCTCCCCACAGTAACTCAAATGGCGAAATCCTCGAGTGAGTAAGGTCTGGCTGATCGAGACCGTCTCACAAGGGGCTTCAGACCCCAATCGACGCGTCTGGACATGGTGATGGTGTAGCAATCGAATGCTGGCCGATCCGTGGACCGAATGCGCCGGAATTTGGCGATTAGGTTTTTCCTAATCGGCCTCTTCCGCGGGATGAATGATCGGCGACTACGACACTGTGCGGGCCGGGTCAACTCTTGACCCGCGCGATGCGACAGTGCCGGGCCTCCCGGGCCGCGGCCGACCTGCATGTTTTGATTATTGGGCCGAGCCGATTTAATTAAATCAAAATTTTGGAATTATTTTCCTTAAGGAAAATAATTCTATTATTCAAATCATAGGTTTTTGATTATATAAAAATATAGAATGTATTATTTAAATAACTTTTAATCCACTGGTCAAAATTCTATGATATCATATATGAAAATGTTCAGAAAAATCTCAAGAACTTAAATATAAAATAAAATCATACATCTGATGGTTAGATCTTTAATTATTGCCTAATTACAATGAATCATAATTAGGGCAGATTAGTAAATGTACTTATCCAAATTGCATGTTTAGAGTGCCATTTGTTCACTGATGTTAATTAGATTGTGTGTGCCAAGTATAACATTTTTCTGAGTTCTGTAATTGTAGTTATGCCCTATTCTTGTCAAATCATAATTAGTGAATTTTAGTGTTTATACATATTAGATCTTAGAAAACTTAGTCTCTGATTACTTGTATGATTAATTAGGACTTGCATGCCAAATTTCATGTAATTTGAATGGTTGGATTTTTACTTATGTGCTAATCCTTTTTGCTTGGAATTAGGGTTTGGTTAGCACTAAGTAACCACTATTTATTAAACTTTAATCATTATTTTGGCTTATAATAGTAAACTAAATGAAATGAAATCACCTTTTATAAACTTATTAAGTATACTTGAATAAATCTAAAACTATAGAATCTTAAATATCTTAATTAACTTAAGAAATCTTAAGATTTGGATCAAGCTTTTAAGACTTGATCTAGATCTAAGATTGCCACCAATAATGCATAATTAATCCACTGATTTGACATTAATCATTAAATACATACTTGATTTGACTTGAGATTTAAGAAGGAGTCAAACCCTAATCTACTTAAGGAAAATCTAAAACCATAAAAACCCTAACTTAACTATATTGATTACAAGACTTTGAATTGAACATCTTCCAATAATGCATTTGATTTACTATTGATTTTAAATATTTGAATTAGACAAAGTAAGGTTAATAATAACCCTTTGCGATTTCACAATCTAAATCGAACCTTAAGATCCCTGATTTTCTCTTAAGTAATAAACCTGCATAATAAGATCATTATTACTAGGTTGATTTAACAAATGATCAAATCCTTAATAATATATTTGATTTACACCCCATAATCTTAGCCTAAGTATGATCAGATGATTCCATCATCTGATCTAATCACCCTAAGATCTAATTATGAACCAGAACCTAATAGTATAATATCAACACCTAAAAGAGAGATCTTGATATTCTCTTCGTAAGATCATCTTGAATTATTTAAGAGACCTAAATTCATATATCATGAGGTAGGAGGCCTTGTATGAATCCTCGTGGTAGAAGCATAGAAGATCCCATCACCTTAGAGATCGATCTATTCTCCTTGTGGTAGTAGTTCCTTAAGACATTAGAAGAGATACATCTCCTTGTGATAGAGTTCATATTAAGTGATCCTTGATCACATTTGATTGATGAAACCTTGTATAGGACTTACCTATTAGTTTAAGATTTATAGTCTTGATAAATCCTTGCTCTATTAAATAGATTTGATTGAACCGTGATTATTGGGTAGTGTAGTATAGTATACCCATATTACTGGTCCCCAGTAATATTCTGGATTGGTTGAGTCACTCTAAGTAAGATTTATCTTTGTTGCTATCCTGCGGGCTTAGGCGGATATAACCTCGCTTAGAGTAAATCAATCGATCCTAAGAGTGTATTAAATGGGTGCCCATTCCTTAGTTTTATTAAAGGATAGTTGCCATCGGGCAATGCCTCCTAGCGAAGATCGCTTCAATAGGTATGGCTTAAATAAAACTAAGTAAAAGGGGAATCACCTTCTTTAAGACGCTAAGTATGATTATGAGTTTAGTGACTAAATGCTTCGTTTGAGATACAAAATCATCATCGGATGGGGCCTCCTAATGAAGATCGCTTTATTAGGGTGGCACAATCAAACTAAATGTTGAGAGTCCTATCTTTGCAGCATACTTAATATGCATATACAATCACCCTGCCTAGTGATCTTTAAGTAAATAAGCAACTTTAACTAAATATCGATTTAGAGATTTGGAGTCAGAATCCTTTTAGCAGGATTCTGCACAGTGGAGACTTAGGATTCATTTATATTTCTTACTATATTCTTCATGGATTTCGAGATTTTTCATTCATATCATATAATGGCATAAGCATAAGCATAAACATGAGTTGAACTCATTCCTTCTGTTGTGACACATGATTATCAGTGATACAGTATGAGATACAGAATGCTATATATACACAGACTGGGGAATTTCAGGGTGCATCTGCGTCACCATACTGACTTCCTAACTGTTGTGCTTACATTGGACCGTACGACTAATAAACCTTCAGTAATAGTTCTGTGATATATCGTGGTATGGCATATTTGTGAGCATTGTTTCAGTGGCATATAGTGCAGCCTATAGCATCATTCTCAGCATTTGACCTTCCTTTCACCTTGGTTTATGAGCATCTGTCATTTTCATTTTCTTTTAGTATTTAGCTTTGATGCAGTTTTACTTTGTTTAGTTCTTACAACTCAGTTATTTGATGCTTTACAGTTTTTCCTGCACTTTTACTTTACATTCTTGCATATTTGTTATGTTTAGATTAACTTGTATAGCTAGCTTCGATGTGTTAGACTTCTTGTTTAACACGGGGTACTTTTGGGATCCGGCAATTTGCTAGATCTCGAGCAGTTGTTGGAGGCAGGTCAGGAGGACGTCCCAGAGACTCAGGAGGAGCACTTGGAGCTGTAGGGGATTGAGCACCTACTTTTACTTTCTAGTTCTTTTCAGTATTCTAGCTAGACTCTTTATATTTCTGAATTATTATGATTTGTAATAAAATTCTAGATGTACTTTTACTTTTCTTTTCTGAGATGGATATTTACTACTGCTTGAGATAAATGTATTTCTGGATATTTTGCTTTTAGCTTCCGCACTCTGTTATACTACTATACATAGCATTGTGATGTGATTGGCATACTTGAGATGCTGATATATTTATATAGTACATGGTTTCCTCCACTCCCTTGCACCTCATGTGCGTACTAGTCTAATACAGAGGATAAGTATTTCATTCTTATCTTGGATATTGCACTTGAACCTACTAGTAGGGTTTGAGTTAGCGGCCTTCAGTATGGCTTCGTCTCTCTAGCCTATTCGGGAAGATGGGCCTTACATGTATGGCCCACCGTTCCCAAGTAGCGCACCGTTCCACCGTCGAACCATAAAATGATACTTGTCTTTTGCGCACGGCGACAGGACAGGGCGCTACACCACCTCACCTCCCTGATGGTATAGGGATCGAGCCCGGGGTCTGGCATGGCCTCTGTGGGGAGAATTATCTCTCCATTGTAACTTTAATGGTGGAATCCTCGGGTGAGTAAGGTCTAGCTGATCCAGATCGTCTCACAAGGGGCTTCGAGTCCCAATCGATGCGTCTGACCACGCTGATGGAGTAGCGATCGAATGCTGGCCGAGCCATGGCCTGGATGCGCCAGAATTTTGGCTATTAGGGTTCCCTACTCGGCTCTATCCGTTGGGATGAAGGAATGGGGATGACGGCACTGTGCGGGCCGGGTCGACCCACGACTCGCGCGGTGCGATAGTGCCGGGTCTCCCGTGCCTTCATCTTCCTCTCGCCACGCCTGACAGAGGAGATTCCCCGTACTGCCAGCTGGCCATCCGGTCTGCCACTCCCCTCTCCAGCTAAGCAAAGCCATTAGCAACTTCCCTGGAGTGGCTAGGTACCCCAATTGGGCCTCGTGGCCCAGCCGAGCTCAAATTGGAATCTTGAGAGCTCGGCCATGGACCGCCCTCTCGGGCCCTCTCCAGCCCAAGCCAGCCCTCCAGAAGCTTATCCACACCTCTATAAGACTATAAATAGCCTCAGCAAACCTTCCATGTAGGGGCCGATCCGTTTAATTTAAATCGGATAAATGGAATTATTTTCCTTATGTAAATAACTTTTAATCCATTGGTCCAAATCCTATGATATCATATATGAAAATGATCAGAAATATCTCAGGAACCTATATATAAAATAAAATTATGCATCTGATAGTTAGATCTTTAATTATTGCCCAATTACAGTGGATCTTAATTAGGACAGATTAGTAAATTTACTTATCCAAATTGCATGTTTAGGGTGCCATTAGTTCACTGATGTTAATTAGATTATATGTGCTAAGTAGAATATTTTTCTGAGTTCTGTAATTTTAGTTATGCCCTAATCTTGTTAAATCATGATTTGTAAATTTTAGGGTTTATACCCATTGGATCTTAGTAAACTTAGGCTCTGATTACTTGTGTGATTAAGTAAAACTTACATGCCAAATTTCATGAGAATTGAATGGTTGGATTTATACTTATGTGATAATCTTTTTTAATTGGAATTAGGTTTTGATTAGCACTAAGTAACCCTTGTTTTAGAACTTGATTTATCAGTTTGGTTTATGACAGCAAGTAAATGAAATGAATTCATCCTTATAAACTCATTAAGCATGTTTGAATAAATTCAAAGATATAAAATCTTAATTATCCTAATTAACTTAAGAAATCTTAGGATTTGGATCAAGCTTCTAAGACTTGATCTAGGTCTGAGATTGCCACCAATAATACATCCACTGATTTGACATTGATCCTAACTGCATAAGTTGATTTTTCTTAAGGCATGAGAAGGGACCAAACCCTAATCTACTTATGGAGAGTCCAAACCCATAAGAAACCAAACTTAATTGATATTGATTTCAAAATTTTGAATTGAATATTCTCCAATAATACATTTGATTTATTATTTATTCTAAACATTGAATTAGACAAATTAGGGTTAATATTAATCCTATGTAACTTATTGATCTGAATTAAACCTTAAGATCCCTGATTTTCTCCTAAAGTAAGAGGACTAGCATATGAAGATTAATAAAATCATATTGATTAATCAAGTGATCTAAGTCTAAAAATATTCCGAATTTAGATCCCATGATCTTAGATTGAGTGTGATCAGATGACTTAATCATCTGATCTAATCATCCTAACCTAATTATGAAAAAGAACCTACGAGCTTAATGTTAACACTTAGAAGAGATAACCTTAAGTATCTCTTCATAAGATTATCATGAATTATTTAAAAGACCTAAATTCATATATCATGAGGTAGGAGGGCTTGTATGAATCCTTGAGGTAGAAGTATAGAAGATCCCATCACCTTAGAGATTGATCTATTCTCCTTGCGGTAGTAATCACTTAAGACATTAGAAGAGATACATCTCCTTGTGGTAGAATCCATATTAAGTGATCTTGGATCACATTCACTTGATGAAACTTTGTATAGGACTTACCTATTAGTTTAGGACTTGTAGTTTTGATAAATCCTTGTTCTATTAAATAGACTTGATTGAACCTTGATTATTGGGTAGTGTAGTATAGTATACTCATATTACTGGTCCCCAGTAATATTCTGGATTTGTTGAGTCACTCTAAGTGAGATTTATCTTTGTTGCTATCCTGTGCACTTAGGCGAATATAACCTCGCTTAGAGTAAATAAATCAATCCTAAGAGTGTATTAAATGGGTACCCATTCCTTAGTTTAATTGAAAGACAAGTTGCCATCGGGCAATGCCTCCTAGCGAAGATCGCTTCAATAGGTTTGGCTCAAATAAACTAAGTAACGAGATTCACCTTCCTTAAGACGCTAAGTATGATTGTGAGTTTAGTGACTTAATGCTTAGTTTGAGATACAAAACAATCATCGGATGGTGCCTCCTAATGAAGATCGCTTCATTAGGGTGGTGTAATCAAACTAAATATTGTGAGTTCTATCTTTGCAGCATTATTAATATGTGTATACCATCACCCCGCCTAGTGATCTTTAAGTAAATAGGCAACTTTAACTAAATATCGATCTAGAGATTAGAGTCAGAATCCTTTTAGCAGGGTTCTGCACAGTGGAGACATAGGATTCGTTACTGTTTCTTACTATATTCTTCATGGATTTTGGGATTTTTCATTCATTAAACATAGTGGCATAAGCATAAGCATAAACATGAGTTGAACTCATTCCTTCTATTGTGACACATGGTTATCAGTGATACAGTATGAGATACAAAATGTTATATACATAGACTGGGGAATTTCATGGTGCATCTGCGTCACCATGCTGACTTCCTAACTGTTGTGCTTATATTGGACCGTACTATTCATAAACCTTCAGTGATAGTTCTATGATATATCGTGGTATATCATATTTGTGAGCATTATTTCAGTGGCATATAGTACAGCTTATAGCATCCTTCTCAGCATTTGACATTCATTTCATATTGATTTACGAGCATCTGATATTTTCATTCACTTTCAATATTTAGTTTTGATGCAGTTTTACTTTGTTCAGTTCTTATAGTTTCAGTTAGTTTGTGTCTTTATAGTTTTTCTGCACTTTCACTTTATGTTCTTGCATATCTGTTATGTTTAGTTTAGCTTTGTATAGCTAGCTTCAATGTGTTAGGCTTCTTGTCTAACACGGGATACTTTTGGGATTCAGCAATTTGCTAGATCCCGAGCAGTTGTTGGAGGCAGGTCAGGAGGACGTACCAGAGACTCAAGAGGAGCAATTGGAGCTGTAGGGGATTGAGCACTTACTTTTACTTCCTAGTTCTTTTTGGAATTCTAGATAGACTCTTTATATTTCTACATGTTAAATGGTTTGTAATAAATTCTGGATGTACTTTTACTTTTCTTTTATAAGATGGACATTTACTATTGCTTGAGATGAATGTATTCTGGATGTTTTGCTTTAGCTTCCGCACTCTGTTATATTACTATACATAGTATTGTGATGTGATTGGCATACTGGAAACACTGATATATTTTATAACGTACATGGGTTCTTTTTAGCTCCCTTGAACCTTATGTATGTGCCAGTCTAATACATAAGATAAGTATTCTTATCTTAGATATTGACTCTCAAACCTACTCTTAGGGTTTGAGTCAGCGGCCTTCAGTATGGCTTCGTCTCTCTAGCCTATTCGGGAAGATGGGTTCTACTTGTATGGCGATCCATTCCCGAGTAGCACATCGTTTCGCCGCCGAACTATAAATTATACTTGGCTTTTGCGCACGGCAACGGGACGGGGCGTTACAGTTAGTATCAGAGAAGTATTATAAAGTGTCAGATAAAGAGTTTGTTCCTATCTACTTTATAATCTGTTCTCTGAGACAGGACAAGATCACAATTACTACATGTAGTGCAAAGCAAACATCCCCAAGGATCATTAAGCTGTCTCAGAATAGAAAGGAAGATTATGTCTATAAAACTGACACCCTAGAGATTAAACGCACTTAAAATGACATCTTAGGGTTTGAATAAATTTTGAAAAGAATAAATAAATGAAATATTTATGGGTTGAATTATTTTAGGGGATGGAATATTCATCGTCAGCATTTCATTTCTACATTAGGAGGTTTTATGATTATTGGATAGACGACCATCAAGATGGTCAGATCTACGGGAGGACAGTAGATGGAGTATCACCCCGAGGAGTCATAGTACTAGACAAGATACTGGTTCATTCATCATTCAGAGGTACCAGTCTTTCGGCACTTGCTAAAGAGTGGCTGGATCATTTTACCACGGCACTTCGAGAGACAGCCTGCCCAGAGAAGTACCGCCTGGAGATTGTAAAGATCCTACTGAGGGGATCAGCGAGTCGTTGGTGGTATTGGGTCGATAGGAGATTAGCTCGGAAAGGTCACATAGTCACATATGATGACTTTTGTGCTGCCTTCTGGGTAGAATATTGTAACTAGATCCTAGGAATTTCTTTATGTCATTTCCTGTTATCTAGTTTACATATTTTGATGTATCCATGTATCTTCTCTTATGAGAAAGAACTTAAAAATGAATGAAATTTTCTAAAATTTACATTGTAACTGCAGCTATGAATCCTGGTTCCCCCTCTGCTCCCACTCCTATTAAAAAGACGATCTCGTCGTCAAGCGGACCTGAGGAGTCAAGTCTTATGGCCAATTTAATAAAGGCCTTAATTGACAGCAACGCGCAACAGGAGTAGGAGACACGATTTCTCATCCTCTCAGTCAAACAACAATCCTCCGGATCTTCTTCTTATAATTCAGGTGATGGAGTCCTATACAATTTCCTTCATTTCCGTACTCCCACATTTAACTAAGCATTAAACCCCATGGATACAGTAACATGGATAAAGTTGGTGGAAAAGAATCTGGCCTTAATTAAATGTCCTAATTTTGAGGCAATCCGTTTGGTGACCTACTTGTTCCAAGAAGAAGCGGAATACTGGTGGGAAAATGAGCGGAATAATAGATTCACAGACTTTGAGGTGGATGACATTCCATGGGATATGTTCATGGAAACATTTCGCGAAGCTTTCATTCTGGCCTCAGCACAAGCAATTCTAGAAGACGAACTTCTTCACCTCACGCAAGGGAATAGGTCAGTATCTGATTACGAACAAGAATTCAGGAGACTGTCAAGGTTCGTTCCAGATCTAGTGAGAACAGAAGCATGCAAGTGTCACCGCTTCATAAAAGGTCTGAGAGATTCTATTAGAGCACACCTAGTCTCATGGTAGTTCAAAACTCTAATCGAATTGATCGAGGCTGCCCGTCTGTAAGAAGGATTCCAGGGTCAGTTGGACTGGAAGAGAAAGGCCATGGTCGCGCGCCCATGAGATGAGCGCTTTGGCCATCACAAAACTTCTAGAGTATACAATATGGAAACTACACAACCTCAGCCTCAGAATTCTGAATGTAAGAGGAAGCATCTATAGGGGAAGTGCTACCACTTCGGTGGTGTATGTTTCACTTGTGGCCGTAAGGGCCATTGCTACTATGAGTGTAGGGAGAAAAATACTATCGATGGTGTGCCAATCGACCACTCCCGCCATAAGCAAACCTTTTATGCTCAACCCGTGAACCAGCGGGAGCCCGCTCCTGCCATAATGCCGGCTCCTACAACAAACTCAAGGGCAAGTGTACATGTGCAAAGGTCAACATACAACCGTTAAGATTCAGGGACCCAGAACAAGCAACCCTCGGAACCTACCCGAGTATATATGTTAACTCCAGCTTCTGCTCCTGAAAACAATGACGTGGTATCAGGTACACCTTAATTAAATTCTCTTTTCTTGCTGTATTAATAATTGTCCCTTACCATTCCAGTATTTCAATTTTTGAATAACTATCCTTACGCAAAATCATCACAACTATAGGCACATTAACAATAAACTACACAACTTGTAATGTTTTATTTGATACGAGAGCAAGTCATTCTTTCGTATCGGAAGAGTGGGCTAAAACACTTAAACTACAGACACATCAACTAGCCAGTTCATTAAGTATTGGGCTACCTTCTGGAGCTCGTATGCAGTCTCAATAATTCTGCAATCTAGATATTCCTATTGAGGATCAAAACTTCAGAGCTAAGCTAATTCTACTGCGAATTACCAACTTCGATATAATCCTAGGTATGAATTGGTTAAGCCAACATGGTGCGTCCATAAACTGCCAAAAGAAGAAAATAACCTTGGGCAGCGGAAGAAACTCCAAATCATTCGTGGGAAAATTTAGCACCCAATCGTCGTTAATCAACGCCATGGTGGCGGAGAAACTAGTAAAGAAGGGATGCAGTGCGTACCTTGTAGCAATGTTGGGAGAAACGAAAGAAGTCATACCTCTTTCCGAGAACCGTGTAGTTTGTGAATTTCCCGATGTTTTCCCTGAAGACCTGCCTGGTCTTCCTCCGAATAGAGAAGTAGAGTTCACCATAGAAGTAATTACCGGAACTCAACCACTGTCAAAGGTTCCGTACCGCATGGCGCCAAAAGAACTCCAAGAGCTGAATAACCAACTTCAAGAATTAATAGAGAAGGGTCTTATCCGTCCAAGTTCATCCCCTTGGGGAGCGCCGGTGCTGTTCGTTAAGAAGAAAGATGGATCGATGAGGATGTGCATCGATTATAGGGAATTAAACAAAGTAACTATCAAGAACAAATACCCTCTGCCGCGTATCGACGATCTGTTTGATCAGTTATCTGGAGCAAAGGTCTTCTCCAAGATAGACTTGCGATCTGGGTATCATCAATTACGAGTTAAGGATTCTGATATTGAGAAAACAGCATTTCGAACTCGTTATGGACATTATGAATTCTTGGTGATGTCTTTTGGATTGACGAATGCACCGTCCATTTTTATGGACTTAATGCAGCGTGTCTTGAAAGCACATTTGGATAAATTCATCATTGTCTTCATCGACGACATCCTGATTTATTCCAAGAATAAGACCGATCATGAAAAACACCTTTGTATAGTACTTGAAGAACTCAGGAACCACGAACTCTATGCTAAGTATTCTAAGTGCGAGTTCTAGCTTAATTCTATCGCCTTTTTGGGTCACATCATCGACTCTCAAGGGATCAGAGTGGACCAAAGCAAGGTAAGCGCAGTCCAAGATTGGTCACAACCAAAATCCGTGACGGATATCAAAAGCTTCTTAGGACTGGCAGGCTATTATAGAAAATTTGTCAAAGATTTCTCACAAATTGCCTCTCCTCTTACCAAGCTGACTTAAAAAGTGGTACCTTTTGTCTGGAATCCAGAATGTGAAAAAGAATTCCAAACATTGAAAGATGCTCTTTCTTCTGCCCTAGTTCTAGCCCTACCCAAGGAAGGATTGAATTACCAAGTTTATACTAACGCATCTGGTATAGGTTTGGGATGTGTATTGATGTAGGAAGGGAGAGTCATAGCCTACGCATCTCAGCAGTTGAAACCACATGAAAAGAACTATCCTGTTCACGATCTCGAACTAGCATCAGTAGTCTTCGCTCTAAAGATTTGGCGTCATTATCTGTATGGCGTCCAATGTTCCATATTCACCGACCATCAGAGCTTGAAATATATTTTCACCCAACGCGAGTTAAATTGTCGATAGCGAAGATGGCTCGAGTTAATAAGCGATTACGACTTAAGCATTCAGTATCATTCGGGAAAAGCAAACGTCGTAGCAGATGCACTCAGCCATCATGCTACGCTATTTTCTATAATTTGCACAAGTACATTGGAGGAAGAATTCCAAAGGTTTGAAATCAGGCCAGTGCGTGGAGATATGCTAAGCACACTGGTATCCATGAGCTCAATTGAACCCACCTTTTATCATGATGTCTTCATTTCTTAAACCAAGGATGAAGATTATTTGAAGTCCAAAGTCGATATCGAAAGTGGACGTCGCTTCGACCTTCAGCTTTGCAGTAATGTAATTTACCAAGGTGATCGTCTATGGATTCCCAAATCCATGCAACAGGAGATCCTGGTCGAAGGCCATAATTCTAGTTACCAAGTGCATCCAGGTAGTACCAAAATGTACCAGGATCTGAAGAAATCATTCTGGTGGCCCGGTATGAAAAAGAGTGTGGCAGAATTTGTGGCAAAATATCACGCTTGCAGTCTAGTCAAAGCCGAGCATCAAAAGCCTGGAGGACTTCTTCACCCTCTAGCAATCCCTGAGTGGAAGTGGTTCGACATCTCTATGGATTTTGTTATGGGTTTGCCTAAAGCAAGATTTGGTTCGGATTCGATTTGGGTCATTGTCGATCGATTGACCAAGTCGGCTCACTTCATCCCTATACGTCAGACCGATTTTGTGGAAAAACTGGCAAAGTTATATATCAAGGAATATATCCGACTCCATGGGATTCTGAGATCCATTGTATCTGATCGAGATAGCCATTTCACTTCTAAATTTTGGCAAGAAGTTCGTCAAGACTTGGGAACTACTCTAGCTATGAGTATCGCCTTTCATCCTCAGACAGATGGACAAACAGAAAGAGTCAACCAAGTTATGGAAGATCTCCTTCGTCTCTATATTCTGGACTTTGGAGGTTTTTGGGAGGACCACCTTCCTTTGGTAGAATTTGCGTACAATAATAATTTTTAAGCAAGTATCGGTATGGCTCCATATGAAGCCTTGTACGGCAGGAAATGTAGTATGCCATTAGCATGGTCCGAGACCGACAGTGTTCAACTTTATGGGTCAGAGTTAGTTGAAGAAACAAATCGCAAGATTCAATTGACATAGCAAAGAATCAAAGCAGCTCAAGACCGATAGATTAAATATCACGATACTCATCATCGTGCTTTGGACCTTGAGGTGGGAAATTATGTGTACCTTAAAGTGAGTCCAATGAAGGGCATTTATCATTTTGGCATAGCCAGAAAGTTAAGTCCTCGCTATGTCGGACCATTTGAAGTACTAGAAAAGATTGGTTCTGTAGCGTATCGATTAAAGCTTCCTAAAGATTTCTCTGCAGTTCATAATATTTTTCACATCTCCTCTCTGCGGAGATGTCTTCGTGATCCATCTCACTTAATTCAATTTCCAGCCATATCACTACAACCAGATCTTTCTTATGCAGAAGAGCCGATTAAGATCTTAGCTCATGATCAAAAGCAACTAAGGAATCGCTCAATCCCAATGGTAAAAGTTCAATGGAGAAATCGCTCTTTAGAAGAATCTACTTGGGAGAAAGAGGAAGATATGAGAAAGAAATATCCCATTCTGTTTGAAACCCTAGGTACTCCTTAGATTTAAAGTCTTATTTATGTGCTTCACTTTCCCTTGTTGTCTTCTCATGAGATGATGTCGAGGATGACATCGTTCTTAAGTAGGGGAGTCTGTAACAACCCTAGGTTGTTACCATGCAAAATATAGGCTACTTGATTTAATTTTTTTTTAGTATCATTGCCTTTAGAACATCAATCTAAGCCTATCTAGAAGACTTGAAGTTCATTGGACTTCTCTAAGTCAAATTTGTAATTTGATCAATCTAGATGCCTTAATCTAGACCCAAAATATTTTGATCTCAGAATTAAAATCTGATTGCATTTTTGAACTCCTCGCCCCCAAATTAGCTAAGGGTGAAATTTTGGTGCAATTTGGAATTCATTTAGGCCATAATTCAATTTAAATTAAAATGGTTCAATTGCATGAAAGGGTTCCAAACAAATTGATTTTGCAAATATATCATTTACCTAACTTAACAGCCGGGATCCGCTGTGCGGACCGCAGGCGATCCGCTGCGAAGCCTGGGGCACGCGACAGCGGGACCCCGCGCATTTGACCGTTCCGCCTTTTTATTTAACGGTTGAGATTTAATTATGCGGAAACGCGGATCAACCGTAGGATCAACCCGACTGATCCAATAGTTCGGATTGCTTCCGCGATCGGCCGTTAGGATCTGAGCGCATCTGACCGTTCCACCATCTAATCGATAGATCAGACGGCATTCGAAGGTCCTGCTACTGTGGACCTTCATCTTCCTCTCGCCGCGCCTGACAGAGGAGATTCCTCGTACTTCCAGCTGGCCATCTAGTCTGCCACTCCCCTCTATAGCTCAGCAAAGCTGTTAGCAACTTCCCTGGAGTGGCTAGGTACCCCAATTGGGCCTCGTGGCCCGGCCGAGCTCAAATTGGAATCTTGAGAGCTCAGCCATAGCCCACCCTCTTGGGCCCTCTCCAGCCTGAGCCAGCCCTCCAGAAGCTTCTCCACACCTCTGTAAGGCTATAAACAGCCTCAGCAAACCTTCCCTGGACCCTTTGCTGATCAGTTGAAGCCTCTGCAATTCGCCGCCATTGCCGATTGCCGAAGCTCATTCCCGGCGCTCCCGTGCTTCTGAACCGCTGATAGTAGGCTCTCCTGGAGTTCAGGAACCTTTGCAGCATTTGGAACCACAGCTAGAGCCAGCCGAGCCCCCTAGTTGAGCATTCCGAGCCAATTCAGCAAACCAGGTATCCTAGTTGCAGGTTCTGAGCTAATAAGGCTCAAACCATATTCCATTTGACGCGCTTTTGTGCTTATTGTCGATTCGAACCCAGCCATATCGTAATTAGGGTCTAGGTTAGCCCCGATCGATTGAATCGATCGATCGGGTTAATTTTCTTCTGGATCGCCTCGATCGAGTAAGGAACCAGCGATCCAGACCACCCTAGACCCCCAGACCAGAGGGCTTCGATCCGCCTCACCTCCCTGATGGTGTAGGGATCGAGCCCAGTGTCTGGCATGGCCTCTGTGGGGAGAATTATCTCCCCACATTAACTCTAATGGTAGAATTCTCGGGTGAGTAAGCTCTGGCTGATCCAGACCGTCTCACAAGGGGCTTCGAGTCCCAATCGATGCGTCTGACCACGATGATGGAGTAGCGATCGAATGCTGGCCGAGCCGTGGCCTAGATGCGCCGAAATTTTGGCGATTAGGGTTCCCTACTCGGCTCTATCCGTCGGGACAAAGGAATGGGGATGACGGCACTGTGCAGGCCGGGTCGACCCACGACCCACGCGGTGCGACAGTGCCGGGTCTCCCGGGCCCGGTCGACCCGCGCGTTTCGAATACGGGCCGATCCGTTTAATTTAAATCGGATAAATGGAATTATTTTCCTTATGTAAATAACTGTTAATCCATTGGTCCAAATCCTATGATATCATATATGAAAATGATCAGAAAAATCTCAGGAACCTATATATAAATAAAATTATGCATCTGATGGTTAGATCTTTAATTATTGCCTAATTACAGTAGATCTTAATTAGGACAGATTAGTAAATTTACTTATCCAAATTGCATGTTTAGGGTGCCATTAGTTCACTGATATTAATTAGATTATATGTGCTAAGTAGAATATTTTTCTGAGTTCTGTAATTTTAGTTATGCCCTAATCTTGTTAAATCATGATTTGTAAATGTTAGGGTTTATACCCATTGGATCTTAGTAAACTTAGGCTCTGATTACTTGTGTGATTAAGTAAAACTTACATGCCAAATTTCATGAGAATTGAATGGTTGGATTTATACTTATGTGATAATCTTTTTTAATTGGAATTAGGTTTTGATTAGCACTAAGTAACCCTTGTTTTAGAACTTGATTTATCAGTTTGGTTTATGACAGCAAGTAAATGAAATGAATTCATCCTTATAAACTCATTAAGCATGTTTGAATAAATTCAAAGATATAAAATCTTAATTATCCTAATTAACTTAAGAAATCTTAGGATTTGGATCAAGCTTCTAAGACTTGATCTAGGTCTGAGATTGCCACCAATAATACATCCACTGATTTGACATTGATCCTAACTGCATAAGTTGATTTTTCTTAAGGCATGAGAAGGGACCAAACCCTAATCTACTTATGGAGAGTCCAAACCCATAAGAAACCAAACTTAATTGATATTGATTTCAAAATTTTGAATTGAATATTCTCCAATAATACATTTGATTTATTATTTATTCTAAACATTGAATTAGACAAATTAGGGTTAATATTAATCCTATGTAACTTATTGATCTGAATTAAACCTTAAGATCCTTGATTTTCTCCTAAAGTAAGAGGACTAGCATATGAAGATTAATAAAATCATATTGATTAATCAAATGATCTGAGTCTTAAAAATATTCTGGATTTAGATCCCGTGATCTTAGATTGAGTGTGATCAAATGACTTAACCATCTTATCTAATCATCCTAACTTAAATATAAAACAGAACCTAAGAGCTTAATGTTAACACTTAGAAGAGAGAACCTTAGGTATCTCTTCATAAGATCATCTTGAATTATTTAAAAGACCTAAATTCATATATCATGAGGTAGGAGGCCTTGTATGAATCCTTGAGGTAGAAGTATAGAAGATCCCATCACCTTAGAGATTGATCTATTCTCCTTGCGGTAGTAATCACTTAAGATATTAGAAGAGATACATCTCCTTGTAGTAGAATCCATATTAAGTGATCTTGGATCACATTCACTTGATGAAACTTTGTATAGGACTTACCTATTAGTTTAGGACTTGTAGTTTTGATAAATCCTTATTCTAATAAATAGACTTGATTGAACCTTGATTATTGGGTAGTGTAGTATAGTATACCCATATTACTGGTCCCCAGTAATATTCTGGATTGGTTGAGTCACTCTAAGTGAGATTTATCTTTGTTACTATCCTGCGGGCTTAGGCAGATATAACCTCTCTTAGAGTAAATCAATTAATCCTAAGAGTGTATTAAATGGGTACCCATTCCTTAGTTTAATTGAAAGATAAGTTGCCATCGGGCAATGCCTCCTAGCGAAGATCGCTTCAATAGGTTTGGCTCAAATAAACTAAGTAACGGGATTCACCTTCCTTAAGACGCTAAGTATGATTGTGAGTTTAGTGACGTAATGCTTAGTTTGAGATACAAAACCATCATTAGATGGTGCCTCCCAATGAAGATCGCTTCATTAGGGTGGCATAATCAAACTAAATGTTGTGAGTTCTACCTTTGCAGCATATTTAATATGTGTATACCATCACCCCGCCTAGTGATCTTTAAGTAAATAAGCAACTTTAACTAAATATTGATCTAGAGATTGGAGTCAGAATCCTTTTAGCTGGATTCTGCACAGTAGAGACATAGGATTCGTTACTGTTTCTTACTATATTCTTCATGGATTTCGGGATTTTTCATTCATTTAACATAGTGGCATAAGCATAAGCATAAACATGAGTTGAACTCATTCCTTCTGTTGTGACACATGGTTATCAGTGATACAGTATAAGATACGGAATGTTATATACACAGTCTGGGGAATTTCAGGGTGCATTTGCATCACCATATTGACTTCCTAATTATTTTGCTTACATTGGACTGTACTACTCATAAACCTTCAGTGATAGTTCCGTGATATATCGTGGTATATCATATTTGTGAGCATTATTTCAGTGGCATATAATATAGCTTATAGCATCCTTCTCAGCATTTGACATTCCTTTCACATTGATTTATGAGCATATGATATTTTCATTCAGTTTCAGTATTTAGTTTTGATGCAGTTTTACTTTGTTCAATTCTTACAGTTTCAGTTAGTTAGTGTCTTTACAGTTTTTCTGCACTTTTACTTTACGTTCTTGCATATTTGTTATGTTTAGTTTAGCTTTGTATAGCTAGCTTCGATGTGTTAGACTTCTTGTCTAACACGGGATACTTTTGGGATCTGGCAATTTGCTAGATCCCGAGCAGTTGTTGGAGGCAGGTCAGGAGAACGTACCAGAGACTCAGGAGGAGCAATTGGAGCTGTAGGGGATTGAGCACTTACTTTTACTTCCTAGTTCTTTTTGGCATTCTAGATTGACTCTTTATATTTCTGCATGTTAAATAGTTTGTAATAAATTTTGGACGTATTTTTACTTTTCTTTTATGAGATAGACATTTACTATTACTTGAGATGGATGTATTCTGGATGTTTTGCTTGTAGCTTCCGCACTCTGTTATACTTCTATACATAGTATTGTGATGTGATCGACGTACTGGAAATGCTGATATATTTTATAATGTACATGGGTTCTATCTAGCTCCCTTGAACCTTATGTACGTGCCAGTCTAATACATAAGATAAGTATTCTTATCTTAGATATTGACTCTCAAACCTACTCTTAGGGTTCGAGTCAGCGACCTTCAGTATGGCTTCGTCTCTCTAGCCTATTCGGGAAGATGGGTTCTACTTGTATGGCCCACCGTTCCCGAGTAGCTCACTGTTCCACCGCCGAACTATAAATTATACTTGGCTTTTGCGCATGGCGACAGGTTATAGGGTCGTTACATTATCACATGGGTGAATCTCATTCTAAGTCTTTTAGGTTATCCTACCATAAGGATCTAAAATTAGAATATAAAGATATATAGGATTCATCTAAACTTCTACCTTAAGATTAAACAATAAGCTCTTTCTGCCTCAATAGATCATTTGTAAATATGTTTAGCAACTATTGTATTATTAACACTAAAGCAAGATTATAAAGATCTTGCACTTCTAGCATTAAAAATAATCTAAGTTCTATGATTTACACTAATTCCACAACTCTTACTTCTTTAGATTTAATTTGGTCAGATTAGATGGATAAACCCATCTGATCACCACCTATACTATAATCATGGATTTTAATCATGTACATTATTAGGAATTGGTCATTTTGCAAATCAATATAGGATTATGACTTATCTCATGCTAAGGGTCTTATATAAGAGAAAATTAAAGAGTTAAATGTAAGTATTCAGATCTTCAATCACATGACTTTATTATAGACCTTAGCATTTCCAGTTGAATGGTTTAAGATCAATATCAAATCAATAAGTATTATTAGAATTATACAAGTTGATTTATCTTTCACTTAGGATGACTTAATTAAGGTGACTAAGTTTAGATTTTAATTAAGATAAGTTTGGTCTTAACTCCTAACTTAACCAAAACAAGATCAATTGTTTGGTTTATGCATCAACGACAAATTAGTTAATTATTGGTGCATTATTGGTGTCCACTTTAAGTTCAAGATCAATTATTAATTAAATTAATCATCCTTTAGGATTCTTAAGGTTTGAAGTTCATTAGTATCTAATCAAGCATTTAAAGTGTTAAATTCATGATTTAAATTCTCTAATATGCATATTACTGTTAATGGGACATATAAACATCACATTAACTAAAATAACAAGTAATTAAAGCTAATCAAATCCTAAATCAAACCAAAAGGGAATAGCACTTGATTACAAATTTAAAACACCTAAATATCATGCAACTTGGTTATTAAGTTCTACTAATTCATGCAAGCAATCAAGGAATATAACATTTTTATTTGACACAAAATATTCAATCAAATCTTTAGGAGGTTTTAAACATGCCATTTAGGATAAAAAGATAGATTTCATATTAAAAATCACCTATATAGTCACACAATGCTTAATTTTACTAAATCTAGTTTTCATTTTAGTATATTTTGGCCCCACAATGGTTATAGAGTCATTAAAATGTAAAAAATCTCAAATTTGGGCAATTCTGGATAGTTTTGGGAGCTACGGCGCGCAGTAGCGCCTCCTAGCCGAAATCCAAGCGCTACGGCACGCTTTGTCACCAATTTTTATGAGGCACAGGTACTACGGCACGCAGCAGTGCTTTTAGGCACTGCAGCGGATTTCAAGATTGTGGTGCGCTACGGCGCGCTACGGCTCCAGATTTACCAAGAGATGGGTGGGTGCTACGGCATGCGCAGTGCTTTCTGGCGCTGCAGTAGATTTTAGCAGCAGTGCTTTCAGGCGCTGTGGCACGCTACGATGCCGGATTTTCTGAGAGCTGGGTGCTACGGAGCGCTGTAGCGCCCCCTGTCCGAGATCTAGGCATTTTGGCGTAGCCAACCCGAGATGCGGGCGATGCGGCGTGGTGTAGCGCTTTCTAGCTGAGACCCTAGTGCTACGACATGATGTAGTGCTTGATGTTGATTTTGCCTAGGAAAAAACCAAAACATGTCCCCTTTGGCACCCAATTACTCTTAATTTTGGGAACCTCAAGTGCGAAGCCATATACTGATGGAAAGGTCTTTCTGAGATCTTTCCATTGATACCAAAATTAGCACGAAATGATTATTTTAACAATGCAAACAAAGACACATTAGCTACATATGTATGAAATTTTATTGTTGACTGAGGTTTCAAATGAACAGATCGAACTTCGATCGTACTCGTGCAAGTCCGATTGAGGCTCGTCAATCAATCTGAATGATAAACAATAGATGAAAGCAGAGCATTTGAACTGAATCATTGAGAATGGCAGCACCAAAGAGGTATAAGAAGAGATACAAGGAAGAAGCACAAAAGGGTACCTTGGTTTGGAGAAGATTGAGCTCTGCATCTTTTAAGGCTTGAGAGGAAAAACTTCTTCTTCTTCTTCAGCTGCTAGCAAGAGGAAGAAAATGCTGAGGGTTCTTCTTTAGCTTAAGAATGATCTTTGGAAGAAGAGAAGAGCTCAACTGATGGCCAAATGGAGAGGGAAGATGGCTAAGGGCTGCCTTTAAGGAAGAGAGGAGGAGATGACATGCATGGGCTATGGGAGAGGGGCAAGTCCTCTCCCATCACATCATGGAGGAGAAGGGAGAGGGGCCTCAGCCCCTTGCATGTGAAGGGAAGAAGTAAGGGTCGATCGTAGGAATGGGGCCAACAAGAGGAAAATGAAATGGAGAAATGGATGAAATGGATTTTAATAGAATTAATTAATTATTTATAATTTCTAATTAATCCAAATTCTCCAAATAAAAATTAGTTGAATAAAGAGGCTCCAAAAAATTTTAAAAATTCGCCCCTAACAAATTCGAGGGTAAGGAACTCAACGGAGAAGTCAGAATTTAATTTGGAGATCAATTTGTTTATCTTAATTATTAGAGTATTTAAATACATTAAATTATTTGAGAAAATTCGACCACTTCCAAATATTTACAAGACATCATCCCTAGCTAATTTGGAGGTGACGAGCGCAAAGATGAAGTTGATTTTCAATTTTGATGATTATTTAATTATTTTATGTTCGGGGTATTTAAATATATTAAAATATGTGCAAAAATCCAACGACTTCCAAACACTTCCAAAATATCACCCATAGCTAATTTGGGGGTGGCGAGCGAAATGGCGAAGTCAAATTTTGATATCGAGGTCAAATTAAATATCTTATTTCTCTAATTGATTAAATATTATTAAATAATCCAAATATTAAGTTGTGCTCCGAATCGCTCCAAATCTTTGAGGATTGGTTCTAATAACTAAGTGAACATAATGGAATGACAATTATGCTAAGTAACAATCTAAGAATGTTATAAGTAGTGCCATTTAGAGCAGTAGAAGAAGTAGTGTTAATAAAGTTAGTTCCCATAGGAGCTTTATCAACATTAACAATAGAATGAACATCAGAGTTACTAATACAGTTATCAATTATAATAGGTTCAATAAAAGCCCTATTAAGAGTATCAAAAATTACAAGGTCAATTAGAAAAATATTTTTAGCATTTAAAATAGTATGATTAGAACATGTAGTATTAATAAATGTTTCAGGCATAGTAGTTCCTGAAATATTAGTATCATGCTTCTCATAATTAGCTTTTTAAATAGTAGGAGAAGAAGTGTTATTAGAAATAGATCCCACTATAACCTTATCAACATTAATAATAACATGAATATTAGTGTTACTAATAGGATTACCAGTAATAATAGGTTCAATAGAAGCCCATTAAAAAGTTTCACAAATAACAATATATTTCAGCATTTAAAACAGTATAATAAAAACCTATAGTATTAATGAATGTTTTAGGCATAGAAATGCTTGTAATGACTTAGCCCTACAACTCGTAGTTAACATTACAAATAGTATCAAAGATTAGCAAGGGTAGATTTATTTTCAATAATAGTTATTTTACAATGTTTTCTTTCCTAAGGAGATTCTCAGTTTCAGCAAAAGAGCATTTTCCATATTTTGCCCAGTGTTCAAAGTGGCAGTGATCAATTGTTCCGGCCTTCTTGATGAAATACATGGGGTATTATGATTTCTAAAGGAGCAGTTATCATACTTGTGTTCCAGAGTATAATGCCAATTGTAGTAAGAGGGAACATATTCATAGCAAATATCATGCAAATATCCTCGATCTAGAGAACCCAACCAAATAATATTAGTAGGAGATGATATGTTTAACTCAATCAAAATCATGGGAGTAGCAATGTTTCTCAGGGTAGCAATTTTCTTGTCTAATTGGAGAGGTTTGCCAATAGATTTGCCAATGTTAAAAAAATTTCTTTGGATATTAAATGAAGACGGAGGCTAGGAAGATTGATCCAGACAGGGACAATAGACACATCGTGTCTAATATCAGTGAAAGGATCCCACTTACAAAATCTCATGGTGTTTATTTTCAGGTCATAAAACCCCTTTGAAAAAACCCTAGCATAGTCTAGATAATATTCGAAGTTAAGGAAAACAAGGCGAGAATCGAAAGATTTTATTGAGACAGAAGCAACTAATTTTAAGACTTAGTTAAAACTGTTTACTGAGCCAAGGCTAGTTTCAATTCTAGCAAACTTGCCGACCAGAGTTACGGAATGGGAAGAAGCCAGGAAAATTACTTCCTCATTAGAAAAAAAGGGTCGACAAGCTGTTAAACTCTAAAACATGTTTGGATATTGTGGAGACTAAACCATCCACAAAATCCTTAAAGGAACATATAGATAGGGGGATGTCCATTACCACACCATACTAAAATAAAGCAGAGAATATGAAGTAAATATACGGTCAATATTGAGGAGCGTCAACCGAGAGCAGCCAGGAGAGGAGATGCAAGACCGGAGTCCGTCGGCAAAGCCGACGGATAGGAGGTTTAGATCACTTGCCGAGTCGCCCTTGTGAGTGCCCTAAACGAGAGCGACATGATGTATATATATATCCATATACATTTATTTGCACTTATTTTATTTGTGTTGGGAGACATTTTAGGATATATTCTGGGTCTCAGTTTTTGGGGCTGGCTTCAGGTCTTTAGTTTTTTTAGGATTCTGTACCCTCCTAGCCCTAGACATGTATGTAGTTATTTTATGAAATAAAATATCATCGAGATGATTTTTTCCAAGAAAAAAAAAGAAAAAAAATTAAATAAATTATATTCTTGGTAAGCAAAGCATTTCTCTCTCTCTCTCTCTCTCTATATATATATATATAAATATATATATATATATATATACATATGATACATATACATACATATTTTATCTCTTGATGCTGAGGCAATATTGAGGCGACTCTGAGGCGATTAGGGTTTCCCTTTCGGCACTCGGCCGTAGGCCTTAGGGCTTCCCAGGCATGCCGAGTCAACTTCAGGTGACTTACTTCCTTACTATTTTGCTTTAACTTATTTTTTTCTTTGTCTCCATGCTCGGCGTTTCTAAGGCGATCTAGGGTTTTTTCTGACACCCTGCCGGAGGCATTAGTGCTTTCCCGGCGTGCCTTAATCGACTTCAGGTGACTTCTTTCTTTTCTTATTTTGCTTTATCTTTTTCTGCTTTGTCTCCATGCTTTGTTAATGGATCTTGCGGTGCAGTATTTTCGTGACATTGTCACTAACACCTCCCCACCTATTTCAAAGCCAGTTAACTCCTTTAATGGAGGTCCAACCCTGATCTTCTTTGATGAAGAAGTTGTCCACCTAGCTAGTCCCCATGCCCTCACCCTTGTGGGTAAGTTCACTTGAGTTAAACCTAGTTTTGGTCTAATTCTTAGTTTCATAGAAAGTCTTAAACTTTTAGCGCCGGTGAATATCAGATCTTATGACTCGCATCGGGTATTTATCACTTTTCAATCTAATTTAGACTATGCACATGTTTTTTCTAAGGGA